>OW285200.1:20000000-22400000 GCA_935421205.1 Xylocampa areola | reverse complement strand
TTTCATACATTTCAATAATACTGATTTAATATTTAATTTGTAGTTTCGGGTGCTTGTTAATTCAAATCAAATCAAATAGTTTATTTTGCGATTTATGGGTATTAAAGACATAATTCTTAAGTATAGGTACAGAGTATCACCATATTCGACCGTCAAGCGGCATGCAAAATTAGTACAAACAATTTCAAAATAATATAATCATCAACTAAAAAAATTTATATAAAGAAATGTCAACTTAATATTATATGTCAATCCATCATTAAAATATCATGATTCAATTATAGTGATTTCATGGATCAGGAGTACAATTTATATTCTATCACTTAAATATTCGTTATTCGAGTAATAACATTTTTTAATTAATATTGTATTGTTATTTTATTTTTAAATCTCGAGTATTGTTTTAGGCAAATGATTGACGCAGCATATACTGAGCAGGGCCCCCTGTTACACATAAATTGTTTTGAGTCGAGCTCTCGCTGCGTTTGACATTTGAGACCCCATTTCATTTGACATTTGATTTAAGTACCTAGGTAAAATACCCCATAAAGTACAATTTTCAACCGACAAAAAAGGAGGAAGATTTCAAGTCGACGCGCATATATATATTATATTTTATATATGATCACGCATAACTTGTTTTAGAGTATTCCAATTTTTATGATATTTTTTTTATTAAATAGAAAATATTTCAAAGTTAATCCCATTTAAATTAGAAAAAATTACGCCGCGCCAACCAAAACAATCAATGAAGATCATTAATTAAGGTAATAATCAAATGCTACAAATAAATGAGTTACACTCAGTTATTAAGACACAATTTTATTTACCACTTTTTAGTTTCTTTTTCGGCGATAATTTTATTGTGGTAAACATTAACTTTTAAACTATCGCGTTGCATGATATTATTATATGTATAACTAACAGGAAGAGTAGAGATTAGTAGAGTTTGTTAAGCATTGGAAGAACTTACGTAGCAACTAAAGATTTATCTTTACGAAGCCGAAGCTTGAAACTGACAAAACCTAGTTTGATATATAAAATTTTGTTCTGGAGTTCATGACATTGACATACTAACTTACTGCGAAAACTGTGCCATGTTAACAATCGACGGTTGATTCCAATTCCGTTCCATTCCTCTTTTGTGATTGATTAAATAGTCATTAGTTATTTAAATAATATTTGCCGCATTTCTTTCAAATTAAATAGTAGGTACTACGGTTTACAATGACTAAGCATGCATAATAGAATCCAGATATTATTTAAATTGAAACTTAGACCATCGAGGGAATCAGACGTCATAACAATATAATTCTTCTTCTTATCGTGTGGTTGATGAACAACCTAGAGTCAGAGTTTAAACCACCCGTAGGTCTCTGACATGCCTTTACACACTATTGAGAACATCTATCAGGTGTGTTGGTTGCCTCACGATGTTTTCCTTCACCGTTTTAAGCAAGTGATAATTAATTTATAATACGTTCATGACTTCAAAAATAATAGCGAAAATATGGAGGTAGATGAAGAAAAATCTACCGCACCCATGACGGAGTAAACTCGCTGCATCACGTTAGATACATATATTACTAATCTGTGAGTGTGCTCCACGATCAGTGCAACCTGGTCGAAACGTCAAGCGATTCAAAGGTATTTATTGCGCGTAAATTTTTGTGGAAAAGTCTTTAGTTATTTATACATACAAACATAAACTCAGGCTCTTTTCGCCACCTTACATACTCCTTTTTCTTCGTCCTCGTTCATACATCTGACCGTGCTGGTAGCGAGTACTACCCTCTTGACCTTATTTGCATAAATTTCAGGTAAATAACACATAACAATACTTATCATTTGATAAAGTTAACTACAGTCTGATTACAGTTCTTAACGTAGTAACTATAAATCAGAGGTAGTGGAAAAAATATACACACGAACCATTTGTTCCGTGGTGCCGTGAAATTGGAACAATAATACATGAAAATAGGTTATATTTTAACTTATAAACTTTGTATGGAAATAGAATACGGTCGTGAGGATTCGAACTTGCGCCATCCGGATAAATACTCCAGGCGCTCTGACCACTATGCCATCTCGACCCCTGTTCACCACTGCGAATTCTTCTTCAACTATTTTAATACGTCTTTTGGTGACGTCATTGCTATCTATTCAGTCCCTATACATATGACCGAACCGACACGACTAACTTTGCAGTTAATACAATGTCGTAAAGATGCAATTACCTTAACAATTAAAGATAAATCTTTGAAAAGCATTAACACATGCTTAGCGAACTCTAAAGTTATTATATTAAATAGACCGTATTCTTTTTCTATCTAATATAATAACTTTAGAGTTCGCTCAGCAAGCTTTTAATGCTTTTCAAAGATTTATCTTTAGTTGCTACGTAAGTTTTTCCGCTACGAAGCTTGAAACTGCTACGAAAGCAACAATATTCATTCCTGCTACGAGAGGTGATATTACTGATATAATCAACTTTCTTCGGCGGCGTATGAGACAGTCCATAATGATGATGATGATATAATAGTGGACGGTACATAAAAAGTCATAGTATTTACGAAAAAACTGACTATTTCTACCTACCAACCACAACGTTATGGAACGTTATTTTCATCAAAACAAAGGCTTTTAATTTAAAGCCTTTGTTTGTTTGACAATCCAGCCATTGCCGACAAAGAAGTCGAGACGTTCGCGTGACTCAGCTAAATACCTACCCTTACTACTTACTGGGCTCGATGACCGCGGGTCACTCGGTCCTGTACTGTTAATTGTTCCCCACTAATTAAACCTCCAGTACTTTTACCCCACGAAGTGGTAAATAAAGCGCTTCTATAAATTGACCCTATATAGATTTTTCCACTCTCTATGTTCAAGTGGCTATGTTGAGTTGAAGTAAAGTCATGATGCTGAATTAATAATAATCATCACCAGCTAATAGCTGTCCCACAGCATGGTGGGTACAGCACGTTAGCTCATTACAGGCATGGTGATTTCAGACTATCAGTTGGTTCAGTAATTACCAGACACATAGAAATTTATTGTTATAAAGTACAATTTTGACTAGTCAGATCATAGAAGTTAGTCCAGTTTTACGATGCCCGATATTATAAAACTATTATATACATATTTTTTTCTACATTGTTAATATATCTATACATATATATTATAATAAAAATGTACCGGATCGCTGTCTGTACATGGAAGATATATAAGAAAAAATATTATTGGGACCTTTATCAACGCAAATAGCACCCAAAACAATGATTGTTAGAATTTTTGTCTGTGCGTTTGTGCGTTTGTGCACGCTAATCTCAGAAACGACTTATCCGATTTAGATTTAGTTTTCACTCATATATTGTGGTAGGCTTTACTTAACATTTTGTGTTTGTATCATGTCAATCGATTCATAAATAAAAACGTTATGCTAATTTAAAGAATCACGTCGAGCATTTATTAATAATTTATATGTTAAACCATTTTCGACTTCTACACGGACGAAGTCGCGGTCAAAACCTAGTTTGATATAAAAAATTTGTTCTGGAGTTCATGACATTGACATACTAACTTACTGCGAAAACTGTGCCATGTTAACAATCGACGGTTGATTCCAATTCCGTTCCATTCCTCTTTTGTGATTGATTAAATAGTTATTAGTTATTTAAATAATATTTGCCGCATTTCTTTCAAATTAAATAGTATGACTGTTTTGCATTCCAACAAAACAGGTATTATGTGTTGAATAAAACACACAGCGTTGAGGTGAAGAAAGCTGATGTAAATATGCCTTTAATCTGATTATCTATGGTTAAAACTTACCAAATTGTCCATGGTTTTATACCTGTCTCTCTCATTCACCAGCGTGCATCCTCTTCTAACAAAGAACGGTGCTTGTCACGAAGTTGTCAATGTCATAGAGTCTTCAGCTCACCAGCAAGAGAATTGCTGCAACGCTGTGTGTTTTATTCAACACATAATACCTGTTTTGTTGGAATGCAAATCAGTCATATTATGTGCTTTCCTAAAACACACAGCGCTGAGGTGAAGACCTGTTTGGTATCTGCTGGTGATAAACACAAACGCTATGATGAATGAATTATAATACTGTTCTGGAATAGAAATCAGTTTTATTAAATAACTCTTTATGTCAAAATTATAACAATCTTTACTTAATCATAATCTTTTTCAAAATCAACAATTTCTTATAGTTGAAAATAATTATAAATTAATCCTATAACAAGATATAGGGTCTATGAATTTAATTAATATTTGAAAAATTTAAATGTAGTAAATCAACACTGGAGTTGGCATTATCGACACTATTTACTGGACGACAGTAAAATTTTTGAAATGTTTTAATACTCTTCCAGTTTCCTCTATCAAGTATTTCTTGAACAGGTCTATTCTCCAACCAACTTCTAGAGGCTACAGCTGACCGGATACTGCCAGGTGGAGCATCAATATTAGCATCTTTAAAAATACTTCGTATCCAACCTGCAATCATAGTCCTTGAAGCAGGTTTTAATTTCCCTGACAGGGAAATAAATAAACTTGTCACAGTTCTGTCTGCACTTCTTCTATTTTCAGATTTTTTTATGTAGCTAATTATGTGTTTGACAGGACAGACACGATGGTCTGGGTGTTTCCGCAACAACCAACCTGACTGTCTGTGTCTATTTGAATCAGTCTTTGAACCAAACCTTGGCCACAAACTAATCTCATCATCTGTAGAAATTAGATTTTCAGGCCCATTCTCTAATAATGTGAGATCATGAATTCTACGACCTGAGGCCAACAAGAGGATTAAAGCTGTTCGTCTAGTTATTTCAAATAAAGAATCCAAATTCTTTGAAGTTTTTAGCCAGTTAAATAAAATTGCAGTGTCCCATATTGGTAATTTTTGCGTTACTGGTTTAGCAAGCGAAATGGCTTAAAGAACTTGATGAACGAAAAAATTTTTTTGAAATGTCTATGTCTGCTGTTGCACAGTATGTTGAAACAGCAGATTTATGCAAAATAATGGTTTTATAAGCTAGTTTATCTACTAAAAATAATTTTGCCAAAAATCTAGCAACCTGTTGGCCTTCAGGTGCTTTTGGGTTAATTTTATTGATGTCACACCAGGATAACCATCTTCGAATGGGAGCACTATATGTTGTCAAAGTAGATGTCCGCCAACTACTTTTCAACAAGTTTTGTTCTTCAATGGTCCAGTGAGCGACTTGATCGGCCCACCCCCAATTTTCCAGGCAAGGAGAGTTAACTTGTCCACTTGTGTTGGGCTGCTGCCTGTAGTCCGATCTATTAAGACCTTCCGCAGGTTCTTTATCGGAAGTGGCTCTGCTATGGCTCTCGCTCGCAGGTCGGGTAGCCAGAAACATTTCGTCCATTCTGGTGTTATTAGGATATATATTCCTTTTGCACTGTTCAAGTGAGCTAGCACTCTCGGTATTAAGCTTGGTGGGGGGAAAGCCCAGCCCAGCTGATAGTCCCATTGTCGGCTGAAAGCGTCGCAGAAAGTTGCGGAGCAATCTCTGGAATCCAAAGTTACGTACTTTGGTACGACAGCCGATTCTCTTGACGCGAACAGGTCTACGTCTGGGACGCCCCAAACTTTGAATATAGCCTCCGTGGCCTGGGGCAGAAGATGCCACTGGTACTTTGCGGCCCCTTGAGAGGCGATCCGCAATTCCGTTTAGCCTCCCCGGGAGGCTGAGAGAGTTAAATGTAACTGCTCTGCAAGTCTTAGGAGCCTGGTTGTCAGTCTTAGTAGTGCAAGGGAATGTGTCCCGCCCTCGTTTCTGATGTATGCAACAAGAGTCCTGTTGTCTGACTGAATAAGTATGTGCGCACCCTGTAAAGTCATCCGCTGACTGTTTATGGCGGCGAATACGGCGAACATTTCCTTCATATTTGAATGCCAGGGTTTTTGGAATGAAGCCCATTTTCCTGATAGGTAAGTTCAATTGAGCACCCCACCCTGAGTCTGCTGCATCCGTGGTCAAGAAGTGAGTCACACTTTTCTTGACTATTGGTGTTGAGCTGCAATTTATTGCTTTTGACCACCATTTCAGGTCTTCCTGAACAGGTAGAGGAAGATTTCTTCTTTCTCTTAATCTGTTCTGGTTGAATAATTTTAGGAATAGTTGCATTCTGCGACAATGTAGGCGACCCCTTGAGACTGCGTAATTTGCAAAATTCAGCAAACCCAATAGACTCTGGGCCTCTCGCAGAGAACTGTTGCCATTGCTCAACATCTTGGAAATGATTAGCTTTATCTTGGTAATTTTTTTTTAAAGGAAGTTTTACCCAGTTTTGCTGATGTTCCATATTAGTCCAAGATATTCTACTACCTGTGAAGGCTCCAATACAGACTTGTGATAATTTATGTGCCATCCCAAAGTTTCCAATGTTCTCAGTGTTTCCGCAACCTGAGAAACCAGTAATGTTCGATCCTGATTGACTAGGAAATAATCGTCGAGATACACAATTATTCGGAAACCTTGTGCTCGTAAGATTTCTGCAATCCAGTTTGTTACTGTGGCAAACATTTTTGGAGCTGATGACAGGCCAAATGGCAAGGCTGTCAATTGTAGCACTTCGTTGTTGTATATCACTCGGAGGAATCTCCTGTGTGTCTCCGCAATTGGTAGATGAAAATAGGCCTGATGAATGTCTATTTTCACTAACCAATCGTGTGCCTGCAAGAAATCGGCTACATCTGTTTGTGAAATTAAATGGAAATGTTTCACTGCCACATATGAGTTGAGACCTCTGAGGTCGAAGATGGGACGTAGCCCCCCATCTGATTTTTTCACTAAGAACATTCGACATAGAAAACCCGGATTTAGGATTGGTGGTGGCTCTAATATTCTTTTTTGTTTTAATTGAGATATCATGTCTGTCATATCTTTTGTTGCCTTGGTTGCAAATTTTTTTAACACACGGATGTTTGGATACTGAAGAGGAGGTTTCTTTATAAATGGGATGCGGCCACCTGTTATTAATTTTAGAATGTAATTGTTCGCTCCCTGTTGTTGCCACAAGTGGGCATGCTCCTTTAGACAACCCCCTCTGAAAGTTTTGGTTTGATTGTCAGATGTGTTTACTATTGGTGCTAGTGGCTGTATTATTTGTGATATAATCTTTACGAAAGGGCTGATGTTTTTTGAATTTAGAGTTTTGCTTCTTTTCAATTTTGTAATTTTTGTTCTGTGTTTTTTATGGTCCATAATGTTTTTTGTTTTGAACATGAGATGTGTTTAAGGGATGTTTCTCCCTGATATAAGCTGGAGTGTTAAGCCACACCTGAGATCCACCTAAAGAAGCTATGATAGGCTGTAATGCCTCCCTACTAAAAAGATATTCTTGACTTGGTGGAACACTTTGTAGTGTAGCTTTTAAATTTAGGTTTCCTATTTCTTTTAAAATTAGGTTCCGTCTTACTTCAATGCACTCTGCCCTTTTACCACACACAATCTGCATTGCTGTCTCTGAAGCTTTATATGGTTTAGAACCTGGGCCAAAAGTACTAGTAATCTTTTCAAACAGATTGTTAACATTTAAATTATTAGGGTTTGCCCCGGCCCAGTTAAGCAAATCTTGTAATCCTGACCTTAATAGTTGTCTTTGTTCCAAAATATTGTTAGACAAGCCCGCTAGTAACAGTTCTGTGGAAGCTAGATAATCTTTGGTTTTATTAAAATGGCACAACTCTTCATTGAGTTTTAGCCCTACAAAACCAGGACTGGCAATGCAAGATTGTAAGGCATTCTTATATCTAATCCCCTTCCAAGAAGGAGTACCAAATTTTTGAAGGTTGCCTAACTCATGTAGTCTTTCCTTGTCGGCTTGAGGAATTATAGTTTTCTCGTCAAGCTCAGTACCAAGTTCACCTAACGAGAGTTGACACAATGATGCTTTCGAATTTATCAAAAACTTGGACGTGGATGGTATTGGATCACTCTCTCGATGTTCGTGCATTGTTTGATTCGTATTAGTATTAGGCGGTACGAAAGGTAAGTTAGATAAGTAATTAGAAATAAACCCCACTTGTTGAATAAGTGTTTCAACACGCGGGTCCGAACACGTCTGAGCTTGTTGGTACTTACGTGAAGTTCTACTTCTTTTGTTGGGTGGAGGTGAAGCTATGCCCTCCTCATCCTCCGAGGATGAGGAAGATGATGATGAGTCATCCGATCTCCTGTTCGAGTGTTGATCTCCCTCCGGAGCGTCAACATTCGAAATTTGCTCACCTCCGACGCCTACGATCTCTTCCGTGTCTGGATTCATCTTAAAACACTAATTCACAATGGGAATTCCCGACACGTATGCTGAATTGACGCTGTGCGTTAATATAACAAAATAAATTGATGAATTTCAAAACTTTTAAAACTTTGGAAATTTTTTGATCTTATCGCGGCAAAATTTACAAACGCTATGACATTGACAACTTCGTGACAAGCACCGTTCTTTGTTAGAAGAGGATGCACGCTGGTGAATGAGAGAGACAGGTATAAAACCATGGACAATTTGGTAAGTTTTAACCATAGATAATCAGATTAAAGGCATATTTACATCAGCTTTCTTCACCTCAACGCTGTGTGTTTTAGGAAAGCACATAATAGGTACTACGGTTTACAATGACTAAGCATGCATAATAGAATCCAGATATTATTTAAATTGAAACTTAGACCATCGAGGGAATCAGACGTCATAACAATATAATTCTTCTTCTTATCGTTTGGTTGATGAACAACCTAGAGTCAGAGTTTAAACCACCCGTAGGTCTCTGACATGGCTTTACACACTATCGAGAACATCTCTCAGGTTTGCTGGTTTCCTCATGATGTTTTCCTTCACCGTTTTAAGCAAGTGATAATTAATTTATAATACGCACATGACTTCAAAAAGACAGTGGCTTTGGACTCGACCTTGCGAACTTTGACTTGTCAGTCCAACGGTCATACCACTAGGCTATCACTGCTCTTGCTTTCTACAATATAATTACAATTGCATCTCGATAGATTTATTAGTACTGTTTAACAGGTCATTAATTGATTCTACTTTACATTCAGCATGCATGACCGAGAAACTGGTATTTAAATGTCCCAGTTTCTTTTTTCTTCAAAAGTACACTAAATAGGTACTACCCACTACTGCGGGGTACACAAAATTTACCATTGAATCAAACTTTAAGCAAAATCCGTCATCTTTGCAATTTTACAGATAGTATGGGACGATATAATCGGCGAGCCGGAGGGCGCGCGCAGCCCCGAGTGCGCGTGGCGGTTGAGTCACGCGTGCTTCCGACACGCGCGCAACGGGTGCTACACCGTGCTGACCGTGCTGCTAGCGCCTCCGTGCGCACTACTACTGGGCTGTGGCTTCGCTTGCCTCGCCTTCGAGGTAAGAACTAAACTGCAACAGCAATCATATTTTTTGTAAGAAAATCCGTGACTAAACCTAACTGAAAGGAGTTTAAAGTGAAAGATCTTATTTCATAGGATGGTTAACTGTCTTTTACCATTTCTAAAAAGACGTTACTGAGCTCTACATATCAATAGATGGAACCCTAATCTACTCTTTAGGCTGAACATGCACGGTTTCCTTATTTATGCACCCGAATCCGCGCATTTCATACATAGTGTGCCACATGGTGGATACCACGGTGTGCATACATTCTAATATTTTCCGTTTGGATATAATTCTTGGCGTTCATTTCACTGGCATTTAAAATTCGAATATTTAAATATACGGCCAGCTTTGAATGCTTTAAAAATGTTGATATTCTTCCCTAGCAAGATTAAATATGTACTTTTATGTATATGCATACATTTTTCACATGCGACTGTATTCTTACAGCAAATCTGGTGCACAGCCCCCTGCCTCCGCTGCGTGAAGATCTATTTCGCGTCTCTTCGGACTATGGTGCAGTCATGCATGGCGGCTATCGTGGTCCCGGCTGCTGACGCCATCGGCCATGTCTGCAGACACATCAGGGTCAACTTCAGGAAGGACGCGCCAGAAGAGAAAGATGTATTGATAATTTAAATGAGTACTTTCTAATAAGAATAGACAAATGGAAAATTGGATAACATTACTTTTTGTGCATGAATGCCATGCATAAATGCCCCAAATTTTTCTGCATAAATAAATGCCCTGATTTCTTGTGCTCCAAAACGTAACGAACGTGGTGAGATATTTATTAATCGCCGTATGTGCCTTCTAAATAGATAAATATTAAATCAATATATCATAGATTAAGTCACGAGAAAATATGATGTTTCAGCACTGAAATTAAACTAATCTAATGATAACATTGATCACCTAAATAATTATTTAACTTATGTAATATTGTTATTTTAAGGACAATTTGATAATTCATGTAACTTTGTGTGAGGAACATTTCTAATTAAACTTCTTTACACACTACAACTTTTTTTTTTTTTAACTTTTCTTCTTTTGTTAACGTATATTGTTCTAAGCAAAAGCAATCTGCTATTCAGCCTTCTTCGTCAACAAAACTGTTGATATAGTAAAAAATTAAAACTATCTATCTGCCTCTATTATCTGTCTATTTTTTACAAGCTCATTAGGTATTCCCCATGGAGCCATGGTAATGTTGTGATTAGCGTAAAACCAAACAATGCAGGCGAGTGACCGCTTAACGTCATAACAAGCCGAGAGTGTCGAATGGACTCTATCACGCCATATTTCAATTACTACCTACTGTGTAACCGCTGAATTTTTCATGAGAACAAACTTATCGGGCAACAATATCTAAGTGCTTGTAGAGTTTTATTATAGCTGGTAAATACTAGGTACTTAGATAAAACTGGATTAAGAATACATTACTGTATTTTTTCTTCACGCGCTTTTCGTTTTTGCTGAATGTCAAGTATTTTTAATAACAGGTTCCCTGTCCACGAAATAGGCAGCATAAATAATAGTTAAATTATCACCGAGTATCATAGTGATGGGACAGCGAAAGGATTAATGTTCGAAATTTTATTAAAGCCGAACGACATTACGAACTTCCATTTTTGAAAACGTTTATCTCAAACCATTCACAATCAGAGACTTTTTTTAATCCGTATTCGAAATTTAACATTTTAAAATATGTGGCTGTATGAGCATTACCTTAGCCGCAAAAAAATATATAATAAAAACTATTCGCAGGGTGGCGGGAAACATAAAATAGCAGAAGTTATTTGGAATATAAACTAGTTTTACGATTAAAATGGAGGAAACTTCATCGGATGGGGCTTCGACGTCCATAATGCGACAAACTACAAGCACAACAAATAATCTGAATTCCAACCAACCTGCTAATCAGTTCGTTATAGCAAAATGCCGAAGGTTTGATTATTGAAATATTAGAAAGTTCCTGTCACATTTATAATTAGATATTCTCATATATAAATAAATCTTTCAAACATATTTATCGCTTTCATAGCGAACTCTAAAGTTATACATACATTTTGTGAAAAGAATCTCTTTTATTTTAGGAATGATAATATTCAAAATGCAAATGGCCAACAAGAATCTAGTGAAGAATCTGAGACAGAAGAGGTAAGTTAAAAATGACGGAAATCATAATCAGTTGATAAAAGCACTGCTAGATATTTTAATTAGGTGAAGAAGGTTGGTTAAATTTGCTTGTTGAATTGGAGAAGTACAAAAAATATACTTCATAACTATAAAAATCTATTGTGTCTTTAGCGAGTCAAAAGATTACATGTGTAAAACTGAACGTGTAAATGTGAATTGTGAAATCTATTGAACTAAAGGTGTATTGTATCGAACGACTTTATTGAAAATTATTACCACAAAATATTGTTTCTCATGTTAGTTACTGTTATTAAACACATCTCGCCCGTATTTCTCGAGGGGCTAGGCAGAGGCGTACTGTTGTACACCCACATATTACCAATGCCATTATTAAGTTATTTTTTATGTAATATTATTGGAACTGCCATAATCACATATGATAATGTAGGTATTAGTGATTCTTAACAAGTATACAAATTATAGGTGTATTTTTGTATGTATGTTTGTGCACGCATTGCTCGGAAACGATTAATCTGATTGTGACCATTATTTTTTGATTGGCTTACATTTACTCCAACTTGCAAGTTTGATCCAAATCAGTTGAGTAGTTTTCAAGATATGGACTCATACGTGTAAGTGTGACGGCCTGGCTTATTGATACGAGCTACGGGTGTGGTGTCAAAGGGAAAACATCTCAATACCTTGGTTATAACTAGTGCATGTAAGAAAGAAATAATATTTTAGATTTACAAATTCCAGTTCTAATTTAAAAATAAAAATTACGAAATAAAGAAAAATATATAAATATGGCATCATTCCTAACCCTGGTCTTTTATCTCTTCCTCTACTTGCGTTCATCGTGTACAAATACATGATACACGCAATCAATTCCCTCGGGTCGTGTTATATATTCGAATGCTTAATTGGAACTACGTACCTTTTAAAGTTATAATTTTAAATGAAAAAAGAATACGGTCGTGAGCAGGATTCAAACCTGCGCCTCCCGGATAAATACTCCAGGCGCTCTGACCACTAACCCATCTCGATCTCTGCTCACTATCGTAAATTCTTCTTCCACATTTCACAACACGTCTCTTGGTGATGTCATTGCTATCTATTCAGTCCCTATATAGGTGACCGAACCTGAACGTTTAAAGTTCGCTAAGCAAACGTTAATGCTTTTCAAAGATTTATCTGACTACCTTTTGTCAACGCAATCGTAATTAATGAGCCGACCCTCAATGTTATTGGGAAAAGGCTAGCCAGGCCATCTCCCAATTACATTAGGGGTCGGCTTCTAGTTAAAACGGATGCAGCGGCCATGGAGCGACTGCCTATATAACCTCCACAACTAGTTACTGGGTAACTCTTTACTGTGTGATCATCATTTCAAATCGAAACCCCTCCGTGTATCGGAGAGCACATGGTTAACCGTCGGTCCCCAATGTCAACATAAAGATCTATGACAGCCGTTACGGCTAGAGGCCTGAAAGTCTGACAACCAGTCTAACCATAAGTTATCATGCTCAATGGTATTAAGCTGCATCCGGTTAGACCATGGGTTCCCAACCAGTGGGGCGCGCCCCACTTGGGGGGCGTAGAGTGATCCGAAGGGGGGCGCGACGAGGGGCTTAAAAAAAATCATAATTTCGCACGCTTTTAACTGCGAGCGACGGACTGCAACAGCGACAAATCAAGACGCGATCACCGCCCGCGCTTGTCGCATTACCCCGTCCGCGCCTCGCTCTCTCTCACTCAGTGACTCGATGTATGCTGCGAGTGAAGTGTGTTTCGCTGACCGTTCCGCACGATACTTTTAAAAATAGCGAAAAAATTAAAGTATTCATCGTTTAGTTTTTTGTCCATTGTAGTTAAGTTGGGATAAGGGGGGCGTAGTATTTTAGCGTAAACTTTAGGGAGGCGCATAGGGTAATAGGTTGGGAACCCCTGGGTTAGACTGATTGATTTTCATATCGCAGTATCGTGTCGTACATGTGCGTGAAAACCTTTACAAATGCCGACTTTAGAAATGTTGGACTTGAAAAGAGCGCAATTTTTCTGTTCAAATTAGACAGATACATGTTTCGTATTTGAAAAGTTTATGAAGATCTACCTACATCTTTATTTTAATTCATCAATTAATTTTTTAATCCTAAGTATAGTATTCGTTGCAACGAACGATGGTCACTGACCACACGCATATAAAACCTAGAAAATGTTACAAATTAACCTACTTATTCTGTAGTCCTGTTGTTTCTGCTTTTGTTTTTTGTGTTGCTTTAACCACAAGGGAAAAGGGCGTGATGTATGTATGTTTTATATGTAACCTACTTATTTATGTCCAAGCACTGTATTATGACAAAATTAATGGGTTTAATAAAATGTCATAGAGGGTGTTGGTGGCCTACTGTCGGTCAGGAAGACTGGGCGCGGCGTACTGCACCCCTCATACTGGCGAGGTGGGTTAACTTACGATCATTAAAGTTCAAATTTTTTTAGCTTTAAATTCCCTTCTACATTTAGGTCAAGTGATTATGATAGTCAGATTGCGTGTAATAAGTATTTTCATAACATAGTTCTTGTTTATGCTAGCAACGTTTAAATATTGCAATCAAACAAAATTATATGTAAAAAATATTTGAATTTAATCATAAAACGAACTGAAATGTGAATATGAACATTATTCACTGTAGTCTGTTATTATGACTGAGAAATTGACCATAACTCATGCACATATTTTATGTGGAAGGGGTGGGCTCTTTCATTATTTCACGAAAAAAGACCATAATGAATGCTTAAGTAATTTGATTATATTTTCCCCATTTTGTTGCCCGGGTCTTTATCAGCTGTTTATCCTAGAGGAGATAGTAGATCGCGCACCCGAGTACCAAATATTCTTAAGCTTGTTCCGTCAAGTGGAACCTATCTGCATCCTGTTGGACGGCAAGAACCAGGGTGCCTTCGTACAGACGGTCAAGAAGACCGTGTTTGATAGCGATGCCAATGATGAGGGGCGGTGCAAACTCGTGTTCCTATCTGCTAAAGAATATAGTAAGTAGTTCACATATTAGGTTCTAACTTTAAACAAAAAATGTTTATGTAGGTAAGTATGTCTATCGAGTATTAAATAAAATGTATAATTTTTATTTATATATAGGTAATATAACTAACAAGTTACTAAACATTAAAAATAATCGAACTGTTGTGAATTACCTAACACTATGTGTAGGCATCATTATGACCGGTGCAATAGTCGAATCCTTTATCTTTAACGCTAAGTTCAATAAATACTTATATCTGTACCTTCGTGAGGCATGTTCATATTAGTTATTGTTCACCAGTTACTACTCACGTACCCACATTCTTCGGGTTTGCCCGACTAGTTTCGAACTCGAAAGGAGCCCTTCGTCAAGAGTCTCGCGACATTGCCGCGAACTCAGCTCATGACTAAAGGCTGTCAGTCTGACCCGTGTAGTAACCGCTGAACAATAACTAAAATACTTATATCTCAGTACAAGTAAGCACTAAGTACTCAAATTGTATATTATAAGATACCTAGTTACTATTAAAACATATATACGTAATATCATAATTATTTCTTCTCCAAATCAATAAAACTACTTTTCTCAAGGTTATGAAGCATGCAAAAGACGTATATTCTCACTATCTCTTCCTACTGAGCCCCCGAACGCTTCTGACGAGGAAAGGTCCCTGTACCTCCGAACAGTCGTGGACTTCTCCCAGACGCAGAGTGTCCACGCAATGGGGGCACTGCTCAGGCACCTGGACCTAAACTGGGCAAAATTGAGCATGGATCTACATGGGAAGCCGCAGTTTTTGAGCCTAAGAGTAATTTCTCTGTAAGTATTGGTGTTTTAAAATAATTAAGTTTTCTAAGCATTTCCATTTCCTAGTGTGGGGAAACGATTTAAAAACAAAATTAAAAGACCTTATACGCAATCAATTTGGATCAGCGCACTCGACAAATACGTTAATTTCTTACCAAAACCAGTGGCATAGCTTCCTTTAATTATGTGTAAAGCCTGTCTAAGGCGAAAGGCCCTATAAATAAACCAATATTCTACACGTAAGTGTTTAGTTTCCAAGTGTCCGATCGAACTTGATACCTCGAATTATTTCATAGCAAGCCATTACGAAGAGGGAGGATCTTCTAATATACTTACATAGATTAGCTTAAATACGGATTTAAGTGGTATCTTTCTTTAACTTCTCAGCGCAGACATAGTGACCGTGGATGAGGACACGTACCGCGGGCTGCAGGTGTTCAGCGCTATAGTACACCCTAGCGCGTTCAAACGCGGCGCGCGGGGCTCCAGCCGCGAGGGACTCAGCCTGTACCAAGTGTTCAGCAGGTGCTGCTCCAAGCAAGGACAGAGCCGTATGAGGTGCGTAGCTACATAGTGACAGCAGACGAAGACTCGATGGTTTAACAATTTAGACCCAAATAAGTTCCACGCGATCTTTTTTTGGAAAACCAATCGCTTTCAGGGACTATACTTCCATAAGGCTATAACAAATAATTTAATGCCTGAAAGTCAAAACAAAGCATGAACAACGAACTAAACTTTCAATAACAGGGAAATCGAACCTGCGCCTCCCGGATAAATACTCCAGGCGCTCTTACCACTAAGCCATCTCGACC
Organism: Xylocampa areola; assembly: GCA_935421205.1. NCBI lineage: Eukaryota > Metazoa > Arthropoda > Insecta > Lepidoptera > Noctuidae > Xylocampa > Xylocampa areola. The sequence continues at coordinate 22,383,772 of OW285200.1, read as the reverse complement.
TCTGCTAACCACCGCGAATTCTTCTTCCATATTTTAACACGTCTTATGGCGACGTCATTGCAATCAATTCAGTACCTATGTAGGTGACCGAACCGACACGACTAACTTTGCAGTTAATACAGCAAGACCTCTGAGGTCGAGATGGCTTAGTGGTCAGAGCGCCTGGAGTATTTATCCGGGAGGCGCAGATTCGAATCCTGTTCGCGACCGTATTCTTATTCCATTTAATATTGTAACTTTAGAGTTCGCTAAGCATGCGTTAATGCTTTTCAAAGATTTATTTTGAACAGGGAAATCATTTTTTCCTCTTAAGGGTTCTTCTACAACACCCCACCTCAGACCTTGCGACACTGAAGAGTCGTCAGGATGTGGTAGCTTATTTTATGAAGCCGCAGAACGACGCGCTGATGAGGAACATATGCTCCTCGATGCGGTTCATCAAGAATGTACATGTGAGTGAGATCATTCGGGAATCCCAAAAGCTTAGCACTTAACCTTAGCCACGGCTCCATATAAGTCAATTTTTCAATGACTTCTCTTCTCTATTCTATTTTATAAGCTCACGTTTATATGAATAACTAAAAACGCCTTGTGAAGTTATTTAGTTCTTATGTTAACATTTTTGTAGATACAAAGTGCATTTTAAAAAGATATTCGAATGATTGAGTTCTTTCAGGGAATTTTGGCGAAAATTAAAGCTTTGTCAGCAAAGCCCTACCAATGGAAATCTCTTTATAATGTAAGCATACAACACTATGAACCTGCCGCTATTTTGATTTTAAACATTAACTACCAGCCAAATATTTTGAACAAATAATTTACTTTGTTAATAGACGATATACAATGCGGTGCTGATCTGCGAGATGTGTGAGAGTACAGGTAAAGCAAGCGAGTTCTTGGAGCAGATTTCCAGTTTTGACAATACCAAGCTCTATGAGGTATTTGTATTCCTCAATAACCAAACTCAATCTGTAAATAAGGATAAGATTATTGTTTCCAGAATTCTTGTCTACGAATACAAAATTAAAATTTATTCCTTTCATTTACTTTCATTTTGATTGCTAGATGTTCATTTTACCAGATGGCGTTGTATATGAACAGGATAATAGATTTTGATCTGTCTAAAAATGAAGGAAAGTTTACTGTAAAACCTGGCGTAGATCCGGAACTTGATTTAAGTATGTATTTTACTTTATGATCCAAATTGTATGCCTGCATTTATTGCTATCAATATTATCCGGACCAATTTCATCAAAACTTTATTTTCATTCCATTCATCATTTCATCTGTTTGTATTTATGTATTTGAATGGCATCACATACTTATTTTTAGTTTAATCATAGCTGCCTCCTCTATTATTATAGCACTGCACCTTTGCATCCACATGGAAGAAGTACAATCAGTTTTGCCTTAGATTTTTCTCTTCCATCGTTTCTATCCACTCAGTGAAATTTAGAAACACACTTCTCCCACCAGAGAAACAAACGATGGCAAGTCTCCACGGGCTTATGTCTGAGACAGCCAAAGTGGAAATGGAACGTCTCCCGACCTATATTGAAGAGTGTAGCATGTTGTATATGCCCCATCTCGGGTATTTGCTGGGCGTGAAGGTATGGGCAGATAACCTCAGCGCAGAGGATAAAGAACTGCCTGATATGAAGTTTATGGTAAGTCACATAGGCGAAAAATTGTGAAAGTGTAGTGAGTAGTAGAGTGGCGGAAAAGTCCAACACTTCGGGTTCATGACTGAAATGGGTTTACTTGGAACTTATTGATAGTACGATAGAACGGAAAATATTCATAGTACGTTAGAAGATTTTATGGATTTTTAACGCAATTATAAATTTACTTTTGATTATCTTACAGTTCCAAAATAACGACTATATCCATTACAAAAGTAAGGGATGCGAAGGTAAGTCTTACAATAACCAGCAGCTGTACCTATGTCAAATTCTTGTTGTCCCTGTATCGTCTTACGAACATTTGGATTACTGATCTGCCTCCTCAGAGCTGGACGTGATGATTGGCGACACGTATCCTGAGATTGTTGCACATGAGACCCGCATTATGATGCGTCTTACTAGTGTGATGATGGAACACCTTCACACCCTTGCCGCTGTCGTCGACATGTGCGCTCAGCTGGACTGGTGAGAATACCTCAAAAGTCTGACAAGTCCTTTTCACAGAAAGCACAAAATCTACCAAATCTTTATAATAAACCTGATCTACACGTGACACATTGAGAGCCGATGGTTGATTGCCGAGACTATCGACTGCAACCAACCGTAACCAAGTAGATAAAAGTATCATAACTCCGTTTGGCAAAGTCACTCTACTTCCTACCAGGCTTTAAATAATCTGGGGTGAGAAGTGAGTCGACACTGTTATAAATGAATTCCAATCCTCCTCAGCCTCATAGCGATATCCAAAGTCTGCAAAGAGTTCAACTACGTGCGCCCAACGCTAACTTCAGAGAAGATAATCAGCATAAAGCAGGGTAAACACCCTCTGTACATGCTGACTTGTGAGAACTTCGTGCCTAATGATGTGGAGTCCAGCCAGGAGGCCGGGTGTGTCAAGATACTGACTGGACCCAACTCTAGCGGGAAGTCGGTATATATGAAGCAGATTGGTGAGCCTAGTTTTAAAAGTGTGATTCCATTATTAATGCGTAAGTCCAAGCAGTTGCACAATGACCCCGGAAGTCGTTAAAGTTAAACTCAGTTTTGAGCCTAAATTAATTATAGTCTCAACTCACAAATGTAACACTAAAATATTCGATAATTCATCGGCACACTTTTACATCTTAACTTGTCATTGTCTTCTCAAATCTGGTCATCAGGTCTGATAGTATACCTGGCACATATAGGCAGCTTCGTCCCAGCAGAGTCTGCCACCATCGGAGTTCTGCGCCACATCCACACGCGCATACAGAGCACTGAGTGTGTCGCCACGCACATGTCTGCGTTCCTCATAGACCTGAGACAGGTGAGTGAGAAACTAAAGACACAAAGTCACAGTACAAATTCGAAAAGAAGAAGGGTCATCTTCTAACGTTCTAATAACATGAAAAAAGGGCTGTACCAACCTAATATAGTGCTCAACTCCACCGAACTTCGTCACGAAATAACCAAGCAGCGACTTTAGCCATTCACTGCTAGATGTACTATGTTTTTAGGATAATCTTTGTCACCATAGTCATCAGAGGTATATTCAATATGAATTGTTGGAATAATCATCCCGTGCGTGCGCGCAGCAACTAACAAAACAACTTTTTACATTCTAGATGGCCTTAGCTCTTCAAGAATCTTCCTCTAGCTCCCTACTAATAGTAGACGAGTTCGGTAAGGGTACGTCAGCGACTGACGGCCTGGCGTTATTGGCGGCATGTCTGAATACGTTGCTATTTAGAGGAGACAACTGCCCTCACGTACTGTTGGCTACTCATTTCTTGAACATCAAGCAGTATATTATCGACACGCCTATTGTGAGGTTTCTCGTTAGTGTTTTCTTTTTTCTTTAATATATAAATACATACATACAATCACGCCTGTTTCCCATAGGGGTAGGCAGAGACTATCGATTTCCATTTGCTACGATTCTGACACACCTCTTTCGCTTCATCTATGCTCATTAACCTCTTCATACATGCTCGCCGATTTAGGTGGCTCCTGACCCGTCCTTTTTTGAGAACGTCCGCAATTTGATTGCGGTACGTTCGTCGAGGTCGGCCTGCCCCGACACTTCCATCCACTCTCGCCTCATGTACTAATTTAGCCAATCGCCTTTCATCCATCCTTTCTACGTGCCCAAACCATCTTAGCATACCCTTCTCAATCTTTGTCACTACATCCTCTTTCACTCCACAGCGTTCCCTTATCACGCGGTTCCTCACTTTATCTTTCAAAGTTACGCCACACATACTTCTCAATGCTCTCATCTCTACTGCATTAATTCTACTTTCATGTTTCTTCTGCCACACCCAACTTTCACTACCATACATAAGAGTTGGCACTAACACCCCTCCATGAACGGCCAGCCGCGCCTTTTTAGACACATTCCGGCTATCCATGAAATTATATAGTGCCTCATTCACCTGGTTACCAGCAGTCACTCTCCTTTCTATGTCCTTCACATGCAACCCATCCCTCGTAAACATAGATCCCAGATATACAAACTCTTTCACTTGTTCCACTCTTTGGTCACCTATCAAAATATTGCACTCTGTCATAATTTCATCCCTTTCAAAAACCATAACTTTCGTCTTACTTACATTTACTTTCATTCCCTTATTCTTAAAAGCACCATCCATTAGTGTTACCATCTTCTGTAACTCTTCCTCCGACGATGCAAGGATAACTTGATCATCGGCATAGAGGAGACATTTGACAAATAACCCATTCATTTCTAAACCACATTCACCCTCTTTCAAGTCCTTCAGACAACTGTCCATGAATAGGTTAAACAACCACGGTGACGCTACACATCCCTGCCTAACACCCTTATCGATGCTAAACCATTCGGTATAGGCCTCGTTTATCCTAACAGAAGCACTGGAATCTTTATAGAGAGATTTCAGTGCCCCAATTAGGCTGTCATTCACCCCATACATGGACAGTGTGACCCACAGTTCATTCCTCCTCACTCTGTCGTAGGCCTTTTCCAAATCTACGAAAATGCAATAGACTTTTTGGCTTTTGGCCAAGAATTTTTCAGCTATGCATCGTAAGGAAAAGACCTGATCCGTACATACAATCACGCCTGTTTCCCATAGGGGTAGGCAGAGACTATCGATTTCCATTTGCTACGATTCTGACACACCTCTTTCGCTTCATCTATGCTCATTAACCTCTTCATACATGCTCGCCGATTTAGGTGGCTCCTGACCCGTCCTTTTTTGAGAACGTCCGCAATTTGATTGCGGTACGTTCGTCGAGGTCGGCCTGCCCCGACACTTCCATCCACTCTCGCCTCATGTACTAATTTAGCCAATCGCCTTTCATCCATCCTTTCTACGTGCCCAAACCATCTTAGCATACCCTTCTCAATCTTTGTCACTACATCCTCTTTCACTCCACAGCGTTCCCTTATCACGCGGTTCCTCACTTTATCTTTCAAAGTTACGCCACACATACTTCTCAATGCTCTCATCTCTACTGCATTAATTCTACTTTCATGTTTCTTCTGCCACACCCAACTTTCACTACCATACATAAGAGTTGGCACTAACACCCCTCCATGAACGGCCAGCCGCGCCTTTTTAGACACATTCCGGCTATCCATGAAATTATATAGTGCCTCATTCACCTGGTTACCAGCAGTCACTCTCCTTTCTATGTCCTTCACATGCAACCCATCCCTCGTAAACATAGATCCCAGATATACAAACTCTTTCACTTGTTCCACTCTTTGGTCACCTATCAAAATATTGCACTCTGTCATAATTTCGTCCCTTTCAAAAACCATAACTTTCGTCTTACTTACATTTACTTTCATTCCCTTATTCTTAAAAGCACCATCCATTAGTGTTACCATCTTCTGTAACTCTTCCTCCGACGATGCAAGGATAACTTGATCATCGGCATAGAGGAGACATTTGACAAATAACCCATTCATTTCTAAACCACATTCACCCTCTTTCAAGTCCTTCAGACAACTGTCCATGAATAGGTTAAACAACCACGGTGACGCTACACATCCCTGCCTAACACCCTTATCGATGCTAAACCATTCGGTATAGGCCTCGTTTATCCTAACAGAAGCACTGGAATCTTTATAGAGAGATTTCAGTGCCCCAATTAGGCTGTCATTCACCCCATACATGGACAGTGTGACCCACAGTTCATTCCTCCTCACTCTGTCGTAGGCCTTTTCCAAATCTACGAAAATGCAATAGACTTTTTGGCTTTTGGCCAAGAATTTTTCAGCTATGCATCGTAAGGAAAAGACCTGATCCGTACATCCCATGCCTTTTCTAAATCCTGTTTGCACATCCCACATTTTTTCATCTGTCTCTTTCATTACCCTTTCAATCAAAACTTTAGCATTATATAAATAATGCACTAATATTTTTAGCTTTCTCTTCGCTTGATCTTTCATCCATCTTAGTATGTCTATCTTATATTGGAGTTTCTATAATGCAATTACTTTACTTTCTGATTAGTTCGAGAGTCCGTATAAATATTCTCCAACAATTTGAGTTTCCAAAATCTCATATTTTATAATAGCACTACTCCCAAATTTTTAAGATTATTCTTGTTTACAGCGGTTCGAGTACATCCTACAAGATGGTGAGCCGGTGTTCCTGTTCAGGGTATGTGAGGGGGGCGCGGAGTCCAGCTTCGCACTGCAAGTGGCCGCTGTGACAGGTCTCCTGCCACAAACAGTCGCCAGGGCTAAGCAGGTCATGGACTCGGTTATGGTAAGGTCCTGTAAATTGATCTTAACAGAAATAAGCAATTTTTGTACTTAATGTAAAACGAATTTCATTACTAATAGTATAAATGATTTCGGTGTTCCACAAGGCAACATTTTAGGACCGTTGCTGTTCCTTATTTTATACGTCATATTGAGTTGATAGTGACGTGTTTCAAAGTCAAAGTTCAATTAACCGACGTCATTAGATAAATTATTATTTGATTTCTCTCAAACCTACCCTTAGTTTTTTTTATGTACCTATGAAATTTTGAACTATTGAAAAAAATAATTTACGCAGAGTATCATTTAACTTTTCAGAACAATTCCCTGCCGTCAGAAAACAAGCGAATAACAAGCAAGCTGAACGCATGCGTCGAAACGATTAAAAACAAACTTCTCACAGACGATATTTAATTATAATAAAATTTGTTACAATACTATAATAATATGTATTATGATATTCAGCTCAGCGCAGCTAACAACAATATTGGTATAAAATTTTAAAAACATCAAAAAAATTAGTTAACCTCTACTTATGCTACTGTCATTGACACTTAAATAAATTACATAGTTACAATTAAGCTGGAATGCTTTTTTAATGCATTGTCATGAAGCATTTCGATAATATATTCGTGTAAGCGATTGGTTATTAAGTAGACATTAGATCCGATGCTTGTGGCACCATTACACGCATAGTACTCGATCATTACTGCTTTTAGCTAATACATACATTAATATAATATAAGCACAAAGACATTATAAATAAAAACAAACACAATAGTAAATGTTTTTCGGAACTTTTCGTTAAACATCACATATCGTTTTGAACTTGTATAAAATCTTATTCACGTAATAATATTTTCTCGAAACCTAATAACAAATACTTCTTAATATATTTAATGTCATATAAACATAATAAGAAATTTCATTTGAGCGTTGTAACCATACGGTGAGTTTTTATGGCCAGTTTTGTTTGTCCTAATTTCATTTAATAAAAGTTTTTATTAAAAATTAAATAAAATGGACATGTTCAACTTTTAAAATAATTTAAATATATCACTAACACGAACGCTCATTTCACAAACAACCAAATATAAATGCTCTTTTAAAAACTCATTACAAATGATATGGAGTTTGTTTTCATGCTCTTCCTTCACTTAGTCAGTGGTAGTGACCATTGTAAGGTTTACATGGACTTCATCTGCTGCATCAGTTCTTCGAGAGATAGCTCGGATGCTGCGACCGCGCCCCCTGTACTTGATTCTGGAGTACTATTGTCCACGGGCACGCTGTATGCCACCTAACGGAAGATAAACCTGTATATTATTTTATTTCGGGAAACTGGCGTTCTAACGTTGTCAAATAATTGTTAATGGAAACGGTTGGCAACTATCTACAAAGAGTTTAAAGTCGTTTTATGCACGATTATGAAAAATATAAATATAATATGGTATATTTTTAATTAATGTGTACGAAAACATGTGTACTATGTACTATCATTAATGCCTAGTATGTTTTTCCTTTATTTATGTTATCTTATTTAATAATATAATGTAAGAAAGTTTTTGGTAAGAAAAATACGGACGCAGCAGGATTTGAAACTGCGCCCCGGAAGAATACTCCGCTCACATCAATCGCATTTTTTTCCCCAAAAATACCTTTAATTTAACATCATTCCTGCCTAATTTACTTAGGGGCGGCGCAGTGCATTCTTCTTCCATACATCTCTATCAGCCGTCAAATCGGCAGTCATTCCCTTTCTAGCCATATCATCTTTAACACAACACTGTTAAAAAAGCAAGTGCAAGTATTTTTCGAAAATATAGCGGTAAGAAAATACCTGAACGCCATCCACTAATTTAAGGTTGGAGCAGTCGTCATCCTCTGGCGTGTTTTCATCAACCAGACTAATACCTGCGGAATAAAAACATTAATATTTTTAAAGTGCTTTTAAGTTTTATTGAAGTCTTGGAAAGTTTCAGATACCTTTGACCGCCAGAGTACCTAGAGTATTTATCCGGGAGGCGCAGGTTCGAATCCTGCTCGCGACAGTATTCTTTTTCCACTTAATATAATAACTTTAGAGTTCGCTAAGCATGCGTTAATGCTTTTCAAAGATTTATCTTTACCTATAGTTTTTCTAATTTTAAATAGAATTTACAGAAAATTCTAAATTATTGATCATAGATTAACCGTTATTATTTCATAACATAGTTGGTCCTATAAAGGAACAAGCAAAGATCACATTATTATTAATCTCCATTAACGCTACATACCCCAGTCATTGTCAGTATGTACGGGAGCCAGGTCTTCGGTGACCTCAATGGCTAATTCCACTACTGGCTTTTCGCGGAACTCCACCTGCCGGGAGCGACAGTAATTGTCGTCGCATTGAGGGTTCGGCTGGAAAAGGAAAATTAATTAATATTAGGTGAAAACATGATCGCCAGTATTAAGCACCGCATTAATAATAACTACATATTATAAAACAAAGTCCTCCGCCGGGTTTGTCTGTTCGCGATAAACTCAAAAACTACTGCACAGATTTTCATTCTTCTCTATCCATTTTCACCAATGGATAGAGTGGTTCTCGAGGAAGGTTTTATTATATAATTTGTTAAGTTTTTGTACACATTGACTAAAATATAATGATATTTGTCGGGAGGTGTCTGAAAAAAATAAGCCGTCTGGGAGCTTTCAACGAAAATGCTGCCTAAACCCTTTGAGATATAACAAAATGATGTATGGTGGAAGTGTATCTTATATAGGTCTTCACAAAAGTCCGTGATGGCATATATCTATCTCTTAAGATAACATACTATATCCATTTTAATACTTTCCAAAAATGGGCAATTATAAAGCGGTAATTGGAAAGCGGCAACGGGATCAAAATTTCATGATTACATTTGGTCGCGATAACCGACATCCACGCGGGCGAAGCCGCGGGCATCAGCTAGTTAATATTAAAATCTCTTTGTTGGTAAGTATCGATCTCATAACTTGAGATGCTGTATTTTTTTTTATTTCACACCAGCTGTGCCCCGCGGTTTCACCCGCCCCATTAAAACCTTTTCCGTACGTTTTTTTCTATGTAGACGCGTTAAGAATAGGAATGTCCTACCATCATGTGAAGTTAACAGTCTAAAAGTTTAAATTATTTTTTTGTCTTATCAAAACTACAATGGACGTTGTAATACTTAGCTTTTGTAAAATATTGACGAATAGAAAACTATATATCAACAATTTTCCTTCCAAATCGTATATTAGGATCAAGTGACAGTTACGTGCCCATACGCAGTTTCCAATCTCTGTCAGGCGCCATTTTGAAAGGGGGCGGAGCTTCTCAAATAAGTTTGCTGAATTAAACAGGCCTAAAGGGCGGAAGCTTGTACTAAAATCGTGTTATATGGAGATCATATTTAGGACGACAAAAAGACGTACCGTTTTTAGCTGTTACCATTGATGTCGAGCGATATGTCGTTGACAAAGGACTTTATATAATTATGACATTTAATTCGTAGTTTGAAGTTCACTTACCTTTAAAGCCATAATTGGGAAAAAATCAGTTAATGCACTGTATCCTAAGTAATGGCTGACTGTACCAAACTCTAGCAGGTATTTCAATGAATTTTGTACTGAAAAATAAAATAATAAATAATTAGTGTTAACTAAAACTTAAATAAATATGAAGAGTCATCATAATAAGAGATATAGGAACATAATCTCGACTGATATGCATTTGAGAAAAATAAGGGTATTATAAAACAATAACAATACTCCTCCTGACCGTATTTTTGTCACGCCGGCCTATCTCCACGGAGATCAGCCATGTACGCAGGAGATATTATAGTGCACAAGCGTGTGCGCAAACACAGGTGCACTCCCTCTTCCTTCACTCTCATATTCCGATGGGACAGCAATCCGACACGACCGGAGAGAGATCAGGCGCAGGACCGACGGCTTTACGTGCTCTCCGAAGCATGGGGGTGTCACACCACCAACTTCCTAACTACTGAGAATTTCCTAACAAGAAAACCCGACCTGGGAATCGAACTCAAGACCTCGCGCTCAGCAGCCGCGCTTGCAACCACTAGACCAACGAGGCAGTCAAATATATATAATAGTAATAATAATATTTACCTAAGAACCCGGCCACAATTCCCATGGTAGTAGGCAGACTGGCTGCACAAACTCCTTCTCTTTTCAATGTCCGCTCATCAATTTTAGACGCAACCACTAATGGGGGTGCACACTGCAATTATGTATACAAAAATATAAAGTTTAAATTCTCATAATATTTTCACCAATACTATTATTAACTGCCATGTGATAGGTAGTGAGCATATTATAAACAGAGGATTATCCAACCCAATCAAATCAAAATCATTTATTTCAAATAAATGATTTGAATTGTCAGAATTTAGTTGCCACATTCAAAAGTGTAGATTCCTATGGAGAAGAACGGGCAAGAAACTCCACGGTTACTCTTTTTCATCATATAGGTTTTTACAATAGTAGGTATTGGTTACACTGCTTTTGTCGCAAAATAGTAACTATGTGAGAACAATGTAAACAAAGAACAATGTAAATGTTGAACAATAACACTTTACCCAACCCGAAAATCGAACATCACACTCACAGCAGACGCGTTTGCGACCTCTAGCTATGTCAACAAAAGCAGTGAACAACATACAACAGGTCAACAAAATACAACTCCTAAATAGTGAGGGTGTCCCACTCTTCTCGGGAAGGTGCATTTCGATGTATCATGAGACAAAGATATAATAAAACAACTTTTAACCGGATTAATCGCGTGTATTATTGATTTTTTTTTTGTTTTTCCTGACGTTTCGAACACTTTGCAGCGTTCGTGGTCGCAGGAGGACCAATTATTATAATGTGTAGTCATCGCGCAAACCTAAGATATTACTATGAGACAAAGATGTTTGAAAAGTCCCGAGCCAATACTGTGCCTACGTGCAGTTCAAAAATTTGTACTAACTCCTAATTAAAAGAACCTTCAACTCAAAACTCACAGCAAAACAAGCAGTCTCTCCTGGTATAATGAACTGTATGTGTCCAGACACGGCATTCTCACTGACTCCAGACTCGAACCACTTCTGGTTGAGCTCGTTGCACGCTGTGTTGATAGCCATGCGCGCCTCGAAGTTATCCACGCAGCTAAGAACTAGGTCCACTGGTCCACCTGTGAGGCTGCCAGTCCTGGAGCAACAAGCTTCGATATTAACAACACACTTGCTTTGAAATATTTCTTTGCAGTAATGTGACATGAAATTAAAATGGTTTAAACTAGCTGTGCTACGTACTGTGCGCGTGGATGTCGTAAATAACAAATGATCGACTTTATTATTTATGATTCGATTGAAATGAAACAAACACTCAATGTTAAGTGATGCTCACCACACTATATTAGTGAAAACCAAATCTAAATCGGATAAGCCATTTCTGAGATTAGTGTGCACAACCAAACGCACAGTCAAACAGACAAAAATACTAACAATCATTGTTTTAGGTGCTATTTGCATTGATAAAGGTCCCAATAATATTTTTTCTCACTTACTTGTTACCTTTTTATTATATGTATTGATATTCTGGTGGAGTGTTTAAAGTCAAAGTCCAGTTTTTATTTCACATAAACCATTTAAAGGCACATAATATGAAACATCAAAATTTTGTTTCAGTTTGAAAATAGTTTTTCCTATAGAGAAGAACTAGCCAGAAACTCCATAGTTACTCTAAAACTTATCTTATCTTTTACGAATGTATAAGAACAAAGCTTTTTTTTATACTATGTCTGACTTCTATTAGGCGAGACACTATATCAAGAATATGGCACTAATTTTATTCATTAGGTTACCAAGGAATAAAATGAAGATTAGACTAGTTATCATAAATAATTATTAAAAAAATATATTTTATATCACTAACCTAATAGTATCGCAAAAGTTCTGGAAGTTATCAACTGTAGTGATATTGTAGTTGTATGCATCAATAGCTACATCAGGGTTGATGTTCTGCAGGGTGGCAGCCGCTGCATCAACTTTGCTGAGTCCAGCCTGGTGTGGCTGGAAGAACAACCGGTTCATGTTGGCTAGCTCCACCTTGTCATAGTCAAACAGGATCAACTGGAAAATAAATGGTAAAATTTTTACATTTCCACAACTGGGTTCTGGATGGAAGGAATAATATTAGAAACATTAATGAAGGAGCACAATTATTTAAAAATAATATTAAGTACAGTCAACCACTTTCAACTTAAAAAAAAATGACATCTCTGAGAACCGTTAAATCACTGTAAAAAAATCTAACATTGTAATAGCTATCATTAGTTATAGAATACCAGTTATAGGATTAATAAAATTTGAGTCCTTTTGCAATTGACTTGACAAAAAGAAGAAGAAAGTCTGAGCTAGTTTCTGTCAAGTTATTTATTACATATAGAATACAAAACTTAATGAACTGTAAAGAAATAATACCTAAAATATTTGCCATAAATAAACCTTAATAATGTATATAGTAACAAATAAAATACATTTAGTATTCTTCTTCTTAACTTAAGGTTTATCAACAACACACTTTTATGTGCACATAGGCCTCTAAGATAGCTTTACATGCCACTGAGAACATATATCGGCTACCTGAGACTTAGTTTAATAGATCTATGTATTTCTTTTCTCTACTGTAGTTGTTGGAAATAATACTAATGTCCACAGACACACCTTATATTGATTATGTTTTATTACCTTCCCAATTCCACACCTAGTGAGCATCTCAGCCGTGACACTGCCCACTCCACCAACACCAACCACAGCTACTGACATCTCTCGGATCTTCTCATAGTTGTTCACAATGCCCATCCTCTTCAGTGCCATCAGACGACTGAAAGCATTTCATATTTTTAATTGCATAATTTTCATATTCATTTTACATATACTTTCCATGTTGCCTTTTCCTTATTCTTTGTAGGAATCTAGGATCCTACTTATAAAAGTCAATCAATAAATAAAAAACTTATGGTAGCTGTTAATAATAGCAAATATTCAAATTTAAATTATTAATAAGATTGTCTGCAGCAAAGATCGTAACAAGCGGCAACATATTGCCTACATTTTCACTAATATATACGCAATTAATTCGATAATGCATAAAAATTCTGATTAAAGAGTTAGCACTGTATTAAATAACGTCTCATAGATAAAAGAATCGATATATTTTCAAGGAATACATCCTTCTGAAATACCTGTAAGGATTAGAATCGACAACTTCGGACGACATCACGTCGATTTTCTGGCGAACTGGGCCTGCATTTCCCTGAGCGATGGCTAGCTGGGTCTCGAGCTCCTTTACTTTCTTCTGTAGCTCCTCAACAGTGGCCATTTTCACTTATTTTTTAAAAATCTGCAAAAACTGATTCTCTGTAACCAATTCAACACTCCGAGAAGTTTAGTTTCACTCTCTACCAAAACTGTCAATGTCAATTTCTATTTTGTCAAAGTGACGTTTCTTGCCACGGTGTAGGATACGTTCCGATTTACTTAGATTCATTGGTATTTGTAATATTGTGATTTTTTAGTTCCTATTTAAGGCACTTAGTTCTTTTTACAAGTCTGTACTTAAATCAGCTTGGTTTTAGTTTATAAAGGGGCAGATTAGCGGGCGGTTGGTAAGACGTAGTCACTAGTCACCACCATCTGCAATACCAAACCTTGCATACCCTTCTAAAGGAGAACTCTATTCTCTCTAATTCTGTTATTCTTATTTTTGACTTTTTTTAAATTAGTCTTGTGACCAGTGACTGGTTGTCCAGTCGGACAACCGGCATAGAGCGCAGCTACCAGGGCCACTGCCCTTCCACCCGTAGAATTTGCGCAGGCTAACTGTGGGCAGCCAGGTAATAACTACTTTGGTAGATAACCAATAAGGTAAAAAGGTGGTGGTGTACGTTTTACACCACTGCCTGCGCAAATGGCTATCATAACAGCTACCTATGTGTTTACATGTTTATTGTACTTAAATATTTGCACATCATTTCAATTTAAACACTTAACATAACATAACATAGCATCACGCCTGTATTCCCCGATGCTGTTATTAAGTCCCATGTAATAGGTGGTGAGCCTATTGCCATCAACCGGGCACAGTTCCAAACTCCGGGTTGCTACTGAGAATTTCCTAACAGAAAAACTCAATAACACTTTGCCCGACCCGGGGATCGAACCCGAGACCTCCTGTTCAGCAGTCGCGCTTGGGACCACTAGACCAATGAGGCAATTTAATCACACCGGAACTTTTTCGTAATGTTTCTCAGGCTAATGATCATGTCGATATCTTTCTACAATATAGACACACCTTAATGTACTACGTGCAGTAACAGTCAATATTATTAAAAGAGAACAAAAGCAGGTTAATAATAACTACCTAATCCGACTATTTAAAAATAGCGTAGGTAACTATTTAGGTATCTCAATAAAATCTTACATTAGGTTCAACGTATGAAACATATTTTTGGCAGCCTAATAAAAAATTACCAACCGGTTTTTGGTCGACCAATGGCTGGTGTTTCATCAGCAACACCCATTATTATCTCAAGAGGCTTACTGGCTTAGTATAATTTAAATAATTGTACATGGAAAACCAGAACAACCGTTGTGAATTAGTTAACTTCCTTTTAAGATAAGATTAGATAATCGACGATAAGAATCGTGAGATGTCTATCATTAAACGTACTACATAGACTTCTATAGTTCCTGTCAAACCATGAAGGAAAAAGGCTTGATTTTATGTAGTTAAAATGGTTAAAAAAGCAATTAAGAATATGTCAGAATAGAAACCAGTTCCCTCGGTTGGTTGTTTTAAATCTAATTACCATATCAGGAGACTACTCTCTATGAAAAAGATTAAACCTGTTTCTTACATCATTAGATTAGTAGGTAGGTACGTACCGTACCATCAAGTTATTTAACACAATCGTGTCAGTAGGTATGCGTTGCTCGAAGCCTTACAAAGGGACAGTAGAAACTTGATAATCAGCTGACTAATATGGTAGGTAGTAATACTAAGTTTCAATTTTAGTATAAGTGTAAGGATTTAACTAGAAAGACCACCAGCAATGGCTTGGCAAAACAAGGGAATTGTAAGTACTTGTCCGAAGAACCAATAGTTGATCTAGTAGGTACATAAAACAATATTCATAGAAATACAATAGTCTCGGTGGTCTAGCGGTCTCAAGCGCGACTGCTAAGCATGAGGTCCTTGGTTTGATTATCGGGTCGGGCAGTGTTATTGAGTTTTTGTATTAGGAAATTCTCAGTTGCTACTGAGAATTAATCCGGAGTTTGGAACAGTGCCAGGTGGATGGCAATTCGCTCACCACCTTCTCGATGGGACTTAATTATAGCATCAGTAATATATGGGTATGCAACTATGTACACCTCTGCCTACCCCTTTGGGAACAGGCGTGATGCTATGATGCTATGTAGGTAAATACAGTGTCATGAATGCTGTGTGATATCTTATTGCCCCGTAAAGAGATGGAGCATACAGTTCCTAAATCTAGGATCTACGAACCAATTACAACTTCTGGTTAGTAAACGATTGTTAAGGTTAAGCAACACTTGCCGTGGTCACTCTGTAGATGGGTAAACGCTAGGAGAATTTTCAACTGACCGTCTCCCAGCTTCGGAGGACACTGTAAGCCATCAGTCCCGGCTTTTTGTTAGTTAAAAGCAGTAGTCAAGCTTAATCAGAAGTCTGGTTGGCGCTACGACGTTAGCTCCTAGCTAGACGGAAGAAGAAAAAATTATGTAGCTGGCAGAAGAAAAGACTTTATAACTTCGTAAGTAAGAACACAATGCACAGCCTTCCTGCTGCTAGCCTTGCTAACTGGCCAGGCTTTTCACCACTAAGTACTACATGTTTTATTACAAACTCAATTAAGTTGGTACCTGTAGCTAATGCCATCACAAAGGAAGGGATGAAGCCTGGCTGGTAATAGGTAGAAGCAATATAACCAAGGAAGCGACGTGTTTAAAAAAAAGTAACTATTCATATACGAAGGTGCAGACTCCTTTGAAGGCTTTGATCAATAACAACTTGCTGGGGGTTCATTTAAAATTAGCCCGTACCGAATGACTTACTTAAGGATTCACATGCTGCTTTATTATCAATAAAAGACAAATGGTATAGATTATTCTTTTATTAATCTTATTACTAGGTACAATAATTCTTCCAGAATGACTAACACAATTTTACCAATTACTAATAACTAATCTAATTAATTTCTTTGTTTCGACATTCCTATCGTGTAAATAAGAGGAAAGGTACGCAAATTATCAAATGAGATCATTAAAACCCTCATAATGATAGAATAAAAAGAATTACACAATCTTTCGTCAACAACAAAATTGGAAGCGCCTAGCAACTACGTTTAATTGTTACAGAAAAATATAAAATAGAGACAAAAACACGTTAAAATAACGAATAAAAAATATAATTGGGCCTTATGAACCGGTGGAATCGAAATGCTATAGCAGTTACTATGGCGTAGATCTAATAAATACCATTAGTTAACAACAGTTGAATTCAACTGGGTTTTGTAAAGTTGATCATTACTTAGTTATAGGCAAGTCTGTTCGCAGCGCGGTTGTTGGCCGGTGCGCGCGTTTATAAAAAAAAATACAAGTTTAAAAAATAACTGGTTCTAATTTTATTACGGCGTTGTTTTTTATTTTTATAAAAGTGTGAGGTTTAGAGACATTTTATTAATATAATGCAGTGAAGTTTGTGTGTTTTATTTGATAATAATCAAAGAGGAGTAAAATAAATCAAATCAAGTAAGTTAATTAACTTTTTCTTATTATGTATAACAAACTGTCATAACATGTCATAGGTAGATTATTATACTTACCAGTAACTAGGTAATTAAGGTAGGTCAAGGAATTAATTGTGAATGGTTTTAACATTATTAACATGACGTTAGAGATGAAGAAATAGAGTTTAAAAAATATAACACTGGTGTTACCTGTGGAAAAGTATAAAGAATAGCAGGACGTTTACTTTAAAGTTTTTAGAACAAATTATTGTAATCAGCGTTGCGTTTGCCAAATTTTACTTAATTACCGTTTTTCCATTAGGTACATATTTTCGTATAATCATATAAGCCCGTTTTAGCATTGTACATTTATATGCAGCAGTTGATGCTTTCTTTTTTAATAAAATAATATATGCGATTGCTATAATATAGAATAAATAAATAAATACATCAGGACAGAAAAATATAATAGGTTATGGAACAATATTTATTTTATTATAAAACATGCATAGTTCACACCAAGATTCGGCCGCTGCAACATAAATTTAAATACCTACCTATTTATATCCTAACCGTCAATATTTATCAACATGCTATGTCATTAAAATCTATTTCCTAGACTGACCTATTAAAATCGTTATTATTCTTCACTATAGAGGTTGTAGAAGCAATTTTTATCAAACTTTGCATTTGATTGGAGAGCGTCGCACCAATCGCACCAGAGAGCTCAAGAAATTAATAAAAAAGACAAAATACCTTGATATTATGAAACATAAAGATGTCAGGTTTTTACTTTTTTAATATTATAATGGAGGACTAAAATGCCGCCAAATTCCTATTTTATTTTTGTATTTTGCAATATTTTATGTTACAGTGCGATTGACTAGTTAATTAATTATGATTGAAAGTTGTAAATTTTTGTGGAACGGGAAATATGGTCGTGATCATAATTTCAACCAGCACCCCAGATATATTTACCATTGAAGTTATATAGTTAAATATGGTCGTGATCATAATTTCAACCAGCACCCCAGATATATTTACCATTGAAGTTATATAGTTAAATATGGTCGTGATCATAATTTCAACCAGCACCCCAGATATATTTACCATTGAAGTTATATAGTTAAATATGGTCGTAATCATAATTTCAACCAGCACCCCAGATATATTTACCATTGAAGTTATATAGTTAAATATGGTCGTGATCATAATTTCAACCAGCACCCCAGATCTATTTACCATTGAAGTTATATAGTTAAATATGGTCGTGATCATAATTTCAACCAGCACCCCAGATATATTTACCATTAAGTTATATAGTTTTCTTTCCCCTAAAACTTATAACTTTAAGCTTCGCTTAAAACATTGGTACATAGTTAAGTAAAATTATAATAGGTAACGGGAAAAGCCACCGTTTGCGCAGTACTTAACAATAATTAATAATTAAATTAAGTAATCTTAATAATCTCTTTCTATAAAGTATTAAAGTCTCTCTGGAAGACAGAGATCCGCTTTGAGTAATACAGTCAGCATCAAAAGTATAGTGGCATTGACAGGTTCAAAATAATCGGAACATTTGGCAAATATCAACCTTGACTGTAAACAATTGAAAAATCCATAGTTAGGATATTTTAAGATCCATTTTTCTCTCAAAAGTTGATTATTTTAAACATTTTAGTTAAACACTATACCTTACGTGCTGACCCTACCATAAGATGGTGTCAACTGTACCTATATTACATGGAAGCCATGCAAGTGTTATGTCCCCTAACAACCTTAAACGGGCCAAGTAATGTTTAGTTTTTAATTAACTAAAAGAGTGTAGAGGAACGCTGACGCGGACAATTCAGGGAATTTGGACGTTCTGCAGGATTTGTGTACAGAGGGAGAAATAAATAAACTTTTGAGATTACTAACTGTATTTATTAATTACTTATTACAACAATGCTAATGTGGTACGGGACAACTGAGTCCCAGCGCTATTTGACTCCGGTCTTACAATAATATGCGCGTCAGTGTTCCTCTACAAGAGAAATAAAATTGTGTTCGTATCTACACGACAAGTCACGTGGTTATAGGTGTGGTCGATTTTCTTTTAACCAGTATCATACTGCATCATCCTTCAAATGGGTGAACCGTTGGAAGCCGTCCTCTAAACGCCATTCTTAAATCCGCCATGTAAAGCTTTTGGCAGTTCGATTCGTAATGACAACGACAAATCACGGAAAGCAACGCTACCGACCGTTGAGTTGCTGAATTGCTCACGTTAAATCCAAAAGGTAGGACATTCAAGCTGCATTTCGGAATTAACGTGGAGGGATTCTTATGGATTCCCACCACCTGAAAGGGGGAACAGCTGTCATTATGTGGCACACTTAGCATCCTAACACGGTGGTCCTCCTATACCCGCAACAAACGGAATCTAGAGTCCTAACTCCTATCCATTTCCTTCCTAATTCCACTTGTTGTTTGCATCTTCAGTATCAGTTCTGCAGCAAAACGGCCTGAGCAGTTCATAAGCATGTTAACATACCATGACGCCTGTATTCACATTTTACCAATGTTATTTCCATAGGTTCCATGTGTTGGGAAATGGTGGTGTTTCTGGGGATCTTATTGCCATGTACCGTCGAATTCCTTGCTACATAACTGTGCTGTGCCCGACAGGATCCATAATTGATCTCATAGTTCTAAGCCTACCATCTGTATCATCGGTATAAAATTATGAAATGCAATAAAGTATTGAGTGTTTGACTTTAAGAATTTTATCCGATCCGAAAATCACATGGTCAGTTTTCCTCACGGAAGACGTACTGAGAGCCTCACACTGGACAGATATCAATGAGGCAATTACTAAACCTGTTTACCTATATCCAAATACACTTCCATCATTATCATCTGCACTTGACTACACCCACCGTTGGATAAGACTGTTTTCTCGTACCATTCCCCTTGGTTCTGGACCAGTCTCATCCACGTGCGACGTCTAACGCCTTAGGTACTTAACAATATTAATTATAGGGTTACTGGTGTAAATGAGACTGTCTACATTATTTGTCGATAAAATAGGTATTGAAAGTTATATATTTTGCAGGCCACATAAGCAATATCTAAAAAAAAAATCGTCCTCCTTGGTCCGGAATCTTGGATGTAGGTTTTTACTCCAAGTTTCTTAATTTAAAAATCTCTACGAGGTGGTCATCACTGCTAGGTTATTATAGATTTTATGTAGAATGTTTGTAAAGCTTATGTTGTATTTATAATAATTATTCTCGTGTTCCTAATACTTACATATCGCTTATGTTATCTGTTTTTTGTATTAAGTAGTCACTACAAGACCCTCAATGCGGTGGTTCGCTAACTTGAACGAATCAGTTCGCTAATGAAACTAAAAGTGGTGTAATATTTTTATCCGTGTAGAAGAGTGCCTACATTTTCTGGTTTAACTTTACGTTTCTATATTATATTTAGCAAAGCTTGATTTTCAGATTCGAATACTTTAAATAGGTGACTTACTTACCATCTTATTTGAATTTGTAATTCTTATATAATAAATTCTTATTCATATATTAATTAAGTATATCTTTAGTTCGATAAAGGATAAGCCTACACGTGTATGTTAGAAGCTTTATTATAGAAGTATTAACCACGGCTTTATTTGGTATTTCCGATACCTTATACAGGACCTAACATTTCTGACACCATATGAAATAACGGGATCTAAAACTGATGTAGGTATTTCACCCATATTCAAATAACTAAAAAAGTTATTCAGGTTCGCAGATGGTAATGAATCGCACATTTGAAACACTTTTATATCGATGACACCTATGACAATCATAAAGAGTTGGAGACTGAGGCTTGAGAACCGTATCTCCTTGTGTAATAAAAACATTAATCCGAAACTGAAGATAACTTTAACTACAATAAAAATAAAAGTTTAAAGTAACCCCCGATACAAAAAAAAACCTATAAAAAGAAAAACAACTCGGCCTTTTAACTTCAATAAATAACCTATTACTATTTCTAAGATGAGCATCGCCATTTCAAATTTTCATTTTTTATTTAATTTTTAATTCATTTTTTTTAAATTACTCGCGGCTTATTCCGGTATATAACTACATAAATTACATTTTTCCTAAATAATACTAAAGAGTTTGGTAGTGCAACAACACATGTTTTGAGTTTTGATCTGAATTCTTTTTTTTTTCTCATACGGTTCTTGTATTTAATACTTTTTTTGTAAATACGTGATTAATGTTACCTTTTCTTTGAAATTTCGTTTGTATAAACGAACGCAACAAGGGAGTCATTCATCGGAGAAAAGGTGAGAATTCGGAAATAATCTTATGTTTAAGATTTTATACCTGAAAAAATATTACGAAAGTATTAATAGCAAAAGTTAATAATCTAGTTCATAACCCATCGTAGGTAGATCATCATCATATCAGCCTATCGCCGTCCACTGCTGAACGTAGGCCTCCCCCAAAGAGCGCCAACCATCCCGGTCTTGGGCAGCCCGCATCCATCCGCTGCCAGCCACCTTCTTAAAATCGTCGGTCCATCGTGCCGCAGGGCGTCCTACACTACGCTTGCCCAAACGTGGTCTCCACTCCAACACGTGTCTGCTCCATCGACCGTCTGTCCGTCTGCAGACATGGCCAGCCCAGTTCCATTTCAGCGTGCTGATTCTGCGAGCAATATCGATGACTTTAGTTCTCTGGCGGATAACCTCGTTGCGAATCCTATCCACCAGAGAAACCCCGAGCATCGCTCTCTCCATTGCACGCTGAGCGTAGGTAGTTAATGTACACTCTATGTATGTATACACATATGGGCCCAAACTCGATGGGTATCACTGCTTTTCACTTCGTTATGAAATTGTACGAGTATCTTGGCCCTAGAATTGTATAATAGTTACAGAAATAATGCTAAGTTAAAGCACGTGCTACGCTACGTAGGTAATATTTATTCATCTTGGCCTTAGTCTAGTTCTCTGTTGTTTTAGATCAACATTTATAAAACTCGTTATAAGTATCAAAGATGTAGATACTTACAATGGAAAATAACAGTGTGTATATTTGATTTATAAGAAACAACATCCGAAAACATTGTGTAAGAATACCGGTTTCAAATAATTGTTGCAATCAAGTCGTAAATCGTTTACAGATATTCGAAATAATTTTGAATTTATTGTTATTATACGTGTACCGTACCTTAATATACACCAAAATCTAAATAACTAGCCATTTAAATTCATCAAAATTAATAAAATAATTTAATACTCGTATGTATCTATCTCCGTTTTTGGCCCTGAATTAAAAGAAAACATAGTTACAATACCGGTTATTCGTAGTTAATTAATTATGGTGAAACAATACCGGAATTCAGAATTAATATATTAGACATTATGAATCAGTTTTTTTGTGGTTATTCTCGGGATAACTTAGTTGTTAAACTACTTGTCAAGTCTATATTGTATTTAACTGAGTTCCAAAAAAAATCTAATTTTAGCAATGGCGCAACATTTTATTATTTTGTTTGTACGACTACTTACTTAAACTTATAATGTAGAATTATCCTTTTTTTATATCACTTTTTAGCAATTAGTTATACTTTTATATTTGCAATACAATAACGGTACGAAAGAGCGTAGATCCCACAACACAGGGAATCCTAGTGTGGGGTCTAAGGCCTCAACCCATAATGTGTATTTATTTCTGTAATAAAAGTTTTTGTATTTTGTATTTGTACTAACCAGAAGAAAAGTCAAAGGAACTTTTTGAAAGGTAAGGAAAATAAACTGTGTTAATTATTATTTGACAAATTTTTATAAAATCTCTCCGACTAAGATAAAAAGTTTGAAGGCCAGTTATGTTTGACGCTGAATGTACCAATGAACCTGAGGAGCTAACGAAAAACCGGAAGACATTTGTTATTATGACACTGCCTATTCAATAATGGTGTCCGCATACCATCGCCCCTTTCTGAATACATCTTAACTAAATAAGATAAATGAATTCATAGAGATACACTATAAAGGTCATAATCATTGTGTGGAATTTTCGAAGTATTGCGTGGTTGAATCAAGGTTTCACCGTGAGTGCAATGTCCCAATTCAGTAACAGCTTTTAGGCCTGCCCCGTACTGCGATAAAATTCCATGCATATTTTTCTCGCATAATCTAAGTCTAAATGATTAAAACCACAGTGGCAGCGTGTACACTACGAGAAAAAAACGCATGCTTATCATGTTTCGCAAATATATAGAAAATAAACGCAACGCAAAGCCCTATACGCTAGCTTACATTAATTCAAACAAATCACCTTTTAAAAGAAACCTTTATGAGTAACGTGTCGTGGTGGCCGAGTGGTGACGGGCCTTCCCTGAGCCACTGGGTTCAATATCACTTTTTCAATGTCATATGTACTTTCTTAGTTCATCTAAGACATCACAGACATACGATGAAGGAAAACATCGTGAGGAAACCTGGACTTGGTAGTCTGAAATCGCCAACCCGCAGTAAGCTAGCATGGTGATTAAGCTCGTGCCTTCTCTGTATGAGTAGAGGCCCTTGCCCTGCAGGCAGTGGGACAGTTATGGGCTGGTTTTTTTTATACGAGGAAATAGATAGAAGTAGTATTGCTTTTAAACTGTTTTCATAGACATTTCTAGGTGGCTTGGATGACTAAAGAAATTAGGTCACCAATCCAACCTATTAGTTTCCCTGTCTGGTGGAATTCGACTTGATTTGTCCGACCAAGGGCCCGACTAACGTATTGGGCTTTTTTCACTACATGAACATCCAAGGCCGGCCCGTCCATAGGGAGAACGGAGTGGCCGTTCTATGCGCCAAGGGTCAGGGGGCGCCTTCGGCAATGGTTGCCATGAGAAGACGTAGTGGCTACGCCTACCTATTAGTTATTCGAAGCTATTTCGAACCAAATAACCAAATTTCTTTCAAATTGGTTTATTCACAACAAACAGATAAACAGAATTAATTTCGCATTTATAATATCAGTTTGGATTTTATAGAAGTACACCGTTCAAGGAACACTGTCGAGCAGATTGCGAACAGTACATGTATTGTTTTGCGATTCTGTTAGCTTCTTTCAACTCCCAAAGATAAGAATGCACTTAAAGTTACTGGAAAGTAATAAAAATATTTAAATGATACCGCAATGAATTAATTGTGTACTACTTACGACATAATATAAACGTCGCAGATGGATAGTAGAATCCGCCGTTTTACAAAACTGCTAGCTGATTTACAAAACAGTACTGTTATGAAAACAGCTGAACGACGTTTAGCGGTTTTACATAATTACTGAACTCTAACCCGCGGAATTTTATGAACGTTTTGCGTTTATCAATGCAGCGGGTCAACGATCAGAGATTATGTAAAACCTTACAGTGTGAAATGAACTGTCAGATTGTTGATTTTAGTTCGAAATTTTGTCGCATATAGCTATTTTCTTGCTCATGCCCGCGACTTCGCCTGCGTCACAAAAGGTAACCTATGTCATTCTCCAAGGTTCGACCTATCCTGCCAAATTTCATTACGATCCGTTCAGCCGTTTAGTCGTGAAAAGGTAACAAACAAACAGAGTTACTTTCGCATTTTTAATATTAGTATGGATTAATATATCTTATAATAGGTGATTAAGCTCGTGCCTCCTCTGTATGAGAAGAGGCACTTGCCCTGTATGGGACAGTTCTGAGCTGGTTATTTTTTTTATAATACTCGAAGGAATTAGTACTCCTCCAAGTCTAAATATGATGACGAACATCTTCGGTCAATAGGTACATAATTTAAGTTGTATTTCGTAGTCCACTGCCCTATCATAGAATGTATAATGGCTTCGTAGACGTAATAGTATTCTTTACCTCAACTATGGGTCCGCAGTTTTCCTCATCCATTGATTTAATCTAACCTAGGGTAGTTACATCTTATTCTAAAGCACAATACTCCTCGACGTCATCGATCGTATTTGTGTCACGACGGCCTATCTCCACGGAGATTAGCCAAGTACGCAGGAGATATTATAGTGCACAACAGTATGCGCAAACACAGGTGCACTCCCTCTTCCTTCACTCTCATATTCCGATGGGAAGGCAATCCGACACGACCGGAGACACGTCAGGCGCAGGACCGCAGGCTTTACGGGCTCTCCGAAGCACGGGGGTGTCACACCACCGATTTTTTGACTCCGGGCTGCTACTGAGAATTTATAATAGAAACAGAAAAATCCAATAACACTTTTCCCGACCTGGGAATCGACTTCGACGCGCTTGCGACCGCTAGACCAACGAGACAATCACAATAAACCTTGTGCAAATGTGCATGCTAAACTGTGCATGCAACTAGATAACACATAGTACCTACTCAGATAAAGCGTAAATCCCAATGTGTATACAAAACTTCCCGCAATATAGTTTGACATTAATCGAACCATAGAATTTCTAAAACGAGTTTGTTTACATTGCACAAAAATAAAAACAGAAGATAAAAATCATGTATTTTCATGTATTTTGGCGAACATTATTAGTAAACAAAATACTCGTGCGGTCATTAGCCAAACGAGACCAAACATCTTCGTATTAGAAATAATAATTTAATTTGCTTAAAACGGTGAAGGAAAGCAGCCCACCTGAGAGATGTTCTCGATGGCGGTTTAAACTCGCCTCAGGCGTTCTGTGAATGGCTTCTGATATTTTGTGTACGTTGCGCCGGGTTTTTGTGACAATTATCGCGAGGCAGTTGGAGGGGGTAGTCCTTTTCTTTATTTTTGTTTTTTTTTTCATTCGATTTTTAGATAAGTTATTTCACTCAATGCAGCTCTGACACTAGGTTGTTCATCATCCACACGATGAGGGAGAAATCACCCCGGAGGGTTAGTAAAACAAAAGGTGTAATCGTGCACCGGTATTTCATCAGTGCAATTATTACGTTCTTATGTTTTAAGTTCTTTTATATGACCTACGTAAATGTCCTCATGATCTTATATTAACTTCTGACGGGTCGTTGAGTTCCCTTAATTATGGTTGAGCTACACGATGACTGATGCATACGTGCCATCAGATAGGACAGGTCACCTCAAAGCTGCTATGGCTCTTTCCTCAAAAGTCCATCCCAGACGATCCCTGCATCATTACGCTCACATAGATATGTACTATTATGTCTGGACTTTAAAAGAGATGTTGACCTCTGAGTTTGTTTCGGCGTTTCTTCTCAGACATAGGAAACACCGGCGCCATGTGGTTCATAAAAATGATTTGTAAAAGTATCTTCAAAAGATCTATTTACAGAAATATAATAATTTATCACTTAAGTGAAGATGGTGAGCCTATTCCCATCTACCGGACACAATGCCAAACATGGCGGCTGCTCCTGCGAATTTCCTAATGGAAAACCCAATAACACTTTGTTTGACCCGAGATCGATACCGCAATTTCGTCCACAAGGCCTTTATGACAGCTGCCAGAAAAGAGAATGTGATTACAGGGAAAAGTTTCAAAGTTTAAGTAAAAAGCCGCCAGAAATTATCAAAGAAAATTAACCTTTAAAATATAAAAACTCCAACAAACTTTGTTGTTCACGTCCAGGTCAAGATGCAGGCGTCTTCCAGCAGCGAGCGCACGCCGCTGGTGCAGCCCACCTACGTGTTCGAGTCCAGCCTGGCGCGCCGCTACCAGAAGCGCCTGCACCACACGCAGTGCGCCATGTGTGTGTTCATCATGTGAGTAGCATTCCAAGAGTTACCAGAATAGCGTTCCTAATCAAACTGCGACATTACTAATGAGTAGTCATTCTACAAGCTTAAATATAAACTTTGGGTAGATAGTTGAATAATAGTAATATTACAGTTCATTATTTTAGATTCACATAAAAAAGTATCTCTCGGGGCTAAGTCACAGCCGCACAGATCGAGGTTAAACTACGCTTGCCGCGGTCGGTCCGTGCCTCGGAGAGCAAGTTAAACCGTCGGTCCCGGTTGTCAAATTAGGATCTATGACAGCCGTTACAGGTAGTTAGAGGCCTGACAATCAGTTATACCACGAGATATCGTTTTAACCAGTAACAAAGTTGTGGAGGTCAGATAGGCAGCCGCTCCATGTAAAAACTAGTACTGGTTTGACTGGAAGCCAACGCCAACGTAGTTAGGAAAAGGCTAGGCAAATATATATAAAAAAGTATCTCGAAAATGTGGCGTGATACATAACTCGATTGCATCGTTATAATTTCCACCTTTTTTATAACCACGTCAACTCAACTATTTGCTCTAATAAATGAATAATTGCAAAATATAAGCTTTTATTTTTAATGTAATAGTTAAATCTAACTTTTGAAATTCTTACCGAACAACTTAAATCCAGGAGTAAAATATTATCAAAAAATTTTGAAACAAAGAACGTCAAAACGATGAATATTACGACATTGCCATTTTCAAGAACCATTTAATAACTCTCCGGCCCTTAAACACGTGTGTCCAAATTGGTCCAAATGACGTGGGTCGAACGATATTATGTTATTATGTAAATTGATATCTACCCAATTAATTATTCATGTATACACACAAAAATATAAGAGATTAGTACGTTCGTAACATCGTGAGGAAGCCAGCATACCTGAGAAATGTTCTCGATGGTGTGTAAAGCCATGTCAGAGACCTACGGGTGGTTTAAACTCTGACACTAGGTTGAACATCAACCATACGACAAGAAGAAGGACCTTCGTCATACTACAAGAGAGTACATACTTTAAGTATATGTCCTGAATCGAATAATGAACTTTGATCTGGCTACAACCAAAGCAGGATAATTATGAATCCAGTTAGTTAGGGCCAGTTTCTAGAGCCGAACATTCATTTTAGCTAAAACCATCCAATCCAAGGCACACACCTCTGGCAGTAGATTCGTAATGAACCCTAAGATATGAAAAAGCTAAAACAATTCTTATATAAATACAATCTTTCTACAGAGCGATCATGGTAGTGGCACTGCTAGTGACCATCTCCTACAACCTCAGTCAAGACTACAGTGATGATGACGACAACACGACAGAACCAAATTCACCTGCATTACCAATACCGACACTGCCTTCACTGCCATTAGAAGCTGGCAACTTGACCTTGCTGCAGATGTTTCCCGGCAAAAAGACGTTGAAGGAAATGCCACCGGCCCTAAAGCCACTGTTGGATCGGAAGTGGCCATTGAAAGGTAAGGTGGTTATCCATTAAGGGGAATAAAGTAGTACTGTCTGGCGCAAATATCCTCCTAATCTGGTATCATCTTGTGACTGGTCATTGAACTCTCTTAGTTATGGTTAAGCAACACGATGACTTATGCATACGTCAGATAGGACAGGTCACCTTGTGCTATATGGCTCTTTCTTCATAAGGCCATTCCAGATTAATCCTGCATGGTTACACTCGCATAGTTATGAACTATTATGTCTGGACTTCAAAAGAAACCTTAACCTTCTGTGTTTGTTTCGGCATTTCTTCTCAGAGATCAGATAGGTAATGATCGGATAGTGTTCACAATTTTTATAAACTACATAGATTGCGCCTGATCTAGTTTATAAAAATTGTGAACTTGTGAAAATTTCTTCAAAGATCTACAGAAATGAAAAGCAAGCACTTTTCAGCTTTTAATAATGATAAATCATTTCATATGCGCTTTCGGGTCAAAATATGCACAAGTTCATTATTATAATAGACCTTGAAATCTAAAAAACATGTAGCAAGGAGGATTTTGGATATTTTTGAGTATGACGATAACGTCGTTTACGTGTTACGGAAGATATGTCTCATATTTTTTACAATAAAAGATTATTTTTTTGCAAAGATGTTATCTTCGAATCAGCTGCTTGTTTTGTTAGTTTTTATACATATATGAAATCGAGTTCTGTCACGCGAATTCCTACGCTAGATTTATTTATGTTTGTATTTAGCAATACAGTTAACAAGTCAACAAGTTTATTGAACTTGGCGTCCTGGTGACCCTGTGATATTTTGCAATAATATATTAAAAGCAGCTATGATTATCTCGAAGATTTCGCCCTTTAAATTTTGCCTATCGATACCAACAAGATTACGACGATACGTTTTTTTAACACAGGTAATCGATTTAAGGTTATGTAAAACTATTAATTCTATATTCTTGCTTTGCCTTTTATTAGTTCTTGTTTTATGAATGCTTTAACATTGATAATTAATATATTCTTGACGTCAGTTATTGCCAATTAAGCCTAAAAATAACTTTAAAGTCGAAAATGTTTTATTTCAAATAGGCTTCAAAGGCATTTTAATCGTTAATTAACATGTTCATTATAATTCAGAATTATTAATTTATTAGGTTAATAGTTAGCTGTGTATGTTGGAAAATAATATCTTAAAGAACCGTCAAATCCTAAGACTGTGTACTTATGGCAATTATTTTTATTGGAACTAATATAATTATATTTAATCTGTTTTGTCATAACCTCTTCTGGTTTGGTTCATCAAGCGATCAGTCACCATCAGGTATTACCAGAAGATTGTTTAAACTGTTAAAAAAGTACCATCACAATAAATTCAATTGAATCAATCAATAAGTCACTGTGTGGGGTTGGTACTGGTTAAAGGGAAAAGCACCCTTAAATTATGAATATTTAGATATTATTTTAGTAACTTAGTGGGAACTACAGTACTACACACTTAAATTTTTTTAAGGTATTTTTATGTGAGCGGTTGAAAGAGGCTGGTTGGCTTTCACTAGTCTATCCTACGTTTCGAAAGACTTCTAGGCTATCGAAGTAGGAACAAGGCTCACCTAAGTCAACTATTAATAAATATATGTGTCCAGTTAACGAACTCACAATTATGTCTATACAAAAACTTTTTTCGTTGGTACTCTGTAACCTAATGTACTATCGCGGCCTTTCCCGCCTGCCCACTTAAACATTTTTTTTGTTTAAATCCTGCGCCGGCGCCATGCCTCGAACCCTTAAAGTGTTCGCCTGTTAGGAAAGCGAGAACGTAATCAGTTACAATATGCACTGCGCAGCTTAGTGACGCATCACGTGTACTCCCTTTTGTGAATTTTAAGGACGATCTAATTTGACCTTGGCAGGGCTACAGAGCGTTTCTATTTCTAGAGTGCAAGCGAAAATGAACTTAGTAGTGTCCAGGCGGGAGTGTCCGCGATAGTACCTACCTACAAAAGTTGGTACCATATAGAAGAGCCCATTTGAAATTTACAAGATTTAGAACGTTAACTAAATACTTAGAGGACCAGACGGGAGACGCCTTCTGACTAAAAATCGAACAAATTTGCTCGCCTCTTTTGGCGGGGGGCAAGGTACAACACACAAGCACAAAAGAATTGGAATAAAGCAATAATAGCTCTCGTCATTACATCAACCGTATTAAAATATATAAGAAACCTAAACACAAATATATAATTGTGTTACACACGATTAAAATCGTCATCAAATGAAAGCAATCATCGTAACCATACTGGTAAAAGGTAATTTTATATGATTGGGAATCATGTGTCAATGGCGTACCCCTCACGCCCCCTAAAACTACTCCAGTACTAATTCCTTCAAGACTAAATATTTAATTAGAATTATATCTACTATAAACGGTTGTTTAATTAAACAGTCAATGTTAAAGCAATTAATAAATGATGAATATGTATTGAATATTATTAATTTGAACTTGCGATCTTAAAACTAATTCTCTAATTGTACCTAAAAAAAAAAATCTTGTGAAGTTTCATATAGTTTGCACGTTCGTGATCGTCCTGCGATCATCATAATTTTATTGCAATGATCACGAAAACCTACAATATATAATATATTGCTATGATTCTCTAATTTTCATTGAGATATCTTGGTGGCAGAAAGGGCAAAGAATAGGCCGCTTATCATGGTCGCCCGTATCCTGTAGGTATCGTAATACGTGACGAAGGAAAGCAAGATGAACAACATCCGCTGGTGCCCTCATAACAATTTACTCAATAAAAATATGACAAATCGTTATATCGGGCTATGAGAAGGTCAATCAGACAAATGCTCAGAATTTATGCTTGATTTTTTTCGGCTATTTAAATACCTACCTCATTGCGCGTTCCACTGTCATCATCATTAACATGATATTAAGTAATTATGATGACGATATAGTCAATATATAATAGTTAAGAAGATAACATAATTATGATGAAGGCTGTTAACTAAACTTTAGGAAGTACAAAATAACTACGCATGTGTTATTATTATTACAACATATTAGAGCTAAGCTCTAATATGAGAGCTTAGCTCTAATATGAATTAGAGCTAATATACATATATACGGGCATATATAAGCTTATATACGGGCCTAAATTCCTAATTTATTAGGTAGGAACCTCCTTCGGATGAGAATATATAAGTCAAATACATTCACTTTAGTCAAGAATTAAATGGAAATAACAAATTATTTGTAATAACCATAGTACTAGCAAGACGACAACTGCTCTTCGAACGACCAACAATAAGAATAATATAAAATTGTTGAAGAAATTTTAATTATGGCCAAATGAATCCTTATCCCTTACACATAAAAGGAAATTATCTAATAAATTAGTGCTTTGTATAGAAAAAACTGATATACGCCAACATGCTTTAAAATTGAAATAACTGTGATGTAGGTAAATTCAATTTAACATTACACATTGTTTTAAGGCGTTGATTTAACATTGGAATTAGTATTTATTTCAATAGTAGTCCCACAGATAGAAGAAAAAATATACTTAATATGCTAATGCAGCTTTACGCAGAACTGATTTCAGGTTACAAAAAGTTAAGATATATCTATAAGATTATGATAGAACATTGACGCAAGAATTTGAGACATAACCCCACATTTTATATCTATATATGTCGCAGATGGATTGTAGTATCCGCTGTTTTACTAAACTGCTAGCTGATTAACAAAACAGTACTGTTATGAAAAACAATACTGTTTTCATAATTACTGAACTATAACACGCAGAATTGTATGAACGTTTTGCGTTTATCAATGCAGCGGGTCAACGATCAGAGATTATGTAAAACAGTGTGAAATGAACTGTCAGATTGTTGATTTTAGTTCGAAATTTTGTCGCATACGGCTATGTGTCTTTTATCAAAAATAACCTAACTTTATTTTGCTTTTATTTAAGTCAGTAGCAAAAGAAAAGATGAAAATTTTGAATGAACCACTATAATAGTCGACAATATAACGGGATTATGAAATAAAATAAATTAAATTGATTCATGAGCAAACGAAGCGAGCTCTGGAGTTTCGTGTACCACGACACGGACAGGTTAGGTTCGAAGAGTCCCCCCGTTATCCTCTACGTGTTTAGGTTTTTTCTGACCTTACAGACAAAAAAATAGGAGCCCCGCGAAGCGTCGTCCCAGCCACGGAAAGACAAATCAGAATACAGTGTATTTTTTTTTACTTGAGTGGTGACTATCCATATAATATATCTATACAATAAAAAAATCTGTCCCACTGTAGATATGTCATTCTGCATTACGTCTAAACGTGGTTAGCAGTTTTGTTAAACTTATCGCAATGACAATCCAGCTAAACGTTGTTTAGCTGTTTTATACAACAGTTCTGTTTTGTAAATCAGCTAGCAGTTATATAAAATAGCGGATTCTACTATCCATCTGCGACATATACAATAACTAGCTCTGCCCCGCAAACGTTGTTCTGCCATATATATTTTTTGGATAGGGCCACCCTTCTCACCTAGGGGTATAAAAAATAGCCTACGATCTATTCTCAGACCTACCGAATACACACAAAAAAAAACATAAAAATCGGTCAAGCCGTTTCGGAGGACTTCGATAACGAACACTGTGACACGAGATTTTTATATACTTACTAGATTAGGTCATTATCTCCTGTAGCTTAGCTACCCGTATTGAGTCTTGTCTTCACTCCACCTTCCACGACATAACCATTTTATGCATATTTAATTCCATCACGTACGCAACTGAATTAAACACCCATTGAATCGATTTGTATAATTTAGAGGTAATCAGAACCAGTTACTTACGTATATAAAGGATATTTGAACTTATTAACAATAGTAACTACCTAATTCTTTGGGAAACAAATAACATAATTTTATATATTTTGGAATCCATTACTTATGTGGTCACGCCTTAATTTGATTTAAACTTACATATTAAATTAATAAAGTATATCAAAGATGGCATATCATTATTATTCCAGGGCATAATAATCCTAGGTTTATATCAACCATATAACTATACATAGGTTATAAAGCCCAAAGTCGACGTCTGTAAAATATTTTAGGGACGTCGAGCCAGCTCGGGAGGCTTAGCTTATGAAGCGCTAAACTGGGGTGCGCTGTCCCTATCGCCTATGCCATTGCACCACCCTTAACTATGCATTTTCGGTCATATACTGTCAAAATATTCTGCGATATGATACACTATACAGTAGGTATATAAATCAGTCAATTAAAGAATAGTTTCTTTTCAATTCTTGCTTACACAGTAAATTGAATGATAGGTTAGAACAAAAACATTAAAAGTGTCTTTGGGTCAGAAGATATGACGTCATTTTCAGCCCGATTATTAAATTGAGATAAATGACTTATTCCTTATTTTAGTGTTTTTCTCCAACCAATTAAACAATCATCTTCTAGAACGACCAACCGCGGCCTGGGCGAGCAAAACCCCCAGCAAAGAAGAAATAGACTCAGCACTGAAGAAAGGGAAAGCTGCTTTAGATGAGCTAACGGAAGCCGAGTTGCTACGTAGGCCCCTGGACATGGACACGCCAGCCAACAGGGCCCAGCGCGCGGCCGCCACCTCCGCTGACGTGAAGCCTTTGGCAGACTCGGCATATGCTACTGAAATAGCTACTAAGGCACTCATGAATGGGTAAGTGGAACATGACGTGACTTAATACATATCGTATGCTAATAATATGGGGTTGGGTAGTTTTAGCAGCTAACAAAAATTTATGGGATAAATGGGTTCTGCAGTAGAGACAAGAGCACGTAAAGCTGTCGGTCCTGCGTCTGAAAGTGTAGAAAAACGTAGTGCACATGTGTTTGCGCATACACTATAATATCTCCTCCTACTTGGCTAGTATCCGTGGAGATAGGCCGCCGTGACCGAAAATTCGGTCGGGGGATACAGTAGACACAGTGAATGATAAAAATAGCGTAGGAGGGTTAGATGAACTGACGATTTGCGCAAGTCGCTAGCAGAGCTAGATGATATAGAAATATATCGTGGCGTGAATTTACAGAGACATGTATCTACCAGTCAAATCCATGATGAATAATATCAACTTTACTAATAATAAAGTACACCTTTGCGTAGGTGTAGCATGTGACATTTCTAAAAACCATTGTGTCGAAAGACAAATATGCAAGACGAACAAAATCAGAAAGGTTACTTACCTACTTATTTTTCATGTTAATCGTTAATGGTATGCGACAAAACTCGTATTTAATGTATTGTTTTGTAATGGGAGATAAAGTATTTTTAACCGACTTCAAAAAAGGAGGAGGTTTCTCAATTCGACCGTATATTTTTTTTTTTTTTTTTTTTTTTTTTTTTATGTGTGTTCGGGTATAACTTCGTCGTTTATGAACCGATTTTGATAATTCTTTTTTTGTTGGAAAGAAGATATCTCAACGGTGGTACCATGATAAGGAAACCAGGATCTGATGATGGATCCCCGAGAAATTGAGGGAAACCTTCGAAAATTTTAGGGGCGACTAGTGCATTTGTTAATTTTTTCATTAAGTATTTTAAAGCACTACTATTTAATAAAGGTCTGGAGTCGATCTGATGATGGAGCTGAAAGACAGTCGAGGGAACTCTAAAGATTTACAGCAACTACCTGGTGTTTGGGCTTGATTAATTTGTATTGATGAGAACTTTACACCTAGATGGGTTGTGACTGTCATTAGGGGTCTGATGATGAAGACTAAGGACAGTCAAGGGAACTCCTCAACGTTTTACAGTAGCTACCATGTTTTGTTATGTATGTCCATCGATATCTTCGTTTGAAAGAGTAGTCCCCAGAGGTGGTCCCATTTAAATTTAGTAAAGATCTGATGAAGACCTTCGAAGTTAGACAATGGAACTCTTCAATGAATTACAGCAAATCACTCTCAATTGCTGTAATCGCATGTTCATGTATAGTTCATGCCACTCAATACATGCATAGCATCATGCCTGTATTGCCCGATGGGGTAGGCAGAAGTTTTCAATGTTGTACACAAACATTTCACCGATGCAGTAATTAAGTCCTAGCGGCTTTCGAAAGCCTACGCATATTATTAAATTACTAAATTAATTAATTTATGAAGTATACAAACTTATATATGACCTATACAATATATATATATATTACACTTAAAACTAAAAAGACTAAAATAAAAATTAATTTTAAACAAAAAATGAAAACCGCCTTCAAAAATCTACTACACTAAAAAGTTCAAAATAATATCAAAATTTGCTTATAATAAAATAATTTTAAAATAACAATATATAATAATAATCTGTTAATTTTGGAGTCGGTGCCTGATGTATGTGGGGTTTACAACCAGATACAAATGCCGGTAACATAGCACAAACACAGCACAACGAACATAAGTGACTAACAAGAGGAAAACAGTAACCCTCTCTCAGTACAGGCACCGACTGCAAAATTAACAGATTATTATTATATATTGTTATTTTAAAATTATTTTATTATAAGCAAATTTTGATATTATTTTGAACTTTTTAGTGTAGTAGATTTTTGAAGGCGGTTTTCATTTTTTGTTTAAAATTAATTTTTATATTCTAATCTTATTGTTGTATTTGCGTATTGTCCTTGTGTGGTTTCATATATGAAAATAAAACGGATCTTTGAATCACGATGTCATTACCATTGGCTTAGTGTACAAGACGATGCTATTTGCCATCCCCTTCATATCATCTCTTGGTCTCTGGCTAAATCTTAACTGGAAATGAAAATCTCGCGGGAGGTTTAACTGGGAATCTCTTGGAATCCCTACACGTGGCCTCTGGGTGGTGCAACACAGGCAACGAAACTCTGTGGGAGGCTTCGGCCGCGGTTGATTACTACCCACTGGACCAAGCCATGCCGTAAAGCGACCTAGTCGTGTTTCGGGATGTACAGTCACGAGCACAAACATGTAAACACAAACTTTTAAAACCCCACCGACAATATCTGTAACGTTTATTACTAAGATGATTAGATAAGTAACACAGATAGAAGAACCATTCCTTCTACATATTTTAACATACATAAATACTTCTATATTATTCAGATAACTATTTAAACGTAGTTTAAAAAGTGAAAATGTATACATTTTTGTGCTTGTGACTGTAGTCCGGTGCGACCGTTATGGGAGACGGGTCTGGGCAGTTGCATCAACTCCCCAACTATCGTTCTCCTCAAATCTATCCACTCTACTTAGAGTGAATAGATTTATTCTGGATCTACGTGCTTCATCCTCGGCCACACCGTCACCTACCATCAGGCGAGTTAGTGGCTAAACGTAAATCCATCTTTGATAAAAAAGAAAAACTAATTCCGTAATCCGCCAAACACTTTAAAGTTTATCTTATCCATCCCTAGCTGATGTTGATCAGGTATATTCAAAATACTAACAGCATTTTTGCAGTGAAACATATTTTAATGACATAATATTACACCTCATGTTAAGCCATAAAAAATCGCCTTATAGAAAAGTCCTACTCACAAATAACTTATCTATAATTATATTAAGAAAATCCGTCAGATACGATGAACGTCCTTTAAAATGTCATGAAATTCCCAGCGCTGATATCAGTTCAGAACAGGTGACTAAATGCACTAAACTAGTATTGTTATTTTAAAGTTAATAACAATAGAATAGTTCTGTTATAAATCTGCATACAGCCCACCTGTATCAACTACATCATCCATTTCGCGTTCTCATTGACTCGCTCGCAGAGCTTGAATATAATAGATTTATTATAAACATGTGTTGCATAATCGTAAGTATATAGGAGCTAATTCATACCTCCCATTTGAAAGTTTGACTTAGAACGCTCCTCCGATATGAACTGCTCCGAATTCTCAGATTTGAATTGGAGTGCATTTATTGATCAATGAAACGATTCGAATCCTATGGTCCCTTTAGCTAATGAAAATGTTGATCAGTTCTCATGTGTGCTAGCCTGATTGCGGTTTTTGTCATGATCTGTAAATACGCTTCGCAAGACAACTAATCTGATTTGTATCGATTTCCAACATTCGATATACTGTGAACTCGTCACAATATTGTTTCGGTTTGAATGTTTTATTGCTAGAGTCCTTCATAAAACAGTAGCTCCAATTCATGCATGTATAGAACATTGCAATCCACAATCTGTGTGTCAATTATCATTACCTACACAGCTACACTTATAAAAACACATATTTAGCTCATTCCGGAGCCATTTTGAATGCAAGTTCTTGGGATTTTCATATTGCCTCCTCAGACTAGCATCTATCTAAGTAATGTAACATGCGGTTATTATATTATTATAATAAAGGTTGAAAGTAAATCTAGAATTAAAAAATAACACATACACTCTTTAATCAATCAATCATCATTTTTCTATTTTCATATTATCAATCTTGTATTTTCTCTGTAATTCCGTGACAAATTGTTCACAATATAACAGTTTTTTGTCTAAGTAGATTGTTTATAATGCTTAGACATAATCCATAAATCCATCTAGTTCAATAGATTCAGCGGTCAGTAGTCAATTAACTAGCATCGTCTTCCGGTCGCCTAGATGCGTTCAATTGATGACCCGTCGCAATTGCATAGATGCATGTATCTACCCCAGGCTTAATTCTAATACAATATGCTATTGTATTCAGATCGTAAAATACGCAACAAACAGAACTGAGTTTTTAAAAGAAAAGAACTGACCAGATAAATCCTATTAAAGATAAAATTTCTTCAGATTATTATGTACACATTGGAAGCGTCGAGCGACATCATCGCATGTAACTGTGTGTAGCTTCAACCAGCTATACATTAAAAAAACAATCGCCTGTAGTAAGCAACTAAAGCTTTAAAGACGCTTGTCTTTGTTTAGTGACGCAAAAAATGCCGAATATGTAGTATATGGGACATTTTGAAATTCAAGCATTATAAGACAGCTCCTAAACAAAACAAAAATAAAATCCCCGCAATAAACTTGCCAACACCTCTAAATAAACAAATCTAGATTTTATATTAATTCACTTTAGTTTTTGTCTAACAAACTGGTTTAGATATTAGCTTATTCTAAGCAAATCAATTAAATTGTGACTGTTTTCAGTATAACCGGCTGCCGGCTGTGGCTAAATAATGTTAAGTATTTAGGTGTATTTTTACAAAACAACTGAATTCGACCTTGTTAGGTAGACAATATGGGTAGGTACCTGTTTACCAACTAATTTATGGTCTAATATGGGTAATGGTATTTTTTAAGGGCCCTTACCTAGGTATTTTTATAGAAATTCGTTTGGAATCAAACGAACGCGTCAATGCCTGCAACTCTGAAGTGCTCTCAACATGATCTTTAAGTTCGGCGGAAGACGTGCCCGATGCCGGAAGGGGCACAATGATCTCCGAATAAAGCTGCTTCAGTATCTACAAACTAGTTCAGATTTAGTTTTGGTAGATAAAATACGGAAGTTTTTTTTAACAAAAATGTATCTACGTTTGGCCACCAACTCACGACGAGTATGAAGCACGTAGATCTGAAAGAAATCTGTTCACTCTAAGTAGATTGGACAGATTTGGGGAGAACGATAGTCGGGGAGTCAATGCAGTTGCCCAGACCTGTCTCGCACAACGATTGTACTGGACTACATCCCGAAACACGACTAGGTCACTTCACGCCATGGCATGTCCAGTGGGTGGTAACCAGCCGCTGCCGAAACCCCCACCAGATTCGTGTAGGGATTCCATTTTACGAGTGTACTCCTACGAACGCGGACAACTCAGCCCGAACCCAATGTTTGTCGACTTGATAGATTTTCTAAGAAAGAGAGGAGGCTGTTAAAACTTTGAAAAACATTCCTCGGTTACAGTTACGCAACTGTGATAAGATTAAATTATTTGTGTGCAAACACGACATACTTAAAACTGCCTATTTGTCCCTACAGATGTTTATCTAAGTCTATAATGAAACGATGTAGGTAATGAAGACGTGGGCTATTTTAAACATTCATATTCTCCTTCTTAACTATTTTTAATTAATCATATTACAAAATCAAGAGTCCATTCTCGGGTTTTGCTAGCAAGCCATAGAGCGTAGCATCTTAGGGATCCCATTATCAGACCACTTAAGGAATAGTAGGACTACTGCGTTCCAAATCTCAGGTCGCTGACGTTGGACAGCCGCAAGCAAGCAATGGAAATGGGCAAGTCACATCAGCCACATGTTGGAAGCAGCAGCACAACGTTAAACGACGTCGCGGCAGGCCCAGAAGAAGATGACAGAACAAGCTTGACTCCGATTGGAAAGATTGGATGCAGAAAGCTTTAAATCCAGACGAGTGTTAGGATGGTAGGGAGACATTTGCCCTGCAGTGGGAAGATCATGGCTGATAGTAAATAAAAATAATAATACAAAATCATTGCGACTAATTTGTAGAGTCCACATCTTCCGAAAGTGGTTAAGAGCTACTAACTTTCCTCGGCTCTTATAAGTCTCAAGTTCAATAGATATAATTGTAGGTATTAGGTAAGTTGTAGTATCTACGTCTTTAAAACTATGTACTATGTACATAGATAGATAGATAATTTTAGTTGAAAAGTTTCTATACGTCTAGAAATATAACTAATATTAGCGCCTATGCGATGTAAAAATATTAGACAGTAGAATATTTTTAATACAAGGTTTAATCTTGAATTGCGGAAGTACATAATATATCTAAACCTGTCGATTATCGCTAAGTAGTTATAATTAAAACCTCATTTGTAACCTCACAAAGAAATACTCATTAACGGTATTATAATCCATTACTTACTTTTACACGGTATTCCTTAGCTTTCAAGAGGACACGACACTGTTTCGTTTTCAAAATATTTATTTCACAATTCAAAAATGGCTATCTTTTTTTATCTCCAAAAGTGTCCACTAAATAACTAGGTATATGCAGATGGCAAAATGAGGAACCAAATTAAAATGCAACTAATACCTACGTCATCGATTTTATAACATAATTAATTAAGTTTGTTTGCCAAGTGTCGGTGACCCCCAGAAATAAGGATATCTAGAAATATTTGTGTCGTGCAGACGATTTCTATAGAAGATGTTGATCATAGTAA
This sequence comes from Xylocampa areola, assembly GCA_935421205.1. Taxonomy (NCBI): domain Eukaryota; kingdom Metazoa; phylum Arthropoda; class Insecta; order Lepidoptera; family Noctuidae; genus Xylocampa; species Xylocampa areola. Next base: position 22,343,142 of record OW285200.1, on the reverse strand, counting down.
CCGTAAGCCAAGTAGAGGCCTCCGGGTGGTTGGAATAACTCTGATATCAGGGTCCTGAATCCATGCAATCGCCCTTCAACAAACATACCATTGAGATTCCATTATAATGATGACAGATTTGGTAGTCTGCCAAATTCAGTTGCAGTTCATGGAAAAAAGTAATTGAGAGACCATCGTCAATATTGTCAAACGGCTAAGAGATTACCAATAATGATACCATTGAGATTGCACTGATAAGTACATTATTGCAGTGCAGAATATAAAATAAATAACTCAATTACTGTGAATAGCGTTTTAGTGTAAAGTCGGATTGAAAAACCACTGATAATTAAAAACTAACCGAATACCAGATAATTAAAATCATTCCATCGACACTTGGAATGCTATCTACATTCAACTGAAAAATCATAAAATAGCAGTTTCAGCTCCAAGATAGCCACCAAAGAAAGTGAGAGCATAACCAAGATATAGATACTACACAATCCTTTTTCTGACTATGTAGATCAATGGCTTTTATATTTTTTGGCCGTGTCGTTGCATTTTACCCTTGCGTGTAGCGGTGGTGGGACACGCTGGACAAAGTCATCACATTTGCCCTTATTTGAGGAGAGGACCCACACTCCCAACTGGACAATTAATAATGAAACTTAATCCTCATTTTTGAAATGTTGAAAGTTAATCCTCATTTTCTAGCGTGGCTGTAAACTATAAGAACGCTTATGACGCAGGAAGAACAAATGAAAAAAAAATTAAGATTATTGGTCAAAGCAAACCCAAAATACTTTATTCAAGCGATAAATTAATATATTCTAGAAAAAATATCGAGTTCTTCTAATGGATTTAGAACAGGCAAATACCGGTCGATCCACGACGGACTCGTGGTAATACGATATGTGATCTGTGTTATAAAACCGTGTAATTCTATCCTGGCGTCGGTTTGGCTTCTCTATGCTTCAATGGTTGGGGTTACCGAACTGCGCCAAAATACTTCGGCCGAGGTGGTCAATATTATAGACCTGGGTATTAGAAAACTGAAGTTAAGTAACTAACTTATCTCCCAATAATTTAAATTAATGGTAAATACTCGTTTTTAAAAGCTTTTATTTAACTTGCAATGTATGTATGTATGTTTCTTCTGGTGGAATCTTGCTACTCTATTTTGAAGCAGATATCTTCAACCGATTGAGCTGAAATTTTGTATACATGTTTAGTTTGGATAACAATACACGATAAGCTGACGTCATTCTAAATCCAATATGGCGGACCATCCAAGATGGCGGAATAGTTATTTTTAATGCATTTCTACAATATGGGTATCAAATGAAAGGGCTTGTTGAGAGTAACTCGAAAAATAATGTGACGTCATTCTAAATCCAATATGGCGGAACATTTTTTTTTTTTTTTTTTTTTTATGTGGAGAAATGCCCTCGCATACCGCTCTGACACGGGGAGACAGAGCGGTTATGTGGGACTCGAACCCACTAAAACTCCACAGTATACCTCCTCAGCTGCTTGAGGGCGGGACGCGGGAACGCTCTCGCACACAACCGCGAACCCGCCCGCAGTCGTCCGTTGCCGGACTCCCTCACGGGGTTGGGTATTGCACCCCCCCGCTACGGCACACCAGACTAATGGCGTGCCGCAAACACCTCGGAGACCATGTGCAATGGGTGCCAGACAACCCCGTGTCTGGACGCCCAAGGTCCCCTGCGACGGGTCAGGTCTGTGGCCCCGCCGCCTGCCACTACGGCCGCAGAGGATAGGGAGAGCGGCGCCTCGCAATACCGGCACTCCTCTTCCCCTGCGGCCCCACCGCGTCCGCCATCCAACGGTGGCGGCCCCGTCAAGGCCGCGGCAGGTAGGGAGAGCGGCGCATCGACATACCGGCACTCCTCTCCCACCGCGGCCCCCATCCCTCAGCTGCGGTGCCGCCCATACGACGCCGCAGCCCACCTCAGTTGCGACACCCCCCATAAGGCCCGCAACCTACGCCGGCGCCGCTCCTACATGGGCTTGAAGGCAAAGCCCTGAGGAGCGGCCCTCCTCGGGTTCCGTTAGCTTCACCGTGGGTGACCAAGCCACGGCTACTAGAGCCCCCCCACCACGACAAGGTGGAACCCTTGGGGGGGATGGCGGAACATCCAAGATGGCGGAATAGTTATTTTTATGCACTTCTGCAATATGGGTATCAAATGAAACGGCTTGCCGAGAATTATTAGATAATAACTAAAAGTAAAAAATATAATAAGTAACCTAAAAAGTAAATTGCGCTACAAGCTTTTATGATCATATAAATAGTGTATAATGAGGTTATAAGTTGATAGATAACATTGTAAAAGAAAATTTTATTTTCTCCTTTTTATAGCATTTAAATAAAAGGGTTTTTTTTTAAGGCTTTTTGCTTTTAATTTTATGGCTTAGTCCATAGCCAAGCCCCGTAACAATTTAAGACGATATCAAAAATGGAATCGGATTAAGCTTGATGAGATATTATACTTATTTTGAAACTCATTGCTTAGCGAGCTAGAGGAGTAGCCCGCAGGTTCAAACCCTGGCACCACAGATAAATCTTTTAAACACATGAAAGCACGCGTAGATAACTCTAAAGTTATACATTAATAATTAAAAAAATTCAAGGAATCTTCAATAAATCTGTAAATGATTGCTAAATAAATATCGCCAGACGTCTCCTTAATTAATATACATGAACAACGAGATAGTAGTTCAGTTGGTAGAGTGATGACTCGGAATGTCAAGGGTCGCGGATTCAAGCTCCGTTCACGTCTATTATTTTTCAATGTTTCCTTGATATATTGAAATTAATATAGGCATTGCATGGCCTTAAAAAATATATATATATATTGTAATAACTTAGGTTTTCGCGATCACTACACATTATAATAAAACAACTTTACGGATTATTCGTACGTTAGCGTTCGTGGTCACAGGAGTTCGTGGTCCTCCTGCGACCACGAACGCTGCAGTGTTCGAAACGTCAGGAAAAATAAAAACCAATAATACACGCGATTAATCCGGTTAAAAGTTGTTCAAAATATATTATTTATAAATTTTTACTGAAAGAAAAATACCGCCATGAGCAGGATTTTTCTTTCCACAAATTTATGACCTTCTTATCACCGTTTCTATAACCACGCAAAAAATATGAGACTAGTTATAAAAAGATGGGTAACTACATAATTATGCCATTTCAGAGGCTGATTGATTTGATTAGTCAAGTCTCGATCAGATTTAAATTTAAATTGTTATGAATATTTATCTGAAAACGAGCCTGCTAGAGCTATATGTACTACACTATAGGTATTTGCTAACTCTCGTGACACTATTCACACTTGATTGACTTGTGTCGATGCCGTTGTAGGGAAATATCAGTTTTCGCTCGGTTCGTATAAGCAATATTGCTTCCTGAGTATTTTACATTTATTATGATATCATGTTATGCTTCTTATTAAGCTTTCTCATAATTGGTAGGTTTACTTGAAAACATCCATACTAATATTTTTGGGCAAGGAGATAGATTGGACCTTGTAGAAGGACGTAGGCTACCTCTTGTCACGCAGACGAAGTCGCGGGCACCAGCTGGTATGATAATAAATAAGAGTTCCTCATAGATATACGTTGTACATACATACGTGAATCATTTTGGTTTAGGAACTATGCTACATTAACTTGAGATTACTTCCTAATTTTAACTAACCCAGTCATAAATGACTGTATATTGACTATATTCTTTTTTTGTAAATTATAATAAGTTCGAGAACAGGATGCGAAACTGCGCCTCCCAGATAAATACTCCAGGCGCTCTGACCACAAAGCCATCACGACCTCTGCTCACTACTCCGAATTCTTCTTCCACTCTTTGATACGTATTTTGGTGACGTCGTCGCTATTTAGTCCCTATACAGGTGAATAAACAGACACGACTAACTTTGCAGTTAATACAATGTCTTACAGCTGCAATTACGTTAACAAATACAGATCCATTTTTCAAAAGCAAGTGTGGCGAACTGTAATGTAAAAAATTTTGGTGGAAAGAAAAATAGTGTCGTGAGCAGGATTCGAACCTGCGCCTCCCGAATTAATGGAATTCTGTTCTATTATTCACAGCACGGACATATCGCAGCGGTCTGGCGGTGCCGGGCAGGGTCCTCGACTCAACGGCTCGTTCCCCGAGCCTAGATACTGCATGGAGACTCCGCCACCGTGCACGCTCTCCAAGTACCGGACTATAGACGGGACCTGCAATAACCTGGCCAATCCACTAAGATGGGGTGTCTCCAAGACTCCGTTTAGGAGGGTACTGCCAGCTGATTATGGTGATGGTAAGTGCATTAACAAGAAACTATCTTTAAAGGTATAATTTTTTTTTGGATGAAAAATATTGTCCTGTGCAGGTTTCGAACTTCGCGCCTCCTAAATACTCCACGTGCTCTGACCGCCATCTCGACCTCTGCTCACTACCACTAATTGTTCTTCCACTTTTTAAACGTCTTTTGGTGACATCATAGCTATCTATTCAGTCCCTTTACATCTCAATACTTAGTAGTTACGATATTAGAAAAGATACATTATAGACCCTGCAGGGCACGGCAACTTAGAAGAGAGGAGGATACTATTAATATTATCTTTAGTCTCTGCCAATCCCTATTGCTATATACCCGTTTGCCTTTCCCTCATTCCAGGTATCAGCTCTCCTCGCACGGGAGTTGATGGAGCAGCTTTACCGAGTGCTCGTGATGTCAGCGTGACTGTTCACCGTCCGAGCTACGCACACGACTCCACCTTCACCGTCATGTTAGCTGTATGGGGACAGTTCATTGACCACGACATCACCGCCACGGCGCTCAGTAAAGGTAAGCAAGTGATAAAGTGGACCTTTCACGAGTGTCAATGGAAATGCTCTGGTGATTACTCGTGACGTCAGTGAAGTGGACCGCTGTCCTTCATCTTCGCTGTATGAGGACAGTTCGCGAACTACGACATCACTGTTATGCTATAGTTAAAAATACGCAGTAAATTCTATTTTTGTCGTGAAGTCAAGAGTGGTACCTACTGCTATTTATACTCACATTTGACAAAAACCAGGACCAACTGATTTGTTATGAAGTATAATTTTGTACTACTCCCATTCAAAGATTTAAGAAACTTTAACTTCTAGATTATTTATTAGATTATTGAGCCATCATCAAGGTGACCATTACCTACTTATAAAAAAAGGGAGACGAAGTTTTCTCTTTTTTTTATGACTTGTTGATTTTATGGGATGGGGTTTGCACCCTGCAAACGAGCAGACGGATCGCCTGATGGTAAGCGATTACCGCCGCCCATGAACACCCACAACCCTAGAGGAGTCGCAAGTGCGTTGCCGGCCTCTTTAAAGGGTTTGTCCCTCCGGTGCCCTCACTCACTCGGCAGAACACAACACAACGTAGTTTCACGCCGCTTTTCTGCGAGGCCGTGGTATCACTCCGGTCGAGCCGGCCCATTCGTGCCGAAGCATGGCTCTCCCACGGTTAATAGATATTATCATCACAAAATTACGTCACTATTCGACTGTTTCCAGGTCAGAACGGTACAGCCCTCTCGTGCTGTGACCCTCGCCAGACTTTTCATCCGGAGTGCTTCCCAGTGCGGCTGGACAAGGAGGACCCGTTCTACCAGGACTGGAACATCACCTGCATGGAGTTCGTCAGGTCTGCTCCGGCACCCACATGTTTCTTTGGTAAGTAAAGTATAGGGTTTGATTTCTTGATATGATGGTTCGTTTGTGCAGATCTACATTTTACGTATATGAGTGAACCATATCGAAAATTAAAATTCATTTCGTATCCATCAAAAAATTTGGCGGAACTTATTAGATTTTGCCAAGACACGTCCCTTGAACAACACGTCCTGCGTTTGGTCGTTTCATTAATTTCAATCTAGTAATTCAGGTCGACACCCAACATTTTCGACATTTGTATTTGAGAATTTGAATAAAATGTTGAACTCTCCAAAACAAAGTGTTTTGCAAAGGCATTATCTACCTAGCCTTTTCCCAATGACATTGGGGTCGGCTTCCAGTCAAACCGGATGCAGCTTAATACCAGTATTTTATATGGAGCGACTGCCTATTTGACCTCTACAACCCAGTTACTGGGTAACACGATATCTCGTGGCATGACTGGTTGTCAGACTTTCAGGCATCTGACTACCCGTAACGGCCGTCATAGATCTTAATTTGACAACCGGGACCGACGGCTTAACGTGCTCTCCGAGGCACGGAGGGGTCTCGGTATGAAATGATGGTCACCCATCCACAGACCGACCGCGGCAAGCACAGCTTAACCTCGATCGATCGATCTGTGCGGCTGTTACTTAGCCACGAGCCCCTCTCTCTGTTTTGCAAAGGCATTGCGAGATCTAATGTTTTCCCAAAATCTATCAAAGCTGAAGAGTTTGTTTGTTTGAATGTGCTATTTATTTTTGCATTTGATAGTAATTGTTGAGGAAAGTTATTTAACATCATGCTAAGACTCTTAAGATCCGAGCAAAAATACTGGTGAAACCGCGAGGCACAGCTAGTATTATAGTTTAAATATTGCTTTTGCCATGTCCACCACTACCTCCACAATTCGCACGGACCTTCTCAAGCAAGATTGGCTATTGCAGTCATACACTATTGCACACGAGCAACATATTTCTATCGGAGTTAAAGCACTCGCTATGCATTCTTCATCATCAGCATCACCTCCACAATAAAGTTGATTCTCTCAAATGACATGTTTATGTACTAAAAATTTATGTCATCCTTCAGGTCCTCGCCAGCAATTGAACCAAGCCACAGCCTTCATCGACGCGTCCACTGTGTACGGCTTCGGAGAAAAACGCAGTGCTTCACTCCGCACCTTCAGCGGCGGCCAGCTGCGGATGCTGAGGATAGGCGCCACCGAGCTGCTGCCTCCATCAGTTGATCCCAACGACAGCTGCAACACTGCCGAGATGAACGCCAAGGGACGATACTGCTTCGAGTCTGGTGAGTTCCTACGTTATATGCTGCGGACACTGTTTAAACAAACGCCACCCAGTTCCAGTCGCCAGCTACTGTAGCTGAGATGAAAGGAAAGTCTTATTCTAGCAGAACAGATATTTCGTAGAAACAATGGAAAGACCCTAGCGGAGTGCCTTCCAGTTTTATACCCTCTAAAAGAGGAATCATCAAATAAGCAATTTGTTGTCAGAACTAATATGTTCCTCTCTCAACCAGGTGACGACCGCGCCAACGAGAACCTCCACCTAACAACAATGCACCTGATCTGGGCGCGACAACACAACCGCCTCGCGGAACAACTGCGCGCGTACAATCCCACCTGGGATGATGAGAAGATCTACCACGAAACTAGGAGGATCCTGGGAGCCCAGATGCAACATATTACATACTCTGAGTTCCTGCCAAACATACTTGGTGAGTCTTTCTTTGCGAGTTTTAAATGCAATATTTTAAGTCAAATCTACCGTCAGAGTACAAAGAAAAAAAAACATTCTGAAAAGCATGGCTTCTTAGATGTAGTCAAGTAAGAACAACAATCAACCGTGAACAGGATCCTAATTTTCCCTCATTGCATGATTTCTACCGCTAAAACTGAGTACATTATCATATGAAAGCAAAACGCCTACCTAGACATAAAAAATTATGTCTTATCGCGACAGACCAAATCGACTTATATAGGCACATTGGAAATGCCTTCACCTTCTAGATCGTAAGCTTAGTGACATGTGAAAGAGTTATAAAAAGACCTATTTACAGAATAAACGATCAATCATTTCATTATGCTCCGGTTTTTTCAGGTGATGACGTGATGTGGTCCCTGAACATGACGGTGCAGGAGGAAGGCTTCGCAAAGGTGTACGACCCCACGGTGGACCCCTCTGTCGCCAACCACTTCGCTTCCTCTGTCTTCAGATTTGCGCACACTTTGCTGCCGGTAAGATAATGTCGTTTTTATTCGCTTTTCCGGTATTTATAAGCAAGTAAAACATTTGTGGAACAGTTTTGAAAAAATGGGTGGGTATTAAGAAAAAGGCAGCAAAGGGAATATAAATAAAAAAATGTGCTACGCAAATACCAAAAAATCATTTTTCTTTGGTTACCAGAATTAAAGTCGTCTAGAATCTCATCCCTTCTACAGTTTCATATAGTTTTACTTTATTTACCACTAATTTAACTGATGCTTTTCCAGACATTTCGCTCCAAACTTCATCTATAATCTATCTTACAACCCATTCACCCATCTATTTGTTTCCAGGGTCTGATCCACAGCACAGACAAGAGCACCGGCACCATCCAGTACACCCACCTACACGAGATGTTGTTCAACCCGTACATGTTGTACGACAAGAAGGGTTCCCGCTATGCCATGAGCTCAGCCATGGACACGCTCGTACATACTGTAGACCCACATGTTACTACTGAGGTAATTATTTACATTTGCAGTAGGATTTTGAAGGATTTTGAGAGCTCGATTAGTTTAGTCTTCGACATCCCTACAAATCGACTTCAAACACCAGAAATTTAGTAAATTTTTATCCGATAATTCCTCTGTTTCGACTTTCCTTCAATGATGTCCCATGGCCCACCATGTCACTAAATATATCGAAGTTTTAGTATCAATCAATCCTTAGAATTCAAATTGACTTGGTAAAGAATCTCAGATTTGTTTGGGTTTCATACTTCTACATTATTATTCCATTAAATTTTAAGTGTCTAATTTAATCTCAAGAAAAATTAATTCGCTTTGTCAATATTGAAAATCGAATGAGAAACTGCACTGCAGTTAGTCTTGAGAGCCTTGAACTTTATTTGATTTAGCCTTCGAACACGCTAAGTTTACTTTGTACGTAAGCATCCATCCTTAACTATATTTTCCTATACCACCTAGATATATAGGCAAGTATAGCATTACTTAATTAATTTTTTTTTTCCTTTGCTAGTTATCCAACCACTTATTCGAGAAACCAATCCTGGCCAACGGGACGTACGGCAAGCCGGGCCCGTGCGGCCTGGACCTGGTGTCGCTGAACATCCAGCGCGGGCGCGACCACGGCCTGCCCGGCTACCCCGAGTGGCGCGAGTACTGCGGCCTGTCACGACCCAAGAACTTCACCGACCTGCAGGACATATTCGACAACTCCTCGCTCAGCAGGATCTTCAACATTTACAAGTAAGGTTCTTTATGTGATCCTCTGATCTTGAATTCTAATGTCATCAGCTCGCAACTAGGTACATAAAATTATTTTTTTCTGATTTAACATCTTCTGAATTTTATTTAATAACCAGACGGCTGGTAATCTCCATAATATGGACGACGCGATTTGCGTGGAGCTAAAAATCGTGCTCACATATCTTTGTTGCAAAAATAACTTCCGCTCGAATATAACTCTACTGTTTGATACTAATTTAGCAACAATATATTATATACGTATCTTTTCAGACTTCTTTTTATAATTTATTAACATTAAAACATTATTACCCTTCTAGTTCGGTGGACGACATCGATCTATACACAGGAGCCTTAGCCGAGGAACCTCAAGGTCGTCTCCTGGGCCCGACGCTCAGCTGCCTCATCTCGGACCAGTTCCTCAGGCTCAAGGTCGGCGACCGGTTCTGGTATGAAACCTCTGACTCTACAGTCGGATTTACAATAGGTAAGACACTGTTTCAACTGTCCTATTTTAGAATCCTAAATTAGAATTTATTTAGAATTTCGTGTCATATCGCTTTCGCTTCACGCCAACCGTCTCCAAATTCCTTTAGAGCAGGTTGATATGAAGCAGTAATCCTTCTACGTTCTATCAAATTTCATATTATTCTCAGGTCATTAATAATAAAAATTCTTCCTACAGAACAACTAACAGAAATCCGTAAAACTACCCTTGCTGGCGTAATTTGTGCCAACGAAGACCTCCTGGACCAAGCACAGCCCAGGGTCATGGAGGCCGTCAGCCCCACCAACCCGCTCGTGGACTGCAAGGAACTGCCACAGCCCAGTTTTAAACCCTGGATGGAGACCAAGCCATGGGCGGAGACCAAGCCCAAGGGTGGATAGGTTACCTAAGACTGACGGAAACCAGGTAATGTAGTGATAGCTAGTCGGTAGCACTCGGAGGATGTTTGAAACCAAGCCAGGTTGGATGAAATGTATTTCTGATCCTGATACTTACAATTGACGTCAAATAAAATGTTTAACGTCAGACTTATACTAATTGTTTTTGTTACGAGTCCTATTATAGTTCCCTGAGGGATTCTTCGGTATTGTTAAATGAGCTTTCAGAAATTACAGTGTAAGACTTTTTTTTTAAACATATGATGGATAACTAAGCAGTAGTCAATAAAAACCAAATTAAAAAACATAAATAAAAGTTTTTTTTTTTGTATTTGCTCCAAATTAAAGTTGATAGGTAAGATCAAAAACCTTGTTGAGATCCAAGTATGCATATATTTACTGAAGTAAAGTTCATCACAGTTTTTTTAGAGTTATACACACCGAATACAAAAGTTTATACAGAAAGTGAAAGCGCTTTGGCAAAAAGTAAATTAAGTATAAATACTTTTCGGGTCAATACAGCCTATATGTATTTCATTAGCAGTTACAAAACGTTGACGAATTGTTTGAATTCTCTGTGAGCGTATCTCTCTACACTGGACTACGGAAATAAAAATTTACGTATAAGTTTAAAATAAATTTTGGTTATGATATGGTTTGGTAGGTTAAGTAAAAAGCAAAATTCATCAATATTTAGGCCCTGCCGTAGTTTGGTATTGGATTTATTATTATTACTCCTAGGTAGCAGCAGGCTGTTGCATAATAATGTACACTTATTTCAAAATAATACTCAAGTTTTGCCTAGAATAACGTGTATTTATATTCCAAGCTCCTGTGACAAAATATTCTACTCAAATGTTCTAAAAAAAATGTGGTCTTTCGGGCCAGACTAATAAAGATTATGGTTTTGTGGAATTGAGTAGATAAACTAGTTTTCCGCAGATTAATCTATTTAATATAAGTAAATAAATATAGAATTGTATTTATAATAAACCCAAGTCGTATGACGCTAATCAGTGAAGTAGACCAAATTACTTTTGTACCTACTTTCGATTGGTCAGAGCATTATCTTAGTATGCCTCAAGAAGATAGATGTTATGATTCATTGATAAACTACCAGCTTTCCCACGGTCACTTCCTGTGAAGTAAGACACTAAATCATTTAATTAAGATTACTTCTTTAAAACATACAACTTGACACCAATGTTTTTGGATTGCACGTAAATATATTTTGTTGATACTGAGACAGTAGATATACTTATTATAGAAATAGTACTTAGGTATGAGTATCTTATAGAACCTTTATCCACATTTTAACAGTGAATATACAACTGCCAATATACTATTTATCCTCGGCCAAAATTATGAAGAAATATTATTGGCATGTAAATATTTTTTTACTTATATTTGTGCAAATGTTTACTGACAGTAAACATATAGTGAGAGGTTCTTGAAGCAATGACACCGAGTCAAGCCATACTACTGTATAAATATCAGTGATTTGTATTTCAAAACATAACAACTCATGCCACCTTTAACATAATTAAGTCAGTAAACAACGAGAGTGCATTCTGCATATCTATATATTTGCTACGTCATCGTGATAAACACAGTGTATTATAATTGTGAGTAGTTGTGTTCCTTCACTGCTTTAATAATATAACTCGATAACACATCCATATCCCAATTTGTAGTCAAGAATTCCTTTTAATTATAGTTTAACGGTTATTACTCACGCGCATTCTTCGGGATTGCCCGACTAGTTTCGAACTCGAACGGAGCTCTTATTCATGAGCTGAGCCCGCGGCGATATCGCGGGCTCAGCTCATGAATATAATTAATATGAATGTGTCTCACGAAAGTTATTACACAAAAAAAAAATCCTTTGTTTTTTTATGGAAACATTGTAAAGGAGACTATAATACAAGCGGGGCTTGCACCCGCAAAACTCGCTAAACCGTGCCCATGCTCTGACAAGTCAGTCTCTGGCGGTCATACAATAGAAAGTAATATTTTTTTCAAAGACTACTGTAAAAGTGAAAAGTATCTAAGGGAATTTTTAATTCATGAACTAAAGAATCATTTATATGATATTAGTCCTATCTGAATCAGTTAATGGTCCATCGAGAACGTGATCGCAATAAATTAATATTTCATTATCATCGTCATTAGGAAAACGTCTAACGATAGATATTTAATAATTTACTTTTTTAATGAATAAGTGCTTCTTATGAGATTAGTACCAATTTTAAATATCACAAGGATTATTACTTTCTTCATCGAATGATAGTTTTTATTTTTTGGTCGTTATATATATAAAATTTTATCTACATTATTTTAAATGAGTATTAATAGTTGTAGATAATTCAACTCATCTCTAATATTACTTTACAATTTAATTCCACTTATTATTACATAAACGTATAGTTTATTTCTGCCATGTTATCTAATTCAGTAAATATTGAATAACTTATAAGCGCGTAGTATAAGTTTTGATTGTAAGTTTGTAGTGAAGCAATGTTAGACAAATCCTGTAGTAAGTAATATTGATTGTTTTGTATTCATTGTAATTAAAACTATTGCAATCAACTCGTGTTTTATTTCGTTCAACATTTATTTTAAAATAATTCCTTGATCTGTCATAGTTTATTACACGTTTTATTTCTATTACACACCATTCCGTTATATTAAAAACCTAATGACGATGGGTGCTGACAGAATTAATAAAATAAAAAATTTATTTAATAACATTAAATACTAATGATTATTTTACCGTTGCCTCAAACTAGAATATTCTGGATCGTGAGTGCGTTTATAAACACAAATCTAACATGACCCACCCAGACCCAAAACAATTCCCTTTAGATCATAATTATCCATACATAGTTCGGGAATCGATTATCGAACCCGCGACACTCGACAGGAGCTGGTTACTCGACCACTTTGCCAACCTGGCCCTCGTCTGATGGATTAAGCTTTTCCTTTGGAAAAACCCAAACATATGGGAAAGACCTTTAATTACTTATAAGACACCAAGATAAACATTCCGGTTAACACGAGGAAATCAATAACCTCCCACTGTCTTACCTGCAAAAAAGTGTAAGCTATGTGATTTACGTCGGCTACCACCAGCAAGCAGCATGATTAGATATAGAGTTGACACTGGATAGTGACGGTATCGAATGTAGGTACGAAGCATTTGGGTTCTGCTTATTACATTAAAAAATATTCTGGCGGTGCCATGTCCACATGTGAACAATAAGTATCCACCAGAAAAGTCTACACCCTGCGCAAGATGGTAAGTGGTAAATGGTAAAAGAATAGACACAACTTCATCATCTCAGTTACTGGCGATCCACAACTAAATATAAGCACATTGGGTTACAAATAAACTAGTTAGATGCGATCTGACTGTTTAAGAGTCAATGGTAAAGAACATTGAATCCTAATGCAAGTCCTAATCTCGCAAGAAATCTCAGTATACAGCAGTATAATGGGATATTTAGTTGGTCATCTGTTTGTGACTCATCGCAAATTTAAATATTTTCCTAACCTTTTAATACGTCAAGCATTCTCCGAGAAAAACCGTTACGCAAGACAGAGCGATGGATCAATAAATGATCTCATTTGGTTTCCGGTTTTCCTCTTAGAAGGTCGTAACTTCATCTAGAGGTTATGTGGATCATTGACTTTATGGGTCAAACATAACAATGAACTTTCATTTTGAGATACTGCCACAAACACACCATTTGCCCTAAAGTTTGGTGATGTGCCATTCTAAGAAAGAATGAAAGAGAGAGTGAAGAGGAATCCATCCTTGGAAATTTCCATAGTCCTACAAATTGGTTATAAATCCTTGCAATCTTGGAATCGCCACGTACATCACTATGCAAAAGTGAGTCACAGACTATTAGCATTGTTATATGGGTGACTGTGGGAGGACGATGGCCTTGCGTCCTTAACAAACTTTGTGCTTCTTGGCAAACATAGATTTACACTCAAACTATATGTAGCTATACGATTCTGAACCTTATTAGCAAGTTATTAAGTTGTGATGGATTTTGGTGACACCAAAAGTCGTGGGTTTGTAATTATGAAGGCTGGCTGATGTCAGGAATTGTTAGCGTGTCCTGTGCGAAACTCAGGACCTTGAGTCTACCTGTCTTTGGAAAATAATTGGCTAATATCCAGTGAGTTACGAGCATTAATTCTGGCATTCAGCTCCTCAAGGTAGGGTTTATAAGGAACAAGACATGGAGGTCGGCCTCCGGATTGCCTTTCTTTCCTTAGTGCTCGTTAACTCTGGCAAATGAGATGCTTAGTGCTCGTTAACTCTGGCAGATGACACTTTACCTGTACTTGGAACAACATTACTAATCGTTTACCAGAAGTCCAAATAAGTTTCATGTTAAATTATACATATTAACATGTGGTATGTAGGTATATTTCCTAACATAATATAATGTTGGAGTGTCCTCTTTTAGGTAGTGTATCTGTTGACACGGTTTACGTTAATTTCCCATCTGTTTGTAGATTATTGATTCTAGGTAAACCTTACCGTTTAGCCTTGGCACACAATATGACTTTAATCTACGTGAAATAATAAACAAATCAGATCATAGAGCTTTGATATTGATTAGAACAATATGCCTGGACCAAGCGGGGACACACGCAGTTAAAAAAAACAGAAACAATGACCAGATGCCCAGTTATAAATGGCGCCTAACATCTGCTTGTAATCAAATTATAAACCTAGAATCTGTAATGCACTAACCAACGCCTTTAAACAGACCCAGCAGTGACATCAGCTCTAAATAGTCACTTTGTTACAGAAGTATAACTAATTATAGAGAGAACAATGAGACTTTTCATACTATTGGTATCTTGCCATCTCTAGAAAAAGGCACTCAACTGAATAAGGAGTCGGGGAGTTATTTTTATTTTATTATGAATTGTTATGCTATCCAAGCTTATCTATGCAAGGAGATCAAGAAAATGAGAAAATAATAGCCACTGTTCGTTTCTAAATAAGTATCAAGTAATGTATGGTTTGTAATCGTAAATCCGTCACGGTAATTCAAATTCTTGGAATAACTAAATAAATCCAAATGCTGCCTGCCTTTGGTTTAATTCAGAAATAAATTTTAATTAGAAACGGTAAGCCGTGGTAGGGATTTGGGCTGTGAACTGTGGTCACCACTTACCAGTAGCAAAAAGCGCCCTAAAGTTGAGCGCTATAAAGTTATAATTTTTTATGGAAAGAAAATACGGTCGTGAGCAGGATTTGAACCTGCGCCTCCTGGATAAATACCAACTACGCCATCTCGCCTCTGCTGACTATCCCGACTTCTTCTTCAACATCAAATACGTCTTTTGTGACGTAATCGTTGTGTATTTAGTCCCTTTACAGTTGACTGAACCAACTCTACTAAATTTGCAGTTAATACAATGTCTGCAGCTCACGACCGTATTCTTCTTTCGACAAAAATTTGGGACTATAGAGTTCACTACGCATGCTTTAATGCGTTTAAAGATGCATCTGTATTTGAGCGCTATAATCTTAATAATATAATATAACCTAAAGCAAGTTAAGTACGTTCGACTCACAAAACATTATAGGTACCTACTCACTCGTTCGACTGCATTTGAGCGTCGTCGACGACCCACGGCGGCATGCTGTCGCCGATACGCGTTGACGGCTGCCGCTGAGCTGTCGTCGACAACATTCCGTGGTTTAGTCGCTCGATAATTTCCGAAAAGCGGCTAAATCGCTGGCCACCGGTGCTAACAGAAATTATGCGGAGGCTGCAAACCGAAAAAAAATATTGCTTCTGTTTACAAATTAATTTTAAATCATACCACAATCAGCTTTAAAGAAAACTGAATGCAGTGACTTTGTCAAAAATTACTCCAATCCAAACATACGCATCGTTCATTGTTAATTGAATATTCTAGTACGATACTATAGCCACGTGGCGTTCCTGCCTCGTGTACATCGATGGAACACTGCAATATACTAAGTAGGAACCTACGTAAGTACATAGAAACCGTTGCGCTACATATAAAAACAGATAGGATATACACTGAGTAACGGATATTGCGTCCGGCAAAATCAATACTGAACGACTGCAGTAGGACAGGATAGGTTCAAAAGAACCAGTCCATCTGTCCACGAAACGAAAGGAGATTCTAATATATCGTAGAACATACCTCTCAGTCTCTTCTTGGGGGATCTTTTTTAATATTTTTATCTATACGGAATTGGGAAGTTAGTATGTAGAATTCTTAATATTTTATCAACAGAATTACATGGGGTTGGTATTTATTATGACGGGCGTGTCAAGGGTAGCACGCGATGTGTAGGATATAAATATTGTCAGAATGTAATCAGAAATGTATATCAGTAGTTAGATAAATGAAAATTATTTTTACATTTTAATTAAGTAGTAGGTATTTAGTAATCTGAAGATAAAATATTTTCGTAATTAAACATTTCAATGGTTTAAGTTTAACTTTGAATTTTCAAAATAAATAACGCTTCCTATCTAAACGCGTTATACAGGCTCTAATTTAGAAGAGATCAAAAAGTAAAAAAAAAATGAGAATTAATTTCATCTTGTTACACAGCTCCCCAAAAAAGGAGAGGGATTCGGGGGACCTATAATGACAAATTTGCACCTACGTTGTTTTAAAATTTTTAGTTAATTTAAATTATTATTTTATTTGAGCGGCTCGTGGCTAATTATTAGCCGCACAAATCGATCGGTCGAGGTTAAGCTGCGCTTGCCGCGGTCGGTCTGCGGATGGGTAACCATAATTTCATACCGAGACCCCTTCGAGCCTCAGAGAGCACGTTAAACGTTTCAGGCCTCTGACTACCCGTAACAGCTGTTACGGGTAGTCAGAGGCCTGAAAGTCTGACAACCAGTCATACCACGAGATATCATGTTAGTGTTACCCATTAACTAGGTTGTGGAGGTCAGATAGGCGATCGCTCCATGTAAAATACTCGTATTAAGCTACATCCAGTTTGACTGGAAGCCGACCCCAATATAATTGCGAAAAGGCTAGGAAGTTTTTTTTTTTTATACACATAATCACACATGCACACACACCCAGACCCGGAACAATTCTCTGTCGATCGTACAAATATTTGCTCCGTGTAGAAACCGAATCCACGATATGCGACGCAGCAGCCGATCTCTCGACCAGTGTTCCAACCGAGCCCGCGGCAGGCGTGCTTAATTTTTTATTTTTTATTATTTCTATTGACACATCAAAGTTACGTGCTTCCTATTCGTGTTCTTTGTGACGCAAAATTGGCACGTCTCGTCTCTAAAAGATTGGCCACCCCTGCATTATGGTATGCTGTTGGCATGAATCCTAAGTCATAGTAAATACCTGTTATACATAATTATAGCTAAGACAGTCCATTACGAGCGTGAAAATGCTATTTTCATTCGTACTGTAACCATTTAATACGCTTTTATCACAATTTGAGTTATTTTCGAAGCGTGTCAGATATATTTGGATTTAATTTTTATAAGGAGAAAATAAATGTTCTCAATTAAAACAAAGAATACCTTCCGGGTTTTTAATACACCCCGCCTTTTATTTCCATACATTTTATAAAATGTGTTTCCGCCTTTTTGTCATGCATTTCTTTATTTATATATTTTTTATACCTAATATTTGAAAATATTCTTATTATTTTAATGTGTGTTTACGTATATTTTTTATTTTAATGTGTGTAGGTCTCTTATAATTTTAATATGTTATTATTTCTTTATTTTTTACTCTTCTGTTTTTGTACGTCCTTTTAAGATTCATTTGTTTTTAATTTTCATTGCACAAATTAAATAAATAAATATCGTTGCTTAAGTGAACTATCAAGCTAATCATTCTTATACCTTCATGTTTGCAAGTAAAATACCGAGTAGGTAGAGGTACCTTTCCTTTTCAGTAATTCTTTTCATCATCAATCAGATAGGCGGAATTAAGTTCGCCCCTGCCTAGGTCTTCATAACTGCAATAGCGCCAGTATGATACTTACTAATAACTGCAGTAGGTGAGTACCAACTAGGCACCTAATTCATAAAAGCTTACACCACTAAGCCATCTCGACCTCTGCTCACCACCGCGAATTCTTTTTCCATATTTAACACGTCTTATGGCGACGTCATTGCAATCAATTCAGTCCCTATACTGGTGACCCAACCGACACGACCAACTTTGCAGCTAATACAATGTCGTAAAGAATGCAATTATCTTAACAATTAAAGATAAATCATTGAAAAACATTAACGCATGCTTAGCGAACTCTAAAGGTTCGGTCACCTGTATAGGGACTGAATAGATAGCAATGACGTCGCCGGAAGACGTGTTAAAATGTGGAAGAGAAATTCACGGTAGTGAGCAGAGGTCGAGATGGCTTAGTGGTCAGAGCACCTGGAGTATTTATCCGGGAGGTGCAGGTTCGAATCCTGCTCGCAACCGTATTCTTTTCTTTTTCCATTTAATATTGTAACTTTAGAGTTCGCTAAGAATGCGTTAATGCTTTTCAAAGATTTGTCTTTAACTTACCCATATAATATAACATTCGCTAATCCCATTAGTCGTATTCGCTATATTCATAAAGCGATACTTATGCCTATGTAGCACGTGTAGACGGTCATAATACTCGAATTGAGGCCATTCTAATAATGCAAACTTTAGCCCATATGTTGAACTGTTAGACAAACATGACTGTGCTCCTAAAAATATACGATGAGGTTTCGACTACAATAGATATATTTACGCTAGAATAAATAAATACCTGTTGGAATCAGATAGATTTGGTATGACTTGGAGTAAACTATGTTTAAATTATAAGTAGATTAGGAAGCAAATAGGTAGGTGATTTCGGTTAAGGTGAGACTAGAACAGTGTGGTTTTAGTCGACTAGGGACCATGATGGATTACCTACACAAAAAAAGTGATATTTTTGAAATATGAGTCCAAAACGATAGTAGAACGATCAACTTAGGTTTATTCTTAAATATGATTTGGGGTAAATTAACCAGTTTGGATTTTGCGAATAAATTAAATGAATTGCAGTGTACCTACTCACCAGCTCATTTCAAGGAAGCTGTATGTTGTAATTTTTTATTAGATCGTATTTGGACGGTCATGGTGTCAGTGGGCGATGGGTTGTTAACCCTTCTATGTATACCTATTCCATCGAATGACTAATGGTGACTAACTATTATTTTATTATTCATAATTTTTATCGGAAGTCTATAAAGGCGATAACTGACAACAGTGTTACTATCATTACTATCAACACAATTTTAGTTATGTAAACGTAATTTCATTTTATTGGGATTCGTATCATAGATAGCTCTCCTGCCTATTTTTAACCGTTTTTAAAAAGTTCTCAATTCTGTCGGTATATTTTTCTTTTTTCGATAACTCACAAAAAATATTTATTTCAGATATGTTATGGATATATCTGTTATAGTGCTATTTAAGATTAAATAGAAAAAACAACTCGATCGCATTCATGAATTAGAAATTATAATTGTATTACTAATTTAACAAAACACCTCCAAATTTGTGGTGAGATTATCTTTGTTTTCATTGCATTATCTTTGGTCTAGGGGCCCCAAGCCCGACTGCCGAGCATGAGGTCTCGGGTTCAATTCCCGGGTTGGGCAAAGCGTTATTGAGTTTTTCTGTAAATAAATTATCAGTAGCAGCCCGGAGTTTGGAGTTGTGCCCTGCAGATGACCACCTATTACATGGGACTTAATAACAGCATTGGTAAAATTAGGGTGTACAACTGTGTTCATGTGCCTACCCCTTCGGAGAATTCAGGCGTGATGATGTTATGTTTTTACATTGCGGCTGCACCGGCACCGGAAACTGCAGATCAGGAATACTGTTTTCTTGCAAAGGATGGCATGGCAATTGGAAGCCATCAGTGCGATAAAGCGCAAACATCCCTGATGCTCTACAGAAACGAGGCAGCCCCGACGTCATCCTGAAGATATTATTTTACTAGATGATGGACATCCAACGACCTTTTAAATGTGACCGACTCACAGACTTCCCGTGTAAAAACTCTAACAATATACCTACAATATACCGTGCCTTTGTACAATCATCATCTGGAAATAGAATATAACTTGGGAAATTTCTGTTACCACCAAAGTGAATTGAACTCAATAACTAATTATGACAGTGATAGATAACCTCATGTTCTGCAAAATAGGGTTACTGGATTCTAGTAAACATGTTATCAGTGCTGCAGGATATTGTCCGCCCATGCGATATCTTCTCTGTATAGCAAATATACAGCAATATTTACACGTTAACAACCCATCCATCTATTTTAATTAACGCTTCGTTTTCTTTGGCATTCAGCAATAAAACTAGACAAACAGAATGATTGGCATATGTACTAGACTATATTATGTCATAGCTGCCCACACGTGGTCAAAATCTATGTATTAATGTCTATTATGTTTATTTAAGCGATTAGTTGTCATTCGCAACGCGATACACGTTTGGCCAAGGACGACACTCCAATATGGAAGAAATAACTCCTGATAGAAAATTAAGAGCAGCGTTTTGGGGTTTTAAGTAGATACCTAAGTTTAGATATGGAAAAATTACATTTTTATTTATGTTCTAGTGATAAGCAAGGAAGTCTGTTGACACCTATAATCTGTGAGTGGGTTGGACAGAATAAATGAAAAGAGTGCCAAATTCTTGTCATTTAAGATTTTAATAGGAGCTTCGATAAGATTTATCGTTTGAAGTGGAAAAATCTGCCGAGAGCAAATAGAGAACGCAAATAGTTGACGTTCAATTTATAGATCAACGTACATAGGTATGTAGTTTACAACTGTGAATCTACGTATTTACAATCTCAATAATCTACGATACGTTTGTTGTTATAATTTATTATCATAGATGGCGCTACCTGTCTGTAAATATGAAGACGCCGCGTGCCGGCGGCTAATAGCGCTTACATAGAAAACGATTGCCTTGTAAGCGATTCTTTCGAGAATGTTACTATGATAGTGTTAGTAACGTACTACGCGTGTCAAGTTCTTATGTAATCCCATTCAATGCTGAAGAAGATACTTACAGTCAATTGTAAAGAGACATTAGCTGAATTCAAACGCCACATATTAATCGTTTTCCAGTTTTTCTATTACTAGATTCCCTTTCTTCTATGTAAGTTATCTACTTTTTCGGCAAAGCACAAATAAATACCTAGATACGCCCCATACCTAGATACTAATTAGTCTGTAGAAGTGAAGAACTCAGATAGGCTGTTATGAGATACATAAGTACATATTAAAAAAAAAACTATTGAAAATAGTTATTTATTTTAGTATTTACACGCATTTTTTAATATAAAATAATGTTATGTGTAGATACATCAATGATTTGAATAAAGTTATGTTAGGTCATTGACCGAATATTTTATCGGAGAACGTTTAAAATTGTTGATGTTGCGTGGTTGAAGGTCGGGGTGTTCCTAACATCCCCGGAATCAAAAATGGCGGACTGGCGCGCGTCTGTCTGAATATTTGAGTCAAAATAATTTGCAGCTAGCGTGGGTGTGAAGATGTCATATTACGTAGATTGCACTGATGCACTAATGACATCAGGAATACTTTCTCACGGTAACTTGATCTACTCGCAGTATTTTCGTATGTACTAAAAGGGTAACACGTAAAGAAACAATTATCCTACCCTCTCCGAAATTATTAATGGAAATAATGATAAAATTAGTAGGTACGGTATGGCGTCTTTAGGGTATCGAAACGTTTTTTCTGTTTATATTGTTATATAGTGACGATGATTGTTTTGATGGAAAACTCTAGGTAGGTAGGTACTTAGTGTAACTTTATAATTTTTACCTTCGGTTTTCCAGGGTTGCCAGTATACCAACTAAACCTACTTAAATTAAGTAAATATTGGGAAGTTGTCGTCTATCATCCATCATCTGAGGTAGAAGATTAAAGGAAAAATGGTTTTTAAAAACATTATCATCCATTTCACGTGTTTGAAGCTAAGATAAGAAGTTGAGTGTAATGTTTATATTCGCAGGGTTGACACTAACTGTAAAATAAATATTGTGATTGCTTTGGTGGCTTATGATATGATTCCACTTCCTGCTTCTCATCAAGTTATGAAATCAATAATTAACTGTATTAAAATATATTAACTTATGTCAACCATGATATCTTTTCTTAGTTGTTATGTGCTGTTTATTTGTTTCTTGTTGAATGCCGTGGTATCCGAGTGGTTACAGGCTTGCCTCTTGATCCACAGATTGTGGGTTCAAACCAGGCATGTACTATGTACCAATGTGTCTTATAACACCACAGAAGGAAAACATCGTGAGGAAATCGCGTCTTGATGGTCTGAAATCTCCACCCGCAGTGTGCTAACATTGGCCAATGCGCGCGACTTCATGTGCCGCTTGCACTGCAGGCAGTTTTAAGCTGGTTATGATTAAGTTGAGAGTTGCTTACTTACACTGTTACCATACTCTCTCTCTTTCCCGTAGTCCTCCAAAATCCTGTGATTCGGTAACAATAGCGGTTTATGCTCTTCTATTGTCTCATCGTTAGCTATCAAGAGTATCAGGCACGTTGACCTAGATAAGAATATAATGCATACTCTGTGTCTTTCCCGCATACTGTTACTAACATGATATCCTAATTAGGACTACCTCGTCCCATCTTAAGCATTAGCACCATGCATCACTCGCCGCCGCATGTTCAGCTAGGTTGAGCATATTTAAGATGATTTAAAAGAGTTTTCATAGACAATACTACACACCTGCCCACGTGCATTTAACGCGTGTGCAAACTAATCTGCAGATTATATTAAAACAGGTCCTTCTATGACTTCTGTTCTACACAATGACCTGACATAGTGGCCATGCTTACGAGAATAGACTGCTACTAAATTAACTTAGAAACCTTGGTGATTAGGCACACATGCCTTTCATGAACATGAATTATGAGTATACTGCACTTTTATGGAATATAATTGAATTGCTTGCAAGTGCCTATGCCTACATGTGTTTTGGTTTCAAGAACCTGTTGACCTTGACAAATCCTTATTTATAAAAGCCGATGTCATGTAAGTAGACTCAAGCTGAGCGATTTAAAATATGTAATCCTACTATATTAAAAATGCGAAAGTTTGTGAGTATCGATGGATGTTAGTTACTCTTTCACGCAATAACATGAAATTTGGCTCATAGACCTGGATTAACACATTGGATACTTTTTATAAATTCTAAAGGCCATGCAAATGAACTCGCTTGCAAAAGCTAGAACATTCTCTTCGACTCTGGTAAGTATAAAATTATACTTCATAACAATGGAAATTTATTGTGTCTGGTGTTAGCGAGCCAGCAGATTAAAATAAAAATGCTCGGATAGGTAACTCGTTTTAAAGTAACGTTTCTTTTCGCACCCTTGTGTTATGTTATGTACGAAGGGGACACAGCATTTTTGTCACCCCATCGACATGTCGACAACCCTACGTCATTGCTTGTCAACAATACAATAAATCGGGCATTCCAGAATTTTCCATATTATCTCAAGCACGTGCGATATTACTTATCATAACAAGGTCGATTTTCTGTTATAAACCTAGAAGTATTTAACTTTGAACTTTATTTTTGTTAAATCCTCTTTTCTATGTTGCCGTGCCCTACAGGGTCCATATTGTACTGTAATTATTACTATATTTAACACCTTTATAACTTATGGAGTGCAATAAAGTATTGAGTATTAAATAAAGATTGTTAATTTGTTTATAGTGGCAAAACAATGGTCGTTGAGAAGCTTGGCGCTTTGGCGGCAAGAGTGACGACGCTATCCGTTTTGGCAAATGTCGGTAATACGCGAAGCCAATGCGCAAAAAATTTATTAAAGGGTATACCTACCTACGCAGAAAAAAAACTTAAATATAGACCCGAGAAATAATAGAACAATCATTTGCAAACTTAAAATCTAATATGGGTTCACCTCACCTCCTTGTGATCCTTATATAAATACCGTACCTACGTGTACAGATGGCGAAATGATAATATCTCCAGAAAGATGGATAAGTTCGTTTTGTTTCATAAATGTTGTTTACTGTATTGTGAATACCACGTCACGCGTTGATAATGTAGCTAAGGACAATGATATTTGGAACACACCCGAAATCTAGAGTTAGATGATTAGTGATTACGTTATAACTCAACCGCGATTAAAATTAATCACTTTGCTGCACGATATCTCCGCGTTAGGTATGTTTTTATTTTGTCGGCTAACGCGGCGTTTGGCGCGAAAGCGCAGCTCGAGTTGCTCGGGTCACTGGTCACGTTTCTGAGACACGTGACGTTCCAGCACACGTGTCTGTATTATTGCTCTGTGTGGTCACCTCCAGGCAGCTTCCAGCCATTTAGGGATACTTTTACAGTTTGCAGGTTTCAAACACATAAAACCTACTACAAGCTTCTGAGGACATTAATGTTGTAATGTAGCAATAGGCTATTGCTACATTAC
The DNA here is from genome assembly GCA_935421205.1 of Xylocampa areola. Taxonomy (NCBI): domain Eukaryota; kingdom Metazoa; phylum Arthropoda; class Insecta; order Lepidoptera; family Noctuidae; genus Xylocampa; species Xylocampa areola. The sequence goes on along the minus strand of OW285200.1, from coordinate 22,318,472 downwards.
AACATTAATGACCGCTTCATTCATATTCATCTATATCATTAATTATTATGAATTATAGAAATAATTTTATATTTCTTGTTATACAATTTAATTACGTCTACAGGGAATGAAATTGTATTGATTAAGTTAGGCATGTATCATGTACCTTACTTAAATACACATACACAAGTTACGTGTATTTAATATGTACAATCCCAAAAAATTAAGAACCTCTTAACTGCAATTAAATTCAGATCAAAGTATCCTGTAGTAGGTAGATATCTAGTTCTGTGGGTTTACGTTTATGTAGGTAGGTACGCGGGTTGTTTAATGTTTTGTTTTCTTAAACACCCAGTCACACGTTTGGGTCTAACCTATCCCCGATGATATTCTAGTTATTAATTATGTACCTATACCTTACTTAAGCTGGTATTATAATATCTATTAGTCTAAATTAATCCAAAATTTTAACTGTTTTTGTTCTATATTTATAAATTTTTGTGTAAAGAAAAATACCGTCGTGAGCAGGATTCGAACCTGCGCCTCCCGGATAAATACTCCTGTGTTTTTGTTCTCCTAACGTTACAATACGGCGCGTTCATATCGTGATCGAATAATAAAGAGATCGTATAGGTAACTAAAAGTAGTAGCTACCTATGTACTACATTTTATCAGCTTAAGAATAAAACAATGCTCATTATGTAAGTGTGAAATTGGAAATCTCATTGACAGGTAAATCAACACACGATGCTGACAACCCAAGCAACCGTTTAATCGTCTAGAATGCTCGGAACATGTTCGGGCAGCTTCGGGAATACTCGGCAGTGTTCTACCGTCTACGAGCAGCGAGCAACGCGCATTCGGGCAACACAACGTGCAGGCACGGTGCTTACTGTAGTAATACCGCATACCGTTATCAAATCAATGTTCTGCAAATGAAAATAAACTTTATATGAAATGCACGGAGACCGTTTGCAATTAATTCACGTTCTGATAACGGATAGACAATGACTAGGTATGTCGAACTTTCCATAATTATTATGGAAGTGTTAATTATTCCACGTTCATTGTTTCTTTAAAAAGCAATACAAAAACTCGGCTACTACATTCATGAAAAATACACACTTATTCATTGAAGACTTTTTGTAGGTATTACAAATAGGTAGGTCCTACTTCCGTTTCAAGAATTAATTTGCAATTTAAACATCAAAATAGGTAATTTGTAATACCTAACTGTAGTTAGTAAACCCAATAAAAATAATTGATTTATTTTTAGTTTAAGTACAAATTGTAAGTAGATATTCCAACAAATGCTTTGAAAATTATATATTTTAAAACCCGATTTATTTGTTATCAGGCTCGTGATGAAATTCAAAGTCAAAAAAAAAATATTTGGAAAAAAACGGATGGAACGTTGGAAATATGAAATTAGTGATTTTACAAAAATATCAGCTTATTTAATTTTAATAAATGAAATTTATACAAAAACATATTAAAATATTTTTATTTAGTACTAAATTAAGCCTCGTTTATCATTAAAAATAATAAAAACTTTTTTTAACCACTAATGTTGACGCTACGAAAAATGTTGCATTTTGTAGATAGCTTTACCTATAACATTCTTCGAAACTGACAGTCCTATAAGCTAAGAAATCGGACTTTATTATTGTTTTATTTACCAACCTAAATTAACGAAATCAATCCTACGTCAGTAAGTAGGTAATAGCTACCTATACGTACAAATTGCGTACAAATTATGCAAATAAATAGGTAATATTCCATTCTGTATCTAAGATAATAATCGATAACATTCTAGAACTTACTGCTTCTAGACTACCTCATCAATTCGTCCGGGGTTCGATTCCCGGGTCGTGCAGTGTTATTGGGTTTTCTGTTACAAATTCTCAGTAGCAGCATTAGTTTGGACCTGTGATTGGTAGATGGCAGTAGGCTCACCGCCTGGGACACTATAACTGCATTGGTGAATTGTGGTTGCACAACCGTGTACAACTCTGCCCACCCCCTCGGGGAATAGAGCGTGATGCTATGCTATTCTAGAACTTGCTAACTACTATGAAAGTTCTTCTACTACTTTCTACCGTGCAATTTTTTGTTGATTTTGATTTAGTTACACACAGTTCTATGAAGGAAGTTTATTGAACTCAGCCGAGAATTGAGATCAATAGGGTTATTGACGAAATTTCACAAAGGGCCTATATTTAAAGAATATGGTATACATTACCTAAAAAAAATATTTTGCAATTTTTTGTGTACCTATTGATTAAATAACAGCTGTTTAAAATTCAAATTTCAAAGGTCGTGCCAAAAGGCGCGATAATGACGATCGCCATTTTGTGACGTCATTACGCAACAGAACCATTGTAAACAAAGGAAATTATTTTGTAAATCTTAACATTAGTACGTAGTATACCAATACTTCGAAAATTGAACTGAAATATGAAGAAACTGGTTGCATCTTGCTTCCCAAATATCAACAAATTCATCGATTTATTTTGTGTCATGTGTCACAGTGACTGCAAATTGACAATCAATCGTCTGAGTAGTGACGTCACGCAGTCATTGGTGTTTCGAGTCACGTGACACATAGATTAAAAATTATGAATTTGTTTATCGAATTAAATGTATTTACGAGTTATTAATATTATTTTCAAAAATACCAAAGAGTCAAATAAAATACATTCTATCATTATAGCTAAGTTTCATATTTTATTTCCATAAGTGTCAAATACCCTATTATCGAATCATATTATTATTCCAAATAGCCTATAGTAACATCAGATAAAAAACAGTAAAAAGTTAAGTTAGAAATAATATAATTTTATAGGTTTCTTTTGGGAAATTCAAACCAATCATAGGGACCTAGTCGATTAACTATATCTAAATTCACCTAATGAGCACTTACCTATCAGCACTGGTTGAATATGGGTGTTTAATATAATAATACACATCTGCCTAGCTCTTCGGGGATACTGGCGTGATACTACAAATAATTCATAATTATAATGCGTACACCTGCGATAACATAGGTACCTATTTAATTTTGCACGAACGCACATCAAAATTGCATTAACTTATTGTACCTACTTAGTTAATTAACCTTTTCCAGAAGTTAGGTACCTACTCTCAAATAAATAGTTGAATATCTTTGCATAAGTAACTACTTTAAAAGAAAATCAACTTACTTAACCATTAGACAGACGAGCACAGTTTGAATGACTTGATGATCTTTAAAAACTGCAAATGCCTGTTATTTTTCGTAAGAATTTTGGACCAAATATTAATTGACTTCCTAAATACCATTCATTAATAGGTATGTTGATAAATTCACTGAACTAATTTCTCGTAACTCGAGTCGTAACTTCGTAAGCCGTTCCGTCATCACTTCACCAGTGAAATGCTTGAGAACACACGTGTAGGCGGTTAATGCATGCGAGAATCCGACGATAAATAACTGTGTTACCCTTACACCTGCAAGAAGTATCTATATTAAGAAGTATGTATGGCTATCTACATATTCCAATTCATAAGTCATACAAACATGTTAGCATATCTGCTAAGCTGAACGTGATCACGGAACACGATGACTGCGAATTCAATCAAAGAAAATAAACATTAGTTTGGCCTCGAAAAATATAAATATCAGTCACAAAATTTCCGGTTTAGTCTGCTTTAGAAAATAAATATACCTACCTACATAGCAACAGGGCAACGGAGAGCTGACTAGTTGAGTGTAGTCAGGATTAAAAAATTAGGACTCAAAATTTTACTAATTCGCACTAAACCCGCTATACTGTTGAGCTACGGTGGATATTTTAATTCTTAAGCATACAAATGTGCAAGGTCTTCAACCGCAAACTCAGCATGAAGGCCATCTTAGAATCACTGTTGACATTTCTTACAAAATCTAGCTGAATAGCAGAAGAGATGTCGCAAATCCGCTCTGGCTGCATGCCAAGTGACAGTTAATAAAAAATATCTTACTTTTTAATGTGTAAACATGCTTTTTAATTCAGCAAAGGCAAAATATTACTTGATTCTTCTCAAAATTCCATATCTGCAACCTACGTTTATTCAGCAATTTTGAGGACATAATAATTAATAACACATTATTTTGATGACTCTACATGACATTATTTAACTGCCTCGTTGGTCTACTCTAGTGATCCCAAGCGCGACTGCTGAGCATGAGGTCTCGGCTTCGATTCCCGGGTCGGAGTGTTATTGGGTTTCCTGTTAGGAAATTCTCAGTAGCAGCTCGGAGTTTGTGCCCGGTAGATGGCAATAGGATCACCACCTATTACATGACACTTAATAACAGCATTGGTGAAATGTGGGTGTACAACTGTGTACCTACACGTCTGCCAACCTCTTCGGGGAATACAGGCGTGATGCTATGATGCTATGTATTTTGATGACTGTGTGGTGTATTAGATCGCGATCGTTAACCTGCAGCATAGTCCGTCAGGTGTGTGGAACCATGTCAACGGCATCAAACCGAATCATGACCGAAAATAAACAAATAGATGACGTCCTGACCTAAATGTATTTCTAGATAAATTTCTTGGCATTGTCATTTTCGGATGTTTAGTTTTCAGTTGAAATATTTCATCAATTAACTACATTAAATTCCAAATCTCGTTTCTTCGGCGCTATATCACAGACATAAGAGCGAAAGATAGATTAAATCCAGTTACGAAATCTTGGAATTGGACAATAGAATGTAATGTAGGTAATAAGTACAAGATAGTCATTGTAATGAGTAATGGCAAAGTAAAAGTTACGTTCACTCTCTAATAACTCCCACATAGGTAATTTGATACTACAATTCGGTACCCACTCATATTTCCCGATGATCTTTAAAAAATATCTTTCGAAGCATTCATTGTCTCGTATATTGCTTTACACAATATAACTATAAATATCTTTGCTTTGCACAAATACGTGTTAACTTGTGTGATTCCAATAAGCTAACATTGCTAAATTAACCTGATCATTACTGCAGATAGTTTTATATTTTCATCCACAAAGCCCACAAACGCACCCTCTATTTTGTGTAAGTGGAAGCCGCGGGCTGTTGGAGACAAGCCTGAACATCAGCTAGAAAATAATGGGGTGCATCTTCGTGAACGAAATCCCATTTTTGATACGAAACCGCAACTCAAGGAATCTATTACTCTCTACAACTTGCATTCCTCATTGCATTATTATGCACGAGATCAATACATTTCGCTTATAAACTGCATGCGTTCCTAGATAACGCATTGTTGGTACATATTTTAATCAGTCAGAGAAGACTATTCATACAACATGTATTTTATTTTAGATAATACAACGCTTTATAGTACACAATCGTGCATCGAGTCCATCAATAACATATTCCTTCAGGATACCTACTCTGGTAAAATAGTTCTTTGTTCAATTCAAACTCACGCGATCACAATAAAGATGGATTACGTAATTGGCAGTTAGTAAAAACGATAATATAGCTTTACGTTACATTTATTTTTAGAATAGGTACCTAAATATTGAACATTTTAAATAATAATGTACACGCCTATCTACTTATAAATGAAGTAGGAAGGTCAAACATAATTAACGGGGTTTGGAGCCTGAGAGCTGCCCAGCTTTGATGATGGTCTAATCACGTTCTGTTTTTGTTCAGCAAATGACAGATTTTTACTGAAGTAAAAATGGTGAACCATTAATACTTATTTATTCTTTTAAATAACTCTTGTAGGCGTAGATGTGGACGTCGGAGTATAAGAAATCATTTACAGGATTAACATTATTAGTAGCCAGCCCAGCATAAGACAAACATATTTTGGATTGTAGATTTGGCAGTTCAATGGAATCAGAAGAATCGAATAGATAAAAATGAAACATATCAAGAACTTTGATTAAACTGACAATGAAAAAGACTGTGTTAAAAGTATTACCGATAGAATGGGTTTAAAATTAATTAGGCAGATTTCACACTAAATCGCTCACGCACCGGCAAATTTCTAGTGGCAGACTTGTAATTCTTGAGATAGACCGACGTAATTTAATGTAGGTTTATTAATAAAATAGCATGGAAGCAGAAGTTGTAATCACGTTGTGTGTGCATTTCTCCAGTGTGCGAGTGCGCGGGCGGGGCGGGGCGCGCCGCTACTCGCGGGTATTTTTACGCAGTGACGTCAGAACTCGGCCTCCGCATCTAGTGCGGTCATGAAAAGAACCGTCGTCGTAGCGGAAAAGGGACTGTTTGTTATTGTCGCGTTAGGAATCAAAATAGAAATATGTTTCTAATATTAAATGTTCCTATTCTTAAAAACTAGTAGGTATAGGCTTGCAAAAATTTTTTTTACGGTTAGGTATTATTATTGGGACTGGTCAACTCGTAATTGCTTTGGTTATCATTTTGGCGTTTTAAATTATTACGTTTTCTTTTGTATAACATTAACCTGCAATAATCTAATATTATATCAATGTTAATTGTAAAGAACACATAATTTTAAAAGAGTGTCTATGGAGCTTCTTGGCGATTCTTCCTAGCTTCGACTTTTCATAAGTTTGAGTTCATAATATAAATTATACGATAAAGTGATTATATTAAAAAAGAATACGGTCGCGAACAGGATTCGAACTTGCGCCTCCCGGATAAATACTCCAGGCGCTCTGACCACTATGCCATCTCGACCTCTGCTCAACACCGCGAATTCTTCTTATTATTTTAACACGTCTTTTGGCGACGTCATTGCTATCTATTCAGTTCTTATACAGGTGACCGAAATCATTTCATCATTAATTTAATATAATAACTTTAGAGTTCGCTAAGCATGCGTTAATGCTTTTCAAAGATTTATCTTTAATTAAACGATATTTTTATGGATTATTTTTCAAATCGTATCTAATCTAAACTTAATTGTAGTTATTTATGTATTGTTGAGACGTACGTAACTAAACGTTGTGACGGCACTGTTTCCGATTTCGTGGCCACAGCGGCCACACTCGCCTTCAAGGTCCATCGTGGCGGCCAAGTCAACAGATTACCGACTTACAGCTGCTTTCTCATCGATACTACCTTCCAAGGAATCAAAGCAACGCTTTGTTTGTGTCACAAGGTACAGATGAGATGTGGTTTCCAATAAATTAATTATTAGCCTACATTTTATTAGGTACCTATCTATTGTTGTTTTGGTCCGTTATTGAAATCGTAGTAACCCAAGCCAGATGAAACTATGTAGAGAATTACAAATTGTACCAGGAAGTAATCGGCAGCTCTTCCTAATGTATGGCGTCAAATGTTCGAACCATGTTCACATTATTACTAAGCAAATCTAGAGAAACACGATAAAAAAACTCAGAATTCATTCAGCACCTTTTTACGCATACTAATGTTATCTAGATTCTAGAAAATCTATAGCCCATCCCAATGAGAAGTAGCCGTGATTATATGAATATTGATCGCTCATCAGTATTAGACTAGTAGTTCAACTACTGAAGGCGGATTATGTTGCAATGTTGTCTCGTGTGGGCGAGTCTACTGTACCTACACGTGTGCGTTTTTTAAGCACACGGCAGCACGTGAGCAATTATAAACTTGACATTATCTCATGATGTAACACATCTGCATAGGAATGTTAAATCAAACAGATCAACATCTAATATGGGTATTTTGTTTATTAATAATTTTTAACAGCAATTATAAGTGATAAGTTATGTCACTTTCATGTCATATCACTACACAATTAACGTAACTCGAGCCGACATTGTTCTGAAACTTAGCCTGATATGAACAATAACAAACTACATTTCATGAACATTTCCAACACAATTGCCAATTCCAAGTTTCCATTGAAACCTAAAACTTACAATAACTGCCGTCATGTAGGTATTTACAGTAAAGAATATTTACAACTTAATCAGAATTAAATACATTTAACACACAATTTCAGTCTCACTTAGCTCTCCGTACTAAAACGCATGGAGTCTACCCAATCAACTAATTTTGGCTAGCCATTCAAACACAATTACAGTCAGTAACGTAATTAGGCAACATAAATGAGTAAGTCCCTACAACACTAGTAGGAATGTCCCATCACTAGGTTTGAGCATATAAGCTAACTGGTTCTGATAGACATCGCTAGGAATTTTTAAGTGAAGAAATTATACTAATGCAAGAAAAAAGTTGTATAAATGTCAAGTTAAAGAACACTATCAATCAGGAAGCCATTAGGGTTCAATAAAGTCATACCAAAGGCCTTTTCAATATGACTTTCTCAAACCCTAACATAATCATTCTAAAAAAAAGCAAATCCCATCAGAACCAACTTCCATTATACACTAAAATCCATACTAATGAGATATCCAGTCTGCTCTTTTAATTGGGTAGAGTGTCCATAAGAATTTCCTTCACTCCAGATGAAAGACGGTCAGGGAATTTAATGTCGAACACAACAAGCAAGTCTCCTTTCCGCGTTGGTTCCTTGGGTAATGGTAAACCATAGCCCGGGAACCTCTTCACTGTGTGTGGCTTGACTACTTCTGCTTGGAGATTAACAGTCAGCTTCTCTCCAGACATGGTTGGTACTTCGATGATAGTGCCACATAAAGCCTGCAACAAACAAACAATATGGGTTATTGTGATGTCATAATGACTCATCCTTATAGGACAGTTAATGTTGGAAATATGCTTATCTCACATATGAAGAGAATAATTAAAGTGCGAATTACAGAACAAGTACTAATGACTATAAAACCATTTTAAAATTGTATTATTTACACAACTGATGGGACACAATGAACTTCACAAAGCTCATGATTAGTAAAGGTTAAAAACTTGGAACTCATAGGTCTAGAGCATTCTAGAATATGTGTTGACATAATGTTGCATGTTTACCACCATTTTGTAAACAACACACACACAGACAACAATATATCATCAATGTCAATAAGCTTGTTATGAAATCAAAGATGCCTACCTGTTTTAATGAGATCTTCGCTGAATATCTGATGTCACTGCCTTCCCTCTTGAATAAAGGATGAGGTTTATCTCTGATGATGAACACAATGTCGGCTGGGATCTTGTTTCGGCCCTGATCGCCCTCCTTCTGGAACGTGATCTTGGTGCCAGCCTTCCAACCCGGTTTAACATGAATGGTTAGAACTTTGTCCTCCTTTTTCGAAGTACCGTCAGGCTGCAGGACACGGCGGGATATTTTCATCTTCTTAACACACCCACGCGCAATATCCTCCAAGGATACGTATAAGTCATGTTCGATCGGCGGGTCCTGGGTCTTCTCCTTCCGGCTCGGGGATCCGTGGAAGTTAAAACTGTGGCTACGGAAAGCGCCACCGGGTCCACCGGGCCGCGCTGTTCCCATGCCCATGTTGGCGAACGGATCCATGTCCACATCCATATCGCGGTCGAAGAACATGGTCGTGCCACCAGTGCCACCGTTCAGGTCGAAGAACGCTTGGAATGGACTTGCCGAGCCGAAGAACTGTGCGAACGTCGCCCTGGGGTCGCCGTGGAATGTGTACGTGAACGACTGGCCGCCACCAGGTCCATTGTGTGCTCCCATTCCACCCTTGAGTCCTTCCTCGCCGTGAGCATCGTAGATCTCGCGTTTTTTCTTGTCTGATAGTACTTCGTAAGCTTCTGCTACTTCCTTAAACCTCTCCTCAGCGCCAGCTGCCTTATTCTTGTCCGGGTGATACTTCAGAGCCAGCTTACGGTAAGCTTTTTTTATGTCGTCATCAGACGCGCCTTTCGATAGTCCCAATATTTTGTAATAATCCTTACCCATCGTGAATCTTTACTCCTAGAACAAAAAAAACGATTCCCGTTAGCCTTAGTGCCTGACACCATTTTTGGTGATGTAGAGCGATGATACGCGATTCATAAAATTTTGATTTTAAATAAAAAGAGGAACAGACGACAACAATAACGTATTAGGAATTAATAACGAATATTATAGAACACTTACCTAGTCACTAAAACCTTCAAAGTATAGTCCAAATAGCTAAAATTGGCGATATTTTAAAAATATTCACACACAACACTTCTCAACACTTCACAGTAGCAACTTCACGTTTGAATGAAACGCTGCGCCTCCGTTGCGCCAAAATATATACATTAAAACGTCTAGAACGTTCTAGGGCCTTCACCCTCTGTGAAAACGGGACAAAACACAAAAAATCTAAATAGTTTCGCCCAAGCTAGACAGAGATGAATATAAATTTCAATGTTCAGAAACACATGAAAGTAATGGAGTCACGTCATTAACACGTTCCGAATGAAGAGAATAAATAATCCGTTCTCTATGGCTATTCTTGTTGTGATGAAGTTCGTTCTCATTGCTTATTTAATTTCTGGTTTCTTACAGTATAAAATAAGTATACTTCAACATAAAAACGCAAATATTGCTTGTGTTATTGCTCTCATGGCATAGTATTGTTTTTTTTTCTATATTCTAGAATGTACGTAGGCAATTAATATGTGTACCGAATTTATGCAATTTCTTGTTTTGGTTGGCTGCATAGTTACATATATATACCTGACTTTATTTTATATTTATATTTCCAGAAAGGACTTTGTCGCTTAACTTCAAGGTTGTTATTATTTCATAAATAGGGACGCATATTCTAACAAACACAATAAGTGCATATATAACATTTAGGTGACTTATTTTTACAAAGCATTTAATTTTCGTAGTAATTTAAAGATATTTTTTTTTTAAATGGAGCATTAAAATATTCAAAGTAACTTTTTTTCTCTCTTATAATTTTTAGCACTTCTCGAACTCTCGGTGGCAGCTGGGGCACCGGTTTGTAGAGATGCCATCAAAATTAAAAGTCTCAAGCCAGTTACAAAAAAATGCTCACAAAAAAATCCGCTAAATGTCGCTAACTACTATTGTATGTACTATATTGTATACTTATAGCTCAAACTAAAATGTAGTTTTTCGTAGTTCGTTGTTCTTTACCAACTAGATAGCGATACTAAGGAGAGAGCAGAACTAGTCAAAAAGACGCACGCTCGTCTAGTGTCTTTTTGACTTGTCTCAAAGTCGTTAGAAGTCGCTAAAAATCTTTTTTTTTTTTCGGTTTTGTCCGCTAAACATTTAAAAAATCCCCTAGTTCTAGCGACTTTGTCGCAATAACGGCAACACTGCCGGTTTGTCACATTGATTGACACTGACAGTTGACAATTTGACAACTTTTAATATAACAAGGGTGTTTTTTCTGTATGTTTTATTTGTTGTGCGTTATGAATTTATAAATAAAACAGACACGATCAGTTGAAAATTTATTTATCTAACAAGTCTCAGAAACAACGCGTGTCGACAGCCTTTGTAATCTATGTCGTAGTACTTTTCATAGAAGTCCTGTATAAGCTCCTCGACCTGTAAACAATGTCAAACGATTTATTACAAAGTAAATGCGACTCGTGCGGCGAAATTGCTCATGAACCGTTCATAGAATGTGCTGAATGTGATGCTAATCTATGCACTGCATGTTTTGCGTCCGGCAGGGAGGTGGGTACTCATAAAAATGATCACAAATACGCAATACGGCGGAATGACTTCCCTCTGTTCGAAAACTGTAACTGGTCAGCTAAGGAAGAATGTAAGCTTCTCTCCGCATTATCAACGTATGGTTTCGGGAACTGGGAAGAAATATCTAAGAGTGTACACACACGTTCCAAGCTTGAATGCCAGGAACATTATAAAAAATATTACATAGAAAATGTTCAGTACCCAGAACTGCAGTTATTACCCGAAACAGAACAATCTTTATTCCCAAAACCAGTAATACCTTATTTGTACAGTACAGAAGTTTGCACCAACCCTCCAAGAAATAATAATGCAGATCAACATCTGGCTGGGTACAATGCTTACAGATCAGAATTTGAACTCAGTTATGATCATAATGCAGAAAGTATCTTCAACATAGAAGACAGTTACTCTGATGATGATGATGAGGATGATGAAGAATGTATGGACTCACTAAAGGTGTCCCTTGTCAGTGCCTTAAATACCAGGCTTAGGGAAAGGCGAAGGAGATATAAGATAATACAAAATCATGGTCTTATAATGCCAAATAAATTAAATTCTTGGCTACAGAAGTATGATTTAACACTAACAAGACAGAAATCAGAGAGGTTACTCTCATTCATGCAGTTCATGACCGGGATGCAATTTGATGCCTTCATTGAGTCAATCAGTTTAGAACATGCATTGATGCAAAGAATAACAAGGCTCTCAGAGTATAGAAAAACTGGAATAAGAACCTTGTATGCTGCCAAATTGTACAAACAGTTGAAAAAGGAGAATGATCTGGTTGTCAAAGAGCAAAAGTATGCTACAACAGTCATGGCAAAGAAATTTGACAGCCAATCCCCTATAAAGAATGCACACATGTTCGGAAAGAACAATCAGTTACTGAAGTACAAGAGAACGTCAATGCCTTTAGAAATAGTTGACTTGCCAGGGTTCAACCAGCTTACAGAGGCCGAGAAGGTCCTATGCTCTAATTTAAGACTACTGCCTGAGAATTACTTAGAGATTAAGCAGCAATTGATAACACAAAACAGTAAAATGGGCTTCCTCCGGTTGCTAGATGCAAGGAGGATAGTAAAAATAGATGTGAACAAAACTAGGAAGATCTATGATTACTTGTTGTATGAAGGGTTTATATCTAAACCACAGTAAATAAATAAGTTCAATGTTTTATACAAATCTAATTTCTTTTATTTGTTTATATGAGTATTCCCTTTAAGCAGAGCAATGCTGCTTGGCCCCAGTATTGTAGGAAGCTATGCTTTATTGTTCTTATAGTAAAATATATATATAAATTAGGATACACTTATCAATTATTGTTCACCGGTTAGTGCCCGCGGCGATGTCGCTAGTCGTAACTGTTTTGACTCGCGACATTGCTTCAGGCTCAGCTCATGACTAAGGGCTCTGTTCGAGTCCGAAATTAGTCGGGCATTCCCGAAAAATGCACGTGAAGAGTAATCGGTGAACAATAATTGGTATGAATATGTCTCACGAAAGGTATTATACAAGAATAGCATATACTTACTTTGAAACCAAACTTCTGATACAGAAATATGGCAGAATTTGTTGGTGACACATGCAGTGTAACATCTTTGCCTGTACAAGTCTAGAATACAGAAAATGTGTTAATTGATATTGGAAAGGTATCATTTGGACTTAATTATTTTCGCTAGATATTATTTATATATATAGTAGTATGTAGTCGTGGTGGCCGAGTGGTTACGGGCCCGCCTCCTGAGCCACAGGTTGTGGGTTCAAACCTGGCATGTACCAATGTGACTTTGTCAATGTCATATGTACTTTCTTAGTCAATCTAAGACATCACAGACATACGGTGACGGAAAACATCGTGAGGAAACCTGGACTTGGTAGTCTGAAATCGCCAATGCGCAGTGAGCTAGCGTGGAGATTAATTAAGCTCGTGCCTTCTCTGTTTGAGAAGAGGCCCTTGCCCTGCAGTGGGACATTTATGGGCTAGTTATGTGTTTATTATTTATAGTTCAACTGATGTTAATAACCCATATTTTGAGGCTGTTATTATTATGCAAATTGCCATTTATTAAGATTAGAAGACTTTTACAGTTTGTGATTAAATTTATAGACCATTTAAGTAATTTTTTATTGGGTTTTGTGGATTTGTTTATATATCCAAATTATTAATATGTGCATATTATAAGATTAGAAATATGTAAGTAATAAAGGCATATAAAATACCTGTAATAAATGATACAGCATGAAGGTAGCAATCTTGGCATTCCTCCACTCGGGCCTGGTGAGTACAAAGGAGATGTACGCTTCATTATGTGCCACATCTGGCACCAGAAACGCGCATCCGATTACCAGCCGCTTGTACGTCACCACGCAACTGAATTCTGGGTACTGCAGGGCTTCGGTCACTGCAGGGTCAAGGTATAATGATTACATGTACACCTGAAATCTTGCGAAGACTATAGACAATAAGTGGAACAGTCTGGGATCTACCTGACAAACTTGGATTTATGCTCTCAAGTATAGCAGTATAAATATTCAACTCAGTAACTAGATAGACATTGCACCTGTTGTCAGCCTACAAGAATCGGGGCATTAGGGGCTGAGCAGTGGGGTAATTGCAGAACTGACTTTCAGGAGCAATAGACATGATGACAGTATTAAAGATTCAAAGAATAAATGGTTTTAGGGCAAAATATATGTACACAGGATTATTAAAAACTATCTAATTTTAATATCAACATTAAGATTAATAAGATTTTTAATAAAATAAAAATTATAAAATACTGAAATCGGCCAGGTTGAATGAAACGCCAATTACAGAGAATGACGTCACGCCCCCGTAAATGTTAATTACCGTCGTACGTGTTGCTTGTGCAATGTTATCGAAGCGTGACATCACGGCCCATCATAACCGGCGCCATGACACCCACGAGCGTTTTCGCGCTTAATTCAAATTAGATAGATTAAAATGCAATAATCTGCGTCAAAACTTAGTTAATTGCTGAAATAATGTGTTTTTCGGAAATAGTACTTAAATCATAAAAGGAGATTTCAAAATCAGTCATCTTGCTATTGGTTGTCGCTTTCATTTTGACAGTTCGACAATATACATTGCGTCTTATTAGTCGAGGAGGTTGTATAGGATTTTAGCTTTTTAGAGCATACGGAGCAAGGTATGGTAAGTTTATATGTATTGTCATTGCAAGTCATATCCGCAATTACCCCGCTGGTCCGTTTAACGTATGGTTGATAAACAACCCAGTGTCAGTTTAAACCTCCTATAGGTCTCTGACATGGCTTTACACTTTTCCTTCACCGTTTTAGAAGCCAGTACACATGATTTGGGAAAGTTAATGGTGGCTTGAATTCGAAGTAGCGACGGTCAAGAGAGATTTACTTCTTGTACAAGGTACTTACAATCGATTCCCGGCCAGAAGAATTGTGCGCATAGATTGTTGACTGCCGCAATGTGTTGCGGACGCACGTACGAATAGTCTATGGTCGCGCGGGGAGGAGGCTCGTAGTCTTTTATGTGTCTGCACAAATTAAAGTTTCAATCAATAATTATACACCCAACCAAATCTCTACGGGGATTAGACAAGTACGAAGGACATATGCTAGTGCACGAGTGTATGCGCAAACGCAGGTGCAGTCCCTCTTTTTTCACTCTCATAGTCCGGTGGGACGGCAATCTGACACGACCGGAGAGAGATCAGGCGCAGGACTACATTCTGCACGTTGTTTTCGAAGCACGGGGGTGTCACCCTCAACTTCCTAACTCCGGGCTGCTACTAAGAATTTCCTAAAAGAAAAACTGAAGACTGCCCGACCTCGAATCGAACCCAAGACCTCATGCTCAGTAGTCGTGCTTGGGACCATTAGACCAAAGGCAGCCTTAAAGTTAGAACAAAACACTCTACTATTTACAAGAGCGCTATCGCGAATATTGTAGATATCGACAAAAAATCAATCTGCCTAGACTTTTCTCAATAACATTGGGGTCGGCATCCAGTCATACCGGATACAGCAAATTCGCTCCATGTTAAATACTGGTATTAAACCAGTATTTTCCATGGAGCGACTGCCTATCTGATCTCCACAATCCAGTTATTGGGTAACAATATATCTCGTGGTAAGACTGGTTGTCAGACTTTCAGGCCTCTGACTACCCGTGACAGCTGCCATAGATCGTAATTTGATAACCAAGACCGATGGTTTAACGTGTTCTCCAAGACACGGGGGGGGTCTCAGTATGAAATTATGGTCACCCATCTAAAGACCGACCGCGGTAAGCGTAGCTACCCGTGATATCAACAATTACCTGGTAATTCAGAGGCCTACGAGCACAAAAGTCTGACATTAGGGCATGGCTCTAACTTCAGAATTACCTGTTGGTCTTCCGGAGCAGTTCATCAGTCAGCTTCAGCCAGGTCGGGGCGGATTCCCCGTCCCTCCGTATGTAGGGCTTCAGCATGGTCCCGGAGTATAAGGACCGGAAGGGCGTCGGGTCAATGTTAGACAGCAACAGAGTACCATAGTTGGTGCTCGATATAGTGCCGCATAGATTATCTATGAGATACTGGAACAAATTATACATCGTTTAGATATCAAAGAAAATAAAGAAGGTTTAATTGACATATACAATGCGAGGGAAAAAACAGGTAAAACCAAGTGTAAACAATAATCTATATTAATATTATAAAGCTGAAGAGTTTAAACAAACAAATTGGAGCTTCTGGTACGAATTGAAAAATTATTTTTGTGTTGGATATTCTATGTATCGAGGAAGGCTATAGGCTATATAACACCACGCTACGACCAATAGGAGCGGAGCATCAATGAAAAATGTTATATATGAGTAGGTTTTTTTCTCAAATTAACGGGGTGAAACCGCCGGGAGCAGCTATTATATTATAAGTTCAAGTTGCTCCGAATTACGGTTCCACAGGCTGAGTGTTAGTTTACGACATCCTTGCGGACGAAGTTGCGGACACAGCTAGTAATAATGTATACTCCCAACCGTATTTCGGTCACGGCGGCCTATCTCTATGGAATTATGCCAAGTACGCAGGAGATATTATAGCACGGTCCCTCTTCCTTCACTCTCATATTCCGATGGGACGGCAACCCGACACGACCGGAGAGAGATCAGGCGCAGGACCGACGGCTTTACGTGCTCTTCGAAGCATGGGGGTGTCACACCACCAACTTCCTGACTCCGGGCTGTTACTGAGAATTTCCTAATAGAAAAACTCAATAACACTGCCCGACCTGGGTTTCGAACCCAGGACCTCACGTTGGGCAGTCGCGCTTGCGTCCACTAGACCAACGTGGCAGTGAAATGTTATAAAAAAAATTATAGGTTAAGCACACATCAGCAGGCCCTGGTTATCACCATAAGTAATAGTTCATTACGTCGAGTTAAAACTTGTCTATAAAAAGCAAAACTATTATAAAACATGGCTTAGCGGTCAGAGCGCCTGGAGTATATATGCGGGAGGCGCAGGTTCGAATCCTGCTCACGACCGTATTCTTTTTCCACATAAAAATATTAATTTATAACTCAAGAGTTCGCTATGCATTCATTAGTGATCGAAGCTATGCATGCGTTAATGCTTTTCGAAGATTTATCTGCATCTGTTAAGGTAATTGCATTAACTGCAAAGTTAGTCGTGTCGGTTCGGTCACCTGTATAGGAACTGAATAGATAGGAACGATGTCACCAGAAAAATTCACGGTGGTGAGCAGAGGTCGAGATGGCTTAGCGGTCAGAGCCAATGGAGTATTTATCCATAAGGCGCAATTTCGAATCTTGCTCACGACCGTATTCTTTTAGTACTCCAGGGTATACGGCGCAGTCTGGTATGCATATTAACTTTTTTTTTGCACTTCAATCAAAGGCCTTTTCGTCAATTCCAGAGGATTATGGTGTACTGTCTGGGACACAGCGTTTGTTATAGCTAAATAAACCAATGCGAGAGCTATATATCCTACCACCATCATCACACATGGTAACAAAATACACAAGTCAGTGTTACCAAGTGTAAAAGAGGTTTCTGTTTCCCCTGCTGTGGGGAAGCAGCCAGTAAGCAGAAGTTATACAGGCTTTTGATCTTGGCTTACATACTGATACACGGGTTGATCCTAGAAGACTTATATTATACTAGCTGATGCCCGCGGCTTCACCGGCGTGGATGACGGTTATCGCGACTAAAAGTTATCATGAAATTTTGATCCCGTTTCCGCTTTCACATTAAAGCTTTACATTTTTTTTTTATGAATAATAGATCTACATTTGGCCACCAACTCGCCTGATGGTAAGCGATGTTGTGGCCGAGGATGGAGCACGTAGATCCAGAGGAAATCTATTCACTCCAAGTAGAGTGGATAGATTTGGGGAGAACGATAGTTGGGGAGTTGATGCAACTACCCAGACCCGTCTCCCAAAACGTTTGCACCGGACTGCATCCCGAAACACGACTAGGTCGCTTCACGGCATGGCTTCGTCCAGTGGGTGGTAACCAGCCGCGGCCGAAGCCTCCGACCATAGTTGTGTGTAGGAATTCTATTTTAAGGTTGCACTCCTATGGACGCGGCCAACTCAGCCCCCAAAATTGTCCAATTTTTAAAGTATTATAATGGATATGTTATCCTTAAAAGTTAGACATATGCCATTGCGGACTTTTCTGTAGACCTATATAAGATACACAATTCCACCATACATCATTTTGTTATATCTCAAAGGGTTTAGGCAGCGTTTACGTTGAAAGCTCCCAGACTGCGTATTTTTTCCGACACCTTCAACAAATATAATTATATTTTAGCCAATGTATACAAAAACTTGATAAATTATGTACTAAAACCTTCCTCCAGAATAGAGTGGTTCTGGTGGTCCAATGGTGAAAACAGCATGAAAATCGGTGTAGTAGTTTTTGAGTTTATCGCGAACAGACAGACAGACAGACGCGGCGGAGGACTTTGTTTTATAATATGTAGTGATAGTGATACGCCACTTACCGATCTCTGGAATCGATCTAGTACTCTTTCTGCATTGATAACTAGCCTCGGATCTTCAGTCATATAGCCTCCCAGCAGCTTTACCTCTCTGGAAATGAAAATCGGGCTAATTACTGCCTCAAGAACTCCGGAATTATAATACCGGAAATACAAATCCAGTTTAGAAATACTGGATTGGAATATCATACTTGACTCTGGAAAGTCTTTCGTCTTAAAAATCAGGTTGGATAACGGACGCAAAACAAATTCTTGGCTAATCAGTTTTGTCGTGTAGTGTTTTTTTTATGGGGCTGGGTTGCCCTCTTCCCTGAAGTGCACCCTTAAAATGCAATCCCTACACGTGGCCCCTGGGGGGTGCTCCACAGGCAACAAAACTCTGGTGGGAGGCTTCGGCCACGGGGGGAGGGGGGACGTGATGTAGTCCGGTGCAACCGTTGTGGGAGACGGGTCTGGACAGTTGCATCAGCTCCTCAATTATCGTTCTATCAAAATTTATCTACTCTACTTAGAGTGAATTTTTTTATGCTTATTCTTGTTTTTTTTTTGTATACAATAAAGAGTACTTGTATGTATTGTAAGTAGTATTTTTCTTTCTACAAAAATGTATATCAAAGCGAAAATATATTGAACTGGAATTGGTTAGAGGGCATAAAAATTAATCAGAGCCAGATTAACACTACGTTTGAAAATGAAAAAAAGCCATAAAAGGAAATTTATTTTATGAAGATCTAACTCACTTGTCCAAATCAAATATGGGCAGATGTTTATGTCTCTTCAACCGCCTGAGCGCCAACTTAGCTCTCAACCTGCTCAAATACCCCTTCTTATTAGGGTCCCTGATCTTAGGTATAAGGTTCTCCACCCTTTTCAGAAGCTGTATCTCTTCATACTGACTCATTTCCACCAAATCCGGTTCCGGTTTTGGGAGTGGGTCTTCCCAGGGTCTGCCGACAGAGTTAAGCTCGGTGGAGAAGAGGGACTCCCTTCTGATTGGCTTGTCTTCAGCTGCTTGTTTTTTGGGTCTGTCGAAAGCGTGTTTTCTGGGATCGTGGTCGGATCCACTGCGGGAATCGGAGTCGTAGTAGAGCATTGATTGTTGGAAGGAATGGATGCTTGAGGAGTCACTCTGTAAATAACGCAGTACATGATACATGTGGTCAATTTTGGTGTCTAAATGCTAAGTCAGTATGCCTTATTAGAGTCATTGGTCCGGCTAGCTGCTGTTAAGTGGAGGACCTGCATTAATACCTGCGTCGGGTAAATGTTAGGAGTTTGTAAAGAAAATCTCATTATATATAATGATATATTTTTATACATGTTGAGGCCATGTAATGTCTATATTAACGACAATTTTTCAAAGAAACATTGATAAAATTATATACAAGGGCGGGGGCTTGAACCCGCGGCCCTTGATTTTCCATTTCATCACTCTACTAACTGAGCTACCTTGTCCTTGTTTGAATCTATTGAATTTTCAAGCTTCCAGGTATTCGTCTTAAGGAGACGCCTGGCGATATTTATTTTGACATTCCGTGTCATCACTCTACCAATTACCTTGTCGTTCTTCGAATCTATTGAATTTTCAAGCCTCCTTGTATTCGTCTTAAGGAAACGACTGGCGATATTTATTTAGCAATCATTTACAGATCTACTAAACTCTCGTTAGCAGCCTGGAGTCTGGAATTGTGTCCCGTACCACCACAACAGTGTACTGCCTGAGTTCGTGATGCTATAGACAATTTGTGATAGAAACATTCACTACTAATGCTATGAAAATGTGTGAGCAGTGATAGCCTAGTAGTATGACCGTTGGACTGACAAGCCAAAGGTCGCAAGTTCGATTCCAAGGCACCACTGTCTTTTCGAAGTCATGTGCGTATTATAAATAAATTAATCATCACTTGCTTAAAACGGTGATGGAAAACATCGTGAGGAAACCAGCACACCTGAGAGATATTCACGATGGTGTGTAAAACCACGTCAGAGACCTACGAGTGGTTTAAACTCTGACACTAGGTTGTTCATCAACCACACGATAAGAAGAAGAATGTGTATTTTTCAAGATAAATCTTTGAAAAAGCATTAACGCATGCTTAGCGAACTCTAAAGTTACAATATTGAATGGAAAAAGAATACGGTCGCGAACAGCATTCGAACCTGCGCCTCCCGGATAAATACTCCAAGCACTCTAACCACTAAGCCATCTAGTCCATCCGACCGTATTCTTTTTCCATTTAATATTGTAACTTTAATGTGTATTTTTTTTAAGTACTACTTTTAATTTTCTACCCACAAGACGAGACAAGGATTTAAAATTATATGTAAAAAAAAATCATTTCACTCCCACTTTAGGGGAAATGTTCTGAATTAGCGATATTGTGCAAGACGAGAACGTAAATATTTGTTGGTACAACATTGAAGCCTATTGCTGTGCACATAGAGCGCTTATTAACTCAGCAACGGATACAATTCCCGCGCAGTCGCAGAATGGCATTTTTTTGTAGAAATGATTGACATTCGAGTAGCTACTTACTTGAACGGGCATGATTCTGTTGGTGGGTGTAAAGTCGAAGCCCCGAAATTCCATGTCTGAGTACGACGAACAGTCTTTTTGCGTCAACATGCTCAGGGAGTCATCAAAGGTATTTTCATCTCCTATTTCATTCCTGCACAAGAGAAAAACAGCAACAGTAGCAAAAACTAGCAGACGGCTCGTCTGATGGTAAGCGATTACCGCCGCCCATGGACACCCGTAACCCCAGAGGAGTCGCGAGTGCGTTGCCGGCCTTTTAAAGGGTTTGTGCCTCCGGTACCCTCACTCACTCGGCGAAACACAACGCAAGCAAGTTGTTTCACGCCGGTTGTCTGTGAGGCCGTGGTATCACTCCCATTCGTGCCGAACCATGGCTCTTACCCGGTGAAATTTTGTATACTTTTCTTTTCTAATCTTTTATATGTATCCTACTAATATTATAAACGTGAAAGTTTGTATGTATGGATGTTTGTTACTCTTTCACGCAATAACTACTGTACAGATTTGGAGGAAATTTGGCACATAGAGAGTTTATAACCTGGATTAACACATAGGGTACTTTTTATCCCGGCTGGACACAATTCTGAAGTCCACGCACACGAAGTCGCAGGCAGAAGCTAGTATTAAATAGTTGCACGATGTCTCGGGTTCGATACCCGGGACGGGCAGTGTTATTGAGTTTTTCTGTTACGAAATTCTCAGTAACAGCCCGAGTTTGGAATTGTGCCCGGTAGATAGCAATAGGCTCACTACCTATTATATGGAATTTAATAAGGGCATTAGTGAAGTGTGGGTGTGCAACTGTGTACATTTCTGCCTTTCCCTTCATGAAATACAGGCGTGATTGTGCTATGTAGTTGTACCTGCTATCAGAATCCAGCTGATCATAGAAGGAGGTGCTGGACACACCGCTTAGCTCATCGGAGTCAACTCGTCGTTTCTTGCAGGGCACCGGCTCCGATACAGTGGGGACAGCACTGGCTTCATTGTTTATCAAGTCTTTGTATCCTGAAGGGTAGAAATTATTTTTTTAATTAATTTTACCTCACTTTTATTATATTTTTAACGACATATGATTAAAAAAACAAAAACATATAGAAATAATTATAAAAAATAGCAGGCCACCGGCATCGGTAACAGAGGCGAAGCTACTGGAGGTTAGGGCCCCAGAGAGAGGAGGCCACTAACAATGCGTGCCGTGTGTGTGAAGGAGTACCACTTTCTGTATCAGGCCCTTGACCAAGCCATCTAACCAGAGCCTCTTAAAGTATTTGTAGAGACTCTACGCTATCAGTCCGTTAGCCGTCACGACTATCGGCCCAATGATTGCCGAATCCATATTTCACATGTCATAAACTCGTGAGCTAAATCAATTATTATTATATAATTAATGACTTCAGCAATAGTTATACATACATACCCATTTCAGCAACTTTGGCTTGAAAGAGATTCTTGTCGATGGACAATTGATTTCGTGGACGAACCTTGGGCTTGTCTCTGGCGACTTCTTGTACTGCAACATATTATTGGACATTATTACGCATGTTCTATATTTGAAAAGTTTGCTGAATTGTACATCCAACAGTTTTTGATAAAGGGAGTGAATGATTTGTATAATAACTTTCATGAGACTCATTTATTAATTATTGTTCACCAGTTTTCACTGACATGCATTTTTCGGAATTGCTTAACCAGTTTGGAACTCTTGAGTCGTTAATCATGAGTAAGCCCGCGGCGATGTCGCGAGTCAAACCGGCTCAATAAATTGAACAATAATTAACAGGAGTGAATTTTTCAAGATAAATCTTTGAAAAGCATTAACGCATGCTTAGCGAACTCTAAAGTTATTATATTAAATGGAAAAAGAATACGGTCAACGGTCATACGGAAGTATAGGGACTGAATAGATTGCAATGACGTCGCCATAAGACGTGTTAAAATATGGAAGAAGAATTCGCGGTGGTGAGCAGAGGTCGAGATGGCTTAGTGGTCAGAGCGCCTGGAGTATTCATCCGGGAGGCGCAGGTTCGAATCCTGTTCGCGACCGTATTCTTTTTCCATTTAATATAATAACTTTAGGAGTGAATTTTGTTAGAGAATCTGTTAATTTCTTTGAAACACAAAACATGTTATGTTAGTTATGTTTTTCTTGAAAATGTTAATGTCATTGTTCTGATGGATATGTGCCAGATTAAGGCAATGGGACTTAATAACATCCTAGGTGAAATTTGGGTATATAATAACTGTTTCCACCACTATCTACCCTTTCGGGGAATACTAGGAACTAGGGAATGCAAGGCTATGTTATGTTTTTTCTGCTGGAAGACCAATATCTATTTCCTAAGTAAAACTAAAATTATCTTACTTATATGAGCTGCCACTGCAGGTGTAAAGTTGTGCAATAATTTCCACCAGCCCGTCTCGCCGAGCACTGCTGACCCTGACTTGAAGAACAGCTTGTTGTACACAGATAATACACCTGCTATTGTGCCTACCCAGTTCTTTTTCTGCTTGCTGTAAAATAAAGAGAATTTTATCAAAACTTTCTAAGAATTTATGTTTTGAATTATAATAAAACTACTTTTAACCGGATTAATCGTGTGTTTTATTGGTTTTAGTTTTTCCTGACGTTTTGAACACTTTGCAGCGTTCGTGGTCGCAGGAGGACGACAGGCGAATACACGCGAATAAAAGTTGTTTTATTATAATGTGTAGTGATCGCGAAAACCTAAGATATTATTATGTTTTGAAATTATTATTTTTTTGTGGAAAGTTTGTGATCAGGATTCGAACCTGAGCATCTCGGATAAATACCCCAGGCACTCTGCCAACTACGCCATCTCAATTTCTACTCACTACCTACCTGAATACTAATGATAAGAAGTTTTCTTTAAATTACTAATTTTGGAGATAAATTTATACTTGAATTGAAAATTATTTAAATATACAGAAAAAAGAAAACATTTACACATAAATCTTTCAAATGCACTAACACATAAATAGCAAACATCAGTTATACATTTTTGGGAAAAGAAAAATATGGTGGAGAACCTGCACCTTTCAAATAAATGTTCCAGGTGCTCTGACCAACTAAGCCATCTCCTTCCAACCCCAAACTCTTTTTCATATGACTATGTTTTACTATCATAAATAATCAGTTATTGTTTATTTCTACTAGGGCCAAAAACCGAAACCCAATTATTCTTTTTAATTTCCTTCTGCATCTCTATGGATCCCTTTTAATCAGGAGAGTAAAACAGAACTAAGTAGTAATACAGATACATTTTTGAAGAGCATTAACATATGCTTAGCAAACCCTAAAGTTATAAATTTTGGTGGTAAAAGAAAATGGCCGCAAGCAGGATTCGTGCCTGTGCCTCCCGGATAAATACTCCAGGAATGAATAGATAGCAATGACGTTGCCAAAAGATGTATTAAAATGTGGACGAAGAATTCACAGTGGTGAGTAGAGGTCGAGATGACTTAGTGGTCAGAGCGCGTGGAGTATTAATCCGGGAGGCGCAGGTTCAAATCCTGTTCGCCATATTCATTTTCCACAATAATTTATAACCAAGTATTAACTTAGATTATTAAGATGTAACTCACGTTTGTGACCCAAAGAGTGACTGCCAGTATCGGTCAATAAAGGAGCAGATGTGGGTCTTGTAGTGAAAGTAGCCGTGGTTGCTGATGCCGTATGAATGTATGTTCAGGTGGTGGAGTGTCAGGTGAATCACATTTACCCTAAAACATATGTCATTTATATATTATAACATATAGAAAATGGACTTAATACCACAATTTACATAAAACATAACACAACATAGCATAACACCTGTATTCCCCGAAAGGGTAGGCAGAGGTGTACACAATTGGACACCCACATTTCACTAATGCTGTTATTAAGTCCCATGTAATAGGTGGTGAGCCTATTGTCATCTACCGGGCACAATTCCAAACTCCGGGCTGCTACTGAGAATTTACGGGAAAACCTAATAACACCGCCCAACCTGGGAATCGAACCCAAGACCTCATGCTCAGCAGTCGCGCTTGGGACCACTAGACCAACGAGGCAGTTGACGCATACCATAATTTATAACTCTCATTAGATAATAAACCTCAAAAATATTTATTTAATTTTTGTTGAACCTTTACACACAGTTTGATCAACATTTTGTAGTTACAGCTCTGTATTTTACTTGTGATCTTAGCCTGTGTAATTGTTCTAAAGGTATAAAATCTGACGTAAGTACTAAATTGCAATCATTTTCGAAAAAAAAATGATTTGTTTACCTTAAAAAGTAATACGCAAAATTATCTTGAAGATGACTTACCAAGGAAATCTGTTACGTGTAAACAATTCTTTTTTATCTGGAGAGCAGTCTTCGCAAGTAAAATCGAAGAAAACATCGCAAGCAAAGTCGCCCGGCGTTCCCGCTCTTCGGAGGCAAGTGAGGTGCACGAAGCATATACAGCTATCACATATAAGACCTGGTTTCTCCTGTTTGTTTTCCGGTTCATTGCAATATTTACAAGTAGTACTCATTAGAGATTCTTGTAAACAAACTTCGCCTTCCGCCGCCATGGTAACTTAACCTTTCATTTTTTTTTTTTTTTTTTTTCCCTTCGCCCTAATCGGGCAGGCTAAGGTCTTGGACCATACCGCCTCGTCTTCAGTGTTCTTGAATAAAAGTAAGGCCAAAGCCTCGTCTTCAGTTACATCCTTCTTGTTTAAAGTAAGTAAGGCCGAAGCCACGTCTTCAGTTTTATCTTTCTTGTCCAAAAATTAATAAGGCCACAGCCACTTCTTCAGTGTTCATTAGTCAAAATCATAATAATATGGTGTATTATCCGTGTATTCGTCATAAACTTGTTGTAAAGTAAGGTCATATCCGGGTCATATCCTTCTATTAGTCCCCCGAACGGTCAAATTGCCCATCCAGTACTGTCAATAAAATTATACAGTGCTGTATATGTAGTGTAATTTTCCAGCAAACCTTGAGTGTCGCGCGGGATGCTTGCTGGCATTTTATATATTTCTAATAATTTATCAGTTAGAAGAATTCTTTGTAAACCATATGCAGGGCATTCAAAAATTATATGATCTAGGGTCTGATCACTTCCTAAGTCACAATTTGTACAAACAGGCGATGTTATAATTTTCATTCTGAATAAATGTGCATTGAATCTTCCATGTCCAAATCTAAGACGATTTAAGGTAATATAAAATTTTCTGCTCTTAGGAAGAACAGAACTGGTGAACCAGGGCGCAGAACCAATGGTTTGATTTATTTTCGCATACCATTTTCCTTTAGTTCTCAGTGTTTCTTGCCAGTTCTCATGCCAAATAAAGGTGTTTTGTTCGTGTAATTTAGTGAGCAGATCAGAACTTGGTATGGCAACATTTTTTGTTTCTAAGATGTCAACGTCAACAATAACTCTTGCAAGATAATCTGCGTTTTCGTTTCCTGTTACTCCTATGTGGGAAGGTGTCCATATTAAACTTATTGTAAATCCTCTAGAACAAAGATCAGCGTATAAAGTCCGAATCTCATATAAAATATTTCCGATATTAGCGTCCAGTTTCGGGTTTTGTAAGGACATGAGAACACTCATGCAGTCGGTCGCTATAAGCCAAGTTGTGTGCCCAAGATTCTTTTCATGTATGTACTGCAGAGCTGATAAAATGGCTAGAGATTCTGCTGTAAATATAGACATGGCTCCAGGTAACCGAACTCCATGTCCAACAGTAAGATGAGGTAGGTATATAGCTAGCGAAACATTTCTATTGTTTTTTGATCCATCGGTAAATATATGCCTGTACCCAGGGAACTCTGCAATTAACTGATAGACATCTTCTTTACTCCGAAGGTCACGATTAATGTGAATGTCCATTGGCCAGAATTTGCTGATATAATTACCAGAATAGCATGGCCATCTGCCTTTACATTTCTCAATTTGGAATTGATCATCAATACTGATTAGGTTACAAAAGTCATGAAATATATAGGGGACATTTACGGAATTAGAGGGACTGTATGATCTATAATAAAATAATATTTTCTTTAATAAAGGATGATTTTCGAAAGATAAAAGTTTGAGAATGTATTTGGATTTTAAAAACTGAAATCTTATATTCATAGGAGGAGTGTTACACTCAATTTGAAGTGAATTAATTGGAGTTGTCTTCATTGCACCAGTTACACATCTAAGATTATGATTTTGAAGAATCTCCAATTTGTGAACCAATCTCTGATCAGACCCAAAGCATAAAAATCCATATTCAAAATGACTACGGACTAAAGATTTATATAGCATAAGCAAAATTTTAGGATCAGCTGCAATTGACAATGACTTTACAAAATTAAATGCTTTATTAGCTCTACCTAACAAGTAATCAACATACTTAGTCCATGACAGGTTGCTTGTTAAAATTATACCCAGAAACTTTACTTCATTCACTATTGGAAGAACACTATTATTGTAATAAATATGTAGGTCTGTTTCACACTCTCCAAACACTATAACTTTAGATTTTTCTGGACTAATATCCAAGTTTAGATAATGAAAATAGTTCTTTAGCTGAGTTAAAGCTGTGTTTAAAATAGTTACAACTGAACTTATATCTGAACCTGAAGTATAGATAACCAAATCATCTGCAAACTGCAAATTTGTCACTTCAAGACCAAGTACAATGTTTAGTCTGTGTAAATAAAGAAGATAAATCAATGGACTGAGAATGCCACCTTGACATACCCCTTTGTATGAAAAACGTGGCCCTATTAAATGTTTATTCACTTTCACATATACTTCTCTACTATGTAAAAAGTTAAAGATCCAAATTATAATTTTTTCAGGAATTCCAAGGGCACGAAGTTCCCCACATAAAATGTGCAGATTGATGTTATTGAAAGCACCCACTACATCAAAGAAGACACCAACAAAATGATTACCCATTTTATTAGAATTGTATATATCTAATTGCAAATGAGAAATGCTATCACGAGTGGAGAAACCGCGTCGAAAGCCAAATTGATTAGATGGTAATAGACTATTACTTTCTATATAAAATTCTAGCCTTTGTTTAATTAATTGTTCAAAGGTTTTTCCCATGCATGATGTTAATGCTACTGGCCTATATGATTCTGCTTTGTGTCTTACTTTGTTAGGTTTAAGTACTGGGATAAGACAATCTATTTTCCATTCATTTGGGATGACCATTTCCTGCCAGAGTAAATTAAAAACGCTTAGTATGTCCGAAAGTGCCCTAATTGTTACATTTTTCAACATTTTATAAGGTATTCCATCAAGGCCAAAAGCTGAATCACGTCTAGATGATATTGCAGATTTTAATTCCTGAAGAGAAAATGGATAAGTTAGATATTCATAATGTCCTGAAGTTTTTACCTCATGAGGAATTGATTGAAATGGCCCCTCAACTGTATCTGGAGTATATTTTTTAAGAAAATCAAATACCCAAGGAGAAATATTATTACTTGGAGGTGTAAATGTTTTATTAAATCTCTTTGAAATTTGCCAAACTCTAGATAATGGAGTAGTTCTATTAAATGATTCACATAGAGAAAACCAACTTAAATATCTTTCTCTTTTTAACACTAACTTTTTAAGAGCTTGTAATTTTTTAAACTCAATATAATTTTCCAATGTGGGACTGTGCTTGAATACTTTATAGGCATTCCTAGAGTCTTCTACTGCTTTAGTGCAATTTAAATTCCACCATGGTAATGGAATGCGTTTTTTACGATTATTATTTACTGATGTTGTATCTAAAGATGTAGCAGGTCTTATAGTTGATGGTAATGACATAATAACAGCTAAATTTAATAATTTTATCAACTCATTATATGTTTGTAATGGGTTATCGTGATTAATTTTAAAGTCCATTAACAAACTATCAACACTCTTCTTGTATATTTCCCAGTCAACCAGGTTAAAATTAAAATGTTTTGGCAAATTTGAAGTTTCCATATCATGTGGGATATTATAATTTTTATTAATAAGTAACCTTGTGATTACAGGTAAATGGTAACTACCTAAAGGATCATCATGAACAGACCAGTTACAAGACAATGAAATTGAAGACGATACTATAGTTAAATCAAGTGCATTTCTTTGCCACCTATCAGAGCCTACAGTAGTCATTTCTCCGTCATTCAATAAAGTCAAATTATAGGTATTAATGATTTCAAGCACCTCTCGGCCGCGGATGTTCACACTGTTACATCCCCAAGCCGAATGATGTGCATTGAAATCTCCACCCACTAAAAGAGGACCAGGAATATTGCGAATTAAATTATCAAACTGATACTTAGTAAATGAAGCATTTCCGGGACTATAAAAACTAACTAATGAAATTTCTTTATTATTGCCATATTTTAAACGAATCGCTATATTTTGTATGGAATCATCATATAAAGTATCTATTTTATTAAATTGTAAACGGTTATGTATTAAAATAGCTACACCATTGTGTGTATTACCTGAGTCTAATCTTACTATATTATATCCTTTAATACTAAATCTCATGTGAGGCTTGAGCCAAGTCTCACACAATAAAGCTACATGTATATTATACTCATGTAAAAAATACATAAAAGCATGTTTGTTACTATTGATGCTCTGAGCATTCCACTGTACAATATTCAGCTGATCCATAAAATTAAGGTTTATTTATATTATTCTGAATTTTTGATAATAGAACATCTTTTATGCTTTGAGTGGAAATACTCTTTTCGTTATTTTTATTTTGAGAAATTAATGTTACTATTGTCTGTATTAAAATATTTAAAATTGGTTCTGTTTCAATTAATGATTGTAATTGTTTAGCAGGACTGGATTTTGAAAGAGATGGAAATGACTTTTCATTGAATAAATCTACATATGATTTTTTATTAATTTTGTTTTTGTTTTCTTCCACTTTTTGTTGTTTGACTGGGCACTGTGCCGAAATAGCTATATGCTTACCTTGACAGTGACAACATGTAGCCTCTGTTGATGGTATTTGACATTCTTTATAATTATGGTCCTTTGTACATATGGAACATCTTTGGGAGTTCTTGCAGAATTTGGCTATATGACCATACCTTAGACACTTCAGGCATTGTTTCACCGGCGGAATGTACGGACGTACTTCAAATCGCCAGCTATTCAGGTCTACACTATCGGGTATTGTTGCACACGAGAATGTGATGGACACTGTCTTCGTAGGCTGAAAGGACACCCCCCCTCCTTCTGAAATAGTGCGACGCATAAATCTTCTGATAGAAATAATATTCTTTGTGCTAGTTATTGCGTTATAAATGTGTTCGTTGCTCAAATCAGTTGGAACATGCATAATAACACCTGTAGTTTCCGTAGCTGTTGCAGGAATACTGGCTTTCAATTTATAACTATCCAAAAATTTACGATTCATTAACGCTGTATTGGCTAAACCAGGGCGTTCAAAAATAACACCAATTTTGTAACGATTCATGCGTAATAATTGTTTTACGCCCTTATTGTATTTTTTTATGCTGGTTGAAAGGGACATCATGTCTCTATCACCGATCGGGAGTAAATCGATACTTTCTAAAAATACAACATATTCAAAATTGCCTCCGTTTTCAGGATATGACCTAATGTAGTCAGGAATCCTGAATTCCCGATACTTATCAACTACTGCGACAGATTCCTCCGAACAGCTTGAGGCTCCACCGTCATCTTCAGAGGACACCAATGGTAGAGCAGAAGATGAACTATCTTCTTTTTTTCTTTTCTTTGGATTCCCTTTCTTCCCCATCTTGAGAAAAGCAAGCAAATGAACTTTAGAATAAATAAAATAATTATTTGAAAATTTGTTTTAAAAAACGGCGCCCTATCGTTACGAATTTCTTAACCTTTCAAATTAATTGTCACAACTGTCATTTTTTTTTTAATATTTTGCCTTATGCTCTTCGGGCAGGCTAAAGTCCTACGACCATACCGCCTCATCTGTCGTTTCAGTATTATATTTTCGTTTCTCTCGATGGCAAATCAATGTTCTTTTTTTTGGGAAACAGTATACTCATTTGGATTTCTCCTAGTCCAAAACAAATGAAGTCTTTATAAAATGGTAGGGTCCGCTGTCAATAAGTTTGTAATGTTACCATGTTATCAAAAACTTCACCTGGGTACAGGTTTTCATCTTTTACGTGTGTGGTGCCTGTAGGTGCATGTGTAGATCAGTAGTACATACAATCACACCTGTTCCCATCTGGAGTAGGCAGAGACTATCGCTTTCCACTTATTATGATTCTGACACACCACTTTCACTTTATCTATGTTCATTAGCCTTTTCTTTTCTCTTCTTTCATCATTCATGCTTGTCGGTTTAGGTCAGTTTAAATTGCTCCTGATCTCCTGGTGCATGTGGCATTTGTTATGCCTTCCCGGTTACTATTCAAAACTCCCTTCCTCTTTAAAAAACGTTGTAATGTCTTTGAAATTTAGGCATTTATTAAAGAAAAATTTAATTAAGTCTATAAATTATAATATAGTAAGAATACGTCCTCCTCTCTCTTACTTTTGTTGTGTGCCTTACAGAATATAAATATGAAGAAGTAGGAGAGAAAGAAAGGTCAAGAAGCCAAAGGTTATTAAAAGATTTAGTTATTAAAACCCTTGTGTTAAAACAATATTATTTATTCTTAACAGTAAAAAAATCACAACAGTTGTTAAGCTTTACGTGAAGTGGTCAGTTGTTCTCTAAATTGATTGATCCATCTGGTTATGTGTTGCTTGTGGATGTTCCGGGCTATCTTCACGGGCTCGGGATCGCTGGGGTTGCTGGGCATCAAGTCTAAGTGATGAGCTGCATCTATTATCACCACTGCTCTCACTGTGTCACTTAAGCTGTCGAGGATACCACCTGAAGGAAGAAAAATGTTAAATTCACAGTTATGGACGGGCTGCAATTATGTTTTGCTGAAGTGTTGAATTATTTTGTTAGGGGACTACGCCAGCTTTGGCACCATGTTACTGTTTACTGGAGAGGTGAGGTCAAAGATTTTCACCGCATGTGGAGTACTTTTTAGGAACTACTGGTTTCGGAAGTCAATGATTAGGTTATTGTAGCTTTAGTGATCGAAACGTTGACACGTCATACATTACACCTTAAAGACTGCGACCGAAAAGTTGCTGTTTTGCAAAAACTGTTATTCCTTCCGTATAAAAAAGTCCCGCTTACAGCCCAGATTGAAGTACTGTGATATGGGCTATAGAGGATTTAAACGAAGATAAATATTACCTCCTGTCCATGGATCTCTGAGCCCATTACTGAAAACAATGTTTGATGCTGCCTGTAGCCTGTTGCCTCCGTACTCGATTCTCGCCATGTCCTCCCGAGGGTAGACGTTGTACTTCTTGTGACAGTCCTGAGAGAAAGTCGTAAAGTTCCACGGCTCGGGCTCAAAAATGTCGTTCTGGCCGTTGGAACACATCGGCATTACCATCTCCGTGCACGCCTTCGGAAATCGGAAAAAAAACATAAATAAATAAATAAAAAATCGTCTATCCTGGGTGAGTTTGCAGCTTTAAATACTTAATCAAACAAGCAAAGAAAAACACAGTCTGGCCGTCACCATCAGTAATATTTGTGTCATGCGAACCCCAGAGACGAATCACTTGGCAAAGGGGCCAATAGTATTGAAAAGTACATAGGTGCTGGTATAAATGTTCTTTACCTGGTAATCCCAGCCACTAGCATCTAGGTTTCCATAGTCATCGCCTTTCATATAGTCAACACAGCTATTATTCTTATTGTAATTTGTAAAATATATCTATTACTTTTCCTATACCCTGAAATTAAGAGCAATTTTCATTAGACCTGGAAATTTTACGGGAGGATCCCGTAAAATGTAGGCAACTAGACGCCAAAAGACCCAGTGCCTTTTGGCGAGGCAATGGAATTATTCAAATTATTTGTATATTTAACACACTATCAGTTTAGTATACCGTATTAGTTACAAGGCTATAGTTTAAGTACTGTCAACGAAAGTGCTATGAACACTTCTCTGAGGAAAGTTGACATACCTGTAACAGTTCTTCACCATTTAAGCTCGCATTAAGATACTGGCAAACAACCCTCACTGGTTCCGCAGGCAAGGGCGTCAGGAAGTCTGATGGGAATGGATAGTTCACCATCGCCAGGGTAGAATACATGGACTCCAGGAATTCTAGTAACACGTCCAGGTCTATAGTAGTCGAATTCTTGCCAGAGCTGCAGAGGTTGAATGCCTTGTGTAGTGCTTCTGAGCCGTTGGTAGTTGAGGAGTAGTTTCTGAAACGATCAACAGCTGTCAGTTTGATGGGTGTGTAAGGCATAAGTTTATCGATACAGTTATTGTATCCTCGAAATGAAATCTGTTGATATTTTAACATCGAAGTTGCTGATATCGTGAATTAAAATTTTAGGGAGTTGATTAATTATTCTTAAAGATATTAAATAAACAGGCTATTATGGATGTTTTGATTTGATTTTGCAAGGTCCTCTACGGTTTCGTAAAGATCATCAATTATCTCAAGCTCTCACTTAATCACACTCCAAGACTTCCTAATATTGTCAGAGCAGTTGGTGTCGACTGTCCTATAGCTGGAAGACACGAGCCTGTTGAACACCCCGCAAGGTGCCATGCCGGTGAACATGTGCACAGGGGCGGAGGCCGCGATGGCGCCGCTCACGATGTGAGGATATTTCATGCGAAAGTATGCTGCCAGCATGCCACCGTATGACCCTGAGGAAGAATGAGACTACACGTTAGTATGTGGACTGAAACAGACAAAAGCTGGTGGTTGTTTTGTGTGGCAAGTTAAGAAAATAGGCTAACTATAATCTAATAAATAAAAATCTCCACCGAAACGGCTTGACCGAGTTTTATGATATTTGTTTATATTTGGTAGGGTTGGTCGGGGGCTATTTTTTATACCCCTAGGTGATAAGGGTGGCCCTATCCAGAAAATTGTTATGGAAGAACAACGTTTGCGGGGCACAGCTAGTATTAGTAGAAAATGTACTCAATTAGCTGCAAAACGTTATGGAAAATAATTGTACATAAGTCAATAATAGTACCTACAAATTAATATCTAAATATGTTGTTTTGAATGGGTGGCAAGACACTAAAGGTCGTTAAAGGGGTCATAACGATTTTAAAATATTATAATAAAACAACTTTTAACCGGATTAATCGCGTGTATTATTGGTTTTTGTTTTTCCTGACGTTTCGAACACTTTGCAGCGTTCGTGGTCGCAGAAGGATTAAGGAGTCAGGCGTCTCAACAGTTTATTTAAAATTATTTCAGTCTACCGTACATTTAATTGATAAAATTCATAAAAAATATTTTTGTCTCTGATACATATTTGAAACTAAATCGCGACGGTATTTCCGTTTCGGAAAAATAAAAACCATAATACACGCGATTGATCCGGTTAAAAGTTGTTTTATTATAATGTGTAGTGATCGCGAAAACCTAAGATTTTAAAATAAATTAGTTTTTTTAAATAATGACCTTATTTGTTTTTATAAATTTTAATTGATGTCTAGGTAGATAGCTATAATTTTCATACAGTGACATAATAAACAATCAAATGGATAATTATTGATAACGAGTTGTGAAATGACTTCATATAATTATACTTATCGTCATAACAGTTTAGTATCTAATTCTAAATAATCTAGCATTTTGTCACTGGGCGTGTGACCCCTTGATAACAAATAGTAACAAAAGTCAGGGGTAATGGAGACGTCGAAATTAGTAAGGATTACAATTTACAACATATTCGTTGCGTGGACTAACATTTAAACACAAATTGCGGATGGCGAAAACGGTGACAAAGAGATTCGATCAAACGGATCGACGAGGCGGACTCTCTAACAGCTGCAGAATGTGAACAAACTTCTCTATTGCCATAATTAGAGCTGTTTTTGGAAAGCCGCATATTAAACAATGGATTCAATTTCTTTGTCGCCTTTTTGAGATCATGTGTGGATTCTATTTTTCAAAGTAACATTGAAAAAATAATAGACAAGAACGGGGCTTGAACCCGCGACCTTTGACGTTCCGTGTCATCACTCTACCAACTGAGCTACCTTGTCGTGTTCAAACCTATTGAATTTTCAATCCTCTTTGTATACGTCTTAAGGAGACGCCTGGTGATATTTATCTAGTAATCATTTACAGATTTACTAAACTCAGCGTTACCACGACAAGGTAGCTCAGTTGGTAGAGTGATGACACGGAACGTCAAAGGTCGAGGGTTCAAGCCCCGTTCTTGTCTATTATTTTTTCAATGTTTCTTTGAAAAATAGAATTAATATGGGCATTACATGGCCTCAACATGTATTAAAAAAATATAATTATATATGATTTATAAAGGATTGGGATGTTGTTCGGCGATTTACAACTGCAAAGTGGTAACGCTGAGTTTAGTAAATCTGTAAATGATTATTATCTAGATAAATATCACCAGGCGTCTCCTTAAGACGTATACAAAGAGGATTGAAAATTCAATAGGTTTGAACACGACAAGGTAGCTCAGTTGGTAGAGTGATGACACGGAACGTCAAAGGTCGCGGGTTCAAGCCCCGTTCTTGTCTATTATTTTTTCAATGTTTCTTTGAAAAATAGAATTAATATGGGCATTACATGGCCTCAACATGTATTAAAAATATATAATTATATATGATCATGTGTGGAGTGTTGTGTGGTTTTGTGGTGCCTATAGTCACGGCAGGGTAGATCGATGAACTGTTGGAATGAATCCATAGAAGGACCGAGATCGTGAAAGTATATTTACCTCCAAAAGCGATAACCGGGTATCTAGGCTTGACGGTGTTGCCCTGAAGGTAGTTGACGAGATCTGCGTAGTCTGCCAGAGCCTGTGCAGACGACAGGTAGCCGATGTGGTCGTTGTCCAGTGACTTGTTTCCAAAAGGCATTGACGAGCCATAGTATCTGGAAAGAGTGGTAAAGATTTTAAGAATGAGAGAAAGAAAGAAAATAAGTTTTTTTTTTGTGTCTGTAGTTTAAGTGAATATTATGATGTCTCTTCTGAAAATCCGAAGGGGTAGGCAGAGGAGTACATAGATACATTTGCAGTTCCACATTTCCCAAATAATAAGTTACTGTTTTTAAATCCCACGTCCTAAAAGTGGTTAGTCTATGGCCAGAATTTGAACTCCAGCGTGCTACTGAGAATTATCTAACAGAAAATCTCTATAACATTTGCACGATCTAGGAATCGAACCCAGAACCGCATCTGCCGTGCTTGCTTGCGACCACTAGGCTAATGAGACACCTAATTAAGAGTTAACTTAGGCCAAAAAAAAAACTTCGCACGTGCTTCCCGTCCCTGTTTCCCAACTGTCCAACAACAAGTGCAAGACAGAAACGGGAATATAGCTAAACTAAAACACGTGCTACAATGTTAAGTTTAAATAATTTTTTTTGAGGCTTGTGTCCTTTGATGGTACTTCCTGCCTATTAAAGGAGCCTTTCATGTTAAAGTAGCGATACTAACCTATGTTCGGCGAACACTATCTTCGCTTTGAATTCTTCTGCTATCTCCCACATAAAACCTGTATGCTTTGCAAAAACTTCTATTTGACCCTGGAAAGAAAATATACAATAAGTATTTTTTATTTATTTTAAAGTTTTAGACAGGATATTGGGATAGTTCAGGCCATGAAGCAATAGTTCCGACTGGCGGTTGTCGCTATAATTATGGTAGACTATAAGAAAAGTGTCGATTAAAAAATTGCGACCTTTACGTCTCATTATTCACTCCCCTTTCACTCTATAACAACAGATTAGATTAGACAGTATTAGACAGACAGTTAGTAAAAGACGGGAATGGTCTAACTTTTAGATTAAAAGATAATTATGATAACTTTAGAAGTTCAATTAAAATATATCGAACGATGGATTATTTAGGAAGACGCGGGAGAAATGACAGTTGACGATCAAACCGCGTAGGATCGCCACAAATGGAGAAGGCAGACAAGAAGAGCCGACGGGCCGCCAGATGATGGGATAAGGCTGACGAAAGAAGAAGATAGATTATTTATCGTCAAGTGGCGATGGTGTAAGTCGTTGTCATAACGGATTGGGATATACCTAACTAGGGTAGGGTTGTCTGTCGTCTCGATCAATCTGGATACATTTGGTGATTGATAGGTTGACCGGGGTTGTATGACCGGGACACTTAGAAAAACCCTTTCAACCCTGGATACTGTTTGACTAGGGCATTTCCCGGTGTCCCAGTCGACCCACAAAATGTCCTATCAACCTTTAGGCACATATTTCCTTAATATCAACCAAATATATTTATTTCGATAATATAACTTTCTTATTTCTGTGCCTCAATTCAACTAATAAGGCAAACCCTAAGGTTTCAGAGCTTTTGATTACTTAGTTAGCTATTAGAACAAATGTGTCTCTGCTTGCTGACATGATAAATTCGACACAATACCTAAATTAAACAGGCAATCTGGTAATGTATGTACTCGTAAATACATTTTAGTATAACTTAATAATTTTAATGAAATTACTGATAATGCTCGCCAATACAGTAACATGAGTATGTAATTTATCAAAACAACTAATTAAATGTTATGCACATTTGTAGATATGTATGTATGATTGTATGACTAATGGTATTTATAAGTACATTCATATAATTAAATTAGCACATACGTATTTACCAAAGACATTAAAAGAGATATTTCCTATTGAATATTTGTATACTTTTGAGTGATAGTGACAAATGACATGACTGACTGTAGAATATAGATTTCCTAAAGAAAAGCAAAAGATTAGCAAAGATTTGTACATAATTAAGTCGAGCCTGACGGATCGGACGTTTTGCTACCACGAAGGATCTGATGATCGATCGAAGTTCGCGATTTGACATTTTGGCATTCGTTGACATTATTCCGAAATGGTTCCTGACGTATCGGTTTCGATGTTTGGCAATACTTACTTCAATCAACTTTCAATCATATTTCGCAATAGGTTCATTCAATTGCTTGTTTTTGATTTCACTAAACGACGGCCGAACGTAACTACTAGTCGGATCCGAAGAAACTTGGTGGTAGGGTTTTGTTCGGTTTTCGGCGTTATTAAGTTTCGACTTAGCCCCTCAACATGATAGTTTATACAGTAACAATATTTTGACATTTAAATCATTATTAAGTAGGTATTTAACATTGCAATCATGGCAGAATTCATAGGTTCTGCGAATTATGACCATTGTCGGGTTAGTGGAGTGTGATATTAGGATAACATCAGAACCTGGCGCATGGATAACATTTGGTGTGACATAGCTAGATAGAAGGAGACCGTATCGGTGGCGGTTACCACCAACATCGGAATTCCCAAGGTGGGTTGACGTCAGGCCGGTCATAAAACATAGCTAAAACTTTTGCAGCATGCCAGGTATAGGTATGCTGCGTCGACCCCAAATAAATTGGGATAAGGGCAGGGGGATGATGATGATTATGATGTCGGGGAAGGCCCTGACATTGGGAGCTATTGCCTTGTCATAATATTTATTACTCGCGCAAAAATTCACAAGAAAATACCATTTATTACATAAAGCTCGGATCACTTTGGCATTGAGAGGAGTGATAGGTTCAGTAGCTATATATAAGTGAAAGTTCATCGACTACCTCGTTGGTCTAGGGGGTCCAAGCGCGGCTGCTGAGCGTGAGGTCCTGGGTTCATGTCGGGCAAAGTGTTATTGGATTTTTCTGTTAGGAAATTTTCAGTAGCAGCCCGGAGTCAGAAAGTTGGTGGTGTGACACCACAATTATTCGGAGAGCACGTAAAGCCGTCGGTACTGCGCCTGATCCCTCTCCAGTCGTGTCGGATTGCCGTCCCATCGGAATATGAGAGTAAAGGAAGAGGGAGTGCACCTGTGTTTGCGCATACACTTGTGCACTATAATATCTCCTGCGTACTTGGCTAATCTCCATGGAGATAGGCCGCCGTGACCGAAATACGGTCGTGACTTAAATACTGAAAAAAAAAAAATCTTTTTCAGTATTTAAGTGTTCTGAAACCATCTTCGCAGTATTGCCATTCTAATGAAACCGGGATTGGGTTGGATTGTTTCAAAGTCTATAACGGTTGAAACAATTTTTGTGTTTTATTACGATTAAATAACCATGTTTTATTTATTCCGCAAAAGTCTCACCTGTTCTAAAAAAATAACGACGTATTGATAATGTTTCCCTTATATTTTGTGTGCATGTTAGTTATATGTATCTTAAAATAAAAATAAATATATACGTACTAGCCGATGCCCG
Organism: Xylocampa areola; assembly: GCA_935421205.1. Taxonomy (NCBI): domain Eukaryota; kingdom Metazoa; phylum Arthropoda; class Insecta; order Lepidoptera; family Noctuidae; genus Xylocampa; species Xylocampa areola. The sequence continues at coordinate 22,279,041 of OW285200.1, read as the reverse complement.
CGTCTTCGCTCGCGTGGATGTCGGATATCGCGACCAAAAGTAATCATGAAATTTTGATCCCGGTCCCGCTTTCCAATTACCGCTTCATAATTGCCCATTTTTTTAAGTATTAAAATGGATTTTATCTCAAAGGGTTTAGGCAGCGCACGCCAGAATAGCTCGCAGATGGTAGATTTTTCCCTACTTACTTGACACTTTTCGTCATATTTTGGACAATTCACACAATATCTTTGTAAGTTGTAGCCTATGTGTTATTCTGATGTTTAAGCTATATTATTGTAAAGTTTCATTAAAATCCATTCAGTTGTTTTTACGTGAAAGAGTAACAAACATCCATCCATCCATCCATACTTACAAACTTTCGCGTTTGTAATATTAGTAGGATGTACTCTAGGTTATGCATTTAGCTTTAAGTTTTAGTATGTCATCATTTATACTTGGAATTGTGTAATAGCTGTTGGCAATCCGAATAAATAAATGAATAAATAAAGGAGATGCAAACATCACTACAAATTGCGTGTAACTATAAAATTCGTAAGCACAAACACGACTTACGCAAGCAACGTGCAACGGTAATATTTTTTGCTGCTGGGCATCGAACTCGAGACTAATAGCACATTGTTTACCATTTGAACACTTTTTATATGGGGTCAAAACAATTGGCTCGGTGTGGCTAACGACCTATTTAACGTAAATGTAAACATTCTCAGATAACACAGTAACATTGCGAAGTGATACGCCATATCTACGTTTATAACTCTCGAGTTGAGTGCGAAAGATTAGAAGTTTGTTTTTAGTAGTAATTGGTAACCTACGGTATTATATTTTATTTTATTATTTGTTTCTTTTGTGTGGTTATAAGCCAAATTAAGGTTAGGCCTAGATAAATAAAGATTACTTAGCAGGCCAAACCACTAGTGCAAGTTAGAAGTTAGCTTAGCCAACATAACCCCCATAACTAACGGACGGCGCGGTTGGCGCAGCGGGACTGACTGCTGCGTCGCGTGTCGCAGGTTCGATTCCTGCACGGAACAAATATTTGTATGATCTACATATAATTGTTCCGGGTCTGGGTGTGTGTGCAAGTGAGGTTATATGTCTGTAAACGCCCCCACGATAGAGGAAGAAATTCCTAGTGTGGGTTATAAAAAAAAAAAAACTTTCGTTTCATGGTAATATTGAGGTAGCTCATGATTTATGTATCAAGGTCACCATGCCAGCTTTTGCCCAGCCTACCTCTTCGACGTAAACCATTTTAACTAGCACAAATATCATTGAAGCGATAACTCAATAAACTATAAGTTTAACTAAATTGCGGTTAGAAAGGTAAAAGACAAATGAAATTAATAAAAAAATTAAAATCACGGTTGCCATAATTTTTACTTTCCTATGTGACTCGGGACAATGTAAGGATTCTAACGAGACACCATACATCGAAATCAGTTTAGGCATTTAGAAGCTATAGTGGAATAAAGAAACTCTCAAACATACTTACATACATACATGAACCCTTAAAACATAACAATACTATTCTGGGCAGGCATTCTGAGGGGAAAAAAAAAAATTTTTGGTTTTTATTCTTGATAGCAGATTTTTTCCACGAAAAGGATTTTAAATCCCTTCGAATACAACAGAACAAATGAAAAATAGAAAAAGAAGATAGACCAATGATCAAATTTAGAATATACTGTATCGTCATAACATAGTATCACGCCTGTATTCCCCGAAGGGGTAGGCAGAGGTGTACACAGTTGTACACCCACATTTTACCAATGCTGTTATTAAGTCCCATGTAGATAATAGGTGGTGAGCCTATCGCCATCAACCGGGTACAATGGGCAGCTACTGAGAATTTCCTAACAGAAAAACACTGCCCGACCAGGGAATCGAACCCGAGACCTCCTGCTCAGCAGTCGCGCTTGGGACCACTAGACCAACGAGGCAGTTACTGGATCGTCATCTTTGATTATATTTAATTGTTTGCTTTTAAACTATTGGCTGTTGCGAAATTGAATCCGATTGAAAACAAACTCTGATCAAACAATAATAATATGCGTAATAGTCACCTAGCCTAAACAATATACCTACGTAATTATATGACTTGTAAGGACAGCACATACCCTAACAAACCCGTCACTACATACATACACGCAATAACCCCTAAACACCCATCGTCTGTGGGCAGGGCACATAGCACGCAGAACTGATGGCCGATTGGGCCGTAAGATTCTAGAGTGGAGACCACGCACCGGCAAGCGCAGCGTAGGACGTCCACCAGACAGACGATCTGATTAAGACTGCAGGGTCGCGCTGGATGCAAGCCGCTTTTAACCGGTCCTATTGGAAACCTATAGGGGAGGCCTATGTTCTGCAGTGGACGACCTATGGCTGATATGATGACCCATCGTCTTATATTAATTACCAATTTTTAAGTCATATAATATTTTTTTCAACTCGAGGGACTTGTCCTCTTATTCAAATTATTTATCTTTTAAATGTCAAATTCAAATCTAGAAAGCGTTTCTTATCTGACTATCTTTGAAAAGAAAAGCCGAAACAAACTCAGAGGTCAAAGTCCATTTCTGACGATGTGAGCGTAACTATGAAAGGGGTCTGGAATGGCCTTTTGAAGAAAGAGACAGCAGTTTCAAGTTGACCTGTCCTACCTGACGACACGTATGCATCACTCATCGTGTAGCTCAACCATAATTTAAGGGAGCTCAACGACCCGTCGCATAACGATCAAATCGCGATCAGCAGGACAGCGTAAGCCAGCTAAAATAGCCCACTAAAAGTCGAAAGAAAGTTCTCCCAAAGAGATGAAAACAGCTGACTCAATATTTGATACCAAAACATAGGGTTATATAGCAGTTTTTGAAATATTTTTATACCTATAAGAAGTATACATTTGTATCTATGTATTTGTGTTCGAGTGTTATTATAATGTTATAGTTTCTTGAATTTTTTTGAGTAGAATGTACCTATATGGCAACATGAGTAGAGGAAGACTCAGGAAACGATGGATGGATTGTGTGAAAGATGATATGGATAGAAACGGAATGACTGACGATATGACGGCTGACAGAGATGTATGGAAGAAAAAGACATGCTGCGCCGACCCTAATTTATTTGGGTTAAGTGCAGGGCATCCCCCTGCACTTATCCCAAATAAATTATATATGATGAAATGTAATGCTTTTGACTTGGAAGTGCGGGTCACCCGTTGCAGAAAGATAAAGATATATTCTTGCTGTAAGACCAGATGGAGATTGGACAGGAAAATAGGGGAGTATAGGTACTCCGGTTATCGTACAGTTATGCGATGTAACATTAAAAACATGTAAGTATGTAGATATTAATTGCATTCCGTGTCAAATGAGTTTTTATAATAGATACTTTATATACTTTTGTAAATTGAAAATTGTTGAAGAATACTCAAGAAGAGCGGAAATACCCGTGTTTTTTTTATACTTAGTACCTACGTCGGTACCTATATAGACTTTTAAACATTACCTATAGTTGTGATTTTAAACACATGCTGCGCCTGCGCCCAACCTCAAATAATTGGGATATACTGTGATTGTAGTGGGTACTTCATATTTGTCTACTTTGTACAATAGATTGATTAGTGAAATTTCGAAAATTGTGGAACCATCGTGATTTAAAAAGCATAACATTGGAAAAAATAAAACTAAAAGTACCTACAGTGATGGCAATGTTAAATATTAAGCCTTAGGAATTAGGGTAGGACGTATTTTGTGGCCTACTAAAAGGAAAATGTCTACTTACCTCATTGCCAGTATAAAAGAAGATGGGTCCACTGCCTTGATCCCAGTTCTCTTCATTCACTAGGTACTTGATCTCAAAAGTTTCATTCCTCTGAAACCCGAAATGGTCAAGCGGCACCCGGAACATTTTCGTGTCATATTTGTACTCCGACCGCACTATATTTAGGGACACTATGATAAAAAATATTATTTGTAACATTTTGTCGTATTACACGTCCATACTGTTTGGTTTTCAATGTGATAATGAGTGATCTCGCTCGCCGGCCAAGCGTTTACTCGCTTACGCAATGTTATGTACTGTCGTGAGGACAAGCGTCCACATATTATTTTGTATTTGCGTTTTTCGTTTATACATATTATTTTGTGATGAGATGCGCTTATTATTGTTGTTATTGAAAATGAATTGCTAGTAAAGATGCCATTTGCCATTTGCGTCTAAGCTAGGATAATTAACATACTGTACAACTTAGAGCAGATTTCACCACTGACATTAAAAACCGAGTTTAAGAATTTAGTTCTACGTAAGCCAGTTCAAATGTTAATATTGATCTTTTTATTTAGTTATCAGTTTTATTATAAATTGTATTTATACAATAGCGTAATATCATAATTATGTCAAATAACAATAAAATCAATATTCTATGTTAAACAATTTTCCACCATTTTGACAAGTCCGATAACGTCGAAAGTCGGGCGTTCAGAAGCCTAAACAGTGTTTAGTTTGCACTGCGTTCAGTTTATGTTGGTAAAATGCAAACTGAAGCTCTGAACTCAGTTAAACGCGTGAACGAGCTTGAACTGATCGCGTTTAGTTTCAATGGTGAAATCGGCCCTTAGCAAGAAATAAATTTCTTTGACTTTGACTTTGAAATTATGCCTATTCTTTTTTCATATTATACCTATTTTTGGTATCAAGGTTTATTTTTTTTCTTTTAAATGTGACTATTAACCACCTTTCATGTTATATTTTTATTTTATTATTATTGTATTTGTCCATAAGTTAAATTAGTAGTTACATTTTAAGTTCTCCATTAATGTTATTTAAATTATGGGTAGGTAATTATTGTTCTATGCGTAGTAAAATCCTTTTATTTACATTTTACAGTATTTACAAATAATTACTTTTACTTAGGTACCTACTTACAGTGTTACAGCACATAATTCGACAACATTACCATTTCGTTTAATTAGATTGCGTATTCTTTTCTATAAAATAAAATAATTTTCGTAGCACTTTTGTGTTCGTGTTACTCGTATGGTTATTATCTGAGTTCATTTGACCCCTGTCTCGGCAGCCGGCAGGATGTGAGTACCTAACCTACTCACTGTACATACCACACTATTGGGTACATTATAGGTGCATATTTATTATAAACGGTCTCTCATACTTATCTCTCCCTTTTCAACTTATTTACAGGGAAAATTGGTAGTTAAGTACTAGTGGTTTGTGAAAACATTTTTAATAATACTTACAGATACATTTTTCTATGTAATGCATCTGTAGTGGACTCTGAAATCATATTTTTTTGGAAAATAAAATTGCGGTCGTTTTCGCTATTTGTGTCTGCGCTCCACGAATGAATATTTCAGGTGCTCTGTCAACTAAGCTGTCCCGACCACTGCTTGATAATAACATGTGTCATAAAATGTCTACTTATAATTTATTATTATAACTATTAATTATTACTCGAGTGCATTCTTCGGGATTGCCCGACTAGTTTCGAACTCGAACGGAGCCCTTAGTCATGAGCTGAGCTCATTTTAATTGCCTCGTTGGTCTAGTGGTCCCAAGCGCGACTGCTGAGCATGAGGTCCTGAGTTCAAATCCCGAGTCGTGCAAAGTGTTATTGAGTTTTTCTATTAGGAAATTCTAGATAGCAACGCGGAATTTGGAATTGTGTCCGGTAGATGGCAATAGCCATTAAATAACTGCATCAGTGAAATTTGAGTGTACTGAACGACTACATAATGTATACCACTGCTACCCCTTCGGGGAATATAAGCGTGATGCTATGTTATGTAAAATAATTGATAATACAGGAGTAAACTCGTTTCTTTGTTTATTCCTGTCAAACAAAATTAACAAGTAAAACACGAATGAGTAATAATAAATAATAATAATTTTATTAATGTAAAGTTAACAATCATAAGAAATTAAACCTAATTCATTGCATGTTCAATTTCTTTATTTTTATAAACACTTTATGCCGTGATTTTTAACATTTTATTTTTATAATAATAATTATTAAACTAGTTAACATGATAATAAATAAATATGATATGTCATAAAATAAGTCGTAAATTAATGAGACCAATTGCTTTATTAAACATGACTAAAGGCTAATTAAATTGTTTCAATGAATATTTGAATTTATGAAAGAACAAAGTCATTGCAATGATTAAAAAGATGACAGAATAATCTCTACTTAGTGAGGATGGATAAGTCGAATGATAAATGATAATTCTGAGTGTATTGGGAACTTTGGGAATATACACAAAATTTTGCAAAAGTGTTTTTCAGTCGCCTCTATTGTATTTATTAAAGCCATAAATACAGTCCGGTCCAATTGTTGTATCCACTTGTAGGAGTAGCACCACCAGCGGTCCGTAGAGCGGTGGCAAGTTCTAGTGAGAGAGCAAAAATGAAAGACGATAGGCAACCTCTTCACGACCACTCCCCGTTGACACAGAGACTGAAAAGTCGCAACAGTTTTGTCAAACGTGTTCTTCCACTAACTATTGAAAAGTCGCACGCAAGACTAGAGCTGTGGCGTGACAGTGCTTCGTTGCCGACCCCATTCGTCCCACAATCAGAAAATCTCCCACCTGGACATGAGTTGCCTTGGCTGACCAGGAAGTCTTTAAGTACACTCCGGACCCAAGTTGGCCGAAGTAAGGAAAACCTGCTCATGTGGGGATACATAAAAGATTGAACCTGGAGTGCAGGTGTGGTGCTCTTCCGCAAACGATGGAACACTTGACATCGTGTCCTGTGTGCCCTGATACCTGCACGTTAAATGGCATCATGGACGCTACTGACAATGCGGTTATCATAGCAGGGTTTTGGGCTGATACAATGTGAATTGCCAGTGATACGCTAAGAAGAAGAAGAAGTTACCTATCGAGCTAAATTATGTTATTTAACGCAATTATGTAAAATGGGGAGAGGGGCTCGTGGCGAAGTAACCGCCGCACAGATCGATTGATCGAGGTTGGATGAGTGATCATCATTTCATAAACCCCTTCGTGTTTCGAAGAGCACGTTAAGTCGTCGGTCCCGGTTGTCAAATTAAGATTTATGACACCTGTTACGGGTAGCACGAGACCTGAAAGTCTGAAAACCAATCATATCACGAGATATCGTGTTACCCAGTAACTGGGTTGTGGATGTCAGATAGGCAGTCGGTCCATGTACAATACTGGTATTAATCTGCATCCGGTTTGAGTGGAAGCCGACCCCAATGTAATTGAGACATTGTACACATACGTAAAAAGGGTGTTAGGGTTCCGTATCTCAAACAGAAAAACGGAACTCTTTTATGATCGCTGCCAGCAATCAGTAGCGAGAACGATGGCGTCTTATGTTGTCGGAGGCCAAGATGCACTTTAGGGTCACCGCGCCATCGTAGTAAGTATAAGATTACTTCGTTGTCCGTCTGTTTATCAAGGTTACTTTTCTCAGGAACGCTTGGTTGTATCAAGTTGAAATTAAATCAAATAATTAGGTCATTGTAAAAAACGCAACAAAATACAGCCATATGTACCGAATATTTTGACATTTAGCCATAAAATCAAACTACTTCCCGTTGACGCAGAATCATGAAATTTGCCAAGCAGTAAGGTATCACAGCACAAGTAGAGGAAAATCCGGAAACCGTCAATTCGTAGTTATATCACATGCAAAGTAAATTTTATACGGAACCCTCAGGTGGGTAAGAATCCGACTCACGCTTGACTATATTTTTACTCTTCTGTAAGTCTAATTAAACTGGGATTATTTTTTCTAACCAAGGGTTCGTTTGCAGATTAAACCTATTGATCAGTATTCATCCATTCCATCGTAACTGGTTACCCGATACTTCCTGTGTCCAGTGCAAGTTGAACCGCTTAATGATCACTCGTCCTTGGTCCACCGGACCCAGTTATTGGCGTCCGGTGACTCAGAGGGTACGTCACCTTCTGACTCAAATAGCATTATAAACGCTTAAGAGATTGTGTATTATTTGGATATTTCAATGCAGTTGAAAGGACAATACAAAATTATCGCCTGTTATAAGGTTCGTTCCTTTAATTTCGTTTGTTTTGTTTGTCAGTATGCGGTGTGGCAGTGGATTGACCGGGTCAACCAGAGTGACAGAAGAGATGGTTGGAAAGCCGTAGACCCGAAGTACCTAAGTACCAAGTCGATACTGAAGGAGAAAGGAGAACTGTATTACGATGCTATCTGAATACACGAAAATTCTTCTCCGTAAACCTTGCTCTTGAAATGTTTCTTTGTGGTGGAAGATTTAGGCTAGGAAATACTGGTGGGAAAATCCTTAGCTAGAACAACAATTTTTTTACATAAAAAAATCCCGAAATGGTGAGCGTGCGACTTGAAAACTGGAATTATGTATGACTGCCGAGGACAAATGGAATTTGGTGAAGTTTTATGATATGAAGAAATCAATTAATAAAAACCTAGTGAGTGAACGAAGGGTCAGTATAATGAAGTTCTGAAACTTTCTTTTCAGGAGCATGACATGTTATCGTAACTAATGAATACTAGACCAATATTAATTGTCAGACAATAGTGTAGCATATAAAAATTACATTAAATATTACTAACAGCACTAATAACTGGCCTATCAGATAAAGAGACATGGAGACAGATATGTAGCAGAAATAGATCAGGACCAAAAGATCTTTTAGTTAAATGTCTTTGCTCATAATCTTCCCAGGTTTGAAGCATTTGTGGTTTACTCAGATATAGTCACAGCGATAATCCCTTTTGACCTTTACGAGAACTAATACAACCAGACTCTTGACCGGTCTTGTCACTTTTACCAACACTTTGGTGTTTATTTCCAGCATTCAAAACCTATCCATCCTTTTATAAAGTCTATTGCAAAAGTCTTTGTTCTATACAAGTAGTTCGGCGGTATTTTCTGGGGGGATGGTCTACATCCACCAGTCCAATCACCTCCAGATCCTGCAGGTGTTGTCCTTGGAGGCTGTGATGATGGCGTCCCCCGCGTATGAGTACGCGCACGAGAAGATCTCACCTTGGTGGCCTGATAGTACCTGGTATTAAAGAAACTGCATTTAATTGGAGTCCAACCAACTGACATTACTTACATATATTAATATCCTGCAACCGGTGGAGAATCTTAATACAATAGATTAGCTATAATAGATTATTTAGAACTTTCTGGCGTTTTTTTCTGCTTCTTTCGAGCTAACCTAGTTATGGAGTTGTTCTAAGTCGCCCGTAGGCCTTTTGGTTGCTTTAGCGACTGCTATTAATTAACAATAGCTAGAACCAACGGTTTAACCTGCACCCGACCCGCAATATCGTTCCCGACTCTCAACACGGAGACGCGTGGATGAAAATGCTTGTAGGGGTCAACAAAATGATCACAACCTATAAATCAAGCGGTCTGTGAGCCCCTCGCGTCTTTCTGGCGTCACAATATAAGATTTACATTAATCATATTTTAGCATAGTCGCATCTACGACTAATTGTTTCAGCGTAGGTTGAAGATATGAAGGCGGCAAAAGAATAAATTGAGACTGACTCCTCTAGGTTGCTACATTTTTGTGAGTGATATAATAACTGCATTCAACATCCACATATGTATCATTTAAATCTCAACAACGTGTTTGTATTGCTTTGTTGGTGTGGTGACCATAAATTTAGGGTACCCAATTTACGAATCTCCGTTCTGGGTAATTGAACGGAGATTTCAAAAAATCATTTTATGGAGAGCAAGATTTTTTCCACATCGTAGTTTCCTTGGTGAATTTTGAATTGAGGCGGTACCAGCGCAAAAGAGGTCACGCTTTTTTAAACACACTTGGAAATTAATTGTGTCTCAATAAGACAGCCCATACTTGAGCTGACTGAGCCTCAATTTATGGAGTCTTGAATGTCACTGTTCAAAAAAGACTACGAAACGTATCTATTTACCTGAATGCAGTTTCCAGTGTTAGTGTTCCATACCCTGGAACTCCTATCCGCTGATGCTGTTAGCAGACACCCGCCAGCAGGACTGAAGCAAACCTGTTTACATTCAACCTTAGTGAAAATTTTACACAAAATTGTCATAATGGATAACAAAAATAGGATGAGGGAAATGTTGGATGTGTCAAAGTAAAGTTGGACAGATTGAAATGAAAAAAGATGGGTGTCTATTATCCCAACCGTAACAATCTAAACAAAAACCGTTCGCTTTGGCAATAGTAGCTTTTAACCTTGTATCCTCCGATGATTGAACAATGTGAAAACCATTTTCACCGCATTTAGCACGTACGGAGAAACAGGTTCTGCAAATCTTTATGATCCCAAAAGGTAATGGAAAATAATTTATTAACTTTTAAACTATCGCGTTGCATGATATTACTATATACTAACAGGAATTAACGCGCAATAAATACCTTCGATTCGCTTGACTTGAACTTGAACGTCAAGCGAATCGAAGGTATTTATTGCGCGTTAATTCCTGTTAGTATATAGAAAAATAATTTGTCAAGCATTATGTAACAACCGGCCAAAAACGATTGGCTATTTATCAGTTAAAGTTACAATATAAAGAATACGGTCGCGAACAGGATTCGAACCTGCGCCTCCCAGATAGATACTCTAGGCGCTCTGACCACTAAGCCATCTCGACCTCCCAGAGGTCGAGATGAATCCTGTTCGCGACCGTATTCTTTTTCCATTTAATATTGTAACTTTAGAGTTCGCTAAGCATGCGTTAATGCTTTTTCAAAGACATATTTTGTATTTAACAGTTTTTAAGTGTTAGCAAATTTTAACCTGCAGTTATTATTCTGTTCTCACCTTGGACACCTCATCTCGGTGCCCCTTCATGACAGCCAGCTCCTTGAAGTCAGACTTCACGTCATAGATCCTCGCCGAGCAGTCACTGGACGCCGTCGCCATGCGTTGACCAGCCCAGTCAAAGCAGATGTCTAGAACCTTGAAAAGAATATCGTAAATAATTTATAATAGCGTCTTTATTAGTTCTGCATGTTTTTGATAAAATATTCCTGTCTCACTGCCTAATAAAAAAAAAAAAAAATTGTCTTTCTACGCTTTGTTGTAAGCGAATTTTTTGTAAAGAATCATCTTATTTATTGTTTCTAAGGCCTTCGCGTGGAAAAAAGGTGCATAAGTAATTTTAGTGTGAACTCGGTGAACTAGTCAGTGAACTTTCGTGCAAGTTTTCAAACCTGAAATCTTTAACCATGCGTTTGTAACACCAGCATATCTCACTAACTATTAGCATGTCCTGTTTTTCTTTATCGGAGAGGCAAAATTGTAGTAAAGGCCAAAATTATGTAAAACAATTTTTTGCTTTTCTACGCTGCTTCCGGTCACCAATTCCATGCTATACGCGCCTATGCACTATGGTCATATGTCTGGGAAATATATCAAAGATTTCTAAAACTATTTACTTCATCTGTGTGTCCGGACACAGTGGCCAGGCAGGAGCTTTGCCGCGCGTCCCACAGCTTGGCGCTGCCATCCAGCGATGACGAGCCCACTAAAGAACTATCCCAGTTGAACTGCACGTTTGATATCTCGCCTTCATGACCACGGAGCACTGAGACGCGGCTGGAAAAATAATCAAATCACATTCAGGTACCATTACGGAGAGCCTGTCATATTTATAACAGCAGCATGTACACAACGGTAGATTGCTCGGAAAATTTTATCAGGCGTTTTACAGTTCGTATTGCAATTCACATCATAACCGTTTACTGCATAGCTTTATAAAGAATATAATTTGGTGGCTTGTGTTGGAAATTATTGGTATAATTAACGACAAGCTCTAGTCAGACCGGTTTTCTAAATTCAAACAATAGATATATGTATCTATGCATGATGATCATATATACTTACTCTTCGGCTCTTGTGTCCCATAGGGATATGGTGCCATCGAAAGATCCCGTGATCAGCCTTTGACCCTCGTTGGGGTCAAACTGCAGGGCGATGACCTCGGCAGTGTGACCCATGTAAGTGTGAATTTCGCTGCCTAGAAAATGTGGATAGGAAGACCTCTAATTAATCTTTAGTGAGATATTTTTTTTAAAAGAACTACTCGTTCAGCTGAACTGAAGGACGTTTTATATTACTTTGATGAATACTTTAGGAATTAATTGTTACAATTCATACAATTATTAAAATAGTAAGTTGGTAAAAAAAACAAATTATTTACAGAACACTAATATATATATTTGAATTATAGATATTTTACGAGGAAACAATCCGAGAATAAAATCGCGGCTGGTTAATAAGATATATGTATATTTTACCAGTCCGAACATCAAACAACTTGGCAGTATGATCCATAGATCCTGTGGCAGCGAGGTCTCCTTTAGCATTGAACTGCGTCGCCACCACCTCGCCACGGTGCCCAAATAGCGTAGCTACACATTCAGCTGTCTCCGGGTCCCAGATCCTGGCCGTCTTATCGAATGAGCCCGTTATCACGCGATTACTGAGAAGTATTTAAATTTGGTGAAATAAAATTGGTGGTTGTTTGGCAACCGAATGTCTGTGAACTTTTAACAGTGAAGTATTCTAAACGTAATCGCGAGGTTATTTCACGTCACTGACTGCTTAAATGTTTACTTTACACAATTTGAAGCTACATACACGAATTTGAATTCTGGGTGGGCTGCTAAAGTATAGAATAGAAGAATAGAATAGAATGGTTGTTTAATGTTTTCAGTATTACAGCAATTAGTAAACATACAATTAAAAACCGTCAGCTTATGCTTAGACTCCCTATGGGTTGCCAAGGGCTGGTTTTCAGCTCAAACCCATGACTCTTATTAACAAAAAAGTATATTCATAACAATAAACATGTACTATATTTATTTGGTAACAAATTATTTTAACTTATGATCATACTTACTTAGCCTAGCCTTTTCCCAATTATGTTGGGGTCGGCTTCCAGTCAAAACGGATGCAGCTTAATACCAGTATTTTACATGGAGTGACTGCCTATCTGACCTCCACAACCCAGTTACTGGGTAACACGATATCTCGTGGTATGACTGGTTGTCAGACTTTCAGGCCTCTAGACTACCCGTAACGGCTGTTATAGATCTTAATTTGACAACCGATGGCTTAACGTGCTCTCCGAGGCACGAAGGGGTCTCGGTATGAAATGATGTTCACCTATCCACAGACTGTCCGCGGCAAGCGCAGCTTAACCTCGTTCGATCGATCTGTGCGGCTGTTACTTAGCACGAGCCCCTCAATTTACAGAAAATATTGAGAGGAAAAAAAGTTTAATTAAGTATCAATTCTATCTTTACGCTACTTTATTTAGATTCGAATTTTTCTCCACCAGTTTCAGCTTCCGCCTTCACTTAGAGCCTCCACAGACTTGCTGTTGTTAATATCCGCGATTAGCTGTTTTGCTACCGCGACCAGTCAGTTTCGCGTACAGTCGCCAAAACTCGATGTATCATTGATGCAGTCACCAAATCGCCGTTCGCTGATACTAAAACTGTCTGCGGAGACCCTTACCTGTTTCTGTCCATACGTTGAGATAAATTCCATCACTTTCCGAAATATGAAGTATGTAATCTTATAGAAATCTTACCATCATTTATATGACTTTTAAACATGTTAAGGTAATAATGTAATGTATTGCCTTAGAAAATAAATTGAAGATATCTTACCATGCTGGGAAGTTAAAGCCAACAGAGTACACGACGTTCTGATGTCCAGTTAATGTCTTCAGCTCTTTGCCGGACTCCACGTCCCACACCTTGCAGGTCCGGTCGTAACTACCCGACAAACATCTGCAAAAAGCTTTGAGTTTTAAAAGAGTCTGTAGTACCTATACGTAATTTTCTTCTTCGAACAGATACTGTACGTTTTTCAAGCATAAAATATTCCAGCATTTCATGCCTGACAATTGCAATATATTAGTAAAACTAGTGGGCCTGGCGGACGTTGTCCTGCCCTGAACCCGATTTCAGCGCGACCTGCCAGGTCTTATTGTGAATCTAAACCATCCAAGCACACCCGCTCAAGCACAAAAATGTTCATCAAAATCGGTCGAGTCATTTTCGAGGTTTTGCAAGACTAACGCACTAATGGATATGTAATAAATTATCAAAGTTATAAATTTTTTAGGAAAGGATATTTTGGTCCTAAGCACAAAAATATAAAACTTTAGAGTTTACTATTCATGCTTTTCAAAGATTTAACTTTATTTTTATATTTAATTATCTCACCACAATACATTCATTACATTTTAAGTATGCAATTTACATTTTTTTTATATTGTGCCTAAACTAAGCTCGATTGTGCCTCAGCTTGTATTTCAGGACACCAGTTCCCCACCCCTTAGGCAATATGGTTAGGTACATGTTATTGCGATTATTGCACTATAACATTATACATTTTAAACTAGGTTACATGTGCATTTCATAAACATAATAATAACAACTTCTTAAGTGTAATGTTAGTAGGTTAGTAATTTGTATAGATTATCTATTACCAAGTTTAATTAATTTGTCAAAAGATTATAAAATAATATTCCTTGGAGTGTCCTGAAGACTTGATCAACTATTAAAACACTTGCCTAGACCCAGTTTTATCGAAGGCGACATTTGTGAGGGGCAGCACATGCGTCATCAGAGTCTTGTATATGTAGAACCTCTTGCCAGTAGGACCTTCGTGCTCGATCCTCTTCTTCAAGATCTCCAGGCATTGCTCCAACTGCTCACGAACCTCTTCGGTGATGAGGGGCTCTTTCTGGTAGAGGCGTAACGCAATTTCTTTGATGTCTGAACTGTTTGAGAAAATATAGGTTTTTTAGTATGTCTTATTAAGTCTTGTTGAAGTGAATGATTGGTTCCTACGGGAGTCATTAGTAGTGATAGGCGTTGGACTGACAAGTCAAAGGTCGCAAGTTCGATTCCAAGGCATGCACCACTGTCTTTTCAAAGTCATGTGCGTATTATAAATTAAAAATCACTCGCTTATAACGGTGAAGGAAAACATCGTGAGGAAACCAGAACACCCGAGAGATGTTCTCGATGGTGTGTAAAACCATGTCAGAGACCTACGGGTGGCTTAAACTCTGACACTAGGTTTATCATCAACCACACGATAAGAAGAAGACAAGAGTCATTTATTATACACGCGCATCTTGCATAGTCCAATTAGTACCTTGTTAGATGGCTGATAATTTTACCTTTAAATTAACTGTTACCGCCTTTAAATATACCAATGTCTCGATGTTTTCTTCAGAAAGTCCTCGTATATTTTCGATAGGCTATGCCAGCGGAAGATATGTAAAATACAGAGTATAATTTCATTAATTTTGCACCGATGAACTTTTCGGGTTGATAGTAAATTAGGAGCGGGAAAAGGCAACAAAAACACGCCGTTTTACTTCTGAATCCATACTAATATTATAAAAGCGAAAGTTTGTATGTATGGATGTTTGTTACTCTTTCACGCAAAAACTATTGAATGGATTTTTATAAAATTTAGAACACAGATAGTTTATAACCTGGATTAACACAGGATACTTTTTATGATTAATTGATTTAACTGCCTCGTTGGTTTAGTTGTTCGTAGTGCAACTGCTGAGCAGGAGGTCTTAGGTTCGATTCCCGGGTCAGGCAAAGTGTTATTGAGTTTTTCTGTTAGGAAATTCTCAGTAGCAGCCCGGAGTATGGGAATGTGCCCGGTTGATGGCAATAGGCTCACCACCTATTACATGGGACTTAATAACAGCATTGGTGAAATGTGGGTTTACAATTGTGTACACCTCTGCCTACCCCTTCGGGGAATACAGGCGTGATGCTATGTTATGTTATGTTAGGATACTTTTTATCCCAGTTGGACCCAATTCTTAAGTCCACGCAGAGAAAGTCGCGGGCAGAAGCTAGTAACATTATAAATGTAAAAATTTGTGAGGAAGTATGAATGTTTGTTACTCTTTCACGCAATAACTACTAAACGGATTTGGATGAAATTTGGCACACAGATAGTTTATAAATTTTTTTCTACGCAGACAAAGTTGCGAGCTGAAGATAGTAAATTAAAAAAGCACTTACTTGGAGTTCAAGTATAGCAAATCCATATCTTTATTTTTCACGACACCTTTCTGCATATATTCCAACGTGATGCCCGGGGGATGGTATCTCAGATGGAATTTTAATAACTTCATGATGGTAAAGATTTATTCTTTCACTCAAATAATCATTTTTTTATTGTTCTTTTTTGAACGGTGTAAAATTGTTTCGAAAAGTGTCAGAATTTTGTCAATAGTTCCGTTACTATAGTAACCAAGTTGTTTATGTTTCTATTGAAAAAACAAGGAGGAATTAGGTCAAGGTGATTGGTATCAATGGAAATACAATATGAATGCCATGGACCTTAAAAAATACGGACGTAGCGTTGCGTACGACATGTGAGAAACGTCATCCAATTTCACTTGTCACACACGAGCTAAACGCATACAAATACTTAAAACTCATCCACTCGGCGTCAGTACGCTGAGTGTGTGTGCGTAATCTATGCTTCGCTTATGACAAGGCATGGTTACATCATTATTTTTTTCAGATCCGTGATGGCTGCTATACAATGTGGGTTACAATGCTAAATTAGGGTTAGGGCACATTGTGGCATCGAAATTTAGAACATTCCAATGAAGATATGTGACAGTCGTTACAGGTATTCGAGGATATAAAAGGTGTACGGATACCCTTTGCTTAAAAGTCAACAAATCTTACCACTAGATATCGTGTTACCAAGTAAGTGGATTGTGGAGGTCAGTTAAGCAGTTGCTCCATGTAAAATACTGATATTATCCATCGTAGCAAATGGAAATAGATAGTCTCTACCTACTCTAATGGGAAACAGGCGTGATTGTATGTATTTGTATTATACATCTGGTAATACTGGAAGCCGACCCAATGTGGTTGAGAAAAGGCTAGGCAGATCTTTTGTGGTTTCTTGTTTTGTCACTGCCTAATTGTTCTTGTGGTCACATTCAAGCGTGACTGCTGAGCATGAGGTCTTGGGTTCGATTCCCACGTACACGTACATGGGACTGAATAATAGCATTGGTGAAATGTGGCTGTACAGCTATGTACACCTCTACCTACCCCTTCAGGGAATACAGGCGTGATGCTATGTTATGTTATATTAGTTTTGCCAGCACCTATGCTAGCAACCAGGAAAATGCTATTCAAAAGTGGGTGAAATATCAAACAAATAAAAACATTAAAGAATGTACCAATATTATGTACTGTATGAGACTAGCTGCTACCCGCGACTTCGTCTAGATAATCTAGGTTATAAACTAGCTGTGCGCAAAATGTCATCTAAATCCGTTCAGTAGTTATTGCGTGAAAAAGTAACCAACATCCATTCGTCCTCACCTAACAAACTTTCGCATTTATAATGTTACTAGCTGTAAACTTACCTTGTTACGCCACCCTCATACGATGTCCTACCATACAAATTTGGATAGGGTCACGCTTATCAACTAGGGATATAGAAAATAGCCTACGCCCTATTCTCAGACCTACCAAATATAAAAAAAAACATAAATATCGGTCAAGCCATTTCGGAGGAGTTCGACAACAAACATTGTGACACGAGATTTTTATATATTAGATAAATTAGATTTATAATGATAAGTAAAATTGAGGCATGTAAGTTGTTTGTGGTAAGGCGATTAACGTCGGGTCGGCAGTTGTTTTGCGACATCACACTTGTGTTCCATCGCCTCTGTATTTCACAAGCCCCGGTCAATCAGTCAGTTTCAGCGGCTTCAGTAAAACTTGTGAAATTCTCTTCCGTCCGTTTGGTCAATATCCATTTATTGTGAAAATAGCACCGCATGGGGAAGGGCGCCGCAGTTGTTTGGAAACTGTTTAATGTATAGAATTTAATTAGTACGTTTACTTTGACTATAAGTGCCCCGTGGGTCCAGTATTCGCATGGGCTGCTGAGCGTGAGGTCAAGAATTTGATTCCCGGATCGGACAGTGTTAATAGGTTTTTCTGATACAAAATTCGCAGTAGTAGTCCGGAGTTTGGAATTATTATTATTCCCAGTTGCTGGCAATAGGATCACCACCTATGGGGCTTAATAACCGATGAAATGTGGGTGTACAACGTACTCGTCTTTAAATTTTTTCGAAAAGAAAAACTATCTCGGACACTGTGATGGACTCCTACCGATTAAAAAACACGCAAAATTTATAGTTTTATTTATAGTTATTAATTTTTTGTTCTAAGATTAGGGTAAGTAGGAGTGTTGCTACAATTCGCGGGCATCTATTGCGATCAAAATAACTTGTAAATTGATAAATCTCATCATTTTCCATTATTTATACTAGAACCAAGTGACGTTCTTTTTTAGATATCGGAGGCCAAGGGTCATTCTGGGTGGTTATCATCATTAAATTACTAATATTCATCAGTGTCATGGCAAATAATTGCAAAAATACCCATTTAAAAAAGAAAGCACGGCCCGGTATTAGCTAGTTCGCGAACAAAAGCCAGGTGTCCCACATACGGGCTCCACAAAGGTATGAAAAGCCTGCGAGATGGGGAGATGAACATCTTTCATGCCGTGTGACATATTTGTCCAACATTCGAGAACATTCACGTTTATTTGTGGGTTTTTTTTTTAGGAATGAGCAGACGTAGCAACTAGTAGTTGATATTGAAATATAAATAAATAAACTTTAGATAAAGAAACTATCAATAGTTTTACAAGTTTATATTGTTACATAGCATCACGCCCGTATTCGCCAAAGGGGTAGGCAGAGGTGTTGCACAATTGTACACCCACATTCACCAATGCTGTTATTAAGTCCCATGTAATAGGTGGTGAGCCTATTGCCATCTACCGGGCAAAATTCCAAACTCCGGGCTGCTATTGGAAATTTTCTAACAAAAAAACTTAATAAACCGCGACCCGGGAATCGAAATTATTGAATTTATATTGTTTGTTGTTAATAACCGAACCTCGCAGTTAGGACTTCGTAAATTTGTTGAAGTAATTGTAAATCGTAGTTACATAAACTCTAATATCAAAATTACAACCTCTGCCCCAGAACTTGATAAAAAAAAAGCGTTGCGTCACAATAGAAATTTCCCCCGGTTCCTGCGTGTGTTTACAAACATATTATATGAAATATACACTAGTATCTGCATACTAATTGTTTCGAGTTTTGGTGTCTATTTCTTATATCATACAAATTTCAATGCGAATGTTCCATGCGAGAATCGAAACCGTGACACGCGGCGTAGCAGCCGATTTCTCGACGCCGTCGTCGCGCCGTGAAAACGTTTATACTTTGTAATGTAGACATGATTTATTTTGTCAATTTAAATCACAAAAATGTACAACTCATTAAAGTAGAATTTATTCAGACTATTATAACGACGGCAGTAAAACCAAGTCTTAATGCAATTAACAAAATAAAAAAGCGCGCATACGCAGAAGCCGAGGCTTCTCATTTCTCAGGCTAACGCATTGTTGAGCAATTTCCGGTGTCCGCAGCGAAACAACCTGTTTTGTACGACGCGGGAATAGAACCGGATCTCGAGAGTATGAGAAGTTGACGATGTGTAGACTTTAATGTTTTATTGAGATATTTGTAGACCCACCACCTAGCAGTGCAAGTAATTTTATCGATAAACTTGCCGAGTCGATAAAAGCTTATGTCAAATTTGACGTTTAATATCTCTTTGATGACTAAAAAAAAGAACCGCGCTTGTACCGCTATGTTGATGTAACTGGCTAAAAAAGCGTAATTAATAGATATTTAATTAAAGTTAAAGAACATTATAAAAAAAAAGTTATAGAACATTACCTACTAATACACAAAAAAAAAGTATTTTAATATCATTGATGAGGCATTTGTAAGTCCTACTACTGGTAAGGTAAGCACCATTATTCTTGGAGCTCGAGTTTATCAAAATCAAGGTGACCTTTTTTACACGACTGCCCAAAAAAAGAGTGTTATATATATGTCGCCGATGGATAGCTGTTTTTCATAACAGTACTGTTTTGTATATCAGCTAGCAGTTTCGTAAAACAGCTGTTCCTACAATCCATCTGCGACATATATATATATAAAAAGGGGTTCATGTATGTTTAAATGTATGTATGTTTGCGAGTTTCTTTAATACACCATGACTTCTAAATGCCTGAACCGATTTCGATGTATTGGGTATCGTTACAATCCTCATCCATCCATTGTTCCGGGTAACATAGGATAGTAAGTTTTTTTTTTTTTTTATGTGTGGTAATTTATCATGGGCCTTGAATTTTACTTTATTCTAGACTCAGTTTTTTTCATAACTTGTTTTGTCCAACTACTGGGCAAAGGGTTCCCCATGTCCTTCCATACTTCTTTTTGTGTGGCAACAGCAGGATTAACAGGCCAGCCTTTGACAAATGTCTTTATTAGGTCATCCAGTACAACAACGCGTTCAGGGTGTTGTTGGATCTCCCGCGTTCTTGCAGCGTGTCGGGAATGTTAGCGAAACTAAAACCATCCTGAAGCCCGATGTTCGACTTCACAATTAGTCGTGGATCAAGGCTCGGTTGCACCAACATAACTTTAATCTTAACCGACGTGTTAATTTATTATTTTGACAGTTTTTGTATGTAAGTTCTGTCAAAATGACTTGGTAACAAATTGGTTACGGTTAGATAAAGTTAGTACAATTGCGCCTTAGTTATTTCTTTTTATTGTTTTTTTTTTTAATAATTGTGTCTTTCTATTTTATCTATGATTATAATTTTTCTATTAAATGTTCTTTATTGGTCTCAGATACCTGAAAATTATTAATTAATTTAATTTAAACACGCCATCATTTTCTTTTTAGACTCAGATTTAAGTAATTAGAAGTTATTATTTTTCTTTAAGGATGATAATAAAATGAATAAGTAATTCACCTTAATTGGATAGCTCGAGGGTGCAATGTGGTAACGCTGTTGTTTAGAGCGTTACCACTTTAGCACGGTTCGGCAAGTGTCACGGGTTCATGACCCGCCCGCAGCCATGTCTTTTTAAGTAGGTATTAGGATCCTAAACCTAACCTAATCCTGAACCAATCATACTTAGTGTCTCTGTTTTGTTTCGATAAAAAATGTTCCTTTTTACTTTCTCTAATAAAATTATTGAGAAAATACTTAATTTCGGCTTTGTTTCCTGAAGTAAACAGCAACAAAATTATTCTTATTAATTGCTTTGGATAGGGCTTCCACCAAATATTACGGGTTGTCAATTTTTATAAATAAAAAGAGCTTTTTATTATGGTTACAATTGTTCATCCCTATTTGTAAGAAAGAAGCAAAAAAAGGAACACCGAATTTAAATCAACAAAACAAAAAACAAACGAATTGATAACCTTTTGGAAGTCGGTTAAAAAATACTTCGAAACAATCGGAATTTGACGGCAATAAAACACTTGATATAAACAACGGGAAATGCGATAAAGTCATAACCATTAAATATGTGAACAATAGGCATGGTAACAGATTTTGAAATCTCCTTTTTTAATGTAGGTAAACGTCTACTACATGCGAAAAACACATTATTTCAGCAACAAACTAAGTATCAACTTTTTGCATTTTAATCTACCTAATTTGATTTAAAAGTGATCCTTGTACTCTTATCTAAAATAAACAGTCATTAGTTTAAGTTTGCGACACTTGAAGCCGTCATAAATCGAGTTTGTTTACATTAAGGCAGCGCGCCGTTAAGCGCAAATTTCAAGTGGTTTATCCGGTTTAAACACTTTCTAGACGGTACACGGGCGTATTTGAATCCCCAACCGGTTAACAGCGAAAACGCTGCTGGGTGTCATGGCGCCGTTTTGACGTCATGCCTCAGCATATTTGACATAAGTTGAAGCCATAATGTACGGCGATGATTGACATTTGACTGAGGCGTGACGTCATTCACTGTGATTGACGTTTCGGTCAACATGGCCGATTGCAGCATTATATATTTTTTATTTTATTGAAAATCTTATTAATCTTAATGTTTTGAATAAAACTAGGTAATAAATTTGATGAATTAATTAAAAGCCAAATTGAAAGTCAAGTTTCGTGTAAATAATCGATTTTATTATTCAGATATTATAGAAGACAAATCCCGTTTCATTTCGCCACGTACTATCGCGGACACTCCCGCCTGACCACGACTTAGTTCATTTACGCTTGCACTCAAAAAATAGAAGCGCTCTGTAGCCCCGCCAAGGTCAAATTAGATCGTCCTTAAAATTCACACGTTCACACAAATTCACACGGAATACACGTGATGCGTCACTAAGCTGCGCATTGCAGATTGCAACTAATTACTTTTTCGCTTTCCTAATAGGCGAACACTTTAAGGGGGCGACACATGGTGCCGGGGCAGGATTTACAAGAAATAAAAAAAAAATTAGTGGTCAGGCGGAAAAGGCCGCGATAGTACCTAATAAAACGCTCATGCATGTGAAGCCTGAAACACGTTTGTAAACCATAGATAATTAAAATTCGAAAAGTAAATGAAATCGAAACTGATAGTGGTCGACCCACTATGCATCGAAAATATAAACACGTACTGAATTGAATATGCCACACCTCGATGTTAAGTATTATGACATACATACCAAACAGTGTTAAGTAATGTTTTACAATACAATAAATAACTTGCAGTGTCCTTATTTTGGTGTTGGTAAAAGTATTTTTATCGCTGGCAACAATTTCAATTTCCTGACAAAAAAGTAAAAGTAAATACCGACGTGTATGTTATGTGTTTATTGCTTTTAAATCCTATGTCTTATTTCCCGAACCTCGCTTGCCAGCTGGAAGCATTTTAAATTCACCCCGAAATAGTGGAACCAGTTAGATCCAGCTAGTCCGCATATCGTGGTAAATGAAGGCGATATGTATACCTATAATATAACCATACATACCATCACGCCTTTTTCCCATTGGGGTAGGCAGAGACTATCGATTTCCATTTATTACAATTCTGACACACCTCATTTGCTTCATCTATGTTCATTAACCTCTTCATGCATGCTCGTCGATTTGGGTGGCCCTTGTCCTGTCCTCTTTTGAGAACGTCATTGATTGCGACACGTTCGTCGATGTCGGCCTGCTCCGACTCTTCCATCCACTCTCGCCTCATGTACTAGTTTATTCAATCGCCTTTCATCCAATATATTTTAGTTAATTATTAATACATTTATTAATTATTGTAATACTTTTTTTATATACATTGTGAATGTAATTGAAACGACTGCCTTATTGATCTAGTGGTCCCGAGCGCGACTGCTGAGCTTGAACCCGAGAGGGTTCAATTTCCGGGTCGGGCAAAGTGTCATTAAGTTTTTTGTTAGTAAATTCCCAGTAGCAGCTCGGAGTTTGGTATTGTGCCCGGTAGATGGCAATAGGCTCACCACCGGTACCACCACACAGGACTTAATAACAGCATTGGTGAAATGTGGGTGTACAACAGTTTACACCTCTGCCTACCCTTTCGGGGAATACAGGCGTAATGCTATGTTATGTGTATGTAATTTGTATGCTTGTAAAATAAATAAACGGAATAATGTTGTAATACGATATAATGTATTCTTAAAACAATAAAAAAATGTTGTTCTCAATCGTTGTTGCGCAATAAAGCGGAAAGAAACTGACTGAAGTCAAGCGTGACAGATATCATACGTAAGAAAGAAAGAAGAAAGAAAGAAAGGCAATTATGGAGATAGAGACTTATGTTTTATTAATTAATATATATCTAGTAATATCTAAGGTTTTCGCGATCACTACACATTATAATAAAACAACTTTTAACCGGATTAATCGTATGTATTATTAGTTTTTGTTTTTCCTGACGTTTCGAACACTGCAGCGTTCGTGATCGCGGGAGGGCTAAGGTGTCAGGCGTTTCAACAGTTTACTAAAATTATTTCAGTCTAGCGATTAATCCGGTTAATAGTTGTTTTATTATATTATATAGCTGCTTAGCCTTTTCCTAACTATGTTGGGTTCGGCTTCCAGTCAAACCATTACCAGATGTAGCTTAATACCAGTATTTTATATGGCGCGACTGCCTATCTGACCTCCACAACCCAGTTACTGAGTAACACGATATCTTGTGGTAAGACTGTTTGTTAGACTTTCAGGCTTCTGACTTACCTACGTCATAGATTGTGATCTGATAACCGGGACCGACAGTTGACATGCTCTCCGAGGCACGGAGGGGTCTCGGTATATAATGATTGTCACCCATCCAAAGACCTTGATCGATCGATCTGTCCGGCTGTTACTTAGCCACGAGCCCCTTTTGTTTTATTAATTAGTACATTAATGAATTAGTAGTTAAATGGAATATAATTTAATGTCGTACCGTCGTACCTATATAGGTAGATACTCCGTTTTTAATTACCATCATTTTTTATTTTATTTATCTAATGTATATAATGAGGCATTTATCTCTCCAGTTACATAGCAATGTTGATGTTAACCAAACAGCGTCTGACGCCACAATTAGCGTGGTCTTTGGTTAACGGTTAATTAATTACTGGCATTAAACTGCCGTTAGGCGCTAGATGTTGTGGGTGGTCTTATAATGACGTTAATCTCTAATTATTAAACCAAAATGATTACGCGCTAATATTGTTAATTTGCATTCGTAAATGTGTTATTAATTATGATTGCAGACGCCATGAAATAAAGTTTAGTTTTATTTGCCATACACGCGATAAATCTCCAACACATAGCATCACGCCTGTTTTCTTCGAAGGGGTAGGGAGAGGTGTACACAGTATACACCCACATTTCCAATGCTGTTATTAGGCCCCGTGTAATAGGTTGGGAGCTTACTGCCAACACTGCATCACGCTTGTATTCTCAGAAGGGGCAGGGAGAAGTATACACTCACATTTCACCAATACTGTTATTAAGTCCCATGTAATAGGTCGTAAGCCTATTGCCATCTACCGGGCACAATTCCAAACTCCGGGCTGCTACTGAGAATTTCCTAACAGAAAAACTCAACAACATTTTGCCCGACCCGGGAATCGAACCCGAGCCCTCCTGCTCAGCAATCGCGCTTGGGACCACTAGATCAACGAGGCAGATTTGTGATTAAATGTTGTCTAACACTATTTAGTTACCTAATTATCTGTATGGTTTAAGCAATATCACCACTAAAAAGTATTTAGTGTCCTTATCATCTCTACAAAGGCCAAGGTAACTTCTCAATCATTATCATCATTCCTAGCTATTGTTCTAGGGCATAAGTCTCTGCTTCTTTGTAGCCAAACAGGTCCTATCACAAAAATGGAAGTGTGTCAGGTCATATGCAAAGAGCGATGGATGAAACACGGTAACAAATAATTACAAATTATTTTATAAGTGTTTAGTGTTTACATTGTACGTAATTGTGAATATATTACGCAAAGGTTGACTGGTAGAGAATACCTCATGGCATTTGGTTAGCCACCAACTTTTGTACATGAAGTATAAATAAATCATCAAAACATATAATAAAAATATAACGGATCGATGTCTGTACATGGAAGATATATGAGAAAAAATATTATTGGGATATTTATCAACGCAAATAGCACCCAAAACAATGATTGTTAGAATTTTTGTGTGTTTATCTGTTTGTCTGTGCGTTTTTGCACGCTTATCTCAGAAACAGCTTATCCGATTTAGATGTGGTTTTCACTAATATATTGTCGTAAGCTTCACCTAACATTTAGTGTGTTTCATGTCAATGGGCAAATTAACAAAAAAGTTGTGCCAATTTAAAAAATCACGTCGAACATTTTTGTGTACCGACACGACATGGCGTTAATTTGCGACATCCACGCGGATGGAGTCACGGGCACAGCTATACATGAATAAATAAATAAAAATTGCTGATATATTTCTCATCAGTGAAATACCAATTAAACCTAGTTGCATTGCAAGTCAAGCTCGATTGCCCAGAATTAATTAACTATAGGCCATCAGTTATTTCCTCGGTTCAGCGAGCCAGAGGTCGAACATTCAAACCGCACCGACTTTTATTAAATACGGACGTGTATGTTATAATAACAACAATACAACAGAACAAAGATGGGCCATCTTTTATTTTACGAAAAACGATTGCCAGACAAATGCTTTTAAATTTGCCCTAAAATACTGAAATCACTCTGATTGCGGTGAATACAGCGATCCTGGTATCCCGGTAGTGATGGAAAGATGTGTCTTTTTTGTCGGTAAGAGGTCGGTAAAACGTCCACGATGAAGTTAAAAAAAGCTAATCTAGCTCCCAGCAAGTCTTGATTAAGAAGTTCGTGTCAAACAAGGGTTTTCTTTAGTGGTGCAGTTACTTAGTTTAAAAGCATTTTTGCACTAGCTGAAGACTCCTATGGTTTCATCATAGCTTTTGTCTGGTTACGCAGAATGGTCTCTATTCTGTGTAAAACTAAAACTTTCCGACCTTGGTTATACTGTGAGAAGCCAAGTTAAAAAAAATAAGTTTTTAGTACACATCAACGGTGGACGAGTGGTTAAGGGCACCCCTCCTGTACTATAGGTTTTGGGTTCAAAAAAACCATGTCCCAATGACACTTTTTCAATGTTAAATGTAATTACTTAGTTAATCTAAGACATCACAGGCATATAGTGAAGGAAAACATCGTGAGGAAACGTGGACTTGATGCTCTCAAATTGCTAACCAGCAGTGAGCTAACGTGGTGATGAATATCGTGCCTTCTCTGTATGAGAAGAGGCCCTTGCCCTGCAGTGGAACAGTTATGGGCTGGTTATATATATGTATTTACACGTCAATAAACACGTTGCTAACAAGAAAAATATCACGCCAATATTTATAAAAAAAAACTATCCCAGTTGCATTACAAGTCAAGCTCGGCCGCCCAGGATTAATTCATTCCATTTCTGGGTGGTGGAGCGTGACAGGTAACAACCCATAATTTCCCTTTACCAACCCTACGCGTCCGGTGGCTAGTTGTGCAGGTTGCTCGGTCCTTGACCCCTGGTTACCTTTGCTTGGGAAACACCGCGTCTAACGAAAGATGTTAGGGGTAAATTTGCCATGTTTGTGGGTAATTTTGGTACCTTATAATTTTATTAAAGACTAAGTTTATAGAGGGACCTGAGATGCCATGTTATTCCGAATAAAATACAAATGTTTCTTGTAGTGTCAATAGAAATATGCACAATGTCAGAAACTGCTGGAGTTTTTATTTTATTTAATTCTCGATGGCTTGTTAATCCATGACAGAGTGATATTGATATTGTTATGGATATTAAACACGATTTGCGATGTGAATGTGAGTACGATGTGGGCCAGAAATTCATACATAAACCTCATAGCCTGTCTGACGGTTTTGAGTCGTTTTTATGTGACCGACGCCAATGTCCTCCTGATCTGGTATCGTCTTGTGACGGGTTGTTGAGCTCCCTTAGTTATGGTTGAACTACACGATGACTGATGCATACGTGCCGTCAGACAGGACAGGTCACCTCAAAGCTGCTATGGCTCTTTCCTCAAAAGGCCATTCCAGACGATCCCTGCATGGTTACACTCACATAGATATGTACTATTATTGCGTATATATATCTATTTACAGAAATAAAATCATTTATCATTTATCAGAGGCCTACAGGCGATTTGTAGGTAGTTCATTAACTATACGATAAGAAGTGATTTATTTATTTTATTTTATTATTTTTAAGCCCACTTTAACCATAAAGTTTTGATTGGTGCTCTTTCAAATACTTACTTTATAAATATTATTTGTTTCAATTATTTCTTAGACCATGTTGGACTAAATAACATAGAATATAATATAATTATAAAACAAGAAACACAACATTTTTATTTACTTATAAAAATCTTAAAATTAAGGACGTACAATATCTCAAAGGAGTTAATAATACAAGTATTAATCTTTACAGTGACACTAAAGAGATTAAGATAATAACATTCTCGGAAAACAGTACTAAAGGCTGGTAACACGGAGGCATGCGCGCGCGCAGTCTGCTGTGCGCTAGGTGAGCGCGCGCACGTCACAAACGCTTCCAAATTCAAAATTCGCATCGCGAATCTCGCACACGATAACTTTTACTTTCTTTTTAAAATATTACGTCACAGTCGTGTTACGTTTTGTAATCGCCGGTCGTTTTGACGCAACAGTGCTTTTTAGTGCAAGTGTTTATGTGTTTTTTTTTTATAGTGATAGTTCGAAATGGGATTGTGATTGGTTGGAATAAATTAAAATGTAAGTTGGACTTTAAGCTTTTAATAAATGTGTTCATGTCATAGACGTAGACAATGTTTGGTTGATGTTAAGGTTTTTCTATAATAATTTATACCGCGCTCTACCTGCTCTACAAAAACAGCTGTGCACATAATGCAACTAGTTAATGAAATCACCACGTTTATTAAACTTTTTAAGGACACGGAATTAAATTCAAGTAATAGAAAGAAAGAAAGAAAGAAAGAAAGAAAGAAAAAATATTTATTTCAGTCTCATAAGCAGGTAATATAGACAACGAAACAAATCATAAAAAACTAAACATTAAAAATATAAAGAACCTGTACGAGACCGAAAAGGGCCCCCTATCTCAGCATAAGCTGCTCCATCGAGATGTAGCAGCGCTGGTTTTCAGATAGGACCGAATAATTTAGGTGAAATCACGGGCAAACCACGGCGTGCGCAAACATGCAATACTTAGATCAAAATTGTGGTAAATACACATAACTAAAAAGATTGATGAAATTTGCATATCACTGGTAAGTTATTTTTTATTTTTATTTTTTTATTTTATTAATACCCACCCATAGTTAAAAAGCTAGTAAGTTTATCTACATCATTTGAGTATACCCATGGCGCTCGCTTACGTATCTCTGCCTTAGTCTCCGCATCACTAATTTGTCTATGACATGACAAATTATGGGAGACTATGGCAACACTAGAAAGGACGCGCAAACGCACTATTAGGCTGCTGTCTGTCATTGAGAAATTGAATTGAGAATTTGAGATAAATTTATAGATAAATGAAATCAAGTTGGATTAAAAATGTATATCGAATGCGTTGTTTTCAAGTATAAATATATATTTATTACAAAGTAATATAGGAGTATTGTGTAAATAATGTAATATTGGTGTAAACATAATATGTGAGGAGGTTAAAAATGTATATCGAATGCGTTGTTTTCAAGTTTAAATATATATTTATTACAAAGTAATATAGGAGTATTGTGTAAATAATGTAATATTGGTGTAAACATAATATGTGAGGAGGTTAAAATACTGTGTACAGTGATGAGAATATTATGCTGTGTACAGTGTTTGTGAACAGAAATCCAAAAATGTAACCATCCCCACTGAGCACTGTCACTGTTTTATAATGCATAATAGAGGTAAGGTTACTGATGTACTTTTTGTTTTTTAAGTAAGAACTCTTTAAATTTTACTTTATTTTTTAATAAGTACATACATATTTATATAATGAGAAAATATAGTTTTTATTATTTTTATTTTATCTGTGACTACGAATACGGTGGTCTAAGAATACGGTCGAGAACAGGATTCGAACCTGCGCCTCCCGGATGAATACTCCAGGCGCTCTGACCACTAAGCCATCTCGACCTCTGCTCTGCACGTATTCTTTTTTCCATTTAATATAATAACTTTAGAGTTCGCTAAGCATGCGTTAATGCTTTTCAAAGATTTATCTTGAATTATTAAGGTAATTGCATTCTTTACGGCATTGTATTAACTGCAAAGTTAGTCGTGTCGGTTCCGTCACCAGTATAAGGACTGAATTGATTGCAATGACGTCGCCATAAGACGTGTTAAAATATGGAAGAAGAATTCGCGGTGGTGAGCAGAGGTCGAGATGGCTTAGTGGTCAGAGCGCCTGGAGTATTCATCCGGGAGGCGCAGGTTCGAATCCTGTTCGCGACGGTATTCTTTTTCCATTTAATATAATAACTTTAGGTAGATACTTATCTACTCAATGGAAAATATTGATTAATAATATTTATTTATTACTACCGAGCCCGGCAGACCGAGTCCTGCACTGAACCGAGTCCAATTGTAAATTTAAATCATCCAGGGTCTCACTCAAACACACACAAAAAATTTCATCAAATCGCTCAAGCCTCCGTTCGTTCTCGAGTTTTAGCTAGAATAACGAACAGCAATTCATTTTTATATATATAGTTAAATAAATATATATATAATTTTTATTAAAAGCCTACAGTGTTCCACTTGAGAGCGAAGATTTTTTTCCGACTGTGGAAAGTCTTTATCCGACTAAAAACCGCATGGTCCTATAATATAAATTGCCTAAAACCTGCGTCATAAATTATTTATCCGGGAGACATAGGTTGAAATTCTAATTATCATTAACTCCTAGTCGAGTTCGGTGTAGACGTTTATTTCTGCTTATTTATTCCGTATATTAAATTTAAACAATACTATAATGTCCATATTGTGTTCACAATCGTGTTGTGGACATCGCGGTTCGCAATTATATAACAGCCTTGATGTGCCTTTCGAATCGTCGCCTGCGCCGTATGAAGTTTCGACAAAAGAACCCTCTTTTTAAACAGGTTTAAATTTTTTATGACTGACTTCCATAACACAACAGAGGCTCAACCGCTGCAAGAATTGTTAGTATAATGAATTTCTAAATTAACAACATTTAAAACTTTGATTATTGGCTATATAACTAATATTGGGTGTGGGAACAGAGACATGAAAGTAGATTCAATAAAGTTACGGAATGTGGAAAGACAAATTAGGTCGTGGAGCAGGCGCTATGATCACTACGCCATCTCGACCTCCGCTCACTACTCCGAATTTCGAATCTTGCTCACGACCGTATATTTCTTTCCACAAAAATGTATAACTTTAGAGTTCGCTACGCATGCCTTAATGAGTTTGAAAGATATATTAGTAAAATAATTGCTATAGAAATGTGTTCCTTGCGAGGTATATGTGGCGTGTAATTATGAATTAAAGATCGGCGAATGATGTGTTAAGACAACGTTGTGGAATAAAAGAAGATGTAATGACAAAATTTAAAAGAGTTTGCTTTCTAATCAAATTCTAATTTCAACATGATAAAACTATCTGTTTGTCATTACATGAAAATCCATTAAATAAAGGTATATAAAAGGAAAGTCGAAATGCGGAGGGGACGCCATCAACCATCCAGAAACACTGGTAAGATCTTATTTTTATAGTGTGGCTGTTAACAAACTAGTGTCAAAGTTTAAACCATCCGACAAATCTCTGAAATGGCAAAAAATCTCTCAGGTGTGCTGCTTTCCTCAAAATGTTTTCCTTCACCGTTTTACAAATGATAATAATTTATAATACGCACATGGCTTCGAAAAGACAGTGGTGCGTGCCTTAGATTCGAACTTGTGACCTTTGACTTGTCAGTCCAACGGTCATACCACTAGACTATCACTGCTGTTACGGTAAGATTAGACAAGACTACCGTAGATTACCGTAACAGCAGTGATAGTCTGACTGAATTTTCTGTGACAGCGGGCTATCTCCACAGACATTAGCCAAGTAAGCAAGAGGTGTTATAGTGCACATGTGTATGAAAGAAAGAAAGAAAGAAAAGTTTATTTTGGCATAGTATGACAGACAATAACAGAATTCTTATAAGACGCGCAAACACAGTGCACTCCCTCACTCCTTCACTCTCATAGTCCGTGCAGGACCGACGTCTTTACGTGCTCCCCGAAGCATGGGGCTGTCACACCGTCAACTCCCTAACTCCGGCTGCCACTGAGAATTTCCTAAAAGAAAATTGCAATAACATTCCAACTCGGGAATTGAAGCCAGGATTGAGGCCTCTAGACTAATGACTAAATGACAAACTGGACAGTTACAAATTGGCCAGTTACAAACACGCTGAAGTGAATCTCTACGCCAAAGATAAAAGCGCATGTCACAACTATGTAACGAAACGTGATCCATTATATAAACTGAATATCATATCTAATAAGAAATTATATCTTATTTATATACTAACAACATTTAATAACGATTAATAATAATTATGAAACTAATGGCCCGGTTAGTGGCTAGATAGCTAGTAGGATAACATCATAACCTGGCGCATGGATAACATTTGGTGTGACTTAGCTAGATAGAAGGAGACCGTATCGGTGGCGGTTACCACCAACAACAGCATTCCCAAAGAGAGTTGACGTCAGGCAGGTGGCTGGTCAGAAAACATAGCCAAAACTTTAGCAGCATGCCAGTACAAGTAGAGAGTATGTATGGAAGAAGAATACATGCTGTTACGACTCAAATAAATTGGGATAAGGGCAGGGAGATGGTGATGATGAATAATGATGAAAGAAGTGTATACATTGCAATATAACATTGCAAGTTACATCAAATAATAATGTTTAATTTAAAACTGTTTCGACTTAAGAAATATTTGTTGCAATCTAAGAATACTAATGATTTCACTGTTGTTGTAATGTGAAACAGAAATATATGAGATGTTTATTCAGTTGCGAATTTACGTCAGACAGTTTCACTCACAACAGACTGTTGTGGCTGCCTCATCGGTCTAGTGGTCCCAAGCGCGACTGCTGAGCATGAGGAGTTCGATTCCCGGGACGGGCAAAGTGTTATTGAGTTTTTTTGTTAGTAAATTCTCAGTAGCAGCCCGGAGATTGGAATTGTGCCCGGTGGATGGCTCTATGGCGATAGGCTCACCACCTATTGGTACATGGGACTTAATAACAGTATTGGTAAAATATGGGTGTACAATTGTATACAGCTCTGCCTACCCCTTCGGGAATACAGGCGTGATGCTATGTTATGTTAAGTAAACTGTTGTAGTCGTTCAGCTCATGATTATGGGTTCCATTCGGGTTTTTTTCTACAACACGTTGATACTGTCGACGGACAATAGCCTGCCGGGTTTGCGGTGAATGCAATTCCGATTTGGAACCCCGGTAAAGGTTAGTGTAGGACTAGTGGTTTTGCGACGCAGGTACTCTCGGAACATGGTTGCTTCGGAAAGTATCTGTGTCGCTTGGGCAGGGAGCCGGACGCTCGGTGCCATCACTGCGCCCACTGCCCGGAGGATACGGTGTGGCATACGTTGGTAGAGTGTGTTGCTTGGGAGGAGCCACGCAATGCCCTCATCTCTGAGGTGGGAGGAGACCTGTCGCTGTCGGCCGTGGTTCGTTCGATGGTCGATAGCGCGGGGTCCTGGGAAGCGGTGATTTCCTTCTGTGAAACAGTAATGTCACAGAAGGAAGCTGCGGAAAGGGAAAGGGAGAGGACGAGCTCTTTCCCAGCCCGCAGAAGGCGCAATGGGCGTCGGCGAAGGGCGGATAACGCTTTCTTCCAGCCCCCGTAAACGGGTTCAGGAGCAGCGGACTTGGGGACGTCCGTTGCTCATCAAACAGAACCCAAGGTGGCGGCGTGTAGTGTTCCACGCGCGCCTCTCTCTTAGACGTCCGGGGGGTACATCCCCCCCTCCATTAATTGTACGGGCCTTCCAAAAAGGGTCAGCACTAGTTGGGGGCTGCGGACGACACATCTGCTCCCGGGGCCTCTGACCTAAGTGTGCGAGGAAACACCGGGGTGGTTTTAGTCAGTAAGAGTCTGACAGACACCTCCGCCTTCCCCAAGGCGGAGGACATCCATGAAAAGGACTAGTGGTTTTAAGTCACTAGGAGGTCCGACACAGCGCAAATTTCCCGGAAAAAATAAAGGGGGTGTCGCTTACACTTTACCGATACTTTAAAAGAAATTACTACGCCGGCAATATAGGAGACAAAGTCTCTAGGGTAGGTATAGGTCTATAAGAATATAGGTCTCTTTTACTGCCACAACGCTTCCTCAAAGAGCACTTAACCTCCTCAAGGTGATCTTGCTCACTGAGAATATAACACAACAAAAGAACGGTGATCATTGGCTACGATGCCGGAAGGTACTGCCTCAGTCGGGAACAACCGGAGATCTAGATTTTCCAAGCTGTTTTGAAACTAGTCGGGTAATCCAGAAAAATGCATATTATCAACAATTTTAATCGCACCGTAAAAAGAAGTGATAGCCTAGTGGTATGACCGCTGGACTGACAAGTCAAAGGTCACAATTTCTAATCCAAGGCACGCACCACTGTCTTTTCGAAGTCCGTGGTGATAGTGGTGGATATTATAAATTAATTATCACTCGCTTAAAACGGTGAAGGAAAGCATCGTGATGAAACCAGCACACCTGAGAGATGTTCTAGATGGTGTGTAAAGCCATGTCAGAGACCTACGGGTGGTTTAAACTCTGACTCTAGGTTGTTCATCAACCACACGATAAGAAGAAGATTGCACCAAACAACAGTGGCAAGAGCTGCCACACACTTAGCCACGAGCCCCTCTTCAACAAATTACTATGCAAGGAATTTTAGAGAATCTATAAGTTTTCTAAAACATAATTTGTATGACAGAGGACACATCATTAATTAACGCCCAGAATATTAAGCAGAGAAAACAGAAAGGTAAATTTTAATAAATGTAAATAAAAGATAAAATATTCCGTGCCCGTTATAAAATGTTATTTAAGTTATAAAATCCTCACGTTCGCTATATTAAATGCGCGTGCGCAGCGTGAGTTGCGTATGCGCAAGGCAAATGCGGAAGATTACTAATAGATGCGTATGACTTAGAGGAAATTATGTCAACAGTTAATACAATGTATTAAATGCATGTATTGAGTGTGACTTGAATGTGAAATCCTAATGACACTGCCCGACCTGGAAATCGAACCGAGACTTCATACTCAGCACTCGCACTTGGGACCACTGGACCTACGAGGCATTATCAACTATTTGAATGCAAGTCGTAATATGTAGAATATTGCCTTTAAGCAATCTGTTATCAGTGAACGTGATGAATGCACATCTGAAGCGATAACGTTCTGAAACAGTAATTGAATACACTTTTAACGTAGTAATGAATAATTTACAGAAGCCAAAGTCAAGTCAAAGTCAAAAGGTTTTATTTCGCATCTATTTATTTTTCATTTTATTTTTGAGTTTCAATATTTTGTTTTTACATGTTAATCTCTGAAACTACTAGTCGGATTGGATTTTATTTTTACTTTTGGAAGCCCAAATCTTGAGGGAGGTAATACGCTATTTAACATCACGCTAAGACCCTTAGCAGTTTAGGAACAAAAAGAAAAAAAAGCGGGTGAAGCTTTGGGGTACAGCTAGTAAACCATAAAAAGACCAGGAAGGTCAGAATTTTGGTGCACTCTAATATCCACGTCAGTACCAGTTGTCACCATTTGACAGTGTGGTTGACGCAGTGGTCGGGACTTGAAGGAATTAGTTCTGGAGTAGTTTGAGGGGACGTACCCCTCTCACCACTGGCATATGATTCCCAATCAAACCTTAATACCTTTTACCATTTAGAATGATAGTACATGATTTGAATCGAATGTGACGCAATTTTATCTTTGTGATTCGTTTTTTTTATGTGTTACTGTTAATGTATTTAACAAAAGAGCTATTGTTGCTTTAGTGCAAGTTCTTTTGTGCTTGTGTGTTACCTCACCCCCCGCCATAAGTGGCGAGCAAATTTGTTCGATATTTGTCCTCTAAGATTCGAGAGACCGGCTGCTAAGTCGCGTGTCGCGAGTCCGATTATTTGTATGATCACGAAGTATTTGTATGATCTTAGTACCGACAGATAATTGTTCCAGGTCTGGGTGTGTGTGTTAGTGAGGTGAAGTTTATGAGGGAGTTACAATAAATTGGAATATACTGTAGGTATTCTTCATTAGCATCACAGTCGGCAAGTATGGACGCAATGGTTTATGGAATGCAGTGCCTATTTTGGTCAACGTACCTATTAGAATATTGAAGTTTCCCTTACGTAGTGATGAAATTGCACGAATAATTACAGATAGAAAGAAAGAAATAGATAAATGGTGACGTTATCTATGTATTTCTATAAAGACGGACTAAAATGTCGAAGAAGAATTCGGAGTAGTGAGCAGAGGTCGAGATGGCTTAGTGGTCGGAGCGCCTGGAGTATTTATCTGGGAGGCGCAGGTTCGAATCCTGCTCACGATCGTATTATTTTTCCACAAAAATTTATAACTTTGGAGTTCGCTATGCATGCGTTAATACTTTTTAAAGATTTATCTATATTTGTTAAGGTAGTTGCATCTGTACGACATTGTATTTACTGCAAAGTTAGCGTGTCGATTCGGTCACCTAAGCTTTATAGGGACTGAATAGATGTCAATGACGTCACCAAAAGACGTATTAAAATGAGGAAGTAGAATTCGCGGTAGTGACCAGAGGTCGAGATGGCTTAGCGGTCAAAGCGTCTGGATTATTTATCCGGGTGGCGCAGGTTCGAATTATGCTTACGACCGGATTCCTTTTTCCACAAAAAAAAATAACTTAACTATTGAATTTATGAATTAGGTAAAGAAAACTGCCACTCGCTTGCTGGTCCGAATCCGGTTTACAGACAAAAGGTCTGGGTTGAATACCTCGGAAGTTAGAAGGACAAGATAAATAAACATTACTTACAAAAATTTGGTTTGGTTTAACATTATTTTTGTCTCTTTCAACTGTCAAATTACACGTGCAAGATAGAGACGGGAACATAGTTACGCCAAAGTACGTGCTATTAATGTTTATTAATGTTATGTGCCGAGAGACTGAATTATAACGAATCTTCACCCCAGAAGGCAGAAGTGTATATAATTGTACGCCCACGCTTCACCAATGCTGTTATTAAGTCCCATGTAAGAGATGGTGGGCCTATTGCCATCTATGGGGCATAATTTCAAACACCGGGCTGCTACTGAGAATTTTCCATCACAAAAACCCAATAACACTCTGCCTGCCCTGGGAATCGAACCCAATACCTCATGCTCAGCAGTCGGACTTCGGACCACTAGACCAACGAGGCAGTTGGTAGACAGAATTATGACTTTGAATATTACACCAATGCTGATATGTATTTAAGCTGTTGCGTCAGTCATTAGCAGACACAATAGATTTTTATTGTTACAACGTACAGATCTGTACGTTACTGAGCCGAAAGGTTATTAGGCGGTCGCAAGTTCATGACAATAGGCCAATTGTGACCACTAGATCAAAGAGGCAGAGATTTTAGTTGTTCTGTGATCAATATCTGTTCCTGAAGGAAGAGCTCGAAGAACTCCTCTCCGCCAGGGCCTTACCAAGAGAGGAAAGCCCTGAAAAGGGTCATAGAGAAAGTTGCAATATTATTTACTGATTTTGAGGAGTGAAGTACTTTTTTTTGCCGTGCTTTGGAACGTAGTCACCATCGGTACAGGTTGTCAAATGAAGATCTCTGACAGTTACGGGTAGTAAGATGTTTGAAAGTCTGACAACCCGTTGGGTCTTACCACAATGTCTAAGGATTTTAGGTATGTACCTGTAAATAAATTGGGATCGGCGCAGCATAAATACTTCTTCCATTTTCTAATTGTTTTTGAAATTGCATGCTGCTAAAGTTTTGGCAATGTTTTATGACCGGCCGCCTGCCTGACGTCAACCCTCATTGGGAATGCTGTTGTTGGTGGTAACCGCCACCGATACGGTCTCCTTCTATCTAGCTATGTCACACAAATGTTATCCATGCGCCAGGCTGATGTTATCCTACTATCAAACTCCACTAACCGGGCCATGTACCTACTTCATAAGTATAAATTAGGATTTTCTTAAGAATTTATTAATAGTAGAGTAGGTACACAATATAAATATTTTATTAATTAAACTAGTTGTAAATAATTTACCCTTTACGAGTTCCCCGACTTCTGTTATCAGTGTAATTGTACTCTGTCGGTGACATTAAACATTAGACTTCAATCTTATAACATTGCTTTTGTTTAATTGAAATTGTCTTATCATTAGTAAATAACTTTAAAATTTATTATGTACAAGATGTGCCCGCGACTCCGTCCGCGTGCATGTCGTAAATTAACACCATGTCGTGTACGAACACAAATTCATAATTAATAAATATTCGACGTGATTCTTTAAATTAGCATAACTTTTTTATTTATGAACCGGTTGACATGAAACAGACACTAAATGTTAAGTGAAGCTTACCACAATATTTTAGTGAAAACCACATCTAAATCGGTCACAACCGTTTCTGAGTTTAGCGTGCACAAACGCACAGACAAACAGATAAATAGACAAACAGACAGAAATTCTAACAATCATTGTTTTGGGTGCTATTTGCGTTGATAAAGGTCCCAATAATATTTTTTCTCATATATCTTCCATGTACAGACAGCGATCCGTTACATTTTTAATAAATGATTTGATTAAAATTATATTTTAATGCAAAACAGATTTTTAATGAACGGTGGAGAATCTTCTCCGTTAATGTGGACTTAGGAGCTGTGTTTACGAGTTGTTCAAGTCACCCAAGGGGACACTCAGATACAAATGCACCTAGCGATTACCTATCTACAGAGTGACCGTAACCGTCAAGTGTTGCTTAACATCAACGTTTTACAAGCTGTTGATCTATATGCAATATCAATCTGCCTAGCCTTTTCCTAATAACATTGGGGTCGGCTTCCAGTCAAACAAAATTCTCTAAAAAATTTTAGTAGGCACACTTTAGGTGGCCTTTAAAATTTAGAGACATCAAGCTAAAATTTTAGTTTGACAAGCCTAAATTAGATTTTGACGTCTTTTAAACGAGTCGAGACTAGTGTACTTTGGCTACTTCCATAGCATTATGTCTTACGCTATTCTGCTGTGGGGACGGGCTGCTGACATCGAATCGATTTTTATACTACAGAAGAGAGCTGTCAGGGCCCTATATAATCTACGTCGCCGCGAATCTCTTAGAGAACTGTTTAAGCAGATTAATATTATGACGGTACCTTGCCAATACATTTATGAAAATATTATGTATGTGAGGAAAAACCTAAATCTTTTTGTAAAAATATCTGATAGGCATAATTATAATACTAGAAATAAAAACGAAATTGCCCAACCACGGTTTAGATTATCCAAAGTACACTCATCTTTCATGGGGTTCTGTATTAAGTGTAACAATAAAATTCCTCCTAATATTCAGGAACTTAATGAGAAAAAATAATTATATCTATATAAAGCGCACATTATGCAAATAAGCATATTACAAATTAGGAGACTACATTGATGATAAAAATGCTTGGAAACATGCTGGTCCTGCTCCATAGGGCAACTCAACCAGTACAGCTCATGTACTTACTAATCTATCTCAATTAGGTCCAATGTCAGGCATATACGCAATATATTTTACTGTTAAATATTATGTATAAAAAAAGAGAAACAACTCTTAAATATTTTTATTAGACTCATAACTTCTTTATTATAAATGTGAGCATCATGCAGCCATTAATATTATTCTATTAACGTGACTAGAAGTCTGATAGTTCGAGATGTCATACTCACATAAATGTCTTACTGTGGTGGCGTATGTGGTGGGTCATTCTGTTCCCTAAAATATGGTTGAGCTGAGCGATGCTGATATATGCGTGAACCTCGTGAACGGGTGCTATAAGTTGGGACTGGTCAGCTCAAAACTACCAAGACTTGTAACTATTATTACAATGTTGTATCTTCTATTGTACCTACGTGTACAACTATATCTGCATCGTTATCACATAATATCTTTTTATTATAAATGTACCAAAATTATTGTAACACAACATTTTAAAAGAGTAACCACGGAGTTTCTTGCCCGATCTTCTCAATAGGAATCTACATTTTGGAACGTGGCATTTGTTGACTTTCAAAAGTACCTTTATATAGTCTAATTGGAATAAATGATTTTGACTTTGATTTTGACTTAATTTATTCTGTCCCGCTCTTATAGCAACTGCTGGTGAAAGACAGCAATGCTCTAATTTTAGTTTAGTTTGCTACATCAGAATTGACGCCGATGCCGACTAAAATAGTTTAGTTTAACACTTCAAAATGCCATGACAGTTATGACGCCTCTAACCTTAGTAACAAGAAAAATGCAAAACGAATGTGTCTACTAAAGCCATTACAACGCAAATAGTGGCCAGTGCGCCAGGTAGCGTGAAAATAAAAACATCAAAATATTACAAAGTTATTTTACTGTCTTGAGTAACCAATGAATATGCATGGGTGACACAGGCGTGTAAAGCCGGGGCGACACGACGCAATTATGTTTACCTGCTCACATAGTTTATTTATGTATGTTATTATATTGCTAATTTATGCAAAAATGTGTGTGGTTCTATGAATATTTTTAGTTTACCTCGGAATTGTCATAGAGAAATGATATAAAGAGGTTTTACAAACATCCTATTTGTTTAGTTATACCTAATCTATTATTTAATTACCTGCTTATTTCAAGTAAAACTTTTTGGTACTTTAAAAAGGCTTTCTCTTCGAATCGGAGGAGTACAGAATTGTATTTAATAACAATAACAATAAAAAACACATTTGACTCGCGACATAGCCGCGGACTAAGCTCATGGCTAAGGGCTCCGTTCGAGCTCGAAACCAGTCGGGCAATCCCGAAGAATGTACGTGAGTAGTAACCGGTGAACAATAACTAATAAAAATCTATTGTGTCTGGTAATTAATGAGTCAACAGATTACTAATTGTTCCTATAGATTTCCTTTATTCTTTTTCAAATAAACTTCATGATTCTCACATCACACATTCGCTCTCCTCATAAGATCAAAGACTTGACACCGTACACCTAGCTTTGACTTTTGAAAAGTACCCTTGAGTCTACTTGAAATAAAAATATTTGAATTTGAATTCATTTATCGTATAGGTTTTAATACTTACAAATAATCATTGATGCTAATTAATAATTCTAAGTGAAGCGATTATCTTAATAACTAAAATTTTAAGGAATTGCGATGGACTCTACGGCCTATTAGATATTAAAATCATATATTTTGAATCGCATTATACCCCTATAATCTATGGGCGGCACGAACATCCCTAAATCTAGGTAAGTTTCTAGGAACGTACTTGGCTTCTTTCCACACCAAAGACAAAGCACTCGCATCATCATCGTTGAATATAACCAGAGATAAGACAGGAGAGCGTATCTGTAAAATAAAAGACCAAAGCCTTCAAATCGATATGAATTTTGATCCTATATAGAGAATTCGCGTAAAAGTAAAATAGTGATGTTTGGTTGAGTGGAGGGAATCGATGTCACGCATCATTTCGGGTCAAGTCTGCCACGCCTGCGGGATATGATAGCGAGTTTGATGGCCGGCTTTGTGTTAAATTACTATGTTCTGGTTGAAATAGCATAGCATCACGCTCGTATTCTCCGAGGGTTAGGTAGTGGTGTATAGTAAGTACAACCACATCAGTTATAAATTCCCATTGGTCGTGGGTAGCCTATTGCTATCAATCAGGTACAGTTCTAAACTCCGGACAGGAACTGAGAATTTCGTTGAAAAAGACCCTATAACACTTGCCACTTGCACTTTGCCTGATCCGGGCATCGAAACCAGGACCTCAGCTTAGCAGTCGCGCTTGGGACATCTAGAGCAACGAAGCAGTCAGATTATGGAGAACAGCCGGCAAGACAATCCATAGACAATTAGACACTCTTTTTAAATTATGTGGTATTTACACTACATCAATTCTCAAGAACACTTCCTTTACAGATAAATCTATGAATAGCATTAACGCATGCATGTATTTATCCGGGAGGCGCGAAGGCTCGAATCCTGCTCACGACCTCATTTTTCTTTCCGTTAAAATTTATAACACTTCATTTAAATAATGGAACAAGGCAGGTTAAAACCACATTAAATAAAAATAAAAAAATAATTGATATAGCAATATTTTATAAAGTCAAAATGATTATCAAAGCAATTACGAACTGACCAGTCCTGACAGACAGAACCCGTATACCACAGAAACAGCTGCCCCCCACCTTTGGTCCCAAAGTGAGCCGTCAGCTTTACATAACACAGGTAACTGTGTAACAGGTGTGTTGTGTTTGTTCGCTGATACAGAACCGGATCGATATGACGTCACACGTAGAAAGGCGTGCGCCCGGCGCGTGCGCACCCAGTCGGATGTGGCTTAGGGTTGACATAGGGGCACTGTTCGTTCATTTTTTAAACGTACAGGTTTTTTAACTGCGCATTATGAAAGGGAAGAGTGTTTAGAGTTTGTGTCTATTTTGTTATATTATAGCTACCAATTCCTTCGTTCTTTGAAAATAAAAATTAATTGTTTTAGTGTGAAATATCGCCATTAACAATATCTAGCTACTTTCACAATATTGAGGGTAGTCGTGCAATTACCTGT
The DNA here is from genome assembly GCA_935421205.1 of Xylocampa areola. NCBI lineage: Eukaryota > Metazoa > Arthropoda > Insecta > Lepidoptera > Noctuidae > Xylocampa > Xylocampa areola. Next base: position 22,236,650 of record OW285200.1, on the reverse strand, counting down.
GTATCGCCCGCAAATATATGCACATATACAAGTAATGAAAAATTGCATGTACCACCAACTACTCTACACGAATTTCACCCCCACGGGGCATCACCAGGAGTTGTTCGACCGTGCAGTGTCCACCACCGAGTAATCATCACTTCATTTGAGAATGGTCCAACTTATATGGCCGTTTTTTTTTAAAGAAAAGATGTCGTATATGTGGAAAGTATTTTTGTATAAATTGCAACTGTTCATTGGTAAGCGCATCACTTCAGAATAACAGGACCTATTTGGTTTCTTTATTAAAATATTCATAATAGTCCTAAGTATTTTTGGGCAAAAAATAGAGAATATGCCCGGTAAATTGATAGATAAATTGTGAAAAGTGCTTTTTTCTATGGGGTTTCGGAGATCACAGTGTTTGTCTGTTCAGTTAGGATTAAATACAGTGTCGATGCACTTAGTGACTGTTCTATTAATGAATATCGACCGGTAGGTTGACCTGTGACTCTATTTTTTAGGTGATATCATAAACATAAAATATGTTAAGTATTTGTGACATAATTTGACGCCAATACATGTATCTCTTAAATATTGTTAACTTACAATCTCTTCCTCAATATGATTCGTTAAAAAAGGTTAAATACATTTAATTCTCTGTTTTATAATTAGTCAGTTTGTTGTACTTTCCTGTTCTGAGAGTACTAGAAAGTGGGTCACGTTATTATCATCGTAAATATTTGATCAATTAATTGTGTGTTTTTACGTGTCACTCTACGTATTTCGTTTAAGAATAGTCGTTGGAATATCATTCTAATCTAATACTAAGGTACCGGGTTAATAAAATTTCCAAATATTTTGTTACTTATCTCGATAAAAAATTAAAAGAGACGAACGACATTACAAACTGCCAATTTGAAGACTCAGAAATTTAGTACGTTTCAAGAACTATACTGTGTAAAGGCATATGTCATAATAGAATTGAAGTTGCGTTTTGTTTGTGATATCTAGAAATCTTCTACGTCTAGAAATTGCAATTATAGTTAATATAGTAACAGTTCAGAAAACCTCCTAGATATTACTATAAAACTAACAGGGGCCTAATTCTGCTAATTTACCAATGCTTCAGTTGAGTGTCGATAGTGTGTCGATGGAATGATTTAAGTTAATTGGTAGTCTGCTAGCTTAATAAGACCACCGGTCTAACTAAAATCATTCCATCGACACACTATCGACACTCAACTGAAGCATTGGTAAATTAGCAGAATTAGGCCCCTGGAATGAACACTCAATAAATACCTTTGAATCGCTTGGCATTTCGACCAGGTTGTACTGATCGTGGTCACAACGTGGCAGACTCTACATATATCATATTAAATATATAGTTTAAAAGTTAGAACCACCTAGATGCTGCACACTACTCCTGCCACATTGCTTCCTATAACTTTACCTCTCGGTACTCGCTGCAGTTTCTTGACTGATTTGCTGTTTGCACTGGAAAATATCATAACCCTTAAGCAGTCCTAAGAGACTTTGAGCTGCGTTGGGTTGATTCAGGACATTTTGGGGAGGCCAAAGTCAGATGCTGCAAAAAGAATGTGTTCTTTGGCTACAATCGTTTAGCAGTGAGTCGTGAGTCGAATCTGAATTTTGATAATTGTATGTTATATTGTTTACTAAAAATAAGGGTATTTTGTGTATTAATAAGAGATACTATATCATAATAAGGTACGATGGGGTTGACATATCCTTCTTGGACAAAAACCCCAAATAAAATTAAAGATTAATTTTACCATTTGTACCATTGTATATTTACCATTGTATACCAATTGTACCATTCTTGTTTGTTTTATTTTCTCATATTTAAGTTCTGTTCAGTGTACAATAAAGTATAATCTATCTATCTACCTATCCATTAAAAAAAAAAAAAAACTTTGAGCTGCAAACTGTGATACGGTTAGGTATCGTTGTGGTTAGAAATCAGAAATCAGTTGGCACCGTAGTCTGTTGAACGGTAACCGTCAGGAACTTATTTGTCTGAGCCTCTCTGCTTCGGAGGGCACGTAAAAATGTCGGCCCGGGCTGTTTTTAATTAATAGCAGTTGCTAAGGTAAGTTAGAGGCCTACCGGTAGCTTGAAGTGCTTGAACATCTCTAAGGCTCAAGATAAATAAACATTATTTAGCATGTGATTTGGCTTACATAATTTCTGTCACTGTCACACCACTATTTAATAGTTGATCGACACCTTGTGGAAGTTGATTACAATGGTTGCAAATAATTACAATATCTAGCTATTTTCACAATATTGAGAGTAGTCGTGCATTTAACTGTGCACCGCCTGCAAATATATGCACCCTACCACCAACTGCCCTCAATATTGTGGAAGTTGTTAGATATGGATGGATGATTAATAATAGTTTTTTTTTAAATGATAAATAAGGTCGTGAGCAGGATTTGAACCTGCATCTTGCGGATAAATACTCCAGGCTCTTTGTCAACAGAGCTATTCCAATCTCTGCTCACTTTGCCGAATTCTTCTTCCACATATTTCATCCAGTCCCTATAAAGTGACCGAACCGTCACGATTAACTTTGCAGTTAATTCAATAAATCTTTTGAAGCTAAATTAAAAGTTATAATTGTACATTTATGTGGAAGCAAAACGTTAATATATCTTTGTCTACCACCAGGTTTGCTCCTAATCACACGAAAGAATAATAATTAAGCAGCCCTAATAGTGTCCGATGCATGTGCCTCATGAGATGTGTCGATTCCCATGACACTATTGTTGTATTGTCACTGTAGTTTTCAAATGACACTTTTTATGGAGGCATTCATTGTAACTCGTATTGTCAACGCGCGTAAGTAGAAAACACGATGTGGCGATTACAAATTAGGGTTTCTTTTTGAGGTCACTTAATTTTGGTAGCAATTTTATAAACAAACTATTTTATTCTATTTTACATGATGCCCGCGGCTGCGCCCGCTTAAATGTCAGTTATCGCGACCAAAAGTAATCATGAAATTTTGATCCCGTTCCCGTTTTCCGATTACCGCTTTATAATTGCCCATTTTTAAAGTATTAAAATGGTTATAGTATGTTGTCATTAAGAGATAGACATATGCCATCGCGGACTTTTTTGTAGACCTATAAAAGATACACAATTCCACCATAGATCATTTTGTTATATTTCAAAGGGTTTAGGCAGCGTTTTCGTTGAAAGCTCCCAGACGGCTTATTTTTTCCCGACACCTTACACAAATCGCCGCAAAAAACCGTATCAAAATCCGTTGCGTAGTTTTAAAGATCTAAGCATACAAACAGCGGGAAGCGACTTTGTTTTATACTATGTAGTGATGCATGGTCCTTGAAACAGGTTAGGGGCGTGTGATTGTAGGATAACATCAGAACCTGGTGCATGGATAACATTTGGTATGACGTAGCTAGATAGAAGGAGTCCGTATAATCACGTTGACGATCATATTTTCAAAGACATTACAGTTTTATTTTTATAGTTAGTGCTGGTTCTAATTCGAATTTCTTTTTGAGAGTTGCGTCCGATATTTCAAAGCGAAAGTTTTTGAGGACGTTTAGACGTTTGTTACACAATTACGTAAAAATTACTGATCAGATTTTGATAAATTTTGGTATGGTATATTAATTACTTTATAAACTGGAACATAGGGTACTTCCTGCGGGAAAGGGGGGAATTCGGCGAGTGACAACGCGAGTGTATTTTATCATCTTATAGTACCCTGACCATGTATTCCATTTTTTTCTCTCCACAGACTACGATGTCGTCGGAAGTGTCAGAAGGGTGCGTGAACAAGGCGTTCGACGGCGCCGATGATGGATTCCACACTATAGACCTTCGGAATGGCAGACGTGATGAGGACAACCAGACCAGACCACAGGTACACATCTTATTATTCAGGAAGTAGTCATTTTGCTTCTCTTTTACCTGACCACCTGGAAACACCGCGTGACGTTAAATTTTTACTTCTATTCCCAATTTTTATTATTTTTATTTAAATACTTGCTGTGCCAGCGACTCCGTCCGCGTGGATGTCGTAAATTAACACCATGTCGTGTATGAACACAAATTCATAATTAACAAACGTACCACGTGATTCTTTAAATTGGCATAACTTTTTTATTTATGAACCGATTGACATGAACAAACACTAAATGTTATGTGAAGCTTACCAAAATATATAAGTGTAAACCATATCTAAATCGGATAAGCCGTTTCTGAGATTAGCGTGCACAAACGCAACGACAAACAGACTTAACATAGGGTGTTACTTCTACCTTAGCTTTCAAGGAATACAGCCGTGATATAGCATCACGCTATTTTATGTTATTTGGTAATTAATTATAAATAATGGCCGACCATTATGGGGGCTGAGTTACCCGCGTCTGTAGGAGTGCAGCCTTAAAATGGAATCCCTACACGTGGCCGCTGGGTAGTGCAAAACAGGCAACACAACCGCGCGGCCACAACAACACGGCAACAAGCCGCGGCTGGTTACCACCCACCGGACGAAGCCATGCCGTAAAGCGACCGAGTCGTATTTCGGGATGTAGTCCGGTGCAACCGTTGTGGGAGACGGGTCTGGGCAATTGCATCGACTCTCCAACTATCGTTCTCCCCAAATCTATCTACTCTACTTCGATTGAATAGATTTCTTCTTGATCTACGTGCTCCATCTTCGACCACACCGTCGCTTACCATTAGGCGAGTTGATGGCCAAACGTAGACCTATGATAAAAAAAAAGAAAACAAAAAAAATTGTTTCAATATCAAGTGTCTTTGTCTAACGTTTTCTAAATTACTTAAAAGGATAAGTACAGCTTAATATGGGTATTTTTTATAATGCAACTTAAAATGTCTGTCCACAAGCCAGTTCTGCTGGATAATACTATATCTCGTGGTAAGACTGGTTGTCAGTCTACCCGCAACGGCTGTCATAGTTTCATTGATAACCGGGGCCCTCGGTTTAACGTTCATGGAGGAGTCGATCGATATGAAAATTATGGTCACCCATCCACAGACTAATCGCGGCAAATAGCCTCGATTAGTTGATCCATTCGCATATTACTTAGTCTCAAGCCCCTTGGAAATAGCAAAATTGTATTAATACATAAAACGCCTTTTTTAATAACTTTGTGTTTTTATACATTTCTTATTCTACAATACTTGATTCTTAATAAAGAACTAAGCTTTGCACAATATTAAATTCTTATAAAGCAGTATTTTAAAAAGTATACGTGTAACAGTAAGTACCTCTCGCCAGCCATTCTCGATTTCCCTCCAAAAGCCATAAATATGGCGCGAATTTCATTATGTTCCAAATTCAAATTAAAGTCACGTCAACTTTGCACGTGCGCAGTACTACGGCGGAGTACAGATTAAAAACTAGAGTGCTCTCCACTGTAACTCAAGGAGGTTTAAATTAATTCGTTAGACTCTATAGATACTCCCGTTCGATATTACCGGAGATAGGTGTAGCTGTAATATCGGATTTAACGATGTTATGATGGTGTTTGAGTATTTGGTGGTAAAAATTATGGCAAACAATGTTTATGCATAAGTTATCTTAGATTGGAATATTATAAAATAATACAGACAATGAAAGTTTTATAATTTCTCTCCTCCCTTTTTCAATTAAAAATTTAAATATAGTATAATCAAATTAGACTATTTGGAATAGTACCTTTTGGTACCTACTTTTTGAATTACATACAATACAACAAGACAGTCGCCAAAACGCCCACCCCTCACTCAATAAAAACTTACCGTTTTTTTAAAGTAGAGCGGCTATCACATCATCAAAAAAGATATTGCCTGAAAACCCCAATTCCGTTAGGTCTATAATAAATCTAGAACAGGTACTAATTAAATACACCCCTGTTCGTAGCAGCCTATATGACTTTATACTTTAACAAAATATAGTAGATAGTGGGTACCCTTCAATCCCATTATCTATGATTGAAAATGATGTTACCACCTCATCCGCTTCCAAAATTCATAATTCCTTTGCCTCAATTGCCTCTATGAACCTAGCTTATACTACATTCCCTGTTTAAAGCCGGTGGTGTGCCGGTGTAACCCTCAGTGTCCCGCGTGGGGTCGTCCCGCCCGCATCGATAGCGTGTCGCGCCGTGAACCGGGACCAAACTTTTACGACAATACACGAAGTGGAACACGGAATGGTTTGAATTTGGAACTTTTTGGTGCAAGACGGGTGACGAGACAAAATGGTAATTTTAAATAATGTTTATTAATTTATTTTTAGATATTTCTAAAGATTAAAGGAATTACTTTTCAAAAATTTTTTTTGGTGGGTAGTTGAATTTTTAATAGGAACACTAAGAATATTTATATCATAATTATTATCAATTCATCATTTTGGTCAAGCCAAATTCTTTTTAGACTTGACAAAAAAATTATAAGGACATTTAATATAAATTTATTACAATGATTTTTATATATACTATTTAAAACGTTTGAAAATATTGAAATGAAAACGCTTAAAAAGCTGAAGCTTATTGTTATTGATATGAAAAAAATATGGTTATAAATATATTTACTAAAGAAAAAGGCTGTTGGCTCTTTTTCCCTGCTTTCAAAGGTTTTTCGGAAAATAAGTAATGGTGCCCACAAATCCGTATATTACTACAATATTCACGCATGTCAAAATTGCGTGCAGACCTTCGCCCTCAACCTTGACTTAGGTTGGTACTAGTTAGTGAGAAAAAACACGCGATTTCCTATTTACATACTATGCTAAATAAGATTAAAGACGAAATTCGTATTTGTTACCTATCACACCAACAGAACAAAAAAATACACAAAGATTTAAAAAGAATGCTATTGACGTTTTTTTTTTTTTAATACGAGGTTAAAGCTTCCATTGAGAAATTTTTGAACCTCGACAAATATAGGTTTATTATATATATAACCTACCTATTTTAAAAAGTGATAATAGTATTGCTTACCAAATTATCAAAATATGTCGTCTGTTTTGATCAAAGATTTATCAATCAAGAATCATTTTCTTAAAAATAGACCACGTAATTAATATAACCATCGACCATTTACTTACTAATGAGGTACGTAATCAAGTTTATTACATATATAAAAATATATTAAGTATTCTGTTAACCCACGTTTCTTACACCTAATGATCTTCACTCCGAGTATTTAACGAATAGAGTAGGTAACGTGGGCCTAAAATAATCGAGTAAAATAATATGTTTATTAGGAGTTCTTCTTAATGGATCTACTACAAATACTTACGTAACAGAAAGATTACAACGATGACATTTGAATATAGGACTAATTACCTATTAAATAATTAATCACTAGTTGCCCCAACAGGCGTTGTCCTGTACAAATTTCAAACCTTTAAAGAAAATTCTTTCCTTAAAAACCTAATACGGGCTCTTATGAACATTCGGTTCAGCCGTTCTCAAGTTATGCTCTTACCAATAGACAGCATTAAATTTAAATTTATATAGCTAAGACGTTGCGTTACACGATTGAAATGTAATTTATTAAACATTTATAACAATTATAACTTCAGAGTTCGCTAAGCATGCGTTAATGCTTTTCAAAGATTTATCTGTACAATATGTCTTCTCTATCTGATAACCTCAATTTCATTACTGTAATGAAATTGAGGTTATGCTGCAGGTTTTTAGTGCTATTTTAATCAACCAAATATGAATAATGTTTTTTATATAAAACTTATTATTTATTAGAATAGTAATTGTACGAGTGTAACTCTTTGCCTTTATAACTGAGATTATGTCTCGATATTCTATAGTTTCCAAGGTTGCTGGAACTTCAAAAACTACAAACATTGTCTAAATCTTAAAAGGCCTCTATACCGTTACCTACTTGACAAACCTCTTCAATAACCTGTTCTTAATGGGTGTTTATGGATAAATACTCTTCCACTCACTGTTAATCTTTCCCATAAATTTATTATTTAAATTAATTGTTCTGTGTCGATTCTCGGCTGACTTAGGTAAAAAAGAAAGGACAATGAAAATTAAGAGGTAATAGGGGAGGGAGAACTTATAAAAATGTTTTCCTGAATCACTTAAGTTTTCTGTGTGCATGTGCAGCTATATTTTCGTTAATAATTAAGTTTAAAATAAAATAAAACAAAGATAAATATGATATAAATTATGATACATGTAAGATAAGTACACAAATAAAACCTAAATACAATAACTACTTAATTATGTACCTACAAGAAAAATATTATACAAATAAAATATGATATAAATTGAAACAAAGTAGAGGACAGTAATTATTACCTGCAAAGTCAACAATTTCTGCTATCTATACTGCAATTAAACGGGTTTATAGTGTTCTACAATACAGTAAACTAGAGACTTTACAAATAGATACGGTATCTAAATGTATACTTTGACAACAGCAACACTTGTGGGCAAGGCTAGCAAACTATTTAAATATACTGTAAATATTATTGCAAGAATCTAAATTCACAATAAGGAAGGATAAGGCGCCCTTAAACCGCATTTCTTTTAAAGAGCTGATGCATTCACAACTTCGGGCAGTATTTTATATCCTTCCAGTGCGACATGTCGAGTTTTTAAGAGGATTGACGTTTTATTCATCATATAAATCTATGACACCCTAAAAATATTTCGATCGATTTTAGTCGCTGCCGGTTTTTTCGACTGATCAGAAAAAGGATTGTTACATAATGTTTTTTATAACAACGTGCTAATGACTGAAACTTAAAACGCACTTGCTATCTGAGTCGGAAAAGAGATGGGAAGTGTAACCAATTTTAAGAGCAAATAGATAACGTACAACCATAACTGTCCCACTATAGAGTAAGTGCCTCTCTCATAGAGACAAGGGATCACGAGCATTGATCAGCACACTAGCTCACTGCGGGTTCGCGATTTCAGATCATCAAAGTCCAGGTTTTCTCACGTTGTTTTCCTTCGCCGTATGTCTGTGATAAATTAAGAAAGTACATATGACATTAAAAATGTCACATCAGGGCTTACTCTTGAAATTAATTCCGCTCGATTGACATTAGAAATACGTCAGTTCGTACTTTTAGATGCCAAAATGTCTAAAAAATAATTAAAGATTTGAGATATTAACCACTTGGCCGCCACTACACAAAAAGTCGCTTCCCTTACCCCTGGCAACATAAATTTATCCTTATTATTGTTAAAATACTAAAGATTATTTTATTTTAAAGGAGTTAATTAGATTCCTAAACTAATTGTAATCGTGATCGTTGAACTCCCAGGTTCTTGTAACAAACAGCAATTAATTCAATATTTTACAAGCCTTTTTTATCGGCAATATGAAATCAAATAAGTCTAGGTATTTTATGGTTTATCTAGGGTGCTTCAACCTTTAGACCTTGAAGTCGGTATGGACGGTAATGACCTACCGTCCAAAGGCTGGATATGGTGTAATTTGGCTGTCAACTTGATGAGATTAGGTGATTGCCATGGTTTAATAATTGGGGTTATTTAGTTCACAAAAGCTGGGGTAAGTGATCCTATGGAAAAAAAAAACAACGACAACAAAAAATCGCCTGAGTAGTTTCTTGTCCGGTATGGTGGGAGAGCCAAGCTTCGGCACGAATGGGCCGGCTCGACCGGGGTGATACCACGGCCTCACAGAAAACCGGCGTGAAACAACGCTTGCGTTGTGTTTCGCCGAGTGAGTGTGGGTAACGGAGGCCCAAACCCTTTAAAAGGCTGGCAACCCACTTGTGACTCCTCTGGGGTTGCGGGTCAGGCAGGCAGCCGTCAGCTTGGTTGCCCCTACCCCATAAAAAAAACGGTAATCTGGCAATGGTAGCCAATACCTTTAAATTATTCATACATTTAGTTACTGAATAGATTCAGGCGTTACTTTGCGGAAGTCGATCACAATGGATGCAAATTAATATAATATCTACTTCTACAATATTGAGGATAGTCATGTAAATACCTGTGCAACGCCCTACCGCCCGCAAATATATGCACATACGCAAGCGGTGAAAATTCCGACTACCACCAACTACTCTACACGTGTTTCGCCCTCCCACGGGTCTCTCAAAATCTATTCATAAATAAGTTGTTAAGACATATCTTTTCGATAGATTTGGTCTTCTAGCTTTGTATTTCCAAACAGTTTGAAGTTCATGGTTCTAATTCAAACGGGTGACGAAAAAGTGAGCCACACTGGCCACACTATTTCGAAATAACACAAATTATCCGTGACTGTGCTACCATAATGACGCAATGCATATTGTAGAACTGTCAAAAGGAAAACTTAAGGTAAGCGAGTTGCTCAGTTACTACCTTTCTGGCTTTGGAAACAACCAGCGAAATCATCAGCAAGATATGTGGGCCATTGCAAATTTTTCTAAAAAAAATTGTCACTACGAAGTTTCGATAAAATCTTTTCTGTTAGGCCTGTACCAAAAGTATAAAATCATTACGAAGAATCTGAACGGGATACTGACCGATGTATGACTAAACTTCCTTTGTACTAACTCCTTGACTTGACCAGACCATTATACCGGCAAACTTCCGCATTTACAAACCATACATATTCAATTTGAGCTCATTCTCCTTTCAATAGACTCCAGGATCCTCGTAGCGAAGAATTAAGTACTTGAGCATAAAGCACAGGATACAACATATTGTTGGTCTACGAGGCCATTGTGTGGCCTGTATGGGCCCATTTAGTACCATTCATGACACACGTGACATCTAATAAGGTGAAGAGATTTTTATATTCGTTTTGTAATAGATTAGATTTGAATTAAAATCGTGATATATATCGGCGTGAATTGACCGCCACGTGTTTCAAGTACATAACGTCTTTATTCTAAAAAGGACGAAAAAGCTGTTCTGGAAACAAGGTGATAAAAAAAAAACTCACACACTAAAGTTAGCAACATGACGTTGCACTTGAAAGGGTAAGGCCACAGTTGTTGCAAAAGTAGAACTACTTTCTGCAGTTGCCGTTCCCGAATTTCCCACCGCGGTCCCTTATTTTACTCTGATTTGTCAAAGCTGGTCTACGTCATTCATTCAAAACACTACAGAATGGTCATGATCTTATCCGTGAATATTACATTCATGGACGGCTGATTGCTTGCTATCAAGAAACACTGGTTCACCCACTATAGATGGTAGATACCATTTTTTCCAGTTGTGGTAAATCCATCATAGGCGCTGTGTCGTGACTCCTCCCGAAGAAAAATCACAAAGCTGACCCAAATCTTTAAGGAGGTCCCGAGACCATAAAAAAAACTTAGGTACTATCTTTACTCTCTTACACTTTTCACTGTGAAACTGTATCAAATATATATTTAGGTGTAAATTCCTACACAAACATGCGATCAAAACCAAATACAAATTTCATTAGTTTTCTATTGCATACGTTTCCTTGTAAAATCCGTAATTTAATTATGTATTTCAAAAATCTGCCTCGTTGGTCTAGTGGTCCCAAATGCGACTGCTGAGCTTGATACCCTGGGTTCGTTTCCCGGGCCGGGCAAAGTGTTAAGTATTGAGTTTTTCTGTTAGAATATTCTCAGTAGCAGCCCGGAGTTTGGAATTGTGCCTGGTGGATGGCAATAGGCCACCACCACATGGGGCTTAATAACAGCATTGGTGAAATACAATACAATATTTATTTATTTCTCACCACAATATTAAGATAAACATAACATAACATAGCTTACATTGAGATGCATAAGGAAGATTTAGTATTGTATTATTAACAAATTTTCGGTACCTTCGTAGTCCAGAGTCATAAGCCAATCAGTTGCAGCATCTTTACACCTGAACTTTGTGAGCGTGTAGATTTGAAGATCTTTGTTAATTTTATTATAAAGATAAAATGTGAGTGTACAACTGTGTATAGCTTTGCCTACCCCTTCGGGGAATACAGGCGTGATGCTATGTTATTTCAAAAAGGAGCAACAGAAAATCGGCAAAATTCTTGTAATACTTATAGCAGTTTGTTGGTTTGATAAATCTAATCGTTGGAACAGTCAAGAGTCATTCCCTTGCAATGAACTTGAACAAAATTATCTTATTTAATAAATTACTTTGTCGTATCAGAAGTATGATTCAAACTGAACTCAGTTTCATAAGGAAACGCCCACTACTTCCCGTTGTATTTTTGTTATTTTTATATGAGAATTCTACTTGTTTTTTTCCTTTTATCTTAAGATTCACGCTCGAGCCCGATAGCCCGGTTAGTGGAGGGTGATATTAGGATAACATCAGAACCTGGCGCATGGATAAAATTTGGTGTAACATAGCTAGATAGAAGGAGACCGTATCGGTGGCGGTTACCACCAACAACAGCATTCCCAAAGAGGGTTGACGTCAGGCAGGCGGCCGGTCATAAAACACAGCCAAAACTTTAGCAGCATGGCAGATATAGGTATGCTGCGCCGACCCCAAATAAATTGGGATAAGGGCAGGGGGATGATGATGATCTTAAGATTCACGCTCACTGCCGACTTTGACGTTGTGATTTATGGGATAATTACTTGCCAAGGTTAGCTGGCTTTAGGTTGCTCGTCTAGTAAAAAAAACATCGTGAGGAAACCTGGACTTGATGGTCTGAAATCGCCAACCCGTAGTGAGCTAGCGTGGTGATCAATGCTCGTGCCTGCTTTTTTCGTGTGGTTGATGAACAACCTAGTGTCAGAGTTTAAACCGCCCGTAGGCCTCTGACATGGCTTTACACACCATCGAGAACATCTCTCATGTGTGGCAGAGTGGGATAATTATAGGCTGGTTATGATGTTATAAAATGCGTTAACGATAGCTATGCTTTCTACTGGAAGCAACTGCTCCTGACCGTATAATGAGCTCTTCAAAATAAGAAGTTTGTCGAAGAAGCTTCTACCAGACATCTATCTACACATTGACACAACACCAAGTAGGTACAACTTAATTTTTGCGATCGTTTTTCGACCAAGAGTCACAACGGGTTATGAAGGTGACATTGCTAAATGATCTCGATAAGGAACCCTTGAAATTTATTAAAACATATTTATAAATTAAGCTAAAACCCCTCTACATAAAAACGGCGCGTAGTATGAAAATTTGCTAATCTGACATTGTTATCTACAAACCATTCAACATTTTTATTATCTAATAAGGAGACAACTTAAACTTAATTTAATACATAGATATAGTGATATACAGGTAATAGCCGTGGTCGTATTCCACCTTACCCTAAGGGCTGTTCAAACAACAACAAAAACCTAGACTTCATAGTATTAAAATACATTATAACAGTAGTAAATGATCCATGTGGAAAGGTGCCATACGACCACGGCTAACATTGCATAGGATTTTTTTAAAAATTGAAAAATGGTTTTACATTTGGCCACCAACTCGCCTGATGCTAAGCGATGGTGTGGCCGAGGAGGGAGTACGTAGATCCAGAAGAAATCTATTCACTCCAAGTAGAGTGGATAGATTTGGGGAAAACGATAGTTGGGGAGTCGATGCAACTGCCCAGACCCGTCTCCCACAACGGTTGCATCGGACTACATCTCGAAACACGAATAGGTTGCTTCACGGCATGGCTTCATCCGGTGGGTGGTAACCAGCCGCGGCCGAAGCCTCCCACCAGAGTTGTGATGCCCGTTTTGCACCACCCAGGGCCCTCGTGTAGGGATTCCATTTTAAGGGTGCACTCCTACGGACGCGGGCAACTCAGCCCCCAAGATTAGGCCTGTATTCCCCGAAGGGGTAGGCAGAGGTGTACTTTTTTATCCTAAATATCACCATGCTGCTATTAAGTCATAGGCGGTGAGAATTCCGGGCACACACGGGCTGCTACTGAGAATTTTCTTACAGAAAAACCCAATAACATTTTCCCGACATGGGAATCGAACCCAAGACCTCATGCTCAGCAATCGCAGTTGGGACCACTAGGCCAACGAGAAACTGCTTAGTGGGTAACCTTATTAGGACCTAGTCATTGTGCAGTCACGTGATACAAATTACTAGTGCAACCATTCAGATTGAAATATATTACCTGGTTCTATAAACATGCACGCCACTACGTCATTTGGGTCAATAGTTCATGATAATTGTGTTTAAGGGTTAAAGACACGGTTGTGCATTGCAGTAGTTTTATGCTACAAAATCCCCACTTTCATACTCATTTATATTATAAAAGCGCAAGTGGTTTTGTTAGTTTACTTACTACCTACGTTTTCCGGCTTAACTATTATTGTTAATTTGAAGGTTTTTGGCAGACGGGGCGTGGACATTAGGACAATTGTGTCCTATCTATAAATGCTTTCAATATCTTGATCTTTGCATTAATTCGATCCACCCCAATCCTTGCTCGTGCTAGCTCGCACTGCTGTAACTTTAAATTCGTCTCTAAATAATAATAATCTGAATTCGATCTAGCCAGTCCCTTGCTGTCTTTCTACTGGCGATGCCCTAAGTCAGCGGTTAAGAACCTTTTTGGCTGGCGACCGACATTTAAAAAATATTAGAAGCCCGCGGCCCGATCAAAAATAAAAACATCAATTTACGACATTGACTTTATTCAAAGTAAGTTAAAAAAAAAATTAAGAATAAAGTAACACCACCGGCCTAATTTTAACAAGTCGAAGATTGAAGATTTCTATTACCCATCTACTTTTTATAAAAAAATATTTTACCATTGAAAAATTCGCTATATTATGACAATTAACATTATGTTTTATTTCTAAACTACAAAATGTATTAGAAACCACATAAATTATACATACCTTATTTAATCGCAGTAAAGAATGCGTGTTGCATACACTTTTTATTATAATAATTTCAGCAAACACAATTCTGTAATACTTAGGCAGATCTAGTATAACTTGGTTAGCTTAACAGTGTGAAAAAATAAAGTGCACTCATTGACAATTACACTAGAACCCTGCGGTTATCGGTCATTGCGGCGCGAATTCGATACCTACGTCATACCTCCCCCGCCCCTCGCATGGCACGGTGCATTTCGAGTCAGGATCCAGTGATTACGGCGCGCTTTGTCAAAAAGTCCCGCGGGTCTCGCGACCCATCTCAATATGGCCCGCGACCCAAATTTGGGTCGCGAACTCGCGACCCGAGGTTAAGAAACGATGCCCTAAGTCATGGCCTGTACCCCGCAGAGGGTACCTTTAACGCTTAGTTTATTGTGGAATGCCCTACCTGGGAGCCTTAGTTTTCTTAAGGCAACCACAGGAAAACCTGATTAAGCAGTCGACAATATCCTAGGTGGACGTGACAGATGACCTAAAAAAAAATAAGCATTAATACAAAGGGCTGAATACTGTATCCTCCTTCTCCTTCGTGTGGCTTCTGTAAAGGGGTATCTTTTTAGAAGTAAATGATAAAGATATGATACAATGATCGTCATCACGACTTCTTGATCTTTCTCTTATTGTCTAATGTATAACCAAGTGTTAAACACTGTTACACTTCATCGAGGCCATCTCTCAAATGTTATGGTTGGTGAATAATATCAGTGTTTAGACCGCGAGTAGGTCTGACGCTTTACACACCACCGAGAATATCTCTGATTTCCTCACGTTGGTTTCTGATATCATCACACCTGTATTTCTCAAGGAGGTTGGCAAAAGTATACAGTTGTAGATCCATATTTCACCAATGTTGTTACCTAGTTCTATGTAATAGGTGGCCATCAACCAGGCACAATTTTTAACTCCGGGTTGCTACTGAGAATTTCTTACCAGAAACCTAAAAACACTTTGCCCTATGCGGGAATCGAACTCAAACCCTCAGCAGTTGCCCTTTTGATGTCTTGGTCTGCCATATTAGGCAGTATCACTATATAAAGTAGTAGATAGTAAAACAAAGTCCCCCATCGCGTTTGTCTATCTGTCTGTTTGCGATAAACTCCAAAACTACTCAACGGATTTTCATGCGGTTTTCACCAATTCACAGAGTGGTTCATGAGGAAAGTTTAGTTGTATAATTCCCGTGCCAAGCCGAAAGGGGGGCCGGTAGTCATTATTAACTTGTATTATGATAAGATAATGTCTAAGCGCACTTGTTTAGCTCTCCCAAACAAATAAATTTTATGGAGCCATCCAATAAATCACTTTTATTATTACAATCATATGAGTCTCGGTATGATTCGAATCCTTTAATTCGGAAACACCCACTGTCTCCTCTGGACTCACATATATCATAGAGTCACGCGTCAGTCTCGATTACTAAATAGTTTAATGAGTGTACTAAATCTTTATTTATCTAGTGGGTGTTCAAGCTGTGATTATATGTATAAGGTCCTAATTTATTATATAACTTCATTCGAAGTATTAAATAAGTCAAATACGGTGATATAGTGATTGGATTGGAGTTGTGATGGAAGGTTTAGGTGTATAATTCGTTAAAGTTTTGTGGATATTGGTTGAAATATGACGACGATTGTTGAAGATGTTGGAAGAATTGGTTTCACAGTGCGTGCGAAGCCGGGGCGTTTAGTTATCATTAAAAGACGAAAAGTGGGCGGTGGTTTTCACCGAGCCACCTTGAAGTTGTTACAATTTTTCAAAGTGCTCCAAACCAAGCTTTATCGTAAAACTTGTGAATATTTGGGGTATTGTCTATACTTAGTGTAGATTGTAATTCGCCGTGGGTTATTTCCAAGGCTGTCGTTAATGAAATCTAAAAGTTATTAACTAATAAATGGATTAGCAGCTTCAAAAGGGATAGGTACACCATTCTGCGTGAAATAATGGATTTAAAAAATATGGAACCTTACAGGAGCTCGACCAATCTGTTGAGCGAAGCTGATTGATTGGAAGTGTCGTATGGTCACGTTTTAATTGCAGTGATTTCTTCTAGTAATTCTCTAACTTGACATTATTTATTATCATAACATTGTAGGCGAAAGTTTTTTTTGTAAAAGATTTAAATATTTTAGTAAGATTTTTGAGGGCTGAGTTGCGTCCGTAGTAGTGCACCCTTAAAATGGAATCCCTACGCGTGGCCCCTGGGTGGTGCAAAACAGGCAACAGAACTCTGGTAGGAGGCTTCTGCCGCGGCTGGTTACCACCCAGCAGACGAAGCCATGGCGTGAAGCGACCTAGTCGTGTTTCGGGATGTAGTCCGGTGCAACCGTTGTGGGAGACGGGTCTGGGCAGTTGCATTAACTTCCCAACTATCTTCCTAAATCTATCCACTCTACTTAACGAGTAAATAGGTTTATTCTGGACCTACGTGCTCCAGTCTCGGCCACACCGTCGCTTACCATCAGGCAAGTTGATGGCCAAAAGTGATCCATTTTTGACAAAAAAAAGCTATAAACATTACCTACTGAACAAATTATAATCTCTAGGATTTTTCCCTATAAATTTGCATTCTTCCATATATTTGCTGTCCTTGTTATACAGTTAGCAATACATCAACTAGGACTTTTTTCGTAGTCTTTCAGTGCATCAAGCAACTTTTGTTTGCGGGGTTGTAGATCTTCGGCTGTTACATTGGACAGTTTCTGGGGGTCATTCGTAAAGATCCCCAATACATATAATAGTTACCTTTAACAGCCCACGCTTCATATGCCCCTACACGTAGTTCCATTTTTGATAAAAACAAAACTCATAAAAATCTGCTAATGCGATGCAAAATATGCTAGGAATAAATTGGATATGTAACAAAAAACCCTTTCAAACTATTTATTTTTTTATTGTTATTTTCTTCCTATAGGCTACAACAGAAGCTGAACCGTCTCCAAGGAGAACCGCTCACGATGAGGAGCAGTCGCTCAAGTGCGGCTGGGGCATGTTCCGACCCACATGGCTACAGCGTTTCCGCACCGCCAAGTGGGCGTTGTTCTGGCTCTGCTGGGCAGGTGCTATCCAGGGTAAGTTATCTTCAAGTAATTATATAAATTAAATTTGAATTAGACCTGGTTCATATTAAGCGGGTATATTAGTACCCGGATTGTTGGGGGTCGGAGTCATTAATCATCACACAGTGGGTGCCTGAAGATGGGCGACGCCGAGTCAGGCTCAGAAATCGCTGGCATGATGACCTGAATAATTTTTGTCATGTGTGAAGGTGGAAATTCATCGTGAATATTGTGCCGGACTTGACGATGAAGCCACTCAATGAGAGATAAAAACGTTTTATGAATATGGAAGGTAATGGGGGAGGTGACTGACCTATGCTGTACAAAATACAGAAGCATATAGAGCATTTGCCTTTTGTAAAAACCTATTTGATAAAAAATTGTAACCATGGAGTTTCTTGCACAGTCTCCTCCATAAAAATCTACACTTTAGTACGTACGTGGCAACTAGCTTCTGAAAATTCAAAAGTGCCAGTAATTCTAGTATTCGGCCAAAGTTGAGTAAAAGTTTTGACTACTTCCACGTGAGTCCCATAGCACACAAATCAATAGCTTGCCTACTGCAGTAATTGAACCTTCAAAATCGTTGATAAGAATATTTTTTGAATCAGCTTGAACTAAAGTCCCAAGAAAAACATACTGACGTCATTCGATTACCTACTCTAAGTCAATTAAAGGCATAGAGTCGGGTCATTTTATGACTCATTGTTTATAACAATAACGATCAATATGGTTGCGTGCCGATTTAATTCGATCGTTCCTTTGTTTAATTACAATTAATTATGATGAGTGTAGAAATATTTTATATTAGATTTTTATAATATCGTTATCGGAAGCAGTGTACGTGTTGAATAATATGTTATGGAGTAAATTCTACTAATAATATTAATGTGATAGTTTGGTGTTTGTTAATCAATCACGTAAATGAACGGATTTAGATGTTTGATGTACTTATAGTTACTTTAGCAGGCTATTTTACGGGGAGTGCTCTGAAGAGCTATTCAACCTCATCCCTCTTCAGTCGTTTCACCATCGTGAAAGATTTTTTGTTTTCGGGAGGATACCTTCAAAAAGGCGCCCGGTCTTCGGGGATAAGACCGGAGAGTGTGGGATTCTTACCTCACTAAAACAGCCCCGGTGGTCACCATCAGCATATGCCCCCCGCATTGGGTCCTCTGAACAGACCAGCTCCAGTACCCCCGCTATGCAATGCTTATTAAGGAACATCCCTGGGGAGACTGTAAAGGGATCTCCCCTAAGCCTCGCTATGCACGGTGGCATGTGACCACTATGCCACCGTCTTCTCTGGGGTCACATGATAGGTGAACAGAGTCCCCGCTCTATGCACCTGTGACCCCAAAGGCCCGCATACTTTATTTAATCATACAGGCGGGGTTTCGGCTGTTAGGCGCCGAGGCGGTTGCTTCCTCGACGCCTTCTTCTCCGAGCGGGATCGGCCCTCTCACGATCCCGCTCAGAGAAGAATCGGCCTCCTTCTGGACCATAACGGTCTCGCAGAAGGAGGCCATTTCCTGCCAGTTCGCTGCGTCTGCCAGCTTCACTACTGCTGGCAGAGACAAGTCACGACCGATTTTTGCCCCTAGTACCCGCCGATCAGCTTCCCACGCAGGGCACACCTCGGCAATGGTGGCAATTTGCCGTAGCCTCTCGCCCAATCCAAAATTCCAAATTTTTTTTAACCTTCAGTATTTGGAATGGGCTTCCTCGAGGGGTCTTCCCGTGAAGCAGCCTCAAACAGACAGCATCACACAAAAATAAAAGAGAGTCCTCTTTGAGAAGGGCAGGCAACGCATCTGAGATAGATAGGTACCTTTGGTATTGCATGTGTCCATAGGCGGCGGATACCACTTACCATCAAGTGGGCCGCCATGTTTGCCACTCTATGACATAAAAGATCACGGCGTACCCCAGGTAAACTAGAATTCAGTGAGTGAAATTGTGAGGTGCAGCTTATAAAAATAGAATATTTTTTTATTTATATATATAAAGCACGGCTGGGTTGGGCCGTACATATCTGCAGTATGCTAGATGGTATACGCATGGCAGACGAAGGCGAAGATGGAGGGACAAAATTGGAAAAGAGAAAGAGACCTTTGCCCTGCAGTGGGACAAGAAAGAAGAAGGAAATAAAAAAATATATTGGCGTATTATAATAAAAGCTCTTCTTTTCTCTTCTCTCTAAGAAAAAGAAGAAGAAGAGAGATAATAAAAGCACAACAGGTTCACATTACATAAAATATTAGACAGAAGCATTAGGATTAATAAGTTTAAACATGATAGGACATGGTAGTGCCAAAACGGCTGCAGCTTAGCATAATGATGAGAGGAAGTAATACTGAACACCCGATGCTGGTTTTAAGGTGCAACCCACGAGTGTTAGACAATATATGGACTAGATATAAAGTATAGATAGATGATCTAATTATTAAAGTGTGAAACGCCTTTACAATTTGTGTAACTTGATTGTTTTATTTCAAACTCAAACTCAAAGTCTTTATTTGCATGTTAAGGTATTACAGGTCTTAATTTAAATATTACGTACAGCTTAACGGCCTTTTTCAGGTGTTGCAAATTTGAGGGCTAGCACTAACTTATTATAAAATACATTTGCTTAACTTAGGACTTAGCTATAAGTTATTATAGTAGTACTAGGTAGTATTTCTTGCGTTTAAAAACATTATTCATAAACTAAGTAGGTATATTGTAGTAAGTATGTAGTTCGTTATTATTTGTAATTATTCGGGTAAGTATATAATATTTCTTGCGTTTAAATACATTATTCATAAACTAAGTAGGTATATTGTAGTAAGTATGTAGTTCGTTATTATTTGTAATTATTTGGGTAAGTATATAACATCTATTTTTTTAATAATTTTTATTTTTTGTTGGGATATAGGTAAGGTATATAATGTATTATGTGGGTTAGTATAAAATGAAAGTAGGTATTCTTAAAATGTAGGATTTAGTAGGTAGGTGCTTGTGGGTGTGAGGGGTTATGTATTTAGCGTTTAATTTTGGGAGACATAAGACATATTATTATATGACATAGACACAAACATACATAACATAAGATCACGCCTGTATTCCCCGAAGGAGTAGGCAGAGGTGTACAAAACTTTGCCCGACCCGAGAATCGAACCGAGACCATCATGCTGAGCAATCGCGTTAAGGACCGTTTGACCAACGAGGCAGACAAATAAATACGTGTGATATCTGTTTTAGGAAGGTTTTAAGAATCATATTACTTTGTAAGTGAAAATTATGTAAACGTGGTTGTTACTTGTTACTATATAAAAACCAGCTGTGCCCCACACACGTTGTTCTGCCATATACATTTTCTGGATAGGGCCACCCTTACCACCTAGAGGGGTATAAGAAATAAATAGCCTACGACTTATTCTCAGACCTACCAATTAAACACAAAAATTTCACAATAATCGGTCAAGCCGTTTCGGAGGAATTCGATAACAAACACTGTGACTCGAAATTTTTATAAATTATTTATTAAACATTACCTGGCAGTTGACCTATGAGTCTAGCGGTTACACTGACTGCTTCTATGACTCTATTTCCTCGGATGTATAAAATTTAATATTTGTTTAACAATTCTATCTCCGCTCACATTCGCACGACATCGAATTACAGCTCCGATATAATCTATGCAAATAACCATAAGTACTCAATGATCTAGACAATAACATCTGTTAGAAAGCACACGCATATTGTATTGAGAAACTGTGTTACGATCGCGTATCACACACTTTCCCTAAGAAATTTGCTTCCGACACGAAACTGTGTCGGTGTAAAAACTACGGACATTATGTCTAGTTAAGGTTCTGTGGATTTGATTGTTAATATATATTCTTGTGTTATATTCTAAGAACTGCCAGTAGAGGCATAACGATAAAT
Source organism: Xylocampa areola (assembly GCA_935421205.1). NCBI lineage: Eukaryota > Metazoa > Arthropoda > Insecta > Lepidoptera > Noctuidae > Xylocampa > Xylocampa areola. Next base: position 22,214,834 of record OW285200.1, on the reverse strand, counting down.
CTAGCAAGTTTCTGTAGGAATATCTAAATAAATATATCTGCCTAGCCTTTTCCCAATTACATTGGGGTCGGCTTCCAGTCAAACCGGATGCAGCTTAATACTAGTATTTTACATGGAGCGACTGCCTATCTGACCTCCACAACCCAGTTACTGGGTAACACGATATCTCGTGGCATGACTGGTTGTCAGACTTTCAGGCCTCTGACTACCCGTAACGGCCGTCATAGATCTTAATTTGACAACCGGGACCGACGGCTTAACGTGCTCTCCGAGGCACGGAGGGGTCTCGGTATGAAATGATGGTCACCCATCCACAGACCGACCGCGGCAAGCACAGCTTAACCTCGATCGATCGAACTGTGCGGCTGTTACTTAGCCACGAGCCCCCTCGAGGAATATCTAAATAAATGAACTTGGTTATTGCTTTTGGTCTAGGTTGCGATCACGCGAGGATATCTCGATTCTAACTTCATCTTGATTAGGAGTTTAAAATTCATCCGGTTTTGAAACAGCGTCATTACTTTTTTTTATTGCGAAGCAATGAGATTCTTTGATGAGTCGTTCTGAGAGATGCTACATCTCTTTAGGGTCTTCTACTTCTAAGTGAGTTGATGGTAAACGGACTCTTTGTTGGCCCAGTATTCTGCTCCTCCTGGAATATATTTAATCAGATATATTTTTATACATATTCCAACTATAGGCAGTGGCAGCGTAAAGGTGGGGCGGTAGGGGCGCGGTGCCAAACACCAAGGGGTGACAACGTGGTGACAACTCACTCGCTCAGCTTAGTAGCTATTAGCCATCGTCCTATAGTAGGATAGTGTGATCCGGATATTTTGGATAGGCCTCCGCCTAGAAAGATGTTGGTACCGTAACCATTTAAGCCATGACCGATCTAAATTAGTCGCATAGCAATATTTGTTGTTTTACTGGTGATGCCCCATAGAAAACTGCCCCGGGTGCCAAGCCATGCTACGCTGCCATTGACTATAGGTACCTACTTCATCTTCTTCTTCTAGTCAGAAAACACTAGCCAAGTCGCATACAAGAAAGAGCACTTCTCCGTACACCCTATAACCCTGATGTTCGTTATAATCATATGCTATCATAATAATAATTCACAGAGAAATGGGGTTGCCTTTAACTGGGGAACGTACCTACTTCGTCCATTATAAAGCAATAATTAAATTAATTAAACAAGCGCCCGCGTTGTCGCCATGTGTATCAAATTATAACTAGTAATTGAGAGGAATGGGTTACATGTTCTCAGTAAGCGATTACTTAATGTATTAGAACTAAATTTAATTTTGTGGAGGGGTGTACCGTCTCGCAATTATGCTCACATTATGCAGTCTTTAGTTTTAGACAGTGGCTGAATTGAAGTAGGTGGTAACAACTTGAATTCTCAGAGCTTTGAATAACTCTGAGAATTTTCATTAATATAAAATATCTGAAAAAAAAAAATGACTTGTAAAAGTGTCTACAACAGATGTTTTTACAGAAATAAATATCATTTAATGCAATAAATTAAAGAAATTGATTCTTCTTAAGTGTTCTATTATGGCGAAAAAGTTAGGAACATCGTGAGGAAATCTGGACTTGATGGTCTGAAATCGCCACAGCGCAGTGAGCTAGCGTGGTGATCAATGCTGATATGATCATGAGGAGGCCCTTGCCCTGTAGTGGGACAGTTATGGGTTAGTTATGTTTATGTATGTATGTTTAAGGTATAAAGACCAGCTGCTGGGCCGGTTAGATTCCCGCACGGAGCAATTATGTGATATGATCAACAGTTAATTGTTCCGGGCCTGGGTGTATTTTGCATGTTAGATTTGTGTGTGTAAACGCACCCACGATACAGGAAGAAATTCCTGCAGCGGCGTAAAGTTTTACTTAAAAGAAAAAAATATACTCCGCAGAGAATTGAAAAAAAAATGGAAGATACTGCTTCAAATGATGCTCCCATGAATCTTATTTTCCACTGAGTAAGAACTTAAATTAGATTTTGAGTCCGACTCACTTTTAGCCGTACATTATATTGTATTTAAATGACAATAAGATTGTAATGTTTTCTACTCAGTACTTCAGTGGGTAAGATGTTAGTATGAATTTCAAAGATGTAATTATTCTTAGAAACTCCGGTATCCTAAAAGAATACCGCAAGATATAAGTTATAATTCTGTGCCTAAAACGCAATACATACATAATATACATAACAGTCATGGCAACCCTTACTATATTTGTTACAATTTGACCTTGAGCCACACACTTGACGCTCTTTTTATGATAATCGGAAGTGATGTGACGTCAATAGTGATAATAGTAAAATAAGATTATCTAAATATATAAATTAAGTACATACATTTGCCATTATCAATGTAAAGGTATAACACCGAATTTAGTTTTTGTTTAGATATATCTGCCTAGCCTTTTCCCAACTACGAGTACATTGGGGCTGGCTTAAAATCTAACTAAGATGCAGTTAATACGATTATTTTTTATGTAGCGACTGCCTATCTGACCTCCAGAACTCAGTGATTGGGTAACATGTTATTTTGAAGTAAAACTGGTGGTCAGACTTTCAGATTTTTGGGGACTGAGTTGCCCGCGTCCGTAGGAGTGCAACCTTTAAATGGAATCCCTACACGTGGCCTCTGGGTGGTGCTGCACAGGCAACACAACTCTGGTGAGAGGCTTCGGCCGCGGCTGGTTACCATCCACCGGACGAAGCCATGCCGTGAAGCGACATAGTCGTTTTTCGGGATGTAGTCCGGTACAACCGTTGTGGTAGACGGGTCTGGGCAGTTTCAACTCCCCAACTATCGTTCTCCCAAAATCTATCCACTCTTTCTTCCAGATTTATTCTGGATATACGTGCTTCATCCTCGGTCACACCGTCGCTTACCATCAAGCGAGCTAGTGACCAAACGTAGATCCATTTTTGATAAAAAAAAGGTACCTGCCTACTCGTAGCGACTGTCATAGATCTTCGGTTGTGAACCGATGCCGATAGTTGACCGTGCTCACTATTTCTTATGTTAAATGTGTTTCATATTTTAACTGCCTGGTTGGACTAGTGGTCCCAAGCGCGGCTGCTGAGCAGGAGGTCTCGGGTTCGATTCCAGGGTCGAGTGTTATTGAGTTTTTCTGTAAGGAAATTCTTAGTAGCAGCTCGGAGTTTGGAATCGTGCCCGGTAGATGGTATCAGGCTCTCCACCTATTACATGGGACCTAATAACAACATTGGTAAAATGTGGGTGTACTTACTGTGTATGTCGCAGATGGACATACACAGTAGCTGCATTGGTAAACGCAAAGCGTTCATACAATTTTGCGTGTTATTATTCGGTAATTATGTAAAACTACTAAACGTCGTTTAGCTGTTTTATAAAACAGTGCTGTTTTGTAAATCAGCTAGCGGTTTTGTAAAACAGCGGATTCTACTATCCATCTGCGACATGTACATCTCTGCCTACTCGTTCGGGGAAAACAGGCGTGAGTGCTATGTTATTGTTATGTATAAATATGTTTCTGAGGCATGGAGCGGTCTCGCTATGAAATTACAGTCACCTATCAGTGACTAAACGCGGCAAACGCAGCTTAACCTCGATTAATCGATCTGTGCAGGTGTGGCTCTCACTTAGTTCTTCTTAAGAGTAAACTGAATAAATTAGATCTTCTCATGTGGTTGATGAACAACCTAGTGTCAGAGTTTAAACCACCCGCAGGTCTCATAACATGGTTTTACACACCATCGGGAATATCTCTTAGGTTTGCTGGTTTCTGCACGATGTTTTACTTCACCGTTTTCAGCAAGTGATAATTAATTTATAACAACATGACTTCGAAAAGTCAGTGGTGCGTAGCGGTGACCTTTGACTTGTCAGTCCAACGGTCATACCACTAGCCTGTCACTGCTGATATGCTGATAGATTAATAGGTATACTCGCGAAAGTACAAGATTGTACGCCTAACAATAATATTTCTATTGTTTAATTATTGAATTCAAACGGGACTTAATCGCGCTAAAAGTATAATATTTATTTACCTCGACGTTTCGATCAAGTTGCATTGATCGTGGTCACGAGTAGACTGGAGAATGCGGGTGTCATCGTCGCGAAGAGCGAATGGTTTTTGCATCCACCCGCACTTGATCTTGTAAATCCGTTTTCATGTTATAATCGCGACACACAACACTCACGACATCTATCGACTCCTTTGTAAAAGATTCGCGAACATTTGCCAATGACTGGGTTCCAAGCCGCCGCTAACTTAAATCCGTCTTCCCGGTTAAAATTTGGATGTTTTTTAATTTCAACCGCTTCACGTACAATTCTTGAGTAATAATGACGTTCATTGGAGAGGATTTTCGGGTCGTGGAGTTCAATCCAGTGGTTGGGTCCCGATTCAAGCAAATGCTCAGCGATCGCAGATTTGTTTACCTGGCGGTTTTTTACAGCTGCTATATGCTCTTTGACTCTTTCCGCTTTGGTTCGCTTGGTCTGTCCTATATAAGATTTACCGCAACTGCAATCAATTTTGTAAACGCCTGGAGTCTGCAGAGGTGTCACGTCTTTGGGTGTACGGACATGCCTTGTCAATTTAGATAATGGGGTAAAAACAGTGTTTATAGAGTAGTTTTTAATCACTGCTCCAATTTTATCTGTTACTCCCTTTATATATGGCATGAAGACCGGCTGCCGTTTGACGTCAATCTTGCTCTTCTGATATCTGCGTCTAGGGCGCCATTGTCCAGTCACTTTGTAGCCATTTTGTTTAAGGACCTGCTGAACGTGCATTATTTCCGCGTCAATGTGTTCAGGATCACATAGGTTACTTGCCCTATCCATCAATGCTTTGGCTACCGATTGTAAGTGACGAGGATGATGATGTGACAAGGCGTTGAGATATCTGTCAGTGTGTGTTTGTTTTCTATAGACCGTGTGAGACAACGAGCCATCAGGTTTCACCATCACTTTGACATCCAGGATAGCTAAAGATCTATCCACTTCCACTTCATATGTGAACTTGATGTTTGCGTGGATGCTATTCAATCGACCCATGAGTTCTTCTACTGCCTGTGCGTTACTCTTCATGATGCAGAAAACGTCATCCACGTAACGTCTCCACAGTTTTACCGCTGACGATCTCAAGTCTATGTCTTGTTCTATATGTTCCATCCAGATGTTTGCAAGGACTGAGGCCACAGGGCTACCCATGGCGACACCATCAACCTGGAGGTAGTGTTGTCCGCGGTACAAAAAGTAATTCCCTTCCAGGCAATTCCTCAACAGAACCATGTAGTTGTCTGAGAGGTGGTTATCCTTCAACTTTTCCTTTATGACTTCGAGGCACTCTTTAACTGCAACGCTAGTGAACAATGACTCGACGTTGTAACTCACCATGATGTCGTCTGGTTCCAGTCCCAGTATTTCTATTGTGTCTGTATTTGCGAGTCAACAGGTTTAAAAAAAAATGCTGACATGATTTGCCTGTAATTTATAATAAACATTATGTACTGTTGTTGGAAAAACCTGGATGAGTCTAGCACAGGAGTGTGGAGATTTGCACAAGCGGAGAGGTCTATAGCCCTTTTTTTTATGTGGAGAAATGCCCTCGCATACCGCTCTGAAACGGGGAGACAGAGCGGTTATATGGGACTCGAACCCACTAAAACAAAATAAAAAATAGCGTACCGCCTCAGCTGCTTGAGGGCGGGACGCGGGAACGCTCTCGCACACAACCGCGAGAGACCTATAGCCCTATACCCTGCAGTAGGTACAGTCAGGCTGTGGATGCTGATGACTCTTGTTTCCGGATCTAGATTGTTTTGTCACTAAATTGTCTTTATACCAATAGTGAGTTTCTGTGATTTAAAAATTAAACATAACATGCAAAAAAAACCCAATCGTAGTACTTACTTCTTCGCGGACTTCTAAAGCAAAATACTCAGTTGAGTTCTACAGGAAGCCATACTTAAACCTAAACAAACACACAAAAGGGTTAATATAATAATAAAATACATTAATTAATATAAAAAACAGCCCACTTGGGGGCGGATAACTAGATTTATACGGCGATTCTCCCACAAAATTAATTGTATGCCGCAAGTTGTAAGAGATAGCGTTTTGTTTTTTGAAAGTGCATCAGAATAGTTTTAGGGCCGGTTCCTCAATCTCTAGGTAAGTTAAATCTGAAGATAAATGTAATTTTGACAATTTTGTTTATCATTATATTATGAAAATCTGTCAGAAGGTCAAATATGCCTATAAGTTCAATTACCCATTATATAATTTCTGACAACTTCTACAGTGACGTCATTATAAAAAATATGACAAGTCTTGATATTGAAGATCTGTTATCTGTAATAGAAAATATATAGGCGCTTGGTAATGCATCAACTAATTACAAAACTAACAGGAAAGTTTTAAAATGCCTCTGCATTAACTGGGTTTGTAGTCCTGTTTATTTTACCGAGTCAGCCAACGTGATTTTATTAACAAGAGGAGCATAAATGTAATAGGTACGGAACAATTTCATATTTTCACCGTTCAAATTCAAATTCAAATCATTTATTCTGTAAATAGGTTTTTTGGAACTCTTTTACATGTCAAATTAAAAACTAGAAGGCGCCGGCTTTTCCTGTCTGACTACCTCTGAGAAGAAAAGCCGAAACAAACTCAGAGGTCACAGTCTCTTTTAAAGTCCAGACATCAGTATATAAGGCTATGTGAGCGTAATCATGTAGTCACCCGCCACAATAGATAAAAAGAACGTTAATCCGCCCGCCATCGTTTATGACTTGTATTCATAATACTTCTGCAAAACACTCTTAGTAATTTCGCAGAAAAAAGGTTAAAAGCAACGCGTAATGACTACCTGCAGTGTTAATATTGTTGCTCCGAGTTCACCTTCTGTTTCTTAAATAACAAATGGAGAGACTTAATATTTTCCTCCTCTCACTTTGTTTATATTAATATTATTCTTTGACTTTGTTTATATTAAATCTGAAGGCTAGGCGACTTCTTCCAATCGCGACATCGTTTATGCGTGTGTATATATATATATCTGCCTAGCCTATTCCCAATAACATTGGGGTCGGCTTCCATTCAAACCGGATGCAGCTTAATACCAGTATTTTAGTATTTTACATGGAGCGACTGCCTATCTGACCTCCAAAACCTGAAAAAAAATGACTGGTCGTCAGACTTTCAGGCCTCTGACTACCCGTAGCGGCTGTCATAGATCTTAATTTGACAACCGGGACCAATGGCTTAACGTGCTCTCTGAGGCACGGAGGGGTCTCGGTATGAAATGATGGTCACCCATCAACAGATCGACCGCGGCAAGCGCAGCTTATCCTCGATCGATCGATCTGTGCTGATGTTACTTAGCCACAAGCCTGTGTTAACGTTAACTATATATTTTAATTTGTTAATTTGGTGAAGAATTTGCCTTTGTAGTGTTTTTTCTCAATGTTTTTTTTCAGCTACTAATTTTTCGGTTGGATTACTAACTGAAAAAATGTTTTAATTTTATCTTAAACTGGCTAAGCGTGAATTGCACTCCCGTATGTACTCACTTCCGGTTTCGTATCACTTAAAATATATATATATATATATTTTTATTCAACCTATTGATTAAGCCCTACGGATTTAATTAAACCATAAAACCCATATTCTTTGAAATTTAAACTTGCTAGCTATTTCAGTCCAAAAGACAGCCCTATATTTGAGAGACAGACAGGCACCATTTGGATAAGGAATTCTAACAAAACAGGCGAGCCGAGCATGGACCTTTTCGACAACTTTGTCGACTCGATAAAAGTGTTTATGTATTAACTTTTATCGTTTTATCAACACCTTTATGTCAAATTCGACGTTTAAAATCGACAAACGTGTCGACAAAAAGAACCATACTCGTACCGCAGAGTAGACGAAAGATTTATGCCTAGAAACGTAAAAATTAATGACTCATTCACTGAAACATTTTTCAATGCATATTAACTCGTTATTGCATACAATTATCGATTGGTGAAGATATCGATTAATATCGAACACGCGACTACACATTAACAATGTTGAATTAGTATGAAAATACCAATAAGGCAATGGTAAATACATTACAGCGATTGTATCGAAATAGTATCAATATTTGAACACATTGCAATATTCTTCTTCTTCTTATCGTGTGGTTGATGAACAACCTAGTGTCAGAGTTTAAACCACCCGTAGGTCTCTGACATGGCTTTACACACCATCTCTCAGGTATGCTGGTTTCCTCACGATGTTTTCCTTCACCGTTTTAAGCAAGTGATAATTAATTTATGAAACGCACATAACTTCGATAAGACAGTGGTGCGTGCCTTGGATTCGAATTTGCGATCTTTGACTTATCAGTCCAACGGTCATACCATTAGGCTGTTATAGCTTACAATTACAATAGCATGTATGTGTACCTATGTATGTTAATATACATTACAAATAGGTATATATAAGGTCCTAATTTATTAGCCTAATTTCCTTTGAAAAGGTTAATATGTAAGTCAAATACATTCACTTAAGTTAACAATTAAATGGATATAACAAATTATTTGTAATTAACGTAGTACTAGCAAGACGAAGACTGCTCCTTGAACGGTGAACATTAAGTAAAAAATTGAATTGTTGTAAAAATTTGAATTATGGCTTAAATGAATCCTTATCACTGACACGTTGACCCCTTAAAAGGAAATAACCTAATAAATTAGGACCTTATATATGTCGCAGATGGATTGTAGAATCCGCTGTTTTACAAAATCTCTAGCTGCTTTACAAAACAGTACTGTTTTATAAAACAGCTAAACAACGTTCAGCTGGATTGTCATTGCGATACGTTTAACAAAACTGCTACCCACCTTTAGACGTAATGCAGAATGGCATATCTACAGTGAGACAGGTTTGTTTATTGTATAGGTATATTAAATGGATAGTCACCATTCAAGTAAAAAAACGATACTGTATTCTGATTTGACTTTCCGTGGCTGCGTGGCTGGGTCGACGGAGCCTCGTTAGGCGGGGCTCCTATTTTTGTGTCTGTAAGGTTAGATAAAACCTAAACACGAAGAGGATGACGGGGGCTGTTCGCTCGCTACGGTCGCTCACTGGCCCGATCCACTCTACTTATGAGTGAATAGATTTATTCTGGATATACGTGCTCCACCCACGGCCACTCCGCGTTTATTATCGCGCAACGTTACATCGGAATTATGACTAACAGAGCTGTAGCCTGTACCTCAAATCATACAATATGTTCTGCTGACTACACACAAGAGTACATGAAATAAAATATAGCCAGCGATAGTGAGTAAAAAGTTAATATAAACAAAAGCAACAGTGGCCGGGCATTCAAAAGCCATTACGCGGGAACACGACACCATGCCACCGTGGTACGACACCATGGATTTAGGGTAACTAGATCCGCTATTGTTGGAATGGCCGAAACTTTTGTACAAAAAAATTAGGAAGCAGAAATTGTTTGAGAGAACCAACCGGTGGAAAGCTGTTTTGTTTCCAACGGGATGTGCTAATTCAAATATTTTTATCTTACGTTTTCGCGGTTACTGCACATTAAAATACAACGTCTTTTAACCAGATTAATCGCGTGTATCATTGGTTTTTGATGACGTTTGTCAGGTCGAGGTCGAGGAAGAGGTCGCAGGCAGAAGCTAGTTTATACTTTAATAAAATCGTTGAGGTTGCAATTATTATAAATGGCAAAGTGTGATGTGAAAGAAATGTGATGAGGGACGGTTGTTTATTACAGTTTCACGCAGTACCTACTTACGGATTTGGATAAAATTTGGCACACAGATAGTTGATTATCTGAATTAACACATATAATTATTTTTCATCGCTAGGGACGCAATTCTGAAGCCCACGTAGGTAATTCATAAAACAACGATGTAATTTGTATCCCATCTAGCTAGTAAGTGCACCCAAATCCGTGTCATAAAGTTTGTTCGCCATAAATCTGCGTTAAGTTTTGCATGGCGGTGTACACGAGGCGTTATGGTGCCAGTGCCGCCAACAGGTGTACTCTGCTCTTTTATTATCTATGAAACAAACATAGACTACATATAAAGTATAAAATAGTTCCTAATAAATAGTTGAACAATTTAACTTGCGATATCGCTGTTATCTCAGCTCGGTATTAAGGGCTCCGTTCGAATTCGAAACCAGTCGAGCAACCCGGAAAAAATCCATAATCTAAAAATAGAATAGAATATAGAATAGAATATTATTTGCTTCCATAACAAAACTAAAATTAATAAAACGTGTCTCACGTGAGTTAATTAATAAATAAAAATCATTATAATGTTTTTTATATCATGGTTCCAATATTGGACACACAAAAAGCAAGATACAGTACCATTTGTACTGCTGACATTATTATTTGCATGGAGAGGAAAAAACGATCCCGAGCGGGGTGCCAACCCACACCTGGATCGGTACTACAAGGGCTCTATCAATCCAGGGGGTGCACGGATTTCGCTTCGCGTGCGATAAATGCGTTTAAAAATGTAACAGTGCCTTTAAAATGACTAGCGACAAGTATATACAGTGTAATTAGTGTGCAAAATTGATTTGAGTTCGTGTATCAGATGAAATAAAATTAAAACCATTTGATTTTCCTTCTCCTGTAACAATTAATCAGTAGGGAATCATTGTCATTAATTCAACAACTCAATTTGAAGTCAACCAAGGCGAACCGTGACATCACACTAAATCATTGTGGCTCTAAGGTGGGATGACCCTATCAATGTCGAGAGGTGCGATGCTAAAAACTAGCCGTCGGAATATCAAACAATTTCTCCTAAGATTTCCAATTGTAAGAAAGAAAGAAAGAAACGTTTATTTGCGAGAAATGTGGATAAAATAAGGTGTTACAAACATAATTTTAGCGCAGCACATTTCACCATGCCGGTATGCAAAATACAGTAAATGATAATAAAACTAATTTTAATATACACATGCAGCAACTTAAATACTATGCCCAATTTATACATGGCAAAAAGAGAGAAATAACCAATACAGGGCTTTCTAAAGGATTACAATTCAAAACTTATCTAATACTATAGAACGTGTGTTCTGTCTACATGACTCCAGTGGTCCGACATTGCACAAAGCCCGTACACATTTTTTCTGACTGATAAATGCCTTACTTACGACTACGTAGAAAAATGGTGAAAAACTGCAATATAGATTTTAATCTAAAATTGTAAATTATACGGTTGTTCAAAAGACACGAGGGTCTTTATCACACAATACAAACTCGGCAATGTTTAAATTCAAACTTAATGTGTAGCTCGTAATGCTCTTGCTGATGAACACTGCAAATCGTAATCTGGAAAGACAATAGAACTGCACCTAAAACTCAAACATGAACCAAGTAGCTACTAACTACCTTCCCAATAAATATTAGTTACAAAGTACTTTTAATCAGTAAAGGCAATAAATATAGATCTTCCTCTGTTTCTCGCAAGTTAAAGTTTAAAAGTAGAAAGCTATAAAAATGTCCGAAGTTTAATGAGCCACGCTGCACACCTGTTGTCGTTCGAACTTGGGTATAGCCATCTAAGACCAACTTTATGGACAGTCTAGGGAAACCTTTGTCTATATTTCTCTTGCTTTTTTTTCTAGATTTTGGTCGTTAGTGGAGTTAATGTTCTTTTGAGATTTATCGTAAGCTCGAAAAAAAAATGGAAAATTTTATAGAAGAAAATTGATTTAAAGTTCTGTTAGTAACATTTTAATGGAATTCTTACTATTTAGTTATACTTAAAGACATTAGTCCTGGAGTAGTTTTAGCGTGACCCCAAAAAATACCTTTATAACTTTTATCTGTATGGTTACAATGATTAATTATAGTTCGTGTGCTACTGAGAATTTCCTAACAGAAAAATCCAATATACTTTGCCCGACCTGGGAATCGAACCCAGGACCTCATGCTCAGCAGCCGCGCTTGCGACCGCTAGACCAACGAGGCAGTCTACAAATGCAAGATAGAGACGGGAACAAAGCGAAGTCAAAGCACTTGCTAGATAATGTCTATTTATCTTGGAGTCTATCTGCCTACGTAGGTAGATAATTATGCTTATTAGAAACGATGGATCAAAAAGTAAATCATTCTGGAGAAAAAAATAATAATAACCTACCAAATTCTAACAACAGTTATATCTCCCCTCACAAAATTAATCATGACATGACACCTTCAAATAAAAAAAAGAACTCGAAGACAAAATGAAACTCAATTTATGAAACCCAAAATCTCGCCGCTAAGCCCTAAGCTCAACTTGTTTCAAATTAATGTTGCCAACATCTAAAAAATTCCACATAATCCTGTCATGACGAAGGGATGTAGATCCCAACTTTTTTAATTAATTCGGGCAAAGGTGCCAACTAATTACTGCGTGTAAATGAACGCGTCAAACTTTTGATTAATAACTTGCATTATTCAAAGTTGGCGGTCCAAGTTGGCGAGTATGAGAACATGGCGGATACCGCAAGTCATTGGGACTGTGATAATATATTATGGTATTAATCATTTTGTTGTAAGTTTTGACGCGAAATTGGTCGGGGTATTAGAAGACAAATTGGTAGGTACCTATATAAGTTCTAGTCCGAGATGTCTGAGGAGAAATGGTTGGTTATTCAATGGTAACACTAAAAGTGTTACCTTTCTTTATACTATTTCTTCTAGCTCGTTAGTATCTTCACTCGGTGTACAATAGAGTATTTATCAATAAACAAAGTATTAACGTGCATAAGAATTGTAGATCTAGCTCTCCAGTAGCAATGATAGCCTTATGGTATGACCGTTTGACTGGCAAGTCAAGGATCGCAGGTTCGAATCTAACACACTACTGACTTTTTGAAATTCACGTGCATTTTATAAATTTATTATCTCTTGCTTAAAATGGTAATGGAAAACATCGTAAGGAAACGAGCACACCTTACTCTTGAGAGATATTCTCGATGTTGTGTAATGCCATGGCAGAGATCTACGGGCGGGTTAAACTCTGACACTAGGTTGTTCATCAACCATACGTTAAGATGAAGTAGCAAAAATTATTGAGAGCAGTATTAAGATACCAATAGTGTGAGTATTATGCGTTGCAGCGTTGCAGCGTTGCAGCTTTGCAGCTTACAATGACAAATCATTGCAAGGAAAATCAGAAAGGAAATTAATGAAAGCCGCTGCTACAAATGTGGTTAACAACAAGAAATTAATAATAAAAAAATAGCACTCCTGCATTTTTATAAATTCTATGTTACCCGGGACAATGTAAGGATTCTAACGATGCCCCATACATCGGAATCGGTTCAGGCATTTAGAAGTTATGGGGGTATAAGGAAACTCACAAACATACATGAACCCTAAAACACAACACTCTTTTTTTGAGGCAGTCGTGTAAAAATTGTATCTCCTACTAGGATATTGTACAAATCCACAAACATTATGGGCAGAAAATATGGCTAGACGTGACAGCAAACTCCATTAGAGCCAAAAATTTCACCACAAAATTTAGCCACTGAGAAAATGTGAAACTTCATCAAGGAAATATGCACTTAATATTAAGTTGCACATAACAGCATAAGTTGCGTCAAGTTGAGTGTAAGTTAAACCGAGTAATTTATCAAGCGACAGGTGTTAGCGGCTAATGTACCGCTCAACTTGGCTCAACTTATAGCTATAAGTTGAAAACTTAGTGCTGTAGGAACTTCACTAACTTGGATAGGGATGGAATGCAATTTGGTATAACAAGGTCCGTCATTAAGTTTGTGACGATATCTTAATGACGAAGATTAAGTAACAACTGCTGTTGTCAAAGTGTCCAACAAGTAGAATCTACTAGATACCTAGGTGTAATAGTTGACCAGAGGTTATCATGGCACTCCCATACTGAAATAATCCATACTAGGATCCGAAAACTCATTTGGATATTTAAAACGTTGCGTCACGTAATGACAGCACATCTCCTTAGTAAAATTTATACTGCCTTGGTACAATCGATCATAACGTACTGCATACCGGTTTGGGGCGGTGCCACAAAAATTAAATTTCTACATTTAGAAAGAGCTCAAAGGTCGTTAATTAAGGTTATGTCTTTCAAACCCTATAGATACTCAACTGACAATCTGTATAGAAACTGTGGGCTTTTGTCGGTCAGAAAACTGTACCTTCTAAACCTAATCTTAAATCTACATAAAAATCTGAAGTTTGATAAAACTCGTATGGATAAGAGACGAAAAGATACTGTGGCTCACTCTCGTAGAGTTCGTACTACGTTTGCTAGACGCCAATATGCAACACAGTCGACATATATTTATAACAAAATAAATCAAACATTAAATACTTGTTATCCCTAATCTACCCTATGTTACTATACCAATGTAAAAAAACGTTAACAGAATGGCTCAAGACATTAAGCTACGACGAAACTGAAGCTATCCTTGAAAGAATTAGCTAAAAAGTAAACGAAATACCCACAAACAGACAGACATTCACACCTTAATACACATGCACATACACGCACACTTACACGCACACGCGCACGCACACACACACACACGCACACGCACACGCACACACGCACACGCACACGCACACGCACACGCACACGCACACACACACACACACACTTATACATATACCTCACATAATCTAAATACTGGAGCTGCGTATGGACCTAAATAATAATAAATTGTCAACGTTTAATCCAAATTCATTTCACTTCATTTCATTTAATTTTGAATTTTATGTTTTTATGTTACAAAGCAAACAACTTTATAAGGTCTAACATTGTTTATATAATATTAAGGGAAGTTGCGAGGCAAGCCCAATACAAGTATACTAATAACTTACTGGGATTGTCTCAATTTTTGTAATGCATGACAATGTATGAGTTATAATAAAAACAATTTTATTTTTTTATTAAGATGGAATTATTTTTATTGCAAAGATTAATAATGATACTGATATATTTTTAAAATAACTGTCTCTTTGGTCTAGTGGTAGCAAGCGCGGCTGTTGAGCGTGAGGCCCTGGGTTTGATTCCCAGGTCGGACAAGGCGTTATTTTCTGTTAGGAAAGTCTCAGTAGCAGCCCGGAATTAGGAAGTTGGTGGTGTGACACCCCCGTGCTTCGGAGAGCAAGTAAAGCCGTCGGTCCTGCGCCTGATCTCTCTCCGGTCGTGTCGGATTGCCGTTCCATCGGGCTATAAGAGTGAAGGAAGAGGGAGTGCACCTGTGTTTGCGCATACCCTTGTGCACTATAATATCTCCTGCGTACTTGGCTAATCTCGTGAACGAAATACGGTCTGGAGGAGTATTATTTATGAAACGCATTAATCGAAACGAATACGTAGTAAACTCTACAATTTTTTTGTCGTGAGCTGGATTTGAACCTGCGCTCTCCGGATGAATATGATGATAAAAGCGCCTGGAGTAGGTATATAAGATTCCTTATATTTGGTCACCTTATCTTTAATCGAGAACAATTCCTCATTATCGAGAACTTCTCGCAGGTCTACTAGTTTCCTCACCATGTTTCCCCGTTTCCCGCTTTAAGCAAGTACCTAATAATAAATAAAATTTCCTCCTAATCACAGGTTATTCAGTAGCCTATCTAGGAGAACAGTACTCAACCCAATAACTAGGTTAGATTAACGTTGTAAGCATGTTCTAAATTTACCTTACCATGTAATCTGGTCTAAGTTAAACAATAAATAATTTTTAATTTTTAATAATAGATTAATAATACGCACATGATTTCGAAAACTCTGTGGTACGTTAGATTCGGACGTTCAACTATTGATTTGCCAGTCCAACGTAAGATGTCATATCAGGAGATCAAACAAAGTAATATAAATAAAATTACATACAACAATTGCCATACCAGACCGTGCCAGCGGTGCAAGCATGGTTCTGTTTGTCGACACTTTTTTCGATTTTAAACGTCGAATCTCACATAAAGTGTTGCGTCTCACATAAAACGATGAAATTCAATACATAAAAACCTTTATCGAGTCGACAATTTTGTCGGACGCCAGTTTTTTTTAAATTTATTTTTTAAGGGATGGGGTCAGCCGAGCAAGTGGATCGCCTGACGGTAAGGGATTATTGCCGCCCATAGACACCCGCAACCCCAGGAGTCACAAGTGCGTTGCCGGCCTTTTAAAGGCTTTGGGTCTCCGGTATCCTCACTCACTCGGCGAAACAACGCAACCGGGGTTGTTTCACGCCGGTTTTCTGTGAGGCCGTGGTATCACTCCGGTCGAGCTTGCCCATTCGTGTCGGAGCATGGCTCTCCGGTAGATTTGGTACGCTTACATGCAAAACTCAGTTGTAGTTTCATGGAGAAAAGTCATGAAGAGACCATCGTTAGAAATGTCAAACAATTATTAGACTACCAATAATTATACCATTGAGATTACACTGGTAGGTATTAATGTAGACTAGAATTTGCTACTAAGAAAATAACTCAATGACAATTGGTTCAGTGGAATATCATTAAAAAAATATTGGTCTTAAATAACTGGCAGGATACAAATTAACTGAAATTATTCTATCGGCACAATAACTACATTTATCTGAACCATTCGTAAATTAGCAAACTTGGCCCCTTGTTATCATTGCTTATTTAGTTAATACAATTAAGTAACTACACTATACCTCCTAACTTAGTAATAGTAATAACCCCAGCGCTACCGATTACGATATTGGATGATCCAATAAACGTGATATCTGATTTAGTCTAATAAAGTGCCGTAAATATGAGTCGTGGAGTGTTTCGATATGATTGAGTTCACTGGGCCGTGTGAACGCGCCGTATGTACCACTAGGGTCGCCACTAACTGCCACCTCTGCTTACCAAATAAAGATTTTTTAAAACGTCGCTTCCACTATTTTTTTTCTATTGTATTGTGTTTGCAGATATATATCACACATGCACACACTCAGACCCGCAACAAGTAACTGTAGATCATACAATATTTGTGTCGTCCGGGAATCGACCCGCAACACGCGGAAGTCGATATCTCTCTCAAGTTTTATCAATTTTATCGATGAGAATCGTTCTGATCTGATACACAAAAATTCTCTTGATTCTTCTAGTGAACAATAAAATGAAACCTTGAGTAAAACAAAATAAAAAAATGTAGTACATTTGTCCCAAAACACGCAGCAACATTCCTATACTCCGAGGGGGCAGTTAAGACACAGCTGAACAACCACATTCCTCCGATGCTGTTATGAACTCCGATGCAGCTATTAACTCCCATGCATAGGTTGTGAGCCTTTGGCATCAACCGGGCACAATTCCTAATTGCGGGCGCTACCGGGATTTTTTTTTGTTGAAAGAACGCCACGTGTATATTGATGCGTTTAAAAGATTCACCTATCTGTACTGAAAAATTCCTAACATACACATTATCACCCCACCCGGGTACCGAAACTAGGACTTCACGTTGAGCAGCCGTACTTGTGACCACTACGCTAATGAAGGACAATACTTTATTATAATGTACGGGTGGCAGCCCTTTGCCAAACATATAAGGGGTGTATCACACTAGTGCTCACTCAGGCGATAACGAACATATTCGAAATGAACTTGTTAATAAAACTCCTTGTTTGGCGACCTAGCTACATGTGGAGTCAAGTTAAATAGACATTACATAACATCACGCCTGTTTATCTGTAGGAGTAAGTAGAGGTGTACTTTTATACCACCAGTTTTACCGATGGCGTCACAATCTAAAATGTTCTAGACTTTTCCCGAATTGAACCCAGGACCCCACGCTCATTGCTAGCCCAATTAGCCCAGTTTAATAGATTAATCCTAAATCTAGCTCTCTTGCGTGTGAAAATACGTCATGGATGTCAACCAAACCTGCAGTCTAAGCATGAATCTTTGTCAATAACCTTGTGGAGTCGGTAAACGTTAACTGTACTGAGTTTTATCGATATCTTAAGTCAAATTTGACGTTTAATATCGACAAATGTGTGGACAAAACGAGGCATGTTGGCACCGATGATGTTTTTTCAATTAACTTGCTAAGTATACCCGGTGTTTTAGGATCAAATTACCATTCATCACAGTGTCGGTAAAAGTCTATAAAATCCTTGAAAACACTTGAAATATGGAAAACATAAAAAAAAAATGCGTGGATTTGAGAACCTCCTCATTTTTCCGTCGTTCATCATTGATTTGTTCACTAAACAACACAAACATGTAGATGCTTAAATACATGTGTTGATTAGGTTTGTAGCCTTTATGTGAATACACAGTACAAAATGAGTCTGTTTGTACGGAACCAGCGAACCGTGTGTACCGGGGCTACACTGGGAGGTAATGCATTAAAAATATAATTAGATAGTGACGACACAAACCGGACAAAAGGTCGATAGGAAAATCCCTGTTGCAAGTGCCCCTCTTTTGAGCTGGTACTTCCAGAAGTCGTGGGTGCCTCGTTGGTCTAGTGGTCACAAGCGCGACTGCTGAGGGCCGGGCCAAGTGTTGTTGAGTTTTTAGAAAGGAATATCTTAGCAGTCGGAGTTTGGAATTGTGCCCGGTAGATGGCCATAGGCTCACCACCTATTCTACGGACTTAATAACAGCATTGGTGAAATGTGGGTGTACAACTGTGTACAACTTTGTACACCTGTGCCTACCACTTCGGGGAATACAGGGGTGATGCTATGTATGTGGTTGTATTTTACAGACGCATAGATTTGCGGAAACATACTAAGTTAAGCTGTGCTTGCTACAGTCGGTCTGTGTATGTGTGACCATAATTTGATACCGAGACCCCTCCGTGCTTCGGAGAGCACGTTAAGTCGTCGGTTCCGGTTGTTAAATGAAGAACTTTGACAGCCGTTACGGGTAGTCAGAGCCCTGAAAGTCTGACAACCAGTCATACCACGAGATATCGTGTTACCCAGGAACTGGGCTGTGGAGTTCAGATAGGCAGTCGCTCCATGTAAAATACTGGTATTAAGCTGCATCCGGTTTGACTGGAAGCCGACCCCAATGTGATTGGGAGAAGGCTAGGCAAAATTGGGGTGTGCACAAACTTAAAACTAGATCAATTACATACATTTGTTTCATGTGGCAACAGTATTCGCAACATCCAGCACCACAAAAGTCACTTGCTAATCCGTAGTTCCAATCACGCGCTGTGAATAACTTCGCTCAAAACTTGATGTCCCGGAAAATATTTTTCCCTCGTTGTGATCTCAACTTAGCTCTCGATCGAGTGTATCGAGTTGGCGACAGAACAGTTTAAAAGTGTCCGGCACAGGCTACCGCCGCTGGCAGCTAATATTGTGCGGTATCGGTATCGGTATCGGTGTACAGACGATCGGCGAATGGTCGGCGGGCGGTGTGGGCCAATTTCTGCGGTTCGATGTTGTTATTAAATAAGAGAGAAATCTAACTCAAGAAATTTCTTTCAGTTAATCTATTTTTGAGGCACTTGAATTCTCAAGAAGAAAACTAGTCGGCACGTTCCTAAATTCCACTGATTTAGTACTTACTTCCATAAAAGTGTATTATGGTAAAACAGACAAAAAATAAGATGCACTAAGTTATTTCATACGAATAGATATAAAAGTAAAAAAAGGGCCCACAGCAACAGTGATTCGGTAGTAAGAATTTAAAGAAACGTGCATAATTTAAATACAAATTCTAAACTAACTAAGCTCCTTGAACACTGCAAAAGAATTATTAACATAAGTCACAGATTTATATTTAACTAGATAACGCAAGTTATTACGTGTAATTGAAGGAAAACTTAACGTGTCAATTTGTGTGCCTTAAATTTAAAATCATCTCCATTCAATCACTATCTAATCTATTATACTACCTCTATAATTTACTATACACAGGGATAGCAGACTGGATCTTAGTATCGTAAAAGTATATACTCCCACGGTATTAGTAGTCTAGTTTAATATATAGCTGTGCACTAGGTTCTCAAGAAACAATTGATACCCGTGTCCGTAGTGCACCCTAATAATGGAATCCCTACACGTAGCCCCTGGGTGGTGCAAAAAAGGCAACACAACTCTGGTGGGAGGCTTCGGCCGCGGTTGGTTACCCATCGGACGAAGCCATGCCGTGAAGCGACCTAGTCGTGTTTCGAGATGTACCTAGTCCGGTGCAACCGTTGTGGGAGACGGGTCTGTGCAGTTGCATCAACTCCCCAACTGTCGTTCTCCCAGGATCTATCCTACTGTACATAAGAGTGAATTCTGGATATACGTGCGTCATCCTCGGTCACACTGTCACTTACCATCAGGCGAGTTGATGGCCAAATGTAGATCTATTAAAAAGCTCACGTTACTAGCCAAAACATTATTGTTTAGCGATAAGTCACGAATCAATTACGTAAGAATAAGTCCATACAAACAGCGACTAATGTCATATACAATCGCGGTAATTTTACAAGCTAACAATCTTGATCCTTTGAAGGTAATCACATGTTATTTACCCGCAATCAACTACACTCCTTCAAGACTACGTGTCGGTTAAGATACTGCTATGAAATAGGCGGGTCTTGAAACTGTTTTCGACGGCAAAACAATGTCGTAGTCGGTGTTCAAAGTTTATAATATTATTTCAAAGTATGGGTTTCTTTTTGCTCTGTTCCTATTCACGTTTCGTCTTTTTCTTTTCGTGTGTCAGAGCTTAAACTAACCATAGCTCTCTGGCATGGCTTTACATAAGTATCATCTAGAACATCCCTCAGCTGTTTTCTCATGATGTTTTCCATCACCATTTTAGGCAAGTGATAATTAATTACTACGCATATGACTACGATAAGTCAGTATTGTGTGCCTTGCGGTCGAACCTTCCAGTTCAACGGTCATACCACTGGACTATCACTGTTATATCAACTGGTCTTCTATGAACAAAAGCCGGTAAGAAATTCATTATTTAGGTTTCTGGCCGGTTTGTCTCATTATTGCACGACTGCCCAAAAAAGGAGTGTTATGTTTTTAGGGTTCATGTATGTGTTGGTGAGTTTCTTTGTTCCACCATAACTGCTAAATGCCTGGACTGATTTAGATGCATGGGGTATAGTTAGTATCATAGGTTAGAATCCTTACATTGATTGTCCTGAGAACCTAACATAGGCTAGTAAGATTACAAATTAGTAATATAGGAGCTATGGTACACAAAAAGTAGGGGAATATAAATATAATTTCACACATGATTTAATTTCATCTTGTTTTGGTTTATATAAACGGGTCGCTGGTTTCATGGCCGCAGCAGGTAAATTAGCTCGCGTCTCGATCGACTCACCGTGCTTCGTACTTCAACCGTGAACTTACCAAGTATGGACATAACATGTAGTTACTGATTAAAAAAGTTTTTGTTATTATACTCGACAGGTATGAAGGGGAAGGGTTTTTGACTCACTCAATATACCGAAATAGCATTGGAAACGTACGCCCCACTTTGTTAACATGTGCTGAACAGTTGTTTCTTAAATGTAAAAAATACATACATAGCAGGCATCACGCTTGTATTCCACGAAGGATAGACAGAGATATTACAGTATTTCACACATATTTCACAGTCCCATGTAATAGGTGGTAAGTGTATTGCCATCAAAACCATTTGACCGACCCGATAACCGAACCCAAAACCTCACGTTCACGTCAACCTACACCAACGAGGCAGTTATAAGTTTATAACAAATTACTTTTTGGTCGCTTTAAATAAATATGCTCTGGCTTGAGGCATCAAAATGCCTCGCCTTAGCTATTGTCCGGTTAAGCAGATCAAACCCCTATGGGTTAACTGCAAGAGGCCAGGCCAAAAAAAAAAATGGCTTTAATTTTTGGAAAACATTAAAAGTATTGGATAGCGGTTACCTCACATGTACTGATGTCACCCCCTTGCTTCAATGAGGTTTTATATATTTCATTGCCTTGCTTGCCTTCTATCAAATTCTGATTCACTGTGTACAACTTGACGCAAGACAACTATCGCACCAGTACCGTAGAATTATCGTACATGGAGCAAAATAGATCGTATTAGATGTGATATCAATATTATTGCGTATGCTAAAATTGATTATATGGAGCAAAATTTTAACGTACTTTTCAAAATAATCACTATAATCAATTAATTTATGGCATAATTAATATTATCGTACCATCGGCATGTGTATCGTATGTGTACGATAATTATCGTACGGATGCGAACACTGATTCCACCCACGGTAACAGGTGAAGTCACGTATTGTTATGTAATCTAGCTCAGAAGGGGTCATAGAATTTAAACAACAAATCAACCAACACAATTACAGTATTTATTTTAAACTCGATCATTTGACAATACACTTTAATAAAATTTAATTACTAACCTTAGTTATCACTCGGGTGTCTCGTTCAAGAATGATGGTGCCTCGTGTCGGCGACTTAAATTATCAACTGACACTTAGCCAGGTGTCAAAATGACAACTCACAGTAAGACACGTAATTATTAATCTTATACTACCCACAATTTGGTGAGTTAGGTTACAGTCGGCCATCCTTCAAAAACGAGTCCCTTCGTTTCGGCTTAGTCTATTTACATTAATTTAACTAGTATATATTTATTTAAATACAAATTATTCTAAATTAATTTATCTATCAATATAATTCATTGTTACTAATAACTTAATTAGAAATCACAATTTAATATGCTTCGTAATTGTTTTATAGCCGGGCGGTGTGAAGGTTACTTCCTTCACCATCACATCGCCATCGACTGCGATGCTTTGAGCCACTCATGGGCGGCGCAATCATACGCCAATCCTGCCCGACTCAGAACACCCCTCACTCAATCTACTATAATAGTCGTGCGCTGTGAGGGTTGCTCCCTGCACCATAACATCGCCAACGACTGCGATGTCTTGAGCCACTCATGGGCGGCGAGTTCATACGCCAATCATGCCCGACTCAGAACACCCCTCACTCAATCTAATAGGATAGTCGTGCGCTGTGAGGGTTACTTCCTTCACCATCACATCGCCAACGACTGCGATGCCTTGAGCCACTCATGGGCGGCGAGTTCATACGCCAATCATGCCCGACTCAGAGCACCCTCACTCATCTCTTTGTCTTTTCTATTTCATATTCACAACTAACAAGTTCATTTACCAATTATCATCTAACATAACATTTCATTAACTATCACTGTAATCATCTTCTCATAATCATGGCCTAACACGTACAATTCTACTAACGGAATAATCAATCAGGTCAGATTTAATTTAGTTCATCACATTAGTTAAGTTTGACAGTCATATAAAGTAATCAAGTAATTATCAATGCGTCTTAATCTTTATCATAATTGTCACTTTCATCATCATTGTCGTCGCTAGAAGAGCAAGTAGGGGCGTTAAAACTCAACCATGGGAATATTTTGTCAATGGCAACAATTGTTTCATATTTTGCCCCTTTTCTAGTCAAAGGAGTGTCTTGTACAAGAAATCGATCATTTGGTAGAATCTTTTTAATTCGATAAGGACCCTGACATTTAGCTTCTAACTTTTTAGATTGCCCCGGTGCCGTTACTATTGCTCTCGCTATCCGAACAAGGTCACCCTCTTTATAATCCGTGGCCTTTTTCCTATGCCTGTCATAACGATTTTTATTTATTTGTTGATTTCTCTTGATTCGTTCGCTCGCTTCGGACCTAACATCCTCTAATGTTTTGTTTGTGTTCTGTTCTATGTCATCAATCACGTTATTTAATATGCCTTGGCCCGGGTTTACAACTGTTCTACCTAACAATAGCTCAGTAGGCGTTCTTTTAGTTATGTCATGAACTGTTGTATTTAGTCCCAACTGTATGTCCGAAAGAAGTTCGTCCCATGTATTTTTGTCCTTACCGTGAACCATGGACCCAAGAGATGCTAGAATCGTCCGGTTATACCTTTCGACCTGCCCATTAGCCCTTGGCGTGGCGACGGAATTAAGGATATGCTTTGTACCAATTGACTGTACGAATGTCTTAAACTTTTTACTCGTGAAGCTCGTGCCGCGGTCTGTAATGAGTCGTGCCGGAGACCCGAAGTAACTAAAAAGAGTTTTGAACGCTCTTATACTCTCTTTGGTTTTCGTACTTCGCACAGGTGATAAGCTGATGTATTTAGTGAAAGCGTCAACTATCACAAGAATGTATGTATAACCCCGTTTACTTCGTGGGAATGGGCCAAGATGGTCCGCATGTAATGTGTGGAACGGTATCTCTATTTTTGGGATCGGATGTAATAACCCTTCTTTGGTTCCTGAGGGTAGCTTGTGGTGAGCGCACTCAAGGCATGCAGCTACATATTTCTTTATAAATTTCCGCATCTTCGGAAACCAAAACAGTGATCTTATTCGATCCAAGGTTTTGTCAAAACCAAAATGACCCACATCGTCATGATTGGCTTTTAAAAGTTGCCACCGTACGCCTTTTGGTACTACCCATCTAGTAGCCCCATCGCCGAAAGTTCTAAAGACTCGTCCGTTTTTAATTGTATAGTCCTTATATATATCTGCAATTTTAGATGTTTCCGGGTCCTCTAAAACATCTTTGATTCGTCTCACTTCTTCGTCAGAGGACTGGACTGTGGAAATCCAGTCCTCTGTACTAACTGTCATGATGTCTAGAACGTGAACTTCTTCGGCCGGCGCTGACACTGGTCCCCTACTGAGTGCGTCTACATGAGACATTCTCTCACCAGGACGGTATTCGATGTCGCAATTGAACTCCAAAAACTGTATCCACCATCTAGATATGCGAGGTATAAGATCTCGCTTGGTAAATGTGGAGCGTAACGCACTGCAATCGGTCACAATGGTAAACTTTATTCCGATAAGGTATGTGCGGAATTTGTTTAATGCACTAACAACTGCGAGTGTTTCCAGCTCAAAGGAGTGGAACTTCATCTCATCTGCCAGTGTCTGACGACTAAAGTAAGCTATCGGCCGCCAGGGATCGGAATCTTCCCTCTGCAATAAGATGCCTGCAACGCCAAACTTACTAGCATCAGTGTGTAGTTGCGTTTCAGCGTTAGGATTATACAAAGCTAGAACAGGCCTCTCTGTAAGAAGCGTTTTAATGGTCTGAAAGGATTCCATTTCTGTATCTCCCCACTGCCAAGATACGTCCTTCCTCAAAAGGCCCGTCAGAGGTCTGGCGATTAGTGCAAATCCTTTCACAAACCTTCTGAAGAAGCTAGCAAGTCCAAGGAATCTCCTCACCTCATGTTGGTTCCGAGGGATAGGGAACTCTGACACCGCCTCAATTTTTTGGACCCCAGGTCTAATACCATCTTTGTCTATTTCGAATCCAAGAAAATCAATTCGTTCTTGGAAGAAATGACACTTCTCCATTTTAAGCGTTAATCCTGCTTCACGTAAAAGACTTAACACTTCTTCGAGACGAACTAATCCTTCTGCAAAATTTTTTGATGGTATCATAATGTCATCCATGTATATAACTATATAACCGACCTTAGTTTTATTAAGAATTTTGTGAATCGCTCTCTGAAACACTGCTGGGGCATTTGCCAACCCGAAGGGCATACGATTATATTCATATTGCCCATCGGGTGTGACAAATGCAGTCTTTTCTCGAGATTGCTCAGCTATAGCAATCTGATGATAGCCTGAAGCTAAGTCAAGTGACGTAAATAATGACTGACCTGACAGCTGATCTAACAAGTCGTCAATTCTTGGCAATGGATACTGATCTCTTTTGGTGCGGCTATTCAGAGCGCGGTAGTCTACGCAGAGTCGCTTTTCACCTGATTTCTTTTTAACAAGGACGATTGGGCTAGCGTATGGCGAGTTCGACTCTCGCACAATGCTATGCTCAATCATATCACTCACCATATCCTGGACTAATTTACGCTCAGAGTAAGGTAAGCGGTATGGCCTATAAACAACAGGGGTAGAATCCTTGAGATGAATTTCCATTTCCGTAACGTTGGTAAATCCCAAGTCGTGCATACCAGTGGAGAAACAGTCTTTATATTTTTCTAATAATTTAACGCACTGGCGTTTATGATTCTCCGATAGCTGGACGCCACACTTTGGATTTATCGATACGTGATCATCAGAAATTCTTAAAACCTGTAAGTCATTATTACTTGATCCTATGAACTGTGCGCGTGTGATCAGGGTGTTCTCCTTGAAACACACTGGATTCGAACTAACATTTTGGATCAATAGATGACATTCAGAATTATTAAGAATTTGGTATTCCCCCGGTAAGAGGTAGTATTCCTGACCTGCACGGCCCCTTACAGATCCACCTACATAAATATTTCCATCGCAAGGGATATTTGTCCTCACAGGTACTGACACCATCTCACCTACGTCGATTGTAAGCTCACAAAGTACATAAAGGGGCACCTTAGGATAGAAATCATACCCTACTCGTTCAAATTTTATATTAGTTGGAGTCTTAATAATTTTGAGTGTCGGTCTTTCGGTAAAACTATGTCCAAGTAAAACGTCGTAATTGATCAAATGATCATCTACAATGAACACTTCAACGTCCATTTCTGAAATACCTTGCACATCTATGTTTACTAAAGTACGTCCTAAAGGTAAGTATGGTATATTCCCTAACCCTCTTAAATGAGGACCATTAACGCTTTCCCAGTTCAATCCTAAACTCAAAGCATTCCTTTTACGAACCAATGTTGCCTCACTACCTAAGTCCAGTTGACAAACCGTGGGAATTCCGTTAATTTTTATCATTAACTTGTACTTGTCATTACCATTTTCAGCAAAAGAAACTTCAAGGACACTTTTGTCTTTTGGAAGATTCTTTTGATCCTTTATCCTAGGACACTGAGAGGTGTCGTGTCCTAGAAAATTACAATTGGTGCACTTCACAATCGGTTTGGGACACTTGAAACTGGGGTGACCGACACCCTGACAGTTAAAACACGTAACGGGTCCTTTAACATTGCTATTTTTATAGGACGCCATACTACTTATATTTCTAGTGGAGTTACTAACTAATGATACGTTATGGCGTTTATCTCTATAAACATCTTTATTATGATCTGATTGATTTCTATTGTGATATTTAATAGTTTTAAAGAATTCAAGTACATCCTCGGGTTTATCAAATTTTGCTGCTTGAGCGCCTACGCGGACCCCCTTGTCATCGATACCATAGAGTAAACAATCCACTGCTTGCCTTCCAAATATCTTACATTTATTGAGTAGGTTTATTTTTGCGAAATAATAAAGTTCAAAAGATTCTCCAGAGTTTACCCGTCTGTTAAGCATATCTGTCAATAGCTCTGCGTAATTTTCCGTTGCAGGAAATGATTCTTTCAGCAACGATTTCCATTCGAGCCAAGTATGCTTGATGGAGGGTAAGCCCTGGTACCATGTCTTAGCTATTCCAATAAGTTTAGGCAGGGCATAGTGAACAGTTTGCTTATCGTTCCAATTATAAATTTCTGAACATTCGTCAACTTTATCAAGCCAGTTATTAATTGTCTGTTCTTTCGATATTGGATCAAAATCTGGAATTATATTATTCAAGGTTGAGCTGGAAAACGATTCACGCTCCCCTGCCTTTAATTTAAAAAGATTTATAAAATCCTCAAATATATCCATGTTCACGACTTTAGGTCTCTTCTTATCACTAATATTTTCATTTTTATCACTACTAGGCGAATGTCGTTTTGTGGGTGTGATTAAGGATCGGTCACGATGCGTGCGGAAACTTATATTATCGTTACACTTATACCCGTGATCACTAGGGATAGGCTCAGACGCCTTGGACCACCTGCACGATCTGTTCCGTTCCGTTAATCTCTCCCGTTCTTTACGTACCTCCTTTTCAAGAGTCCTTAATTTTTCCTTCTCCCGAGACAGCTTACGTTCCTGTGCATGTAGCGTTTGCGTACTGCTCACGCTTCGGATTCGGTGAACGTTGCTGCGGTGATCCCGCGTTGCGCTGCGGCGATGGTCACGTACTGGACTGCGTCCCCGAGATCGTTGTGTTCGTGGGCGGCCATCCCCGCGGTCACCACGACTGTGGCTACGGCTGCGCCTCTCGCTTCCTCGCAGGTCTCGATTTCCACTTCGGGATGCCTCACTAAACCGGTGCTGCCGGTCGTAGGCGCGAGACTGGCTGCTAGCTCGTCGACAATCCGCATCGGGTTCTTTATCGCTCATTTTCCTGGAACTCAAATATTTTCTTCATGTATTATGTTGTAATTAAATAGTGTCTTTTTTTTTTTTTTGACAGCTAATTCTTTATGTTTGCCTTATCTTAGACACAATTTTACAATATTGTCATTTCATCAATACTACACATATATTCCACAATGATACTCAATTCAAATCAGTCAATTAAATCAAGATTTTTAATCTGTATGCATCGCAAATACTGTCATAATTTATTCAAATATTTTATTATTTATGGTCACTTCATTTACTATAGTATCCATACATACTAATATTTATACCAAAAGTCAAATCAATTTGCGTCACGATAAAAAAAAGAAATAAATTAATTTTTATAACCATTTCATCACAATATTTGGGCACAATCCTTTTTTTTTTTTTTTTTTTTAATCTGTATGCATCGCGGAAACTGTAGATCATTTTATTATTACTTTATTATTTCTGGACATCAATTACACTATATTTCCACCGTGAAGTAATATTTCTAACAAATTTAATAAAAGGAAAAAATATGCACCGCAAAAAAAACAATGGAACCTAATCCTTTTCAATCGGTGGAGTCATCGTTGAAATCGTTGTCATGTAACTTTTAACACACTTATTTCTTGTATTTCTACTTGTAATTGGGTTGATTTTCAAATAAATTTAACGGAAATATTCAATATTCATTGTACATGAACGGTCGAGCTCGTGGGCATCGTGGGTGTTAGCACAAGACAGTTATTTTCTTGCAAATCCCACTTCTGAGATGTAATCTAGCTCAGAAGGGGTCATAGAATTTAAACAACAAATCAACCAACACAATTACAGTATTTATTTTAAACTCGATCATTTGACAATACACTTTAATAAAATTTAATTACTAACCTTAGTTATCACTCGGGTGTCTCGTTCAAGAATGATGGTGCCTCGTGTCGGCGACTTAAATTATCAACTGACACTTAGCCAGGTGTCAAAATGACAACTCACAGTAAGACACGTAATTATTAATCTTATACTACCCACAATTTGGTGAGTTAGGTTACAGTTACTTAGAAACATCCTTATTGAAACCTTTCATAACTTTGTATCCAGTGTCGGTAAACTTGGTTCAGTAACGCTTTATTTTTATACTACCTACTTATTGTGAAAAACTTGACAACTTGCATCAAAACATCGTCAAGAACTCTATTACGAAGTACATCATTTACAAACTAATTTCAAGTTTGCTTCACTCCTGAATAATACAGGGTAAACTTGGACGTGACGTCAGGGAGGGGTAAATTGGGTAAAAGTAATGCGTTGGTAAATATGCCACGAGGGACTAAGTTTACTTTTACTGTTTACTTTAACCTTTCGGCTCAGTAACGTACAGATCTGTACGTTGTAACAATAAAAATCTATTGTGTCTGCTAATGACTGACGCAACAGCAACACCTTCTGGATTTAATTGTGTCGAGATGCAGGTAATTTAATTTTAGTAAAATATAAGTATTGCTTGCGACTTCAGAAGAACGTTACTAAAATGCAGGTTTTTGTAAGGTATTTTATATTATACTAGATGACCCGTTGTACTTAGTTTCACCTCGAACGTCAAATGTTGGAAAAGAAAGTAGGTAGAACAGTTTATATGGGCAAATGAAATTGTTGTTTTTACTATCTTCCTCGCAGTTTTTCATAACATTTTCTCACCATTTAAACCTTCCCTGGACTACGACAAATCGGCCCACCCGTTCTCGAGTTTTAGCGAGACAAACGAACAGCAATTGATTTACATAAATATATATAAGATAAGATATAAGATAAGAAGATTATATTTTTAGGAGAACTTACATCTAGGCGGATACAATATTTTATAAAGAAGAAATATGTAGTAATATGGTCAATTAAAAGATACCACCAATAATAAAATCAATAAATACTTATGACGTAGATTGAAAGCTGTAGATAGCAGAAAAATTAAGATCGCGTACATATACGCTTACAATACAATGTAATATTTGTAGTGATTACAGTAGATGAGCAAAATAGCAAGGTTTATTTTAAAGTTACAATATTAAATGGAAAAAGAATACGGTCGTAAACAAGATTCGAACCTACGCCTCCCGGATAAAAACTCCAGGCGCTCTGACAACTAAGCCATCTCGACTTCTGCTCACCACCGCGAATTCTTCATCCATATTTTTAAAACGTCTTTTTGGCGACGTCATTGCTATCTATTCAGTACCCATACAGGTGACCGAACCGATTTTCCATTTAATATTGTAACTTTAGAGTTCGGTAAGCAAGCGTTAATGCTTTTCAAAGGTTTATTTTAGCTTAGATGTACTACTTTATATAGGACCTACCTTGTATATAATTTCAGCGTTATAACTAAGTACTTTTCAGAAAGAACAAGACCATTTATCTCGGAAACGAATAAAATAGGTACCTATGGAAAATAAATGTTGATTTATGTGTCATTGTCCAAGAATAAATAATTATAAGATGACAAACAATATTTTATATTTTTAATGTTTAATGTTTTTTTACTCTCGGATTGGTTCTTTGATAGATCGATTTTTATAAAACTGACTAGAGTATGTTGACAAAATAACATGCGGAAATAAAAGTGTGATTTGAGGTAAAGTTAACTATAGCTGAAAACACACAGTCTTCCCGAGAGCAACATAAAAAATTGCGCATGAAGCTAGTCAAGGCTAGATGTTAGCACCTACGCTTTTTTCTACCAATCAAAACGTCATATTGGCACTGTCACTGCCATAACAGCCAATGGCCTTTTGACATAACTTTTTTGTGGTGACTGCCAAAATAAAAAAATAAATGTATTCGTGTATTTAATTTTACCTCTTTTGTTAATTGTTACTTTATTTTTGAAGTGCCAGTGCAAAGCTGAAAATGTTTCCTTCTTTCAATCTATTTTATAACGCAATATCATTATAAACTTTTTTGGAAAGACAAACTCAGTCGTGAGCCTCTGAGAATACTCATGAATCATCCTGTTCCAATAAATTATTTGTATTTGTACCCGGGGGCGCAGATTAAAGTCCCCTAACAACCAAATTTTTCAGCCCTTAAAATAACTTTACCCGTATGAATAACTAACTTATGACTGTCTGTAGTCTAGACACTTACGTACTAATGTCCCCATAATATCCCCCACTAAGCGTACCTAGTTTATAGTTCCCAATTATAAAGAACAGTAGCAAATCCGCGGGCCATCGCGGACATACATCACGCGCCGTCCGGGACCTCTCCGGACAGTCCCATTGTTTCCCGGGATTTCCGCACAGTCCCGGTAATACCCAACATTAGTTTGGATTCCAAACGGACATATTACGGTACTTTGTGACTTTTCTTTGTAATTCCAACTATTAGTATTAATGTGTGTTACTAAATGCTTCCCTTGAGGTGAAATGGATGGTGGCTTTTGCAAATTTATACGTATACTAGCTTTGCCCCTGTTTCACTTGCTTTTTTTTTGTTTTCTTCGGCTCCTAAGTGTCGTGGTGTAAGGGAACATTTTTGCAGTCCCATCACTTTTATGACCAAAAAATTGGGGATCTGGTAAAATCATTGTTCTAAATTATCAGCTCTTTAAGTGAGATTTTCTGGACCAGTCCTAAAATGTGGTTAAAGTTATATTGTCGAGTTACTATCACTAATTTGGCTTAGTGAACATTACCTAAGTGTGTAAACAACCTAGTTTTAATTTAATTTATTGTTACAACATTTTTCTTACATGTTAAGGACATGTAATGTCTATAATTTTTTTTTTCTGTAAAGCAACATTGGTAATAATCTAGTTCGTGTTTTTCAATGTTTCCTTCAAAAAAGAAAGATTCTAAGAAAAAAACTAATAATAATGAGGATGTATGGATGTGTATTTGTTATTCTTTCACGCAATAACTACATAATTGTTACAGAGATAGTTCATAACCTGAATTAACATACATAATACTTTTCCGTGCCTCGGAGAGCACGTTAACCCGTTGGTCCCGGTGGTCAAATTAAGATCTATGACAGCCGTTACGGGTAGTCAGAAGTCTGAAAGTCTGACAACCAGTCATACCATGAGATATCGTGTTACCCAGTCGCTGGGTTGTGGAGGTCAGATAGGCAGTCCCTCCATGTAAAATACTGGTATTAAACTGCATCCTGTTTAACTGGAAGCCGACCTCAATGTAATTGGGAAAAGGCTAAGCAGATATATTATATATATATAATTCTTTTAAAACTAATAAAAAACAGAAACTAGTAAAAAAAATGAGAACAATTTTGTGTTTTGCGTCTGTTATTTGTCAATTTATCCGTAAGTGGTCCACGATTACGATTTGGTTGATGAGCACAAAAATAATAGGTCTCGTATCATATTGGCAACACACACAGCTAATAACAGGTAATTAGAACACCATAGCTTATGATGTAGCTACCATAATAACTCATTTCCTTTCACATTATGACTCTTGCGCAATAATAAGTACTGGTTACACTTCGGTAACCATTGATAATTAATACACGAAAATAGTCATGGAAGTTAAAAAGTAATTAATCACATCATGTTATGGAGAAGATTTTGAGAGCAGGATTCGAACCTGCGCGTCCCGCATAAATACTCCAAACGCTCTGACTACTAAGCTATCTCAGAATCACAATCTCAGAGCGCCTGGAGGCGCAGGTTCGAATCCTGCTCGCAACCGTATTCTTTTTCCACAAGAATTTGTAACTTTAAAGTTCGTTAAGCATACGTTAATGCTTTTCAAAGATTTATCTGTAACATTTTACTGATTAGGTTTATTGGTTTGTAAGGGTTATTCAACCAGGAATATAATTAATTAATTATCCTCCAAAAAGGTAAGGTGCGTAGTACTCGCTACCGACGCGCGTGTATGACCAGATGTATGAACGTAGACGAAGCAAAAGGCATATGTAAGGATCGTAGCAGGCGGCGTTCTCTAGTTTCTGCCTACCCCCAAGGGAAAAAGGCGTGAAGGCGTTTATGTATGTATGCAATATAAGGTTTGATTGTCAAGTGTGCTATCTTCTTTTTATATGTGAACATCCTTAGTAAACGACTTTTACCGGTTCTGGCAAAGGATTGCAGACGTGCTATAGAAAGAAAGAAAGAAGAAAGAAACAAAATATATTATATTTAAATCACACAAAACACACTAAAACATAGGGATAACACACAGTAAAATAATAATAAAAAAAATTAGATAAATTCAACAACCAAACACGAAACAAACAAAATAAATAACATCACATACACACACAAAGACAATGATGACGCACACTGCTGTGTTCATGAACTCGGGCGCCACCGCCGCAGGCCGGCGCACGTACGTTCAAGTTCATTTAATTCCTTTTCAATGTATCTATACTCTGGCAGGTTATCGTAATTTTGGCACTAAGCAGGCCTAGCACAGATGGCCTGCACAGACACAGAGAAGCGTGTGCACGGAAGCTCTTCGATAAACTAAAGTTTTTTTTTCGTTCAGTGAAACAAATAAAAGTAACGGACCAAATTCTGGAATTAATCGTCCATCATCTCAGTCTTCCGACCTTCATAAGAATACGTAGATAGCAATCGAGCTCCGCGCTCGTATCGAATACATTGTGCAGTCCAGTCCAATATCAAAATGCATCTTTTGAGTGGCGGGTAATCTCTGTAATCCGATTATGAAGGATGACATGCGTGGACCGTGGTCTGCGTTGGGCAGGAATTATGCGAAAATATTTTTAATAAGTATGTAGAATGGAAAGTTAGACTAATAATTGGTTAATGATTTTATAAGGGTGTATTGACTATGACTTCACTTTAGTATTGTTGTAAATTGATTTAGAAAGAAGTGTTTAGAATGAACAGCACGTAAACATCTCTATGGAAAGTAGATGGAACATATCTTCTTATTTTCATAGTTCTTATTTTCATATCCTACTCACGACGATATCTTTCTTTCCACAAGACTTTTCCAGATATCATTCATACATTTCCTCACATTATGGATATGAAAAAAAAAAACCTATTGCAAAAAGTCTAGCTGAATAATTGTATAATACATATTTAAACTATGAACAGATGACATTGAGCAAAGTTATTGAACCGTTTGTTTGTACAAATGGTGTCGACAAATACAGTTCTAGTTAGAAAACAACCTGCCAAGAGCGAGTTGTATTCTTTCTAGTATTCTTGTATGTTTTCAAAATCTCCTGCAAATACCTATCATGTATTTCTCCTACCACAGGTAATATATTCCGTT
Source organism: Xylocampa areola (assembly GCA_935421205.1). NCBI lineage: Eukaryota > Metazoa > Arthropoda > Insecta > Lepidoptera > Noctuidae > Xylocampa > Xylocampa areola. The sequence goes on along the minus strand of OW285200.1, from coordinate 22,180,345 downwards.
CTGATACCCTAAACTAATATATTTTTCCGGACTGGTACCCTGTTTTTATAGTTTCCGGACTGATCCCCTATTTTATTAAAGTACTGGTAAGGGCTAGGTAATCACCAGATTTAGGCGTTTATTTTAGCGTTTGGACTCCTTATGGATACTCTCCTTCTGGTGAATGGGAATGGTTATATCGAAATGTAACCGCCTAGATTTTTCATAGAAGCATATTTAAGTATAGTAGGATTTTCCTAGAGTATTTATTTCAATGGTTTCTTTGCTACAAGTTCTGATTGATACCCTAAACCCTGTGAGAGTCAAGATGAATCGTGTGTGTTGTTAGAACAGAGACCGAACGTGGTAGTTTTGTGAATATGTGGTATAGGTAGTAATATGTGGTAGTTTTGCTATTTCGGTATCGTATGAATTGTAGGCCGTACATTTTATTATAGCCCGGTAAGTGGAGTATAATATTAGGATGACATCAGAACCTGGCGCATGGATAACATTTGGTGTGGCATAGCTAGATAGAGGGAGGCTGTATCGGTGGTGGTTACCACCAACAACAGCATTCTCAAAGAGGGTTGACGTCAGGCAGGCGGCCGGTCATAAAACATAGCCAAAACTTTAGCAGCATGCCAGATATAGGTATGCTGCGCCGACCCCAAATAAATCGGGATAAGGGCAGGGGGATGATGATTTATTTCATAGATACACTGTCCAAACGTAAATTAGCAATTTTATTATTTATATTTCTTAAATTATAACCAAAATTTACCGAAAGTGTACAAAGTAAAGTAAATTTGTAAATTTCAAATAGGGAAACGCAATACCTACTGGATCCTCTTTTCAATTTTGTTATGTATAAACGGAGTTCACATCTACTCGTCGCCACGGAATGTCGAACTTAAAATAAATTGTTGGACGCATAAACAATTTGCTAGCGAAGCATTTCTTGAACGAGGTGAGGCCTGATACATAATATTTTATAAAAGTCCTACAGAATCCTATTAAAGCTCTGTTTAATTAAAGGTCCTTCATTCAAGCCACTTTGGGTGATTTGGCATTTCTCAATGGCAGTAATTAATCACTCTTTACTGGATGCTTCTGCAAAGTAGGCTGAATATGTCGTTAGGTTGAGGGCACATAGAAAATCAATTTATAATTTTACATTGAAGTATTACGTGTTTTTGGAAGGAAAAATACGGTTGCGAGTTGGATTTGAATCTACGCCTTCTAGATAAATATTCCAGACATTCTAATTTTTTAACCACAATAAGAATTTTAGAGTTAGCTACGCCTGCGTTCAATGCGTTCATGCGTCAATCTGTAAATTTTTACAGATAATAAAATCTTTCTAACTTTGATTATATTTATTTAATGTTAAAAAACACGGCCATATATAAAACTTTAATTAATTATTAATTTTGGGCTTAAGCTAAGCAATTATACTTATTCTAAACTAGCTATGCCTTCTGAGGGTTAAAGCGTGATGTCTATTATATAACTTCCTCAAGAATTGGCCTATCAACACATACAAAAATACTTCCTGAGATATTATATTCAAATAAATATAGTAGATATCTATTCCTACTTAGGTAGGCACTATATGTATCAGGCCGCAAGTACGTAGGTTCCTACTCCTATTTCAAGATATTCCTTGCAATCATGATATTGACTATACACCAACCTATTTAGGTAATTATAAAAAACATCTAAGAATACAAAATATATTAAGCATCCTATTAGCATTTTAAATATATATAAATAGCGGTAACTCATTTAGTTTCGCGAATAACGTAAGTAATAATGTCGTTCAACTCAGCTTGGACTAGTTAAATGCAAATTTTACACCGATAACCAACCACTACAGTACACATAGATACAAATTAAATTATTTAAGTAAACAGGTTTCTGATACGACGTTATAATATGAAATTAAAACGTTTTTACATTTGTGATATTTCATTAACTGTTGTATCTTAGTATTTATGTTGATTCTCAGTAGCAGCCTGAAGTATTGAAATGTGGTCGGTGGATGGCAATAGGTTTACCATAAACACAATATAGGACTTGATAATGATCAGGAAAATGTGGGCCTTATCCCCTGACTCTCGGGGACTTTCGGTGGGCAGGCGTCTTAGAGGACCAGACGGGAGACGGCTTCTCACTAAATATCAAACAAATTTGCTCGCTACTTTTTGCGGGGGGTGAGGTAACAGCAAGTACAAAAGAACCTGCACACATAAAAAAACCAAACGACAGCATAAAATTGTATCACATACTATTAAAATCGTGTACTATCATTTTAAACATACAGGTAAAAGGTACTATGGTATTTGATTGGGAATCATATGCCAGTGGCGAGAGGGGTACGCTTGCTAAAACTACTCCAGTACTAATTTCTTCAAGGCAGGCGTGATGATGCTCATGTACCTATGTTTATCTCGTCGGAACGTTACTAACTACTTTCGAAAAATATGTACAAGAAGGATTTATTAGTTTTTAAAGAAGACTGTATTTTAAGCCAGCTGTTCAATATAATTAATTTGATGTAGAAAAAATACCAAAAAAGTTGAGACGAATAATATATCTGTAATAAATAATATATCTATATATATAATAAATCCTTAGTCCTTATTTTTATAAAATAAGGACTAAGGATTTATTATATACCTTTCTTTGAAGGGGATAAATCAAATAAGACAAAAATTTAATGGAAGTAACTAATTATTGATAATAACTATTGTAGGTACCACAATCACAACCCTAACGGCAAAAATTATATAAAAAAAGTTTTTTTTTAAACTTGAAATTAATCAATATCACTTACACACTGATAAATTAGGAATTTGTATAAAACCAGTATTAGCCAAGAGTACCGTACGTTTTTTAATTTACACCAGAGATGCCTACTGTAATTAATTTGAACCTGTGAAATACCTACACCTTTTAAAACACTCTATTCTCGTCTATAACCTAAATGTAATATTCCTTTAAATTATTCATTTAATAGCCCATCAAGTAGGCTCAAAAATATTAATAAACTCGGTGTACCCCGGCCTTAAACAATATTTTGATCATCGAACGTGACGCTGCATGAAACACACGCATCTAAACGTTTAGTGCCCTTTATTTGTGCCCATCCCCAAGATTTAGCGTTATAATAAATTTTGCTAGCACAGTTTTGTATGCAAATTACGTTTTTAAGGAAACCTAGAAGAAAATGTGGAGAGAAATTGACAATTTTGTTATGACTTAACTGTTTACTATAAAAATAAGTAGATGTATTAGTTTTTTTAATATAAAAATAATCTTTATTGATTGTACAATGCGCATTAAGCTCACTATTTATGTTGTCAGAGCAATTTAAATTTATTCTTATTTCAAATATAGCAGATCACAGGCACTTAAGAAACGCAGATATTTTTCATTCCGAAGAAATTTCTAACTTTAGAGTTCGCAATGCATGCGTTAATGCGTTTCAAAGATTTATCAGGATTTGTCTGTATCACCTATGAAACGTCAAAACTAGGTGCACGGTGAGTTCATCGACATTTGACTCAAACTTGCAATTCGAATACTTGGGTAGTTTTTAGCCATAGTTCGTCCCTGTACATCGCCTACCTACCGGGTTCATTAGACTTTAATAAAATAAATCAAAGCTATAATAATCTCTCAAACAAAAAACTAACTTTTATAGTATTTCATCAACCTAGTTTTGGTGACACAAAAAAGTACAGAATTTCCTCAATTAGTTTGACATTGATAACATTAGTTTTAATATACGAAACTTTATCTGGACCGACCATCAATAAAATTGGTAAAGTTAGTTATTTGGCTGTAATCAGAACCCTATTAATACTTATGATATCAAGGTTGCATATGTCAAATTACAGGAAATGATTACATGGTACATTGGCCCATAGATTTTCTATACTTTGTATAATATTTTTTTTCTAATGACAATTTAATATTCAATTTTAAATTGGGGCGATTAAAGGTTAATGAGAAGGTAACAAAAATGCATGAAATTATTTTGATTTCTACTAATGACTAACCTAAAGTTATTATATTAAATGGAAAAAGAATACGGTCGCGAGCAGGATTCGAACCTGCGCCTCCCGGATAATTACTCCAGGCGCTCTGACCACTAAGCCATCTCGATCTCTGCTCACTACCACGATGTTATCTTCCAAATTTTAAAACGTCTTTTGGTGCCGTCATTGCTGTCTATTCAATCCCTTATACGAGTAACGGAACCAACACGAGTAACTTTGCAGTTAATACAATGTCTTACGGATGCAATTACCTTAACAAATACAGATAAATCTTCGAAAAACATTAGCGCATGCTTAGCGAACACTAAAGATATAACGAATGCATTTAACTCCTCTTCGGTACCTAGCAGCTCTTTATGCTCCCGTTCTGGATTATTCAACTATTATCGGTGGGGATATGGCTTTTGCTTTACCTGGGTGCCAGGGTTGTTGCCTCTCCGCCGCCTCCGTCACCCGATCTCAATGCAGACTTCCTAACTCCTTAGTTATGATGTTTAATATGTTGACTGTCTCGTCGGTTTAGTGGTCCCAAGCAAGACTGCTGAGCAGGAGGTGTCGGGTTCGATTTCCGGGTCGGGCAAAGTGTAATTGAGTTTTCTGTTAGGAAATTCGCAGTAGTAGCTCGGAGTTACGAATCATGCCCGGTAGATGGCAATAGGCCCATCACCTATCACATCACTAATTTACAGAATTTGTGAAATGTTCGTGTACAACTGTGTACATCTCTGCCTACACCTTCGAGGAGTACAGGCTATGTTATTTAATTATTTTTTTAATTCTACATTTTCGTTTCGTTTTATTCATACAACTTAATAAAAAAATATGTTTGTTTATGATGTATATCGTGGTGGCCGAGTGGTTACTAGCAAGCCTCTTTTCAGCCACAGGTTGTGAGTAACCTGCAATATCTTAATATGGCTATTTAATTAATTATAGTTACACTCTACATTTTTCGTTAATCTAAGACATTGTGAATGAAAACATGTAGGTTTCCTTCATGGACTTTATTGTCTGATCACCAACCCGCATTCAGTTAGCGTGGTGATCAATGCTCGTGCCTTCTCTGTATGAGAAGAAGACCTTGCCTTGCACTGGAAGATTTACGGGCTGGTTATGTTAAGTATGTTTGTATATCCGGAACACATTTTCCGGGTGCGTGCTCGATGCTTGAAAATCAATTTTCCAGTCCACGTCTCCCATTTCCTAAAATTCCTTTGAGTTAAGAAATGCACCCTTAGTGACGTCACCATAAGACGGTTTAAAAATTTGATAAATAAATCGACTAGTTGGCAGAGTAAAGGGAGTTCTGTTCTAAGGGGTGCAGGTTCCAATATTGTCCGCGGTTCTATTTTATTATCTACAACAAACAAGAACTCTATATTTTCCCGAGATAAAAAATATCCTATCTGCTATTCTCGGACCTATTTTTAGACGTGATCGGTTATTTGACCGACTAGTTTCAAACTCGAACTGAGCCATTATGAGCTGGGCCTGCGACGATGTCGCAAGTCAAACTACTCATATTCAGTTTACTCGCAACATATTTCCCGACTAGTTTCAAACTCGCGGGGAGTTTGAAACTAGTCGGGCAATCCCGAAAAATGCACGTGATTATTAACCAGTGAAAAATAATGAATATTAGTTTTTTCGTATTCACACTTTCTTAATTTTATTTTATAAGTAGGATGTAGGATTTATTAGACTAGTAACTTTGTTTACACTTCTCATAAATGTCTTTAGAAATCACTGTGCTATCAGCTATGATAATATTACAATATTACACGTCCTAAAATACCTATGGAAATAGTACACTTAAATCTACGAAGAATTCATTTGTCTATATTTATCCGTACCGACGCGACGACAAAATCCAAATAAACACAATTGTATCGACATTTGCCTAATAAAACAGATAGGAACATAATGGAAAACGACGTGTGTCTATTCCAGTCAATACGGACTGGCCGTACGGGCGTCCGTCACCGTCCGGCGCCGGATACGAACCGGAACATGAAACTTTAATCGTCGGACGGCTAGATCGAACGGTTATTTCTGTCCGACTATTTTTGACAATCGGAAAAGTCATGGGAAATTGATTTGATTTTGATATGCACATGTTTGATTTTAATATTAGCTCTTGGAACTCTCTCTGAAGGGGTAGGTAGAGGTGTACATAGTTGTGCACCCACATTTCACCAATACTGTTATTTAAGTCCATATTTAGTCGATTTATTAGATGGTGAGCATATTGCTATCAACCTGGCACAGCCCGAGTACAGTCAGCGCCACAATTCGCATCGAAAATAAAATGTCTGAGCTCTAAAACTATCCAGCTAACTCTCCGGAGTACTAACATTACGTAGTTACATAGATTTTAATATTTTGTAGTAATATATCTTCCTAGTGTTTACACCAGCCACGTCTAACAGATTAATACCAGTAGTTTATATGGAGCCACTGCCTATCTGACCTCCACAACTCAGTTACTGGGTAACACCATATCTTGTGGTAAGACTGGTTGTCTGACTTTCAGGCTTCTGTCAACCCGTAACGGCTGTCATAGATCTTAATTTGACAACCGGGACCGAAGGTTTAACGTGCTCTCCGAGACACAGAGGGGTCTCGATATGAAATGATGGTCACTCATCCACAGACTGACCGCGTCGAGCGCAACTTAACCTCAATCGCTCGATCTATGCGGCCGTTACTTAGCCACGAGCTCCTCCGTACAGAAAGTTATTTTATGATTTTTTGTGTAAAGAAAAATACCTTCGTGAGCAGGATTTCAACCTGCGCTCCCCAGATGAATACTCCAGGCACTCTCCAAGTGAACTATTCCAACCTCGCTTATCATTCCGAATATTTCTTACTTCATATAATGTCTTGTGGTGACGTCATTGCTACCCATTCAGTCCAAATTCAGTTCCTATACAGTGACCTATCCGACACGACTGACTTTGTAGTTAATTGAATGTCGTACATCATTCAGTTGTATGTAGGTATGTCATTTAATTTTATTACCATAATTACCACTATAGTCCGTGCCGCTTTGGTGTGTGTTAATTGATTTGTGTTGGTGACTGTAGGTACCTAAGTACACCGATTTTCTTTAAAATATTTAAAAAAAAAGCAATATTGCTTAAAGCTGGTAGCTACCTTTAAATTTTTGGATAATTAACCTAAATGAGAAACTTAATTTCAAACTGTTGTGTTGTCACAATCTTAACGTTACCTACTAATTACAATAACACAACTTTTAACCAGATTAATCGCGTGTATAATTGTTGTTTGTTTTTCCTGACGTTTCGTACACTTTGCAGCGTTCGTGGTCGAAAACAAAAACCAATAATACACGCGATTAATCCGGTTAAAAGTTGTTTTATTATACTGTGTAGTGATCGCGAAAACCTAAGTTATTACTTGCACTAAACTTACGTGTCTTACGATAACTTACAATCATTGTCAATGACATGTGTGTACATAGTATATACACGTATGTATGCATATATGTCGCAGATGGATAGTAGAATCCGCTGTTTTACAAAACTGCTAGCTGATTTACAAAACAGTACTGCTTTATAAAACAGCTAAACAACGTTACGATAAACGCAAAACGTTCATACAATTCTGCGTGTTAACGTCGTTCAGCTGTTTTTCATAACAGTATTGTTTTGTATATCAGCTAACAGTTTTGTATAACAGCGGATTCTACAATCTATCTGCGACATATACATACATACGTGTCTTACGATACGTATGTTGTACAAAAAAATATGTAAAACAAAAATAACAATTTCATTAAAAATAATTATGTGACAAACTACCTCGTTGGTCTAGCTAGCAGTCACAAATGCGGCTGTTAACGTGTGGTATTGGTTTCAATTCCCGGGCCGGACAAAGTGTTGTTAAGGAAACTCTCAGTAGCAGCCCGGAGTTTCAATTTGCGCCCGACAGAATATGGCAATAGGCTCACTACCTATACATAGGACATAATAACTGCATTGGTGAAACGTGGTTGTACAAGTGGAGTACAACAGTAGTCATCTGCCAAATCCTGCAAGGATATGAGCATGATGTTTTGTAATTATGTGTGTTATAAAGCGATCAATGTCTCAACAAGTATGTTCATTTGTCCCCAGGTATGGTGGTGAACGGGTTCGTGAATGTGGTGATCACCACCATAGAGAAGAGGTTCGGTCTGAGGTCCATGCAGACTGGAGTCATCGCTGGAGGGTGAGTACGACATATTAGTCCTACCATTCGAACGTGATCTTCACATTCGTAAACCAAATAGAATTTATCTTACACAACGAACCTCATCTATGTTAACCTCCTTAAAAACACTTTAACAATCCTAAATAAACAATACCAAAATAAAACACTTCCGACACAGTATAGACTAGTAAAGACCTCTGAATAAGTTGCCATATCCGTTCATCAACTAGAAAAGAGTTAATGATTTTGAAAAGGCCGAATATATATTTTTGAATCGTATGTAAGAACACTCTCAATCAAGGCATTAAAAGAAAAGAAAAAATAATTCAAAATCTTGGAAGTTACGATGCCAAAATCCGATACACAAACACGAACGTTAAACTTACAATATAAGCATATTCAAGGTTAGAGTGAATAGATTTCTTCTGGATCTACGTGCTCCATCCTTGGTCACACTATTAATGGCCAAGGAAATATCCATTCTGTGGATTTTGTGGGTAAAAAGAAAATTCACGAAAATTCTTCTTTACAGCTACGACATGGCATCCTTTGCCTGCCTAGCTCCTGTCACCTACCTGGGCGGCCGCACTGGCTCTTCCAAGCCTCGCTGGCTGGGTTTAGGAGTACTTCTCATGGGCACAGGGTCCCTGCTTTTCGCGCTGCCTCACTTCCTCGTGCCCCACTATAAAGTGGCTGGCAATGAGCCTGCCGACCTCTGCACGCCTAATAGGACGGTAAGTTGGGTAAAGCCTTTAATATAATAGCTTTAGCAGTCCGTCCCAGCTTTGCACGGGTGTACATTAATTTTTTAAACATATTGGGATAAACGCGAAGTTTTTTGTAGATATTGATATAATTATGTTCTTTATTATTGTAGTAAATTTTTTTGTACTATTATAAATATTTTCTGCAGCGCATGCGATGAAAGACATTTTATGGCATTTTTTTTACACCTTTGGTTACATTTTTGAAGTTTTAGTAGGGACCCTTAATATTTTCTACAAATAAATATAGCCTATGTTATTCAAGGATAATGTAGCATTTTAATGATGAAAGAAAGGTTCGTAGTTTTTTATTTTATTCGTTACAAACATATAATAATACAAATCTTTCCTCTTTATCATATTAGTGTAGATGTAGTTAAGTACTATTATACATATATTGTAGGTAAGAAAGACAAGATATTTTTATGTATACAAAAATTAGACTTTAATAATAACTTCGAAGACGTGCAAAGGTGTTTGACGTTGGAAAATGAGTAATGGAACTGAAATGGAGTTGGGCAGGACATTTAGCAAGGCAAAATGATGACAGAAGAAGCAAAGCTGTGACTGAGTGGCGTCTAAGGACAGGATGTAGAATTGTTGGACGCCCGACGGCAAGATGAGTGGATGATATTTTTACTATCGCTGGGAAAGCATGAAGGGGTCTAGCAAAGGAGCGTGGAGATTGGCACAAGCAGAGAGAGACATATGCCCTGCACTGGGTGAAGTCGGGCTGTGGATGATGATGATGATAACTTGTATCGTACTTGTCTTTAGAACATACGGGAATTTAAATCCATTATCTAAAGCAGGAATTTTATATACACATCCCACTTGATTCTACCACCAACGAAGTTTTCCTGAAAAGCATTGGCCATCCGACGAACATAATATTTTTCCCCAGTAAATTTCATTTTGTATTTAAATTTTCCTCTACGATGTCTGATGATGATGTTCTGATAACCATACAAATAATCTACTCTATAACACATATCCTTTACAAATCCCAATTCCCACTGATACAATATTCAAGGAAATCGTTATATGACGATGCCACCCATCCACGACTTCCTGTAAAAAGCTGTTGGGCCTTTACAAAATTAATAATGAAGAGTTTCAGTAAGACCCATAACTATTTCAAGTGAAAACATTATTAATTAACTAAAAAACCTTTCAATTTAGATACCAACAGTAGAGCTCCAATCAAAACTTTGCTACTCAAATGTTCACTCAATTTTCCGTTTAACGCAAACTTTAGGCTTTTGTCTATGGTTCTAAATTTGAATGAATGAACTTCAATGTGGGTACGGCACGGGAGCGGTGCATTCAGCCTAGGCTCTGACAATATGCGGCCTTCGTAGACAATGCGACCAATCTCTGTGATTAATCGGATTGAATCACCATCCATATCTGCCTGAGAGTCTGAGCAGGACGCTCATAGACTGGTACATATATAAATCGATCATGTAGGTATTATTCAAGATTAAAATATTTTGTGTACAATTATTTAGATAGATGCATTTAGATAAAGTCGTTTTGCAGTTGCAAGGTCTTAGAAAATGTATCGTAAATAAAGCTGTGACACACTGGACACTGGACACTTATGGGTTTCTTTTATCACTAAAGTGGCACTAAAGCCGAAACAAAAAACGATGAAGAAAAAAACTGTGTGATGATTTCTTGGAACTCACTTGAAAATATAGGCTAGGTATCTTTTATAGGTCCTTAATTTTACTTTCGATCGGAACGGAAGAACAATGTCTTACTACACGTATTTTATCTCAAAAAAGCACACGCCCTGTTTCATGTGAAGTAACATTACATATTATTCCTTTACAACAAAGCTAATATTTCAGTTGACGGATAGTTGCGAAGGCAACGTGCCATCGGAGGGTGGCGCGTGGGCAGTTGCAGTGTTCGTGTTTGCACAACTGTTGCACGGCGCAGGCGCAACGCCGCTCTTCACTCTCGGCGTCACCTACATCGACGAGAACGTGTCCAAGAAGATGTCTTCTGTTTATTTGGGTGAGTGGAAAGAATTGTCTCACAGGGAATGAATGAATGAATGAAATTAATGAATGACATTTATTTGCTTTGCTTGAAGTTAATGGAGTGTATAAACATCCGGTTATTGCATCTATATTGCAAATTGAATGATGGATAAATGAATGATGGGTGGGTCATGTTGTGGCGGGAAGGCTAAATAGCTACTTTTGTTTTTTTTTTGTAACGTCCTCTTTCAGAAACCCAGAGGGGTTTTGTCTGCGTAACAGATCAATAGCTAAGGCGAGGCAGTTTGATGCCTCCAGCCAGATCATATTTTAAATTACTACAAATTAAGCAACAACGCCGAGGGCGTCCCTTGCGGGACAGTAGCATAGGCTCATAGGGGGAACTGGGGGATCAACGAGGGACTATAGCTAGATCAGATCAGTTTCCTTGATATTAAGGGAAGATTTTAAAGCTACTGGCTCGGCGCGGGCTGGCTCGAGCAGCTAGTCTAATATATCGGTCAAGCCGTTTCGGAGGAGATTGTTAACAAACACTGTGACACGAGATTTTTATATAAAGAAGAAAATCTCTATGGAGAGAGTTGTAAATGCAGACTGCCTTCCAGTATTTTCCAGAAACAAATGGAGCTGATGTGTTATTCGAGAGTCAAAAGTATTGTGATAAAGGCAGGCTGTAGGTCTAAGGAATACAATCCCTTTCATAAATAAAATGGCTGATCGTTTCATGCGTTTCGACTATTCTCGAAGTAAAATATCAACGTGGTTAGAATGGATAACCTTTTATTCTCCCAAGAAAAGTAACTGGCAACATTATATATAACAAGCTCGTATGAAACCAACCATATCTAATGATATCAATTCTCCGGTAAACCAACTTCATTTGAAACCGTAACTTTGGTATATTTTCAGTAAAGTGGTAACGGGAAAATATTGGTTGGGATTTTTTTTTACCTACATAAGTGACACTAAAATATTACTCACTCTTCTATGAAGAAACCTTCTCACATTCTTTTCTCTTATCGTATGGTTGATGAACCTTCAGATAGAAGTGTCACTACCCGTAGGCCTCTGATGATTAAAACTCTGTACCATGTCGGTAGAACACGAGGTTTAGGGAAATAGAACCAATATTTCCATCCCGTAGTGTAGTGTGGTGGTTTTTGGTAGCGCTTCACGATCTGTGATAATGACAATAAATAAACATCATCCAGACGGAATGAAAATGCCTCGTGGTTAGTGGTCCCGAGCGCGACTGCTGAGCATGAGCTGCATGTCCTGGGTTCGATTATTACGTCAGGAAAAGTGTTATTGGGTTTTTCTGATAGGAATTTCTCAGTCACTCTTAGCATTCTCTCTGAGTTTGGAATTGTGCCCGGGAGATGGCTAGAGGCTGACCACCTATTCCATGGGTCTGAATAACAAAAGTATTGGTGAAATGTGGGTGTATGTCTGTTTACACCTCTGCCTACCCCTTCGAGGAATATAGGCGTGATGCTATGTATGCAAACTTATGTGGTTATGGCTGTCGGCTGGCGTCAGGGCTCAGCGCGTCAGGAAGTAGTAATAGCCTAGTGGTATAGTCGTTGGATTGGCAAGTCAAAAGTCGCAGGTTCGACCCAAGGCACACACTACTAACTTTACATCATTATGTGCGTATTAGAAATAAATTGTCTTGTGTTTAAAGCGATGAAGAAAAACATTGTATGGAAACCAGCATAGGTACCGGGGAAATTTTCTCGATGGTGTAAAAACCATTTTAGACACCTACGGGTGGTTTAAACGCTGATACTAAAATAGGTTGTTTACCAACCACACGTTGAAAGAGAGCACATAAGATCGCGCGCAATTTCTACTATTTGATAAATCAAAAATTAAATAGGAATTTATTAAATGTTTTGTTAATTAGGTAACAACATTCCATTCCCTTTACTTATTTTTAAGCGATATACCATGAAAATAATATCACAAAAGCTTTCTAAACGGCTCCTTATTCAAAGTTATTAACCCTCATATTCCGCCCGGGGTTGCCAGCTATAAACACAAGAAAGCACTCGGCTTATATGACCGCGTTTGTAGTCTATGCTCAATCGTATGGACCCTTCGCAGTTTAGTGTTGAGAAAAATTGTTTTACGTATATCGAATTTATGGTTTGTGAAGGTTATGAAAGGTTAAGTGATCAGCTATTTGTTTTGAAGTCGACGTGTTTTATGGTGACTAGGTATTTTTTTGAGGAAGTATCTTATTTATGAAGGGCTCGTGTCTAAGTAATAACTGCGCGGATCTCTCGATTGAGGTTAAGCAGTGCTTGCCGCGATTGGTCTGTGGATGGGTGAACATCCTTTCATATCGAGACCCCTCAGTGATTCGGTAGGCACGTCAAGCCGTTGGTGGGTTTTCAAACCAAGATTTATAGACAGAGTATTAAAGTAATCACAAAAAATATCAAGAATTTGTTGCTGTTGTTGGTGTATAACTCGTGTCGCCTGTCAACCTACGCTCGCGATAAGACCTCGCCCTTACACAAGCTTTCGCCGACTCCACAAGTACATATGCGTCGGAAACGTATTAATGCATTTCCGTGGTCTGGATCTATTAATTACTCGGGATAGGCTTTTGGAAGTTGTTCGATTATTTGCTAGACACTTCATCGTTGATGGGATTTGGTTGAAGGGCTCAATGTTTGTCGAGTTGTGATGTTGTTGATCGAGTTTTGTTGATATTGAAATTGTTAATTGTATCTACGGCTTTATTAGTTTTAAGTTTTGCGTAAGGAGATGTTTATTTTAAGTCCAGCTCTAATGTATGATATCCGTTGTCTTGATAAAATAGTATCTTATAAACCAGTGTAATTATTTTTGGGATACAAATGTCTATTTTTGTAAATACTTACCTTTTTTATTGATTTGAGATGGCTACATTTCAATTAAAAGTTGCATATAAAATGTAAGGTTATTTAATTTGGCGATTCCAGTGAGTTTTATGTTACGATGATATATTTGCCTTCGATTGTATTTTATTTTAAGAAAAAACCTATACCGCCTCCTCGAAAATTAGATTGATTCATATTTATTATTGTTCAACGGTTATTACACACTTGCATTCTTCGGGATTGCCCGACTAGTTTCGAACTCGAACGGAGCTCTTACTCATGAGCTGGGCGGCGATGTCGCGAGTCAAACTCTCGACATCGCCGCGGGCTCAGCTCATGACTAAGGGCTCCTCGGGCTCGTGAGTAATAACCGTTGAACAATAACTAATATGAATGTGTCTCACGAAAGTTATTATACAAAAATAGATCGATGCAGACGTAATGTATGTTGTCAAACTGACACAATTAAAGTTATGTTATTGACAGTTAGTTGCACAATTACCCCGAATTTTGCAATGTCACGACCGTCGCGGCGTGTCATTGCAAAATACCAAGTAAGACGTACTCCGTGACCCCGTGACCCGTCTTCAAGTATTTCTTTTAAAAGAGATGGACACTTGAGATGCTGGTAGGTACTTCTCAAGTTCCCACCCAAAGACCATTGTTGACTTTCAAGAGGTTTAAAAGGACTTTTATCTCATAGTATCTGTCTTCTCAAAACCAGTGTCGGCTTTTGAAAATGTTTAAGTTTTTTTCAAGCATTTCAACTACCCCCTAAAGTAACGGTGGCCGAATTTTTTATTCTTAAATCCTAAACCACTTCAAAAAGTAATTTATTCGTTCCAATCTACTATGACAAACAAACCAAATGAATCTGGCGGTCGATTCTCCACTCTCTTCTCTCTGGAGAGTCTCCGAGGACAAGGAAACGTATTCAGAGTGCCGTCAGATGGCGCGATATGTGCCCCACTAGAGATATCGAGAGTTAGGCCTGTGTGCATCGGGTGCTATGCTGCTTTCAAGAGACGGAATCTGGCAAGCAGCATAAAAATAACTTTTTGTTGATGGCCAAAACTTTTTTTTTTTTGGAATATCATTAATATTCATTCATATTTTATATCAATTGAAAGGCTTTAAAACTGGTTTCCTAGTAATAGTTACCAAAATAATGTAGCCTACATAAATACGAAGATTTAATAAATTTTTCTTAGCGTAACTTAAGTAATTTTTTTCTACCTCACGTTTCGTCGCGTCGCAACATCTTCAGAGCAAAATTCGTAACCAGACCGACGACGTCCCTGCACGAATCTTTGTCGACAAACTTGTCGAATCGTTAAAAGCTAAAATGCTTTGAATTTTATAGTTTTATCTACTATTTATGTTAAATTTTACGTTTAAAATAGAGAAACTTCTCGTCTACTTCGTCAACATTAGGCACTAAAAAGTTAATTTCTAGAAAAAAAAAAACACAGAAACCGACTTCAAGACTTTGCCTACATGTACAAACTTAAACTAAAATCTGAAAAATTTGCTAAAGGGGAACCGCAAACCAAAACGTATATTTTTTTATTTTGATTTAGGTATTTCAAAAAGCTCTGAATCAATTCCGATAAATTATATGGGACCACCTCTGAATGACCTACCATAAAAAAAATATTCATCAAAATTAATTCATAATTAGCGGAATAATCGCGTTACAAACATACAAAAAGAATCAGTCAACCTCCTCCTTTTTGAAGTCGGTTAAAAAGAACCATGCTCGCATCGCAGGTGAACGTATGCTATAAATATCTCCTACTACGCACGTGACTTTACCACTTCTAAGTCGCAGCTTTTAACTGTGAAAACAGGGCGCTCACTAAGAAACGCGATACTTATGCTTTTTACACTCACGGGTTATTTCAACTCTGTTTGTTCGTGGCGTAATGTGTTGTAAGTGTAATGGCTCCCTATGTGTGGGGGAGACGCTAAATTGTTTTTTTTTTTTAAGAATGGAGTACCAAGGAGTTTTTATTTTAGTGACTTTAACGTTAGGTCACGGTTGAGCAGTTGAGAGCTTTGAATGAAAATGTTAAATTGTACCTTTTTTCTTTCTTTCGGTTTTATCTGAGAAGTAAAAAGAGAGCAAATGTTGAAGAGCCTTTTGCTGCTTTATGTAGAGAAATTTGCGTTCAATTATTTTTTTATTCTGGATTATAATGCAACTGAGGACGTTTCAGATTACTTTCGCTAAGTAGTAAACAAACCTAATATGTTATCGCAGCTTATGATTTCCGTCAGGTTTCCTCCGTGCTTCGAAGGGCACATTCCCGGCTGTTATTAAAACATGCTTAAATAATCCAGTCTCTAAGCCAAGTCAAAGACCTGAGGGAGGCTTGAACCTCTGACACTAGGCTTGAATACGACACAATCTGTTCTCTTATTGAGTGTCTTTTGTTCCAGGTGTATACTACACAATGGCGGTGGTTGGGCCAGCGATGGGCTACGTCATCGGGGGTCAAATGCTTACCATTTACACAGACTTCCTCAGTGTCGACTCAGAAACGTGAGTAATCTAGGTACAATTAAATAGATTCCTATTTAACTTACACAAAATGCAACAGGTTGAAGACAATGAGCTAGCTTAGACAGTGATGTCCACAGGTATAATAATAATTATTGATTTATGTTGTTGATATTTTTTTATGTTGTTTAAACCGAAGTTAGGTTACAACAAATTAAAATCGAGAGCTATATGATATTATTTCCTTACAAATACATATCGATACGTAACTATTTAATAATAAAGGTACCTCAATGACACATTAATAACCTCACTATATACGTTTCCCGCGCTTTCCACGCGGCACAGCGCGTCTTGTTCACATTTTTTTAATATTTCATCTCGACAGCGACACGGCTTCATTCAGCCAACTTGCCCTCACTTTCATCTCATTGTGAGCCACGTACGCTGTTCAGGCAACTTTTCAGCCAAATTAATTCCACCATTTTATATTTTCATGGCTTCTGAAACGAAATATGATTTTCCACGAGAGTTTTCAACGACCTCTTTGCCATAGCTCGAGTTTTAATTTATGAGGTCTCTCGTTTACTGATTAAAATATATACCTAAGTACCCAAAGGGAATCCTTACATCTGAATTCATTGATTAATTTGATAAGTTTTTTATGAATCTGTATAGATTTTATGTTTTTTTCGAAAGTATTTACTGGCAAATGCTTGCACTTAGATGATTTACCCAATTTAACAAGGCTCATGGCTATAAGTAACAGCCGCAGAGATCGATTGATCGAGGTAAAGCTAGGCTTGCAGCGGTCTGTCTGTGGATGGGTGACCATCATTTCATACCGAGACCCTTCCGTGCCTCGGAGAGCACGTTAAGCCGTCAGTCCCGGTTGTCAAATTAGGATCTATGACAGCCGTTACAGGTAGTCAGAGGCCTGAAAGTCAGACAACTATTCATACCACGAGATACCGTGTTACCCAGTAACTGGGTTGAGCAGGTCAAATAGGCAGTCGCTCCATGTAAAATACTGGTATTAAACTGCATTCGGTTTGACTGGAAGCCGACCCCATTGTAATTGGGAAAAGGCTAGATTGATTGAACAAGTAGGTAGGTAAGTATTGGTAATAGGCTAGGTTTAAAAAACTTTATTACTCATTAGAACTGATAACAATTCACTTAATTATTGGTATTATCTTAGTTTTAATCTAGGAAAGTTATTCAAGAAGTATAAATGCGTTAATGGAGTTAGTAGTTTAAATACCTGAATATAAAATAGCGTTCGTTAAAGTTATTATTTTAATGGACTTATCATAACTATATTATCTTTACACATAACTCTATAAAACGCACTAACGCGTGCGTAGCGCACTCTAAAGCTATAAATTTTTGCGGAGAAGAAAAGTTGGTCGTGAGTAGGATTCGAAACTATGCCTCCCGGATAAATACTCCAGGCGCTCTGACCGCTAAGCCATCTCGACCTCTGCTCAGTACTCCGAATTCTTCTTCCACATTTTACTTTTTTACGTAGAGGCTATTTTGGCCAATATTTTGAGCTATATTAGGAGTATTTTGTCTTTTTTAACTGCCTCGTTGGTCTAGCTGTCGCAAGCGCGGCTGCTGAGCCTGGGTACGATTCTAAGGTCGGGCAAAGTGTTAATGAGTTTTTCTGTTAGGAAATTCTCAGTAGCAGCCCGGAGTCAGGAAGTTGGTGGTGTGCTGCGGAGGACACGTAAAGCCGTCACTTTACCTGCCCTCCTAAGCACACTGCGTCTTGCTGCTGATCTCTCTCCGGTCGTGTCGATGTCGATTGCCGTCCCATCGGACTATGAGAGTGAAGGAAGAGGTAGTGCACCTGTATCTCCTGCGTATTTGGCTAATCTCCGTGGAGATAGGCCGTCGTGAACGAATACGTTCGCGAGGAGTATTATTATTGTATCTTTACGTAGAGGCCTTTTATTCTTCATAGACGTAATAAACAAATTCCATGAGTTTATTATAAATGCAAAAATTTCTACATAAAATTACGAACGTTTGCTTGCACGGATAGGTAGAACACACATTATTCTAATTTACTCAAAATACGAATAAAGAAAGAAGACACTCCCCTATTTTTTTTCTGAATAAGGATAATACATTAAAATTATAATTCAATCAAAAGCATGGCAGTAAGAGCGTTTCTATTATTCCAATACATTTTAAGAGAACCATGCCCACTTGAAGGTTCGTTATATGAGCACAGAGCCGGAATTGTGGGGACATGGGGGCTACCAGGGGCGGATTTCCCTATAGGCCGAGTAGGCCCGGGCCTAGGGCGGCAAAATTTAGGGGGCGGCAAAATTTGGTCACGTGTTTTTATAACCGCAAACTCTCAAAAAAATTTAGATGTATGGCGAGTACGATTATTAGAAGTGTTGCTCATCCAACTGAATGTTTGCTTACTAGTTTATTCCAAGGTCTTTAGATTGTGATGATTTGATAAACAAATTCGCTGCTCAGAAAGTCAGGCAAAAGACAATTTGTGAATAACGATTCATTGCTTCTCACAAATAGAAATGGTAAGAAAACAAATAGAACAATTACAAATAGAATTGTATCTGAAATACTGATTGAGATTATTAAATCATTTACTGACTAGTATACTATACTATATATCGTTTGTTTCTATAGTTTATTGAATTTTTCATGCTTTACAGCACATAGGGGGCGGCAATCTTTCGTAGGCCTAGGGCAGCCAACGTATCAAATCCGCCCCTGGGTGCTACAACTAGTCCCCTATATAACCACACCTAATAAACTGGTGTTTAAAATTTGATTGCTTGGAATTTGATCTCCCAGAATTCTTTTAGTAGTAAGTAGTTTTGTATAAAAATAATAATTTCAGTTCACCTGATACCTACCCATATTCAAATTAATTACATTTAAAGATTTAAATGGAAAAAGAATATGGTCGTGAGCAGGATTTGAACCTGCGCGTTTCGGATGTGTGTGCGCCTCCTGGAGTATGTATCTGGGAGGTGCAGGTTCGAATCCTGCTCGCGACCGGATCCTTTTTCCATTGAATATTATAACTTTAGAGTTCGCTAAGCATGCGTTAATGCTTTTCAAAGATTTATCTTTAATTACTTACATTTTCTTAAAAATGGGAATGGAAGAACAAAACAATGAAGTAATTGAAATCATGTAATTAATACTTGTAAAGTATTAAAGTAATAAAACACAAGAAATTATGTGTTATAAGTAAACCGTATATTACCGTTATGAAAACATGACAATATTTATGCACCATCCCTGGAACCGGCCCTGTTCACTCAAGCCACAGGCGCGCACCGCAGAGCAACGTTAGATTGTTGAGTAAACGTCCGATTTGCATAAGAAAACAATTGGCAACGCTACCCAATACCGTATCGTATACCTCGCAATATCCCTCTGTTTGTACTCCTAATAGCTCACACGAACAATACGCCTGCTGAAATTGTTATAGCATTAACGCAGTTTGAAGATCTGTTGCGAATTGTTTGTGTACATGTTAAAAAATGTGCAACATGCGTTAATTGCATTCAAGTTTTATGGAAATTTCAAGCTAAGTACTAAATCGTGTTTGTTAATTTGTAAATTCTAAGAGATTGAAAATAAAATAACATCTTATTATTGGTAGTAAGAAAATTGGACATGCGTGTGCATGAACACACGACTTTATGGTTAAGTACACTAGTCGCTCTTGCCAAACAAGCTAGGTGGCGCGATAGTTTGGTAGCGAAGTAAGGTTGTGGACTCAAGTCCCGCTCGCGTTTCAATCACTACAAAATATTATAACATCGTATATTTTAATCCCTTTACCGACCCACCGCGGTATAATATTCACCTGTACCTGACCTAATGTATGTATTTTACCTCTACTTTTGTATAATAACTTTCGTGACACATATTCATATCAATTATTGTTCACCGATTACTACACAGGTGCATTTTTCGGGATTGCCCGACTAGTTTCGAACTCGAACGGAGCCCTTAGTCATGAGCTGAGCCCGCGGCGATGTCGCGAGTCAAAGTCAAACTAGTCGGGCAATCCCGAAAAATCGACACTCTACTTTAACAACAATCAAACAAGCAATCTTAGTTGGTAGCTTGGGTAATCTTAGGATTCAACATTAACATTGTAGATATCTTTTTCCAGGTTAGGTGTAACTCCAGTTAGCTCAGTGTGGATCGGCGCGTGGTGGATTGGCTTCATCCTGTCTGCGGTACTCTGTCTCATCGTGGCGATACCACTGATGGCCTTCCCTTATGAGCTGCCAGGTTTGTGTTTACCGTAAAAGCCTTTTTATACTACAAGACGCGATCTAGACCTAATAAAATATATTTTATTAAGAAAATGATTACTGACCTTGGAAACAGTTTAGTAGATAGGTATGTGTATCAAGACCTATCCCTACAATGATCATAAATACATAATCATTCTCGTGTACTTATGCCGCAGTCCAAGTTATTTGGGAACGGCGTATTTTTCATCCATTTCATCTAGCTCTATCATCTTTCACACAATTCATCCATCGTTTTATCGGTCTTCTTCTTTTTTAATACCAATCGAGATTTATAGGTAACATGAAACTTTCCTCGTGATATGATCCTCATTACTCCGCATGCTCATAATCACAAAGGATTTCCACTTCTTGGTTACTGGCGCTAGTAACAATCTCCCTCTTAGATACTCATCAAGAACTCAAGGAAGTTACTTAAAAGTTAGTTTGCTCAAAACAAACTGCATCTAACAGGTGCAGCCGAAATTAGAGCATCAAAAGTATCCGAGGCTCACGAAGGTGCTGCTTCCAAGTCAGCCGCTTTCAGCGCCCTGCACGAGCTGCCTCAAGCTGCTGCCGCTCTACTAAGGAACCCCACCTTCCTGTTCCTTAACCTGGCTGGAGCCAGTGAAGGCATGCTAATATCAGGGTTCGCTGCCTTCTTGCCGAAACTGATTGAGAACCAGTTCGCTGTGAACGCCTCAGAAGCTGCTTTGCTATTAGGTATGTTGATATATTATTTTACCTATTGTTGTTAATTAATCATTATATCAGAACTTTAAATATAGGTAACAAAAATAAACCATGGTTAAAGTAAATTTTCAAAATAAATACTATTGCTGGTACAAATCTATCCACTCTACTTGGAGTGAATAGATTTCTTCTGGATCTACGTGCTCCATCCTCGGCCACAATATCGCTTATCATCAGACAAGTTGGTGGCCAAATGTAGATCCAAAAAAAGTATAGATTTTTCATGTTCTAAAAGTGATATAAGAGAGACATTTCTTTAATTTATTGGCTTTTAATTTTAGATCGAAAGTTTGGCAGTTGTACACAATTTTAGTCCTAATAAAAATTTGGCTAGATTTGGAAGAAACTAGGCCACAAACAGTACCTACCAACATTATTTTATTATGAAATCGCTATTCAAGATATTCTTTCGTTGGTCCAGGTGTGATCACAGTACCGGCGGGCGGCGGGGGCACATTCCTGGGCGGGTGGCTGGTGAAGCGGTGGAGGCTGGCGTGCGCCGGCATTATCAAGCTGTGCGTGGCCGCCACCGTGGTCGCAGCCGCCTTTACGTTCTGTTTCGTGCTCACTTGTGATGACTACCCCTTCGCTGGGGTGACTGTTATGTATAACAGCCCATCTGTGCCGGGGTAAGTGAAGGTCTTGAAGTTGTTGGAAGTACATGAGTGTTGCTAATCATCTGCCATCGAAAGAGCAAATAACGTTAGTTTACCAGAGACAACGGCTCGGTCTTAAAATGTTGTGATATAGACCAGAGTGTCTGTCTATGATTTTCAAAGCATTCATCAAGTTAAAGCCTGTCATATATTTACTTTTCCGGAGAATTATTTGAGGCTGTCTGTACGTAGCCTGTTTTATGGGGGACCAAGTATTTGTAGGACACCTTCTTTGATGATTCAACTTTTCTCTTAATCAAATCATTGTCTTCTCTTTTTCGTTCTCTGCTTACTCCCATTTTTCTCCTTCCAGCGCCGACCGCCTAACAGCGATGTGCAACACAGACTGTTCGTGCATGAACGCGCCGTACTCCCCCGTGTGTGGCGCTGACGGCTCGGTGTACTACTCCGCCTGTCACGCCGGCTGCACTAAACAAACCCTCGCCGGCGCCGCACAGCTGTTCCACCAGTGCTCCTGTATAACAACCAGGGATAATACCACACTGCCCACGTATGAACTTGAAGGAGGTGTGTTGTAAATAGTTAATACTCCTTCTTAATTTTTAATTCAGGCTGCCTCATTGGTTTGACAAGCATGGCTGCTGACCGTGACTTGGGAGGTCGTGCATTCGATTTTCGTGTCCATCAGCGGCATCAGGGTTTACATACATAGCAGCACACCTGCAGAGGTGTACACACTTGTACACATACATTTTACCAATGCTGTTATTAAGTCCCATGTAATAGGTGATGAGCCTAAATTCCAAGAAATTAAGCAATATACACGATGAACACATCTGAAACAATAGTATACAGCCAGCCTGCTCTACTTCATAGATGCTTAGCGAGTAGAGGGTCCATAAAGCGAAGCAAGGTAAATAAGGCAGAATCACTCCAAACTGACTCTTGTGGAAAAATACTAAACTCGCCTTTTTGCTCAATCGCTCGCTGTATCTTTTTGGAGCCCCGATCATGATCTAATGCGTTCTCTTCTGTTCCAGTATCAAACTCATCGATATCGTACGAGGCTATTAACAGTATCTGCACAACGGACTGTCCGTTCCTGTGGGTGTTCGTGAGTCTTTCCTTCGGCGTAATGCTGTTCACGTTCCTGGCCACCATGCCGGCACTGTCAGCCACATTGAGGTATGTTTTACTAATCAAAGGTTTGATAGTTTTCCCCTGCTAAAGTTTTGCAATATAAACGTGACGCAGAGATGGTAGAGAGGTATATAGATATAGATAGGATAGGTGCGTTAATAATGTATACAAAAGCATTCACGACACTGGAGAAAGTCCTAGAGTTTTTGATAAAAACACGTATGCTTGAATAATGTCCAGTTATCCACTAACTAACGCTGAAACTACGTTTGAGCGAAATGCAATTGAGCTTCTATTTCGAATTTATTCAGATCATAGCAGAAAAATTCCCTTAAAGAAGATTTCCGAAGTTCTGGAAATGCAGTGGTCTAGTATGTTGTTACTCGCGAGTAAGAGCAACTCATTTCCAGGTCTTCAGATAAAGAATAAGGTTTTCTATGGTCGCATTTATTTTTATTTGTAGGAAATTCTAGGCACGTTTTCAGTAGTCGCTGTAATTATATCCTCTCGTTCCCCACCAGATGTGTCCGTGAAGACCAGCGCTCGTTCGCGTTGGGCATCCAGTGGATCAAGGTGCGTCTACTGGGCACGATACCGGCGCCATTGTTGTTCGGCTTCCTCATCGACCTGTCCTGCTCGCTGTGGTCTTCCTCTTGCGACAAAACCGGCGCCTGTCTGCAGTATGACAACATTAATATGAGCAGGTGAGCTGGGTCTGGTTGGTAATCTAGTAACAAAACACTTCAAAAAATCATTCCAATTCAAATAATACAAACCCCGTCAAAGCAATGGACAAGTTCTTCATGGTTTCTTGATGACACAGTACGCTGCTAGAAAGCTTAATTTTCTTAAAAAAGTTTATTTTGCTTTGGAAACCAGACAATTGTCCATCAATTCAATTGACATCCATTTATAATCTCAAACATAAGGGTTCTAATCTGCCATGTATCACATAAGATAAGGGAAAGATTCGCCAGGAAATCTAAACTGAAATCGCTAATCCACAGTGAGCTAAGTAGCATGGTGATCAATGCTAGAGCCCTGGTTAAATTATGATAATGTGCTTTAGAAATTCACATCGTATTTTTCTTCCAGATACATGCTCGGCATCGCACTAGTAGGCAAGCTCTGTTCCGTTCTCTTCTTCTTCCTAGCGTGGTGGTTCTACCGTCCGCCGGGGAGCAAGAACGGGAACGCCGTAGT
Organism: Xylocampa areola; assembly: GCA_935421205.1. NCBI lineage: Eukaryota > Metazoa > Arthropoda > Insecta > Lepidoptera > Noctuidae > Xylocampa > Xylocampa areola. The sequence goes on along the minus strand of OW285200.1, from coordinate 22,155,921 downwards.
ACCGTCAGTAGACCTCGTGGTCTGCGCTGAGAAGACTAACGGCAACATCACTAACGTCGCCAACGGGACCTTGGAAAGGGGCAGTAATGGGTACTGCAACGCTGCTCTAGAATGCAGTGATCATTTGTAGGATAGTCAGTAAATATTTTGTTGTTTATAAGCTGTTGGACTAGGTTGACCCAAATCGGTACAGATGAAAAGCGAAGACATTTAAAAGAGAACAAAAAAAAAGGACTTAACTTTTTTATTAAGTTTAACAAAGTAATAGGACAGAACAGCATAGGTACTGGCCAATTCGGTTACCAACAAATTGATGGTCACTTTGTAGTACATTGCACTATGTTTTTAATATTTTTGCTCATCATAGACAAGCTGTGACATACGACGCAATGTACTACAAGGTGAACATCAATTTGTTGGTAACCGAGATCGCTAATAGGTACGCAGATCACTGTTCCCTTTTAAGTATCCTTTGACCACTAGAGAAGACAAAGATCTGTTTTCTGAGATTGCTAAGCCGAGTTTTAATTTATAATTTTTGAAGATCTTCAAAGACACAGAAATATCCTTAAAAATCTTAAGGATATTTCTGTTGTTTTGTGTACTGGCTTACTACCTTGCACCGTCTATTGATGCCGGAGCTACTATATAGAGGCTGTTATTACTAGAATCCATAATTTCAAGGCGTTTATTTATTCTGTTTTGCCGACAATATCGAATTCGTAAAATAAACGATGCGTGTTTGAGACACCAAATGTACGTCAGTAAATGCACAAACGCTGTATAACGATAATGATTATTTGGATGCAATGAAATAATAATTATTGCTAATATTTTTCGTTTGTCATTCTCTGCATACAGTCATCAATAAAAATGGCTCAAGTCAAAACTACCCACATTTGGAAGACAATACAATTTTCTGTTGTTTTAATTTTAAGTTATGAGTTGTGTGAATTTCTATTATTATAAATAGGTACATAAGCACTATAAATACATATTATGAAATGATTGTTTACATTCCAACACAATAATAATATAAATAGTTCTGTTGTAAAATATCTGTGATGTTATAGTTAGTAGATAATTGTAAGTAATATCGCGGATGTAAGGTCTTCGATTTAATTAGTTTTTAAGGATATATGTAGATCTGTATACACCTCAGTATACACCAACTTAAGTATTAAATCGGGGTATGTATGATTTACAAAAATATATTAGTACGCAAGTACAGTCAGTGTCAAAGATAAACAACAGCTCACGCTATAAAAAGGTTTGTACCAAGTTCCGGCAACGTTTATTATGGATTCCGGATCAGCTAAAATATTTCTGCAGAACTGAAATCTAAAAAATATACATGTCTATCTATCTAATCTATAGTAAGTATCCTAATGAAGGGCAGATGGAGGGACGAACTTGACTCCTACAGAAAGGACTGGCCCTCATTAGCAATATGCACATATTTTTTTGCAAACCATCCATACCCCAGTGTAGTGTGTATGTATAATTAAATAGAGTACAATTGGGAAGGCACAATTTTTTGAACAATTTTCTTTTTAATTTTGATAGTTCATCACGATGACGGTTAAGGTATATTTGTACATAGTTACTAAATTATTTGTTGATAATTCAAATTCAATAGTTGTTAAAATTGTATTTTAGTTGAAGACTGATTGTTTAGTAGAAATAATTAAATAGGTAGGTATATATTTCGTCTGTGCATAACATAATCGTGTGACTCTCAATTAGGCAAAAGGATTGTGAATATCAGTTTATTGTGTTATGAAAGTTCCAATGAAAAACTACTAGAAATAATGAAAAAAAAAAAACAAAAACAAAAACGCCTCTTACATTTATAATTAAGGGGAGTGATAACTAATTTCATCCAATCTTCACAATCCTTTTATTTTTTAAAAGATAAGCACCTTAACTTGGAATTTTTCATTGCCCATAAAGATAAGGATGTGAGTGGGAAGAAAACTGTTTAAAAAAACAGTGATTAGTGAAGTGCATTTGGCCTAAATATCATCTTTGGAATTCAGAATTACAATTTTGGAGGCTAAATTCCGTAACCGGATATTAATATAACTATAAATGCAATAGTAAATAGATTTTTATAAATCTCAATTTGGAAAATGTTTACACATCGTTTTTGTAATGTAATTTGTAACATATAATCTAGGCGAATCAATTTTGAAATTGTACAATTTTACATGGATTGATTGGAATAAAAATAATAAAATAAATTGTCTATTCATTTTATTACCTGCCAAATTGTTCCAAGTTATATAGAAAGAAGAAAGAAATAAAATTATATAAGTACTAGCTTCTGCCCGCGACTTCCTTTGCGTGGACTTCAAAATTGTGTCCAGCCGGGATAAATATGATGAACATTTATTTGTCAATTTCGGATCTGTTAGAGCTTATCGTTAAACTAGCAACCTATCTTATCTTCGCAGGGGTAGCAGAGCATATATAGCAGCTAATTTTCACAAAATCTCAATGAATTGTACACTTAAACATTCCCTATAAATCACTATGTCAATTTGTGAAAACCGCATGTAAATCCGCTCAGTAGTTTTTGAGTTTATCGCGAACTGACAAACAGACGCGGCGGGGCAATTTGTTTTTTTTATGTTATAGGGGGCAATTAACAGACGGGTCGCCTGATGGTAAGCGATTACAGCCGCCCATGGACACCCGCAACACCAGAGGAGTCACAAGTGCGTTGCCGGCCTTTTAAAAAGGAGTACGCTCTTTTCTTGAAGGTTTGAAGGTGGTATTGGTCCGGGAATACCGCAGGTGACAGTTCATTCCACAGTTTTGTTGTGCGAGGCAGAAAGTTTATAGAGAAACGCACAGTTGTGGACTGCCAACCATCTAAATGATGGGGATGGAACTGCTGTCGCGTAGAACGATGGCGGAAAGAGGCGGCTCAGTCCGAACAATTCCTCGGAGTATTCCCCATAGTATAGGCGATAGAAGATGCATAGCGAGGCCACATCTCTACGCAGCGCCAAGGGGTCTAGCCGGTTTGAAATATCTTGGCAGTCGACGATTCGAATCGCTCTCCGTTGGATGCGGTCCAGAGGGAGAAGCTGGTACTGAGGTGCCCCTGCCCAAAGATGAGAGCAGTATTCCATATGAGGCCGGACCTGCGCCTTATAAAGTAGTAGGCGGTGGGCCGGAGTGAAATACCGTCTCGATCTATTGAGTACACCAAGCTTCTTGGAGGCTAGCTTAGTCTTACCCTCTAAATGGCCGCGGAACTAGACTTCGCTCAATATGTCGACACCAAGTATTCCAATATTGGCTGAGGCAGTTAATGGGGTGCTCTCAAAACGAGGAAAAACAACAAATGGCAGTTTTTTTGCGGTGAATATGCAAACTTGTGTCTTTGTGGGATTAAATTGAACCAAATTAAGTCTACCCCAATCTGAGACTTTCTCCAGAGGTCTCAATTTCGGACACAAGTTTGTTTCGGCTCTCGATGACGTATCCCGAGAAATATTAGCGCGACCGGTATAGAAAGCATCGCCTATGCTGTCATCCGCCGAGTGCCGCAGATTTGCAACATGTCATTGATATGGAGGAGGAACAGAGTAGGCGATAGCACACAGCCTTGAGGGACACCAGCATTTACAAACATGGAGTCGGAGCAATCACCGTCAACTACGACCTTTATGCTTCTGTCTGCAAGAAAGCTGGTGACCCATTGGCATAATTTCTCGGGAAGCCCATAGGAAGGGAGCTTCGAAAGAAGCTCTTTGTGCCAGACCCGATCGAAGGCCTTTGCCATGTCCAAACTGACCGCCAAGGCTTCCCCCTTAGTCTCGATCGCCTGTACCCAACGATGTGTCAGGTATACTAGAAGATCACCAGCCGACCGTACTTTACGAAAACAGTACTGCTGGTCATCAAGCAGCTGATGATCGTCTAAATATCGAAGGAGCTGGAAGTTGACAATGGACTCCATTATCTTCGAGAAAAGGGAGGTTATGGCTATCGGTCTATAGTTGGACGGATTTGAGCGGTCGCCTTTTTTAGGGATCGGGTGGACTAATGCTGTCTTCCATGATGTCGGGACTACGCCAGAATAGTAGGACAGCCGAAAAAGACGTGTTTTTATAATATGTATATGATATGAACAAATAGGATAGATTGATATCAAAACAACATGTTAAAAATATGAATTCAATATATATTTCAACATTAAAAATGCTTATAACTTAACAAAATGCATTATAACACTTTCATATTTGTATTAAAAATTGTGTACTTATAATAATTTCTTAGAAACAGAGCTAGCTATCTCACAGAGGTATCAGAAAAACTTAACACCTTGGCTATCATCAAACTCCATTAATTCACATCTACCTTTTGCTTCTAAAGATTTTAAAGCCTTCAGTAATACACTCATGTCGAGGCCGTGGAACTCTGAAAAGAATTTTTCGGAATTAAATTGCAGTAATGTAACAATTAAGAAGTCATTTTAGAACCTAGCCTTTTTACTAAGAGGCCAGTGCTCTATTTGTCTTGTAACAGCTGATGCTTTACCTCCGATATTTTCGTGTACTGTCTGGTAATTTTGTTGTTACTTTAATAAGTTTTTAATAGGGTTGAAAGAAAAATACGGTCGTGAGCAGGATTCGAACCTTCTCCCGGATAAATACTCCTGACGCTCTGACCGCTAAGCCATCTCGACCTCTGCTTAGTACTCCGAATTCTACTTCCACATTTTCCTTTTTCAGGTAAATCGACCTCTACTCACTACCGCGAATTCTTCTTCCACATTTAAATGTATTTTGGTGACGTCATTGCTTAGTATTTATCCGGGAGGCGTAGGTTCGAATACTGGTCATGATCGTATTTTTCTTTCCACAAAAATTTATTAATTTTGAGTTCGCTATGCATGTGTTAATGCTTTTCAAAGATGTATGTTCTTTAATAAATTATATAAAATAATAATATAATGAAATATGTTCTAGGCAAATTTTATAGTAGGTATGAGTGCTAACTGTCAATCTACAAAGAGAGTTTTGTTACCTACTATGATTAAGGTAACAATTTCATGTTTTTTAAAAGCTTACCTTGGTCAGAAGTGTTTTCACCTTCCCTCAATTCAAATAGTGTACAAACAGTGTTATTCATGCCATTATTACAAGCCCAGTTGTACACCAGGTTGCCCCATTCATCCAGTGAATGCCAGTACACTTCCCATACATTTTTACTCTTATCTACCGGTGCAGCTCTACCAGTCTTTGCCATATCCTCTAAAATACTTAGTATAGCTTCCTGAGACAACTTTCTGTTAATTTCAGTGTTATTAAATAGTGGACTGTTCTGTGATTCTCTTATGTCTATGGTTGATTGTTTTGTTGTTTTTAAATATTCTGTGATTAGTTGTTCCCATGCTTCTAGCTGTTTCGCTCTTGTTTCTGTGTGTGGTTGGATTCTGAAACAAATATTGGAATATTTTTTATTAATATAAAAAAAAATATATAAAAGTTTATTAGTTGTGCATTATTTTTATATAGTGTGTCCAAGCTGTGATAGCCTAGTGGTATGGCCATTGGACTGACAAGTCTAAATCTGACAAGTATAAATTAATTATCGCTTGCTTAAAACGGTGAAGGAAAACATTGTGAGAAAACCAGCACACCTGAGAGATGTTCTTGATGGTGTATATAGCCATGTCAGAGACGTATGTGTGGGTTAAACTCTGACATTAGGTTGTTCATCAACCACACAATATTATTTTTATATAGTTGGTTTTGCCAAGCTTCAATTTGATTTAGCTTTTCAATGAGAAACTGACATACTGAACAGTTCTTCAGAGTTCAAACAGTGGGTGCAGACAGAGTGACATAAATTTATTATTTATATTCAAGTAATCTTTCATATCTATTCCAATACTTACATTGTGACTCCTTATTTAAAGATTCAATGTATTTTTCATATATTTCTACAATTTTCTTTTCTGTATCTTTTCTTTTAGGCAATGTCATGGGGGATTTAGGTTCCAAGTCAGTCAGAGCCACTTTATAAAAGATTTTTGAATCCCTTATTTCAACATATGGGAAATTTTCTACATAATTTGAGGAAAAACTTATCATTATTGAACAGTCCTTTGCTACAGCAGATATAAGGGCCAAGTGTACTGGATCAGCAGTTTCGAAAAATGTGTCCTTGTCTTCCTGAATAGTAAGGTCCAAATTTTTTGAGTTTATTTCGTCAATTATATCAGAAACATATTCAGTTTGTTTATATTTTATGTTGTTTATGTCAAATGACACATTTTCTGATAGTTTTTGTAACTGCAATAACTTGTAAAGAATTGTATTAGGCTTCAGGTTGTTGCTGTCCATGCATTGACCAGATGTGCCTTCTAAAATTTTTTTGCCACATTCCTCAAGATCAATGTCTGGTAATTTGTTATCAGTATCACTTAGTAAGACACTTATTATAAAATCCAAAAATAAATCAGAATTACTAAAATGTTTCATATTTGAGATAACAACATCAAAATCACTCAAGGTTGACCTTTCATGAAAAACTAATATCCCATCCTTGAATATTTTGAAGTTATTCTGTGGGTTCTTTGTCAAATTTCTTAGGGCATGTTTCATCCTCCCTTTTACTCCAGAAAATAAGTTTAGGGGACAGTAGCTACTTGCCTCTTTTATGGCTTCAGATTGTAATTTCAAATGCTGTTTTAAACAATAATAACATTTTGAATACTTCTTGAGATTAGATGACATGAATCCTTCTTTCGGTTTGATTTCTATACAGTAGTTTGTTTCACATTTGGGACTAACTATCGATAAGTTTGCGGCTTTTATGGCAATCAGACTTAGTACTGACTTAAATATTCTATTAGCTGGGCGAAATGGCAGCAGCAATTTGCTTAATTCTACTAAATCATGTTCTAATATCTCTATAGCTTCTTCACTGCCATACCATTTGTTTTCTAATAATGGTACCATGATCAAATTTACGAAATTCACAGAATCGTAAACATTTTTCGGATGTGCAGTCTTCTTGTCTTCTTTGATAAGACGCAGTACGTAACCTGTATCCAGTATTTGAACAACGATGTGAGCATTCCCTTCGTTGATATACTTCCAAGGTTTACCTAATAGCTTCATGTTTTCTATTTGAAGTGAAGCAGTTACATCTACAGAACAAATAATCAAGGTTTACTTACGTAAAAAAGGGAGGAAAGTTATACTGCCAAGGCCATGAGATGTCTGCCATAACGATATACTTATCACAAGCGTAATTGCACTAAAAAATAAATTCAGTATTAGTGGTATTAAATAATTAAAACTGTAGTGTACGCCCAGCAGCTGATTATGATTAATCGTGTTTGATTTGACATTAAAATGAACGACGGATCGGAGTTCAATGACAAGATGACATTAAATTGACATCTGTAATACCACAGATATAATATATTGAACGAATGATAATTGCGTTCCAGGTAAATATGTCAGAAAATAAACAGAATGTACGAAAAAGCCCCATACCCAAACTCATATTTCTCGAAATTTACCAGTAAAAAGAATACTGTCATAATTTTGACAAATGCGACGAAATTTGCGTTTTGCATTCATGCAAAAAAATCGTATTTTTAATTTATTTTTTACAACTGCTATGTTATAGTTTTCTCAAACTAAGCTCATTATAGACTTAAAAAATGATTACGCTTAATAGGAAATTGAAAAAGGATCATACTGAGCCTACAACGAATGGGTTGACTACTCCTACTGCGGAATCTGTCGTCAGAAGAATATCAGTGAGAGACAAATTGTTGATAAAAGAAGTTCAGGAGATGAACGAGAACCTCCCTGCTACGTGTAGTGTTCATTTCGAAGACCCTAATGTGTTGAGTGAGTTTATATTGACTGTTGCACCTGATGAAGGATACTGGCAGAGTGGCAAGTTCAAATTCAGTGTTTCTGTTACCGACGACTACAATATGGCTGTAAGTATTACGCTATTTAGTATTCCACATTTGGATAAGTTTGATACAAGCTCTATTATAAATTGTTAAAGGTCACCCTAAAAACCTACTGCAACTTTTGATTTGTGTAGAATTATATATTATTAAAAATCTCTTTGATTTATATATTTTTTCAAAGCACTGACCTATTGTACAATGTACTTAAAATATGTTGGTACTAATTAGATAGGCTAGAAATTTACTAATCTATTTGAAAACAAAGAGTAACAGGAGGTCATAGACATTGTTCTAGAATAATAAAATAAATTTAAGTCATTGTTTATTCCTAATTGGAATAAACAATTACTTAAATACTATTACACAAAAACATAGTCAATGCAATAAATGATACTAATGGAACTCGAAAATACAATTTCCTTATATTTTCCAGCCACCCAGAGTAAAATGTCAAACTCGTTTGTGGCATCCAAACATAAATGTTGATGGTGATGTGTGTCTATCACTACTACGACAGACTTCCATTGACGAGCATGGTTGGGCACCCACTCGGAGATTGAAGGATGTGGTGTGGGGACTTAATGCTTTATTTACTGTGAGTATTGTAAATGTTAAGTAAGAAATATGAGTATTAATTATTGTTCACCGGTTAGCTTACGGTTACGGAGCCCTTAGTCATGAGTCTGACTCGCAACATTGCCGGGGACTCAGCTCATGACTAAGGGCTCCGTTCGAGCTCGAAACTAGTCGGGCAAACCCGAGAATACACATGAGTAGTAACGGGTGAACAATAATTAATATGAATATGACTCACAAAAGTTATTATACAAAAAAAAATATATAAGCCAACACATATTTGTAAGCACAGATAAATCAGTTTTTATTCAGTAAGTCATACAACTCTAGGACATATTGATTAGTATTCTTTTGTTGTGATGCTATCTGTCTAACTGAAATTCAAGTGAGAATGTTTCTCACTTTCTTATTATTTATTATGAAATTTTTTATTAATAAAGTTAAAGACATTGTGGATCTCACAGAAAAAAATCAGATGGTATAAACATAAAACAGAATGACTAGGAATGAAGAAGCAATAAAAGAAAGCCAATACCTGTGACTTAATACATGCTGATAAATGATGATGGAATTAATATTGAAGAGTTTGCTAATTAATGTATATTCATAATTATTTATTCAATAAAAACAGTTCAGGCCACATTAATTTTATAAATGCTAAAACAGCTATTTTGTATTTCCAGGATCTCTTAAATTTCGAAGACCCATTAAACATAGAAGCAGCAGAAATGTACAACAAGAACAAAACGGAATTCCAGGCTAAAGTACAAGACTATATAGCTAAAGGAAAAAGATGAAACTTGCATGACTGAGTCACAATTATATCACTAGAGAACTTTATAAATAATACCATGGTTTTTACTGCATGGGAAATTGAGCATGGTAAAATATTAAACGTAAAATTAGCTGCTTAATTAAGTGCTTCCAATAATAAAGGTATTCTATAAATACATAAATATTTTATCAATAATGAGTATATAAATCAGAATATTATAAATCAGTATTTACTAAATGACTTTTAAACTTATTATTGGTAATAGATTTAGTACCTAAACCTGTGCCTGAAAGCTATTGTCAAGTTGGCATAAAAAAAGGCTTGTTTGTGGAGGCTCAGGAAAAAATACAACTTAAGTCTTATGTTAACATTTTTTGGAAAGCGAAATACATTATAGGGATGTATAGGGACTGAATAGATAGCAATGATGTCGCCAAAAAGTGTTAAAATATGGATGAAGAATTCGCGGTGGTGAGCAGAGTTCGTGGTGGCTTAGTGGTCAGAGCGCCTGGAGCATTTATCCGGGAGGCGCAGGTTCGAATCCTGCTCACAACCGTTTTTTTTTCCATTTAATTTTATAACTTTAGAAATACAGTTGTTAGCAGGATTTAAACCTGCACCTCTCGGATAAATACTCCGGAGCTCTGCTTACTTAAGTTTTTCATTTTTGATTAAAAAGCATTTTATAAATTGAAAATGATAGGAAGCAGTTATATCTTGGTATGTGCTTGAAATAAGTGTATCACTCGCATGTTGCCAATAAACGGTCCGCCTATTCTGCCAACACAACACTTCTTCGAGATTCACTGGCGACCTTGCTCACCGTTAGGAGCACAACACTACAAAAGGGCAGTGTTATTTGGCTACTATTTTCAACAAGGTGGACGTCCCCCATGGTGTAGCTCCAGTTCTAACAAGCCCTACCTCTGTTTAAGTTTTAGACAGCGTCATGCCTGTATTCACCGAACCGCTACCCCTTCACACCCTCACCCTACAATGAGGGTGTAGAACTGTGTACACCTCTGCGTAGGCAATTCGCCAATGCTGTTATTAAGTCCCATATAATAGGTGGTGAGCTTATTGCCATCTACCAGCCCCAGTTCCAAAGTCCGGTTTGCGACTGGGAATGTCCCAAGAGAAGAACCCGATAACACTGCCCGACCTGGGAATCGGACTCCAGACATGAGCTCAGCAGTCTCGCTTAGGACTACTAGATCAATCAGGCAGTTTAAAAAAAAGTTTAAATATATTTTTCTTCCTAAGTAGTCATAAACAAGCCTACTTCCCTATAACATTATTATTGCTTTGATTAATGACTTGCGGGACATGTATCTGCTGAAACATGTATATATTGTATATTATTATATAAACACACATTTTATTATTATAATAACACCAAGTAAGCAATAATATTAGTGTTCATAGTGTTCTAAATGATCACAGATTACTAAAGTGAGATGTATTTTTGTCATAGTCATAGTTAGAAATAATCTAACTTTCCAATAATGTCTTAAGACGACATTGTAACATGTATATTATATTAATGAATATAAAAAAGCAATTCTATTAAAATATTGTATATTTTAAAGAATAATAGAAATGAACTCTGTATAGTAATCTCAAATTAAAAGCAATCTAAGTATATGATACAGTTTTGTATATCCAAATAGTTAACATAACAATTACACATAACTTATTATCCATCATACCATGCTGAATTTCCCACTTGCAGACTTTCTATAGAAAAATACTCCAAAAAAGAGTGATATGAATTAAAATTATGTATTTACATTTTAAGAACTGGTGTGTTTTTTATAAACGACTTATAAAAAGTATATTTTTGTTTGATCAAAGCTCAAGACTGAGAGAAGCTCAATGAAAGGCCTGCAATCCTGTTAATAGATAAAATTTGTGGGTGAACCTTTACCAAAATAATAAACTTAATGATTCATAGCAATTATTTTGGTAAAGGTTCACCCACAAATTTAATGTGTTCGGGGTGAACGACCTTTCACGCATGTGACGATGCCATGCGGCCGTTAAGCTGTCATATGTGTGGAAGTTCATTACCAAAGATGTAAAGTTAGCTGGATATAAAGCAGTATGGTTCTTCTGACGATTATTTAAGTGTCGCAAACTAATTTGATTTAAACTTATAGAAATATCTCAAAAGACCTGGTAACAGGGATTATTTTAATTATTATTCTATTTTACCTAGTCTGTATAATTATTATGCAGGGAAGGATGCTTGCATCGTTTATAAGACGTCGCCCTTTCGAATCAAATCGTATCAATCCCTCGGTTAATTGCGTTCTCGTAAAACATCCGTCTTATCAAAGATAAATCTTTAAAAAGCATTAACGCATGCTAAACGAACTCAAAGTTCAAGATATGTCTTTGAAAAAGCATTAACGCATGCTTAGCGAACTCTAAAGTGACGTCGAGATGGCTTAGTTGGTCAGAGCGCCTGGAGTATCTATCCGGGAGGCGCAGGTTCGAATCCTGTTCGCGACCGTATTCTTTTTCCATTTAATATTGTAACTTTAGAACTCAAAGTTATTATATTAAATGGAAAAAAGAATACGACGTTGCCAAAAGACGTGTTAAAATATGGATGAATAATTCGCGGTGGTGAGCAGAGGTCAAGATAGCTTAGTGGTGAGAGCGCCTGGAGTATTTATCCGGGAGGTGCATGTTCTAATCCTGCTCGCGACCGTTTTCTTTTTCCATCCGTATTATTTTCCATTTAGGTACTTTAATATTGATTGTATTTGCCTTTGAAATAATTTGAATCGCGGTAACCTACATTGCGGCCTCTTCATCGAAAACTAGTTTTGTATAATATTTTACGCAGGTATTTTATATTAGGAGGAATTAAATGTGGATATTTTGCATTTGATTTTTACGATATTCATATCACGGACTAGCAATTGTAGCAATAAAAATATAAGCTGATTCTTTCAACGAGATGAAAGTTAATAAGATTTGTCTGTATTTGTTAAGGTAATCGCATCTGTACGACATATTATCTGCAAAGTTAGTCCTGTCAGTTCAGTCACCTGTACAGAGACGGAATAGATAGCGATGACGTCAACCAAAGGCGTAATAAAATGTGGAAGAAGAATTTAGGGCAGTGTGCAGAGGTTGGGCTTAGTTAGCAGAGCGCCTGGAGTACTTATAGTATCCGGGAGGCGCAGTTTCAAATCCTGCTTGACCGTACATTTATTTCCACAAATAATTATAACTTTAAAAATACAAGTTTTGATTCTATAAGAAAACAGGTAGCTCTTCTCTTTCTTAAAGGTTGTCTATAAGAAATACACCAGTAAATATTTACCATAGCAAATAAAATATGTAGCGAATCATTCGCACTTATTATTTAAATTTTATGTAATTTGTGCATGTCTCACCAGATAAAATAAAATAGGTTTTTTTTTAATAAAATCGATTTTACTATCATAAACAAATACCTATTTTTATTCATGAGGGAATGTTAATATTCTCAATTTATTATTGAGAACATCATTTCCAATACCCCCCAGCATTGGCAGTTTTTTTTTACTAATATCTTAACTGCCTCGTTAGTCTAGTGGTCTCAAGAGCGACTGAAGCGGTCCTGGTTTCGATTCCTGGGTCGGCCAGTGTCAATGAGTTTTTAAGGAATTATTAGTAGCAGCCCGGAGTTTGGAATTATGCCCCGTAGATGGCAATAGACTCATCACCTATACATACATGGGACTTGATAACAACATTGGTGAAGTGTGGGTGTACAACTGTATACTCTGGCTACCCCTTCGAAGAATATAGGCGTGATGCTATACTATCTCAACAACCTCAATGCGTGTGGTATCCTAACTAATATTATAAATGCGAAAGTAGTTTGTTTGAAACCGTTTCACGCCCAAACCACTGAACCGATCATCTTACAATTTTGCATATACTTTGTCAGGTGTACAGAAACGGACATAGGGTACCTTTCATCCCGAAAAAAAGTTATGTTTCCGAGGGAAATAGCAATAACGTTCCTATGATAATTAATGGCGCCACGTGTTTTTCGAAATATGATTGAATTTTAATACATTTTGCGAGTCTAGAATGTCGGTAGACTGGTTTTCCTCCTAACTATACATACATACTATCACGCCTGTTTCCCATAGGGGTAGGCAGAGACTATCGATTTCCAATTGCTACGATTCTGACACACCTCTTTCGCTTCATCTATGCTCATTAACCTCTTCATACATGCTCGCCGATTTAGGTGGTTCCTGACCCGTCCTTTTTTGAGAACGTCCCCAATTTGATTGCGGTACGTTCGTCGAGGTCGACCTGCCCCGACACTTCTACCATTCTTGCCTCATGTACTAATTTAGCCAATCGCCTTTCATCCATCCTTTCTACGTGCCCAAACCATCTTAGCATACCCTTTTCAATCTTTGTCACTACATCCTCTTTCACTCCACAGCTCCTAACTATAATAGAGTAAAACCCGAATTAATTGTCTAATTCTAAGTTAACGCGAGCGAAGCCGCGCTCAAAAGCTAGTACTACGATAAAAACAATCAAAAGTTCCCACATGTGGCCAATGTACCAGGAGAGCATGAAGCGTAGAGGTTATTTAAAATTTCAAGTGTCAACAGAACTCTTTTATGACCAACCAAATGTACTAGGAGACCATAAAACGTCAAGAGACTATGAGAAAAATCTTCGTGTGCTCATTATAACTATTACGTCAAAAGTATTATTATTAATTACATTTATATTTTAAAGAGACAACTATGACCAAAAGTACCAGGAGAGCATGAAACATGTAGAGGTTATTTTTTCAACTGTCCAGACGATTCTTCATCTACCCACATTACAACCATGACCCGTGACCAAATGTGGGCATAACGCAGAGGGATTCATGTGCCCACATTGTAAACGTGACCAATGTACCAGGTGAACATGAAGCGTAAAGAGTTTATTTTCAAATTGGCGGCCGCCTACGTATGAGAGGACATTTTCTTTTTATTGTATTCTGTTCTTTGTTATCTGACACAAGCCATTCAATTAGGTGTCATGTTCTGTGTTTTATTAGCAGACGGAATTTTCGGGAGTCCCTTTCATGTGGTGTGATCAAATCTCGCGGTAAGCATAGGGACACCATGTCGTTTCCATCGGGAATGTGTGACACTTCCTGTGCCATTTCTAGTTTTGCTGCCAGTTCATGTATGCATTTCCAAGCAAAACTTTCAAATGTACTAGGGGACCATAAAACGACAAGGACAGAATGAATACGATAGAGGTTATTTTATATAACTAATATGCGAGAGACAACAAAATAACTATGCTCAGAAGTACCAGGAGAACATGAAACGTGTAGGGGTAATTTTGTTAACTGTCCAGAAATATCTTCATCTACCCACATTACAACCCGTGACTCGAAACCAAATGTACTAGGAGAGCATAAAACGCAAAGGGATTTAAATGTCAAGAGAAAAATCTTCATGTATCATTATATTTATCTGGGAAGTTGGGTTGGACTTCCTGTGTAACTTACTTTTTTGGCGGGGTTTACGAAACATATAATAAAATGCGATGGTTATCAAATCAATGCTCTTTATTAAGATCAATTAATACTGGAGCACCAATATACCAATTAGTATAAATAATAAATAAATAGTAAATAAAAATTTGTATACAATAAATAGCTTACAAGTAACAAAATCTTCGTAACCTTTTTTATGACTAGTATTTCGTTTGGATGATCTTATTGTACATGATTTCTTGTGAAAAATGTATTTAAGTACACATTGGAATTTTTAGTTTTCATAAATGGATAGGTCGATGAAATCCTTTACAGTCAAATCGAAGTCCAAATATACTAAATTCAATTCATTTCATGTAAAAAATCTATGGGACTCAAAGTTAACCATGTTAGGGTTTTGTATCTTTTAAATTGAGCTAATTTGTATAGATTCTAAGCAGAGACTGATATGAAAGAGTAATATCTTTTAGAAGAAATAACAAGACATAATAAATAATAGAAATTTCCACTTTAACAGCAGTTAGTTCCCGAAATCAACTCCACAAATGTTGATAATTTTCATGTTTTTACATCAACATTACAATAAATTTAAAAAAACAAAAAATACATCGCATAATCGACCGTATCCACTTATGATACTTTTTAATTCCTGGTACGAGTGTGTTTAGTGTGTAGCGAAGGTGGTGAGCAGTTCGTCCTGGATGCTGTTGGAGCGCGTCAGGTGTCGCGGGCCGAGGTTACCGAAGGCTGCCGATACACTGTCCGCCTGAGATGACTCGCGCGCCTTCTTCTCGTGGTACTTCTCGGAGAAGTCCTGGAAAGAAGCGGTATTGGTTATCAGGACACTAGAAGGTACTTGGGATCATTGTAATTTTATGTTTGGGACTGTTTTATGGGAAGAAAATTAAAAACAATGGTGGAAGAATTTTGAAATATGTGTGATTTAACGCCTCCATGATATAAGGGAAATCCTGTGGATGGGAAAAATATATTACGTCGACCCCAAATAATTTAGAACCAGGTCAGGACTAAGACTAAGGGAAATCCTACTGCTTCATACAAATTTTTTTTTTCTTTGCACCGTTCACCATCGTCGTATGGAACCGCCATACGATAATTGTGAACTGTAAAATTACCACAAAAATCTGACGACAATATTTTTGAGAGTTTTGATTCCCACTATGATTTAATTAAATTATTTAGAACAATCAATGAAGACATTTTTTGAATGATATCTTTCAAATGATTTCTTAGAATTTGACTCAAAAAAATCGTTACGTATAATGATCTTACCTTCAGTCTATTGCCAAGGAATACGGCCCTCTCCCTCTTCTTGTTCATAAAGTCGCTTTGCGTCAGCCACCGGTGCTCGTAGCACTCCTCCGTCAGCGGCCTCTTTAAAGGAACCTTCTTGAACAGGAACATTAAGAACCTGGTCGCTTCCTGGAACGTAAACATAGAAATATTGAAGCTTGAGTTTCGACGACGCATAATGAACATATTATTATAATTGGTTGTAAAATCTGTTTAGATACGGAATATAATTTTAATATAAAAAATACAGAAGCCTATTAGCTCTTTTGACAAAACGCTACGAATACAACATTTGAGTAACCTAGCGCGGTTGGTTTGTCAATGGGGATTGCTAAAATAGTTTCCATTGAAGCGTCTCCGTTCTTCAAAGAACACACAAATTTTGTGGTTCCGGTGTCGAAGCATTCTTTAAGTCAAGTCAGAGGCTTATGGCGGCTTGAACAGCCTTGACTGACTAACTCTTCTGGTTCAGCGACCTAAAGTGAGTTTTCGCCTGCAAAACGAGAACTTGCCACTTTGTACGATCTTGCGCGATTTCTTGGCTCTCTCACGTAAATTATCCTCCACCACATCACACCAGCTGTGTCTGGGGGAACCCACCGGTCTTCATACGGTAGATCGACCCAGATACGTTCTCTCGACTCCTTGATCCCCATACGTTCGATATGTCCGAGCCAGCACAGACAATGTAAGCACCTAGGGCTCGTCTATGAGTTCTAAAATTTCGGCATTCTTTTGGACTGTCAAAGAAACTCACTCTTTGGTTTTAGTTATCATCTAAGCATATAAAAACGAAGGAATTATTTTACCTGTGTGATTTCCTTGTAGAGATGTTCGAACCGGAACCGTACGAAGGAGATGTTCTGCTTGGTCTCGGCATCGTCAGCTCCCTTGAAGGGCGACACTCCTGACAGCATGATGTACGTCAGCACTCCTACGGACCAGATGTCCGTCTGCGGGTATGCTGGCTCGTCGTTTATTATTTCAGGTGCTGTGGATGGAAAAGTGAAGCGATACCATTTGAAAAAAACAAATACATTGTGAGTTTTCGAATAAGTAATTAAGGACCTACATATTTCTTCATTTTTAGGATACTTGTTTTGTTCATTTTGTTTGTTCTATGTTGTATCTTTTAGTTATTAATGTCTAAAACTGTTTATATCTAGCCTAGTGGAGAAGAGAATTTATATGAGGCAATGGTGTCGATGCTAACGTTGACAGACTAATATTAGATCTCTTAATAGGAGTTGTTAACAAAAGATAATAAAACTCTAATTTAAAGTTAATTTGTCAACACTAGATTCAACAAACTTGGACAAGGCCTCTTCACACATTCTTATGTACATCTAGCGCAATAAATCGCGGATTTCCATAAGTGTATCATTAATAGGAGAAAAAAGAAAAACTTGTATTAAACTATAATTAAGTTTCGCCTCTTACCTTTGTATTCCAATTCTCCAACTTGTGAAGGTACACTAGTTCCTAACTTCGTAACTTTGTGTGCGGAACCGAAGTCGATCAGCTTCACCTGGATAGACCTAACGGAAGCCATCACGACG
Source organism: Xylocampa areola (assembly GCA_935421205.1). NCBI lineage: Eukaryota > Metazoa > Arthropoda > Insecta > Lepidoptera > Noctuidae > Xylocampa > Xylocampa areola. The sequence goes on along the minus strand of OW285200.1, from coordinate 22,138,210 downwards.
TTGTCAGGCTGCAAGTCCAGGTGGCAGTATCCTCGCCAGTGCAGGTATTGAAGACCGTCCAGCATTTGGGTGACAATTGTAGCTACCATCTGTTCTGTGTAATCGTGACGACTGGAAAGGTAGGTTAAGATATCAGCCCCTTGGAGTTTCTCCAAGATTAAGGCAGACACAGGCGTTCCAGGTGCTTGATACGCCGCTATTAAATTCGATATCCTCTCGTGTCTCAGCCTCCTCAAACACTCGAATTCTCTCTGAATTTGTACCTCAGTCTCCGGACGGTTTTCTAGAATCTTCGATACGACTACGTTGTCGTTCGACTTGTCGATACCTTTGACGACAATCGAGAACTTTCCACGCCACAACTCGGACACGAAACTATAGCGCTCCGTGAACTGTGTGGACGAAACCCATTCTACTGGTTTATCCTCGATAGAATAATCCAGTTTGGGCCTATCTTCTTCTAAAGTAACTTCTTGACCAGATTCTGTGATTTGCTGGAGGTGTCTCATGGCTTTGGTGACTTCGATTTTCGGTGCTCCGGATGTCTTTGTCTTTACTAGGTGTGTGGGGATGCCTTTGTCGCTCCATCCAATCCTGTTGCGTGACGACAGTCTGAACTGGTAGCTGGTGTCGGGGTAAAGATTGCGGATGACGAAGAACTCGTGGTCGATGTTGTTGGCAACATCCTGCCAATCGACACTGTCTCCGGCCTTGTATTGGAGGCTGTAGCAGATAACGGGGGAGTTGCCGTCGTATTTTGGCTGTTTCCACCTCAAGAGGACCTCTGTATCGGAGACTTCTGCTGCTGTGGGGCTGTCGGGCGCATCAGGGGTAGTCGCTTCAACTATTCTGGTTCTTGCCACTGTCTGTCCAACCTTGTTCCTAGCTACGACCTTGTAGAAGCCAATATCGTGATGCATTGCCGGTTCAAACTTGAGGGTAGACCTGCCTTCGTCGTCTTCGACGATCTTGATGCGTTGACCTTCGGCGATGACCATGTCGTTCTTGAACCACTGGATGACGGGTTTGGGGTCACCGACCGCGTAGCAGGACAGTTGTGCCTTCTCTCCTTCCCTAACGGGGAGGAGCTGTGGCTTTTCCCTGAAGAAGGGGATTTGTCCGTCTTTCTTGGACTCCATGAAGGCCTGGGCTTCTGCGTAGGAGTCGAGACGGGTGCCGAGCTCGTGACGTAGGCGGCGGATCGTGTATGACTCGGTTCCATAGTTGTTGATTCTGTCGCGACGTTCGTCGTCGATTTCCTCGTCCATGATGTCGGTGAAGCGACGACGCTCGCGGATGATTGGAGTCTAATGAAAAAAATTATGGTTTAGAATAATATATGATACGCAGTAGTTTTTTAAAGATCTCCATGGTTAAAGTAATGACTGAAAATTATGTTTTTTTTTTATAAAACTAATTATCATAGCAATTCTTAATTTTATATTTTAATCGAGATTTTCGAAGGCTATCAAGTTCTAAACATTTAAATCAAAAAGCTAGTTCAGTATACGTACCCTGGGGTCGTAGGTATCGAACACGTTAAGGCTGTACCCGGGCGAGCGGTCGCAGGCCACCTTCATGTACTCGCGCAGGCGCACCGGGAACTGCGTGTCGCGCAGCTGGAGCAGGTACGTGTCGGGCCCGTTCTGGTAGCTGCCGAGATGTAGCGCGGGTTCACTCAACAAGTGTATTCATTCATTAAAAAATTAAAAGGCACGCCGACCATGTGCGTGTTATTTTTTTTATTCATACTTTTTTGGGCACCATATCCACTATATTACTATTATTTTAAATCTTAGCCTAGCCTGTTACTCGGGACAATGTAAGGATTCTAACGATACCCCATAAATATTAATTGGTTCATGCGTTTAGAAGTTATGATGGAATAAAGAAACTCACAAACATACATACATATAAATAACCCTAAAAACATAACACTCCTATTTTTGAACAGTCGTGTAAACAAATAGAAATTGCCACAACAATGCATAATAGCCATGATTTTTTATTTATTTATTTCCCAAGTATGGTTTCTACTACAATTATAATTAAAAGGCCATCAGTAACAGATCACAATACCGGGGGACTTCGGTAACAAATGAATGTTTGTAGGCTCCCATAAATAAAATAGAAGTTAATTTCAATACTCACCACCTATTACATGGGACTTAATAACAGCATTGGTGAAATGTGGGTGTACAATTGTGTACACCTCTGCCTATCCCTTCGGGGAATACAGGCGTGATGCTATGTTATGTTATGTTAATTACAATACTATTTTAAAAGGAAACATTGAGAAATAATAGACACGAACGCGGCTTGAACCCGAGGCCCTTGAAATTCCATGTCATCACTCTTCCAACTGGCAACCGTGTCGTTGTTCGAGACCTAAGTTCGAGACTATTGAATTTCAAGCTACCTTGTATTCGTTAGGTTTGCCTGTTATTATTATGTGTGTACAGTGTAAGTGCGTTGCGTGATTCTATGAAATGGTTCTGTTCTGTGTTTTGTAGCTATGAAGTGCGGTAGATGTATGCGTGTGTTAGTGAAGGTTTTGTTAGATTTATTATTTAATGTGAATTATTGTGTTCTTTCAATGTGTCTGACATTTTACGTGCCGGTATTGTTTAATTTTCCCAACTATTTGTAATGAATGAGACTGAATTAATACCAGAGATATCTTCATCACACCAAAAATCTTTGATTCGGTTTTAAAAACAAACGATTCTTAAATTATCAATTACAAGGACAGCATAATGTTTCCGACAAAAGATTGCTAGGGTTTACTTACTGGCTCTCGGACTTAGCAGAGACCTCCCAGTCGGGGTGGTCCCACTCCTTGAAGTTCAGGTCGTGTTCACCCGGCACGCGGTCGTGAGGTTCATGTTCACGGTCCGGAGTGGCTGAGGGAGAGTAAAATTTTAAATTATTATAATCTAGCAGGTCTAACTTAAGCATGCTGATATGACTTTGGACGAAGTTCTACACTAGGAGTCAAAAAAATAATAATAACATAGCACTGATAGATTATGTTACGGTGTCCTGAAATGCAGGCGTCTAGTTTCAGTCTCCTACAGTATAGTTTTATTAATGTTGTCATAGTATCAAGCCGGTTACGGGCCCTCCGCCTCTTGAGCCACAGGTTTTGGGTTCAAATCTGGCATGAACCAAAGTGACTTTTTCAATGTCATATGTACTTTCTTAGTTAATCTAAGACATACGGTGAAGGAAAACATCGTGAGGAAACCTGGACTTATAGTCTGAAATCGCCAATCCGCAGTGAGTTAGCGTGGTGATCAATGCTCGTGCCTGCTCTGTATGAGAAGAGGCCGTTGCCCTGCAGTGGGACAGTTATGGGCTGGTTATGTTTATATCAAGCCTATATCTCAGAAGGGTTGTATTTCCCATTTGGAGAGAAGGCACTTCCCATTACATCATTTCCATCCAGAAAGACCAAATAACACTGCCTGACCAGGGAATCGAATCCAGGATCTCGCGCTCAACAGCCGGGCTTGAGCCCACTAGACCAACAAGAAGGCAGCTTATATAAAAAGAAAGTAAAACTAATAGGTCTCATAATGCATGCTGGGACGACTTCGTACTACAATTACTATTTATTTCCGATTATTTTAGAAGCACTGTGTTTGTTTTAAATTTTTGGCAACAACACTTCATTCTTCAAAAATTAATTCATATGCCTACATAATGACTATAATATGTTATCAAGACCTTGACCCTGTTTAACCCGTTAAAGGAGGTCAAGGTCTCAGTAACAAGGGCATATATTATGCCGATAAATACCGATATAGGTATATAACGATCGGTGCCCATAGGAACTTCTGAACTAAACAAGATATCGAGTGTGAGCTCAATTGATTCGTAAAGTTATCATTTTTTGTGGTTGATGTGCCGGATAAATACTCCAGGTACTGGAATTTTTATCGGGCGCAGGTTCATATCCTAAAACAGAGAAATGGTACAAAAAAGTAATTTTTGTTCCATTTCAAAACACAAAAAAGTACAAGTGTACGAAATTAACGGTAGTAACTTAACTGACCTTCTGGCGTGTACTTCTCCCCGGGCGGGTACACCATCTTGGAGGGATGTTCATAGGCGCCACTCAGCGGCTTCCGCCGGAACCACGTGCTGCATTGCGCGTTGCTCGTCCAGTCCCTGATATAATCGATCAGACTCTTTATAGCCTTCATTTTAACCCTTCAACTTCTTCAGAAGTCACTTCGAAAACAGTAGCAACAACACTTTTAACCCCCTTAGAAGTGACGATAAAAAATCACTTGCACTTTGTAAAATCAAACGCTTTTTTTTCCAAATATAGTAATGTTATCTGAAGTGAGACAACTTCAACATGTAACATTCAACTACTTGGCCATCTCTCAAAGCCACGTCCGGTCGAGCTGGGATCACATGGTCATTGATACAAATGTTTACCAACGTTTGTGACAAGTGTGGCTGATGATGCCAATTTTATTTTAGTTATTGGCTCGCTTTGATTGATGGAGGGCAGTGCCAAATATATCGATATGACATAAGGTATTGAATCATTGTGATTTTCCGGATTGTATGAGGATGCGCACACATCTGTGATCGCGCGATCAAGATTCACGTGTTCGATTTGGGGCGTCAAAGTTCACGTATCGTACGATATTGAAGCATAGCTTGCGTACGTTAGTCACCTTTGTATGTAATCTAACTTACGATTTATTGGAATATCTTTTGATATCAACAATGTGTACAATATTAAACATTATTGAAGAGAGTGTCGCCTGTGTCGGATTTAATCATTTAAATGGCTTTAATTGTCGTACTTGGTTCAAAAGTACCATAAAATTAATATGTCTAGGTTTTGTATACGTTTCTTAACGTAGGAGATATGACGTATACGTCTTCCCAGCGAGAAGTCCCTAGTTTAAACTTTTGAAGAAAGACAGAACAAATCGCGCTTTCGTACAACAGTAAATGTGTACGCACCCTCAGTACTGATAGAAGATACATTAGTTATAAATCGCCCACACTGTATTCAGGGTATGTCGACACGTGAGAAATGTGCTCGCAATATTTTTTGTGCCCAGATATTTCATCATCGGAATTGGATTTATAAAACTTTGACAGGTTTTGAACTACGTTTTGCTATATTTGTAAGTCTATACCTAATTATTAAGAAATTAATAGATATTCTTATAGAGCATCTCGATCGATAGAGCTAACACAAAGTTTTTTTTTTTTGGCGTAGGAACCTCTGGTCCTATCAATGTAACAATGAAAGGATGCAAGATTTTATTATTTTATCTTAAAATAGTTTCTTGCTGGTTCTTTTCCATAAGACTTGATTTTTGGAACTGTGCAATGAAAATCATATCATAAGTGTTTCTCAGGTAATTTTGCTATATGTAAAATAAAAACTTTTTACTTGGAGTTTGAGAAAATATAAAAAAGAAAACTCACCTATACAAATTGTAGTAATTCCTCAACCTATCAGTAGTAATCTGGTACTCCTCTTGATAGATTTTATCAGCCAAAGTCAACCAGGGGTGCGATAACGCAGTGTTAACATCTATACGTTCATGCCAGTTGAAGACCAGGAGCTTGGAGATGAAATCCCTGCTCTCCCTACTGAGTCTCGACCACCACTCCTCATCGTGCCACTCCCATCTTCCTTCCCGGATTCTGGTGAGAGTTTCCCTGTCATTGACGCCTCTGAAGGGCGAGTGTCCACTGAGTAAGATGTACGTGATGATGCCGACGCTCCACAAGTCTGCGGCGAAGGATACTCCTTCCCCGGTGGCCACTTCAGGAGCTACGAACTCGGGCATGCCGTAGTCCAGGGAAGCGTGCTTGTTGAATTGGATCCGGCGAGAGAGACCGAAGTCGCAGAGACGAAGTTCGTCGCTTCCAGCGTGGGATAGAAGGAGTTCGCCGATCTGGGATTTAAGAATTTCAGTGTAAGAATGGGTTCCTTGTGTAGCTTCTAATTTTTAATAAATATGGAGTCGTGTGATATTTTGCGACTTGTTCAACCCTACTAAAAGCGATATGCATATTCAATAAATAATTAGATTTGAAGTGCACTGAATCAAGAAAAACTTGGTCGTTTCAAGGTCATTCTTTTTGAAATCTGTGTTCTATTATTTTGACGTCTTTATCAGACGTCATATCGACAGTCACTCCTTTTCGCATATGCGTTATATTTGGTAAATTGCTCGATTTATTACTTTTATAAGAAAGGATTATTTTTCTTATATAAAAAATGCAAATAATGTAAACGTAATTATTAAGTCAGAAAGACAATATTTTTTAAGAAAATAAAAACAACTAAAACTCACCGTCAGTCCCAAATGCGCGACACTATTGTCGTGCATATATTTCAGTCCCCTGAGCACCTGCCGCACGTACCCGGCGATGTCCCGCTCGGTGTAGCCGGCCCCCCGCAGCAGGCGGTCCCGCACGAGCTCGCCGCCGCCGGCCAGCTCCAGCACTAAGGCCAGCGTGTGCTCGTGCTCATACGCATCGTACAGACGGATGAGGTGGCGATCGTTCAGCAGGTTCATGATGTCCAACTCGTTCTTCATGAACGGCTTTAGGGCGGAGTGGCCGTGCATTATTTTGGCGGCGTAGTTGCGACCTGGAATTGAGGTGTTTATTTTTTCATGTTCAAGAACTTTCCAAAAAGGCCTCGTGGCTAAGTTACAATCGATGATTGATCGAGATTAAGTTGCGTTAACTACAATTTTTCTGATGTTACCAATTCGATACCAGCAGAAAACAGCACTATTAACAGAAGTAAAAACTAAAAACTTTGAACAAGTGTTTTTTCCATTTGTACGAGAGTGTCAATGATACAAAACTATACGATTTCCCCCTACCAACAATCTCTCAATGCTTAAAAAAGGTTTCACTTCAAAAATTAAGAGTATTTTTTTTCCCAAAATATTTTTATATGTCTTTTCTTTCCTTTCCATTGTGCCTCTAAGCCTCCAGTTCTTACTTTCCACTTCTAAGACTACATTACTACATTCTGCTTGGGTCGCGGCGAATGCTGCTGTGAACTCGGGACGTTGATAAGGGTTAACGACCGCGTGGTTTTTAGTTGGTACGAGACACAGACTAATTCCCACCATCCATACTTTGGTGCTGTAATCGTCGTGTCTATATCTGTGACCTGTTACCTGTGAGTCTCTCTGCAGCATGGTACACGACCCCCTGCACTCCCCGGCCCAGCTCGTCTCCGAGGTCGTAGAAGTCTCCGAACGGCTTCGTGCTCGGCTTGACGCGTGGTGGGTGCTCGCGGATCCTGACACAAACATAATATAGCATCACGACCTCTTCTTATCGTGTGGTTGATGAACAACCTAGTGTCAGAGTTTAAACCACTCGTAGGTCTCTGACATGGCTTTACACACCATGGAGAACATTTGTCAAGTGTGCTGGTTTCCTCACAATGTTTTACTTCATCGTTTTAAGTAAGTGATACTTAGTTAAAAAGTCAATGGTGTCTTGGATTCGGACTTGCGTCCTTTGGCTTGGCAGTCCACTGATCGAACCACAAGGCTATCACTGCTATGCCATGACGCCTGTATCCACAGAGGTTGTAGGCAGAGGTGTACAAATTTGCTCATCCATATTTCACGAATGCAGTTAATAAATACAATGTAATATGCGGTGGTGATTAGTCTACTGCCATAAACCGGGCAAAATTCCAAAATCCAAGCTGAGAATTTAATAACAGAAAACCCAATAACGCTTTGTCCAACCTGGGCATCGAACCCAGAACCTCACTCCTAGCAGTCGGCTTATATGTGGACTTTACTCCAAACGGGGGCTGAGTTGCCCTCGTCCGTAGGAGCCCTCAAAATGTAATCCCTACACGTGGCCCCTGGGGGGTGCTGCACAGGCAACAGTACTCTGGTGGGAGACTTCGGCCGCGGCTAGTTACCGGGGAGACGGGTCTGGGCAGTTGCATCAACTCCCCAACTATCGTTCTCCCCAAATCTATCTACTCTACTTAGAGTGAATAGGTTTCCTCCGGTTATACGTGCTCCATCCTCGGTTACACCGTCACTTACCATCAGGCGAGTTGGTGGCCATTCGTAGATATATTCTTGATAAAAAGAAATCTGTATAGGACCAAATGCAGTAACGTATAAATAGTATCGTCACCTGTCGGAGTACTCGTGCTCGGACTCCTCGACGTGCAGCATGGCGGAGGAGCTGACGGCGCCGGCCACGTTCCGCGCGGAGATGCTGTACAGGCCCTCGTCCTTCAGGATGGCGTCGTGGATCACCAGGATACAAATGTCCGGATCGATGAACTGGATCTGTACGAGGAAGATATCGTACAGTCAACAACGTAAGTTCGTTAACATTGTGAGTACCTAAGTTTTATTACTTATTCTAAGGGAGTAAATTGTCACGGTATCGGTTCGAATCTCGTTCGTGTCTATTATTTTTCAGTATTCCATACATAATTACATAGCACCACGCCTGTATTCCCCGAGGGGGTAGGCAGAGGTGTATACCCACATTTCACTAATGCTGTTATTTAGTTTCATGTAATAGGTGCTGAGCCTATTGCCATCACCCCGGACATAATTCCAAACTCCGAGTTGCTACTGGAAATTTCCTTACAGAACAATCTAAAAACACTGTTAGACTCGGTGAGCAAGTCCAGGACCTCACGCTCGGCAGTCACTCTTGCAACCACTAGACCGATGAGGCAATTAATTCAATTAATTCAATATGCCATAAAAAAAACAGATGTGTTAAGAATGTTTTTTTTTTCAAATTCAATTATCTCAGAGTAGACATTACTTTAAATGGGAACAGAACTGCAATTTTGCAGTTTTTTTGTAAAAGTTTGTCGCAATGAACAAAACAATACTGAAAAATTAATTTGTCAATAAAAAATTAAGAATGTAAGAATGAATTGTTAGAAGGCGCTACTGTGTTTTTGTTTGTGCATCGCCCAAGGACTGCCTTGTAAAAAAAACAAACTTAAAGTAATAACTCACCTTAGTCCTACTGCTCGGCGCCAGCGGCTGCCAGTCCTTGTACCACTTGATGTCCGGGTAGGGCACGCCGGTGACCCTGGCCTCGATCCTGACCGTGTTGCGCTGCAGCACGACGGCCTCCCGCGGGCGCCGCACGAAGGCGGGGTAGTCGGCCAGCTCCAGGCGCACGCGCTGGCGCGCCTGCCCGTGCTCGTTGGTGGCGCACGCCTCGTACCACCCCGCGTCGCGCTCCAACATCCTGGGACAGATCGTTCAAGGTATTCCATACAAATTGAACACAAAAAAGGCACAATACGAAAACACGATGTTACGGTATGGCCGTGTAAAATTTTAGATGTTTTTAATGTCTGCTTTTTGATATAATACTCCTCCCAACCGTATTTCGGTCACGGCGGCCTATCTCCACGGAGATCAGCCAACTACGCATGAGATATTATAGTGCACAAGTATATGCGCAAACATAGGTGTACTCCCTCTTCTTTCACTCTCATAGTCCGATGGGACGGTAATCCGACGACCGGAGAGAGATAAGCCGCAGGACCGACGGCTTTAAGTGCTCTCCGAAGCACGGGGGAGTCACACCACCAACTTCCAAACTCCGGGATCCAAAAACTGAGAATTTCCTAACAGAAAAACCCAATAGCATTTGCCCGACCTGGGAGTCGAACCTAGGACCTCACGCATAGCAGCCGCGCTTGCGACCACTATACCATACCAACAAAGCAGTCAAAGTTTTTTGATAATAAATTATTAAAGCCCAAAGAATGTGGTTGTTTTGATGAAAATTGTATGAATAACGTTATTTTTAAATGTATGTCGGTTTTAAATTGTAAAATAGTGATTGTAGCACCGACTGCCAATTTTTCTATAGTGACCGCCCTTTTTGTTTTCAATATACCATACATATTTTTTGAACTTCAGAAACTTACAAAAATGCTAAAAATACAACTTGGGGGGAGTTATTTTTCAACATTTGTTTTTAATCTGATGAATGTTAGGGGTACTGTTATATCAAGATCCATAAAGTGTAAGTTTATGTCTAGTATTAAAAGTTTTAAGGAAAGGAGAACTAATACACTTTGTCCATTTGATATTAATGTGTGATGATTCACGGAAGTCATCATAAGTGAAATCATTGTTTGCATAATATAAAAGTTCAATACTCACTTGTTAATGAACAGCGTAGCCTGTCCATTCCTAGTGTAGCTCCAGTCGAATCTACCACCGATCTCAATAGGCTCATCATTGAAGAAGTACGTCATCTTCGGTTTCGGGTAGCCATACACGAACCAGAACAGGTTCACGTTATGGCCCTTCACACCATACTGAGAATCATGCTCCTGGCGAAGGAATCGAGGAGCTTGGGCATATCCATCATGAGGAGGACGCTCAATATCGAAGTCTTTTGGGAAGTACGGAGAGGTTTCTGGTCTGAAGTCAATACCAGGTTCGAGGTATGGGATGAACTTTGGAGGGTCAGGTTCGAGTTTGGATCGGTGTGTAATGGCGTAAGGCGAAGGGTCGCTGACACCATATTTGTTTTCTACTCGGATGCGGAACTTGTAGTCGCGGAAGGGTTCCAGGTTGCGGATGTCGCACACACATGAGCGGAGCCCTGTCCGGGCCGTGAACCAGTCGCCGTCTGGGACTTCGCACATCTCCACCTGGATGGAGAAAGTGACTTATGTAACTTTTATAGAACAAATGATACTGTCTGTACTGTTGCCGCGTTGTACGATTAGAAAGGAGCCTATTGCTTTCGGGAAACAAAAAAAAAAGGATTTTCAAAGACAAACATTTAGATTAGACAAACTAGGTGTACAATGTACACCTAGTTTGCGAATAAATGTACCTACTTGGTGGTCCTAGTATACAATGGGAACTTAAAATTAAGTTTACTGAAAGCTATACGCTCCACTCTTTCTTCTCAATATCTTTGAGACACCATTAACAAGTTACAGCGTACTATGCTACGATTACAAAATTGATCAAGAGTTCAAATTATGCCACTCTATGTCATTATTATTTAGACCCACAAAGCACGCTAAGACCATAAAAATAAATTCTTGGCTGTTAAACTTTAAATAAAAAGAAAACCTATAGAATTGAGAGCCTTCTTTTTGGAAGTTGGCTTAAATTAATTCTGAAATTATTTAACATACTGAACAAAAGTAAAGCGTTTTAATTCTGATTACATACAGAATGATACTATTATTAACCATTACATAAATTCTTCAATCTTACCTGGTAGGTAACGGGGAACCTGGGTCCATGCGGGATAGAGGGCTTCCAAGACAGGGTCAGGTGCCTGTCTGCCATACGGCTGATGATGGGCCTGTCTGCTAGAGGCATGGGGATGCCTGTCTTCTTCATCTTGTCGAAGTCTGAGTACTGGTCGCCGATTGGTCGCTTGGATGAGTGGATCTCTAAGGCTGGGGAGAAAGTTTATAAGAATTTTTAAAGATTGGTTTTACTCCTGTTGCTTGTGGGTCAGGTATAAGCAGAAGGCTTAGGTACGTGGCTCTAGGCGTACGATATAACATGAGCTGAGGATGTTGTTGAGGCTGCTTCCTGTTTGCCGAATACTGGATAACATCTACGCCATTATGTGCAAGCGATCTGCCTCTGTCGTACGACAATTCTGGGATAGTCCTAACAGAATTCTGGATACACTGGCGTGCAAAGTTGGGGGCTATTATCAGCCACTGGGCGTGTAGTCATGTGCAGACTTGACTTCGACCTGCCTTTAGCACTAAGATGGAAAAGCACGATCGCATGGATGACAATGACCATATGACGTATTAAAAGGTGGGCGAAAACTACTGGTCATAGCAAGGGGTGGGCTCCATTTAGTTGTTTGTCAACTAAGTAAACGACTTGGAGTACCTATCTAGAAGGTGCGAGTTCAAATCCCGTTCGTGGGTATATTTTACTATCCACACTTACTGTCATAAGTAAGCTGCGCAGAGCAGTTGTCTTCTCCATGTGGGTTGTATATCCTACAGCGGTAGGTGCCCACATCTGTGGGGTCTACTCCACTGATGGTAAGACGCAGAAGACCAGTCGTCTCCTTGTCCATGCGGATCCTCTCGCATGGGAACAGCTTCTCGTCATTACGGAACCTGATCAAGACCAAAAATAATTACATGATTTTGCACATTAAAAACGCTAGCGACAATCTAAAAAAAAATTTTTTGTAGTGTGCTGAAATTGTCTGTAGGCATCGTACCGTACATTTTAACAGTTGAATTAAAATCTATTGTACTAATAATACTCTAAAGACAAAAAGTAGAGACTTGATAGATATCCCCTCAAACAATAAAGCATTCTCTTTCACTTGTTCTTGGTTTCTAATATCGCCAGGCATTTCTTTTATAAAATTTTTCGGATAAACAAACAATAACAGAAAAGACACTATACAAAAAAAAACAAATGTCTCCGTTAAGGCGGAAAACACTAGATATTTGCCAACATTGTCACGATATGATAAGGGAAAAAAGCTCTCGTATTTTGAACAACTTTGGGGGTTTCCAACTTTCTACGTCCTAGGTGCCAGACCCCTGCGCTACTCTCTCTCTCCCTTACCACTCCACATCAGGCTCGGGCGTGCCGGTGGCGCAGGCGGTGAACTTGGCGCTCATACCGCGGAACACCTCGATGTCGCCGATCTTCTTCAGGAACTCTGGCGGCTCCACCTTCTGTTTGCGAGCGCTGTGGGGAAACATCATGTGTGTAATGTACAGGATAACCGACGTTTTGAGGGTGTTGTTAAGTTTGTTCAAATGGCTGCGCAGATAGAATATTTTGGAAAGAAATAATGAAATGACAATATAATAAGGAGCTGCGGGGGTGTTACCTGCGCGAAAGTACGGGAAACCTAATTTTAGGTCACTTAATACGAGTGTCACTTATATTGGTACATTACTAAGCTGAGCAAAATTTTAAGTAAAATTATAAATGTTTGTTGAAAAAAGAATACGGTCGTGAGCAGGACTTGAACCTGCGCCTCCCGGATAAATACTCCAGGCGCTCTGACGACTAAGCCACCTCGACTTCTGCTTACCCCCGCGAATTCTTCATCCATATTTTTAACACCTTCCAATTTTTTCCATTTATTGTACCTTTATGATCCGTTAATTTAACACCAAGTATACTGCACTTCATCGATCTTTGATAGATCTTGAGTTTGGAATCTTGAATGTTACTCAAAGACCTTCGACCTTATGGTAGGAAATTCCAACCGCAGTGAGCTAGCTTGGTAATTAATACTCGTTCCCTCTCCATATGAAAAGGGGCCTTTTACCCTGCAGTGGGACGGTTAGCTGTTGATCAATCAATCTGCTTAGCCTTTTCCCAATTACCTTGGGTCCAGCGCTTCCAGTCAAACCGGATGCAGCTTAATACCAGCATTTTACATGAAGCGACTGATATATTAGCTGTTGATATATATTTTGTATATTTATACTCACATCTTATCTACCACCTCCAGGTTAGCTTCACAGCTAGCTTCTCCCTCCCTGTTCTTCGCCACACACTTGTAGACTCCAGCATCATCAGCAGTAAGGTCCCTCACGTATAGACAGCAAGCATCTCCATCTCTCTTCAAGTTGTACTTGTCGCTGTGACGTAGAGGAGAACCGTTCTTGTACCAGGTGATGTCTGGGAATGGTACGCCGAACACACGGGCTGGGAATTTCGCGTCGAATGTTGGTAACTGTAAAAATGTTTTACATCTTTATTTATAGATCTCCAATCATACTGACATACTCATAAAAATATATTTTTGAGACGTATTCTTAAGAGTCTAAGCTTAAATTTTTGTAAGTTATAATTTTTTGGGGAAAAAGGATACGGTTGTGAGCAGGGTTCAAACATGCGCCTCCTGGATAAATACTTCAGGCGTTCTGACCGCTTAGCATTATTAATTAGAATTTTTGTCGATATAAAATATGATCGCGAGCAGTGTTTTAATTCGTATCTCCAAGAGATATCGTATAGGATATGTTTGTTTGTTTGTTACTGTTTCACGACTAAACGGCTGAACGGATAGTAATAAAATTTGGCAAGGAGATAGATTGTACCTTGGAGAAGAACAGAAACAGGAATTTGGTAAGTTTTTGATAGAAAAACTTGAATAACATTCTCACCTGCTGCAGATCAGTGAACTTCTGTGAGAAGGTGGGCGCGGAGTAGATCTTGCGCACGTTGATCTTGCCTTCAGACACGTCCTCTCCCAGAGGGTTCACCAACTTGATGGAGTACACACCAGCGTCTGGTAGCTCCACTGAGTTGATCTCTAAGCCAACCTGAAAATAGCACACGAATGATAACGAAACAACATAAGGAATTAGGAAATGTTACAGTGGGATATATTGACTTAGAATGGAGTTTCGAATTTCGTCTAAAAAGAAATAAGGTCGTGAGCAGGATTCGAACCTGCGCCTCCGTCCTATTTTTCTTTAAGAAAATGTATGCCTAACTTTAGAGTTCGCTTCGCATGCGTTAATGCGTTTGAAAGATTTATCTGTATTCAACAATGTAACTGCCGGTTACGTTGTTTAAGTTTGAACTGAAAGTAATTATCGCAAGGTCCTGGGTTCGAGTTTCTGGTTAGGCAAACTGTTTTTGTTTAATAGACGTTGGGAATAAACCATAAGCAATCATTCATATGGGCAAAGTGTTAGTGGATGTATCTGTAAGGAAATTCTCAGTAGTAGCTCGGAGTGTCAAACTTTGCCCGCTTGATATCCTCGGCTCAACGCCTATTATATGGGACATAATAAATACATCGGTAAAATGTAAATGTAGAACTGTACTCCTCTGCACAACCCTTCGAAGATACAAGCATGATAATATGTCGTAACTAAGTTTACGTACCCTCTTTCCATCACACGTGAGCAGTATCTTCTCATTGGGTTTGAGCGGCAAGCCGTCCTTGGTCCAGGTGACGTCTGGGATGGGGTTCCCGACGAAGGGCGCCGACACAGAGAGCGGCTGGCCCTCCTCCGCCGTGAGGTCGCGGAGGCCGTGGATGAAGCGCGGACGCTCTTCTGGGTTCGAGTCGTCTGTGCGACCTGGTAATACATTTTCAGGATTTTTATAATATATTCCCCTTGTCTCTCGAAAGGACCGTATCCTACTTATATATTGGATATAAATGCGAAAGGTTGTGACTAACATCCACCCTATGTTATTTACTGTTTCACGCAATAACTACTGGATGGGTTTGGATGAAATTTGGCACACAGATAGTTTATAACCTGGATTAACACATAGGATACTTTTTATCCCGGTTGGACACAGTTCTGAAGTCCACTTTAGAAGCTAGTCTCTAATATTTTTTTATCGTATCGTTGAAAAACAATCTACTGTTAGAGGTTAAACCACTCGTAGGTTTCTGATATGGTTCTCAGGTGTACTGGTTTCCTAACGATCTTTTCCTTAACCGTTTTGAGTTTGAAAGATTTATTTCCAGTAGTGTACTTACTAGCAACAGTAAGGTCAGCATTGCTGGAGGTTTCTCCCTTGTCGTTGATGGCCGCCACGCCGTACTGTCCGGCGTCCGCCGCCGTCGCCTTGTCGATGAGTAGCGCGTGTGTGCCGTCCGGCTGAGATATCACTTTAATATGTTGACCGTCTGGCACGATTTCCTTGCCGTTGTGTGTCCTGTGGAACAAAGTTAAGGTGATGGTTCAATGAGAAGACAAGTACAATTTTCCTATAATAGAAATAATTTTGAAGTTTAAGTATAATAAAAAAAAAATCGTCTGACTCGAGAACGGCTGGGCCGATTAGGTGATTTTGATTTTGAAATGTTTGTCGTAGTCCAGGGAAGGTTTAAACGGAAAGAAAATGTAGAAAATTGCGGAAGATAGTAAAAACAACAATTTAATTTGCTCATATAAATTGTTCTACCTGCTTTCCTGTCACACATTTGACGTTCGAGGTGATACAAACTACACCGGGTCATCTAGTAGCTAATGTATTTAAGACATTTTTCATTTAATAAAGTGCTTGCGAGGTTAATGGAATTTGGATTTCCTTCAAAATACTGAAATTGTAGGTACATACAGCTGTCAAAATATGATGCAAATTCGTCCTAATTCATTGCTAGAACTATTAAATATGACACTAGCCGTAATACCTGTGAATACCATATTGGTATAGTCTTGAATATTCTAATTTGAATCAACCGTAAAAGGAAATTCGGCTTTGAATACTACTAATGACTATACAAAGAGCGCAAAGCGTCACAAAGTGACGTCATATACAGTAGGCCTGTATTTATATGAATTTGGCAATGGTACTAGGTTCACGTACGCAATTAATTGATGAATAGAACTTATTGCAAATACCTGTAATATTTTGGGTAGTAGCCAAAAAATAATGATAAATTGTTCTATGATACACAGAACACAAATAAAAGTATGGGAGGGGATAGATAAAAAAGTCCAAGATAAATCTTTGAAAAGCATTAACGCATGCTTAGCGAACTCTAAAGTTACAATATTAAATGGAAAAAGAATACGGTCGCGAGCAGGATTCGAACCTGCGCCTCCCGGATAAATACTCCAGGCGCTCTGACCACTAAGCCATCTCGACCTCTAAGGCGCAGTTTCGAATCCTGCTCGCGACCGTATTCTTTTTTCCATTTAATATTGTAACTTTAGATAAAAACGTGTTAGAGAGTAGTGTTGTGAGATGGCTTAGTGGTCAGAGCGCCTGGAGTATTTATCCGGGAGGCACAAGTTCGAATCCTGTTCACGACAGTATTTTTCTTTCCACAAAAACTTATAGCTTTAGACTTTATAGCTTTTATTACTTATCTGAACATATAATCATTGGTTTTGGGCAAAGATATTAGAAGGAAAGAGATATGTTATGTGTTTCAAAATGTACGAGAACCTAGCGATCCACTTTTGCCCCTCCATACAATGAGCACAACGTTATAATTGGCTACTCACGCTAAATAAACCAAATCCACAATGTTAGTAGCCAATCATGCCGATCGTAGGTACTGCCAACGTAAAAATATTTAATTCAAATAGACCATGTAATTGTCCATAATTGTCATCGATATTCTATATAACATTATTGAAATATATAGTGTGCTTGATTCACAATAGTTTCCGTTTTCAGTTTCAATCATAATTTAAAAGTTTAAAATGATAGAGGGTATAAATTAACTTAATAAAACGACTATGTAATTACTAAAAAGAATAACAAATCAAATAAAAATAATAGGTACCTATTGAAAAATATCCATATTGTAAACCATTTTACAATTAAGTAGAGTCATTTTAAAAAGATACGTCAATGTAATATGTACAATAGGCGATGTTATCGTTAGTAACGTTCTCTGAAGGAAAACTTTTAGATGAACAAAACAAAAAGTCATGGAAGACAAACAAGGGGACATGGACTGCCATGGTATGCTTTATGTATATAAATAATAATTAAAGAAATATACGTTAGTACGTAATATAAGTATATTTCTTTAAGCAGATTTTTAACAGATTTTTTGGCGCTCAACACTAATTCGTTTTCAAAAATAAATGTAGCCTAAGTTACTCCATAAAACATGAGCTATCTGCCCGTGGAAGCCCCGTCAAAATAGGTACATCCGTTTCGGAGATTAGAAAAATTAAGAAGTTTCATACAAACTCAATTTAACCCTTTAGAGGATGAATTTCCAAAAATCCCTTCTTAGTGCACACTTACGTCATTTAAGGAAAATTTGTGCAACATTTCATGCTTCTAGATCGAGCGGTTGCAGCTGTGCGTTCATCGATCAGTTAGTCAGTCAATCAGTCAGCCAGTCAGTTTCTTACTTTATATATATATATATATATATATAAATATAGATGTAACATTAATATATTGGTACTAACTGTACCCCGCAGTTTCACCTGCATATAGTTATACTATAATTACCTACTTAGCACCAACAAATAGGAAATAATTCACAGAATAATTATTATTATTAGATATTTAAGACTAGCTAGGAGGTGTATCCGAATGATAGATAGAGTATACTATTTCTACCAAATCTAGGTATAATATAAAAAAATATATTTAAATCCGTCTGGCTGTTCCAGCTTCCGCTTTACAATATTTGTATAGATACAACTTATTCATAAAAAAGTAATACATATCATCAATATTCTACGATTACCATCGTAGATTATCGATAAATGTATTACCGTCTGCAGTCTGCACGATCACATCACCAACGATTCTCTATTCAAATTTTCAAAATACCGATCGTACCACGCGACGCGTGTGTTTATTGAGAGTATCGGTCGCTGTTCTTTATATTACGTTTTTTGTTGATCGCTTGCTAGTTTAATTAGTAGATAAGAAGCAATGTATTTCGTACAAAAATACGAATGTCGTCTTGTTCCATCAAGGCAAATGTAACTTAGTAGAAATAACAAGAATTTTTAATTTATTGTTAATATAGTTAAATACAACAAAATTCGTGTAATTATATATCATACGTGATACCTTCCTTAATAAAGGTATTAAAATCACTTAGATTTTTGCAGTATATCACCGTACAACACGGCATTTTCACAACATTTCACGAACGTGGTCAAATGTGAACTGATCTATTGAAACAGCCATTTTTCCCGACGTGCGCAAATTGCTCTTATCGCGATCACGCGGACACGCCCACTTAACATTTCTCGTCCATTCTTATTTCTATGGTTTTGGGTGACGTGAACTGAGTCATGTCATATATATTACAAGTACCACGCTCGCATTTATAACATAACATAGCATCACCGCCTGTATTCCCCGAAGGGGTAGGCAGAGGTGTACACGGTCGTACACCCACATTTCACCAATGCTGTTATTAAGTCCCATGTAATAGGTGGTGAGCCTATTGCCATCTACCGGGCACAATTCTACTAGACCAACGAGGCAGGCGCATTTATGATGTGCTAGGCGCGGTCATGAAGGGGGAGGGCGCTGGTGGAATATTTGTTTTCCTCAAATTAACGCGGGTGAAACCGCGCGGCACAGCTAGTATATTATACGTACGTACAACTACGAGAGACTATCAATCGCCTTAGATCCATCGTTTTTACATGCCAAAATCATCTTAGCATACCTTACTTAATCCTCGTCACTCCACAACGTTCCCTTATCACACTGTTCCTCATTCCCTCTTTCAAAGTTATTCCACACATACTTCTCAAAGCTGTCATCTCTACTGCATATCAATAATAAATTCTATATTCACAATAATTAATTAATCTTACCATTTGATGGTAGGTTGTGGATGTCCGAGGATCTTGACCTCTAGCTTGACAGGGAAGCCTTCGATGACCTTGGTCGGCTGCAGCTCAGCAATGAATGCGGGCTTGCGCTCCTTCTGTGTCACTTCCACCTTCGCCTTAGAGCCCACCTGTATATGAAATATTTGTTTAGAGCAACCTCTAAACGTGAAGTGCGGGTTTAAAGAGGCCCCTTTGACTGAATCATAATAGAATCCTAATATGATTCATATAATAAATCGTAAAATGTATCTTCGTGGACAAATCATAATATGATTTGCGTGCAATTCTATTTCATCTATTTCACAGTTTTCTATGGAGATTCGTAAAATGGCTCACAGAATAGGAATTGTTAATGTGTCAAATAGCAGAATTATATAGAAGTCAATCAATAATGAAAAATTTTTAGGAGAAATATAGCCGTGAACGGCTGAATTTCGAAATTAATTATGAGTTTTGCTCAGTAGAGTGATGTCAAAGTAATATTGGCTCACAAATCATTCGGTGCTTCTAGAAACTTGCTACTTTTGATGTTGGCTTTGAACAAAATTTGTCGAAAACTTCATATTTAAAACCCAAGGTATGATAATCAAGGAGAGTGAAACAGCAAAAAAATATACCGAAGTTGTACCAAAATGATTTGATTGTTTGGTAAAATTCCGGGTGAAGCGATTACAGGCTCTGCCTTTCTTTATAAAAAGGGTTATTTCCAGCTGTGCAGTTGAGTATTGTATGAAAAGAGATAGCCTAGTGGTATGACCGTTAGACTGCCAAGTCAAAGGTGGCAAGTTCGAATCTAACCACTGAATTTTCGAGTCAGTTGCGTATTAGAAATTAATTATCACTTGCTTAAAGCGGTGAAGGAAAACATCGTGAGCAAACCAACACACATGAGAGATGTTCTCGATGGTGTGTAAAGCCATGTCAGAGACCTACGGGTGGTTTAAACGCTGACACTAGTTTTTTTTGTATAATAACTTTTGTGAGACATATGACGTTTGATTTGCAAACGTTTGAAACTAGTCGGGCAATCCCGAGAAATGCACGTAGTAACCGGTGAACAATAATTGATATGCTAATACTAGGTTGTTCATCAACCACACGATGAGAGATGGATTTCCAGCTGTGAATTATGAACGGTGTTACTATAAGCTTGTACCTCTCCCAGCTTGTTGGTGACGGTCAGCGAGTACACGCCAGCATCTTCAGGCTTGCAGCTGTCGATGCTCAGCCCGATCACACCGCCAGGCTGGTTGATGAAGTTTATTGCCTGAGATGGACGCACGGGGAGACCTGCAAGAAAAAGGTAATTAACATTTGCAATATCTAGTTCTTTAGAAGTAAAGAGAGCTTATTGTAGGGTATAAGTTATTTGTAACTGCCTCGTTGGTCTAGTGGTCTCAAACGCGACTGCTGAGCAGGAGGTCTCGGGTTCGATTCCCGGGTCGGGCAAAGTGTTATTGAGTTTTTCTGTTAGGAAATTCTCAGTAGCAGCCCGGAGCTTGGAATTGTGCCCGGTTGATGGCAATAGGCTCACCATCTATTACATGGGACTTAATAACAGCATTGGTGAAATGTGGGTGTACAATTGTGTACACCTCTGCCTACCCGTTCGGGGAATACAGGCGTGATGCTATGTTATGTTTATGTTTTATAAGTTATTTGTAATAGAAAATATTTTATTATTTTGAGTAGAAAGCGTCTTCATGCGTCGATATCTCTTGTCGAATCGAATCGAATCGAAGATCGTGGCTCTTCCTCTATGAGGATTTTTTTTCTAAATCAAAATTTCTTTATTCAAATAAGGCTAAACATTAGCGCTTTTTGGACATCACACATTAAGACAGCCCCCAAAAAAGCCCACCCTTCACCGCTTCCTAGTATTTTAGCTGGAAAGAAGAAGCGGCGCAACAAACTTCCCAGCAACACGTCTGTCTGTATCAAAATTATTTATAGATTCTATACAAAATATCTGGTGATCGGAATTCTCCATAACTGACTAACTGCTTTATTGGTCTAGTGGTTTCAAGCGCGGTTGCTCAGCGTGAAATCTTGGGTGCGACGGGTAAATGAAAATTTTCAATCAGCTTGAAATTCGGTAGATGGCACTAGGCTCATCAATTATGAGCGTGGACATAACATTTAAAAACGGCATCAGCGACATGTGGATGTACATTAATACTCCACTGCATAATCTTTGGAAGATACAAGTTTGAAGCTATATATATCGTGTTGTCACGCCCTTTTCAAAATGGCGCCTACTCATTCTTTTCAACTGCCTCGTTGGTTTAGAGGTACCAAGCGCGACTGCTGAACATGAGGTTTTGGGTTCGATTCCCGGGTCGGGGAAACTGTTATTGAGTTTTACTGTTAAAAATTCTCAGTAGCAGCCCGGAATTTGGAATTGTGCCCGGTAGATAGCAATAGTTTTAATTACCACCTATTACATGGGACTTAATAACAGCATTGGTGAAATGTGGGAATACAACTGTGTACACCTCTGCATACCCCTTCGGGGATGCGCGTGATGCTATGATATGTAATGCCTACTCATTCTTGAAAATTTGATACAATTCAGCATCTCAAGTTAAATCGACATTCAGAAACTATTCGAACATGAGATTGGTGCTCACTATCTTAGCCCAAATGGTTTAAGTAAGGCTGCTTACCATCCTTGAACCACTTGATCTCTGGTGCAGGGAAGGCCATAACCCTGGCTTCAAGCTTGAGCGGCTGTCCAACCACTGCCTTCACGTCTTCCAACTCTTGGCTGAATGATGGCTTCCTTGGTGTTGCTGTGGAACAAAGTCGTATGATTAGCTTCGAGATTCATTTATTGAATAATACTTGAGAAGCAAACTTTGTATCCCTTTTTATGTATAGTATAAGATAAGGTACAATTAAAGTTTATATAGAGAAGGAGTGCACAAAGTTAAAATTCATATGTTATAATTAAAGTAAAAATATATAAATTGCGGTCAGATTTAGACCACTGGGCGAATACTAGTTAATATTATTAATTTATTTCGCTAGCACATCGTTGCAGTCACATGTTCAGTTATACAAGTCTATCAGACTCGCCAGAAATCCGTCAAGAAGCGATATATGTGCAGTACGAGGATAGATTTTAGTACCTTTTTGTTCTATGTACTTTTAAACAGTATCCCCTATAGCAGGGGTTCCTAAACTTTTAATATAACGGAACACTCACTAAATATCTTTTATTTTATGGAACCCCATATCAAATGATTACAAACCAAAAACACTGTAATTTTAATAAGAACAAAAACTTTATTTAGAAAGATTTTAAAAGTGGAATTACATAACAGTAATGGGTTCTTCTCATCACATATTTTGCGCTATTTCAGAATAATATTTGTACTTAACTGTGGTATTATTTAACAGCCAAAACTTAATAATTTCACGGAACCCTGGTGAGTTTTCTACGGAACCCACTTTTAGGAATCGCTGCCCTATAGTACAATACTCACGGTTAACAGCCACAGCACAGAGAGTAGAGTTGTCTCCGTGCGGGTTGGAGATGACGAGCTTGTAGGCGCCGCAGTCGGCCGGGGTCACGTGCTCTATGTTCAGCTTCACCGTGCCGTCCGGGAGGGCGGTCTGTACCAGGCGCCTGTCGTCGGGGGCTACGGGGGCACCGTCCTTGTACCTGGGGACGGGAGAGGTTGAGAATCGGATTACAAATTTTTATAATGTTCGATTAGCATTTTCTAGTTAATAATTGTTTAATGTTATAATTTTTTGTGGTATATAGATATACAAGCTGTGCTCCGCAAACGTTGTTTTGTTATATATATTTTTTGGATAGGTCCACCCTTATCAGTATCACTTAGGGGTATAAAAAATAGCCTACGACCAATTCTCACACCTACCAAATATACACAAAAAAAAAATAGATTTAAGAGATTAGATATAAGCTTGGTAGAGGTCGAGATGGCTTAGCGGTCAGAGCACCAGGAGTATATATCTGGGAGGCGCAGGTTCGAATCCTGCTCACGAACATATACGTTTTACACAAAAAATTCTGTACCTACCGATATTTTCCGTGTCTGTCATGTCAAAAGTGCGAAGTGGTCACGAATAGCATCACGCCTGTATTCCCCGAAGGGGTAGGCAGAGGTGTACTCAATTGTACACCCACATTTCACCGATGCTATTACGAAGTCCCATGTAGGCTGTGAGCCTATTGGCATCAACCAGGCACGATTCCAAACTCCGGGCTGCTACTGCGAATTTTCTAACAGAAAAACTCAATAACACTTTGCTCGACCAGGGAATTGAACCCGAGACCTCCTGCTCACCAGTCACGCTTGGGACCACTAGACCAATGAGGCAGTTTAGGACAATAGAACGCTAAAAATATTGACTAATCCATTTTACGCTAAAAAATATTTCAAATCCTTACCATTTGGCAGTAGGAATAGGGCTGCCGTCCAACTTGGCCTTGAGCTCGAGAGGCTCTCCCTCATCCACGTCCTTCTGCCTGTCCAGCTTGTGCGTGAAGCCGGGAGTCTTCTGGTCCAGAGTGATGGCGGCCTCGCACACGGCCTCGCCTGCCAGGCTGACGGCGCGGACCTTGTACTGCGGGAGACAGGTGGGAAGTATTGAGTGATCATATTTTTGGTATAGAGACATATTTTTTTTGCCACGTTACATAGTTTTTTGTATGTTTCGAAAGAAGTCTGTGAATAATAGTATACCTACTTCATTACTAGAAAGAAAAACTTTTTTATTTAATTTTGTAAGTGTGCAATACAGTTTTGAGCGTTCCATGAACGTGAACAACTCTTTAAAAACAGAATTAACTAAATTACTTTAAACTAAATTCAGAAACGTTTTAGATTTTTTCAACTTAAAATCTTACCTTGCCAGCATCACTAGCACTGAAGTGTTTGATCTCCAGTTCACTGTCGACTTGTCCTCCGACCTCGGTGGTGACGGTATGCCGTTCATCATTAACGATCTCGTGTCCCTCCCGGTACCAGAGCACGTCGGGCTTGGGCACGCCGTCACAGCGCACCTTCAGCGTGCAGTCGTCGTAGTCCTTCACTGACTGCTTCTGAAGGGGTTTGGTGAAGATTGGCTCACCGGCTGTCGAGAATATTGGAGTTTACGAAGTGTAAGGACTGCATATCAGCTCAGAATAATGATTGGATATCAGCTCTATATGTATGTTTTTAGTTTTGTTCTGTATTTTGGTAATTTTGACTATGGTTGAGTTTGGAGTTTGGAGAAGTTTGGCTATGGTTAAAAACATTATACCGGGCAGTAATTTGATTTAGCTACAAGATAACGTTCGAAATTTGTAGAAGATCATCCCATAATTTTCGAGATAATTTCATCGAAAAAATTATGCAAGAAAGTCGCCGAACTGCATTCAACATGAATAAAACCAGCGCACATTAAACACATCAAATTACCAATGATAGTCAGGGAGGGGCAAACGATAGTTGTACTTTTAATACATAAGAGGAACAAGTATTTCTACTCACTGTGCACAGTAAGCTTGGCCTGCTGCGAGGTCTCCCCGACCTCGTTCTTGGCCGTCAGTGTGTAGACGCCCGCGTCATCCACTGCGACCTTCTTCACGACGAGCTGGTACGTCTCCTTGGCGATGTCCTCCACGATCTCGTAGCGGGACGACGGCTGGATCGCGTAGCCATCTTTGCTCCTGGGAAACGAGAAAGGATTTTCGTTTCTGAATTTGTCTAGCCTATACAAGTAGTGCTTGTTTTTATAAATCTCTTTCACAAGGAAATTTGATTCTCAATTCAACTGTTATTTTTTTGTTTAAGCTTAAGTGTTTTGATAAGTTTTGAGCTGTTCATTTTAAGCAGACCTGGCCCTAAGAGGTGGTACACTTTTTAAATAGTATGAAACCAAATTATTACCAACAACTTCAGCGATTCATTACATTATTAATAGTCTGATGTCATGAACTATATGAGGTCACATGTAAAAACTAATGATAAGCACTTACCACTTAACCTCGGCAATAGGGTTGGACCTAACATTGGCAATAAAGGTAGTTTCCTCGAAGGGTACCGCGGTAACATCCTTAAGCCCCTCGATCTCGGGCCGCAACAAGATGTCCAGGCGGGCGGAGCTCTCGCCCACGCCGTACTTATTCTTAGCCTGGATCGTGTATTCACCCGTGTCGGTGTGGCGACCTAGGTGTGACAAGAGATTTAATTGAAATCTCAAAAAAAAAAACTTTTCGTTTGAAATAAAACCCAATTAAAAACCTGGAAAATAAAAGTGCAAATTCAAATCTTTTACAAAAGTGGTTCAGTTTTTTTGTTGTTATAAAACACAAAAATACCACTTTTGCTCAAATATAGGTTTATAAAATTAACGAGACAACAAAACCGCACAAAAGTATAGAAAATCTCACACTTTAAACGAATTTCAATATAACATTAGTACTTTTAAAACAGCAACATTGATACAAAAAACTATTTTAACTGACCAGTAGGAATTTGCAGCGTGAACGTGCACTCCTTCAAGCCATGCTCGATATCCTTGGCATCAGCTGACGTGACGATGGAGGCACTAGGCGCGAGCTCTTCTCCGTTGAGCAGCCACGAGACGTGTGGCTGAGGGTCGGCAGTGCACACAGCTTGGAGAGTGACTGGTTCACGCTGCAGTACGCGCTGGGCTTCGAGAGGACTCGTGAACTTGGGCTTGCGGAGTTCAGCTTCAGCTGTTGGAAAATTATAAATTATAGAAAAATACTATCTCATTGGTGTAGTGGTCGCAAGCGCGGCTGCTTATCGAGATCCGGGGTTCGGTTCACGGGTCTGACAAATTGTTATAAGTTTTTCTATTAATAAATTCTCAGCAGCACGATATTCGGAATTGTGCCTGGTAGATGGCAAAAACCACCTAATAAGTAGGACAATAACGGCATTGGTGAAGTTTAGGTGTGTAATAGTGTATAACCCTTGAAGGAATACAGGCGTGACGCTATATAAACAGTTGATTTCCTAAATATAATGCACTGTAAATTTGGAGTAAATGACCAACTTAACTAAATGAAAATAGCCCATATTCATTTCAAGAGCAATTTATTTTCCTGAACTAGTTTTCACACTTCGTAAAAACCGTTTAATTGCCATAATTTGGCTGATTATATTGACAGTGGAGAGGCATAACACACAAAGATAATAAAACCAAACGGAATATAATATTATACGATTTTACTAATAGCTACACCACTATGTAATATATTGAACTAATAAGAATCCTGCCAAGCAACTAGAAGTACTATGCATAATAATACTACTCACGTGACACAGTAAGCTCCGCAGTCTGCACTTGTTTTCCCAGATCATTGATGATTTCACACTGCCATTTGCCAGCATCCTTCATCTGGACGCTGTCAATCTCTAACTTGAACAGGTCCCCATCATTGGTGATGTGAACTCTGCTGCAAGGTTTGACCTCCTTGCCGTCGTGGAGCCAGCGGATGTTCGGCTTCGGGGCACCAGCGATTTGTACTGTGTATACTAGAGGGAGGGATTCGTAGGCGTGGCCGTCTTCCATACTGCTGCCTTTGATTGCTGGTGGTGCTGGAAGGGTAAAGTTGTCGTGTTAGATTTTAGTCAGATTACTTGGTCATCTTCTCTTGTCGATTGACCAGAAGTTTGGAAGCATAAAGATAGCATAGCGATAGGCAAGGAGATTAACAGGATAAAGAGGTGGTGGCATTTCGAAGTTGTAGTTTTATAAAGTATCGACATCGAATTTTAAAAACGATACAATTTTAATAGTAATTTTTCGGAATCTAAACACTAATTAATATCGCTGAGGAAGTATCCGAATTTTTATCTGTGAATTAAGAAGAATTTACTTTTTTCTAAGATATTTACAATAAAACAGCGAACTTACTTACTTAACGTAAAAAAAGATTTTATATGGATAATCATATTACCAATTACATCATTATGTCAGCTACTTAGTTTTATGTATACTTTAACAACATGAAAAAGGTATAACGAGAGCGTGGAACTTTTTACTAAATGATGTAACTGAAAGTAGTTTATATACAGGAAAATTGGTCAGAAATTCATTGTCATCGCATTCCTAAGTCTAGAAGTGTAGAAGCCTTGTCAATAAAAAATGTGTATTTACATAAAATAATGCCCAATACTTTCGCGGTATGTACAGCAGTTATAGATTTTATACTCGATCTTACATAAGGATACTTACAGTTCAACGTGTCTAGAAGGACACATAAATAATTGTGTGTTGATGTCCTAGAGTGTTTGTTTACATACCATTTTACGTCGTACAGCTTAAACATTAAGGTCCATATTCATACAAAGCGTAAGTGCCATGCATGCGACGCACTACATTTAAAATATATCTTGCTTACCTTGATGATATGATGATGGTTTTGATCGGACTAGTACCTCTGCCGCGCCGAGCCCCAAAGATTAGTATGCCAGAAGGGAATGTTATTACGCATGCGTGCTAAAACAAACATACGACAGCATTAGTAAAATGTGGACAGATAGAGGACAATTATGGAAAGTTAACCTGCCATTTTCTTAGAGGATGAATGGACTGAAGTTATTAAAGAAACAGTTCAGTACTTAGTTTAGCGTTAAGAAGAAAATGACAGATTGAATGGAATCAACATCAGCAATTTCGAATTTCAAGCGTTTACTTTATGTTATTCTCCCCGGACATACACTGCGTAGCGTTACATCATCAAATGCCAGCCTCTTTCATTGTATAACGTTCCCCGATTGTATAATATTTTGATTTAACAATTACCTTTTTCGTCTTCCACATTTAGAATATCATCTAGTATACTCCTTTGTCTTTGACTGCGTTTCAGAAGGGCTTCTATCTCGTCATCTACCTCCTCTTCTAGACTAAATAATTTTGTATCGTTAATTTGCTTTCGCTCTACAGTCGTTTCTGTTACATCTTTCGTTATGTTTTCAAAGTTTTTCATGGGGCTCAATACTAGTTCTTCTATAATTCTATTTTTAACATTATCTATTTTTTTATCGACGTGTTTATAGTCGTTTTCGTCGAATTCCTTCGATATGTGTATTAGTTTTTCTGTGATGTCGTTCTCGAATACCTTTTGTGACTTTTCTTTTACGATTAATGATTCTTCTTCATCCTCGCCTATGATGTAATCTTCTTTGAAAGAAGACTGGCGAACGTACGAGTCCTTACTAAAAACTTTTCTGGTTTCGTCAATATCAAATATGGACTTTGAGAGGTCTTCGATCGATATCTCTCTTGAGAGTGATTCGTTTTGCCAACTCATCTCGTCTTCGGAGACTGACATAATGGAAACAGTGCGGTTCGCTCCCTGCTTGCCACATCTCGATGCATTATCTGCTTCTGAATCTGTTTGTGGTTCTTCAATGATACCATAAGTACCTCTCCTTATATGATCAGGTATACTATAATGGCCCATTTCTGTCAAGAAATAACTATGACTGGCTATTTCTTCAACTTCCAAAGAAGTTGTATGTGGTTTGGTAGGCTGTATCAACCTTCTGCTTCCATAAAAGTCATCGTCATCATAATAAAGAGATGTCGACGTCATTTTGTGTAAAGTGCGCGTTTCGGCCGGACCTACCAGTTAAAATAGTATTATGTTGATTTTAGGTATACAACTGTTAAGAAGTTGTGATTAGACAGGGTGAATCTAATGCATTATCATTTTAGTTTAAAGTTGTACTTGAAGCAATCTCATTTAATGTTGGAAATTTAGTTGATGATTGATGGATATTAGAACTGGGAAGAGAAGGTAGGAAGCTGGGTACTGACCTGTGATGATAGCGCCATGAGACCGAGTGCTGCTGACCTTAGACATTATAATAGCTCCACCGTCGCCTGTCTTGAACGTAGTTACTGTTTCGAAAACTCGGCCTAAACATAACAAATCACACTTGGAATGTTAAAAACACAGTGTTAAAAGCATGCATAGTTGTGCGCGAAAACGTGGGAATTCTCGCATACTAAAAGCTGTTTGCTAAATTGAAGAGAGGAAGCGTCGAAGCGTTCAATGTTTATACCTTCAGTTTCAGCACTTAACGGTTCCTCGACGGATTGTTTTTTAACGGATTTGCGTTTGGGTGACTTCAGATCTTCAGCTATGGACACCTCTTCAATGACCTCAGGTTTAGTAGCTCCTTTCTCTGCTGCGTCTTTCTTAGTGACAACCTCTTCTACGACCGGTTTTTTTATTTGTTCGTTGTGGTTTTCATCCCATAAAGACTTGTCTTCGGCCTTCTCGGGTTCAGAGAATGATTTTTTCCCAGTATCGGTTGGTGTTGACTCTATTTCTTCAATGATAGGCTTGCTCGGTTTACTGTCAGCATCGTCCCAGAATGATTTCTCTTCAGCCACATCAGGTTCAGTGACAGATTTCCTGGCTTTGTTACTGACTGGCGTCTCGGGCTCTTCAATGATAGGTTGTTTTGTCTTTCCATCATCGGCGTCATCCCAAATCGACTTTTCTTGGACTTCCTCTGGCTCAGAAATAGATTTTCTGCCTTTGGCTGGTTTTGTTTCCACTTCTTCAATTGAAAGCTTTTTGGGTTTCATTTCATCTTCTGCATCATCCCAAAAAGACTTTTCTTCAACAAACTCTGGCTCCGTTACAGATTTCTCAGCTGCTGTGGCTGATGGCTTATCAACGTCATCAACGCTAGATTTTTTGGCTTTACCATCTTCTTGGTCGTCCCAGATAGATTTTTCTTCAACAGTTTTCGCTTTGGCCAGCTTAGCTGATTTTTTCTTCCCCTTATCTACGTCATCTTCTATAGGTGTTTTTGTCTTTTTGCTTTCGTCATCGATCTCGCTTTCAACAATGGTTTCCTTAGTCAACGTCGAATGAATCTCTCGCGCTATTGGTCACAATGAAAAAGAAAAAGTGGTAACAATAAAACATGGATTATTAAAATGGGCAAATGTAGAATATTAAAAACATCACAAATGATAATTAAAGGTTTGTGCAGGACACAGTGCATCGGTGATCGTGGGTGACTACGTCAGCATTTCAGTATATTGAATGCTTCAATGGTTTAATTCCCATATTCTTATGGTCGGTATCTATGGACACCAAAAACAAAACTAACGTGCGTATATGGTAGTAATCTAGGGTTCAATATCACTACTACGTTAATGCAAACTACTTTACCCTGTAATAAGTTTTTCCATCGAAGTGCCAATTCTGTCGTTTGTTGACAGATTCGTATCAACAGGTTCTTGGGGGCTTACCATGTGCATTTGTGTAGTGTATGTGTGTGCGTGTGTGCCTGTTTATGTGAATTTGTGTAGAAATGTGTAGTATTCGCCGGAACAATAGTCATACGAATGTGCTCTAAGTTGACGTGCTGATTTTCAACCTTATTTTTCGGTGCACAAGGATAATATTGCAAGTAAAATTTTTGCGATTCCTCACAGTGATTTCAAAAATGGGCCCTATGACTTTTCTATATGATTGATATTGGTATTTGCGAATACTTACTGTGTACGATGACCGTGCTCTTAGAAGATACACTACCAAACTCGTTTTCAGCCCTCACTTCATACTCGCCACCGTCCTCTTCCTTTACTAAAGTCACACTTAGATGGTAGTTCTCCAACCTGATGGATACACGAAGTACAAAGTTTATATTTTAATTCAAGATTAATAATAAAAATTCAAGTTTAATAATCCACTACAACTATAACAAGCGTTAAGCGTAATAAAAACATAATATGCTTTTGTTCTTTTATCACACGAGTAGTTTCAATATTAATTGGGATTCGTTATTATTTTGAGACTAATATTATGACAAAGCATGGGACTTAGGTAATTTCATGTAACATTGTATAGCATTTGCAAGATGCCTAAAATATTATCTGACACAAGCGTCTATCGTCTCACCTCTTAGTATCTCTTTCGATCTTAATTCTGGCATCAGTGGTGACCTCCTTGCCATCCTTGAACCACTTGACCTTGGGTTCAGGACATCCTTCCACTTCCACGTCGAGTTTCAGCGTCTGACCGGCGTCCACCGTCATGTCGATCAGGCTCTTGGTGAAACGAGGCTTTCCTACAAATATTATGGAGTTATTTCAATTGATACAGGATGATCATGGACCAACGCAATGTATTCCCAAATAATCTGCTTAGCCTTTCCTAAGTTCGTTGGGGTCGGCTTCTAGCCTCACAGGATTTTCTCATCCCTACCTATCTAAGTTCCACAACCCAGTTCTCAGACTTTCAGGCATCTGATTACCCGTCATATAATTAATTTGACTGCCTCGTTGATCTAGTTGTCCCAAGTTGCGAAACATAACTAAACAAATAAAAAGTCGTTCGAATTTTGAACATAGTTGCGGTGCTCTAACTGATTGTTAAGGTTTTTTACTTGGCAGTCTTTTCGAGTCAGTTGCGTATTAGAAGTTAATTATCACTGGCTTAAAATGGTGAAGGAAAACATCGGGAAGAAACCAGCACACTTGAGAGATTTCCTCGATGGTGTGTAAAGCCATTTCAGAAGCCTACGGGTGGTTTAAACTCTGACACTAGGTTGTTCATCAACCATACGTTAAGAAGAAAGCTTGGCAGTCCGCGTTCTTGAAAGACTTTTTGTTGCAGTTTCATCTAAGCGTCTTTGTTATTCGGAGAGCACTTTAATCCTATGATCCCAGTTGTAATGAACAGATACGAGTTGTTAAGCGAAGCCGTTCGGGCAAGAACAACTCTGCAATAAAAAATCCTTCTTCTCTCTGCCTGACCGTTAATCCCAGCTATTAGAGTAAGCCTTTCTTTCGTCCCCACTTTGCTCTATTATGACATCTTTATCAACTTTGTCTTCAAGACACAGAAAGAAGGTACTTACTGTTGACGGTGAAGGTAGCGGAGCAGGAGTCCTGCCCAAGCTCGTTGGACACTTTGCAGGAGTACTTGCCAGAGTACTCCGCTGATACCTCCTTGAGGATCAGTTTGTGAGTGTTACCGCTGTCCACGCGAGTGAACACAGACTTCTTCTCGGTTATTTCTACGTCACCGAGGTACCTGGAGAGGAGAAATTAACGAAACGCTAGTAAAAGTGCCAAAGCTGGACTACATTAAGGAAACGATGGATCATGGATGGATTTTCTTCCCTTCGGTTAAGTTGGCATAATGTATTCAATTTATGTGGCGGTTAAGGTGGTATTTTGAAATAAACACTAGCTTGATCCTCACCATTTAACATTGGGTTCTGGGAAGGCATCGACGGCGACAGTGAACTCAACGTTGACGTCACCCTCACTGGCGGATATATCCTTCAGCTTCTGCGTGAACTGCGGCCCGGTGCGAACGTTCAGTTTGCACGAGTCTGATGTACTGCCGTGCACGTTACGGATCTGAAGGAAGAAAAAATATTATTTTAATTGAGGACTAATAGATTTAATAATTTTATTCGAAAGCACGATTTGCGGTTAAGAGATCATTCCTTCACGATTCTCGAGTGCATGCAACAATTATTTGTAATGTGATACATGTTTCGGGTCTGGGTGATCAACCATCGCTTTATATTCGGCGACATCAAGGTCAAGAACAGACCAGTTCAGTAATAAAAAAAACCGTGCTGAAGTATTCCAGTTCCTCACCTCGCAGGAGTACTCCCCGGCGTCAGCACGCTTAGCCGATGTAATGACGAGGGAGTGCGCTTCACCTGCTGAAGATATCTTCACTTCAGATGACGCTGATAGCTCCACCTTGTTCTTAAACCTGATTAACAAATAGACTTTTAGAACTACGAGGTTTTTATATACGGACCTGTAAATTGTTCGAAATACAATAATGAAAAAAGTGGTTTAATGTGTGAAAAAAAAAACATATAATCCTAGTACAAAAAATATCCTAGGTCTTCGCGATCAGTACACATTGCAATAATAAAAACGTTGAACTAGAGTCACGTGTAATATTGACTCTTTTTCATTAGAAATATATACATCTTGACCATATATGTAGTGCTTTTTCTTAAAGTGGACATCATCACAAAATATCTTGCGAATTCCGTGAGACTCATAACGTCAGAGAAAATAAGAACAGTACACTTTTATACATGCAAACTTTTCCATACAAAGTCTTGGCTTACGATTGACATAAAGTTACCCTGGTCGAGTAAAGTCAAAGCTATGGGAAACCTTACCATGCTACAGTGGGAGCGGGTTCGGACTCAGTCTCCACTTTGAAGGTGACGGTCTCCTTCTCCTCGCACACCTTGCTGGCGCCCATCTTCTTGGTGACCTTGGGCGGTGACGTTACATGCCACTGCCAGAAGTCGGAGCACTGGTTCACTTCGTTCCTGGAAGAGATGGTTAGAGTAAATGATTAATAGTTTCATCAAGGGTACATTTGAGCGGCTAGTGTATTAGTAACTGCTCCATAAATCGATTGATCGAGGGTGTCCAGGTGTCCTTGCCACGGTCGGGCTGAAAATGGCCGACCATTATTTTCCCTCTGTGCCTTGGACAGCACGCTTAACCGTCAGTTTCGATTGATTCTGATCCAAAGAAGATCAATGACCGTCGTTAAATTAGTTATTAGTTATTAGGTGCCTGAACGTCTGACAATAGTCTTGCCACGAGACATCATGTTACTATGTAACTGAGTCGTCAGATAGGCAGTTGTTCCATATAAAATACTGGAAAGCCGACCTCAATATAGGGAAAATGCGTGGCAGATTGGCAATACTGTTTTACAAAGTTAACATTGAATTGATATGAAAACAGCTAACAAAGACTGAGAAAAGATTTTTCCGATGCCTCAAGGCTCATACAATCTCGATTTAACCGCAAGAAAGCCTATCCTGGT
Source organism: Xylocampa areola (assembly GCA_935421205.1). Taxonomy (NCBI): domain Eukaryota; kingdom Metazoa; phylum Arthropoda; class Insecta; order Lepidoptera; family Noctuidae; genus Xylocampa; species Xylocampa areola. Next base: position 22,104,050 of record OW285200.1, on the reverse strand, counting down.
CCCATACATACAATCTTTGTAACTTACTTGGCAACAACAGAGTAAGAGCCAGTATCAGTGAGCTTGGCATCTTTGATGGTGATCTTGTAGATTTCCTCAGATTCCTTCACAATGATGAAACGCTCCGAGCTCTTGATCTCGTTGCCGTCCTTGTAGAAGGTCACGTCAGGTGCTGGAGTACCTTCGATCTCGATTGTCACTGTGTGGGTGGAGCTTACCTGAAACAAGGACATAACTGTATTATGAAAGGCCTTAGATTTTTTTTTCTTCGACAGATATATTCGATGTGCTTCATTGGTCTAGTGGACGCAAGTGCGGCTGCCAAGTGAGAGGTCCTTAGTTCAATTCACGGGTGGGGCAGTATTGAATTGAAAAATAGAGTTTGAATAAGTGCCCGGTTGATAGCATTAAGCTCAGCACCATATATGGGAATTAATAACATAATTGGAGAAATGTGGGTATTCATCTTTATAGTTCTCTGCCCACCCATTATATTGTGATGAGATTAATAAGGTTGGCAATTGTTTGACATTGAATTGGACCAAAAGATAACCTGAAGCAGAAATACCTCTCCTTTAAGTTAATGTCTTAAATGCCGCAACTTACCATGCATGTCTGGTTTTCCACCTTCTTCTTGATCTTGGGCGCGGCCTTGACGACCAGGTGCATGGTGGTGGTGTCCTCGCCCAGCTCGTTGGACGCCGTCACCTGGTAGTCTCCAGCGTCAGCTTGGGTCACGTTCTTGATAACCAGGGACAAGGTCTCCTCGTCTTCGTATAGAAATCTGGAAGAAATAAGTGATTGTAAATTAGAGTTGAGTAGATTCAAATGGGGAAACCTACCAAATCGGCATAATTTTCAAGATAAACTAAGTCATTGTTAAATGTAAATATATAAATAAAGCGTGTTTTTTTTTAGGTTTCATATAAAGCCGGCGAGAATACTCACTTGTGCCTAGTATCAGGTTCAACATCTTGTCCGTTGTGTTTGACCACGATGTTGGGCTTTGGGAAGCCCTTACACTGCAGCTCTAGCATGGCCGACGCTCCGATAGATACAATCGCTTCACGATGTTCTATCACTAATGTTGGCTTTTCTGGTTCGCGATGGAGCTCGTGGACCGCACCTGGGAGAAGACGTAAGACATGAAGTAGCTTAAATGTCACTGAATTTGGGAACTAAATAAAAAAGAGAATTCTTGTCTATTTGTATTTTCAACACCCGATCTAAACCTGATCACCATTGTTCACTAGATAGAAATCGCTGATATCGATAGGTGATTAACGTAAGATCAGATTTTTGATTGACTATTGGCATTACCTTGAACGGTAAGTTCAGCGGAGCAGGAGATGTTGCCGGTGCTTGTCTTGGCGACGCAGGTGTAGATGCCGGCGTCCTCCGGCTTCACGTGCTGGAACACCAGCGCCAGGGAGTCCTCGTCGTCACCCAGGAGTACCTTCGGAAACATTTACATAACATATTTTTTTGCCTCCCTTTTATTGCCTAAGATGGCACCACCATAACATTAGAATCAGTAGGGGTCTAGACTATATTTCACTTTCTCCAAGGTGGACCACTGACGGATATTTCAAAACTTATAAATGAAGCTTATTGTGGGCTTTACCCAAGAAACGCATCGCCGCCATTTTTAAAGACATCAAAACTGAGCTTTCTTACCTAGATTCGAACTAAAAAGGGGTCGATAATGACTCAGCAAACAACCTATTATTATCTCCCAAACTGAGTCAGATCAAGAGAGATATTTTGACATAACATAGTCATAACAATGTACGAAGTTTTAGACGAAGTACCTACTCCATTTACTAGACTACCACATGGCAGTATACAATCAATTTATGTATATTACAGAATGAAAATTATTAAAATAAAACTAAAGCCCTAGTAGCCCTTTTTGTTCTCAATTTTTGTATAATAAACTTTCTTGAGACACATTCATATTAATCATAGTTTAACGGTTATTACTCACGCGCATTCTTCGGTATAGTCCGACTAGTTTCGAACTCGAACGGAGCTCTTATTTATGAGCTGAGCCCGCGGCGATGTCGCGAGTCAAACTGTGTAGTTTGTGTAGTTAATAACCGTTAAACTATAATTTTTGGTTCTCACCTTAAATCTTTCTTCAGGATCAAAAGCCTGACCATCACGCTTCCAAGTGAACGATGCCTTTTCTCCCTTGGCTAATAAACCTTCGCCACCAGGAAGTAACTCGCCAAAGATGTTCTTGTCATCTGGGAAAATTAAAGAATGATTTAGCATGCAATTAAATAGATCTCATCAGGAGATGCTGTCTGAAGAGTAATATTATAATAAAACAACTTATAACCGGATTAATCGCGTGTATTAAGACGCCTGACACCTTAGTCCTCCTGCGACCACAAACGCTGCAAAGTGTTCGAAACGTCAGGAAAAACAAAAAAAAAAACAATAATATACGCGATTAATCCGGTTAAAAAGTGTTTTATTATAATGTGTAGTGATCGCGCAAACCTAAGATATTACTATGAAGTGTAATAGTTTGAAAAAATTATAACTCATCGTAAGGGAATCATGTTAGTCGGTATTTAAAAGTAGTAGTAGTATAGTAGTATTTTCATTGAGATGAAGATACTCCTAGAGCTAAGCACTTTCGTGCTTCGAAAGACAGGTTGTTGCTAATTAATAACTGTCGCTAAGCCAAATGAAAGGCCTTCGGACAGCTTGAATAACTGCCCCAAGGTCTAGCTTGACGCGAACGTATGAAAGAAGTAAAGGAAAAGTACGCAGAAGTAGTAAATACGTGGTATTAAGTTACACTAACTGATTTGCAGCTTCGTTATTTGTACATGACTTTTACAAGGTCCTGAACAACGACCACGCAATACAAAATAACGGTAAAGATGTCAAATAAATTGCAAATCTATTACAAGTTCAGTAAACAACGTTATTTATAGCATCGGTTGGAGCCATAAACAATAACTGGAGAACGTCCAACTGTCTCAAAGATATTACATATTTATATAAAGAACTTTTCGCATATTTTTCATTTATTACGTAACGGCATTAATTAATATTTAACATAAATATATCTGTATGTAGATAGATGTCTATAATGATAATTCAATACTTTTTTAATAACTGGTTAACATTTGATTTGGGTATTCAGGTTCGTGGGCATTATATATATAGCATCAAGCCTGTATTCCCTGAAGAGGTAGGCAGAGGTGTACATAGTAGTACACCCACATTTCACCAATGCTGCTATTCATTCCCATGTAATAGGTAGTGAGCCTATTGCCATCTACGGGGCACAATGCCAAACTCCGGGCTGCTACTGAGAATTTCCTAACAGAACAACTCAATCGCACTATGCCCGACCCGGGAATCGAACCCGAGACCTCCTGCTCAGCAGTCGCGCTTGGGACCACTAGACCAACAAGGCAGTCATTTCCGTGGGGACAAGGCAAAATTCCCGACAATTATTTCGTAATATTACAACATCTCCAGCTATCCCAATAATATGTACGCTGATACACATGGCATTTCCTCTTTGAGGCAAAACTATCAGCTGGTATTTATGTACGTTTGATTCACCGCCATCTACAAATATCACATGAATCATCACTACATATTGCAGGCAAATCTTCTAAAGGTTCCTAGTACCTAAATAATTCTCTTTTTGTTACTCTTAGGAGACTCGATCAGAGATTTTATCTGATTTTTTACGGCCCTGCTACACCCAGAGAAATTCGTGCGCAAACATTTTACGTCAACACATAATTTTAAAAGAGTGTCTATGGAGTTTCTTGCCGAGTCTTCTGCATAAGACCAACTTCTTGGAACCGTGCAACTAGTTTCGACTTTAACTACCTGTACCTGAATCCGGCTCACGACCGTATTCTTTTTCCATTTAATATAATAACTTAAGAGTTCGCTAAGCATGCGTTAATGCTTTTCAAAGATTTATCTTTACCCGTGCCTGTTCTAAGAGAAAAAAAAAATTGTTTGACGTAAAATTATTGCGAATAAGGTTTGTGTAAGAATTTGAGCAAATAAGATAAAGCCTGTTGTCATAGTCTTTAATAAAAAAGGAATTTTGCAGGAGATGGACAATCAGAACAGAACCGAGAGGATTGGCAAAAGGAGAAAAAGGCAGTACGAGCAGAAGATGATGGTGTCCTCAGATAAATACATTTATCCATAATAATAATATAAATGCGAAAGTAACTCTGTTTGTTTGTTACCTTTTCACGACTAAACGGCTGAACGGATCGTAATGAAATTTGGCAAAGAGAGAGATTGGACCTCGGAGAAGGACATGGCTACCTTTTGTCACGAAAACAAAGTCGCGGGCACCAGCTAGTTCTACATAAATTCAGTTAACTTACCGACAACCGACACAGTCGCCTCTGACGTCACTTCACCGTAGATGTTGATAGCCTTGCACGTGTACTTCCCGGCGTCAGAAGCCTGCACGTCGGGGATAACAAGCTCGTAGCAGCCGCGGTCAGCGCGCGTACGGATGATGGACACGCGCTCAGACTCCGATGTTGTGGTGATCTCCTTCTCATCGCGGTAGCTGGAGAAAGAGTTTTTAAATCAGTATTTAAGGCAGTAGTAATAAAGTCATTAAACATCCGGCATGCCGCTGGATTGTTCAATCGTAATTAGCCTGAAAGAGATGGTTACCTCCTTTATATAAGAGTTTCTTTCAAGTTATAATATGTGTGTAGAAAAATTCGACTGCTAGCAATTTAATGATTCGGTGGTGGACACTGCACGATCTAGTATGATCGTGCAGTGACGTCAGATGATGCCCCGTGGGGGGCGGAGGGGGGGGGGGTACACGTAGGGTAGTTGATGTTGAGATTGTTCATCGCTTGCATATGTGCACACATATTTGCGGGCGCGTGGGTCGTGCACAGGTAATTGTATGACTACTCCCAAATTTGTAAAAGTAACTAGATATTGTTTTTATTTGCATATAAAGTTTAATGCTACGCCATGGACAGATCCATACTCCAAATGCTGGGCTAGATTTCTGCTCTATTTACTTTGAAGAAATATAATATAATATAACTCACAATACACCCAAGTGTTATATAAAAAAACCCAAAGCATTTGTAGCACGTAAAGCCGTTTGGTCCTGCGCCTGATCTCTCTCCAGTCGTGTCGGATTGCCGGCCATCGGACTATGAGAGTATAGGAAGAGGGAGTGCACTTGTGTTTGCGCATACACTTGTGCACTATAATATCTGCTTGGCTAGTCTCCTCGGAGATGTGCCGTTGTCACCGAAATATGGTATATAATACTTACAACTTAACTTCAGGGTTGGGCTCGCCCTTGACGGTAACCATGAAGCGCAAGTACGTGTTCTCAAGAATCTCAGTGTCCTTCAGAGCCACTAGGAAGTACGGCGCCTTCAGAGCGTTCCTCTCCTTACGTTCTTCAGGAGTCACTATAATTGTTGCAAAATTACAGTATGAGACATAAAATTATTAAAAAGTTTCTAAGTGAAACATTTGAGGCAGTAGAAACTATTTTGAACGAGGTTGTTTGAAATTTTGTGTTTATAATACTATTAAAGATAAATCTTTGAAAAGCATTAACTCATGCTCGTTGAGTCGAGATGGCTTAGTGGTCAGAGCGCCTCGATTATTTATCCGGGAGGCGCAGGTTCAAATCCTGCTCGCGACCATATTCTTTTTCCATTTAATATTATAACTTTATAATACTATTATTGAATGCTATAAAAGTACTGCAGCTAAATATTCAAAAATTGTGGCCGTACGTATCATGGAACGCTGAGTCCTGGGACAAAATAAATATTCCAAAAATTGTGCCTCAAATGTAAAATAGATATTTTTAAGTTATATATGTAAGTAAATACGTGTACAACAATACTAACATACGTGCAAAATACAGGAAAATTAAATAGAGTAAACTGATCAGGTACCAAACTACTTGTTACACGCCTTACAATGTCTTAAACGATGATCGCGATGAGAACATGCATATAGGAGCTTAGAGAAATAAGATCTTAATTCTAATCAGTCTGAATAAAATTGTCTTGATATATTGACGATTAGACATGAGAAAATTGGCAGTAAACTGAGGGAAACCAGCTTTCAAATGCATAAAGATTGAACGATTTTTGATAGACTCGGGACGCATATAGTCCATATGCGTTCCGAGTCTATCAATATCGTTCCGTTTTGCAAATCTGAACGAATAAATGTAAACAATTTTTTTAAGTACATGGTAGCCAATGAATAATTTTAATTTTGTAGAATTATGAAACATTTAGAGAGAACAATCATCATTTCGTTATGATAGAAATGAATGTATTGAAACGTTTTACAAAAAACAGAGCAGTCACCGTTGTTTACATTTATTAAGTTGACATTTCAAATACAGTATAGGCATATAATTGTGTGAAAAACAAAGTTTTTTTTCTTTGGAGTTCGCATCTGGTTTCTGCCAAATCCCACTATTTTTCTCAAGTCCATATGATAAATAAACAAAACAAGACTTACACTCCTGCACGACTAACTGTGCGGTACAATGAGCGTTTCCCTTCACATTTTCAGCGATCGCTGTGTAAACTCCTGCATCTTCTTCCCTGCAGTGTTTCAGTTCCATCTTGTAGCTACCATCGTTCTCAATGGAAATTGAACAGCGGTCCATGAGACGGTCGGTCAAGGGCTTGTTGTCCTTCAGCCATGTAACTTTGACGTCATCAGATTCACGTAGGAGACATTCGAAGATAGCGTTTTCACCAGCTGGGGAGTCAGAGCGTGGTTAGAGGGAGAGTTCGTACGGATTGCATTACCTTGACGATGTTGTTTTAGTTACAAATATTTTTCTATGATTGCAATGAAACTGGAGAAATACGCAAAATAATAACCAACAATTTTTTATAACTTCATTTTATTCGTACGCAGTTCAATGTCAATCTTAACTTGGTTTTATGAACTAGTTAACCGTACGAACTCTTACATTTAAAGAAAGGAAATAATGTTTTTACAAAGCGTTGTTATAGTAATGTGTAGTGTACGTTAGTTGACTATAAGCATTATGTACAAGCACTAATAGTGTGTCTACTGCTAGTGATGTGTTCTACTTTGGGTGCGAGTACTTACGCTCAATGTTCTGGCCTTGCAAGGTTTTCGAGAATATGGGCCTTCCATCTTGGGATTCAGTTTTAGAGGTAGATCTGTTATATTCGAAGCCAGTGCTCACTGAGCCATTGGCTATCGCCTTTTTAGAAGACCTACTCTCATAGGTGGAGTCTCCATTCTTAATGGTTTCATAGCTCTCGGTCTTGGAAGAAATTGCTTCTAACTTGTCACCATCAATATTAGCTCTGATGCTGTTTCTCTTCGAAGCATACTTAGAAGCAATGCTGTCAATTTTGCTTGTAGAATCACCTTCGATTCCATAGACAGAACTCTCAGTTTTACTTTCGTACTTGGACTCTAGGCCATACTTTGAAGCAATACTATCGATTTTGCTAGCTGAATCGCTCTCAATTGCATAGTTAGATCTATCAGTTTTGCTTTCAATGTTGGATTCTATTCCGTATTTGGATGCGATACTGTCGATCTTGCTGGCAGCATCATATTCAATTCCATACTTTGAACCAGTTTCAGATTTGCTTTCGTAGCTGGACTCGGTTCCATACTTGGATCCTCCTTCTAATTTAGACGAGTACTTAGACTCGTAGCGGGCGGAGGCAGTTCCCTCGAGGGCTCCTCCCGATTCATACTTAGAGGATTCCAAGCGCGATCCGCTTTCGCGTCGCGAGTAGGAGGACGTTACCCCACTGCCATCGTTAGTCGATGATGACTCGTAACGACCGCCACTTGATAACTTTCGGCTACTACTGGAGTACTCTGTGGAAAAATGGAAAGAATCTTTTAGTTTCTAAACAAAATTTATGAAAAGGACCTGGTGGAAATTTTCTACAAACTTAATTTAATTTATAAGTATCGGAATAATTGCAGCCTGTCAATTATAAATGAATTGAAGCTTAAACCCTTTTTTCCTTTAAGTATTTAATTTTTCTTAAAGACGTCTTTGAATTAATGTAAATGATAATCTTACCTCCAGAGAGCCGCGAACTGCGGCTATACCTAGACATCTCGTCTTCAACAACTTCTTCTGTGGTTACAGTTTGACCGTTACCAACAGCTTGCTGTGTAGACCCAGCGCCAGCTGAACTGACCTTTTCTTCTGTTTGACCTTTAACTTCTTCTACTACAGATTGTTGAGTTATTATTTCTTGTACATTAGCAGCTTCTTTTGATGCTACAACAGTTTCTTTCACAGAAGACTGTGTCTTAAGTTCTGTAGCTGTTGCTTGTGTAGTAGATTGTTTAACGGATGTTGTTTTTTGTGCGGCTTCTACCGACTTTTGTTCAACAGATGTAGCTTCTTGTACAGATGCTACTGTTTTTGATTCTACACTGGTTGCTTGGGCGACAGATTGTTGAGCGGTTGTCGCTTTCTGAGCAACCTGTGTGGTTTCTACAGACGCTTGTACTGCAGACTGTTCAGCAATTGATGTTTTATGCGAAGTTGCTTGTTCAGATTTATATGAAGCTTCTACTTTCGTTTGTTGCGATGATTGTTCAACAGTTTTACTTTGAACGGTTTGTTGTGTCGATTGCACAGATTTCTCTTGTGCAACCTTTACTTCCGATGCAGCCGCTACTACAGTAACTTGACTGGTTTGCTCCGACTGTGAAGCAGATGCGGTGCTCTCAGTGACTTTGGAACTTTCAACAGTCACAGATGATTTAGTTTCTAAATCACTTGTGACTTCACTCCTTGCAGCACTGACTGAACTAACTTTAACAGATTGTTTTGCCTCGCTGATTGAAGAAACTTCTGACTTGGAGATTTTAGTCGCTACCTCACTTTCAATTGACGCTTTTCTTTTGGTTTTAAGTTGTTGAGATTCCTCTGTAGTTGCGACTTGAGTGGTTTCTTCTATGCGCGAGCGTTTTTCTTTAGTTTCTACTGCTTCTGCTTGCGCAACTTCTGTGTGCTCTCTCTTCTTCTTCTTGTCTTCGGGTTCTGCTGGAACTTCAGGTGGTAGTAATTGGAGGTCGTCAGCAGCGTGTTCAGCTAAAGCAACTAAAAGAAAGGAAAACAAATAATAATGAACAAAGTGAGCAGAGAATAATTTTTGGATTTTCCTGGGATTGTATTATTAATAAATCGTTGTATATTTCATAATATTAAATGTTTCTTACCAGCGTCACTAACATGCTTTTTGATCTCAGTGAGCCAGTTGCTCTTAGTTTGCTCTTTATGAGCAGTGAGAGTGACGTTTAATGATGTGTCTTTTTGAACGAGTTCGATCTTAAACTGCTCGCCCGGGATCTCCTTGACTTCGACTTCTGGTAACTGAAAGTTAAGGTATAGTCTTAGTAGATATATGCACGTAAATCAATCATATTGGAGAGCTTTGAAATAAATACTTGTATTAATAATAAATTACAATAATACACAAAAACAATTCAGGTGTAATCCTTACAAATATTGATATAACATAACATAGCATCATGCTATTTTGAAGTCTGTTTACCCCATCGGGGAAAACAGGCTTCCGAATATTACTGCTAGTTAATTTTGAAAAAGATTTATAAGTCTAGAGCCTTGTGTTCGTGTAAAATATTCAATATTAAATAAAATTTATTCTCAAATAAAACAAATTCTAATGTTGTTAGCTTGCCTTGTTCTAAAATAGCGAAACGCTTTTAAACATTTCAATGTCGTCATATGCAGCTATTTCAATGACACGATGTCAATGTCTTTAGAGACATGGATTTTAATATAAACGAAAATTCTTAAACAAATTAGAAAGTTCAATTTGTAACGATAAGGAACTACACAATACTCATACATTCCAGACGTAATTTTGGAGAATATCCAAATGTCTATTTTTTGCATTGACCTATTTTTGGAATTATATTCAAAACTGTGTGAGCTGTTAATGAATGGAGTTATAGTTAGAACGAGTAGGTTCACCGTTTCTGGGAAATGGTGTCTGAATAGCATCATTAATGAACGGAAGCAGGAGTACCAATTATACGCTAAACATCGGCGCGTTTTATTATCACTGGAGTTGACAACTAAGGAACGTCTACTACATAAGCCAATGCAGATCAATTGGCTACAACCTTTTTGTCATACAGACTAATTGGGCACTTGATGAGTTTGATTGAGCATATGTACTGTCACCTGTTTTAGCATTTATTTATTACATACAAATGGAACGGCTTACGCCATTTACACTAATTGGAGCAAAATCTTGTGGGTCGGTAATCTTCAAACATTATGGTGGCTTCTGTCATCCTTGCTGAAGCAGTTAGCATTACGCAGCCGTCCCCATAAGAATGAAGTAGAAATAGAGAAGTAAAATATATTAAAGATGGTGAGACTTGTGTCTTTAAATGGACTCACGTTAAAGAAAAAAATCGGAAGAAGACAGTGTAGGGCAAAGTTTAAACAAAAAGAAAGACAATGTTTTGACTCACCTTGATAATATCCTTTAGCAGGAACACAGAGCGATCATCAGAGACCCTCTTGACTTTACAAATGAGGATCCGAGCCTTGAAGAGGAACACGTATCTCTCTCTAGCCTTTGCTTCGGCGTCGGAAACCGTAAACCAGTCGTGGGTAACCAGACGTCCAAGCTTGTAGATATTACCGCGGAACCCTTCGATACTAGCGATGAATTTGTTGTCGGTAGCACGATTTGGAACACTAAGGAAGAGTTCCAATGCTTTTTGGAGGTCAGTGCAGTCTTCGCCGAGCCGTTTGGAATATTTTACTAGTTCCTGTGTAAAAGAAAATAAAAGTTATGCAGGATATATCCGTGCAACACCTGCAGTAAAAAACTAAATGCTGTATTTGTTAGATGATGTACCCCCAAAACTTTTATGTTTTTGTTGTTTTTTTTTTGTTACATTAAGGTCAGTGAGCCAATTTTTTATTTCTTCATCTTGTAACGTAAGTTATTTAGAAACCGTTAATCTTACAGTTTGAGTGACGGATTTACTAACCTTTAGAAGTAATTGATAGTCGTTGATTCTTTGAATTGGAAGCTTCAGATGTTCAGCTATACCTTTGTCGTCACCAAGTTTATCTGCTAAATCCTGTAAAGAAAATAAATCAGTTACAACATGAAAATATTCTGTCATTAAAAACCAATAAAATTCTGAAATGAACGTAGAATTCTTTGGATCTATTAAATAGCTACGGTTTGGCTTCATAGTACAAAACAATAAAAACATCAAGATCTCTGCCAAAAAAGTGTGAGACGACTCTACAGTTGTAAAAATCATATCTATTCAAGAACATAGATACCTACGTGGCAGACATCTCAATTCGAAGAATCCAATGTATCTTATGAAATCTACTAACATTCCAGTATTTTTTTAAGAAATCAATTAAGCCATAACTGTAACAAATATACCTCCTAACCTAAACATATAAATTAAATGGGCAAATACCGAACGTCGACATCAAAAGTAATAATCCATATTTTAATATTACGCTTCTCCTCAATTTATGTAATGCCCATAGGAAAAAAAAACCTATCACCGAAAACCTTAACCGTAACCCATTCAGTACTAAAAACATATTCCATTTAGAAGCTACATTAGCATAACAAAGTAAAGAATGTTTACAATCACTGTATTATATATAGATTATTGTTCGCAACTTATATCTAAATTCCACTACGAATCCCTTATCGTTTTTTTTAACTGCAAACACAAGTGCTTCAACAGCCCAGTCGCTGTTTGAAACTCTTGAATCATCTGAGATAAAAGGGACAACGCAATCATGACGCTGGGTGGCTAATCAATCAATCAGTGTACACAGTGGTGAAAATTTGTTGACCCCGACCTGATATGGTACCTCTTACGATTATTTTGGTAGAGTTAAACAACACCGTTATCACTAAATATTATAATACAAAGTCCTCCGCCGCGTCTGTCTGTTGGTGATAAACTCTAAAACTACTGAACGGATTTTCACCAGTAGATAGTGATTAATGAGGAAGGTTTCGGTGTATAATTTGTTAAGCTCTACTACCCGCGCGAAGCCAGGGCGGATCGCTAGTTGCATCAAATTTTGTCCTCCCAGCTCCATATCTCTTTAAAAGCAATATCATAACTTGACCTCCAGCATTCCTAGTGCATCTGACTAAGAATTCATCTCGCTCATGAACAGATTATAGAAGACAACAAAATAAAAAAAGTTTCGATCACGTTGCTATTTTGAGAAACCATTCCATTTCTCCATGAATCTCGTGTGGACGATAAAATTAAAAATAAAAGTTTATTTTTAACTCTTCAAGCATTGGCCTTGACAGACGACATCTAATGGACAACATTAATAACGTGTTTCTGGGTCACAGTGAAGAAATTTCATATCAAAATGTCCAGCTTTAGTTTTCTAGAGTAATTTTTGATGATTTGTTATAAAATGCCCACGCGACGCGCGACGTGTCAAGTGCGTTCACTTTAATCTGTGTTTCACTACGTCTAATACATTCTTCTAGGCTTGTCAACAAATAATAAATCGGTAATTAATAACATAACTTTATGGAAAATCCGCAAAAGTTATGTCCGCTGACCACTACGAGCGGAGTAGGCACGAAGCCTACTCAATAATATACAATCAAATTAACTCGCTGCCTTAATTTCATATTTAGAAATACTTTCAAAGCACAAAAAATCAGCTACGATCGCAGTGTTCGAAGTGCTCGAACAAAAGAAAAATAATAATTGCGTTGTTCTCCAGCAAATTCTGAAAGTTAAACTATCGCTATAAGCTGTGGAGGGCGATAGAAGATAAATATTTTTCAGTCTATGTAACCCAAAGAAAAAATCAAAACGCTTCAAGTTATGAATACTGCGTACAATCATTTGAAGAATAACTATATAAATAATGAAAACTCAGGTGTTACTCCAATCTGAGCGTCTACTTGCTTCGACGCTGCGTTAAGTTGTTAGTTCCCGCTGTCAGAGGCCTTTTTTGAGTGTGGAAAATCTATCATGTGGGGTTGTTTGTTATTTTGTCACTAAACTAATACCAATTCCAATATTCAATAGACGCCTTAAAACAATGTGTAGGTAATACTAAAATAAATTTACCTACATTACAGTTGCCTCAATTTTAAAGCATGTTGTCTTCATATTATCCCGAATCTATAATAATTTTTTAGACATTTTGGCATATAAAAGTACGAACTGACATATTTCCAATGTCAATCCAGCGGAATTATTTACAAGAGTAAGCCCAATGGACGCTGTGCCATCTGGTACGTCTTACCTACTAAAACCCCTCACGGTCCTACTTGCCTTCAGAGTGGCTTAAACAACCTGAACACAAGGTTGGTGCCTAACCACACGAATAGGCTGATATTAATAATGACTAAAGCGTAAACGCGATCAATTCTAAATTAATTTACAAAATAAACATAACATAACACATGAAAGAAAGAAGGAAAGAAAGATATATTTATTCCCTCACAGTGCGACATTAGTACAGAAAATCAGAATAAATAGTGAAACTTAATCTAAACTATAACTAAAACACATGGTGGACAATATATTTTTATTTATGTACATGTCGGAGATGGATTGTAGAATCAGCTGCTTTGCAAAACTGCTAGCTGATTTACAAAACAGTACTCTTATGTAAAACAGCTGAAAGACTATTAGCGGTTTTACATAATTACTGAACTATAACACGCAGAATTGAATGAACGTTTTGCGTTTATCAATGCAGCGGGTCAACGATAATGTAAAACAGTGTGAAATGAAAACAGAGATTATGTAAAACAGTGTGAAATTAACTGTCAGATTGTTGATTTTAGTTCAAAATTTTGTCGCATATGGCTCTGTATGTCTTAAAAATAATAACCTAACTTTATTTTACTTGTCAATAGCAAAAAAAAGATGAAAATTTTGAATGACGTAAATACTAAACCACTATAATAGTCGACAATATATCGGAATTATGGAAGAAAATAAACGAAATTGATGCATGAGCGAGCGAAGCGAGCTCGGGAGTTTCGTGTATCCCGACACGGACAGGTTAGGTTCGAAGAGACGGATGATGAGATGACGGGGGCCAGAGAGCGAGCGTAGCGAGCGAACTACCCCCGTCATCCTCTTCGTGTTTAGGTTTTTTCTAACCTTACAGATACAAAAATAGGCTCCGTCGACCCAGCCACGGAAAGTCGAATCAGAATACAGTATCTTTTTTTTACTTGAGTGGTGACTATCCTTTTAATATACCTATACAATAAGCAAACCTGTCCCACAGTAGATATGTCATTCTGCATTACGTCTAAAGGTGGGTAGCTGTTTTGTTAAACGTATCGCAATGGCAATCCAGCTGAACGTCTTTCAGCTGTTTTATAAAACAGTACTGTTTTGTAAATCAGCTAGCAGTTTTGTAAAACAGCGGATTCTACAATCCATCTGCGACATACATACCTACTTTTTTTTTTTTTATTAAACTTCTTTATGTGCATCGCAACTGTGCGAAAAATGGTCGCCACTCAGCCTAATGCTGATGTGTCGCCTAAAAATAAAGCAACCCAACAGCGCTGATATTCTGTGGTAACCTCTTGTCGACACATAACATCCTGTATTGACTGAAAGGGTATGCAGAGGTGTACACAGTTGTACAACCACATTTCGCCAATGCTGTTATTAAGTCCCATGTAATAGGTGGTGAGCCTATTGCCATCAACCGGTCACAATTCCAAACTCCAGCCTGCTACTGAGAATTTCCAAACAGAAAAACTCAATAACACTTTTCCCGACTCAGGAATCGAACCCGAGACCTCCTGCTCAGCAGTCGCGCTTGGGACCACTAGACCAAAGAGGCAGATAAAAAATAAAACTTGATAAAATCGCATGCTTATCGAACTCTAAAGTTATTATATTAAATGGAAAAAGATTCGGTCACCTGTATATTGACTGAATAGCCTGCTCGCGACCGTATTCTTTTTCCATTTAATAACTTGATAAAATTAAAAAACTAAAAATAAAATTTTATAAATCACTTTACGGCCCGCCGATAAAATGTCTATTGTAGTACGAATATTAGCATTACAAACGTGTCTATTCGTATCAAACGTGTAATTAAAACGACATGTGCGCGTAACATTTATTGGATGTCACACTAATTGTCGCCGCTGTTGGCACCTACTCAAAAGCAATACGGAAGAATATTGACACCAAGTTGCAATTATTGGTCTTTGACGCATTTTAATTAAATTATTGGGAAGTTTGTCTCTTTAGACAGAGAGAAATAGAATGAACTGTGGGGTTACTCTTGAAACTAATACCAATTCCAATCGAATTCCAATATTAAATTGACGTCTTAAAACAACGCGTAATTTTAAAATAAATTTACCTACATTATAGTTTCCTCAATTTTAAAGCATGTTGTCTTCATAATATCCTGAATCTATAATTATTTATTAGACATTTTGGCATTTAAAAGTACGAACTGACATATTTCCAATGTCAATCGAGCGGAATTATTTTCAAGAGTAAGCCCACTGGTTAGGCTTTTGTTCTGCTGTGGGAAGATCATAATAATTCTAATGCTTCTCACGTGCAGAAAACATGACTTATGTTGATCAAATATATTGCAAAACAATAATAGCCTATCGGTATGACAGTTGGACTGACAAGTTCAAGGTCGCAAGTACGAATCGAAGGCACGCACCACTGTCTTTTCGAGATGTGCGTATTATAAATTAATTAATAATCATAACATAGCATCACGCCTGTATTCCCCGAAAGGGTAGGCATAGGTGTAGGTACACAGTTGTACACCTACATTTCACCAATGCTGTTATTAAGTCCCATGTAATACGTGGTGAGCCTATTGCCATCAATTGGGCACAATTCCAAACTCCGGGCTGCTACTGATAAATTTCCTAACAGAAAAAATATTAACTAATAACACTTTGCCCGACTCGGGAATCGAACCCGAGCCCTCCTGCTCAGTAGTCGCGCTTGGGACCACTAGACCAACGAGGTAGTTAATTATCACTTGCTTAAAACGATGAAGGAAAACATCGTGAGGAAACCAGCACACCTGAGAGATATTCTCAATGGTGTGTAAAACCATGTCAGAGACCCACGGGTGGTTTAAACTCTGACACTAGTTTGTTCATCCACCACACGATAAGAATAAGACATCAAAAAGCTTTTTGCAATACTTTTGATGATACTTGTTAGAATCACCTACAAAATCAGCAAATTAAAAAGAAAGTGTAATCATCTGTCACTATTTTTAACTCAAATAAAATGCAATAACAAATGGCTATCAGTGAGCAACACTAAAAATAGCGAATACACAAACGCAAAATATCATAATGTAAAAGGAAGGCAGAAACCTAACCTTAATTACAGTAAACTAGACGCTATTCAATTCATTGATTAGGAATTTTATATGTTACGAATATGATCGAAATACAACAGACAGACACCTTAAAATTCCTTCAAGTCAAAGTAGAAATTGTATAGTAAGGTCAATTAATGTTCACCGGTTACTACTCACGTGCATTTTTCGGGATTACCCGACTAGTTTCGAACACGAACGGAGAACGGTGAACATTAATTGATATGAATATGTCTCACGAAAGTTTTTGTATAGTAAGGTATTCGTTTATTGACCTTTCTGGAGTTGCACTCAGTACGCGAACATTCACTTGAAGCATTTGCAGTAGCTTCTACATCTTAAATACAATTAAACATTGATTTTATGAGCCTATAAGATTCATAAAGCGGAAGAAAGTTAGGTACGACTTTCTGCCAGATCAAAAGATTTTACGTTTAATTTGTAGGAGTATTTAAGCAGTGCGTGTCGTGATATATCTACATAAATAAGTGTTTTCCATATCTTTACTTTAATTAAACGTTTATGTGAGTATATTGTCCCTGTGGACTTCAGAGTTGGGTCCAGTAGAGATAAAAAGTATTTTAAGGCGCGTCTAACAGCCAACATGGTACCCATATTAGTGCAGGTGACTTTACAAAAATACAAGCAGTCGGTTAGATACTGACGTCAGAGGAAGTATATCCCTAAGTCAATTGTAATTAACAGAAGATGCGCCATAACCACATCACATGAATGATCTTAACAGTGTGAGTTTGACGTCAAGAGAGAAAACGTGCAAAAAGATTAACGTCATGAGTAGTTTTCAAGGTTCCGTTAATGTAGTAGAGAAAAATTAATAGTAAAGTATTAAAGCTCAGAATCATATTAATGTTGAAATTCATAAGGTATCTACTATATAGAAAATTAATGTCTCTAGATTTGTAGAAAATTGTGAGCATGTGAATTCAGAAGAATCCAATTTACATAACCAAATTAAGACGAGTAGAACACATTGAAAATATATCGAAAATTAACATAAACAATCAAAACGCTGCACATTGTAAGGGATTTGGATGGAAACAATCATTTTGTTTATTTAAATGACATGAAACAAACATCAGACAAAAATTTCATGCACCTACGATTTTACTTTCTACACAACTAGACGATATACACTTTATTATATAAGTTGAAACAGAAAATATAACTAAATAATTACAAGAAAACGAAACGCAAGCAAAATGCATAGAAAATGAAATATTTGAAATAAAATATGTAATTGTAAACGGCAATAAATCAAACTAGCGCACATAATATACGTTAGAAACCGAGAATATATTTAGGGCACCTTGACATATTGAGTTAACGTTACCCCGTTTCACTAAAAGCGCGATGTTTCTGCAATATTTGTTACTAGAAAAACAAACGCAGATAGTAATTTGGGTTTAGAAAACATTTTAGTTCAATTTTATTGAATTTTCGCGGAATTTATCGATTCAAAACCAAATATTTTGATTCGAGAAAACGGTTTCCGTTGCGGCTTGAAATAATTTGTATGATTTTATTTTGAAATAGCTGCTTTTAGATGTATCAGCTGATGAGGCCAACGATCATATTTAAAGCATTTCAATATGCTCATACTAAATTTATTAGTCTTCCTCATACCAAAGGATCAACTCTTGCTAAAGAGCTGTAACAGGTGAACGGTTATTTCAAACTTTCTGATGTTTATTAACATCTTTAATTTTAATGATCTAAGAGTTACATTACTGGCAGTTATGTATGCAGTGATAAGTACAATTTCATCTAGGTATATAAATAAAAATGGACGGCTAAATGTGTTGTTAAGTGCAAGACTCGAGAACGGCTGGACCAATTCGACTTTTTTTTTTCAATGTTCCGCGGAATGTTCTTTAGAAGCGATTTTTTTTTAATTGTACGGTATAGCCATATTCCAATAGCCTTTGACAGAATGATGTCTGTCGGGTCAGCTAGTTATTATTAAAATTTTTGACTCCACGAAAGATCATAAATAAATGTCGCAGGTTCATGCTCGATTAGATATATTTCGATTTCAATGTTCTATATGTATTATTACTTTTTTCAGATATACGATCGATTCCATTGTAAAAAAGACAAGGAAGACTTGAATAATAAACGTCACAATTCTTAATCGATTTACTTTTTCATCTCCTTAGCATGTGAAAGTATCAAACTGTTTGTTGGGAGCGCAATCAAAATGAATTGTGTGGGATTAGCGTAAGAATCGCGATGTCGTAATCACTATAAATAATTAGGGCAATGACTGTATTACATTTTGCTCGTGTTCATTGATCCAACGGTTAGCTATTATCAGCTTTATGTTAATGTAGTAAAGTTTGCAATTTCAATATTTCGATCGATGTACGAAGAACAGTTGTGCGTTGATGACACGCAAAGACAAAAAGAAAATATTTGAAGAGAATATTTTTTTTGTCAACCTTCTCGACAGCTTTGATTTGAGACATCCCGTCAGTAAAACACTGACGCGGAATGTTTTTATTTTTGACGTGACAACAACCTTTTTTGTATGGGATCCAATATTTTCGGATTATAATTCATATTGTTAATAGTACACATATTTTCATCGTGATAGTAATGTTTCTGGATTGATTTTCATTCATATGATGTTGAATACCAATTTAAAATTATGCTGAATAAAATCTAAATTTGTCAAAGTCACAACTATAATTTAAAAATGAAAGAAACACATACAAAAATGCATCTTACAAGAGCTTTTTAACTCACTTGAGGAATAGAACTAATAATTCCAACAACGACAGATCTTGTAGACTTCTTAAAGAACACTTAATAATACTATTTCAGCAGAATAATATTTCAATAAGCGTTCATACATACATGCATAGTCAAACAAGATAACATGAGGATTAATGTGTATGGAAGCCAGACCAGACAACAAAACAACACGTACCACAGCATGAGATACCTACTTAACTGTATGGTATGAGCTTTTGCACAACATCATCCAATGACATGCTTGCCTAACAACAAGTTTATTTTGGTTTATTATTATCTTGTTACATAGACTATCCGAAAAATAGAATAAAACTTGTAAACAGACGAAATGAAAGTGAAATTTTTCAATTCAACGTTCGGTATTATTTGTATTTTGCAAGAAAGCTTACAAGTCTTCAGTAAGTGCTTTCAAGCTCTTTTTGTCAGAAACAGTACTATACGTGTATGTACTAGTAAAGATGCAAGACCAAGGTATAATTAGCACCACTAATCCCTAAAAACATATGCAAAAATTGGGTCAAGGTCATCCTGCGCAGCTTTAGCGCAGATCCTGCGCGCGCGCTGCTAATACCGTGCACACAGCGCGGCGTAGCAGAAAAATATAACATTGCCGCGAAACTCATCCACCCACGCCACACTAGAAATAAACCAGACGCGTTGCTTGTAACACTACACCCGTAACATTGAAACGAGGGGGAAAAATCACGATATTTTCGCCACAGCCGACAGCCGGTCTAATTATAAAGCGTCCAATGCTAATTGTGATGTTAAAGTCGTACCTGAGCGCGAGGCGGTCGGTAAAGGTATCACGAGAACACAATCACAGTCACACACTTCACTCGGACGAGTGGTCGAAGGTCGTAGATGCGCTGGAGCGAGCGAGGTGGTCGCGTCCGCGTCTTCCAAGCGACTGCTTCTCTCCTGGCCCTGTACTCTCTGTCCGCTAAACATAGCACACCCGCACACACGATGATTTTTAGAGGATAACGCCATTTCACCGGTGACGTGCTGTGTTATCTACCGGGGAACTCGGGACAGCTTTGAGCCGGTCGCAAGGTCGACAAACAAACCTTGAAACATCCTTGATAAGAATTTAGAGAGGTTGCTGGTAGGAGTGTCACCTTTGTTGTAAAAATTGAAAGCACGCGACTATATTTTAATGTCACAGGTTAACAACAGCGGTAATAGCCTAGCAAATTAATTGAATTGATACGAATAAGATTGAGATGCCAAATCGAAGTCTGTTTATAAACCTAAGTGCTGTTCTAAAAGTCATCTAGGTGTTTTGGACACCTGCTACTATATATTGGTTTGATATTTTTGTAAAATTGCTAAAAGTCAAGTGAGAGAGTCATCAATCAAGCTTGCAGGTATAACTGACTCTTTTACTTTCCCTTTTCAACATGTTTGTCTTAATAGTTTAGCTATCTCCTCTGCGTGGGGCACGGGCATCGATATGTTTATGACATGGATTTTTCTCATATTGATCGGCACGGGACTTCCTACGCCAAGACTTGCTTTCCAGTGACTTCTAGCAAATTCGAAACTACTGCGTACGTCATAATTTATGTGTTTGACAAGCATCTTTATAGTGATCTTAATGCTCATTACCTTTCCTACGTGATTGATAGTAATTGTGTTTTCCGGAAGGAGCAAAGACGTAAACCATGGCGGTACCGGTTGTATGAAGATAGGTAGGTAACTAAGAAAATATAATTACCATTTTAATACTCTAAAGTCTGAACGTTGTATCTATAAAGAATTTTGAAATTATAAGACCAATAAGTGAAATAAGGTCTAAGACGAATAATTGTTCAAATGTCGTGCTCACTGTGGCTTAAATAAAAAGTATAGAAACGTTGCTCGAATTTGGGTAAATTTAAAATTGTCTTCGTAAAAGGGATAGCAGCACAGTCTATTTATCCACAATACTATAAACATAAGATAAATAAACATGAATTAGAACTTGCTTTGTCTTTGCATTATTCCTGTCACTGTCACACAACTGTCAAACCCAAATTGCAAGATAGAGACGGCAATATAGATAAGTTAGAGCACTTGCTAAGTTAAGTAATGTTTATTTATTTTGGTCTAAGATAGATATAGTTTTCCCGATAGTAGTACGTTGACAGTACAGTACAGATGTTGCTGTCTGTTTACCTGATTGCTACAGTTGTCGTCGACACCCACGGAAACCAGTGGCTGGTCTATTTCTAGTCGAGACAACAGTGCGTGCATCAAACTTGCACTGAATTAGAATTATTATTAATATATCATGGGGTTAAATAACATGTCTTGGTTATTGATAGCATGCTTCTGGAAGATATTGGGTATTGTGGCCTAGTTTGGCTGTTGAAGCTGAGTATTACAGTTACTGCAAAATTAACTAAATTCGAGATGTCCGTTACTCCAGCAGGAAAATTTATTTTATAAAGTATTGAGTTCAACGAATAATTATAACGTAATTTGCCAAATAAAAAGTGCGTACTGTTTTAGAAAAGAAGCGGCAGAATAAATCGATATCATAGTGGGAGAGCCATGCTTCGGCACGAATGGGCTAGCTCGACCGGAGTGATGCCACATCCTCACAGAATACCGGCGTGAAACAACGCTTGCGTCTTGTTTCGCTGAGTGAGTGAGGGTACTGGAGGCCCAAACCCTTTATAAGGCTGGCAACGCACTTGCGACTCCTCTGGGGTTGCGGGTGTCCATGGGCGGCGGTAATTGCTTACCATCAGGCGATCCGCCTGCTCGTTTGCCACATATTTTTTATTATTTTGCGTAAAGGCACTGCGTTGACAATGTTAATTTCAGCAACTAAGTAATGGCTAAGCTGATTGTTCAAATAAACAATCCGCTTAGTCAACCTATATGATGAAAAAGATTAACCGTGGAGTTTCTTGCCCGTTCTTCTCCATAGGAATCTACACTTTGGAACATGGCAACTAGCTTCTGACAATTCAAAAGTGTCTGTAAACGGTTTAATTGAAATAAATTATTTTTGATTTGATTTGATTTGATCACTTCGGTATCTGCAGAGGACAGTCTAAAAATGGTAAGAGATGCATTGATTTTCATCAAGAGCCTTTATAACCAAGCCAAAATAAGTAATTTAATTTGTGTGTGTGTGTGTGTGTGTGTGTGTGTGTGTGTGCGCGTGTGTGTGTGTGAGTGTGTGTGTGTATGTTTGTAGTGTAGATAGAAGGGAGATTAAGATGTTTTTTTTTTGCTTAATTGATATTTGTATGATCAAAATACAAATCAGGCCTTTAGTTTTCCTTGCAAGAGACCCTCAGTGTTTTTGTAGCTTGAAAAGTAAAACTATTGTGTGTGGGCGGTATGTTTGCATTTTTCGTTGAATACAAATAAGATAAAGAATTAAGGAAGTGTGGTACAATCTGCCCAAATAATCTGATGATGCAAAATAGATGTTACTACCAATATTTTTTTTAAAATCCTCTTGTGCCAAAGTTCGCCAATAAAGAGACTGCTTACAAACTCTTTGTATGAGTAAACAGATGTTTTCACTTTCAAAATCTGTTGTTGTAGATAACCCTTGATAATGTAATGTAATGTATATAGGAAACCGGAATCAAACGTCATTTCGACGACTACTAGGTAACTTACTAGATTGCCCCAAAATCACACAAAGGAAGTACCTACAGACATCAGAATAATACGCCTGTTGCCTTATTTCTGGGTTTGACTCAATCATGACGAGTATGAGCAGTGCGTAGGATTTTATATTGTACATGTAGCTAAGTATTTTTGACTAATAGTCATGGGTGGAGTATTCGAGATGTAAATTTAGGAGCTTCTAAATGGTCACAAGTATTGATTGAAACATGAGTGGCCTATTAGAGTTGACAGTTGACGTGTTATATGAATGTGTTGTGGTATTCGTTTTTAAGTCACAGTTCAACCCCCTCATTTCCGGTGGGCGTTGAAAGTGTCTACTATCGGAAGAGTAGACAGCTGAATAGTTTGTAGTATGCCTGTGATAAAATCTGACTAAGATATGACTGCCTTATTAGTGAAGTCTTGGGTTCGATTTCCGGGTCAGGCGAAGTGTTGTAGGATTTTTCGGTTCAGAAATTCCTCAGTAGCAACCCAGAGTATGGAATTGTGTCCGAAAGATATCAATCGGCTCACCATATTTAGTACATGAGACATAATAACAGCATTGGCGAAAAGTGCATGCAGATGCGACCATCATAAGAAACACAGATATTTATATTTCTAATAAAATTTTCGTTTTAAAATCTAACTTTTTTATAATGCCTAAAGGTTTCACAGATGTTGGGAGACTAAAACGGGAGTGGGCGGGTATTTACAATGCACCTAGATCGTTGGACTAAAATCAATACCCAGTCCCTAAAGTTGGGCGTCGCCGCCGTGGAAGGCCGAGGAAACGCTGGCATGATGATTCTCTAGCTTTTACGGATAACTAGACTGATGCATTGGACAGAGAATTGTGGACGAAAATAGGGGAGACCTTTTGCTGTGAGGCAGCATAGGAAAGCGAAAAAAGGGGTTCTATAACCAGTGTGACATTAATTCAACATTCGCATTCAATATCATCTCGAAAATTCTGATAGTGTGAACATCCAAATTATTTAGAGAGTGTCAAAGGACATAGCTATGCTAGCACAGTACCACACTTGGCATTACTCCACCGGTCTTTTGTAAACATATTGCAGTTTACCTCACTGATTACGTATTTGGCAGCGGCCATGTCTGTTTTATTGAGCTTTAAAAACCGTTGTTTTTGCGCGGTTCGATTTTCAGTTGTTAGGAATGGTCGTAACATTAATTCGTGGCGGTGGAATATAGGATGGATTGCATATGTTATAGTATTTTAATTGGATTGGTAATAATATTGATAAAACAATTCTTAATCGCTTGTATTAATGGATTTTGTTTTTCTTGACGTTACGTGTAGTGATCCCGAAAATCTAAGATATTACAATATTAAAAATAAACATTTTTGTGGAAAAAGAATACAGTCGCGAGCAGGATTCGAACCTCTCGAATAAAACTTTTTTTTTTGCATATATATCTAGATGTGCCTGAGAGGTAGTTATTAATTAAAGGTAAATCTTTGAAAAACATTAACGCATGCTTAGCGAACTCTAAAGTTATTATATTAAATGGAATCATGTGGCCATCTCGACCTCTTAGCAGTCAGAGCGCCTGGAGTATTTATCCGGGAGGCGCAGGGTCGAATTCTGCTTGCGACCGTATTCTTTGCCACAAAAAATTATAACTTTAGTGTGCGCTAAGCATGCGTTAATGCTTTTCAAAGATTTATCTGTATTACAATATTGATAAAGTTCAACTATTTTTGTCACCAGAGAAAACTGATGATAGAGCAAGGAACTGAAATATTTGAAATGTTCGTAAAATTTTTGTATTTTGAATATAGCTTCACTCAAAGCGCCTTTATGTCGTAACAGTAAGGTGTAAAATAAAGTGAACTTTAATAGTACATTCTCGATAATAGCCAATTGACTTCGAGTGTCCTATTATATCACTCCTGTCCATTACGTGTTGGAAAATTAAGACCACGAACGTTTTCGTGGTATTGCTTTCCGAACTAGTACATATTTGGATCGGAGCTGGTCAGAGAATCTCTAAGCCAACACAACCTTTTTATATCTTTATCGTGGCAATCAAGCGTAATTTCAATATGAGAGACACAAATCGGACCATTTACGGATTTACAGCAAGCTCCACTTCCCCAGTCGGGTAGCTCTATTTTTTCCTTGCCAGGTTAGGTTAGGAAGGAGTCTGGCATAATATTCATGGAAGATTTCCACGCTCAAATATTAAAATAACAATAATTGGTGAAATGTAGGTGTACAACTATGTACCTACACCTCTGCCTTCCCCTTCGGAGAAAACAGGCGTGATGCTATATTATGTAAAAAATGAAAACGAGCTGCCTAGTTTATTAGGCTGTTGTTGCACACAAGAACAAGGTAATATTGGTTTTAATAAGCTTGCTTTGGCTACCATCTTACCATAAGTTAAGGTACCATCATTTTAACGTCGATGATTGAACACGCTTCCAGCAGAAACTTGTGCACTCGACCTTTATTATATTTTTGCCTTTTTTGTTTGATTGTTTGTCTTTAGTGTGTAAGATTTTGACTTTTTTAACCCTTTGGCTCAGCCACGTACAAATACGTTCTTCATAACAATAAAATCTATTATGTCTGCTTATGAGCGAGCCAACAGCTTAAAGTAAATCTTTAATGTAATAATGCAGCTTCATTAACACATGTTTAGCGAACTCTAAAGTTATAATATTAAATGGAAAAAGAATACGGTCGCGAGTAGGGCTGGTCGAATCCTACTCGCGACCGTATTCATTTACCAATTGATTTTTGTAAATTTTTCCTGTTCATCTTGGCAACCTGATAGTGAAATAAATATTTTTCTTCCTTCTTTCTTTCTTTGAAGACCACTAAAACTAAAATTAAAACCTAAGTAAATTAAAACTGGTGTCGTAGTCATATTCCGCATCGCTGTCACCGATAAGGTACCGAGAAGACTGGCAGCATTGCCACGTTGAATGGAAATGCTGATTTTCTGCCCGAGAAACAAACCAGCACTCTGATCACGTTGTGTCAACCAATCTGCCCAAAATTTCTTTGAATAGTATACGAACACTGGTATGTCTTGACTTAAGCGTCTCGAAACCAAACGGCTAAATGTCGTAGCAGTGTCTGCAGCCGCTGCAGCGGCATTAGCACAGCCAGTCGAGCTTGAAAGATGAGATGAGGCAATAGTGGTTAGTCTGGTTTATTTATTAATATATTCAAGATCATAGCATCACGCCTGTATTCTTCGAGGTGGTAGGCAGAGGTATAAAGTTGTATATTCAGATTTCACATGCTGTTAACTTCGTAGTTTATGAACCGATTTTGATGATAATTTTTTTGTTTGAAAGAATACGCCCCCGAGGTGAATTTTGGAGTCGGTGCCTGATGTATGTTGGGTTTACAACCAGATACATACATAACATACATAGGTACAACATAACCATATCGCAACGAACATAAGTGACTAACAAGAGGAAAACAGTAACCCTCTCCCAGTACAAGCCCCGACTCCAAAAATAACAGATTATTATTATATATTGTTCTTTTAAAATTATTTTATTATAAGCAAATTTTGATATTATTTTGAACGCTTTAGTGTAGTAGATTTTTGAAAACGGTTTTTATTTTTAGTTAGAAATTAATTTATCTGACAGAAAATCGCCCAACAGTGAAACCCAGGACTCACGGTCAGCAGCGGCGCTTGCAATCGTTCCCCACGATATTTGAGAACGCCAACATTATATAATAAAATCATCTTTAACGTTTCACACTATATCTCCTTCGGTATATAATAGTCTTCACCAGGGTCAGGTCTTGGCATTTGATATACGTGCCTTCATAACCAATCTATCGTCTGTCGTCGTAAATATTTTGTTAGTGGCCTGAATTTGTGTTCAGATACCAAATTATTTGTTGATGGGTTTTATTATTTTTAGAGTCTTGAAATATGCAAGTTATTTTTGCAATTTTGAGTTGTTGCTGCCTCGATGGTCTAGTGCTCCCATGCGCGACTGCTGTGCACGAGGTCCTAAGTTCGATTCCCAGGCCGGGCAGTGTTATTGGGTTTTATTAAAAGGAAATTCTCTGTAGCAGCTTGAAGCTGGGACTTGTGCCCGGTAGATGATAATAGGTAATGTAACCAATGAAAAGATTGGTCTAGTGATCGTAGTCGTGGCTGCTAAACATGAAGCCTGGGTTAAACTCTCCGATCGGGATTTTCTGGTAGGAAATTCTTAGTAGCAAATCCGGGTTTGGAATTGTGCCCAGTTAATGCCAATAGGCTCACCACCTATTACATGAGAAATGCTCTCGGAGAAATGCGGGTTTGCAAAGTCTTTACGAATTTCTTGTCTTTTGATGCAGGCGGAATATTTTATGTTAAACTAGCTGTGCCCCGCGGTTTCAACCCCCACAATAAAAACTTTTCAGTACAATTAAAAAAACTGATGTGAAAACCTTGTCGCGGCAATCACGAACACAAAAAAAAAGAATTATCCAATTTGGTGCAGTCGTTCTCAAGTTATGGCGTGACCAAGGGAAATAGCGATAATTTTTTATATATAGGTATACATAGAACCTGACAAATATGCCATGAAGATATAATTTATTTTTTCTTTTCGTTTCTAATGCCTTGTCAAAACTATATTTTACCGATTGTTAAGGCACAGGGAGAATATATATTTTTGTATACAAAGCCTTCCATTTTCATTGTAACCAAATTGGGCTACATTTTCTCATATATTTTTTCGTGCGCTCCTATTCTTCGTCCACTTTTTTTTTTCGGCATAGCGGCTATCCAGCTGACGGCTCGCCTGATGGTAAGCGATTACAACCGCACATGGATACCCGCTACCACAGAGGAGTCGCAAGTGCGTTGCCGGCCATTTAAAGGGTTTGGACCTCCGGTACCCTCACTTACTCGGCGAAAAACAACGCAAGCGTAGTTTCACGCCGGTTTTCTGTGAGGCCGTGGTATGAATCCGGTCGAGCCGGCCCATTCGTGCCGAAGCATGGCTCTCCCTCGGCCAGTACAACATGTACAACACTACTTATATTCAAACTATTGTTTAAAATTAAAATATCTTACGCAACCTATTGTCACTTTTCAACAACAGATGTCAACACACTTTAATAGTTTCGAGTGTTTTAACGATGGGAAGCGATGACGTAGGTACGTAAGTAGGAGATATACTACAATTGCTGTAGATTTGTGAGTGCTGTCTATTGGCGAGTCTTGTCAGTCTGCACTTCCAACACAAATAATGTTTTGTGATGGACTGAATTCTCTTTTGCATATATATTTCTTTGATTTTACCAATAAATTAAGTATACTTTACGGTTAAATCGTTTAGTAATTACCAGTCTTGTATAATTACTTATTTTTTATACAAAAAGGCATGCGTTTTTCCCATGGAGGTGAGCAGAAACTACAGAACGCCAACTACGATCCTTATTGGTTAGGAAAATAATTGGAACGTGCATAACTACATAATGTAATAAAATGCAATAGATATGTATTAGTATTAGTAGTACTAATGTAAAACCCGTTTATTGCCGTTGTTTTTACCCGTTAATTTTTATTTTAAGAAAATACTAAAATAGGTACTTATAACTTTTTTTATTCTATGCTTAAAACGCGTTACATATTATACCCCATTTCCCACATTTCTCAAGCAGATCTATGAAAATCTTGCGCAACTCCAAAGCGATCAGCTGATTTATTCTATCTATTTATCATTTTACAAGCCAAAGTCTTCTAATATTATCGTGTTTATAGTTGAAATAGTGTGATTGCCCTCAATATGACTGGTCGAATTGACAGCACTCATACCGCGAGGCGACGTGGCATCCGAACTATTCTAGTACTTGGCTCCTTGCCTAAAGCTGAGCCTGCTGGCGCCCGGCTATCCTCACGCCTTCAGTGATGGGGCTAACCGATCAATTGTATAGGCGGAGTCGAAATCTAGCTATAATAAGGACTGATACATTAAGCTGGTGGCGTTGGAGATACGAGAAAAGCAATTTTAGTAATGTTGTCTAAATTACAAGATATAACAAGTATCTATAGAATTTGTTAACGAATATTGAATACTAACTGAACCAAGACAACACGTCTATAAAAAATATCAATTGATACTTGTAGCGCCATCTACTGGAAGTTTTGTAAAATAACCTAGTATGGCGGACATTTTCCACGACGAATCCTACAGTTAACGATAGATGGCGTGAACGCGGAATACTTTATGGACTAGATGGCGTATCAAATGTATTGCTGCAAGTACAGCAACATGAAAACAGATGTCGCTAGTTTAGAAGATAAATATTGGCTGTTGCATTAAAAGGTTTGGATTTAGGTTTGATTTCTCGTACAAAGATCTTACCAGTTTTTTTCGGAAAGAGAGAAATTTCTCATAACTCAACTCATAATATTTGTTCAGTTTCTTAGATAAAATCCACTTGCAGAAGGCTTAATTTACCATATAATTTATTATTGCAAAGCACTGACCTGGAAGTATTTGTTGACCACAGGATTGTTCGCCAGCAGATGCTGTGCCCTGGGCTCGTCGCGGCAGTACCCGACGTGCTTGTCGAATTCTCGCTCCATTCGTAACAATGCTCGCCCGAGCATTTTCGGTTCGCCGGCGTAGTATTTTATGCCTTCTAGAAGGACCCTGGAAATAATATATTAAGGCTATACAAGGAACAATCTTTAGGTTCAGGACTTTCTTGAATGTTGTGCACAGAGTAAGAGTGGCTAAGAAATCGTCACACAGTTCGATCCATCAAATTAAGCTGTGCTGCTGTGCCGTTGGTATCGGTTGCCTAATTAAAATCTATTAAAGTTAGTTCCAGATAATCAAGATGCAATAAGTATCTTGTTACCCAGTAACTGGGTTATATATGTTGAATGGGAAATCGCTCAATATAAAATACTTAAAAGGTAGATAGAGAAGTAGATTATGAAGAACTTTGATGAACACTCACGTATTATGAAATTCGCAAATCTGCCGGAAGTTGGAGAAGAGTAGCTCTCGGTTGTCGAACACCGCCTTGGGTGTGGTCGCCTTGTCGATGGGCTTCATGTAGCGGGACACCACCTGCTGCATGTCACGACCAAACTCCTCCTCTGTCTCCACCAGCTCTCGTACCACAGCCCTGGAGACGAAGGAGGTCATTAAGAACTTGTATTAGCCCGGTACTAGAAGTATTTTCGTGTAATGTGATGTGTTAATATTTATTGGCTTTGAATATCCCAAAATGTTGTGGCCTGTATGCGTAATTACGTTACGGGTAAATGGTTTCGTTTGAAGGTAAAGGTGAGACGGTTCAAGTTAACCCACAAACATTTTGTTTATAAAATTAATATTAAATTGTGAGCTGAAGCTTTCATATTGGTGTGGTATATTTACAAATAGCAATATTTACAAATACAAATACAAATAGCAATCAAGAGTTTTTTTGTGTATAGTTACATGAAAAAAAAAAACACACGTTTCTCCATTTCACCTGTGAAATTGACAGAATTGTCATCATCAGTAGTGAGCAGGCTTGCCATATTGAAGAATTGAATTGATTTATTTAAGATATTCAGGGTATTTTTTTTTTAAAACGGAAATCGTTTAAATCAAGAAATAAGACGGAAAATAATTATTTATACGAAACAAAATAAATATCAAAAGAAAATTGACCTATGAAAAATGGGTTTCAAGGGTGCCCTTACAGACTATAAAATTAAAATTGCGTTTGTAGTCAACTGAATGAAATATGAACTGCCTAACGGTGGCCCATGAAATAGCAGAAGCGTTCAAGATCAATAGACACATATTTCCATCAGCAACCGCCCGATTAAGACGTCACAGAGAGGGTTGAAATGATAAACATTATAATAAATTAGCGAGTGTTTTCCTAGCTGTTGAGTCAGCGTGAGAACGCGCGGTACTGATGCCAAGAGGTGAGGGCGTGGGAGCATCTATAATAGTGAATGGAGAGGTATCATATGCTTTAGAAGGTCGTGATTTGCTGGAAGTCAAGGTGTACAGAGAGATTGACTCAGCGCAGATCATGTGTTCCCATCCTATTCATATACCTATCACGTCGTATTGAATTTTGGAGCTACACGAACGTTATGTGCGAAAGTCTCACTCGTCTGATTTACGCGTTCTACGTCAAATGAAGAATTACAGAATTACTGCTATTCAGTCGATTCATAAGTTTTGGTATTAGAACCTAGCAGAATATGGAGCTCTATAAAGAAAAACAAAATCAAAACTGTTAGGATTTGAACAGAACTTATACGTTCTCATTAGGTATCTATTTTTTAACATACTTTCCTAAAGTATTTTGTGCTTTGTATGTATTCTTTTCTTTTTTCATTTGTCATTTTATATTTTTGCTTCACCTTAATCTGCTAAAGCTTTGCTCTAAAAATAAGCAGTCATTTCTACATCGCATGTTTAAGTAAGAGTAATAAATAAATAAAATATACGACCAAAAATATAATACGTACTCTAACAATTTGTCATTACCTTAACGATGCAACCGAACACATATTTCAAACCCTGCCAAATCTACCTGGACAAACTGTTGGCAGTTGAGACTTAACACCTAACAATATTGTACTGGCAGAAGCTATGGGAGGACAGGTTGGAATAATTGGACGTACTCTTGATATATTGCCTACTGCAGACATACAATTATATTGCAAGTTGTTATACGAGCTATTTACTGCGCACCTGAGTGTGTTTCTAATACTAGATGAAGATATGAATCATGCGGAAGTAAATGAATCTTCGTAAGGTATAGGAAAATAGAAATGCATGTGCTTGTGATATACATACAGACTGTTTGATAAATAAACGTAGTGTTGTGTACGATAGAAATTATGAGGTAATAAATATTTATGTTTAATCTGTGGCAGGGAAGCCAATAAAAAAAAAACACGTCTTATATCAATGAGAAGATCTGAAGTCAGTCTGTAAATCGGTGTCCCCTAGGAGCGTTTTATTTTATTTGGGAAACAAACAGAATAAATAACACACAACAATTTATAACTTTAGAGAGCTATGCATGGGTTAATGCTTTTCGAAGATTTATATGTACATGTTTAGATAATTGCATTTCTACGACATCGTTTTATTGAGATTTATATTCCTATTAATCGATATTACTTTATAGGCAATTGATTAATAATATAGTAATAAATCAATACTATAATATTTAATATGCATTATATCGGCGAAAAACCCAGCTACAATCTATTAGCGTTTATGTTTGGTTGCGTTTGTGTAACGAATAACATTATAGTATGCTATTATTGTGCACGCTAGCCTTTTGTTTTTACGCGAATAATATCGTAATGTTGTTTTGCGAAATAATATTTTGTTAGCGTTTTCAGTAAAATATATTTGTTTTAATAACCTGATTTAAATTTAAAAAAAAAAGTTTATTTAAAAAGATTATATAAAAAAATTGCTTTCATTTGATGTATAAATCATTATCTTATGTTGGACAAGTTTAACATAATCGTAAAAAAACACTGTTTTATTTTTCCTGTAAAATTTTAATTTATCGATAACGATATTATTCGGTGGGAGGAGCGATTTGGCTGTGATGTTTAATAAATAATTAGTTTTAATTAAATAATAATAAATATGTGGACTGCATAAACATAGACTGCAGTCCAAGGTAAGTATTTAATTACACAGAGAGAACAGACAGACACATTTTTTACAGATGATAAAGAAAAAAACTTTAGTTATTGTAGGATATTCACATGTAGTTGCTGTGCAATCACAGTACTGAACAATGCGATGGCCTTAGTTGGAGCATATTGGGCAGTGCATGTGCGACCAGTCGAAGCCGCCAACAGATGGCGCTAGTAGGTATTTATTACGTAGGTACGTCTTTTCTGAAAATGCAACCACGAAAACTTTCAAACAATACCTATGAGCCATTAACTATAGAAATAGTCATATTGAATGCTCTTGCATGTGTCTTGAAGAAATCAATTGAAAATCTTGATACGCAACACTCGATTAAGTGTTGCGTATTCCGATTGATTGCATATTCATATTCATTCATATTCTTTTTTTTATAAACTTCTTTGGCCCACACTAGGAATTTCTTACTGCACCGTGGGTGAAAGCGCACCCTACAAACACATAATTTCACATACACATACACCCTATATCACGTAGATCATACAAATATTTGCTCCGTGCAGGAATCGAACCTGTGACACGCGATTCAGCAGCCGATCTCTCGACCACTGCGCCAACCGCGATTCCTGCACGGAGCAAACAGCTAATTCTGAGTCCACGCAGACGAAGTCGCGGGCAGAAGCTAGTAATTAATAATATAATTTTATTTATAAAAGATGAAATTATAAAAGCGACAAGTCTATACAGCTACAGCAAAGCAAAGCTGATACACGGATTTCAAAGAAATTGTCACTTTCATTTAGGCTTAAAATAAAATCCATAAAACAATCCATTGAACCTGCCATAAATACATTTCCAATAATTCAAAACACAAAAGCCAAAACATCTAAATATGGATACAGTTACAAACAAGACAAGGAAACATGATCAAGTGAAAACAAAATCATTACAAATCTTAATTGGGATATGTTTGGAACACAAAAAATGAGAATTTCTTGTATGTAGTATAGAAATTACTGCCTTCTTCGCTTCAGAACGCGCATCATCACTCCGTAGAAACAGGTTTAGTCAACGGACTGGACAAAATGACAAATTACATGAACATTATCAGTCATGTTGCCTATATTTCCGTCGCTAAAACTTCGTTCAATGTGATCGTGTTTCTCGTGTAGTAGTGTTTAATTGAATCAGGTGTCACCTTGCGGAAGTCCATGCCAATGGATACAAATAAATACAATATTTAGCTAGATTATCTAGATACGTCCACAAATTTATGGGTATACAATTGATAAATGATACTATATAAATCCAAAAATCAAATCATAGGTAATTACCATTCCCGCGAGACATCATCAAGAGCTGTTAGGCCGTGCAGTGCCAACCATCGATATATTATATTTGGGTATTAATTATATATTTTTTTTCCTGATAAGATAAAGTGCTATATGCTATAGCTTATAGATATAAGCAATAGAATATGTTATGTAGTGCCCAGAACAACTATATGTCGAGGACTGCGTGCGCGACCGCTGTTTGCTGTAACCTCGTGTCGATCAAACGCAGGCTCGCGAGCACCCCTGCGGCGTCTTACTACATGGTTCAATAAGATTTTCCAAAACATAGAGTTCTTTGCTGTTTCTGCTGGAAAATTTAGAAGTATTGCTCTTAAAATTATAACAGAATTAAGTACATAACAATCCAACAATACTAAAATCATAATTTCTATATTAATGCTTTATTATATATTCTTTCTCTTTTTGGTATTTTTTGTAGTTTAAGTTTAGTTTTATTTAATATCATAGTCACCACTCAATGTAATTTATATCGCACGTCGTTCATGTCTGTTTAACTTTTTTATGTTATGTGGAAAATGGTGTTGGTTATACATTTATACTGCTTTTTTAGTTTTACCATAACATGTAATGTGTAACCGTTTATTTTCCCAAATAAAATAAAATAAATAAAATAACCGAACAAAGAAAAACAAAAGCGAACAAAAAAGGGCCAGTGAGGCCAGTTTGCTGACGTAAAAGGGAAGTACCAAAATCCTGCCAAATTATGATGCAGCTGTAGATGTCTTAATACTTTGTCCTGAATAACTTGAAGTCCTGAAAATATCCTCGGTTCCCAGTTCCAGCAATAATTTAGTCACGTTTGTGTATTTTGATGACGTTTTGACGGCTGCCCAAAGTTGTTTGGATAAAAATGAAAGACGTTAATGATGCGGATTTGATGTGTGGCTACTTTAATGCGAGAAGCAATTTAATTAAAATTTCCAGTGTTGAAGACTTTGTGTGTTTTT
This sequence comes from Xylocampa areola, assembly GCA_935421205.1. NCBI lineage: Eukaryota > Metazoa > Arthropoda > Insecta > Lepidoptera > Noctuidae > Xylocampa > Xylocampa areola. The sequence goes on along the minus strand of OW285200.1, from coordinate 22,069,256 downwards.
GATTCGCTTACGCCCTAATTCGTATTTTAAACTTATATTTTGGTGTGTATTTTGCAGACGCAATACGTATACCAACACCTCCAACTTTTGATTAAAAACCTCGTTGTTTCGGTAATCTATATATTATTATGTGAAAAGAAAACGTTGTACAACTTTTTAAGCATATCGCGCACATAGAAATATGTGCTTTGGAATAGAATAATTGTTGGGCTCAAAATCCATGTTATTGCACTCGTTACAATGCCTGAATCATTTTACATGGGTAGTTCTTATTTAGGTCTACCTAATTACATTAAACTATGTTAAAAAACCTATGTTTAAACCCTAAAAATAGATAAATAACAATTTGGCTCTCGTTACGGTAAAGTTTCGCTATAGTTAAGGTTACACATGGGCTTTATACAGGTGGCGCCCTCATGCGTCTGGAATGTAAGTAAATGATTCTTATGCGTAACTTATTCATTAATATCACAATATTTCAAGTTTGATTATCAATTAAATTATTGTCGTAGATTATTCTTGCAGGCTCGGCGTCCGCTACAATAATTTTATATGGAGATGCACTGCCTATTTGCCTATATGCAATGCATGCCACTGAGGTACCTACTGCAGAAAGCTAAAAAAAAATATATAAAAAAATACGGTCAAATTTCGATGTTTCATAAGCTATGACAATGAAATGAAAGACAATCACCGGCTTACTAAGATCTGAAAGCTTTTAGTCATTATGAACATAAAAAAATAAGAGCACGGTTTCAATTGGTTGCTTCTTAGTAGAAAAACTGGCACGAAACTCCATGGTTATTCTTTTAAAATGCGAACGGTTCGCTGCAGGGTTTCGGAGTAAATGATAGTTATAATACCTAAGATGTCTTCAGTTAAAACTTATGTAGACTAGCTATATACAAGTGAGTTATTAAATTATGTACCTGTTGGCAGCAGGTACCTGCCAATTAACGAGGCAATGAATCCTAAAACAATAAACATTCGGACTGTTATTACTAACAAGATTTGTTGCAAATTTATGACTGCTCGAAAGGTTTAGTCAGCATCTAGCAACGGGAAGTACGGTCATAAAGTGGATAGAAAAACACAAGTAAAATGGATTTGGCAGAGGTAAGGGGGTACCTTGCCAGAAAGTATAATAGGAAATTAAACCACTTGACCGTTATTAGAAGCTTATAATATTGAGATAGGCACATCCGTTTTCCGTTGTATTTTACTTCTCTTTCTACCATAGACATCTATCTCTTTCGCACATCCCTTCCCTTCACCAGGCAGGGGCACTGTTGAGCTGAGAGCTCGACGTGCCTCAGTTCGACATTGGCTTGAAGTTTTCCGTTGAGTTAACAGTGTACCAAAAGTGCTTAGTAATTATTACCAAGTTAAAATTAAATACATTTTCAAAAAAGTGTTATAGCACGTAAGTTGCACATATATTTTTTACTAACGGTTTTACCGTTCGATATTTGTTTAAACTTTTATATAGATCTTTCTACTGATTTTGTTTCCTTGCTGACGGTCACGTAATTATCTGAATATTTAAATTACGTTCAAAGTTTTATTTTTCTACCGTCAATTCCCAGTACTTTTTATTTACCGACAGGTACGAGTTTTACTTGATTTTTCTCCTTTAGGGCTCAAATAATGGAAAATACAAATCCTAATGAGTTGCCTACGGCCGGTACTTCTGGAGTTAAACGGCAAAATTATTATTCAAACACAAGTAGTAGTTCAAGTTCATCGAGTACATCTAGTTCAGAATCTTCACATGATTTGAAGAAAAAGAAAAGACGACGTAGAAAACAAAAGAAAGAACGTCGGATTTTAGAGAATCTATCAAGGGAAATAGGAGAATTAAAAAGGAACATTGTCAGCAACGATACCCGAAATTACCCTCAGAATGATAATGAATCATACTTTTCTGATGTTAGTCGTAACCTTTACGACGATTATTGTATGAATGCATCGCAGACTTTACATTCACCTGGTAATTTAGACACCGGCTTAGTATCCAACCTTACTTATGAAATCGAAACTAAACTTAAAGATCCAGTAGTACCCCCAACTCCTCCGGAATTTTTAAAAATGTTGAATGATGTTCAGCGGTTTGGTAATAGTACATGGTCAGATGTACGTTACAACGACACACAAAAGCTTTATAATCACACACCTGGATTTATAGAGTTAGAAACAAACGAGGAGGTGAAGGCGTTTGACAATACCCGCCATTTAACTTATTCCGATAAATCATATGCAGCTATCACCTATTGTATTTTAAATCAAAAGGAAGTTTTTCTCAATAGTTTACGTAGTTTGTTAGTTTGGTCTAAAACATCAAATGCTTCGTTGAATAATCTGACCGAAAAGGTTGAAGAAATATTTCTAAAAGGAGATTTTCATAAGGTTTCCACTGATTTATTACAAATGGCCTGCGGTCACAGAGCCGAAGCCATCGAAATGAGAAGGGACGGCATCCTCAAGTGCGTTCGGGACCCACTTGTAAAATGTGCATTAAGTAAAATCCCTCCTTCTAACACTCATATTTTTAACCACGAAGCTTTAACAGCTACATTAGAAAAAGCAGGTGGGGTAAGGAAGGCTTTCTGGCCTGTGAAGCAGTCCAACAGTGGTAATGCTTCGCGAGCAAAACCATTTCATACTGCACGGCTCCCCTCGCAGGGGCATGCCTGTCATAATGTACCATCGCGTGGTACCTGTACTTGTTGTGTACCTGCTCAAAGCACTTACACGCATGGCCATCGAAACCAACCCTCGCAAGGTGGTCAGGGTCATTTGAATCAATACCCTCCGAAAGGACACGGTGACGAACACCGTACATACAATCCTAACAATAGAAGTTCTTCCTTTCGATTTCGCGGATCGAGGGCAGGACGTTCTAATCAAAAAGGTCAAAAACGACCCTATTCACCCTCCCACAATTTTGGGAATAAAAGACATAGGCAATGACTCACAGTTTCAAGCGGGGCGGTTGGCACAATATGTCGATCGTTGGAGGAGAATGGGAGCACCATATTTTGTTTTAAAAATAATAACAGGGTATCGCATACCCTTTCGACAAAAACCACCGCTAAAAATACCAAATTTAAAAATCGATCGTCATCGTACGGTAGAATCAACCGAAATGTCGGCAATAATTTGTCAGATGAAGGAACAAGGTGTTTTGGAAGTAGCAGACCTAACTCCAAGCTTCATCTCGACTCTATTCCTAATACCGAAGAACGATTCAACATATCGCCCTATTTTCAACCTGAGACTATTAAATCACTTTGTGCTCACAGACCGGTTTCGGTTGATCAACATGCACCGTATCCCGGACTTTCTTCAACCTTACGATTGGATGTGCAAGGCAGATTTATCCCAGGCATATTTCAATGTTCCAATTGGCCAATCACACAGACGATTCCTCCGTCTTATCTACAGAGACGAATTACTGGAAATGACTTGCCTTCCGTTCGGATTAACCACTGCTCCCAAGGTTTTCGCTTGCCTTACGAACTGGATAGCCCAAATTCTTCGCGAAAGAGGTGTCAGAGTCATCGTTTATTTGGACGATTACCTACTTGTACATCAAGATCCGAGTGTTTTAACAGAGCACGTGAGCCTGCTATTGAACATCCTAAATTTTTTAGGATTTCAGATAAATTACGAAAAGTCTATTCTTACCCCACAAAAACATATGACCTTTCTGGGGGTTGTTTGGGACCCATGGACGAATCGGAAGTATCTGCCAGCAGAAAAATCTGCTGCTGTTGTCAAAAAAGTCTCCAATGTATTACAAATAGGAAAGACCACATTGAAGGAACTTCAAAGCCTTGTAGGGCTGTTAAACTTTGCCAGTTTTGTTGTACCGCGAGGCAGGTTAAATCACCGGATGACACTCGTTTACTTAAATTCTCTGCCGAAACTGACAACCTCGGTCAAATACAGTCTGTCCCCAAATGTTCGAATAGAAATGCAATGGTGGCTTCAGAATTGTCATTTATCAACTCTGATTCATACACCACCAACTCAATTTTACTTGACCACCGACGCCTCGGATATAGCATGGGGAGCACAGCTCAACAACCAGACAATATCTGGAACTTGGAGCCCGGAGGAACGGATTCTTCATTGCAATATGAAGGAACTGTTAACAATCTTAAAAGTGCTAGAGGTCAAGGCCTTGAATATGACGCAAAGCTCAATTCTGATACAGACCGACAACCGTTCGGCAGTAGCTTATCTCCGCAACGAGGGGGGGACCAAATCCCAGGCACTAATGAACCTGACACATCAAATTCTAGGCATGTTGGACCAACATCAGATTCAGTTCAAAATTTATCATATACCCGGGAGATTCAACAATCATGCGGACTGTCTTTCGAGACTCCGTCAACTGCCCGAATGGCATCTACTTCCGAATGCCACGGAATTGATCTTTCGAAAACTGGGAACACCGGTGATCGATCTGTTTGCGTCCAAAACAGCGCGAGTAGTAGCAAACTACGTGACTCGAGACATGAGCGATCGCGAGGCGATGTTTCACGACGCTTTCAACATACAGTGGAATTTTCCCCTAGCCTGGGTCTTCCCGCCACCTTTTCTGGTCCCTCGAGTGCTAATGCACATGAATCGAGCTATAGGGATTTACCTAATCGTAGTCCCTCGTTGGGAAAAAGTTTTCTGGAGAGCCGACCTCAAGTCCCGAGCCATTGCAGCCCCATTCACACTAACGAACGTGAAGCGATTTCTAGTCGATACAGCCACAGGGCTCCCTCCTCCGAAAATGCAGAACACGATTCTGGAGATCTGGAAATGTGGGGGTGGTCAGATAAAATTAGGTCATGGAACGCCAACCAGGTCTCTCTACTCAAATCTTCCTGGCGACCTTCCACTTGGAAGACATATAAAGTAGCTTGGAATCGTTGGATTTTGTGGGCTAAACAACATAACATTAATTCGATGCGCCCTGAAGGATCCGAATTAGCCCAATTTTTAGCTGATTTACACCTTAAGTCAAAATTTTCCTATAATACTATTCTTCTTCACAAGTCTGTTGTTTCTACCTTGTGTAATGCAGAGCTATCTGGCAAATTGAGTGAAGATGTTCTGGTTAAACATGTGTTAAAATCTATATCTTTGAAAAATCCGAAGTCTCAGAATCCACCCATTTGGGACATTAACATCCTTACTACCTATTTGTCTAATTATTCTGTAGACAGTGAAAATGTTTTTCAAACTGTTCGCCATACTGCAACACTTTTGATTTTATGTTCAGGTCGCAGAATTCATGATCTTACTTTGTTAAAAATAGACAATCAGCATTGTATCATTAATAATAATTTTATTATTTTATGGCCTTATTTTGGATCAAAAACGGATTGTAGTGAATATAGACAATCGGGTTGGAAATTACTGTTAAATTCAGAAAATCAAAATCTTAACCCTGTTTATTGGATTCATAAAACCATATCAGTATTAAATGAAAGACGGAGTGTTTCTGGTTCATCAAATTTATTCATTAATCTACGAGGATCACCTTCTCCGGCGTCCCGCACAGTTATTGCAGGGTGGATAAAATCCACCATGAAGGCTGCTGGTATCACAGCAACGCCAGGAAGTGTACGTTCCGCCGTTGCTTCCCGGAATTGGATTGACAATTTCCCTCTTGACGACATTCTAGCTAGAGGAAATTGGAGATCAGCAAAAACTTTTCAAAATTTTTATCGCCGTGAAGTTATGTTTACGAATAATTCATCAATTACTTCTTTATTTAACCCTGTGCTCTGATTAAGTTAGTGACACGATTTGTCTGGTTATATATTTGGGATTAAGAATAGATTTAGCTACAAATGATACATGTTTTACGTTACTATTGTTTTTTATTTTTGTTTTCTTATATATATAAATTTATCAGAGAAAACTGTGTTTCGCACATCTGCATTTTTATTTTATTTTTCTTCCATAAATATCACATTGGCATATTTTCACCAGGCGATAACAAACACGTCTCAATATTATAAGCTTCTAATAACGGTCAAGTGGTTTAATAGACGCGTTTTACCTGAAATAAAACGCATATTAAACTACTTACCTTATTAGAAGCTTAGTTTTTAATTCTGCCTGGTGTATACTTCGACGCAATGTCGAACTGAGGCACGTCGAGCTCTCAGCTCAACAGTGCCCCTGCCTGGTGAAGGGAAGGGATGTGCGAAAGAGATAGATGTCTATGGTAGAAAGAGAAGTAAAATACAACGGAAAACGGATGTGCCTATCTCAATATTATAAGCTTCTAATAAGGTAAGTAGTTTAATATGCGTTTTATTTCAGGTAAAACGCGTCTATTAATATTCCTTAGCTCGATGAGTTATAGAAATTATAAGGTAAAGTAGGCTAAAGCATAATAAGTTTTGTCTATGACATCGTGTTTTGGAGATTACATTATTTTATTTTTAAGCAAACTTACAGCTAGAATACAGTTATCACATAACACGTAAAGTACAAGAAAGCCAATTAGAAGTTTCCACATATAGTAAAAGAATAGAAAAAAGTCGAAAGTAGACATGACAAAACGCACACTAAATTGACCAATAGAATGAGTTGTTGCTGTGCCCGACAGGGAATAACTTTTCAATATTTTTATATTTTTAAGACCATTTATGTACATTATGGAACGCAATAAATGATTGATTGAGAATCGAATGAGTAAAGTTTAAAAATTATGCAGATAAATTCATTTCAGTTTGTCAGTAAGACTTTTTTATAAGATCTATGTTCTTGAGATAAGAACAACTGTCTTCAAAGTCTGGTTTTAAAACTCTTTTGCCTGGTCGGGAGTCGAACTAACGTAATGCGAAACAGCTTCTTATATTGCCGTGTAATGTTATAATTATAGCCCGGAGTCAGGAAGTTGATGGTGTGACACCCCCGTGCGTCGGAGAGCACGTAAAGCCGTCGGTCTTACGCCTGATCTCTCTTTGGTCGTGTCGGATTGCCGTCCCATCGGAATATCGGTAAAGGGAGAGTGCACCTGTGTTTGCGCATACACTTGTGCACTATAATATCTCCTGCGTACTTGGCTAATCTCCATGGAGATAGGCCACCGAGATACGGTCGGGAGGAGTATTCAAACGTTCTTCTCATTATCAGAATACTGCAACACCTCTTGAACTCCCTAAAAGCGCAAGTGGTCTCAGTGCATTTTTACCAAGATCCGTATGAAGTATAAGTCTATTCCTGCCTATAATGGATGGCCAATTTCAGTAATCAAATTATAATTCCGAAGCGTAACAAAAAGGCAATCGGTTTAGACCCTGATTTTCTGCAGCTGTTTCATCTTAGCCTATTTCTAGTTAAGTCTAAAAATAATCAGCAACAATGTAACGTCCAGGTGTGAAATGTTTTTGAAGCTGTTTACGCTTTTCTCAAGTGCAAGGTCCTTTAAAACGTCGAATTCCGTACAAATGACCTTACTCGTGACAATAGAAGAATGGACAAGGCTGAAAATACAAAAATATGCTTCCTAATGACCGCTCGGATTAAGATGAAAGGTAATATTGTCACATTTGGCAGACGTATTGGTGATCACAGTTTGTGTCATCCCTTAGTCATAGATTACGGTTACTATAATCAGTGATAACCTAGTGATATGACCGTTGGTTTCGAAAGTTCGAACTCAAGGACAGTGTTGCCTTGAGCGGTGGTGTTTAAGATCATATTGTGCAAGATTATGACTTGCTTAAAACGGTGATGGAAAACACCATGAGGAGATCAGGACACCTAAGACGTGTTCTCGATGGTGTGTAAAACCTTGTCAAAGGCTTACCGGTGGCTTAAACTCTAACATTAAGATGTTCATCAGCCACGCGATAAGAAGAAGTTTACGATAAAAGCGTAAAAGAGATAGAACCTTCACTTTATCGGAAACCACTCAAACCAAATATAAGTAGTATACTTTATTATGAAGAATTCTAAACAGGTTTCATCAACCTGTATGTCTACTGCAGTCACGGGGAGTTTTGTAGAATTTTGTCAATCACTTTAATTACATGTTCAATAATATTATATGGCCTGAATTAATAATGATTTCAGAGTCACTCAGGTCAACGTATCTTAAGAACATCCATACACACATTGACATGAAAGTAGCCGATCTAATTACACGCTTATTCTGAAACGACAATTAAAATCCAATGTGTATCTCCTTTCAAACGACCCAGGCTTCTTTTGATGCTGTACATGTTGAAACAACGTTTGATGCCTGCGTCAATTGGGAACGTAATTATTTGGATTTGAAAACTTTGCGAGATGAAGACACGATTAACAGAAATGTAAATTTGAGTGCTAAAAGCTTTTTTTTTGGAATAATGATTTCTGAAATGGTCTTAAAATGTTTCTGCAATGTTTTGCTGCTAAGTAAACAACAAAAGAAATTAGGTCGTTTTTGTGTCATCACATCCGTGTTGTCACTGACAAAACTTCCATATTACGAAGTAATATAACGGAGCTAAATGTGGAATAATGTACAATGGCTATATTTATTACAATTTACTATAGCCTGCATTACGTGACGAGGAAAACCAACAAAGCCTAATGCCCCAAGAGTCTGGTTCAAGTAGTGTCGAGGAAAACCGCATGGTTATAGTTGGTAAGACAAGCTTTGGCTTTTCGGTGGATATAACCGACATTCCCTTAGACTCTCAATATAAGGGTCTACTGAAAACTATCTGGTCTACAAAACATTCGAATTTAATCATCAATCTAATACAGAAAATGGAAAAAGTAATTTCATCATATCTCATGCAGATTATTGTAATTAGCTTTACGTTTGGTGCAGCTTTTGCAGATGTTAATAATATATAACGAGTTCTATTGCTGACTGTACAGCTATACTCACTGTCGTCTCGCGGCCAGTGCAGTTTGGTCCCTCTCTTCAGTCTGCTTATCTTGCAGCACTTTGGATGGCACGTAACCTTGGCGTGTCTGCAGCTCGCCGCCTTGCACGTCTTCTATAACGCGTACCAGCCATCTGGAAACAGAGGAGGGCGAGTGAATGGTTAAAAATGTTTCAGTAGAAAATAGTGCTAATAAATAGAAAGTATAAAAGTTCTGTGAAAAGAATAATACGTATTAATTATTGTTCACCAGTTACTACTCACGTGCTTTTTTCGGGTTTGCCCGACTAGTTTCGAGCTTAGCTATGAGCTGAGTCCGCGGCAATGTCAGTCTAACTCACGACATTGCCGCGAACTCAGCTCATGACTAAGGTCTCCGTTCGAGCTCGAAACTAGTCGGGCAAACCCAAAGAATACACGTGAGTAGTAACCGTTGAACAATAGTTAATATGAATATGCCTCACGAAATTATTATACAAAGAAAAATGTCGATGAACGAGCTTAGTTATGAGCTGAGTCCGCGGCAATGTCAGTCTAACTCGCGACATTGCCGCGGACTCAGCTCATGAGTAACGGCTGCGTTCGAGCTCGAAACTAGTCGGGCAAACCCAAAGAATGCACGTGAGTAGTAACCGTTAAACAATAGTTAATATGAATATGCCTCACGAAGTTATTATACAAAGAAAAATACGGTCGTAAGCCTACGCTCACCGGATGAAACTTCATGTGCTTTAGGAGAGTGCAATAATCAAATCAGAATTGAATAGTGGATTGTTATTCTAGTTACAAGGTATTGACCAAAATTAACAATAAAGAGTTATATAATTTTCTGGCAAAAGGGACTTGGAACTGTCTGACTGTTTATGTTTATAAGAATTATGTGTGAGAGTTTGGTGGCGTGTGCATACATGATTCGGATGCTTCTACAATGACATAACCTTTGGAAGTCAACACAATAAAACGTTTTGTTTACTGGATTTGTACATTAATACTTGAAGAGAAAACTGTACTTTAAGATGTACGTCCGTGGCAACATTTTGACCTTTATCTGGTCTATCGTAGTAGTCTCTACTACGATACCTAGCATACTATTTAAACTTTCTAGTTTCAATAGTATTCGAGTCTAGTTTATTTTGGTTTTGTTACCACTGACGTGTAACGTACTGAACTTTGTGAGTTTTGGCATAGTTAAAGTTTATGAGGACGAGAAGGAGTGAAGAAAGCTAAAATTTATGTATAATAAAAGTAGATTTTTTTTTATAACTTTGGACTGAATTTTTAATTGTCAAATATTTTCTAGGCAAGGAATAAAGAATTTTGGGGCTGAGTTGCCCGCGTCCGACGGAGTGCACCCTTAGAATGGAATTCCTATACGTGGCTCCTGGGTGGTGCAAATCAGGCAACACAACTCTGGTGGGAGGCTTCTGCCGTGGCTGGTTACCACCCTCCGGACGAATCCAAGCCGTAAAACGACCTAGTCGTGTTTCAGGATGTAGTCCGGTGCAACTGTCGTGGGAGTCGGGTCTAGGCAGTTGCAACTCCCCAACTGTCTTTTTCCCCAAATCCATCCACTCTACTTAGAGTGAATAGATTTATTCTGAATCTACGTGATCCATCCTCGGCTACACCGTCGCTTAACATCAGGCGAGTTGGTGGCCAAGTGTAGATCCATTTTGGATAGAAAAAATAACTTATGCGCGTAATCTGATGTGGATAACGTAGTTAGTTAGCACACTGATATATTTCTATGTTCAAGATAAATCACCTGTAAAGGTACTGAATTGATTGCAATGACGTCGCCATAAGACGTGTTAAAATATGGAAGAAGAATTCGCGGTGGTGAGCAGAGGTCGAGATGGCTTAGTGGTCAGAGCGCCTGGAGTATTTATCCGGGAGGCGCAGGTTCGAATCCTGTTCGCGACCGTATTCTTTTTCCATTTAATATTGTAACTTTATTTCTATGTTACTTAATTTTAATAAATTGATCACATAAAATCATGATTATGCTACTTTTAAAACTCTTCGTCACGTCGCAAGCAATCTGTTATACGCAATGTATATTTCACCAATCGCAATGTATATTATGCCAATCAATAATAATATATTGTATTAGCTGCTGGGGCGGCGCAACCAAAACTGTTCTCAAACCCTTGGAAGTATCTCACAGAGCTATACTGAAGATCGCAACATTCCGACCTATTCAGTTTCCAAACAGAACTCTACCATAACTGTAACATCCTTAACGTAAGACAGCATTTCATTCTGCAAACAATTCTTCTCCAACATTTACAGACCCCTTTTAATTTAATTATCAAGCGGCAGAAAGATTTGATTTGCTCTGTCTGTCTCTGCGACCTAAGTTTACATTCAAAAGATTTTTCTACTATCTCGGTCCATGCATATCCAATAATACCTATCTATGATTTACCATACGCCAAATGCAAATCTGTAATTCGTTCCTTCCTTTTTAGTATATCTTACGACGAGACTGAAAAATATATTTAGACTTTTTGATTGTTTACACTTTCATAAAATCATCACGCACAACACACCACACACACTACACTACACCCTTACCCTCTACTCACACATACCACAACTGCCCACATAGATTTATAGAATTACTATAATTTTACTTAATTCAGTTGTGTACTAGTAACTGCCCATGTATCTATATTGTAGACTCAAGAAACATGAACGCATCAGTGTTATTGCTATCCCCCTAGGGATTGGAATCTGTTTGTCTTTAACACAGATTACTTTGTGATCTAGCTCGGAGAACAGGACTTCACCCAAGAATTTGTGTGTATGACATGTTCCTTAGTTTTTTTTATGTCGTTACTTTCTAAGCACTTCATGCACTACAAACCTTTTAATAACTAATAAATAATTATTATTACATGTCACCAAGGTAGGTAGGTAGGTACTACATCATACATATCGTATGTTTTCCACACGTGTAAATATAATTTATATTCTCGTTGATCACGAGTTACATACCGGCACAATAAATTAAATACGTCTAGTATTTTGAGAGACATCACCTGGAGCGGCTGACATTTACTACGAGTTAGTGAAACGTGCAAACTATTAATATCTTGGCATTTAGATATTACGTAGTCTGAAAGCGTATCTAACTGAAGATGAGACTTCCTTAAAGACAGTTTCGAGGAATCAAATTATATTAAATGAATCAGCAATCAAAATGTGACAGCGCGGTTGCCGCCGTGGTCGAGACACCGACTACTGCTTTGCATGTTGCAGTTTAGATTCCTGAACGGAGCAAATATTTGTACGATCTATAGATAATTGCTCCGGGTCTGGGTGTGTGTGTGTGCTTGTGAGATTATATGTCTGTAAACGCACCCACGATACAGGAAGAAATACTAAAGTGGGGCAACGATTTGGTTTAAAAAAAACATTTCGTTTTAGAATGTTGACCTTTGCTTCGTACGCGACGTTGCATCCAATGGCTCTACCCAAACGCTTGAGTAGCGTTAAAGTAATATCAAAGCTGTACTTAGTTATATCAAATTTTAAATTAGAGAATTATTTAGGAAATTACTAAGGGGTGAAATAATGCTGTTATAGACAATATCACCTGCTGGCCTGGTGTTATATTTTAACTCTACATCGCCGATTCAAACTGGGAAAATGGTTCGTAATGATACGGCATAGAACTTACTAATATTATAAATGTGAATACATCGCCAAAACTTTAGCAGCATGCCAGATATAGGTATGCTGCGCCGACCCCAAATAAATTGGATTTTAAAATTCAGTGTCATGCGCGTGTGCTATAGTATACCTGACTATTACCTATATTATTTGCACGCCATAGTACTATCACAGAATATTTGAAACAAACACAATAGACATGATGATTATTTTATTGAAAATCATAATAATCTTAATGTTTTTAATAAAACTAGGTAATTTTTTAGAATCCTTTGCGCCTATATTTACCTCTAAAACCATTTATTCTTTGGTTCTTGAATACTGTCATCATGCCTATTGTACCATATTTTGGCAAATAAATTATTTGATTTGATTTGATTTGACTAGGTACTTCTTCGAGGAACACAGCCGTGATGTTATGTATGTACTGCATAATAATAAACCGTAAAAATGAGCAGTGATAGCCTAGTGGTATCAATCACCATTGGACTGACAAGTCAAAGGTCGCAAGTTCGAATTCAAGGCACGCACCGCTGACTTGTCGACTCATGTGTGTATTAAAAATTCATTATCACTCGCTTAGAACGGTGAAGGAAAACACCGTGTGGAAACTGGAAACCAGCACACCTGAGAGATGTTCTCGATAGTGTGTAGAGCGATGTCAGAGACCTGCGGGTGGTTTAAACTCTGACACCAGGTTGTTTAGCAACCACACGAAGGGGAGAGAGAAAACCGCAAAAATTGGGAAATTTCTTCAAAAAATTCTAGATATTATCTCTTCTAGAATCACGAAGAAATTTTTCAACGAAAATAGTTTATGATTGGCTGAACTAATTCCCTCGAAAGCTTTCCCCTGTCAATCATGTCTGATGACGTCACGCGAGCATTGACCTGTAGTTCATTAGCCCAGTCTAGATCAAGTCTTTGTCTAGAATCTAGATGTTTATAGATTCTAATATTGTTGCATTATAAGAGTTGAATGTTGGCTGATGAACTGAGTGACTTTTATGTTTTTTTTTTATTCTACTAATCCGTAATATAAATGCGAAAGTAACTCTGTTTGTTTGTATGTTTGTTACCTTTTCACGACTAAACGGCTGAACGGATCGTAATGAAATTTGGCAAGGAGATGGATTGGACCTGAGAGAAGGACATAGGCTACCTTTTATCACGCAGACGAAGTCGCGGGCACCAGCTAGTTATTTATAAATTTGAAATTTTGTAATTGTTTAGTAACTGCTTCGTTGGTCTAGCGGTCCCAAGAGCGACTGCTGAGCATGATGTCCTGGGTTCGATTCCCAGGTCGGTCAAAGTGTTAATGAGATTTTCTGTCAGCCAAATTCTCAGTAGCAGCCCGGAGTTTGACTTGTGTCCGGCAGATAATAAGCTCACTACCTATTACATGGGACTTAATAACAGTATTGGTGAAATGTTGGTATACAGCAGTGTACACTTCTGCATACCCCTTCGGCGAATACAGGCGTGATGTTTAGTGCTATGTTTTATATATTAAGTTTATATGTTTGTTACTCAATCACGCAAAGACGGCTAAACGGATATGAATGAAATTTGGCACACAGATTGTTTATAACCTGGATTAATTAACATAGGATACTTTTTAGTCCACATAGACGAAGTCTGTGAAGTGGGCAAAAGCTAGTTTTACTATAAAATAAAACGAATCAGCAATTCCTATTTGACTAGGTTACATCCACTTGAAATAATTGTGGCACGTATTGCCTTGCAATGTTTCCAATATTAATTAACGGTGCATTACCTTACTTTTTTATTAAACATCCTCTTGGACGGCCACATGACGTCTATAGACGTCACAGTGAATGAATTTCCTTTATAGTGTTAAATACAATACAAGTGTTACATAGTACCTACTTATAAAAATATACTATTTACTTCAGCTTTCATTATTTACGCAGAACTGATACTTATTTTCTGTTGTTAGAACAGAGACCGAACGTGGTAGTTTTGTGAATAATTATGCTATTTAGGTATCGTACGGATTGTAGGCCGTATGTGTTATTATAGCCCGGTTAGTGGAGTGTGGATAACATCAGAACCTGGCGGATGGATAACATTTGGTATGGTATGGCATAGTCGTATCGGTGGCGGTTACCACCAACAACAGCATTCCCAAAGAGGGTTGACGTCAGGCAGGCGGCCGGTCATAAAACATAGCCAAAACTTTTGCAGCATGCCAGATATAGGTATGCTGCGCCGACCCCAAATAAATTGGGATAAGGGCAGGGGGATGATGATGATATGATGATAGATTTTGACCTAACTAAAACCACCCTGTTTGTCACCATAATAAATACGTCAACCCGGTCCTCTTATTGTCTAAAGAGAGGACTGCGTACTAATTTATATTATTTATTCCATGTCTCTAAACTGAAAATGTTCGAGAACTGCGAAGTGGATGTGCGGTACTTAAAAGAGCTATCGTCAAATAGGTTAAAGATTCCTCGATTTAGACAAATAATCTAAACAGTGATGCAATCTCAGTTAATTTTTGTCATTGCCCCTAAGATAAAGTTGTCAAAATAATACAGTCAATAGTTAAACAGATAGACAGACAGAAATACTGTTGCAACATCTGTTCTACGACACGCAAATATTACAAGAAAAGACTTCACAAATTTAAGAGAAATCGTTTTCCCCACATTTTTATTACGTATTTACATATCTATAAAATGTAGGCATCTATTTTTAAAAGCCATTCGTTATTCCTAAGAGATTATTGCGACAATCATTCGGAACATTCTTTACGTTTTTATTATTTCGAGTAAACACCGAATCGTTTCTTTTGAAGAAAAAGGCGTTAATACGAAGTAGGTAACCTTATTCGAGGATATTAATGCATGAATATGTCATCCGGATCATATCGGTGGTATCTGTGCCTCATTAGTTGCGGATCTTAAAAAGTTATTTCAAATGATAAATTGTCTATTCCTCGGACGGTGTACTAGTGGCCATTATGAAAAATGAAGATTACCGATTAGAAGTCTCCGAAATAAAATGGCGTTTACATTAGTTTGTTTTAAGTTGTAACAATAAGTATTAAAAGAGCTGCTTTTATGACTACGTTAAGGTCGTAATAAAGTGTTTTTTGGGCAATAAACACGATGTTTTATTAATTAATAAAATTATGCGGATTACTTTTTTTTATAAGTTTAACTAAATATTAAACATTTTCCGCAATCTTTAGCTTCATTAAAAAGCAGTAAAATTTTAAACATTTATATTATATCAAAGTCATGTATTAGTCTAAACAGCAGTAATGACCACTACAAAACTTTAACGCCGATAGTAAATATAAAAGTAGCGGTTCCAATTATTTTTTATCTATAATATTCACTATGAATAGACACTATTTAAATACTAACAAATTTATAGTTATCCATACCTATAAAAATGTAGGTACATACTCTATTTTTGGTATATGTTACTAGACATCGATCTTAAAACAAAAGCTTTTTAAATTTATTTGAGTTTTTAACGACTTTCAAAATGCGAGGATTTTTGGAGTCGGTTCCTTTTTTTGTTAAAAATTATTTTTAAATACTTAATAATTTGCGAAGCACTTAGTAGTAGTTTCTGTGCTGAAGTTTAAAAAGTGTCATTTAGTGGTGGATTTGTATTACTAGGGTATGGGTAAATGTGTAGGTATATAATTACATACTTACCAATATTTATTATTTATTAAATAATAATGCGACAAACTTTTAGAGCAAAGAAAAGGAATTTGCTATTTCTAATGAATATTTGATTAGAAAAAAAAAACATTTTTATTAAGATACCTGTAGGCTTCCTCTTGAAAAACAAAACGCTCTATTGACATTGGAAATATGTCAGTTCATACTTTTATATGCAATATCTTTAAAATAATTATAGAATCGGAATACTAATAAACCGACATGTCTTATTCTTAGAAGATTATGATAACTATGTTAAAGGTTAATTTAATTTAACATTAAAAATAGTTTTATGGCACTGATTTAATATTGGAATTGGATAGGAATTGAATTGGAATCGGATAGGAATTGGATCGGAATTGGATGGGAATTTGATTTGAATTGGAATGGAATTGGATCGGAATTGGATTGGAATTGGATTACAATTCGATTGGAATTGGATTAGAATTGAATTGGGTTGGAATTGGATTGGAAATGGTATTCACTTCAAGAGTAACCCTCCTGCTCCTATTGCACATGAAGAAAGAATCAACATTTTAACTTTAACAAAACAATACGGTGTGAACTACACTTAAAATATATTTTCCAAGAATTTCAATACTTAATAATTTACGTATAAATATTTCAAAGGAGATTAACATAAAAGAGTTGATAATAAAGCAGTACTAATCTATAACATTTCAAATAATTTCATATAATAGGAGGTACATACCTATTTATCTTAAAACGTGGAAATAAGCCAAATCTGTATGTCATAATTTTCGATGTTCAGCTACTTTAGTAGGTCGTTCATGTTTTTCAGAATTGAATTGAACTAAAAGAAGTCTAATTAAATGAAAATTCTATTCATGATAGAGTACTAACAATTATTTTTCAGCTAGAGTTCCTATTCAGCTCTGGTAATGATTATTATCAACAGAGACGATAAACGATTTATAACAATAGAATTTATATAGCATAGCATCACGCCTGTATTCCCCGAAGGGGTAGGCAGAGGTGTGCACAGCTGTACATTTCACCAATGTTGTTATTAAGTCCCATGTAATAGGTGGTGAGCCTATTGTCATCTACCAGGCACAATTCCATACTCCGTAGTAGGCTGCTACTGAAATATCCTTACCCCAAATAACACTTCGCCCGACCCGGGTTTAGAACCCGAGACCTTATATTCAGCAGCCGCGCTTGGGACCACAAGACCAACGAGGCAGTCAATAGAATTTAATCATAATAGGCGCCATCTAGTTTATAAAAATGACTTGTAAAAGTGTCTTCAACAGATCTATTTACAGAAATAAAATCATTTTATCATTTATTTATCAAAATCATTTATCAATAAAAGTGTTTTGGTGTAGAATTGATAGAAGGAGGAATTTGTAGTAAGATATATAGTAAGATAATAGTTAATGAGTTTTATAAGATCCGAAATTTAAAAACAATATTTTTTTCTTACTATTGGTGGCATTTTTTTTATAAGACTGCCCAAAAAGAGGAGTGTTATGTTTTTACGGTGTATGTATGTATGTATATTTGTGGGTTTCTTTATTCCACTATAACTTCTATTTATAAGACAGGCATTTGCCTGAACAAATTTCAATGTGTGCGGTTCCGTTAGAATCCTTACATTGTCCCGGGTACAAGATCGTAAGATTTTTTTAATGGCATTCGGCCTTTCTTATGTTTTTATTAATTCGTCTTGTAGAACAGTTATTAAGCCTTGTGTAAATAGGTGTTGAGCATGTTGCCATTTTCAGATTTTACTAACAGAAAAACCCTAAAAACTGCTCGGCCCGAGATCAAACGCAAGACCTCATACCTAGCAGCCGCGTTTGCGACCACTAGACCGAGACAGTTTAGACTATTTTTAGGGTTCCGTTTCTCAAAAGGAATAAACGACGAACCTTTTCGATATTAAGATCATTCCGTTGTGTTTTTCTCTCTGTTCGTCAAAACCCATTTTCTCTGGAAAGCGTTGAAGTGTGTTGAAATTAATATCAAATACGTAGACTTAGATCTCACAGCAAACGTAAATGAAAAAATAAGAAAATTCTTAATTTGTAGTTTTAATAATACTTGTTTGCGATTACAAACTTACATTTGTAGTTGGAGAATCGCCGTAACATATATCGACGTATGAAAGAAAATATTTTCAACTGCAACGTAAAGTTTGCCCTTCAATCTGACTTTTATTTTATCAAAGTTTGGTGCTGATCATTATATGTTCGGTAGTGTTGATTGTTGTTGTGTTACGGAACCCTCGGTGCGCGAGTAGGAGTCGCACTAGCTAGACCAAAATATTTTTAAATATTTTACGATATTCAAGAGAAATCTTTAACTAAAGTAAAGAGAGCTCTTTTTAATCCATAGTAATTTTTTTATGTTTATTCATGACAAGTAGGTACTACAAAAAAAGCCGTTCCAGGTAAAAGTTTCCCAACGAATTCTTCCAATCCTAACCACCCAGTCCAACGACCCATCGTCAATGACGTCACAGTTTACGAGGTTACTGGCTCGCCGGATGCAATGTTATGATGCAGACCATTACGCAACTGCGTGTAGTCGGGTAACGTAAGTATTTCTGACCAGCATGACGTAATGTGACTGCTGTAGGTACTTTTGATCTAAATACTTATAAGAAATGAAATGTTTAAGCTGATTCTTTTATCGTATGGTGGGTGAACTATCTGGTGTCGAACTTTAAATTTTGATATAACTTTATATAAAAAAAAACATTTGTTTTCTTACACAAATTATAACTAAAGATATTGTATGGGTGATTAACTATCTGTGGTGTTCGAGTAAAAATTTTGATATAGCTTTATTTATGGTCCTAATTTATTAAGTAATTTCCTTTGAAAGGGGTAAAATATAAGTCAAATACATTCACTTAAGCTAAGAATTAAATGCATATAACAAATTATTTGTCATTAACATAGTACTAGCAAGACGAAAACTGCTCCTTGAACAGCGAACATTATGAAAAAAACAAAAATTGTTATACAAATTTTATTTATGGCTTAAATGTATCGTTATCACTTACACATGACCCCTTAAAAGGAAATTACCTAATAAATTAGGACCTTATTAATTAGGTACCAGTTATGGATACAAAAATACTTAAACCTTTAAAAGGCAGCGACGTTACAAAAAAAATAAAAAAAACAAAGGAATAAATCCAATAAGCTAATTAAATTTTACACCGCGGACGGGATACATAACGAGCTGGCTGACTGCTCACCCACTTTGTTCTAATGTGGGGCTACAGGACAAAACGAAAACATGTGTAAGTATTATGTGATGAAGGACAAAGGTGGCTGCGACGAAAGCTGAATTAGTCACAAAAGGTACTCCAGATTGGTGATACAATTTTTTTTCTAATATTTAGTTGTGCCTAATTTTTTAACCACATTACCTTCAGAGAGAGAACTTCGATAGATTACGAAATAGATCAAATTTTATAGCAAATAATAATTTCATTTTACTCGAATCATAGATCAGTTTTTTTTTATTATCATAGTGTTACTGATAAACCGTTAAAAAAAAACAGCCCATAACTGCCCCACTGCAGGGCAAGGGCCTCTTCTCATACAGAGAAGGCACGAACTTAATAAACCGATTTAACCGGTTTTATTTTAGAACCTAATATAAAAACTCTGCGATGTGTCCAGATTCCAGTTGCTTTCAGATTAGCCCTTTGATGACAGAAATATAATATAAAAATAAAATTATTTCCAGTAGATTAAAATTAAAATAGCAGTTGTCATATTTTTGTAAACACAACGATAAAAATTAATGACCCAAAAACACACACTTAATAAAAATATTAGTATTAACTGTTATTACTATATTAACTGTTATAAATCTAGGTAATAGTTTAAATTATATATATAAATAATAAAATACAATAAAAAATATTTATAGAAATTTCGCAGATATGAATCCGTAATTTCAAAGAACGTAGTATCGTCCGATATGGTCTAGTGGCTAGGATACCTGGCTCTCACCCAGGAGGCTCGGGTTCGATTCCCGGTATCGGAAAATTCTTTTTTACATTTTCTTTTGCATAAGATTTATTTACCACCTACTTTTGCTGTGCTAAAATTAATTTTAATTACTTTGTTGCCAAGCAAAATATATATTTTATAATAAGAATTTATAGAATAGTTATTTATATCTACGACTGCCTCATTGGTTTGGCTGTCGCAAGCGTGGCTGCTGAGCGTGAGGACTAAGGTTCGCTTTCCGTGTCGGGCAAAGTGTCATTGGGTTTTGATTAGGAAATTCTCAGTATCAGCGCGAGTTTAAAATTGTGCCAGATAGATGACAATAGGCTTACCACTGCATGAGATTAATAGCGACATTGGTAAAATGTGGGTGTACTCAGTACATTTCTGCTTAACCCTTCGCAGAATACAACCGCAATGCTATGTTATATTTAGTTTATTTATTTCTTTGCGTTGGCTTTAACAGTTTCAGTGAATTTATCATCAAAATTTGTTTTATTTTTGTAAGAGATGTAAGCGATTCTTCTAGTGGCCTTGAATGGATTCGATTAATGGCTGACCCACAAAATCGTTACGTTATTTTATAATAGCTTAGTCATAACTGAGCTACTCGTAATAAATATAATACTGTAACATTTTTGTGGTTCAAACAATCACAATTAATCACAAATATTTACCATCTTATAAAATATATCATATGATTTATTTCAGCTATGTACACATTTGGTGAATATAGTATTCCTTTTTTAAATATTTTTTGGTTTTCCTAGAATCGAACTCGAAACTCAAATGTTTTTATTTCAAATAGACCATATTACAGGCACTTAAGAAAAGTCAAAGTTAAATGCACGGTTCCAAGGCGTTGATCTTATTGAGAAGAGCCGGCAAGAAACTCCATAGACACTCTTTTAAAATTATGTGTTCTTTACAATTTAAATTTATTACTGCCTCGTTCGTAGCAGCCCGGGATTTGGAATTGTCCCCGGCCGATGGCAATAGGCTCACCACCTATTACATGGGACTTAATAACAGCATTGGTGAAATGTGGGTGAACACCTCTGCCTACCCCTTCGGAGAATACAGGCTATGTTATATAAAATTTATTAATGTGAGATTAATGCAGGTTAATGTTATAGAAAAGAAGGCAGAATTTTAATTATTTATAAAGTTAAAATTATAACCAAAGCTATTACGAGCTGACCAATCCCAACAGACAGCACCCGTTCACGAGTATGACGTGCGCGTCAGGCAAGGCTGTTTTCTATTTTATACGACACGTATATCTACTTATTTATTGAAGGAAAGAAACGCATTTTTGTATGGCCTTCATGTTTTAGGGCGCTTGAGGGCTGAACTAAACAAAATCCTTTCTTCGAGGGTGCACAGTCAGAGTCTAAATTATAGAGAAGACCTAATTATTATTTTTTTTGTCGTAACGTCAGTCAGTTCCATCTTATATATCTTTAATAAAGTAGTGATATGATCTACAGATAATTGCTCCGGGTCTGGGTGTGTGTGTATGTGAGATTATATGTCTGTAAAAACGCACCCACGACACCGAAAAGTGTAAGGCAACAAAAAAAAAGAGTGATAGTCTATTGGTATGACCGTTGGACTGACAAGTCATAGGTCACAAGTTCGAATCCAAGGCACGCACCCGCACCACTGTCTTTTCGGAGCCATCTGCTTATTATAAATTAATTATCACTTGCATAAAACGGTGAAGGAAAACATCGTGAGGAAAGCACACCTGAAAGATGTTCTCGATAGTGAGTAAAGCCATGTCAGAGACCTACGGGTGGGTTAAACTCTGACACTAGGCTGTTCATCAACCATACGATACGAAGAAGAAGAATCTTATATATCTACGTAAAACCAGATAATCAAATCCTATCGATATATTCTAAGAGAATATCGTAAGATAGACCACACACATCTTTTATTATATTCGAAAATTCGATAGTAAATACACTGCCAAACAAAACAGAAGCGCCGATATATCACGCTTTAGTTTTGAAATCTTGACTACACATCTTACTTTAGTTAATCCTGCAGTATAAAATATTGTAGCAAATAATTTAGCCCGAGGACAATATATAGCGTTGATAGAAAACAAACGGGTTTTACAGTGTCACTGGCACCTTGGAACTCATACGATTGTAAGCTTTTAAATTTATAAAAAAAAAAATGGATTGTAATGCTAGTGTGATTCGTTATTTGAATAAAATATTGTTCACCGGTTACTACTCACGTGCGTTTTTCGGGATTGCTCGACTAGATTAGAACGTAGAATCGCCCGAAGCCTTCAATCATAGAATTAGAATATTTTAGCTACATTTATAGCTTCAATGTTTACATAGACGTAGAAAAAACAGCTACCTAAGTAATTATATTATTCTATTTTGTTTTAGAAAAATATAAACTAATTAAAGAATGTCACTGTTGTTTAGAAAAAAAGGTTATAACCTATTAAAAGTAAAAGTCTTCAAACGTTTAACTAATTTTGTACGAGTGTCGACGACATTTTGATTGAGATTAGATTTTATTTAGAAATATTATTCAAGTGAATTATTATAGATAACCCCAAGTTAATTTTGGTATTTCGGTTTATTACAAGAACTGTAGAGCTTTCCTTCTACAATTTAGAATTCAAACAGAACCGGTAACATCACTTTGACTATTTTATTTTTATTATTTCCTCGACAGTCGATTTTTAAACTAGTTCCAGACACTCCTCTTTCAAATATTAGTCGTCCATGCACTTGTAAATAACCTAACCCGGAAGTGACCTAACTGTCTGTCAACATCCGTGGACATGCGAATGTCTGGTCCACTTGTTATTATGACAACTTATAATGTCCACAAAATATACCTTTATTTTGTAAAACTGAACGGCCCATCCGTTCGTGACAGTTACGCCAATCAAAATATTTTGCCCTAATTCTATTTTTATGTAAATAAAAAAAAATTTAGGAACCTAGCTTGCTGTAGTAGATTTTGTTGTGGAAATTTTAAATGTTGGCTGGAGTCTTGGATACGGCAGTTAAAACAATCAGATCCAGGCCAAACATATAAAACAATATTTCCCCAGTTTCTGCTGGAATAGCTATAATTGAATTTAGTTATACCAATTCAAATATACCTACTTCTTATCAGATAAAGCCAGAATATTTATTTACCTAAAAATATTCTTTTATCCAAATAGTTCTTTGATACTTTTCGGAAAAGTTGCAGAATATTTTCTAAACCATATTGTTAGAAAAGTCTCAGAACCATAAATTTTACCACACATCGAATAATTATTTGTATAGCCTAAAGAAAAAAAATACAACCAGGTCTTGGCGTATGTATGTGCATGTGTGATTAACGTCTGTAAATGCACCCACGATACAGGAGAAATTTTAAGTGTGCCGCAACTACGGTTGCCAGGTGTTAAAACCGAAATCCCGGACAAACGAGACCGTTTAGCCGGACATTCGAGTAAAAAGGCTGGACACGGGAATTTTTTTTATTAAGAAAACCAAGGTTTTTTTATCATTTAACATAAAGTTTTGTTACGGTAACAAAATGGTAAAATTTAAAAAGCCTAACAATTGCCGTACATCCCGCACACCGTTTTATTTGGCCGGACACGCAAGCAAAAAGCCTGACTGTGTCCGGCTTTATCCGGAAGCCTGGCAACGATAGTCGCAACGTTTAAAAGAATGGATTACAAATAGTTCTAACAAAAAAGTCAAATCAGATCGGAAGAAAAAACAACACTATAAAATGAGAATCCAATTGAAGATCCCTAATAGCCCAGTTTACGAAACACCATTTTTTTATAAATAGATCGTCACTTTTCGTGCTACATTCGTCTCATTTCATCTCATTCGAGTTCATGGCGCAGGGTTAGAAAAATAACCTCTACAAACTGTGCCCACGTAATGGTCATCAAAAAAAGCTGCTATAAATCTTCGTGAACGATAATTTATAATAAGCGGAGACGGAAGGCGTGTGCTAGTATGTCAGATTTTGGGTCATCGAAAGTTGATCGAAATCTGTTTTTGTGAGTTCACTTGCATTTACTGGTAGGATTTGTGGTGTAATCTTCTAATCTTGGGGTTTTTGGGATTTAGAAATGACTAAGACTTATTAAAATGGATCATTGGCGCGTTGAATTGATTAGAAATTAGGACTAGGTACCTACTTACTGTTAGGATTTTCTTGCTTTACAAGAAATAAGTAACGGTAATTTGTATCATGCGAGGATTTCCAGACGTGCCAAAAATATACAAGTCTTTAATCATTTTGCTAGAATCTTAAAAGTGAGACTAGATCGCATTAAAATTCTAGAACTTGTGTCTTGTAGGCGGTTGGCCTCCTGCCCTAATTTTTAAGACAAACACCTAGCTTTATTGTCTCCACTTTATTGCACCTGAAACACCTGTATTTGTTATTGTCAAAAATAAATTTCTTGTAATCAAAGTCTGACTCGGAAACTTTAGATTCATTGTTAGTTAACAGACAAATTTGGTAGAATTGTCTGTTAACTTTAGTAAGTTATCCTTAGGATATATTTCATACATTATATAAATAACGATTTTAATTCAAATTTAAACTGCATTCAAGTAACAGTAATAAACTATAAGCAAAAAACGAAACTACTTCTAGAGAAAATAAAATGGTTGGTACACATGTTGAACCGCACGTCACCGCTACCAGATCTGAGTTTAACAAAACGATAAAAGATAACGACGCCATTATTCTGACGCGCTCTTTCGAAATCGTATAAAATGTTACGTGTGATGTAGTAGCCACCACGCTAATAGGAGACAGGTGGTTTTATTTGGAAACTAGAGCTGTAGTAGTATTTGTAACTTCGCGATTTCACACATACTTGTTTCAGACTCAAACCAGACGAATAATTCAAATTGGCCTTAGTTTATGACTAAGGGCTTTCTGTCTTTCTGGTTCGAGTTCAAAACTAGTCTGTGAATTCCGAAAATTGCAAGTGAGTAGTAACCGGTGAACTATTATTGATATGACTATGTCTCCCGAAAGTTATTATACAAAACATATATACAAAAATTTCGAATACGTCTTAAATATATTAGAATGATGCTGAGATATGAGAAAATCTATGACACCAGACAGATCATCAATCAATATAATCCCGTCTAGCAGATCCAAAAATATGCCATCCAATGTAAATAGACTTCAGAAATAATCACAGATTTTCATAATCAAAATCTCGCACATTAACAAGGTATATAGCAAAGCATAAAGCAACAATCAAAACATGAAAACAAACAACGAAATAAAAAGTCAAAACATCAGGAAATCGCTGCAGTTAACAGAGATTCATAAACATTAGAAATAGGGCGAGACAACAGGCGATGGGACTGCCAATTATAAACATGACATTCAAGATGCGGCAGCGTCCAAAATTTAAATTAGGCTTTCTCCAGCGTTCCCAAATTAGACGGATAGGTAGCACGGGAACTGGGGCAGACAATAAGAGAATAGTGAAACTGTATATTACACAGCGTTTTGTCGCCGAGCGGGTGTGCAAGCCATGTTAATAACGCTAATAACGTACCGTATATTATTTTAAGAGCGGCGACCAAGCCAATTCTTAATACCACTTTTCACTGACCTCTCGTTTCGCCTTTGATGTTTTAAAACAATGAACTGACAGGAGAGATTTCGTACATGTTGGCAGGTCGCCTGAAACTGGTTTTTTGCTCACGCATCCGCGAAATGATTATGTAGTCGAGTTTTTTTTCTCGAGTGCGGAGGACGTTGACCTGATATGAACTATCGAATTAATGAGATTATTTATGCAATACAAAAATGCATTTCAGACATTATAAATTTCTGTAATGAATTATGCGGTGGAGTTATTTATGGTACATTAATGTGTATATTATCTGCTTGTTGTATGTTCGTTGTTTTTTGTTTTGAGAGTTACAGTTTCCAATGGTTCAAGTAAGATAATATTAACACGAATTTATCATGATTTTATCTCATAAATTTTTCATAACTTACGTCGTATCCTTTTATGGATTTCCCAAATATTTCCAGCTGCGGAAAATTGCCCAGAACATTAACGAAATTAGGCAAATGGAGTATTTGGCGGAAAGCAGAAGGTGGCAAGTGGCCAGGTAATCGCTATGATACAGACATTACTATGATATTAAACGAAGTACCTACAGATAAATGTTGTATCTAGTAGTCAGTCTTATCAACCTTGGTAAAATGTTGAAAGCTCTCGCACCAAATACAATATTTAGTAGTAAGTATAGATACAAAAATGCTACTACAATGTCAATGAATATATTAATGATAAATTGTAATTTAATTTAGAGATTATATATTCCATCGAAGACCTAATATTAATTTATCTAATTTAATTCTTTATTGAGCTCGCTCTTCCTCTCTCCTACTTTGCTGTGCCCGACAGGGTCCATGATGATCTAATAGTTTTAATATACCACCTAAGTTTACATTGTGGAATTGCAATAAATATTTGATTGATTGATAGACATTTATTTAAAATCAAGTAGTGTTTCCTATAGATACGGCTACCTCTGAGGCGAAACAGCGCAACTGAGTTAAAGTTCGAAGTTTATTATGAAGTGAAAATATTTCAGTACCTATAGTCTGTTGAAGAAATAGCGATGCTTACCTACGCAATAAAATAATTATATAATATTGTTCAATTTAGCTAAATACAGCACTATCAAATTTTAGGTACCTACTATCTATGTACCTATATGTGATCTAAAAACTATTCAGGATGTATTATGTTGACTCTATGCACTCTTTGTACCTCATAAGAACCTTATAATAAGCGGAGACGGAAGGCGTGTGCTAGTATGTCAGATTTTGGGTCATCGAAAGTTGATCGAAATCTGTTTTTGTGAGTTCACTTGCTTTTACTGGTAGGATTTGCGGTGTAATCTTCTAATCTTGGGGTTTTTGGGATTTAGAAATGACTAAGACTTATTAAAATGGATCATTGGCGCGTTGAATTGATTAGAAATTAGGACTACTTACTGTTAGGATTTTCTTGCTTTACAAGAAATAAGTAACGGTAATTTGTATCATGCGAGGATTTCCAGACGTGCCAAAAATATACAAGTCTTTAATCATTTTGCTAGAATCTTAAAAGTGAGACTAGATCGCATTAAAATTCTAGAACTTGTGTCTTGTAGGCGGTTGGCCTCCTGCCCTAATTTTTAAGACAAACACCTAGCTTTATTGTCTCTACTTTATTGCACCTGAAACACCTGTATTTGTTATTGTCAAAAATAAATTTCTTGTAATCAAAGTCTGACTCGGAAACTTTAGATTCATTCTTAGTTAACAGACAAATTTGGTAGAATTGTCTGTTAACTTTAGTAAGTTATCCTTAGACTATATATTACATACATTATATAAATAACGATTTTAATTCAAATCTAAACTGCATTCAAGTAACAGTAATAAACTATAAGCAAAAAACGAAACTACTTCTAGAGAAAATAAAATGTTTGGTACACATGTTGAACCGCACGTCACCGCTACCAGATCTGAGTTTAACAAAACGATAAAAGATAACGACGCCATTATTCTGACGCGCTCTTTCGAAATCGTATAAAATGTTACGTGTGATGTAGTAGCCACCACGCTAATAGGAGACAGGTGGTTTTATTTGGAAACTAGAGCTGTAGTAGTATTTGTAACTTCGCGATTTCACACATACTTTATTATATCTTTTGCTGTACCCGACAGGGTCCACGATTGTTACCTACCAAATAGATGTTTACCACCTAAGCCTACATTGTGGAATGCAATAAAGAATTGAGTATTGAGTATTGAGTACTTGTTTCAGACTCAAACCAGACGAATAATTCAAATTGGCCTTAGTTTATGACTAAGGGTTCTGGTTCGAGTTCAAAACTAGTCGGTGAATTCCGAAAATTGCAAGTGAGTAGTAACCGGTGAACTATTATTGATATGACTATGTCTCCCGAAAGTTATTATACAAAAATTTCGAATACGTCTTAAATATATTAGAATGATGCTGAGATATGAGAAAATCTATGACACCAGACAGATCATCAATCAATATAATCCCGTCTAGCAGATCCAAAAATATGCCATCCAATGTAAATAGACTTCAGAAATAATCACAGATTTTCATAATCAAAATCTCGCACATTAACAAGGTATATAGCAAAGCATAAAGCAACAATCAAAACATGAAAACAAACAACGAAATAAAAAGTCAAAACATCAGGAAATCGCTGCAGTTAACAGAGATTCATAAACATTAGAAATAGGGCGAGACAACAGGCGATGGGACTGCCAATTATAAACATGACATTCAAGATGCGGCAGCGTCCAAAATTTAAATTAGGCTTTCTCCAGCGTTCCCAAATTAGACGGATAGGTAGCACGGGAACTGGGGCAGACAATAAGAGAATAGTGAAACTGTATATTACACAGCGTTTTGTCGCCGAGCGGGTGTGCAAGCCATGTTAATAACGCTAATAACGTACCGTATATTATTTTAAGAGCGGCGACCACGCCAATTCTTAATACCACTTTTCACTGACCTCTCGTTTCGCCTTTGATGTTTTAAAACAATGAACTGACAGGAGAGATTTCGTACATGTTGGCAGGTCGCCTGAAACTGGTTTTTTGCTCACGCATCCGCGAAATGATTATGTAGTCGAGTTTTTTTTCTCGAGTGCGGAGGACGTTGACCTGATATGAACTATCGAATTAATGAGATTATTTATGCAATACAAAAATGCATTTCAGACATTATAAATTTCTGTAATGAATTATGCGGTGGAGTTATTTATGGTACATTAATGTGTATATTATCTGCTTTTTGTATGTTCGTTGTTTTTTGTTTTTGAGAGTTATAGTTTCCAATGGTTCAAGTAAGATAATATTAACACGAATTTATCATGATTTTATCTCATAAATTTTTCATAACTTACGTCGTATCCTTTTATGGATTTCCCAAATATTTCCAGCTGCGGAAAATTGCCCAGAACATTAACGAAATTAGGCAAATGGAGTATTTGGCGGAAAGCAGAAGGTGGCAAGTGGCCAGGTAATCGCTATGATACAGACATTACTATGATATTAAACGAAGTACCTACAGATAAATGTTGTATCTAGTAGTCAGTCTTATCAACCTTGGTAAAATGTTGAAAGCTCTCGCACCAAATACAATATTTAGTAGTAAGTATAGATACAAAAATGCTACTACAATGTCAATGAATATATTAATGATAAATTGTAATTTAATTTAGAGATTATATATTCCATCGAAGACCTAATATTAATTTATCTAATTTAATTCTTTATTGAGCTCGCTCTTCCTCTCTCCTACTTTGCTGTGCCCGACAGGGTCCATGATGATCTAATAGTTTTAATATACCACCTAAGTTTACATTGTGGAATTGCAATAAATATTTGATTGATTGATAGACATTTATTTAAAATCAAGTAGTGTTTCCTATAGATACGGCTACCTCTGAGGCGAAACAGCGCAACTGAGTTAAAGTTCGAAGTTTATTATGAAGTGAAAATATTTCAGTACCTATAGTCTGTTGAAGAAATAGCGATGCTTACCTACGCAATAAAATAATTATATAATATTGTTCAATTTAGCTAAATACAGCACTATCAAATTTTAGGTACCTACTATCTATGTACCTATATGTGATCTAAAAACTATTCAGGATGTATTATGTTGACTCTATGCACTCTTTGTACCTCATAAGAACCTTATAATAAGCGGAGACGGAAGGCGTGTGCTAGTATGTCAGATTTTGGGTCATCGAAAGTTGATCGAAATCTGTTTTTGTGAGTTCACTTGCTTTTACTGGTAGGATTTGCGGTGTAATCTTCTAATCTTGGGGTTTTTGGGATTTAGAAATGACTAAGACTTATTAAAATGGATCATTGGCGCGTTGAATTGATTAGAAATTAGGACTACTTACTGTTAGGATTTTCTTGCTTTACAAGAAATAAGTAACGGTAATTTGTATCATGCGAGGATTTCCAGACGTGCCAAAAATATACAAGTCTTTAATCATTTTGCTAGAATCTTAAAAGTGAGACTAGATCGCATTAAAATTCTAGAACTTGTGTCTTGTAGGCGGTTGGCCTCCTGCCCTAATTTTTAAGACAAACACCTAGCTTTATTGTCTCTACTTTATTGCACCTGAAACACCTGTATTTGTTATTGTCAAAAATAAATTTCTTGTAATCAAAGTCTGACTCGGAAACTTTAGATTCATTCTTAGTTAACAGACAAATTTGGTAGAATTGTCTGTTAACTTTAGTAAGTTATCCTTAGACTATATATTACATACATTATATAAATAACGATTTTAATTCAAATCTAAACTGCATTCAAGTAACAGTAATAAACTATAAGCAAAAAACGAAACTACTTCTAGAGAAAATAAAATGTTTGGTACACATGTTGAACCGCACGTCACCGCTACCAGATCTGAGTTTAACAAAACGATAAAAGATAACGACGCCATTATTCTGACGCGCTCTTTCGAAATCGTATAAAATGTTACGTGTGATGTAGTAGCCACCACGCTAATAGGAGACAGGTGGTTTTATTTGGAAACTAGAGCTGTAGTAGTATTTGTAACTTCGCGATTTCACACATACTTTATTATATCTTTTGCTGTACCCGACAGGGTCCACGATTGTTACCTACCAAATAGATGTTTACCACCTAAGCCTACATTGTGGAATGCAATAAAGAATTGAGTATTGAGTATTGAGTACTTGTTTCAGACTCAAACCAGACGAATAATTCAAATTGGCCTTAGTTTATGACTAAGGGTTCTGGTTCGAGTTCAAAACTAGTCGGTGAATTCCGAAAATTGCAAGTGAGTAGTAACCGGTGAACTATTATTGATATGACTATGTCTCCCGAAAGTTATTATACAAAAAATATATACAAAAATTTCGAATACGTCTTAAATATATTAGAATGATGCTGAGATATGAGAAAATCTATGACACCAGACAGATCATCAATCAATATAATCCCGTCTAGCAGATCCAAAAATATGCCATCCAATGTAAATAGACTTCAGAAATAATCACAGATTTTCATAATCAAAATCTCGCACATTAACAAGGTATATAGCAAAGCATAAAGCAACAATCAAAACATGAAAACAAACAACGAAATAAAAAGTCAAAACATCAGGAAATCGCTGCAGTTAACAGAGATTCATAAACATTAGAAATAGGGCGAGACAACAGGCGATGGGACTGCCAATTATAAACATGACATTCAAGATGCGGCAGCGTCCAAAATTTAAATTAGGCTTTCTCCAGCGTTCCCAAATTAGACGGATAGGTAGCACGGGAACTGGGGCAGACAATAAGAGAATAGTGAAACTGTATATTACACAGCGTTTTGTCGCCGAGCGGGTGTGCAAGCCATGTTAATAACGCTAATAACGTACCGTATATTATTTTAAGAGCGGCGACCACGCCAATTCTTAATACCACTTTTCACTGACCTCTCGTTTCGCCTTTGATGTTTTAAAACAATGAACTGACAGGAGAGATTTCGTACATGTTGGCAGGTCGCCTGAAACTGGTTTTTTGCTCACGCATCCGCGAAATGATTATGTAGTCGAGTTTTTTTTCTCGAGTGCGGAGGACGTTGACCTGATATGAACTATCGAATTAATGAGATTATTTATGCAATACAAAAATGCATTTCAGACATTATAAATTTCTGTAATGAATTATGCGGTGGAGTTATTTATGGTACATTAATGTGTATATTATCTGCTTTTTGTATGTTCGTTGTTTTTTGTTTTTGAGAGTTATAGTTTCCAATGGTTCAAGTAAGATAATATTAACACGAATTTATCATGATTTTATCTCATAAATTTTTCATAACTTACGTCGTATCCTTTTATGGATTTCCCAAATATTTCCAGCTGCGGAAAATTGCCCAGAACATTAACGAAATTAGGCAAATGGAGTATTTGGCGGAAAGCAGAAGGTGGCAAGTGGCCAGGTAATCGCTATGATACAGACATTACTATGATATTAAACGAAGTACCTACAGATAAATGTTGTATCTAGTAGTCAGTCTTATCAACCTTGGTAAAATGTTGAAAGCTCTCGCACCAAATACAATATTTAGTAGTAAGTATAGATACAAAAATGCTACTACAATGTCAATGAATATATTAATGATAAATTGTAATTTAATTTAGAGATTATATATTCCATCGAAGACCTAATATTAATTTATCTAATTTAATTCTTTATTGAGCTCGCTCTTCCTCTCTCCTACTTTGCTGTGCCCGACAGGGTCCATGATGATCTAATAGTTTTATAATACCACCTAAGTTTACATTGTGGAATTGCAATAAATATTTGATTGATTGATAGACATTTATTTAAAATCAAGTAGTGTTTCCTATAGATACGGCTACCTCTGAGGCGAAACAGCGCAACTGAGTTAAAGTTCGAAGTTTATTATGAAGTGAAAATATTTCAGTACCTATAGTCTGTTGAAGAAATAGCGATGCTTACCTACGCAATAAAATAATTATATAATATTGTTCAATTTAGCTAAATACAGCACTATCAAATTTTAGGTACCTACTATCTATGTACCTATATGTGATCTAAAAACTATTCAGGATGTATTATGTTGACTCTATGCACTCTTTGTACCTCATAAGAACCTTATAATAAGCGGAGACGGAAGGCGTGTGCTAGTATGTCAGATTTTGGGTCATCGAAAGTTGATCGAAATCTGTTTTTGTGAGTTCACTTGCTTTTACTGGTAGGATTTGCGGTGTAATCTTCTAATCTTGGGGTTTTTGGGATTTAGAAATGACTAAGACTTATTAAAATGGATCATTGGCGCGTTGAATTGATTAGAAATTAGGACTACTTACTGTTAGGATTTTCTTGCTTTACAAGAAATAAGTAACGGTAATTTGTATCATGCGAGGATTTCCAGACGTGCCAAAAATATACAAGTCTTTAATCATTTTGCTAGAATCTTAAAAGTGAGACTAGATCGCATTAAAATTCTAGAACTTGTGTCTTGTAGGCGGTTGGCCTCCTGCCCTAATTTTTAAGACAAACACCTAGCTTTATTGTCTCTACTTTATTGCA
Organism: Xylocampa areola; assembly: GCA_935421205.1. Classification (NCBI taxonomy): domain Eukaryota; kingdom Metazoa; phylum Arthropoda; class Insecta; order Lepidoptera; family Noctuidae; genus Xylocampa; species Xylocampa areola. The sequence continues at coordinate 22,035,797 of OW285200.1, read as the reverse complement.
CCTGAAACACCTGTATTTGTTATTGTCAAAAATAAATTTCTTGTAATCAAAGTCTGACTCGGAAACTTTAGATTCATTCTTAGTTAACAGACAAATTTGGTAGAATTGTCTGTTAACTTTAGTAAGTTATCCTTAGACTATATATTACATACATTATATAAATAACGATTTTAATTCAAATCTAAACTGCATTCAAGTAACAGTAATAAACTATAAGCAAAAAACGAAACTACTTCTAGAGAAAATAAAATGTTTGGTACACATGTTGAACCGCACGTCACCGCTACCAGATCTGAGTTTAACAAAACGATAAAAGATAACGACGCCATTATTCTGACGCGCTCTTTCGAAATCGTATAAAATGTTACGTGTGATGTAGTAGCCACCACGCTAATAGGAGACAGGTGGTTTTATTTGGAAACTAGAGCTGTAGTAGTATTTGTAACTTCGCGATTTCACACATACTTTATTATATCTTTTGCTGTACCCGACAGGGTCCACGATTGTTACCTACCAAATAGATGTTTACCACCTAAGCCTACATTGTGGAATGCAATAAAGAATTGAGTATTGAGTATTGAGTACTTGTTTCAGACTCAAACCAGACGAATAATTCAAATTGGCCTTAGTTTATGACTAAGGGTTCTGGTTCGAGTTCAAAACTAGTCGGTGAATTCCGAAAATTGCAAGTGAGTAGTAACCGGTGAACTATTATTGATATGACTATGTCTCCCGAAAGTTATTATACAAAAAATATATACAAACATTTCGAATACGTCTTAAATATATTAGAATGATGCTGAGATATGAGAAAATCTATGACACCAGACAGATCATCAATCAATATAATCCCGTCTAGCAGATCCAAAAATATGCCATCCAATGTAAATAGACTTCAGAAATAATCACAGATTTTCATAATCAAAATCTCGCACATTAACAAGGTATATAGCAAAGCATAAAGCAACAATCAAAACATGAAAACAAACAACGAAATAAAAAGTCAAAACATCAGGAAATCGCTGCAGTTAACAGAGATTCATAAACATTAGAAATAGGGCGAGACAACAGGCGATGGGACTGCCAATTATAAACATGACATTCAAGATGCGGCAGCGTCCAAAATTTAAATTAGGCTTTCTCCAGCGTTCCCAAATTAGACGGATAGGTAGCACGGGAACTGGGGCAGACAATAAGAGAATAGTGAAACTGTATATTACACAGCGTTTTGTCGCCGAGCGGGTGTGCAAGCCATGTTAATAACGCTAATAACGTACCGTATATTATTTTAAGAGCGGCGACCACGCCAATTCTTAATACCACTTTTCACTGACCTCTCGTTTCGCCTTTGATGTTTTAAAACAATGAACTGACAGGAGAGATTTCGTACATGTTGGCAGGTCGCCTGAAACTGGTTTTTTGCTCACGCATCCGCGAAATGATTATGTAGTCGAGTTTTTTTTCTCGAGTGCGGAGGACGTTGACCTGATATGAACTATCGAATTAATGAGATTATTTATGCAATACAAAAATGCATTTCAGACATTATAAATTTCTGTAATGAATTATGCGGTGGAGTTATTTATGGTACATTAATGTGTATATTATCTGCTTTTTGTATGTTCGTTGTTTTTTGTTTTTGAGAGTTATAGTTTCCAATGGTTCAAGTAAGATAATATTAACACGAATTTATCATGATTTTATCTCATAAATTTTTCATAACTTACGTCGTATCCTTTTATGGATTTCCCAAATATTTCCAGCTGCGGAAAATTGCCCAGAACATTAACGAAATTAGGCAAATGGAGTATTTGGCGGAAAGCAGAAGGTGGCAAGTGGCCAGGTAATCGCTATGATACAGACATTACTATGATATTAAACGAAGTACCTACAGATAAATGTTGTATCTAGTAGTCAGTCTTATCAACCTTGGTAAAATGTTGAAAGCTCTCGCACCAAATACAATATTTAGTAGTAAGTATAGATACAAAAATGCTACTACAATGTCAATGAATATATTAATGATAAATTGTAATTTAATTTAGAGATTATATATTCCATCGAAGACCTAATATTAATTTATCTAATTTAATTCTTTATTGAGCTCGCTCTTCCTCTCTCCTACTTTGCTGTGCCCGACAGGGTCCATGATGATCTAATAGTTTTAATATACCACCTAAGTTTACATTGTGGAATTGCAATAAATATTTGATTGATTGATAGACATTTATTTAAAATCAAGTAGTGTTTCCTATAGATACGGCTACCTCTGAGGCGAAACAGCGCAACTGAGTTAAAGTTCGAAGTTTATTATGAAGTGAAAATATTTCAGTACCTATAGTCTGTTGAAGAAATAGCGATGCTTACCTACGCAATAAAATAATTATATAATATTGTTCAATTTAGCTAAATACAGCACTATCAAATTTTAGGTACCTACTATCTATGTACCTATATGTGATCTAAAAACTATTCAGGATGTATTATGTTGACTCTATGCACTCTTTGTACCTCATAAGAACCTTATAATAAGCGGAGACGGAAGGCGTGTGCTAGTATGTCAGATTTTGGGTCATCGAAAGTTGATCGAAATCTGTTTTTGTGAGTTCACTTGCTTTTACTGGTAGGATTTGCGGTGTAATCTTCTAATCTTGGGGTTTTTGGGATTTAGAAATGACTAAGACTTATTAAAATGGATCATTGGCGCGTTGAATTGATTAGAAATTAGGACTACTTACTGTTAGGATTTTCTTGCTTTACAAGAAATAAGTAACGGTAATTTGTATCATGCGAGGATTTCCAGACGTGCCAAAAATATACAAGTCTTTAATCATTTTGCTAGAATCTTAAAAGTGAGACTAGATCGCATTAAAATTCTAGAACTTGTGTCTTGTAGGCGGTTGGCCTCCTGCCCTAATTTTTAAGACAAACACCTAGCTTTATTGTCTCTACTTTATTGCACCTGAAACACCTGTATTTGTTATTGTCAAAAATAAATTTCTTGTAATCAAAGTCTGACTCGGAAACTTTAGATTCATTCTTAGTTAACAGACAAATTTGGTAGAATTGTCTGTTAACTTTAGTAAGTTATCCTTAGACTATATATTACATACATTATATAAATAACGATTTTAATTCAAATCTAAACTGCATTCAAGTAACAGTAATAAACTATAAGCAAAAAACGAAACTACTTCTAGAGAAAATAAAATGTTTGGTACACATGTTGAACCGCACGTCACCGCTACCAGATCTGAGTTTAACAAAACGATAAAAGATAACGACGCCATTATTCTGACGCGCTCTTTCGAAATCGTATAAAATGTTACGTGTGATGTAGTAGCCACCACGCTAATAGGAGACAGGTGGTTTTATTTGGAAACTAGAGCTGTAGTAGTATTTGTAACTTCGCGATTTCACACATACTTTATTATATCTTTTGCTGTACCCGACAGGGTCCACGATTGTTACCTACCAAATAGATGTTTACCACCTAAGCCTACATTGTGGAATGCAATAAAGAATTGAGTATTGAGTATTGAGTACTTGTTTCAGACTCAAACCAGACGAATAATTCAAATTGGCCTTAGTTTATGACTAAGGGTTCTGGTTCGAGTTCAAAACTAGTCGGTGAATTCCGAAAATTGCAAGTGAGTAGTAACCGGTGAACTATTATTGATATGACTATGTCTCCCGAAAGTTATTATACAAAAAATATATACAAAAATTTCGAATACGTCTTAAATATATTAGAATGATGCTGAGATATGAGAAAATCTATGACACCAGACAGATCATCAATCAATATAATCCCGTCTAGCAGATCCAAAAATATGCCATCCAATGTAAATAGACTTCAGAAATAATCACAGATTTTCATAATCAAAATCTCGCACATTAACAAGGTATATAGCAAAGCATAAAGCAACAATCAAAACATGAAAACAAACAACGAAATAAAAAGTCAAAACATCAGGAAATCGCTGCAGTTAACAGAGATTCATAAACATTAGAAATAGGGCGAGACAACAGGCGATGGGACTGCCAATTATAAACATGACATTCAAGATGCGGCAGCGTCCAAAATTTAAATTAGGCTTTCTCCAGCGTTCCCAAATTAGACGGATAGGTAGCACGGGAACTGGGGCAGACAATAAGAGAATAGTGAAACTGTATATTACACAGCGTTTTGTCGCCGAGCGGGTGTGCAAGCCATGTTAATAACGCTAATAACGTACCGTATATTATTTTAAGAGCGGCGACCACGCCAATTCTTAATACCACTTTTCACTGACCTCTCGTTTCGCCTTTGATGTTTTAAAACAATGAACTGACAGGAGAGATTTCGTACATGTTGGCAGGTCGCCTGAAACTGGTTTTTTGCTCACGCATCCGCGAAATGATTATGTAGTCGAGTTTTTTTTCTCGAGTGCGGAGGACGTTGACCTGATATGAACTATCGAATTAATGAGATTATTTATGCAATACAAAAATGCATTTCAGACATTATAAATTTCTGTAATGAATTATGCGGTGGAGTTATTTATGGTACATTAATGTGTATATTATCTGCTTTTTGTATGTTCGTTGTTTTTTGTTTTTGAGAGTTATAGTTTCCAATGGTTCAAGTAAGATAATATTAACACGAATTTATCATGATTTTATCTCATAAATTTTTCATAACTTACGTCGTATCCTTTTATGGATTTCCCAAATATTTCCAGCTGCGGAAAATTGCCCAGAACATTAACGAAATTAGGCAAATGGAGTATTTGGCGGAAAGCAGAAGGTGGCAAGTGGCCAGGTAATCGCTATGATACAGACATTACTATGATATTAAACGAAGTACCTACAGATAAATGTTGTATCTAGTAGTCAGTCTTATCAACCTTGGTAAAATGTTGAAAGCTCTCGCACCAAATACAATATTTAGTAGTAAGTATAGATACAAAAATGCTACTACAATGTCAATGAATATATTAATGATAAATTGTAATTTAATTTAGAGATTATATATTCCATCGAAGACCTAATATTAATTTATCTAATTTAATTCTTTATTGAGCTCGCTCTTCCTCTCTCCTACTTTGCTGTGCCCGACAGGGTCCATGATGATCTAATAGTTTTAATATACCACCTAAGTTTACATTGTGGAATTGCAATAAATATTTGATTGATTGATAGACATTTATTTAAAATCAAGTAGTGTTTCCTATAGATACGGCTACCTCTGAGGCGAAACAGCGCAACTGAGTTAAAGTTCGAAGTTTATTATGAAGTGAAAATATTTCAGTACCTATAGTCTGTTGAAGAAATAGCGATGCTTACCTACGCAATAAAATAATTATATAATATTGTTCAATTTAGCTAAATACAGCACTATCAAATTTTAGGTACCTACTATCTATGTACCTATATGTGATCTAAAAACTATTCAGGATGTATTATGTTGACTCTATGCACTCTTTGTACCTCATAAGAACCTTATAATAAGCGGAGACGGAAGGCGTGTGCTAGTATGTCAGATTTTGGGTCATCGAAAGTTGATCGAAATCTGTTTTTGTGAGTTCACTTGCTTTTACTGGTAGGATTTGCGGTGTAATCTTCTAATCTTGGGGTTTTTGGGATTTAGAAATGACTAAGACTTATTAAAATGGATCATTGGCGCGTTGAATTGATTAGAAATTAGGACTACTTACTGTTAGGATTTTCTTGCTTTACAAGAAATAAGTAACGGTAATTTGTATCATGCGAGGATTTCCAGACGTGCCAAAAATATACAAGTCTTTAATCATTTTGCTAGAATCTTAAAAGTGAGACTAGATCGCATTAAAATTCTAGAACTTGTGTCTTGTAGGCGGTTGGCCTCCTGCCCTAATTTTTAAGACAAACACCTAGCTTTATTGTCTCTACTTTATTGCACCTGAAACACCTGTATTTGTTATTGTCAAAAATAAATTTCTTGTAATCAAAGTCTGACTCGGAAACTTTAGATTCATTCTTAGTTAACAGACAAATTTGGTAGAATTGTCTGTTAACTTTAGTAAGTTATCCTTAGACTATATATTACATACATTATATAAATAACGATTTTAATTCAAATCTAAACTGCATTCAAGTAACAGTAATAAACTATAAGCAAAAAACGAAACTACTTCTAGAGAAAATAAAATGTTTGGTACACATGTTGAACCGCACGTCACCGCTACCAGATCTGAGTTTAACAAAACGATAAAAGATAACGACGCCATTATTCTGACGCGCTCTTTCGAAATCGTATAAAATGTTACGTGTGATGTAGTAGCCACCACGCTAATAGGAGACAGGTGGTTTTATTTGGAAACTAGAGCTGTAGTAGTATTTGTAACTTCGCGATTTCACACATACTTTATTATATCTTTTGCTGTACCCGACAGGGTCCACGATTGTTACCTACCAAATAGATGTTTACCACCTAAGCCTACATTGTGGAATGCAATAAAGAATTGAGTATTGAGTATTGAGTACTTGTTTCAGACTCAAACCAGACGAATAATTCAAATTGGCCTTAGTTTATGACTAAGGGTTCTGGTTCGAGTTCAAAACTAGTCGGTGAATTCCGAAAATTGCAAGTGAGTAGTAACCGGTGAACTATTATTGATATGACTATGTCTCCCGAAAGTTATTATACAAAAAATATATACAAAAATTTCGAATACGTCTTAAATATATTAGAATGATGCTGAGATATGAGAAAATCTATGACACCAGACAGATCATCAATCAATATAATCCCGTCTAGCAGATCCAAAAATATGCCATCCAATGTAAATAGACTTCAGAAATAATCACAGATTTTCATAATCAAAATCTCGCACATTAACAAGGTATATAGCAAAGCATAAAGCAACAATCAAAACATGAAAACAAACAACGAAATAAAAAGTCAAAACATCAGGAAATCGCTGCAGTTAACAGAGATTCATAAACATTAGAAATAGGGCGAGACAACAGGCGATGGGACTGCCAATTATAAACATGACATTCAAGATGCGGCAGCGTCCAAAATTTAAATTAGGCTTTCTCCAGCGTTCCCAAATTAGACGGATAGGTAGCACGGGAACTGGGGCAGACAATAAGAGAATAGTGAAACTGTATATTACACAGCGTTTTGTCGCCGAGCGGGTGTGCAAGCCATGTTAATAACGCTAATAACGTACCGTATATTATTTTAAGAGCGGCGACCAAGCCAATTCTTAATACCACTTTTCACTGACCTCTCGTTTCGCCTTTGATGTTTTAAAACAATGAACTGACAGGAGAGATTTCGTACATGTTGGCAGGTCGCCTGAAACTGGTTTTTTGCTCACGCATCCGCGAAATGATTATGTAGTCGAGTTTTTTTTCTCGAGTGCGGAGGACGTTGACCTGATATGAACTATCGAATTAATGAGATTATTTATGCAATACAAAAATGCATTTCAGACATTATAAATTTCTGTAATGAATTATGCGGTGGAGTTATTTATGGTACATTAATGTGTATATTATCTGCTTGTTGTATGTTCGTTGTTTTTTGTTTTGAGAGTTACAGTTTCCAATGGTTCAAGTAAGATAATATTAACACGAATTTATCATGATTTTATCTCATAAATTTTTCATAACTTACGTCGTATCCTTTTATGGATTTCCCAAATATTTCCAGCTGCGGAAAATTGCCCAGAACATTAACGAAATTAGGCAAATGGAGTATTTGGCGGAAAGCAGAAGGTGGCAAGTGGCCAGGTAATCGCTATGATACAGACATTACTATGATATTAAACGAAGTACCTACAGATAAATGTTGTATCTAGTAGTCAGTCTTATCAACCTTGGTAAAATGTTGAAAGCTCTCGCACCAAATACAATATTTAGTAGTAAGTATAGATACAAAAATGCTACTACAATGTCAATGAATATATTAATGATAAATTGTAATTTAATTTAGAGATTATATATTCCATCGAAGACCTAATATTAATTTATCTAATTTAATTCTTTATTGAGCTCGCTCTTCCTCTCTCCTACTTTGCTGTGCCCGACAGGGTCCATGATGATCTAATAGTTTTAATATACCACCTAAGTTTACATTGTGGAATTGCAATAAATATTTGATTGATTGATAGACATTTATTTAAAATCAAGTAGTGTTTCCTATAGATACGGCTACCTCTGAGGCGAAACAGCGCAACTGAGTTAAAGTTCGAAGTTTATTATGAAGTGAAAATATTTCAGTACCTATAGTCTGTTGAAGAAATAGCGATGCTTACCTACGCAATAAAATAATTATATAATATTGTTCAATTTAGCTAAATACAGCACTATCAAATTTTAGGTACCTACTATCTATGTACCTATATGTGATCTAAAAACTATTCAGGATGTATTATGTTGACTCTATGCACTCTTTGTACCTCATAAGAACCTTATAATAAGCGGAGACGGAAGGCGTGTGCTAGTATGTCAGATTTTGGGTCATCGAAAGTTGATCGAAATCTGTTTTTGTGAGTTCACTTGCTTTTACTGGTAGGATTTGCGGTGTAATCTTCTAATCTTGGGGTTTTTGGGATTTAGAAATGACTAAGACTTATTAAAATGGATCATTGGCGCGTTGAATTGATTAGAAATTAGGACTACTTACTGTTAGGATTTTCTTGCTTTACAAGAAATAAGTAACGGTAATTTGTATCATGCGAGGATTTCCAGACGTGCCAAAAATATACAAGTCTTTAATCATTTTGCTAGAATCTTAAAAGTGAGACTAGATCGCATTAAAATTCTAGAACTTGTGTCTTGTAGGCGGTTGGCCTCCTGCCCTAATTTTTAAGACAAACACCTAGCTTTATTGTCTCTACTTTATTGCACCTGAAACACCTGTATTTGTTATTGTCAAAAATAAATTTCTTGTAATCAAAGTCTGACTCGGAAACTTTAGATTCATTCTTAGTTAACAGACAAATTTGGTAGAATTGTCTGTTAACTTTAGTAAGTTATCCTTAGACTATATATTACATACATTATATAAATAACGATTTTAATTCAAATCTAAACTGCATTCAAGTAACAGTAATAAACTATAAGCAAAAAACGAAACTACTTCTAGAGAAAATAAAATGTTTGGTACACATGTTGAACCGCACGTCACCGCTACCAGATCTGAGTTTAACAAAACGATAAAAGATAACGACGCCATTATTCTGACGCGCTCTTTCGAAATCGTATAAAATGTTACGTGTGATGTAGTAGCCACCACGCTAATAGGAGACAGGTGGTTTTATTTGGAAACTAGAGCTGTAGTAGTATTTGTAACTTCGCGATTTCACACATACTTTATTATATCTTTTGCTGTACCCGACAGGGTCCACGATTGTTACCTACCAAATAGATGTTTACCACCTAAGCCTACATTGTGGAATGCAATAAAGAATTGAGTATTGAGTATTGAGTACTTGTTTCAGACTCAAACCAGACGAATAATTCAAATTGGCCTTAGTTTATGACTAAGGGTTCTGGTTCGAGTTCAAAACTAGTCGGTGAATTCCGAAAATTGCAAGTGAGTAGTAACCGGTGAACTATTATTGATATGACTATGTCTCCCGAAAGTTATTATACAAAAAATATATACAAAAATTTCGAATACGTCTTAAATATATTAGAATGATGCTGAGATATGAGAAAATCTATGACACCAGACAGATCATCAATCAATATAATCCCGTCTAGCAGATCCAAAAATATGCCATCCAATGTAAATAGACTTCAGAAATAATCACAGATTTTCATAATCAAAATCTCGCACATTAACAAGGTATATAGCAAAGCATAAAGCAACAATCAAAACATGAAAACAAACAACGAAATAAAAAGTCAAAACATCAGGAAATCGCTGCAGTTAACAGAGATTCATAAACATTAGAAATAGGGCGAGACAACAGGCGATGGGACTGCCAATTATAAACATGACATTCAAGATGCGGCAGCGTCCAAAATTTAAATTAGGCTTTCTCCAGCGTTCCCAAATTAGACGGATAGGTAGCACGGGAACTGGGGCAGACAATAAGAGAATAGTGAAACTGTATATTACACAGCGTTTTGTCGCCGAGCGGGTGTGCAAGCCATGTTAATAACGCTAATAACGTACCGTATATTATTTTAAGAGCGGCGACCAAGCCAATTCTTAATACCACTTTTCACTGACCTCTCGTTTCGCCTTTGATGTTTTAAAACAATGAACTGACAGGAGAGATTTCGTACATGTTGGCAGGTCGCCTGAAACTGGTTTTTTGCTCACGCATCCGCGAAATGATTATGTAGTCGAGTTTTTTTTCTCGAGTGCGGAGGACGTTGACCTGATATGAACTATCGAATTAATGAGATTATTTATGCAATACAAAAATGCATTTCAGACATTATAAATTTCTGTAATGAATTATGCGGTGGAGTTATTTATGGTACATTAATGTGTATATTATCTGCTTGTTGTATGTTCGTTGTTTTTTGTTTTGAGAGTTACAGTTTCCAATGGTTCAAGTAAGATAATATTAACACGAATTTATCATGATTTTATCTCATAAATTTTTCATAACTTACGTCGTATCCTTTTATGGATTTCCCAAATATTTCCAGCTGCGGAAAATTGCCCAGAACATTAACGAAATTAGGCAAATGGAGTATTTGGCGGAAAGCAGAAGGTGGCAAGTGGCCAGGTAATCGCTATGATACAGACATTACTATGATATTAAACGAAGTACCTACAGATAAATGTTGTATCTAGTAGTCAGTCTTATCAACCTTGGTAAAATGTTGAAAGCTCTCACACCAAATACAATATTTAGTAGTAAGTATAGATACAAAAATGCTACTACAATGTCAATGAATATATTAATGATAAATTGTAATTTAATTTAGAGATTATATATTCCATCGAAGACCTAATATTAATTTATCTAATTTAATTCTTTATTGAGCTCGCTCTTCCTCTCTCCTACTTTGCTGTGCCCGACAGGGTCCATGATGATCTAATAGTTTTAATATACCACCTAAGTTTACATTGTGGAATTGCAATAAATATTTGATTGATTGATAGACATTTATTTAAAATCAAGTAGTGTTTCCTATAGATACGGCTACCTCTGAGGCGAAACAGCGCAACTGAGTTAAAGTTCGAAGTTTATTATGAAGTGAAAATATTTCAGTACCTATAGTCTGTTGAAGAAATAGCGATGCTTACCTACGCAATAAAATAATTATATAATATTGTTCAATTTAGCTAAATACAGCACTATCAAATTTTAGGTACCTACTATCTATGTACCTATATGTGATCTAAAAACTATTCAGGATGTATTATGTTGACTCTATGCACTCTTTGTACCTCATAAGAACCTTATAATAAGCGGAGACGGAAGGCGTGTGCTAGTATGTCAGATTTTGGGTCATCGAAAGTTGATCGAAATCTGTTTTTGTGAGTTCACTTGCTTTTACTGGTAGGATTTGCGGTGTAATCTTCTAATCTTGGGGTTTTTGGGATTTAGAAATGACTAAGACTTATTAAAATGGATCATTGGCGCGTTGAATTGATTAGAAATTAGGACTACTTACTGTTAGGATTTTCTTGCTTTACAAGAAATAAGTAACGGTAATTTGTATCATGCGAGGATTTCCAGACGTGCCAAAAATATACAAGTCTTTAATCATTTTGCTAGAATCTTAAAAGTGAGACTAGATCGCATTAAAATTCTAGAACTTGTGTCTTGTAGGCGGTTGGCCTCCTGCCCTAATTTTTAAGACAAACACCTAGCTTTATTGTCTCTACTTTATTGCACCTGAAACACCTGTATTTGTTATTGTCAAAAATAAATTTCTTGTAATCAAAGTCTGACTCGGAAACTTTAGATTCATTCTTAGTTAACAGACAAATTTGGTAGAATTGTCTGTTAACTTTAGTAAGTTATCCTTAGACTATATATTACATACATTATATAAATAACGATTTTAATTCAAATCTAAACTGCATTCAAGTAACAGTAATAAACTATAAGCAAAAAACGAAACTACTTCTAGAGAAAATAAAATGTTTGGTACACATGTTGAACCGCACGTCACCGCTACCAGATCTGAGTTTAACAAAACGATAAAAGATAACGACGCCATTATTCTGACGCGCTCTTTCGAAATCGTATAAAATGTTACGTGTGATGTAGTAGCCACCACGCTAATAGGAGACAGGTGGTTTTATTTGGAAACTAGAGCTGTAGTAGTATTTGTAACTTCGCGATTTCACACATACTTTATTATATCTTTTGCTGTACCCGACAGGGTCCACGATTGTTACCTACCAAATAGATGTTTACCACCTAAGCCTACATTGTGGAATGCAATAAAGAATTGAGTATTGAGTATTGAGTACTTGTTTCAGACTCAAACCAGACGAATAATTCAAATTGGCCTTAGTTTATGACTAAGGGTTCTGGTTCGAGTTCAAAACTAGTCGGTGAATTCCGAAAATTGCAAGTGAGTAGTAACCGGTGAACTATTATTGATATGACTATGTCTCCCGAAAGTTATTATACAAAAAATATATACAAAAATTTCGAATACGTCTTAAATATATTAGAATGATGCTGAGATATGAGAAAATCTATGACACCAGACAGATCATCAATCAATATAATCCCGTCTAGCAGATCCAAAAATATGCCATCCAATGTAAATAGACTTCAGAAATAATCACAGATTTTCATAATCAAAATCTCGCACATTAACAAGGTATATAGCAAAGCATAAAGCAACAATCAAAACATGAAAACAAACAACGAAATAAAAAGTCAAAACATCAGGAAATCGCTGCAGTTAACAGAGATTCATAAACATTAGAAATAGGGCGAGACAACAGGCGATGGGACTGCCAATTATAAACATGACATTCAAGATGCGGCAGCGTCCAAAATTTAAATTAGGCTTTCTCCAGCGTTCCCAAATTAGACGGATAGGTAGCACGGGAACTGGGGCAGACAATAAGAGAATAGTGAAACTGTATATTACACAGCGTTTTGTCGCCGAGCGGGTGTGCAAGCCATGTTAATAACGCTAATAACGTACCGTATATTATTTTAAGAGCGGCGACCACGCCAATTCTTAATACCACTTTTCACTGACCTCTCGTTTCGCCTTTGATGTTTTAAAACAATGAACTGACAGGAGAGATTTCGTACATGTTGGCAGGTCGCCTGAAACTGGTTTTTTGCTCACGCATCCGCGAAATGATTATGTAGTCGAGTTTTTTTTCTCGAGTGCGGAGGACGTTGACCTGATATGAACTATCGAATTAATGAGATTATTTATGCAATACAAAAATGCATTTCAGACATTATAAATTTCTGTAATGAATTATGCGGTGGAGTTATTTATGGTACATTAATGTGTATATTATCTGCTTTTTGTATGTTCGTTGTTTTTTGTTTTTGAGAGTTATAGTTTCCAATGGTTCAAGTAAGATAATATTAACACGAATTTATCATGATTTTATCTCATAAATTTTTCATAACTTACGTCGTATCCTTTTATGGATTTCCCAAATATTTCCAGCTGCGGAAAATTGCCCAGAACATTAACGAAATTAGGCAAATGGAGTATTTGGCGGAAAGCAGAAGGTGGCAAGTGGCCAGGTAATCGCTATGATACAGACATTACTATGATATTAAACGAAGTACCTACAGATAAATGTTGTATCTAGTAGTCAGTCTTATCAACCTTGGTAAAATGTTGAAAGCTCTCGCACCAAATACAATATTTAGTAGTAAGTATAGATACAAAAATGCTACTACAATGTCAATGAATATATTAATGATAAATTGTAATTTAATTTAGAGATTATATATTCCATCGAAGACCTAATATTAATTTATCTAATTTAATTCTTTATTGAGCTCGCTCTTCCTCTCTCCTACTTTGCTGTGCCCGACAGGGTCCATGATGATCTAATAGTTTTAATATACCACCTAAGTTTACATTGTGGAATTGCAATAAATATTTGATTGATTGATAGACATTTATTTAAAATCAAGTAGTGTTTCCTATAGATACGGCTACCTCTGAGGCGAAACAGCGCAACTGAGTTAAAGTTCGAAGTTTATTATGAAGTGAAAATATTTCAGTACCTATAGTCTGTTGAAGAAATAGCGATGCTTACCTACGCAATAAAATAATTATATAATATTGTTCAATTTAGCTAAATACAGCACTATCAAATTTTAGGTACCTACTATCTATGTACCTATATGTGATCTAAAAACTATTCAGGATGTATTATGTTGACTCTATGCACTCTTTGTACCTCATAAGAACCTTATAATAAGCGGAGACGGAAGGCGTGTGCTAGTATGTCAGATTTTGGGTCATCGAAAGTTGATCGAAATCTGTTTTTGTGAGTTCACTTGCTTTTACTGGTAGGATTTGCGGTGTAATCTTCTAATCTTGGGGTTTTTGGGATTTAGAAATGACTAAGACTTATTAAAATGGATCATTGGCGCGTTGAATTGATTAGAAATTAGGACTACTTACTGTTAGGATTTTCTTGCTTTACAAGAAATAAGTAACGGTAATTTGTATCATGCGAGGATTTCCAGACGTGCCAAAAATATACAAGTCTTTAATCATTTTGCTAGAATCTTAAAAGTGAGACTAGATCGCATTAAAATTCTAGAACTTGTGTCTTGTAGGCGGTTGGCCTCCTGCCCTAATTTTTAAGACAAACACCTAGCTTTATTGTCTCTACTTTATTGCACCTGAAACACCTGTATTTGTTATTGTCAAAAATAAATTTCTTGTAATCAAAGTCTGACTCGGAAACTTTAGATTCATTCTTAGTTAACAGACAAATTTGGTAGAATTGTCTGTTAACTTTAGTAAGTTATCCTTAGACTATATATTACATACATTATATAAATAACGATTTTAATTCAAATCTAAACTGCATTCAAGTAACAGTAATAAACTATAAGCAAAAAACGAAACTACTTCTAGAGAAAATAAAATGTTTGGTACACATGTTGAACCGCACGTCACCGCTACCAGATCTGAGTTTAACAAAACGATAAAAGATAACGACGCCATTATTCTGACGCGCTCTTTCGAAATCGTATAAAATGTTACGTGTGATGTAGTAGCCACCACGCTAATAGGAGACAGGTGGTTTTATTTGGAAACTAGAGCTGTAGTAGTATTTGTAACTTCGCGATTTCACACATACTTTATTATATCTTTTGCTGTACCCGACAGGGTCCACGATTGTTACCTACCAAATAGATGTTTACCACCTAAGCCTACATTGTGGAATGCAATAAAGAATTGAGTATTGAGTATTGAGTACTTGTTTCAGACTCAAACCAGACGAATAATTCAAATTGGCCTTAGTTTATGACTAAGGGTTCTGGTTCGAGTTCAAAACTAGTCGGTGAATTCCGAAAATTGCAAGTGAGTAGTAACCGGTGAACTATTATTGATATGACTATGTCTCCCGAAAGTTATTATACAAAAAATATATACAAAAATTTCGAATACGTCTTAAATATATTAGAATGATGCTGAGATATGAGAAAATCTATGACACCAGACAGATCATCAATCAATATAATCCCGTCTAGCAGATCCAAAAATATGCCATCCAATGTAAATAGACTTCAGAAATAATCACAGATTTTCATAATCAAAATCTCGCACATTAACAAGGTATATAGCAAAGCATAAAGCAACAATCAAAACATGAAAACAAACAACGAAATAAAAAGTCAAAACATCAGGAAATCGCTGCAGTTAACAGAGATTCATAAACATTAGAAATAGGGCGAGACAACAGGCGATGGGACTGCCAATTATAAACATGACATTCAAGATGCGGCAGCGTCCAAAATTTAAATTAGGCTTTCTCCAGCGTTCCCAAATTAGACGGATAGGTAGCACGGGAACTGGGGCAGACAATAAGAGAATAGTGAAACTGTATATTACACAGCGTTTTGTCGCCGAGCGGGTGTGCAAGCCATGTTAATAACGCTAATAACGTACCGTATATTATTTTAAGAGCGGCGACCACGCCAATTCTTAATACCACTTTTCACTGACCTCTCGTTTCGCCTTTGATGTTTTAAAACAATGAACTGACAGGAGAGATTTCGTACATGTTGGCAGGTCGCCTGAAACTGGTTTTTTGCTCACGCATCCGCGAAATGATTATGTAGTCGAGTTTTTTTTCTCGAGTGCGGAGGACGTTGACCTGATATGAACTATCGAATTAATGAGATTATTTATGCAATACAAAAATGCATTTCAGACATTATAAATTTCTGTAATGAATTATGCGGTGGAGTTATTTATGGTACATTAATGTGTATATTATCTGCTTTTTGTATGTTCGTTGTTTTTTGTTTTTGAGAGTTATAGTTTCCAATGGTTCAAGTAAGATAATATTAACACGAATTTATCATGATTTTATCTCATAAATTTTTCATAACTTACGTCGTATCCTTTTATGGATTTCCCAAATATTTCCAGCTGCGGAAAATTGCCCAGAACATTAACGAAATTAGGCAAATGGAGTATTTGGCGGAAAGCAGAAGGTGGCAAGTGGCCAGGTAATCGCTATGATACAGACATTACTATGATATTAAACGAAGTACCTACAGATAAATGTTGTATCTAGTAGTCAGTCTTATCAACCTTGGTAAAATGTTGAAAGCTCTCGCACCAAATACAATATTTAGTAGTAAGTATAGATACAAAAATGCTACTACAATGTCAATGAATATATTAATGATAAATTGTAATTTAATTTAGAGATTATATATTCTATCGAAGACCTAATATTAATTTATCTAATTTAATTCTATATTGAGCTCGCTCTTCCTCTCTCCTACTTTGCTGTGCCCGACAGGGTCCATGATGATCTAGTAGTTTTAATATACCACCTAAGTTTACATTGTGGAATTGCAATAAATATTTGATTGATTGATAGACATTTATTTAAAATCAAGTAGTGTTTTCTATAGATACGGCTACCTCTGAGGCGAAACAGCACAACTGAGTTAAAGTTCGAAGTTTATTATGAAGTGAAAATATTTCAGTACTTATAGTCTATTGAAGAAATAGCGATGCTTACCTACGCAATAAAATAATTATATAATATTGTTCAATTTAGCTAAATACAGCACTATCAAATTTTAGGTACCTACTATCTATGTACCTATATGTGATCTAAAAACTATTCAGGATGTATTATGTTGACTCTATGCACTCTTTGTACCTCATAAGAACCTTTGTATAAATAATGTAACAATATTTCATCGTGATCAACAGGTGAAAAAAGTCACTAATAACTCTATTGATAAAAGTATCTATGGTATGGCACGTTGATTACATTACGAAGGCACGCCAACACACCTGGCCTGACACTTACAATCAGATGTTCACACAATTACATTATAAGAAGAAGTAAGATTTACTAGCATTCTGCGTTAAAACGAGACCCAAGAAACTTGCAATCCAAATAAGAATGGATGCAAATAAAAAAAAAACTAGCTACTGTCATAATATTGCGAATAGTCATAATTTAACTACCACCAACTGCTCTACAAGTATTTCGCTCCCCGGACCAGCGGAATGTCCACCACCGAGTACCTGAAGGTGATGGTTGCAGGGGGTAACTGGTCCGCAGTCCCAGTTCCATAGTGGGCCGAATGACCCCTAACCCGGAGCGATTGCCTATCTGACCTCCGCAATCCAGTTATTGGATAACACGTATCTAGTGGTAAGAGATTCAGGCTGCCATAGATTTCATCTGAATCTAAGATGTGTGTAACGATCGTAGCAGGTGGCCTTCAGTGTCTGCCTGCTCCCATGGGATAACGGTGTGACTTTATGAGTATGACAATTTTAAGACATTAAATGTATATAATTATATTCGGTTTAAAGACATTTATTTTTATCAAAATAGAACACAATAAATAATTGACTTACATTGAGAACAGTACTAATAAAAAAAATACAACCGAATTGATAACCTCCTCCTTTTTGGAAGTCGGTTAAAAATAAGTTTAAAGCATGCACTACAAGTCTGTGAGTTAAAGTAGTGTTAACAAATTACGAGTACGTACTTAATTTTTATTTTATTTTGTCTGAAGTACAATTCTTAGCGTTTATTAAATACACATATACTATAACTTTTAAGTATGTCGTCGGGTAAGCTATTGTAATTCAAGATAAATCTTTGAAAAGCATTAACGCATGCTTAGCGAACTCTAAAGTTATTATATTAAATGGAAAAAGAATACGGTCGCGAACAGGATTTGAACCTGCGCCTCCCGGTTAAATACTCCATGCGCTCTGACCACTAAGCCATCTCGACCTCTGCTCACCACCACGAATTCTTCCATATTTTAACACGTCTTATGGCGACGTCAATGCTATCAATTCAGTCCCTATTCGGGTGACCGAACCGACACGACTAACTTTGCAGTAAATACAATGTCGTTAAGAATGCAATTACCTTAACAATTCAAGATAAGTCTAGTGTTGTATGTACATTTTTTTTATGAATATATACTTGCGAGTATGTCTTTTCTGTTATTATTTTCCTTACTAGTGTGCATGTTTTGTAAATATTGCATCTTGTTTCTCAATCTCTTCAATCAGAATGACCACCCAACATTATATTTTAATTATCTAACAAAAAGGATTGCTATATCGTTTAGAGGGGTACACAGATTCTCAATCACGGTTGGTATGTAACAGACTATTGTCATCAACTATAAATTAGAACAAACGCAAATAGCGTGGAAAAGTACGGTCAACACGCATGTCAGTGGTAACACAAACTAGGAAAACCGGCCTTACTGCGACGACATAAGGGCGATGTCAGTGTTGACTGTACTAACAGCTTCTGAGAATATACATATCATAACATAAAACATCACGCCTGTATTCCCCGTGAGGTTAGGCAGAGGTGTACATAATAATACACCCACATTTCAACAAAGCTGTAATAAACTCCCATGTGATAGGTGACAAGCCTATTGCCATCTACCGGGCACAATTCCAATCTCCGGGCTGCTACTGAGAATTTCCTAACAGATAAATCCAGTAACAGTGTCCGACCCGGAAATCGAACCCAGGACCTTTTTCTTGGCAGTCAGTTTTGCAACCACTAGGTCAACGAGGCAAGGAACAATAAAGGAAGATATGTATTTTGCGAAGCGACTGATAACCTGATGAAGCTCTGCTAATTCTGGAAATCCCCAAAACTCCTGATCATTACTACTAAGCGCTGTACATAAAAAAACTGCCTCGTGTCTGTGTACGAACGTGTGGTCTAGTAGTCCTAAGCGCAACTGCTAAGCATGAGGTCTTGGGTTCGATTCCCAGGTCAGGCAAAGTGATATTGTGATTTTCAATTAGGAAATTCTCAGTAGCAGCTTGGAGATTGGAATTGTGTAGATACATATATAGTGCTTAATAACATTATATATATTAATATTATATTTATATTATATAGTATTGGTGAAACGTGGACGCACAACTGTGTACACCTCTGCTTTCCCCTTCGGGGAATTCAGGCGTGATGATGCTACGTGCATTGAAAAGCACATGACGTGACACTCACCAATATTTTACAACACTCGAAACTTGTTAACTATCATAATAAATAATGATCAAAGCGAGAATTTTAATTTAATATCTTTAGGTGTTAGTTATTGGGGACACATTATTAAAAACTGCATCGGGCGTGGCCGGTCATGCTCGGCTCTTGACCGACAAAATGGAGGAGTTAATCTTGTACTAATATTTTTACGTCAACAGTTAAGAGGAAACCATTACTAGATTGTCAATGCTAGACGCTATTACTTATATTAATAAAGTTCAAATAAATTGAGAATTTAAAAGCATGCCATTTGTGAATTATATCTCTTTATTTCACACCTTTTCGTGTATCATAGTCACTGTATATATAAATTTTAAATCTTATTAGCTTATGTTACCCGAGACAACGCGCAATGTTAGGATTCTAACGCCACCCCATCCCACATCTAAATTGGTTTAGGCGTTTAGAAGTTATGGTGGAATAGAGAAACACACAAACATAAATACATACAATACATGAATCCTAAAAACATATACTTTTTTGGGCAGTCGTGTAAAAGTCGGTGGACATGGTCGGTTTTGCTTGTTCATTCGGATCTTTATTCAATACTTCTCAACCGCATTGAGATTTGTAATCTAGACACTCTAAGGTGGTAGATGACCGTTGGACTGACAAGTCAAAGGTCGCAAGTTCGAATCCCAGGCACGCACCACTATCTTTTCGAAGTCATGTGCATATTATAAATTAATTATCACTTGCTTAAAACGGTGAAGGGAAACATCGTGAGGAAACCAGCACACCTGAGAGATGTTCTCGACGGTGTGTAAAGCCATGTCAGAGGCCTACGGGTGGTTTAAACTCTGGCACTAGGCTGCTCATTAACCACACGATAAAAAGAAGAACTGTAAGGTAACTATACGTGTGGTCTAGTAGTCCTAAGCGCAACTGCTAAGCATGAGGTCTTAGGTTCGATTCTCAGGTCAGGCAAAGTGATATTGTGATTTTCAATTAGGAAATTCTCAGTAGCAGCCCGGAGACTGGAATTGTGTAGATACATATATAGTACTTAATAACAGTATTGGTGAAACGTGGACGTACAACTGTGTACACCTCTGCCTACAAAACTATAGTTCTCTTAGTAGTCTGCTCTAGTATATAAACATTAATTAGCACATGCTTTAACGTAGTTAAGAGTCTCTATCTTGCACATTTACTTTGACAGCTGCATTTACTTAGACATCAATGTTCTAAATTTAGTTTAGTTTGCTACATTCGATTTTACGCCATCGACAGGAAATATTTATATTTTTTTTAGAAATATCCGGGTCAACACTGATGGCCTAGTGGTATCCCCGTTGGACCCAAGCCACGCTCCACTGACTTTCCAAAGTCATATGCGTCCCTATTAGAAATTAATAATTGACCCTACACGCTAAAGGACGCCATCTAGATCATAGTGACGTATAAAAGAGATTTTAAAAGACCTACTTACAGAATAAACAATTTCATTTCATTTCAGATGTTTTCAACGTGTAAAACCTTGTCAGAGGCTTACGGAAGATTCAAACTCTAACACTAGGTTGTTTATCAACACGATAGACGAAGAAGCTCCGGATCTATCGAGGTGTTTCGATTGCTTCTTCTTCTTCCTAGCTAAAACACTAGGAAGCAGTGGAGGGTGAGCTTTTTAGGGGCTGTCTTTATGTTTGACGTTCAAAAAAGGCTACTTTTTAGACTTAATTAATAAAGAAATTTTGATTTAGTTATTTTAGCTTGTTGCATTGCTGTCGCATTTGAATCAATTTTAATCAATCTTAGTTGTAAAACCTAACTATTCGAAATAGTCGGAATAATAAATTACTAGAAGCTAATGAAGTCATTGAGACAGTCGTTCAATATACATTTAGATAATGTAAAAATATGTCCAAATCGTCATAATTTTTAATGTTTTAAGAACCAGCAGCTCCCACGAAAACGCAAGCCCTTATTCTTTGAGAGCTGCTGCACTAAAAATAACTCTTAACTTACCTTTATCTGTTTTATCAGGTGCACTATCTTATATGACACAAAATTTGTTTTTTTTTCAGTAAGAACTGGGACTTTCCCAGAGGTGACATTTTACACAACGCGCCTTCGCAAATCGCGTATTGCGTAACACCGCGTAATGAGGTCGCGAAGCTTTTAACCGTAACAATAATACATCATTGTTATATAATTGCTGGTCTGAATTATGTTCAGAATTATAAACTGAAAAAACACATCCAGCTGTTAACGCGGTCACGCATTAATTTAAACTTCCATTGTTACTTGTTTTATGTTTCAATTCTTCGTGGAGAGTAGGTACTATAGTGTGGTAGGTAAAGTATTTGAGTGCTGTTGAGTTTTATTTAAATTGTTTCCAAAAGAAACACAAATGTATTCAGATTTGTGTAAAAGATGCGCATAAAATTTCAGAATCTGGAGAAACTATTAGCATTTTACTGCATTATGTTTTTGATGTATATTGATCTATTGTGTTTTTGTTACATTTATAGACCAATAGTAGTAATAGTATAGATAGCTATCTGTTATACCAGCTTTAGCATAAGTACTAAATCTATTTTTTTTATCTTTGTCTACAAATTAACCTTCAAATGCAGCTGCAAACGTACTCGACGAGAGCAAATGTGATTAAGCGAGTTTTACAAATAGTGCTCCATTTTTCTTGGCCATTCTTACTACCTATATACTTATTTCTTAAAAGTATGCCTTATTCTTACCTCCCTTTTTCTCCAGTCTTGCCCGTCGCGGTTTTGCCCTTGGGATGGTTCTTCTTAGGCCGTACGGCGATCTTGTGTTTCGCAGCGCTCGCGTCCAAGAGTTCAGCCTCGATGTCCAGTTCAGGGTCGAGCCGGGGTTTCCTGGACGGGTAGGGAGCATGTTAATGGATGAAATGGTGGTTAGTTTACACGCAAGAGGGGGGTAACATGTAAAGAGAAAAAAAGTATAGTGTTGCTTTGGTTTCGCAAAGAGTAGGTAATCTGTTTTTTGAGTAAGGTTGAATTTGAATAAGGTATAGATTATTGTGGCATAATATTCTTTCACCGTCCTGCGCAGATCCCAATTAAATTGGGATAAGGCCAGGGATCTTTTTCATCATATTTTATATCCAGGAACACATTACATAGTGATGGTAAATGGTTGTCCGCTCTACCGTTCATGATGTATATTTTTTTAATAAACATTTTCTGTTTCATGTAGATAGGCGATAAATTGGGTAATGGATTTAAACAATCCTTAAGATAATTCTGTTAGATGTTCTTAAAAAAAGATACTTATGCTTAGAGTGATTGTAATAGGTGAATCAGTTTTCGTGCTTTGGAGTGCAGGTTAAACCTTCGTCTCGTATGTTTCTAATGTCAAGTTCTATAGGTCTACGAGCGGTTTGAATAACTCCGAAAATAAGTTGGTTCCTAACCACTCGAAAGGACAAGGCTGGACTTCTACCAATTCAGCGTGTCACATATTATGGCCACGAACTGTGGCGGCGGCTGCAGCAGGAGCCTAGTTTTGTAGGTAGGTATATAATTCCCG
Organism: Xylocampa areola; assembly: GCA_935421205.1. Taxonomy (NCBI): domain Eukaryota; kingdom Metazoa; phylum Arthropoda; class Insecta; order Lepidoptera; family Noctuidae; genus Xylocampa; species Xylocampa areola. The sequence goes on along the minus strand of OW285200.1, from coordinate 22,012,576 downwards.
CACATTGACAATTTCTAGTCTACGAGCGAACACAACTGATCGCTACCGAGTCTGTTTGTGACACTATGTCCTAGGTCCTAGCAATGCATCTTAACCAATATCAGTACCTGGATGACCTGGTACTGCTATTGGACATGTTTTTTTTTTAAAACGTCGTTTTCTAAATGTGAAACCTAGCTAGATCGATTTATCGCCCCCGAAACCTCCTGCATACTAAATTTCATGAAAATCGTTGGAGCCTTTTCCGTGATTCAGATTATATATATACTAGAATTGCTCAATTGTTGTTCGCCGGTTACTACTCACGTGTCTCACGTGCATTTTTCGAGAATTGCCCGCCTAGTTTCGAACTCGAACGGAGACCTTAGTCATGAGCTGAGCCCGCTTAAGAATTGCTCGTTTAAAGGTATTAGATAGGTGACTAATATCTAAACAATTTTCCTCCTATCCTCCTAGTAATTTTTATAACTATAGTTTAATGTCTTCCCACTATCAAGTAGAATGATGACTAGCTAAAACAAGTTTTTATATTTTACCAAGAATTATTCATTTCGATGTGCATTTTATCAGCTGATTCACGAACTTTTGTATGATTAAGAAAAATCTTTCAAAACAATAATTGTTAAAGGAAATTCTGATGCTTATGCCAAATTAAATTCTGGGAAATTCATAATGCATGTTGCACGTACCTATATATAACTTATAAGTGGTTTTGTTTATATCAGGTAGTCAATATTTATCTTGGAATATTCACTTACCAGTTTATGTGCTTAACTCGGAGAATACACTTTCATGGCCGATTTATGGTACTGTACCTAGAATAAGTATATTCCATAATACCTTTGTTTTTTCTTTCAGGTGTGTTTGATATTATTGAACATTTTGCTTAAATGTCATATACATACCTACCTACAACTAAAATTACTTATTTTTAACAGTAAATGTAAGTCAATCTACAGTTAATAAAATGTTCTTAATATTTGTACCTATATAAAATTATATATGGCCTCTTTAAGAGATAGTTTGCGGCCACAATTATTTCAAAAACTCCTTCCGAGTGCTGGTGTGTAATGTGTGGGATTATTATAAAAATAATCGCAGCATTTGGTTAGAAATAACATTACCTATAGGTACTAAATCTAACTAACACACGTACGTAACTAATGTACGTACTTTTGTCCGAAATTAAAATTGTAAATTCTGCCCAGCCTTTTCCCAACTACTTTAAGGTGGTTTACAGTCATAACTGGATGCCGCTTGATACCAGTATTTTACATAGAGCGCCTGCCTATCTGATCTCTGCAACCCAGTTTACAAACTTTCAAGCATCTGACTACCTGTACCGGTCCAATACTAACTTAGCAATGCCAGCCTCAGTAAATCAACACTACTTTGACAACTCAACAGTAAAGTGAATTTTAATGTAATTCGATGACAGTGTCACGGCAAGTCTCACTCCCGACACTCACTGTCCACGGACACTCGTAAACCGTTTTGATTAACGGCACGGCAATTTTTTGACAAACAATGCTCGTAATATTTTATCTTGAATTATGTCCATCTTGTGACAGCCGAGGTTGTGACGCGTCGTCTCGCTCCGAAGACAGTTGTAGATAAAAGTAGTGTCTACGTCACGAAGTGGAGGGACAATTCACTGTCAGGGTTTTGGGGGATCAGGTTGCATCATGTGATTGGTTAGTGTGAAATTGCTTGGCAGGAGATGGAATTGTGTAGTTTATATAAGCACCCATAGAATAAAATCTAGATTTATATTATTTAAATAAAGAAATAATGTAGGTGTGTAAGAACTATTCAGGTCTTTTAATAATCGTAGCTATTTTAGACGATTAGGCATATTTGATAGGAACTAACATGTGTAAAACAATTTTTATTACAATCCAAATTTTGACTATTTCTGGTTGGTTTAAGTTGTAATCTATTTGAAACTTTTACAAATATCTATAGTTCTTAATTCCGATGACAGTAAAATAATATATAATCCTCGAGCTAATTTGATTAAGGCAATGGAGGAGATTGATGATTCAGCTCGGTTAGTGGAGTGTGATAGTAGGATAACATCAGAACCTGGCGCATTGATAACATTTGGTGTGACATAGATAAAAGGAGACCATATCGATGGCGGTTACCACCAACAACAGCATTCCCAATGAGGGTTTACTTCAGGCAGGCGGCCGTTCATAAAACTTTAGCAGCATGCCAGATATAGGTATGCTGCGCCGACCCCAAATAAATTGGCATAAGGGCAGGGAGATGATGATGAATGGAAGAGACTGAATGGCTACTAGTGAACCCGTAGGGTTCTATCTCAGTACCATTTTGCATATAAAGTCCTTTTCATTCAGCTGATGATGATGATTTTATTTTATTGTATTGAGTTGTGGAGCTGGAATGGGGTATAGCTAGCCGAGTAGCAAAGGCGTGAGTAACTGTTATGTATACCTACTAATGTTTTAAAGAATTTACTCTCGCGGGTATTATACGAACTATCAAAGATTATCATCAAAGTATAAGATGTTGAGGTGGTACGTAAGAATGAGATGTCAAATTACGTCACCTTTCTGACCTCCCTATCAAATCGATAGTGAGTGAGCAAGAGGTGAATAGAAACGACGCCATTTTTAGTACCATTATTTTTCCGGGCGGGTCGCAAGTTAACAGAATAAAATAAAGTTCAAACTATTATTATTAACAGGGCGTACCCTCGGTACCAAGGGCAATGTGTTCCTTTCCAAATTTCTGTAGTTATTATGGGTGACACATTATACTGACGAATACTGTCTACAGCGTCTTGACGGACATTGATCCGTGCTATTTAAAATGATCTGCTTGGAGGTCGTAGAGCTAATGACTTTATACTAATTTGTTAATTAGAAATATCTCGTCTTAACTAACTTTTTTTTTGTTTCAATATTCATGTTTTGTTTCGTTCAATGCTGGTTGCTAACATTGTAATTTAGAAAAAAAGTTGTTTGCTTGTTTGTTATTTGTAAAAATCATGTTTAGCCTAATGAAGTATGTAGGTATAATAATTAGTAGAAGACCCAAGAGAGTATTTATTATTGATTAACTAAAAGATGAATTTATTAATCTAAGATAGTAATTAGGGTGTTGAATAATTATATATAGTCATCATCACCATCTCCCTGCCCTTATACCAATTTATTTGGGGTCGGCGCAGCATGTATTCTTTTTCCATACATACTCTCTTCTTGTACAAAACAATTTTCAAATCATTCTATCGATTATAATCAAACCATTAAGTGTACCGTAAAACATGGCAACTTTGCCCTCGACATTTGACTTTGCCCAGTTGTGTATTTTTTTTAAAACTTAATACATACCAAATTTGTCTATAGTTAGTAAGAACATTTTGTCTATGGTAAAAAATTCATCATTTTTCTGGCAACACTGTGTGAGGCGCTGTCACAGATGTTACTTCAGTTGTCTGTCAGACGTCGTTGAAGTTAGAGTGTTTTTTTGCGGGCAAAAACTCTCAAAAAAACTTTTTCGAGAAGTGCTACTTGGAGTTATCGCAGGTAAGTAATTTTTATACATCCGTTATTACATTGGAAATGAATAATATAGACTAGTTTTCTTCGCTAAATGCGTCATATAATCATAAAATATAACGGTGGGCAAAGCCACAAGCATATTTTTTGAATATCGTTGACAACATTGCCCAACGTTTCTTTTTCACTAGGGTTGTCACCCGAGGTACATTTTTTAACCGAGTGAAAAAGGGAGGGTTCGGATTTGATGAACAGTTAATAATGTTGGTAAACATATAAAGTTTAAAAACACAGTCGGGATTTAGAAGATACGAGGGCTCGTATCTTCCAAATTCTGACTGTGTTTTTTTTTTTGTTGATAGGTTTTAGGTTCTTAATAACTATATGTATTTACATCGAAATCAAAATACCTAGGTACTCTTGTTTTACCGCTACCGCGATAAAATTCATAAAATAATTTCTAATATAATTGTTAAAGTATTTATCTTCTCTCATGTCGTAAAGTTCGAATTATAAACTTGTTAATTTCTGAACTGTCTAAATGAATGCGAGAAGAGATTGTGTATGAAACTGCACAAAATTAGGTATTAAAACACTCCTATGATACTATTAAAAATCTAGCATTAACGAGTCGGTTTCATAAACTGCTATCATAGATTTGTATTTCAAAAAAAAATTTTTTTTTTTCAGTGTGGGTAACAATAAGTCTAGTAACACAAAAAAAAGAGATATAGAAGAAAACTTGGGTCAAGAAAATACAGAGATTATTTCTACAGAAATGTTAAATTTAGCAGTAGAGCTTGTGCAAAATAAATCTATTCCAAGTAGGGAAGCTGAAAAACAATTTGGGATTCCACGGCGATCAATACTAAATAAAGTGAAAAATCGTCACATGAAAACGATAGGAGGGCAAGTAAAACTTTCGCCTGATGAAGAACAAAAATTGGTGAATGTGCTGGTGGCTGCCGGGGAGTATGGTTGTCCAATGACCAAGTTGGATTTAAAAATTCTGGTTTATAATTATTTAGAAAAAAATTCGCGCCTTGACATTTTTAATGGCAAAATGCCTGGCAATACATGGGTAAACCAATTTTTAAATAGATATGCATCAAAATTGTCCGTTCGTACAACACAAAACATAAAACAGGTCCGGGCCGAGAAAGGTCTCCAAGAATTGCAAAATTTCTTTTCTAATTTGCAAGAAACAATTAAAGACATCCCACCTAGTCATATACTTAATTACGATGAGACCAATTTTGATTTAATTTTGATTTTTGAGTTTGATCTCAATATTCTAATGATGTAAAAAATACTATAAATGAATGACTTAGACTGATTATTTTGCATAACAATAAATTATGATAAGTAGGTACTTAGATGGGACGTTGAATGTGTACATGGTCTATTGTTTTATCAAACAGTTTTTTTTTTTCTATCCAGATAGTTATGATAACACTGACGGACTAATAAATCGCATCAAGTTCAAGACGCAATAACTTTTAATATAAGTACTATGACAGTTATTCAAATTTTATTTTCCCGGCTATAATTTTATCTATTACTGCAGTTTATAAATTTACATTTTTTTTAATAATGTGTAGTCTCGACATTTTCATTTAGTTTAATCTAAAAACTTTGCATACTAGTACCTAATCCTGAACTTTGTTGCAGTTTATTTGTCCGTCAGTGTAGATATGTATCCAAATTAAATTACGCTAAATGTTGATTATATTATATAACAATAACATAAAAGATAAGTAAGTACCTAATATTTATAGGTACTTAAAATTACTAAAAATTATATTGCATAGTTAATATTGCGATGAGTCATCGCAATTTTAACTATGCAATATAATTTTTCTGTAAAACTCATTACAAATTTTAGTGTTATATGTTATTTTCATATAAAAACAAAGACCGAGATAGGTACATACTTTTTAGTTTTTTTTTAAGTTTTTTTTAGTTTTTGAACACTTTACAAATAAAGCATATTATGTAAAAAATTATGTTATGTTATTTCCCTTTTTAATTTATCATTATAATATATTACAATATTCCACACTAAAAATTGTTAAATAGTTAAGTATTGTCAATGGTGACAACCCTTGAACAATCGCCATTTTCTACGAAAAATGTTCTAGAAGGCTTTTTGACTTTGCCCACTCATTTTTAAGGGTCAAGGAATGTGAATATTTGGCGTATAATTTAATACATTTATTGCATTGCTCAGTATTCTCATTCAGTCCTTTTCGAATAGTGATAAAGTTCATAGTAACGGAGATCTGTAATGTGGGCAAAGTTACCAAATGTATAAGATTTTTTGCCCAACACCTATAATTGTTATTTTCACTAATAAATATGCTTTTTTTTTACTTTTTTAGTTTTGTGTATCGAGACATGAGCATATAGTATTATGTGGCACCGAAACAATAATCAATTTATTAAAATTTTCAAAAATATCATTAATTAAGCATTTATTTTTTAAATTTATGGGCAAAGTTGCCATGTTTTACGGTACTACATGCTATATGGAGTACTTATATCCTATAGTATTAGTGGATAAGTAGGTTCTAGCACTTAGAATTCTAATACTTAAGTTGAATCATTAGAAAGAAAAAGATCACTTCCTAACTTGTGTCTAATAAAGGAATCTACGCTACAAATAATTTAAAAATAGTTTAAATTACAAAACAAACTTTAAAATCACATTCGCATGTTTGTAGGAGTTATAGGAAGATAAAGGTATCACACTGCAGCTATAATTAAGTTTAACCGTGGTCGTATTGACCAAAGATGACAAGGTTGGCGCAATGATCGAGTGATTTTTTTGGTCGAATCGAATATTTCTAGGATCTACAGATCATAATTTGGGTCCTGTATGCACGTCAGATTTGTGTCATAAACCGTGGAGTTTACAGACACACTTGCGTACAGGAGATTTATTAGAATAGCAACACTGTCATAAAAACACACCTCATCATTGATTCTTCGTTTTATCTAGAAACAACTTTAGTTCTCTTAGTAGTCTGTGATAGATACTAGATGATGTTGTAATGTCCAAAATCGCTTAATATGTAAAAAAGCACGTTAAATTTTTCTCACAAATTCAAATTTTCCGAGGAACGTACCTATTTTTTATTTCCTCAAATCAGTCTACTTGGTAATGCTTAAGTAATGCGCTTACCATTAAATTTTCTCATATCGATGGCGCTTACTAACGAACACCTTTTAATTTATATTGAAATAGAATAGGTATATTTTTTCCACTGACTAATTTACTAAGTTTGTTAACTTCATTTTCATCGTGTAGGTACATTACCAACTTGGTACTCATTAACTTATCACGTGATTTTCCTTTTAAATTCGGGGTGAAAGGTAGCTGACACATTTATATTTTACTTTCGTTTCTATGCCAACGTCTCATACATATAATCATTCATTTAAGGCACAGTAGATCCTAAGATGGCGTGTGTGGTTATTTCGGTCTGGCCCAGAAACGACTTGACGTCAATACGACACAGTTGGAAATGGGGTTAACTCATTACTGTGCAGTAGGTACTGGACAACCTGCCCTTAATAAAGCTAATTATAGATTTATTATATTCATATTTTTTAGGTTTTCGACAGAACATTTGCGAACATTGCGGAAGGAAATAGGGTAACCTTTGCCCCGAGTGGGAGTTAAGTTTTACTTAAAACTTTTTTTAGACCATCTCTTCTAATTTGAGAATAAGCCTTTTGATATACAGTGGGACACATTCACTCATAAGTATGACATAATTTTAAGTAAATTGGACCGATACAAAAATAATTACTAGTCGCAGTTGGTTATTATGTAGGTAGTTTCAAAAGGCAGAAGGGAAAGAGACCTATATTTATTTTCTATACGTCAATGTTCTTATCCGACATCACTTCATCATAAATACTCTGCTGTATCCTAATAATCAGTTTCATTACGTCATCTTCACTCAAATTTACAGACTTTTTGGTAATTTTCTCCAAATGAAATTAATTCTTATACCGTTTCAATGAATATATACATATATATGTGTCTCATAAAACTACTAGTATTGTAGGTAGGTAGATATATTCTTCCAGACCTTGTATTCGTAGTTTCGAAACTAAACCTCGTAAATCAGTTCAATAGTAAATCAAATTACTAGTAGTTATCCAATCATGACGAGACGTAGTTCAGATGAAGTTTATGTATGTCAGAAGAGAAGGACACGGTCTGTTTGGTTTCGACTGGATCAGTTAGGTTAGGTTAGTTTCTCTTTGTTGAGAGGAAACACGCTCTCCCAGCGCGCAGAATGCGCACCGGGCGATAGCGAAGATGGACAATGTTCTCTTGCAGCCTCGTTAAATGGGTCTGGAGGCAATCCATCTAACAGAACTCGGGGTTCCACGCGCGTCCCTCTCATACATGACGGGGAGGACCTGAGCAGACGGGACCAGCATAGTGCGGGCTAGTACCAGTTGGGGCTGCGCAAGATAGGTTTAAAGGAATATACTGTATGTTTCGTGTGTTGATGCAACATGCGTCAAATAATCTCGAAAGGTTTTAAGCTGTATCGGGGATCCCTCTTACACAGTTTACTCTCTTGTACTTATAATGATTATATTTGTTATATTTTGGAACACAAATACAAACAACGAGCGGTACGTAATAAGACCATAAACTAAAGCCATACTATAAGAAGAAGAGTCTTACATTATGTACACAGTGTTGTTTTCAGTCGTCATAATTTAGCTCTAGCATAATCATATCTCTCAACAAATTAAGAACTTACTAAATCGTATTCAGTACAAATGTAGACATTAAACTAGCAGAAGCGTCAAAAAGCTCCATTACTGCGATGTGTGTAGTCCAAGTATTAGATATAGCACTATAAATGTAAGTGGCACCACTAGTCTACCTGGACGGGTCTGTTTGGCACTCCGCCAGTCTACCGCTACTCCGTCTTATGGCCTGGCCTGTGGCTTTGTCTGGGGTATTTCCTATATTTTCATAAATATCCTCTTAATCGTTTTATATCCATCGGTTTATGGCGGCAGCTGGAATTTCCAGATACGAGATTTCTGAGAATATCTGTAGGTATAGGTTTTTATAAATTTAAATTTGACCGGGGTTAGAAAAAATATACGTGAGCCTAACACTTTAAAAAATACTTCAAAACGAGTCACCATTTTTGTTTTGTTATGAATAAGAATGCAATTGCCAGAAACAATGTTTGTAATTGTTTCTGTGCTAAGTATGCTGAAATATTTCCTTCTATGGCTTTTAATATCTTGATGTACAAGGCGGAGAATATACTATTACACAATATAAGGTAAAAATATTGTATTAAAAAATAAGCTTAATGACAAAACTAACTTAAAAAACTCCGTACTAATATTATAGAAGCAAACACACGAAGACTAAATTGTATCCAAAAAATGTTGTTGAGTAATCCTGAGTCAGTGAGTCACTACCACTAAAATTATTCTATAACATTTTGAAAGTCACCTAAATAAAAGGAGACATGATCATGATGTCTTTGCATGTTACGATGATAATTTAAAATATTATAATAAAATCATCTATATACGATAAGATTTATTCACACTCTATCACAAGTGTTCAATACGATACTGTTCATTAAAACTAGTACCCATTATAAATTACGATTATAAACTATAAAAAAAAAACAAATAAAAAACATAGAAAAATACAACATTTTTTAAAACTTGAATGAACACCCAAACTTGACAATATCCCCTGATAAGATCATTTATCAGCTTTTGTTACGTTCAAAATTAATTAAGTTGTTTTTCGACTGCTTAATTTATGTATTATAGAAAGATATTTGATAGAAGCTCTTTAGTAGGTATAGCAAACATCTATCTTTGGTAGGCTAAACAATAGAAAGATTGATTATTAATTTTAGCCGTTAGACAAATCAATTTTTGGAATTACACATTCGATCGATGTTGATAATAATAACATGATCTGTAATATTCCACCCAGCAATAATTTTCTATGATCCTACAGTAATAACCATACCATACCATACAGAAATGTAATGTATCTTGTAATAAATATTTATTACAAGATACATTACATTTCTCTAATTTATGTAAGGTTTATGTAGAACAACCATTTACCATCAAGTGAGCCATATAATAAATTAAAATCATTAAACAACATTTTAGAATTGCGCCCAATAAAATGCGTAGGAGTTCAGAGTTCGTGTGCAAAGTTGATACAGTCCGGGCATATTGACAAATAACAAGCATATGAACTGAATAAGTATGATATTGGATTATATTTACATTATGAAATCATATACCAGCCTACCTATAGCATTTAAAAAGAAACTCCGAAAACTTTATTACCTTTATTAAATAAGTTTCTAAATGATACACAGATGTTTAAAATACAATAAATGAATGTAGAGCCATGTCGGCACAATGATACAAAAGTTATCACAATACAGTAATATGTCGATCACAACATAAAATGATAAATATAACATACATGACGATATATGCAAGCGAAGATATATACAATGCAACATGAGTCCGATCTTCTGTCTTCGATATCAATGATAGTACATTTTGTAGGTCGGAACGCTAAACACATAGTCCAAGGATGGACCTCTGGTTTTGAAGAAATGATTCTCGTAACAATATACGCGGCCTCTGTACCTGCATCAATAATGTTCCTGTTTATTACTTTATCAGGCGATGATTGTGGATGCGGTGATCATGATTGCAATGGATGATGGCTGGTTATAAAGTATTGTTGATTGTTTGGAGTCATGAATGAGTTGGATTTATTATGATTAGTTTATGAAAATCAAGAGTTTTGATTGAAGTGTTAGAGACTAGTCAGCTAAGTGCATCTTTAAGTATGCTTATCTATCAGCCATGGATGATATTACTGACTGCTAAGTGAATTTGTACACCAGAAGTATATTTGGCTTCGGATATTATAATTAAGTTCTGGAATGACTACACCCTCTACTGTAACCCAAATATTACGATGCAACAAGCTGTCTCGATTAATTCCAGAAGACGTTATACAAAGGCGTCGAAATGATAATGGAGATTAATGTGTACAAACGTGAGAAAAAAAAAACAAACTTGTAAATTAAGATATATTATAGTGCGTTACGCAAACGGTGCAACGAACCCGTCGCTAAAATTATACAGTATCGAAGTCACAGGAGGAATGCTGGACGCATTTGAGCTATTAAAATGCATTCTTGACATTTATACTCCTTCCGCAATACATTCCCTCTGGCGAATATGATACTGCCTCTTCGAGCTGTCAGTTTTTGGTTTGTTATGTAGCGCATGTTGAGTTTAGGTGTATCGTGTTACGGTTGTTACTGCAGTGAAAGCTTCACTGACTGAAAGTTGCTTATGACTCCGAGGAGTAACATGTGGTGTTGAAGTATTTATGGATCAGCGGTATAGTAAGCATATGACGGTATATTGAATGGCATTATGTGTGCTATTAAAAACTGGGAGCAATCTTAGAAAATGTATAAAGTATTAATTTTACAGTTATTGAAAAATGGTTGACACAAGTTTAATAAATCAACACAATGATGAATGTTATTTTCTTCATATTGGAGTTATTTTCAGTGGAAGGATGTGAACTAAATATATATTAGTGTATGCAGAAACTATCTACAAAATATTATTCTGGTAACCGAGTTTAGAGCGAGGGTAACGATCAGTTTCACATCGCGCGCATATCCGTACAGTTTATTTACGAAATACATCAATGAGGGCACAGTTGTGCAAAGCTCATGCCAATAATAAATATGTACTCACTTTGATCCAAGGGCTGTTTTGGTGTCGAGAACCTCGACAATGTCGCCGGCTTTTAGAGAAACTTCATCATCGGCAACAGCTGAATAGTCAGCTGATGCGACCACAACATCTTCTACCTGTAACAATACAAAACATACTTTAAAATATCGTTTCAATAAAGTAGCACTGATTCTAGAGGGATGTTCTATAATATTACCTTAGGCGGACTCCTGCTACAACTAGACCTAGATCTCGAACTAGACATAGATCGGGAAGGGTATCGTTTGTAACTTGGCGTTGTTTCTAAGCTACTCATTCGACTTCTTGTGTTCTCTCTTTCTAATAAAACGCCGCTATATTTTCGTGACCAACCACCGAGTTTAGTGATCCTCTGATTATTACTAATATTACAGTATCCAGTGAATGTTTGTAAGTCCTCATCATCATCATCTACGACAGGGCAACTGTACATAGAGAAACGATGCGCTGTTGGCTGACTAAGGTTTAAAGCTGAAAATACGTGTAAGGGCTCAAAGTGTCGGATTCCATTTTCATCAAGAACAGTGTATGCGACTTCTCCGGTTAATACAGAGCGACTAGCTTCACGAGGAACGACCGCTTGCAATCCTTTCTTCATAATTAACAATGCGCCTTTTTGTTTCCTTCTTTGGAATAAGAAGTCTTCCATTGCAAGGCTGTTTTCTGGGTCTAGTAGGTTCAATGGAACATCATCAGAAGTCATTAGAGGAGGCTCCTCGGGGACAATCATGAGCGCAGCACTTTCTCGTACCAAATCTCTTAATTTAGGATCTGTGCGAGCCAGTTCTGGATCAGTCTCCAGTTTGCGCAACGCGGAATGCAAGCTCGGCGTCTTATCCGCTAGTTTCCGCATGACAGTCAGTCTCTTCAGAATGTTAAGACTTGTGGGGTCAGTTGCTATTTTAGACATGCTGTCTGCATCATTTATTACCGACATCAAATTAGCGGCAACATCTCTCATTCCGAGTATTCTGGCGAGTCCGACAGACTGTATAAGTAACTCTTTTAAGTTTTCCTTATCCTTATCTTGAAACAGTACTTCTAATTCCTTGCTGCTCGCCTCTTGTACGGCACATACAATAGCTTTCTGCAAGGTTTCCGTGGCTTCACGATCAGTTTTGACAAATGAAATAGACTCTGAAATGCGACCGAGCACGTGGTGGAGGAGACTGGTATCATTCTTAGAAATATTTTTAAATGCTGGTCCCAATACTTCATTTTCGCTGCTTAAGTAGTCACCAAATTTTTCGATTATATCATCTTCGGTACAGGAATGTTTGTGCAAGGCACTTTTTATAGCGATTTTTATCAATTCAACTTTTGGTTGAGAAGAGTTTTCAAGAATTTCTTCGCGAAGAATTTCTTTATCTTCTTCTTTTTGAAGAATATTAAACATAGCAGCAACTAAATCTTCATCAATAGACTTTCCTAAGATGGTATCAATAGACTTCAAAATCATTTGATATTTTTCTTTGCTGTTATTATTATTGACTTCTTCAAATTGTTCAGCTGTGACTAGAGCAGCAAGCACCGCTGCAGCGATAGAGTTCTTTACATGCTCTTGGTGAGCAGATTGGCCGTTACCACCAGTGAAACCAATGTTGTCTTGCATTTCCATTCGCTTTTTGCTAGCTTTACCTTTTTTAATTTCATTTGGTAATCCATTTTCTTTATTATTTATATGTATTTCAGATTTCAAGTGAGCGCTCATTTCAATTATTGAAGTTATCACGTCCATTAACTGATTTGCTACATCATCTTTCAATCCAAAGTCAGTGACAAAGGCTTTCAATGCCTCGGCATTTCTTGTTTGATTTAATACAACATTGATAGCTGGTAATTCTGCGGGCACTTGTCTGCCAATAGACATCCCAGCTTCAGAAAGTTGACGCAGCATATTTGTGTCAATAGTTAATTCACCTTTCGTAGAAGTGGTGTCATTCGGATTTGTCTTCACCTTCAATAGTTTTAATTCCTCAGGAGTGACGACAAAACTTTGAACGGAGAACTCAAGTCCTTCATCACCTTCAGTCAGATCAGGGGCAACGAACTTCAATCCTTCCGGTGTTTGTACAATTTGTCCAGGGACGAATGTCACTCCATTATCATCAGTCTCAATTACTCTACCGGGAACGAATCTTGGACCTTCTTCAGTGTCAACAACTTGACCGGGAACGAACCTTGAACCTTCGTCTTCTGTAGAGATTACTTGACCGGGAATAAATGTAGGCCCAGCTTTAGTCTCAATAATTTGGCCAGGTACGAAACGAGGACCATCGATTGTATGTATCGTTTGACCAGGGACGAATTTAGGTCCAGATTTTGTATTGACTACTTGTCCCGGAACAAACTTCGGTCCATCAGCTGTGTCGACTACTTGGCCCGGTACAAACTGCTCTCCATTCTCTGTAAACACAATTTGACCAGGCACGAAAATTCCTTCAACCATTGTTCCCGGTACAAATCGAGACTCGTTTGCTTCATTCTTTACAAGTCTTCCTGGCACGACTTTGCCTTCTAGTTTTGGCACCCGTGGTCCAGGATAAAATTCGATGCCTTTTGTTGTTTGTACCATATGTCCAAACACGTATAAAGATTCTTCAGAAAGAGAACACGTCCTTATATCAATCGGTAGACCCACTGGAGCACCTTCAGTAAAATTAATGTCTTCAATAGACTTGGCTACGGAAAATTCAACGTGTCCGTCTGCCTGAACAATAGTTTTACCTGGTATAAATTTTTCTCCACAATCAGTATGAACTATTTGTCCCTCAATGAACTTTGGCCCATCGATAGTTTCAACAGTTGTACCAGGAACAAACGCCAGTTTATTTTTACTCGTTGTTTTCGTGATACCAGGAACAAAACATGTTTCGCCATCAATAGCAACTGTTTGACCAGGAACAAATTTAAGGCCATTCGGTGTAGCTATTGTGGCCCCTGGTACAAAATGTAACTCGTCATCTTGATGCAGTACTTGGCCGGGAACAAACTGCCACTCATTATTAATCTTAGCATTTTGTCCAGGAGTAAAAGTAATTCCACTGTTTTCTGTTAATGTTTGGCCGGGAACAAATTGTACTCCGTCTGGAGTCATGATTGTTTGGCCGGGCACAAAAACTTCTTCAGCTCCAGTGTTTATTATTTTTCCGGGTATAAATTTAAGGCCTTCTTCAGACAGGACTGTTTGACCTTCAGCAAAGCGGTATGTATCATCTTTGTTTTTTATTGTTTGACCACAAACAAATTCTTCACCGTTGGATGTTTGTAGCACTTGTCCAGCAAGGAAGAATGGCTCGTTAGTATTTTCATTTGTGACGATATGCCCAGGTATTAGACCTGGACCGGCGGGAGTATTCACGCTTAAACCAGGCACAAATACAGGGCCAACAGGCGTGTCAACTGTTTGTCCAGGTACAAATATTGGTCCTTGTGGCGTATTTACAACTTGACCAGGAATAAATGTTTTTGCTTTATTTATGTCCAACGTGAGCCCAGATATTTTTGCCACTTTCTCTCTTTTACCTTTTTTGATATTTTTAACAACTTCAGAAAGATTTTCCATTGTAGGAAGTATATCAACTTTATCACATTGCACTAATTTTTCAATAATGTCTGCAGTGTCAGTTAAACGTTCCTTAGGTATTTCCTTGACGGCACTTAACACTGTTTCAGTCGGTCGACTTTTGATCGGCTTTAATGGGTTAACACAGGGCACGTTTTCTAAAGTTATAGACACTTCACCAACATTACGGTCGACTTCATAAATTTCCGCATCACAGTGGTGTGGGGTTATTTTTATTGGCGTTGGTAATTTTGTCACTTTAGGTACAACACGATCATCAGTTAAATCTTTTTCAAATGTTTCCCAATCCCACGTTTCAATTAATGGGTGCATATGATCCCTCCATTCACCAGCACTCATAATAATACTCGACTTTGAACGCATATGTTGCGCATCAAAACTATTATTACTAAATGTTTTGAGATCGTGCTTTTCATGTTTGATTTCTTCAAATTTAGCTTTTTTCGCTTTACGTTCAATGCGATGCTTTTCTTCCTCTAACTCCTGTACTTCTGCTAATTTCTCTTTATTTTCAAATATTTTCTTCATAGAAGACAACCCAGCTGCACGTTTCCTCTTTTTCTTTCTTTCTTCTAATTCCTCGATTTCTCTTTGTTTCAAAACTTCAGCATTTGGTCCTTCACCTTCATACATTTCAATGTCTTCGGTGAAATCTTTAAAGTCCATAGAGACACTACGACCTTGCTTTGTTTTTATTAAAACTGTATCAGAATCCTTAGCCAGCATAACGTCTCTGACGTCACCATCTCGCACAGCCGCTTCCATCTGAGCGGAGAAAACCAAACTGCATCGTCTTTCTTGCACTGTATACACATAACGCTTGTCTTCAGTCACTTGTTTAGCCAATAACATTTCTATTAAGATTTTCTGCGCTTCCGTAGATCCATCAAGTACAGGAAAAATATATCTGTAGTCTGGAAGTATTTCGTGTTTTCTGTTGCCGTAAATAATCTCAGGTGCGTAGTGATGTGGTCCAAGTTCACCGGATACATTTGTGATTTTACATTTTGCCTTCGACGAGCGGGAGGTGAGAAGTACTGGAATGTAGTGGTGTGAAGGCAGCCCATAAGATTTTCCGGTGATCCTGCAGCATCGTTTAGCATCAGCTGGCGAGATAGGGGCAAGCAGCGGGAAGTAATTGGGCTTTGGCAGCCCTCGACTGCGACCAGTAATTCTACAGAACGACATCTTGACTTTCTTAGGCGGGCATATTTGTTTATACAATTATTCGGTAGCTTAGTTTATTTTTGTTTGAAAATCGCGATCGTAGCGGCGGAAGATTCGCGTGCGCGTTTGGGCGCGTGTGCTCGGAGCGGAGTATGCAGGGCGACTAACGCCGTGAAGCTTGGCGGCTGAGCTTTAGGCGCCCGCGCATCGATTCGCACCTTCGGCTCAGACGGTGTGCCGTATATTTGTTCCGGTTACAGGTTATTTATAAACAAAAGAAAGATGAATTTATTCTTTTAGCCAAAACATATGACACAGTTTCACGTTAAAAACAACTAAACGGTAAATTGAACAGCTTTATCTGAAATATTCTTTATTATATTAATATAGTCCGGTTTCCATCTTCATTATAAACGCGTCATAAATACTAAAATTAATAATAATAAAAAAAAACAGTAAGTACGAAAGAGATGTCATCCGCATAAAATACTCGCAGTTAATAAACCAAATCTCATTTAGTCTGGTTGTCATAGCAGTCAGTGGTTAACCTCGTCAACAAACGGTTATTTTTAATTTTCCAATCTAAACCTGAACCTTCGCGGTTATTGCAAACGGACGCGGTCACATCCACGGTTTATTTTTGTTTTAGAAATTAATAGAAAGTTGTCAACGTGAGATGTAGGTGAAGAACAAACGTTAATGATTGTAAACTATACACGAGACATATTATTATAATTACTACATTATTACACAAAATAAATAAAATAGATCGGTTAAAAATTTTACTAAAATTTGTCATAATATTAAACTGCTGAACTAATTGATCCTTTAACTTATTGAAAATATATTTTAAATTTCTATTGTAAATCAACTATTCACTCTTCAAGTACTTTATAGTGACCATAGCAACTGTGTTAAACCCTAAATACTTGTAGTTGAAACTCTTAAATTTAATATAGTATTTTAATTATCTGAATCTAACTATGACATAGTGTAGATACACATACAGAACCATTGACCTATATAGTGACATACTAGTTTAATGTAACTATAAAATTAAAAGGATTAACTCGCACTATACACCTTGGATCGCTTGACGTTTCCAACAGCTTGCATTGATTATGGTCACAAGCAGACTGAAAAAGGTATAACCTTTTTTATTATATTATATGGAAAAAGAAGACGGTCGTGAGCAGGATTTGAACCTGCGCCTCCAGGATAAATACTCCAGGCGCTCTGACCACTAAGCCATGTCGACCTCTGCTCACGACCGTATTATTTTTCCATTTAATATTGTAATTTTTTAGTTCGCTAAGCATTCGTTAATGCTTTTCAAAGAATTATCAGTAATTAATTCCTGTTAGTTTTATAGTATTGTCATGCAATGCGATAGTTTAGAAGTTAGTAGTTTGATGTATCTATGTGTCTGAAATACACAATTCGGTAAATAATAATAATCCATTACGTATTTAGAATTCGAACAGTTCTCAAGGCGTATCACGTCTAATTCATACTTAGACTATTTTCTACTATTTTCAGAATAAAACCATCTTTATTTCATAACCAACACGTTTGTTGAATTAACCCTGTTTTTTTTTTTATTTGGTATCGGGAACTGGGCTGACGGATCTCCTGATGGTAAGCGATTACCGCCGCCCAAGGAAAACTGCAACCCCAGAGGAGTCGCAAGTGCGTTGTCAGACTTTTAAAGGGTTTGGGCCTCCAGTACTCTCACTCACTCTGCGAAACACAACGCAAGCAAGTTGTTTCACGCCAGTTTTCTGTGAGGCCGTTGTATCACTCTGGTTTTTTCCGGGTCTGGGTGTGTAGGCATGTGAGATTATGTGGCTGTAAACGCACCAACGATACAGGAAAAAGAAGTTTGTGGCATGGTAATGTTTTAACGTTTTTGATCAAGAAGCATAATTTTCTTTATAGGGTATGATTGATGAACAATAGCAGAGGAAGACAGAGGAAGCGATGGATGGATTGTGTTAAACATGATATGGCTAGAAAAGGAGTGGCTAACGATATGACAGCTAAAAAAGATATGGAATACGAAAACATGCTGCGCCGACCCCAAAGAAATTGAGATAAGGGCAGGAGATAATAATGATGATGAACAACTTGGTGTCAGAGATTAAACAGCCCGTAAGTATGCGACATGGCTTTACACACTAGGGTCTTGGATGCGATCTTATGGTCTTTAATTCAGTCCAAACAAAAAACTCCGTAAAAAAAAGTCAGTAACAAAAGTCTATCACTGCTTATAAATTTTGGTAATATAATACTATATTTAATAATTATAATACTCCTCCAGACTGTATTTCGGTCATGGCGGCCTATCTCCGAGGAGATTAGCTAATTATGCAGGAGATATTATAGTGGACAAGAGTATGCGCAAACACAGGTGCACTCCCTTTTCCTTCACTCTCATAGTCCGATGGGACGGCAATCCGACACGACCGGAGAGAGATCAGGCGCAGGACGGTATTACGTCCTCTACGAAGCACGGGGATGTCATACTACCAACTTCCTAACTCCGGGCTGTTACTGAAAATTTCTTAACAGAAAAAACTTTGCGCGACCTGAGAATCGAACCCAGGACCTCACGCTCAGCAGTTACGCGCTTGGGACCAATAGACCAACGAGGCAGTCATTTTCTATTTACTGTGTAATTAATTTTAGTGTTTGAGCAATGAAAGAATTTTATGTGACATAAAGACGACTCAAGTAATAGATTGTCTTAAATAACGTAGCTATGTAATTCATTATCGTATTAAAGAGAATATAGAATGGGTAGTTTGAATTCCAAACAGGACATTTGTACAAAACATTTTCGTGCTATCAGCGCTACGGTTGTGTCACTGTGTACCAATATCCATAAAATATTAATTTGTCTTCTAATCTCCTCATAAACATGGCGCTGGGGGAACTGAAACCTTTATATGTTAAGGTTAATTTTATATTATAATAAAACAACTTTTAACCGGATTAATCGCGTGTATTATTGGTTTTTTGATTATCCTGACGTTTCGAACACTTTGCAGCGTTCGTGGTCGCAGGAGGAGGTGGAGGAGTCCGCGAAAAACAAAAAAAAAGACACGCAATTAATCCAGTTAAAAGTTATTTTATTATAATGTGTAGTGATCGCGCAAACCTAAGATGTTAATTTTATACTAAGTCACGATGAAGACTTACACACATACATATATAGCATCACGCCTGTATTCCCCGAAGGGGTAGGCAGAGGTGTACACATTTGTAAACCCACTGTAAGAGCTCTTGTTAGCTAATACATATGTTGAGTTTGATGCAAGAAATAATGATAGTCTTGCGGACTTCTTAATAAAATATATTCTTGATAATAATGTGTTTACATTAAGACGGACAAAAAGGTACTCAATAATATTTAATAAACGTATGAAATATGTATGAAACGTTTTACATAAGGTAAAATTGCTTATGCTAGCTAAATTAATAAATGTGCGATGTAATCGTACACCCACATTTTACCAATGCTGTTTTGAAGTCCCCTGTGGTGAGCCTATTGTCATCTACTAGAAATAATTCCAAACTCCGCGCTGCTACTGAGATATCCTAACAGAAGAGCTCAATAACACTTTTCCTGACCCGGGAATCGAACCCAGACTCTCATTCTCAACAGTCCCGTTTGGAACCACTAGACAAACGAGGTAGCCAATATTTGATTATTCGTATGACAATAATCTATATTTTCAGAATTGGTAGTCTAGAACTTCAATGTCGTGTCCACCGAGAACTGTCCTTTTCTACCAAAAAAATACAGTTGAATGGTGGTTAAATGGAAAGCCATTATTATTCACAGCTAGTCAATAATTATTAAACAAATAATTATCGTATAGTCTAGCTATAAAAAGGGCATTATAATCACAACGTGGGCGACCATTTCACGAGCCGTTTAGCAAATGAGGTCGCAAAATAATGTTGACACTAAACTGATCGCTGTACAATCCTATATAATTTCACACCAGATTCCGTCGGTACAGCTGACAAATGGCAAGTAATATTTCCACTCAGATGTAATAGCGGAGAAATTTCTGACCACTTTACTTATTTAAGATTCGTTGAGAGAAGTGTATTTGATAAATTAATACTGTTATGTTATATAAGTGTTTTATTTAATATTTTATTTTAGGCAACTGCTGTTTCCATGAGAGCATGAGACTAACTACAATAATTTTAGCACAAGGAAGCGATGGTAACAGTATGTTGCAACGGCCTGCCTCTACAACAAAATGAGTTAAATACCATTTAAACCATTATATTTATGGGTATTTAAATGTAATGGCTACAGTTAAAATACACATGAGTTGTTGCCAGGCTATGAATACAATTTTACCTAACTGGCCATTCACCTTTGAAGTTTCATCTTGTCTATTAACTTCGTTCGCAATTAGAATGCCATATATGTATTATAATAAAATAACTTTTAACCGGATTAATCGCGTGCATTATTGGTTTTTGTTTTTCCTGTCGTTTCGATCACTTTGCAGCGTTCGTGGTCGCAGGAGGACTATTGTTTTATTATAATGTGTAGTGATCGCGAAAACCTAAGATATTTTGTTTATTTATTTATCCATGTACACACAATATAAAATTATAGGATCGTTGCTTAAGAATATGATGTACAAAGGTACAGCTTATTTCTAAAAGAAATCTCTGCCAGCAGACCTGTGAGATGAAAATTTAATACACGAGATGTAGACACGGTGTGAAAATACGTGCCTATTAATCATAATACATATACATACTTGGTTATACTAGTAAAAGAACATACAAAAGAAAATAATAAACATACTTAATATAAAAAGATGAACTAAATTGACATACATAACCCTACGCATATATATGACTTTCAAACAAAACAACTATTATATATTTTTTTATATATGACTTTCAAACAAAACAACTATTGGGTTAAGGAAAGATAGTGTTCCTTAACACGTTTTTAAAAAACTAAATATTATCCATATTATGTAGTTTTTTTTATCTGCAGTTAGCTATATTTGTCCTTCATTGCCATTAACACGTTTTTTTCAAATAATATTACAATGCATGTTATGATAATGTAGATACCATCACAACTAAAAAGTTGTTTAAGTATAGATAATTAGTTAAATTCGAAAGATTACTATTTATTTTTCTAAAGAACGGATTGTAACCAATAACCATAGTGAAATGATATTTTTGCAGATATTATGAGTAAACTTGATATATTGAAAAGAATTTCGCTCTAGCTCAAATAGCTGTACCAAGACATCTTTTAGCATGTGACTTCACTTGTAAAGAAACCTAAAACAGCCGGTCACGACACAACCGCATGATTTGTACTGTCCAGTGCCAAGCTTTCATCGAATGACTTATATTTAATTAGGCAGCTCTAATGAATACTGCTCTAATTAGATTAATAAATATGTCTACATTTGTCTACAACATTTACTTTTGCACGAGAATTGCACGATATTTGATGGGTATAGTGTCATCATCTTTCGCAACGTGGCTGTGGTTTGATTTCCTGTCGCACTTGGTTAGAATCTGAGAATCAACTGCCTCGTGGTCCCAAGTGCGACTGCTGAGCAGGAGGTCTCGGTTTCAATTCCCGGGTCGGGCAAAGTGTTATTGAGTTTTTCCTGTTAGGAAATTCTCAGTAGCAGCCCGGCGTTTGAAATTCTGCCCGGTCGATGGCAATAGGCTCACCACCTATTATATGTGACTTGATAACAGCATTTGTGAAATGTGGGTGTACAACTGTGTACACCTCTGCCTACCCCTTCGGGGAATACAGGCGTGATGTTATGTTATGTAATGCGAATCTGAAGGTAGCTATATTATAAATGCGAAAGTTTGGAGGATGGATTGATGAATGTTTGTTACTCTGTCACGCAATAATTTCCGAACAGATATGGGGCACGCAGATAGTAGATAACCTAAACTAACACATAAGATAATAACTTTTTATCCCGGCTGGACCCAAATTCTGACGTCCAGGCAGGCAAAGTCGCGAATAGAGGCTAGTAATTTAATGAGACACTATCGCCTATTTTTTTGGGGGCCTTTGTTTGTACGTTATCCCGTGCACAGCAAGGCTCAAGGAAGACCCCTTTACAGTCTCCCTAGAGATGTGCCCGCCCTAACAGCCGTTGCACGTTGATTATGAAACTGTTTTTTTTATGAAGATCCAATTCTAAGGAATTTCACACAGGGGTAGTTTTCCTTCAGAGATGCATTAGAATTGTATGTTAAAAAGCTATAGTCTACGAGAGGTTCCTCATCATTATCACCAACAGCCCTCAATATCCCACTCTTGGGTATATCTCTTAAACGAAGCCATTTCCTCCGATCCTTATCCTCTTTTTGCATTTCTACGAGAGGTTTACTAAAACGAATAAATGAAGCAACACATTCTCGTTGAGAATACTCTACATTCATATTCTAACCATCACAAACCATGTGTTAGCCACATTACGACTACTTAGCCTAGTCTGTTTATATTTGAGTGACCTAACTTTTTGACGGGGACCTTGAATACGTTTTATTTTTGGTATAATGAAAATAAATAGCAAAACATTGTATGTAATTGGGTCAGGTGCACTGTGCAGTGTGAATTTTCGATTAAAACGTTCGATTTTGACGAGTTGCTTGGAATCTAAGTTTTTACGTAATTTAAACTGATAAGCAGATAGAATTCTGAATTTATTGATGTTTTTTAAATAACTGCCTCGTTGTTCTAGTGGTCCCAAGCGCGACTGCTGAGCATGAGGTCACGGGTTCGATTCCCTGGTCGGGCAAAGTGTTATTGAGTTTTTATGATAGAAAATTCTCAGTAGCAGCCCGGAGTTTGGAATTGTGCCCGGTAGATGGCAATCAGCTCACCACCTATTACATCGGACTTAATAACAGCATTGGTGAAATGTGGGTGTACAACTGTGTACGCCTCTGCCTACCCCTTCGTGATACCCCTACCCCAGGCGTGATGCTATGTTATGTTATGTTTTAAATAGCAGATTTTATGTGAACTACGCCGAAATTTTGCCATAATTCATTTAAATTTTAAATTTGAACTTTAAGGTTCTATTTTCAAAGCTGTTTTTTTATGAATTAAATGTATTTCTAATGTATATTATATAAAAATATTAGCTTTCTGCACTCCTGCATATAAACTTTAACTAAGACAAATTTCATACTCCTCCGTCCGCACAAAGTTTTTGCTTCACGTATTTACTTTTTATACATAGATGATGTATGTAATAACATCCTTTCTATGCAATACACTCATCAAATTTAGCCTTCGATTTCACGTAAGTAGTGATGTAGCTATGTGAAATCTTTAAATATTTTTCGGCGATGTCGCGTATCAAAAGTTTGATTCGACATCGCTGCGGGCTCAGCTTATGGATAAGGGCTCCGTTCGAGTACAAAACTAGTCAGGCAATGAAAAAAAAAATGCACGTGAGTAGTAACCGGTGAACAATAAATAATATGAATGTGTCTCATTTAAGGTATTATAATAAAATGTTATTTTGAATAAACAAGCAATTATCTCCCGAGGTCGGACACTTAATAAATAAATAAAATAAAAAAGCCTTTATTTCTCCTGTAGATCTTACATACCTAAAACTTATATTATACTAATTAGATTTCTATAACAATCCTAGCACCTAACTTTTTTTTAACTACTTTACTTATTTAATCTATTACATAATGAAGTTATAATTTTAAATAGAAAAAGAATACGGTCGTGAGCAGGATTCGAACCTGCGCCTTTCTGATAAATACTCCAGGCGCGAACGGGGCGCAGGTTCAAATCCTGCTCACGACCGTATTATTTTTCCATTTAATATTATAACTTTAGAGTTCGCTAAGCATGCGTTAATGCTTTTCAAAGATTTATCTATATCTATTACTTATTTATTTACTTAATTCATCTTGCTTATTTGGTATATGTATTATTTTTCATATATTTCCTATAGTTTGTATCTCTCTTCGCCTTCCTCAAATCGTAAGTTTTGTGTAATTTTAAATCGTTAATACTAAAAAAAGAAACTTCCTTCAAAAGGCCATAACACCTACGCATTTCGTTGAAGTAATTAAATCGGACACAAAAGCCAGGCCCGACTAATATCAAGACCATATATCAGACGATTGAAGTAAAATTGATAGCCTCCTGAAAGCTACCATACTCCAACAAGGAAATGCTTTGATCAAATCACCTTGATACTTGGTGTGCAGACGGGTAAGGTCGGCGAGACCTTAGGTGTTGCGAATGGCAGTAAATTTGTCATCAGTCTGCGATATTGTAACGTACCATGACGTCTCGGTCGACGTTTCAAGAATTGTAATTGGGGACTATGACTACTCGTGTTAGAGTTGTTAATAAGATTTACAATTTTATACCTAATATAATAATCAATGCTATATCTACCAAGTTTGAAAAAGCTTTTAAAAAGTAGTAATTTAGTGAGAAGCTGTTGCAGATATATTAGCTATGCCAAAGTATTTTTTCTAACATCTCTAAAGTCTCAATAATTTTTGAAAAAGTTATAATGAGTATAATGACATATAATTATATTTTTACTATGGTTCGGGTTGTTCGAGATTTAAAAATGCATTCACTAGTTTAAGAACATCCTATAAAAGCGTTACAACCGGCAGTTCGGAGAACAAAGATGTAAATCTAACTGGCCGTGTGTTATTTCAACCGAAACCAAAGTGTCGGCCATTCGTCAACCGTCCATTGAGAAAGCGGAAACGTCGAAAAGCTCAAAGTAGGCGACACCTGCGCACACGCCACTTCCGGCGGACGTCAGGTGTCGGCCTAGGTAAAAATAGACGACATTGCGCACGGTATCAAGTTCAATCTTTGGGAAATTACTAGTTTTGAATGAATAGTCAAGACTGATTCGTTTGCGCGGAGTTAGGATAATTGAAAGGAATTTTGTTCATATGAACAGTTTGTCAAGAAATCTCGTTGGAAAAGCAAGGAACATTAAACAAATTGTACGATAGCTTCACAAAATACTAAGATAGGTTCCTAAAAAATTGAGAGCAGAAATAAAATGTCACGTAATAAAACTAATAGCGGCTATTCACTGGAATGATACGTGGATGTCCCATTGGCATCATTGAGTCAGTGTTTTGACTCACTATGCGGCAATAAAGGAAATAAAAACAATATATCTTTTGGTTTCCACAAAATGTGTAGCAAATAATGTGTTTTCTTAAAAACTTTAGGATTTTTTGTGGTGGGAACTAATAAATATTCGAGTAAAATATCTCTGTCCTGAGTTTTTCTTTCGATATAGATTGGATTCGTAAGGATGACACAATAAGAGCTTAGTTAACAATATAATAAATAAATACCTCAGCTAGACACGTGAAAAAAAAACATTTTAATAATATCTACAGTTTTCATTTATAGTAGGTACACCCGAAAAAACATTAAAAATACAAGTTTTTACAAACATACCGACAATGGGCGGCCTATTTTGCGTCTCCGATGCACAAGTTGATCTTTCTATTAGTCAACTTTGGGATGGAATTGCACTATCGAGTTGTGTGTGTGTGGTCTATAATCTGTTGGTTATTAATTACCAGACATAACATAATATAGCACCACGACTCTATTCCCCAAAAGGGTAGGCAGAGGCGTACACAATTGTACACCCACATTTCACCAATGCTGTTATGAAGTCCCATGTAATAGGTGTTGAGCCTATTGCCATCAACCGGGCACAGTTCCAAACTCCAGGCTGCTACTGAGAACTTTCTAACAGAAAAACTCAATAACACTTTGCCCGACCCGGGAATCGAACCCGAGACCTCCTGCTCAGCAGTCGCGCTACCACTAGAGCAACGAGGCAGTTACCAGACACATAATTTTATTGTTATTAATTAATATTTTGTACTTCTCCGATTCGAAGTTTTAACATTCTTTGACTTTTGTAGGGACTTTAGTTTGGACTAATATTGTAACTGCGTGGAAGATCGCGCATGCGATGGACTGATCAGATAAGAAGATCTTGTGTGGGCAGTCCCTTACATGCGTGTACCAGAATCGCCGTTAATAGGAGAAAATGGCGGGACATCGTGCGAAATCCTCCGGAGAAAAAAATTTAAATTTCACTGTTGTAATGTCATTTATAGGTTCTGCATAATTCTAGTTTCTGCCTACTCACATGGAAAAAAGGCGTGAGATTTTGTATGTACATACCTACGTATATGTGTACATATTTTAAATAAATTCTCATAAGCAAATACTTCGATGGATCACCAACAGTCCCCAACAGCGATGCATCACATCTGTCAAGTGTCAACACATATTACCATATCTCGTGTACAGTGTCCTATTTGCAACGTCGAAGCGACAAGTGAGCAATACAATATATCGCCTAGTGTCCACACTGATGCACTAAAGATGTTAGAATTCCGAATAAGATCTAAACGTACAAATCGGTGCACTAACAAAGTTGCAACCAAATTTACGTTTATGTAAATTAGAGAAAATAGATTTGTGTGCCAAACGTGATTCGGTATCTCTGTGGCTTGTGTTTATAGGTACGTGTGACTTATATTATGGACAGATAGATACTTATTTAATCATTAATTGGTTGGGTTTATTAATTATTAATGTTATTAATTATTTTGTCGGTATAGTCGACCATACAATTGCTTTCAAAGTCAAAGTCAAAGCATTTATTTCAATTAGACCGTTTACAGGCACTTTTGAATTGTCAAAAAAATATACTAGTTGCCACGTTCCAAAGTGTAGATTCCTGTGGAGAAGAACGGGCAAGAAACTCCACGGTTACTCTTTTTCATCAAACAATTACAATATTTTGGTTACATTGTATTTATAATATAGAAATCATATGTGAGAACAATGTAATATGAAGTCTATAGAGTCTAGTTACAATTCAAAACTTTTCCATGACAGTTTAGAGATGACCAGCCCCAACCAACGGCGCCCGTTCACGAACATGACGCCAGCGTCAGCATCACTAAACTCGACCATATTGTAGGGAATCTAATGACCCAACACAAAGGCCACCGTCAGCGGGACATTTGAGTGAGAATGACATACTCTAACTGCCAGACAATAATCAAATATATTTAATCATGTAGAATATGTAAATGATTACATGGTACTCACATTTACAGTATAATAAAAATGAAATGCTAAATTATTAGACAAACGTATTTTTAAAAATTATTAGATTAAGGACTGAACAAGACAAAAAAATTGTCCATCAAAATTATATAACAATGTCAAAAAACAAAATAACTACATTCTAAGAGACAGTACGTCGAAGTGATGTTGTTTGTAACATTGATTTGTTAGTCAGAGTGCTTGTGGAGCAGGACTAGCTTTACCATTCTAATGCTGAATTTCGTTTGCACATCATAATATGACAAGGTCTATTTTCGTTTACAAGATCAAAGTATCAATCAGATACTGTCAACCTTATTGACATTTTAATTTACTGGAAGTTTTTGTCAAATATGGTAAAACAATTTCGTGGTCGACTATACATGTTTGTATATTATTTATCAGATGCTTATTTATTTTATAATTTATATACACACTAAATAAAGGAAAAGAAGTTAAGAAGAAAGGTTACAAATATTTAATTGAAGTACACGTTAATAATGCAAGATAAACCTTCAATCTATTGACTTGCTAATTAGCAGACACGTTAGAATGTTATTGTTATAAAGTACAATTTTGTACTTTAACGAGCCATGGGATTGCAAGTAGCTAAAGAGATGCTCAAGTAACGTATTATTATTAACCACCCGTAGGTCTCTGACGAGGCTTTACACGTCGTAGTGTAAATCTTTTAGGTGTGCTGGGTTCCTCACGATGTTTTCGTTCACCGTTTTAAGCAAGTGGTAATTAGTTAAAGATAAATCTTTGAAAAGCATTAACGCATGCTTAGCGAACTCTAAAGTTATAATATTAAATCGTATCGTCGCGTAGTGGTCAGAGCGCCTGGAGTATTTATCCCGGAGGAGCAGGTTCGAATCCTGCTCGTGACCGTATTATTTTTCCATTTAATATTATAACTTTTGGTAATTAGTTTATAATATGTTTATCACATGACTTCGAGAAGACACTGGTGCGTGCCTTGGATTCGAACTTGACTTGTCAGTCCGACGGTCATACCACTAGGTTATCACTGCCATTATTAATTTATTACCTTTTCAAATAACATCTCAATATCACAAGGAAAATCTTTACCGAGAAGTCTATAATTTTTTTCACACGGCAAAATATTGGCCAACAATTATATTTTTATTACTCATACAATTTTCCCGCGACTAACTGTGATGGACATCATGTCATTGACCATTTCCCTGAAACGTTTTACGACTTACGCCTTCACAGAAAAATTACCGTAATTTTGGATTTTTGGCAATAAATTATAAGCACTGGGGACACAGAGTGATCGAGATAAAAACCTCATTTCTCTGATATGATCCATTTGTTTACGGAGCAAAGAGGTTATGCTATAAAAATTTTAGACATTGTCTATAACAATTTTCTTTGATAATAATCTAGGGTAAGTTATGTTCATATTTTTATTATTAATAGTTTTTTTTATTTATAGGTTTGTTTACGTACATAGCATTAAATTGGTGCCTAAGTTTACCACATTACTATAAAAAAATAAAATTTTATGTAAGAAATAAAATTTGTGCAACGAATACGACTTTCGAAGGAAATCCCCAGTCGTGGGCGGGAAAAATTGACATCAGTCATTTAAAGTAAAAAAAAAAACGACAAGCAATGGAAGTAAATCTTGCAGCCTAATTAAACCGTGATTTAGAACATCTATAAAATGACGCAGATAATTTTATCAATGGATTAGATCAAACACGAGATGAAAGAACTCATTAAACAAGACTGGACTTCAAAATGTAAGACTCAAGAGATTTGGTCGCTGTACTTACCTATCTTATTGGATGAGATTCAAAAAGACCTAGCTGCGTTGACAAATGCAGACTGACACAAAACTAGTTCGAGTATTTAAAGGATTCTTAGAAAACGCGATTCTATTTCGTTGTTTCTAGTGCTTATTTCTAGAACTTATTCGTAAACTCGTCTAAGTAAAATTATTTTTGAAACTGTATCGAGGTTTCAGGCTAAAAATAGCGTCTACTACCAACGCATTGTGCATCGCTAGAAATTCAGCTCACCTGTTTATTTAACAAGAGAAACAATATGATATTTTGTGAAACGATAGAGCTTCTAATAACATTTGAAGACTGTCGAATTGTTTATGTTATTGAACACGTTGCAAATGGTGATTCAGATCAAAAGCTTATAATATTACTGAGATATTACAGGATGCAAAATGTTTACGTACAATAATTGTAAATTTCAAAATGGCAGACGCAAAGAAAATGTTTTATTTAACGACTTCAACATTATTTAGGTTAATTTGATATAATTATATTTTATTTTGGCAAGTTAGATCCGGTCGCACTCATTAGAAATTGTCGTTAACACTAAGAAATTATAATGTCTCTAAACAAACTAAGGAAAATTGATGAGGAAAATTGTTTGGAAAATTTAGTAGTTCAAACACACAATTTAAGCATGACATGTTTGTATGTAGCTGTAGAAATAAACACTAGCGGGTAACCTTGTCTTAAGAAAGTATGATATACAAAGAAAAGCTTCTGTAATTAAAAGAAATGTAAAATAAAATATACGACGAGGCAAAACCCAGTCGTTATAACATTGAACATCTCGGAACATAGTCAAACCCGAAGAATGTACGTGAACCGGTGTTAATATTGAACATCTCACAAACAACTATATTCGAAGAACGTAAATGGGTACCTATTATGAAGTATATAGCTTTGGAGGACACGTGAAGCCATCGGTCCCGGCTATTATTAAATATGAGCAGTCAATAAGCCAAGTCAGAGACCTACACTTGTCGTATCATAACTGTGCACATGTCTGAAGGTGTACGCAAGTACGCTGTGCAGTACTCAATTTTACGTTAATAATAAAAGAACAGTCGATTTCATTAATGTTTTGCGGTCTTGACTTTAGTCATGGGTAGCACACACATATTCAATGAGGATTCTGCGAGGCACTATCTTTCAAGTTAGCACACCTGTGAAAAAGAGTGACTGTGCTAGCACAATTGAGGCGAGGCCGCCGCGAGTACTGTGCTATCCTAAGTCTGGAGGCAGGTGTGTGCATGTGGTGTTCGCCGAACACGCTGGCGCATATTATACAACACACGCACAATTAACTCATTACCACGATCTAGTGAAGTGTCAGCTCAATACTCTACTTTCTCATTCACTCTATTTTCACTCGCAACTCTGTCACTCGATTTGTGAAGTGCAGTGCTGGACTCTGCTGAGATAGCACATTAAAATTTTGGACGTGGATGAAGTGAAAGGCATATGTAAGGATCGAAGCAGGTGGCGTTCTGTAGTTTCTGCCTACCCCCATGGGAGAAGGGCGTGAGTTTATGTATGTACTTGTTGCAATAATGGTTGAGGCTCCAATTCAGAGAAAGATTATTATGAGAAGAATTTTCCATAACCGTGCACGCAGTGTGAGGTATTTTTGGAGTACTACTAATAATGTAGGTCTCTTAGTCCGTGAGGCGCCTTGCTCCATAAACACATTTGTACCTAATATTTGCAATAATGTTACAGTAGGTAAATAATAGAACAATGGTTGCATCAGAAGATGTGTTGAGTGATGTGACAGTAACAGTAATGAGATATTGTGCTCAATATTCTATCTTTGGCAGCCGGCAGACTTGTAGCACCATTTCGATAAGTGGCCAGTTTCTTATGTTTGGAGAAAAAAAAAAACGATTATTTTAGACACGCGGCATAGAGACAGTTATAACTAAATTAAGATTTTCGTCTCAAGCAAAACCAAAATAAACGTGCATTATTTTTCATTTTGCACAAGATTAATTCATCAAAACTTTAACTTAAAATAATGAATGAATACTTAATTCTTCTAAATGGCAGCCGAAAATTTAATTTCCATAACATGGTGGTTTCGATACACAGTGGAGAATATAGGTAATTGAATAAATGATTAACACAACAATAAATATTCCCAAAACTACAAAAGGCACAGTAAGTATCTTTTAAGAAAAATAAACTACATACAAAGACGATACATGAAGGTACTAGCTATAAGCTCATCAATCAATCAATCATCAATACATATAGTAAAAATGTAACGGATCGCTGTCTGTACATGGAAGTTATATGAGAAAAAATATTATTGGGACTTTTATCCCTCAAATAGCACCCAAAACAATGATTGTTAGAATTTTTGTCTGTTTATTTGTTTGTCTGTGCGTTTGTGCACGCTTTACGACATCCACGCGTACGGAGTCGCGGGCACAGCTAGTATAAAATATTTATGTAGTCTAAACAGTCGACGTTTATTTTTGTTAGTACATCTTGACAAAAAAGTCTTTTGACGGTTAGAACTACTTTACAAGTCTCTGCCACAGAATTTAGACGATTCATGTAAGCGATTTTAGCCTTTATGAGGTCGAGCGCCGACATTTCCAACTGTACGTAGGCGAAAACTTCTCCATATGTGTGCAATCACATAAGTACGTCATTACTACCGCACAATGAATGTATCTCACAGTGACGTGACACACGCTTTGTTCCTCAATTTAATACTCAGTGAAAGAACAACAAACCGCTATTGTTTCAGCAATAAACTGTACAATTACTTGCGGTGTAAATGTACTGACAAATTTAAGTGGCAATTAGCCTTTGTGAAAGTACTTGCAGTTGGTTCTTGGAATAGGAATATATTTGTTATTGTTCCGGACTGTGAAATCTTTGTTTGTACAATGAATAAAGGTAGTCTTAACATGACATTTTCAGAAAACAAACAGTAAGACAACATGGGAAGCACGTGATGGTTACTGAAAAGAAATATAATAAAAGTAAGCATAACAAAATGCTAGGATGTTGGCAGAAGGGAATCTCTCAAATCAAGCGAGAAATTCTATAAAAATCTTAAAATGTGAGCAATTTTAAGAAAACATACAAGTTTTTTTTTTAAACTCTTGTGTCACACTGCTGGGCAAAAGTCTCTCCCATATTCTTCCACCCCTAAGAAGAAAAATAAGAAAACAAAATACAAGCGTGCATAGCAGAAGCTACCGACAATGAGGCATGCCCAGACGTAGATGGTGGAACGAACTGTACTCCTACTCTCGCGAAAGTACAAAATTGTAAGCATGACAATTGTTATTGATATTGTATCTGGTATTGGCGAAGCAACAGAGATTGGACACAAATAACGTAACATAACACATAGCATCACGCCTGTATTCCCCAAAGGAGTAGCAGAGGTGTACACAGTTGTAAACGCTCATTTTACCAATGCTGGCGTCCGAGCACGGATCTTTTCGACAAATTTGTCGACTCACTAAAAGTTTATATGTATTGAATTTGTCAAATCTCTTGTGTCAAATTTGACTTTAAAAATCGACAAACGTGTGGACAAAAAGAACCATGCTCGTACTGCTGTTATTAAGTCCAATGTAATAGGTGGTGAGCTTATTGCCACCCACAGTTCCAAACTCCGGGCGTGGTACTGAGAATTTTTTAACAGTAAACATAAAACACTGGCCGACCTGGAAATCGAACCCAGGACCTTACGCTCGGCAGCCCTTGCGACCACTTGACCAATGAGGCAGTCACAAATGGCCACCGCTATTTACACTACTTAAATCATTTCTGTTCCACTACATCTTTAAACGAAAAAAATCAGTTTATTGCTGCGGCGGCCAAACTTACTTCTTATTTTCTGGAGATACTTATTTTAAAACCGCGAAGTAATGACAGCCCCAATCAACTATACCGACGTGTGTGATAAAAGACGGTTACATTACTGTGTTATTTTTCACCCGACTCCCACGACGCAGAAAGGAGGGTAATGTTTGTCAGGTATTCGTGCAAACAGGTACAGCTGTGTGTACATGATATATTCTGCAATACAGTAACGGAGAAAGAAAATCATTGAAAATCTTCGTAGATATATTTTTTTTATAAATTTTAAAGCATTGTAGTGCCTATATATATATATATAAACAAAACGCTACCGAAATAGAAAATGGGAACTAATAACTACCCTTTTTCATACCTACTCAAGACTTTTATTTGTTTTTAAAACTACTTAGCTAGCAAATAATAACTACACTTCCGCCTTCCTACCCTGTAATAGGAATCGTTGCACCGCTTGTATAGGAGTCGAATATTAGGGACCCACTGTCAACTCGTACCTCAAACACGAGGATTGTGTTAGCCGTAGGGGTGACTGGTTTGCACTTGCGACCTTCCTCAACTTTATGAACAAAACCGTACAAAACAGTTTTATTTGGCTATGATTTTTTGCAAGAGGGGCTCGTGGCTAAGTAACAGCCGCACAGATCGATCGATCGAGGTTAATCTGTGCTTGCCGCGGTCGGTCTATGGATGGGTGACCATCATATCATACCGAGACCCCTCCGTGCCTCGGAGAGCACGTTAAACCGTTGATCCCGGTTGTCAAATTAAAATTTATGACAGCCGTTACGGGTAGTCAGAGGCCTGAAAGTCTGACAAACAGTCATACCACGAGATATCGTGTTACCCAGTAACTGGGTTGTGGAGGTCAGATAGGCAGTCGCTCCATGTAAAATACTGGTATTAAGCTGCATCCGGTTTGACTAGAAGCCGACCCCAATGTAATTGGGAAAAGGCTACGCAGATATATATATATATATA
This sequence comes from Xylocampa areola, assembly GCA_935421205.1. Classification (NCBI taxonomy): domain Eukaryota; kingdom Metazoa; phylum Arthropoda; class Insecta; order Lepidoptera; family Noctuidae; genus Xylocampa; species Xylocampa areola. Next base: position 21,978,622 of record OW285200.1, on the reverse strand, counting down.
TATTCTGCAAGATGGAGAAACTTCCCCAGTCGGCCAGCTGCAGTTTTTCAGAGACACAACGCTCTTATCTGTCTCCACGGTGGACCATTATTCAAAACAAAGACACTTAAAAATTATCACGCTGAGAACACTGTCAGGATGCCGATTAGTAAAAAATAAAAACCATCGACTATCGCCAAGATTTTTTATTTATAACCATTGGAGTTTCGCTGTAGTTCAGGTTCAAAAGAAACAGAATATGCTTGAGGAGTTGGCCAATCTCCCAGTCAGAGAGTTTGACTAATGTTAAGAATTATTATTGCCTTGAAATCGCGATTTAAACCGGTATAATTGGATACTAGAAGTAGCCATTTATTAGAAAACAAGAAAATTTAATTTGGCAGCTGTGGGACCTACGTAGGTTCACAAGAACAAAAGATTAAGGGCTTTTATTATAAAAAACTGATGTTCTTAAAACGGTTCATAAATTTAAATTGTACCTGTCACTTGGATATTAATTAAAGTTTTTGCTAAAATATATTTTAAGCTTGATTTTGGATGTTACGTTAATGTGTTGAGACATAAATTGCCTATCCTTGAAAATGGTTTATCTTCCTGGTGATTAATATTTGCTGAGTGCACACTAGAACAGTTGATAACCTAAGATAAAGAATTCGTTATCGACTCACAACTGGCCACTCACTAAATATAAAGAAGAATAAAACGGAGTTTTATTTCAGAAATGTAGGCTTTCTTATTTTGGTTTCGAATTTTTCGTAAAATATTGCCCGCCAACATCCATCACACAAAGTATAATTTATAACAACGAACATGATGCATTCGCAAACACTGCACGAATTGGGACGCCTCCAAACTAATTATAAGCTCGTAAATTTTTGAGTGCCACCATACTTTACACGGCCCTTCGGAGCAGAGCATTAATTTAAACTTGGACGTTACAAGGAAAGCCGAGTGACAAATATGTGCAAATGTTGTTAATGTACTGTGCTGTTAGGTAAATTAATTTATTAGGGAGAGTTTTGACATGTGGTGGCATTTCCTGATTTGGGTTTGAAGGAGAAATTGAGTTGCTTTGCCGCGAATTGTGGGTGGTGAGAGCAAATTGGTATTCTTGGTCAGAACTATTGCGACTATTAATATGTTTAATTTGATGGAAAATGTTCATCAAGCTATCACTGATGTACAATTCTTTTTACGTCTTTCGTCTAACAATTCCAACGAGGCTAGAGTTATGCCGTTTTCATATTTTACGCTATGAAGCTTTCGGAGTCATTATAAGTTAGTATGACCTAATGTTAACTAGGAGTTTAGACATAAAAAAAACGTTCGAAAAACCGACATATAACGAACAAACAATACCGCCATTTTTTATAACTTGTTTACAATTCAAGGATCAGTGGGCTTACTCTTGAAAATAATTGCGCGCGATTGACATTGGAAATATGTCAGTTAGTACTTATAAATAATGCCAAAATGTCTAAAAAATAATTAAAGATTCGGGATATTATGAAGAAAACATGCTTTATAAAATGAAGACAGTTGTAATGTAGGTAAATTTATTTTAAAATTATGCGTTGTTTTAAGGCGTTTATTTAATATTGGATTTGGATTGGTATTGCTGTTAATTTCAAGAGTAACCCCACAGTTACAATTAGTGAAAACGTGGCACAGCAGTTTAACCCCAAACTGTTAAGTACTGTACGATTATTTATTATTCACAAACAGAATCCAAAATAAGAATAAACTCGGCTCCGTCTGTTTTCAGGTCAATATTTATAAAGAATACGTTTTTATGAAACAAATGTCCTGCGATTCAAAGAACATTGTCCGAATTACCTTTGAATCAGACGAATTTATGCACACTTCAAATTAACGGACGTTAATTCAAATTACATTGAAATATGGTGCTGATATTTGTTTGGACTTTTGGGACCTAGTTACGGGGATTCCTTTTGAAAACAAAATGGAAAGCAACTTAGCGATTGCAGGATTTAAATAAGTAATTTAGATTTTCATGAATTATTAAGGTAATTGCATTCTTTACGGCATTGTATTAACTGCAAAGTTAATCGTGTCGGTTCGGTCACCAGTATAGGGACAGAATTGATTGCAACGACGTCGCCATAAGACGTGTTAAAATATGGAAGAAGAATTCGCGGTGGTGAGCAGAGGTCGAGATGGCTTAGTGGTCAGAGCGCCTGGAGTATCTATCCGGGAGGCGCAGGTTCGAATCCTGTTCGTGACCGTATTCTTTTTCCATTTAATATAATAACTTTAAATTTGTAATTGTAATATAAACAATATGGGCAGAGCAAGCGTGAGCAGATCAAGTTGTCTGTATTATGTTGATCAATGCGCAGTGAGCTTTTTGTCAAGTATGGAAATCCATAATGGAAGTCGTGGCGGACTAATCTATACCGGGGTTCCGGAATTCGGGGATTAGTCGCAGGAAAGAACACTACCCAGTGAGCTGGACTCATGAATATCACAATAGCAATTACTATCTTCTCAAGTAAGACTTATTAATAGCAGTATCACTTTTTTATGATTCGACACATGTAGTTCTCCTTATTGACTGAACAAAGCGAACCCAACCAGACATGGACAGATGTTTACAGATTTATTACAGAGAGACATTTACAGATGTTCCACAAGGATGAAATAATTCAACTAGCTAAAAGAGGGAAGAATGACAAACAGACTCCTTTTGCGATTCAAATTTCGCACAGGTACGTTAAATATATTTGTATGATCTAGAGATAATTATGCCGCGTGTGCGCATGTGTGATATCAATGCGTAAATTATTTTTTGTTCGAAATTTCTTTTCGAAATTCGTGCTTATCCACGATACAAGAGAAATTTCGAACAAAAGTAATTAACCGTTGGTGTCATGATGCTAATTTCGATATTATGTATTTATTTTGAATGGAAAAAGAATACTGTCGTGAGCAGGATTCGACCCTGCACCTCCCGGATAAATACTCCAGGCGCTCTGACCACTAAGCCATCTCGACCTCTGCTCACTACCGCGAATTCTTCTTCCACATTTTAATACGTCTTTTGGCAACGTCATTGCTATCTATTCAGTCCCTATACAGGTGACTGAAACGACACGACTAACTTTGCAGTTAATACAACTTTAGAGTTCGTTAAGCATGCGCTAATGCTTTTCAAAGATTTATCTGTGATATTAAGTAGTTTTAGAAAGCTACATATATAATATAAATAGGCCTATGAACGTTTGCTATGAATCTTAACTGTTAACAAACCCATTTGTTCGGCTATTTCGACGAAGCGATTAGTCGTTGATTAATGTAGATCCCTACGCGGGTTGGCACGGGCAGGGAGCTTGCGAAACACACGTTTACCTAATTATATTGCTGGGTTCACGGTTGAGTATGGACGAGGTAGCTTTAGAAAGCTACCTGTTGTGCATTAACTGTCTACTCTATATGCACAACTACCACGGAATCGTTTTTGATGATGTTAGGAATGAGGTTGATATGGTCAGGTTATAGTAGACGATTGTCGCCAAATATGTTCAGCACAAAATGTAGTAGGTACATTTCTCGTATGAAATCGCATTGATTGACACAGGATATCGAAAGTGAGTGTATTCTGAAATAAATAGAACCCCACAGTGAAGATTTAAAAGAGAGAAGCATAGCATCATAGCATGGCGCCTATATTCCCCGAAGGCGTAGGCAGAGGTGTACACAGTCGTACACCCTCATTTCACCAATGCTGTTTCAAGATCCATGTGATAGGTGGTAAGCCTATTGCCATCTAACGGGCACAATTCCAAACTCCGGGCTGCTACTGAGACTTTTCTAATTCAATAACATTCAATTCTCAATTTCAAACAAACTATTCAATAACAGTTTGCCCGACCCGAGAAACGAACCCGAGACCTCATGCTCAGCAGTCGCGCTTGGGATCACTAGACCAACGAGAGAAGCAATATATTATATCTCGTTTCAAAAAATAAGTGTGAATTAAAATACATTCCAATTCGTATTCATAACCGCGAAAAGGGAAGCCAGTATCTAATAATTTTATAAAATGTCCGAGTTTTAAACTATGAACGAAATACCAAAACGTTGTATCACTGGAGTTAATCTTAAAATTATTTTCAATCCCAATCTAATTCTCATGTCAAATCAATCGTTAAAAACAATGCGTAATATTAAACTGCCTGGTTGGTCTACTGATTCCCAAGCACGACTGCTGAGCAGGAGGTCTCGTGTTCGATTCCCGGGTCGGACAGTGTTATTGAGTTTTTCTGCTAGAAAATTCTCAGTATCAGCCCGGAGTTTGTTATTGTGCCCGGTTGATGGCAATAGGCTCACCACCTATTACATGGGACTTAATAACAGCATTGGGGAAATGTGGGTGTTCAACTGTGTATGTACACCTCTGCCTACCCCGTCGGAGAATACAGGCGTAGTGCTATGTTTATGTTATGTAATATTAAAATATTACCTATATGTATATAGTTTTCTCAATTTTGAAGCATGTTTGCACAGTAAAATCATAATTAAATAATTATGTTTGTATTTATAAGCCATTTTGGCATGCAGAAGTATGAACTGACATATTTCCAATGTCAATTGAGCGTGTTTATTTTCAAGAGTACTAAATATCAGTGCTTTGGTCGAGAAACCGGCAGCTGCATCGCGTGTCGCAGGTTCGATTCCTGCACGGAGCAAATATTTGTATGATTTACAGATAATTGTTCCGGGTGTGTATGCATGTGAGATTATATGTCTGTAAACGCAACCACGATACAGAAAGACATTCCTAGAGTGGGACAACTATTTTTAAATAAATTTAAAATAAATGTCGATGTCTTAGGTTTGCGCGATCAATTTATTAGAATTAATCCGGTTAAAAGTTGTTTTATTATAAATGTAGATGATTTAATGTGTAGTCTTTATTATAATTTGTAGTGATCGCGAAGTCCTAAAAATACTAATCTCTATGATATTTAGACTGTCGGTGCAGTTTTGTATTGTTGTTTGTGTGCCCTAGTCGTCTACTGTCGCTGACCACGTAATAAGCAAGAAAATTATAACCAATATGTTTATTTCAAGACCTTAGCTCACCATTAGTAAACAACAACTCATTTTCACCTGCACCCGTGTTAGTTTCCAAAAAAACTAAACACAAACAATCGTCTTTCCTCAACTCTGTTAGTTTTCCGTGACGTAACGTATCCACTATCCGATCTCATTCGGTAAGTGGTTCAGGGCCGTGGTTCAACGTGCACGCTGGAGTTCTGGGAACCTCTGGCGGTTGCCTTGCCAAATGTTGTTGACACCAATGTAATGAGACGTCGTCGTTTGTATAGTCTGAATATTGATGAGAGAGATGAAGTAAAGATTTTAATATAATATCGTATCTTCCAGTACTTATCTACGCATAAGTATTTGTATGTTTCAAACGAAACTATGGCAATTAGTAAGTGGAAACCAAACATTAATTTATTAGGCTTTGTACGGCCTAAACTTAAAATTATGAATCACAAAATCTAAATCAGTTATAAATTAGCAAAAAAGATAGGAAATATATAAGATCTTAGGTATATAAGATCTTAGGTATATAAGATCATATTTCTTATAGACATAAGAAATATGACGAAGAAAGACCAATTTTATTTGACACTGAAAAGATAAATGCTTCTGATGACATAACAGCATCGCATCGAAAAGACATCGTTTTAATTTATTTCAATATATACGTATTTTGTTGGGGCTAACAGGGGCTCGTGGCTAAGTAACAGCCGCATAGATGGATCGATCGAGGTTAAGCTGCGCTTGCCGCGATCGGTCTGTGGATTGGTGACCATCATTTCATACCGAACTCCTCCGTGTCTCGGAGAACACGTTAAGCCGACGGTCCCGGTTGTCAAATTAAGATCTGTGACAGCCGTTACGGGAAGTCAGAGGCCTGACAACTAGTCAAACCACGAGATATCGTGTTACCCAGTAATTAGGTTGTGGAGGTCAGATAGGCAGTCGCTCCATGTAAAATACTGGTATTAAGCTGCATCCGGTGTGACTGGAAGCCGACCCCAATGTAAATTGGAAAAGGCTAGGCAGATACATATACGTATTTTCTTATAAATCACTCAAAGAAAGGGTCACAACAGTAATTGTCATACTGCTTCCTGGTTTAATGTTCGATTGATCATATGCAATCCGTAGATAAGATTGTATGCTAGAATTAAATCGACAAACTTTTTGCTGCTTATAGATACTGAATGGTAAAATTACATCACTACGAATAAGAATAAAAGCGAAAATTTCGCGGTCACGGCCCAACGTTCAATACACGAATGATTATATAAACGCGGCAACCATTGGAATGCGGCATTATACTAAAATAAATTGGGCAAACTCTTAAATACTTTCATCCCACCCACGACATCCACGTGTACGCATCGATTTATATCATTGTGCCCTTCCATTATTCCTTATTGGAATAAAAGTTTCGCATCACCGAATAATAATAATATTCACTTTATATTCATAACACAATATAGCATCACACCTGTGTTCCCCGAGAGGTAAGGCAGAGGCCAGAAGTGTACATCGCTTCCACAAATATGTATACAATTGTACAGCTATTCTACAATTCCGTTAAGAAATCTCATCACAGGTTTAAAAGGTGGTGAGTCTATTGCCATCTAACGGGTACAATCCCAAACTCCGGGCTTTCTTAATTCCAAACAATATAATCTAAGAATCATACGGTCATACCAGAATAAAACCCAGTACTCGAGACAAAAGGTTCTTTGGGCAAAACGAGAGGCAGTAGTATCCTAGTTCGACTTCGAACTTTACAATTAACTATTAAGACAATAGGCTCTTTGATCATTTATATTCTTCAGGATGTTTAGCATCTAATAAGGTTTTTATAGCCCTTCGCAGCCACGGGTCGGAGAATGCTGCTGCGGATTCGGAACAGCGGCAACGGTTAGAGTAGGACTGGCAGATTTTTTGTCGGTAGGAGCGCAACACAACTTCCATTATAGATTTTCTACACATAAAAAAGGGTCGGTAAATTGAACAATAACTTTATTCTTAGCCAACAGTTGAACATTACTCAATTAAAGTAGGTTTACACCTTTGGCGACGATCGTGGTCTTAAAAAAGACACGCCATGCAAGACTGCGAGTGGATATGAATATTGTAAATAGAGCTTGAAAGTGAGATCACAGCGTTATGAGATTATGTTTGCGTTTTGTGAGTATGTCGTTGGTCTAGTGATCGAAAACGCGGCTGGAGGTCTTGGGTTCGATTTTCATGTTAGGAAAAGTAAATACATATAGAATGACGCTTGTAATCTCCGAAGAGGCAGGCAGAGTTGTACACAGTTATACAACCACACTGCCAATGCTGCTATTAAGTCCCATGCAGTAATAAGTGGTGATTATATTGACATCTACCGGGCAATTACGTGAACCGGGAATAGGAGTTAGGACCTCATCGTTTGCGACCACTAGACGAATAACTCACAAGTGAGTCAAAGCGGTTAGACGTCCAGACAAGCGTGTCTACTGGTATCGAATGGTGCGTTAGTCTGGCTTTGGATATTAATGAATCCAACATCTGGTCGATGAGGGCAGACGTTCAGTCAAGTGGTAGGCACTTGAACATGGGCTGGTTTTCCCCGTACGTACCTACAGCGAATCAGTATCTATCTATTAATATAGAAAAGCAAAGCTCTACACAAGATTGTTTCCAAATTCTGATTATAATGTACTTATGTAGTTGGTTTTTTACTACTGAACAGATTTGCATGATGACGTAAATTTTTATTTCAAAGGTTTCATCTTGATTTTCATATTTACCTACTAAATTTTTTATGTGGGTTCATGACAGTACGCTTGATGCGTAGATAACTTATCTTTCGAGTAATTCAGGTGCATGTAAATGTAATGTGTGTAGATACAACAAAATAATTCTAAACAAAACTATCAGGCCTTCTGGCATTTTCATTGATGAAAAGTTTATAAATAAAACCCTTGGTGTTTATATATGATTTGATTCTCATTTCTTGTTTATATTTATAGCTTTCTCTTTTACGTAATAGTAATTAGTGCACAGAAACTAAATGCGGATTTAGAAGAAAAAAAGTCAATATTAAGTCTTAATGCTATAGAAATTACACAATCACTAACATTTTCTTGCTCAGCAACCCAATTTTGACTAGAACGCCATCTATCGGCAAACGTTCGGAATAAGGCCGTATGCTTCACCATAAAATAATTGCAGAAACAGTTCATCACGTATGTTGACGTGATGAACTGTTTCTGCAATTATTTTCTGTCATTTATGCGAGCCGCCACAACAGTCCGTCCTGCAAATAGACTACATTTCAAAATAGAACCCTTGGGAGTGTGTGTCAGGAAATACATCTTCTTCGGTAAAATATATGACAATATTACACGTACAGTCGTACAGTAACTATTATTAGGTACTGTAATACATCAATCATAGTTGTTGTCTTGTACCTGTCTAGAGTAACACGTAGAACATTATTTAGGCAGTGTACCACAGTAAAATATCTAGAAGCGAAACTTTGTAGAGTCGTGGCAGTGTGAATCTACTTAAAACTTTAACAGGGAGTGGATGTGTGCGTGACCTTTCACCATCATCATCTACCTGCCCTTATCCCAATTTATTTGGGGTCGACGCAGCTTATATCTGGCATGCTACTTAAGTTTTGGCTGTTTTATGACTGGCCGCCTGCCTGATGTCAACCCTCTTTGGGAATGCTGTTGTTGGTGGTAACCGCCACCGATACGGTCTCTTTCAATCTAACTATGTCACACCAAATGTTGTCCATGTGCCAGGTTCTGATGTTATCCTTCTATCACACTCCACTAATCAGGCTAGTGATAAGCGTGACCTTTCTGCTTTGCATTAGATTTTGCACTTACGCTATAATATTTTGATGTGCCTACCATTATACATGGTACTGCCTTCTTGGTTTAGTGGTCTTAAGCGGGACTGCTGAGCATGAGGTCCTGGATCGCCAGGACTAGTTTCCCAGGTCGGGCAGTGTTATAGAGGTTTTCTGTTAGGAAATTTTCAGTAGCAGCCCGGAGTTTCGATTTATGCCCGGTAGATGGCAATAAGCCGACCGCCTAGTACATGGGACTTTAATAACAGCATTAGTGAAATGTAGGTGTACAACTGTGTAAATCTATCTCTGCCTACTCTTTCGGGGAATATAGGCTTGATGCTGTGTTGTTTTATGCATGTGTGTAAGGAAGTTTTGTGTCTAAAACATTTGCTCATGGAGAATGCTCCATGAACAAATGTGAACTAACTATTGACTTAGTATTAAAACTACTAACAACTATTGACTAATTTATTGACTAATTGGATTTAATTCTAAAGTTTTATTTTGTCTACACTTAATAAGACTAACAGCGCGTAGACTACCAACAACACTTTATGGTTCATTAGCTGCAGTTGTATAGTTCACTGAAACATATAGTGGCGCCATCTGATGAAAACATGTTGGACTACTGCCAGTATCATAATTGAGTTTGCGTCTGAAAAGTGCCATCCACAGTCTACACATAACTGAAACGCACGCTTCGTGAGATTCGCGCTAGATGTCGCTGTTTTAGTAAAGAGCACGCGCAGTTTTCGACACATTACCATCTAGCGTGATCTGGAGGAACTAGTTAACATTTAAATTCTATTTTCGAGACACAGTCACGCGTAAATTTTACTATAACAACACGTCCAAGTCTCTCACCGAAAATTTATTTTCGCGTTAGACAATATTAATTTGTAGATTTGTCATACAACGAAACAATTTTAGGGATATTATTGGCACCAGGCATGATTGGCAAAAGGATTTTATATAGTTTTAAAGAGTTACACGCAAAACAGATGCGAATCTTCTTTTAAAACGTTCAAGGGTCTAAAAGAATTATTCCTATTGAAAGTGATAAAAATTTGACGTAAAAAACTAAAATGGATTCCTTATAATTTTAAAAAGTAACACTTGAAACAGACGTGAATCCGCTTAATTTAAATCAAAGTTCTAAAACGTTCATGGTTCTTAAGAAAAATTTGTCCTAATGAATTTCATAGAAAATTTACGTTAGAAACTAAAACATAACATAGCATCACGCCTGTATTCTACGAAGGGGTAGGTAGAGGTGTACATAGTCGTACACCCACATTTCCACAATGCTGTTATTAGGTCCCATGTAATAGGTTAGCCTATAGCTATCAACCGGGCACAATTCCAAACTCCGGGCTGCTACTGAGAATTTCCTAACAGAAAAACTCAATAACACTTTGCCCGACCCGGGAATCGAACCCAAGACCTCATGCTCAGCAGTCGCGCTTGGGACCACTAGACCAACGAGGCAGTTAAAACTAAATGGTATTCGTTATAGTTTTAAAAAGTGACACGCAATAAGAAATGCGAGTCCGTCCATAACTTTGTATGAGAACAGAGATAACTATTACTTATCCTATTTCTATTCAAAGACCCCACGTAATAAATTCAATTAACGTCTATATTAATCGAATTGCGCATCCATTGAATACAAGAGCTTTCTTACCATAATTGATGCGGTGTTAATACAGAAGTCTAAAAGTAGAAATTTAATCTAAAAATACAACGTTGCATTGTAGATATCGTTTGGCAATCCCCGACCATTTCGTCAACAAACTACAACTGCATGTGATAAAACGTTATTTATCGTCATCTCGGCATTGTTTTATAAAATTAATACATACGACGACACTTGGACGTACGACTGTGCAATATCTAACGTTGTCACATTTAATAACTGCTATTTGTATTGTTCATCAGTTTTTATGAGTATTGCTCCAACTATTGTTTTAACGATAACGTTTAGTAGAAATTAAATATGTCTTATTTAATCGAGGTGACGTTGACTGCCAAGCAGCAGTTATAATTTAAAGCAGCCCTGAACGAGTGAAACAGCTACGTTCTAAATTAAAGGAGACCTTGACCTGCGCTTGCGAATAGCAGTCAGGCTGTTTTGGGCCCGTATTATTAATAAGTCGATAACATATAAAAATTTCGGCCTCTTAAAATTGCACCTACTCAGAACTTGTCAATTACAGCCTCACAGGTCAGATCAGATAGACAGGATAGGCTCACTTAATATGGGCTCAGATATGGTACTGTAACAACATTTAATGCTTTAAATAATTATGATGACAACCTCATTCAGCTGACCGCAAACCCGACGCTTGAGCGTGAGGTTTTGGGTTGGATTTCCGAAGCAAGAAAAATGGTATTGGGCATTTCTATAAGAAACTTCTCAATAGAAGCCCGGAGTTTGGAATCATTCCCGGTAGACGGAAATACGCACCACCCATTAGATGGGACTTAATAATAGCATTAGAGAAACGCGGGTGTAAAATAGACCCTTGAAAAATACAAACGTTGTGCTAAAAATAATTAACGAGTAAGCAGGACTGTATACCTACATTAATACGAATGATACGTGCTGACTTCTCAAAAACTTCAACTAGAATCGTTTACAATAGAGACCACCCATACGAAATCATATATTACTTCGGTGCCTGTTTATTTCTGAAGATAATATTGTCTATCCCATACTCCATAAAACATTTAACGAGGAAGTAAAATAGTGCAGACAATAAAACAGTACTCAGTCTACACTTCAGGTAGTTAGATAAACATGAAAATAGCTTATAAAACCGAACAACTACTCTGAAATTGCACCACATCAAAGAACATAAAAACAAACAGGTGTTGTATTAGATCATAAACTTGTAAAACAAAAAGCTCGTAACAATTTTAATATAAAAACTATCTGACAGGGCCCATCATAGCACGACGAGTTCAAAAACAGCTAAGACTTTTTTCCCATCTAAGTACGTGAGTCAATCAAAATATCCACAAAACTACTCGATATTGACCTCAAGTTCTATACGTATGGTAAGGTTTGGATTTGGCAAAAGAAAGCAGAATCAATGCATTTGAGATGAGGCTTATGGCTAAGTTATCGTTGACCTCTTCTATTTAAAGCCATACCATCGCAAGACGCTACCACATCGGCGAAATTGAGAAAGTTATGCTAAGATGGTTTGAGGTTGTAGAACGGATGGAGATTGACAAAACTAGTATATTAAGGGCGGGTGGAAGATTAGGGGTAGGCCGACCTCGGTGAACGTACTGCAATCATAATGCGAAAATTATCAATAACAAATGGGTAAACAGCAACTTAAACCGACGAACGTGCATGAACAGAATAAAGAACATCGATAAAGCGAAAGATGTGTGCCAGAATCGTAGCAAGTGGAAATCAATAGTCTCTACTACTCCAAGGGGAAACGTGCGTGATTATATGTGTAATATTCCCTAGATAGACTGGAACAAGTAGACCGAATTCCTTATTTCCTAACTAGGTAGGAAAGGGCAGTCCATTTAAAAATATCTATAAAGGAAAGATTTTTTTATAGTGCGGAATAAAAAGCTATATTTTTACCGACTAAAATCACACTGTGCCTCTAATATCCTAAATCGGGCTTCCGGGATCCACAGCTGTATTGGCCGCAACCCAGCCACCTTTATCTCGACTAATTGATCAATAAAAAATTTGAATAAGCGTTTAAAATTAAACGTGCTAATTACAATCTTCAAGAGTCGTACGGCGTACCATTGGCATTTTTGTGTAAAGTATTCGCGGACTAGTCTGGGTTAACTAAAAATATTATGGCATTGACAAAGGTTAACTGAGCTATTTTGGATACCATCATACTAGAAAATAGTAATTTTTTTGTCGGTTTATTTTACAGAGTCTGAGATGTCTGCAATGGATACGTGAATGCAAAATCGTTCTAGACGATGGATTCTTTGCTACAAGTTCTGATTGAAGTACCGTAAACCCTGTGAGAGTCAAGATGAATTGTGTGTTGTCAGAACAGAGGCCGAACGTGGTCGGTTTGTGAATAATTTTGCTATTTAGGTATATGTACGGATGTTATTATAGTCCGGTTAGTGGAGTGTGATAGTAGGATAACATCAGAACCTAGCGCATCGATAACATATCGTGTGACATAGAAGGAGACCGCATCGGTGGCGATTACCACCAACAACAGCATTCCCGATGAGGGTTGCCGTCAGGTAGGCGCCCGGTCATAAAACCTAGCCAAAACTTTTGCAGCATATATGCTGCGACGATGATGATGACGATTTACTGAAATATCTCTTTTTAATATCTTATTTCGGTGACTTATTGTCACGAATTTTTAATTGGAGCAACTGAACTGATTTGCATTAAATATATATTTTTTTGTGTTTCACAGCCGAGATTTTCTTTTCACAATAAATTATAACTTCAGAGAATGCTAAACAAAAAAAAACGATTTAATTTTGTCTACTGGCGTTCGAATATGTGTATCTTATAAAATAGGCCTGGTAGTTGAAATACCTTTTTTGAATAGATGGTCTGATAATTATAGAATTCGCATCTTTATTATCGATTTTATCTGCCTCATAATCAACACACTTTCATGGTGTTGCATCTGGACCGTAACTTGATATAAATAAATAAGTACAAAAATTAAAACCGAGAAAACTGCCAAGCCAAACTTGAATGAAGAAATGAATAACAATAAGCAGTAATATTAGCTTAACAACAAGGCAATATTATTTCTCAAATATCGCAATATTGGCAACAAACAGTAGTCCTACATCTTACGGTCGGTTTATCCATGTTAAGACCAGTAAATGTATATTAAATTTACGACGGAAACACGAGTTCCACCAGTAGTGTTTCATTGGGTATATCGCTAAGTGCTTTGCTGATAGAAATACGGCTTGTACGACAAAATCGCGCTCTTGGCAAGAATATTACTGCATCAGATGTTTATTTGTTCACAGTAATCTGCATTAACGTATGTTGTTAGTTCCAAATTGAATGTTTTAGATCACACATTTTCGAGGTGATTATAAAGTCATACAAAACCAATACTAAAAAAAAAAACACATTAATAGTAAAAGTATGTAGTCAAAGGAGGAGGATTTAATGAAATGCAAATCATATATGTCATTATAATAAAACAACTTTAACCGGATTAATCGCGTGTATAAATGCGAAAACTTAAGGTATATATGTATGTAATTTTTATAATAATAACATAACTAGCCCGCAACTGTCTCACTGCAGGGTAAAGGCATCTATTCATACAGAGAGGGCTAGCATTGATCTATTACATCCGACTATTAAATCCAAGCTTTTAATATAATAAAAAAAAACATTTCTATAGTTATCTGAATAATATAGAAGTATTAGTGTATGTCTATATGTAGAAGGAAAGGTTCTCCTATCTGTATTACATATCTAATTATCTTAGTAACACGCTAGAGATATTATAGGTGAGTTTTTAAAAGATTGTGTTAACATATTATTGGTGCTCGTGCCTGTACCAAAATTTGTTGCTAAAAAGCGCGTCGGTAACGCTATAAAGTTAAAGGAAGTGTCATTGAAATCTGCATATTTTCTTCAACTTGCAATCTCCCACTGTCTCAATCACATGAACCTCGATATCATCGGAAGAATTAGCAACGAAAACACTAATTTCGGCCTATATTATTAATTTATTATTATTAGTTTTGCCTTTCTCAAGATATTACGTGGGTTCCACGCGTGCATTCTTCATGAGCCATTGGCAACTGTAGCAGTGTATCGAATGTTAAGAATGTATGAGTGGCATGGATTTGGCACCTGCAGCACCCTGGATGCGCTGTTAGTTTATTCATGTATTAAACCACTCTATCCATTGAATAGCTTTAATTTCCTGATTTGTCTTATAAGTAGTTCTTACATATCACATGTATTTTTCACGACTGCCCAGAAAAATGTCTGTTATGTTTTTGGGTTCATGTATGTTGGTGAGTTTCTTTATTCCATTACCTTCTTAACGCCTGAACAGATTTAGATGTATGGTATTGTTAGAATCCTTATATTATACCTGGTAACATAGGTTAGTGAAATTTAAAAAGTAGTAATTTAGTGGCCATTGTACACAAAACAGGATAAAACAAAAAAATATTATTCGCACATTGCAGGCGTGCTTTTTATTAATTTCATCATGTTAACGGTAACTGTCCGTGAAATCACTGGTCCTATCAGAATACCAACGCTTCATTTAAATGAAGTAGTACAATGCTGCTACCTTAATATATCTTTATTTTATTTTGTCTTTCATTAATTTGCCTATTTTAGGAGCATAAATAACTGTGTTTTCTTTCTTTCTTTCACAGTATATCTGTATGTAATGTGTGTATTTCACAGTATGTCTTTCCTGTATAATTACCAAATCGGTCCGTCTTAAAACCCCCGTAAACTACAGACTAAGTTATCTCTAAAAGTCTGGAGTCTAACTAGGAATTTTTTTCTACTTTTAGTGTTATACTATGTGAATCTTTTAGTGTTCATAAGCTTAGTATAACATAATTTGTCCAAAAAGTACATTCACTGAATTACAGCACAACTAGTAACATGTATCCATACAACCATTTCAGGGATTCCCCAGGGTTCAATCCTAGGTCTCATACTAACTTCTTATGACAACCAGCCTATGTTTCCTAAAATATATTTTAAAATTATATAACCTAAAAATATGTCAAAGATACTCACATCCATGTTGAGGCAAAGTGTCCGCGCCCGGGCTCGCTTCTCGCTGAGCGTGCGCGGTCGCAGCGCCGGCAACGCCTCCCGCGACAACCACTCGCCGAACTCTGTGCACACAACACCGTCACACACCCGTACGAGAGGCGAGGAAGTAAGTGAAAAGTGCAGGAAGTTGTTTCATAGGAGTGAGGTTGGTAATACTGAGGGCCTGTTTTATTAACAGATATTCACCTTAACTTAATGGTACAAAAAAAACTTAAAAAAAAAATTAGCTTCCTCCAAGTTTTCGATCGATACATAATTCATTAAAGCTAACGGTCAAAATCACCTTTCAGGCCCCGAATATTACTTACAATAGTTCAATAAAAAGCCAACAGAGAAGTAGATAACACATAATAATAAGAAGAGGAACGATATGAAGAATTTATACAATTTACATAGAAAGGCATCAAGGCACGTATTCACTAAGCAATGTTTTTGTCAGAAGTTTATCAAGAATCGTGTCTGGATCAACTAATTCTATCGTATGCATCATAACGCTATTAATTAAGCAGCTGGTTTTATTTAAACTATTACAATATTTTAACTTAAATAGACAGAAATTTGGAAAATAAAGGAATGTATTTTTAGTTAATTTTTCTTTTGTGGTCAGTTAGGACGGTAATAAGCAAAGATTATCTTATGGCTTGGAAAATACGATATACTGAATACGAGCTAATTCAAGGGATGCAAATTCGATCCTTGCATGCTGTCTTATTTAACTATTCGTAACAATACTTTAGGTAAACAAAATCTGCTTGCTTAGTGAATAAAGAAGAGTTCGCAAAGTAACAAAACAAAAGTGTAATCACCAATATTAATTTTATGACGGGCACAGTTAAAATGATCGAACATCAGTAGTTAGACAAAGCTAAATATAGGCACAAAAGTGGTCATGCAAGTCAAAACTATAGTTGGTGTAAGGTGTAAAAGTCTATTTACGAAAACCGTTCGTGTTATAGTGCTTTTCCTATTCAAATTCTACTCAATCAATTGTGACGTGTCGATAGATAAATTGACAGATACGGGCTTAATTAAAATGTCGATAAGTATTTCAAAGCGATTCAGAAAATGAAATGATTGTGTGTAAATTTTTATTGCAAGGGTTCTTGGACTGATCATAAGCCATTGATTGACATAGTGAAACATGAATATAGAGAAAAAGACGTAGAAAAGGGTATCGATAAAAGCACAGTCTCAAATGGTGCCATCCTTAATTTAGAGTGAGTTATAATGAGTAATTCCCATGTTATTAATTTGGACGTATTATATCAAGATCTTGGCCAAGTACACCGTGTTATTGTATGTAGTAGACAAACGTTTACTGTCATAGAATATTTTTTATAACGCGTCTAAATTATATGAAAAAAGTCAATTTATCTAATGACTGTCGTGGTAGGCTAGTTTTGTATAGCCATTGTGTCGTAAAGAAACAAGTGAATAAAGTATTATTAGTAGTACGTCGGTCAGCGTTGAAGAAAGATAATTTGGTTACAAAAGTAAAAGTCCAATTTAAATATTATTTTAAAGAGGAACAATATTAGAGGAGTTATTCTTGATAAGTGATCTACTGAAATCGGTAAAATAGAGAATTAAATTTAGTTCGTTTTAACAACGTTTGTGGAAATAACGTCTGATAATTATTATAATTACATGCACCTTTAAGAGAGTCACAGAATTAAGTTATGTGGTATATATTTATTCTCAAGATAAAGCACGTCTCATACTTCGTCCTTTTAGAGATTCGATGGTAAAAGGACTCAAATTTGGTTGGCAGTATTTAGTGTTCCTTTAAACGTAGTTCCACAAACATGATATCTAAGTAAAATCTAATAATTTGATGGTGTCTAATTTCTATCAAAGTCAGTTAAATTTTCTAAGGTTGCCATAATTGTTTATTAAGTTACTGACCTATCGCCTCCGCGGTCATTATGTCTTGTGTGTCGTGTTCCATTGTGTGTGTGTGCACTAACACTATTGCTATACAATATTTATAGTGTATGTGTTAAGTGTAATCACCGCACTGTATCACTGGCACTGATTAGTTTGTTCGTCACTTGTTTCACTGTGTTCGCTTCGTTAGTATGCGTTATCGTTAGCGAGTTCGTTTTGTTTAAATATTTTTCTAAACTAATTCTCATAATCTAGAGGTAAAGTCAAGTATCTTTAAATGTTGTGATAATACTAAAGTGTTGACGGCGCAGTTGTTAGGAGACCGATAGTTGCGCCGCGTGTCACGGGTTTCCCATACTGTAATTGTTGTAGGTCTGGGTACGTGAGCATCTGAAATTATGTGTCTGTAAAAGCACCCACGTTAGAAAATCTTTGTGTGCAGCAAAGTTTTATAAAAAGAAAATTATTTGACAATTTAATTTATGATACTTTTTTGTTTTTAAATATACATTAGCGCCACGAAAACTCAATTTAGATAATTTATATACGTTGATAAATCTGAAAGTTGAAAGATCGCGTCATATCACTTTTTCATCGAGATCTTATATCCGATTGACGTCATAGAGACTCGGTCATTGAGATTCTAGCGCTTATATTAAGACACGTATAAAAAGTAAGACGGATGCGAATATTGAACCTGTCTCGGTTTAATAACAGCTGATCGGAGCTTCAACGTTGCTAATAGACGTGATCTCAGTCGTGTGACAGTCTTCGGAGTTCGGAATGTGTGAGAGTCTCATTATAAATACACGTATTCAGAAAATTATTGAATACAAACGGGACTTAATCACGCTAAAAACATAAGTTATTTACCTCGCCGTTTCGATCAAGTTGCATTGATCGTGGTCACGAGTAAAATTGAGTAGATAAAATAAAATATACGTATTCAGTTTAACAAAAGTTAAATATAGAGTAGAGGAATCACAAAGTAATCGAAGTATTATACGAACAGATAAAAAAAATATACATACAGAACTGAAAAGAGCTAGAGGAACTACAGATTCAGTACCATTTGCGACATTGAGGTAGATCATGGCGAGGATAGTGGGACGATCTTGACTCCTACGGGAAAGATTGGCCCTTATTAACAGAAAACACAAGAGTGGAAAAGAGAGAGGGCTCTTTACCCTGCACTGCGGTAATATAGGTTAAATATATATTATTGAGGACGACTTGATAGTCTGACAAAGTGACTCGAAAACGCCGTGTATTTTTTTAATCAGAAATGGATCTACGTTTGGCCACCAACTCGCCAGATGGTAAGCAACGGTGTAGCCGAGGATGGAGCACGTAGATCCAGAATAAGCCTATTCACTCTTAAGTAGAGTGGATAGATTTGGGGAGAACGATGGTTGGGGAGTTGATGCAACTGCCCAGACCCATCTCTCACAACGATTGCACCGGACTACATCCCGAAACACGACTAGATCGCTTCACGGCATGGCTTCGTCCGATGCGTGATAACAAGCCGCAGCCGAAGCCTCCTATCAGAGTAGTTGCCTGTTTTGCACCATCCAGGGACCACGTGTAGAGATTCCATTTTAAGGGTGCACTCCTACGGACGTGGGCAACTCATCCCCCTAATTTGACAAGAGCTAAGCTTTCCTTAATAACAGAAAAGGTAACTAGGTACGTCTTTAAAATACGCCAAATATTTATAGAAACCAGTAAGCGCGTAAAACCTGACTCACTGAGATAAAGTCATTCGTTGCATTTGGCAATATCTGCATTACACCTGCACGTAGTTAATTCCTCAAGAATTATACGAATGCGCGTCCGCCGGGCGTGGCGCAAGCTTGTCATCGACGTGCCAGCGGACACTGCCAAGTACGTGACTATACATGAACTTGTTTCTTTTATGCGATAGATAAGAAAATCAGTATTCTGATTATTTGTTAACCCAAAATGTTTAAACACGATAGTTTAGTAAATTAGTACCTATGAACATGACTGTTAACAATATCAAAAATTGTACGCTCGAGACTGGAAAGATGAATACAGATAAATCTTTCAAATGCATTTACACATGCGTAGTGAACTCTAAAGTTGTATTTTTGTTTTTGTGGATGAAATATACCGCTGTGATCAAGGTCGGGATAGCTCAGCCGGCAGAGCCCTTAGAGTATTTAAACAGAAGGCGCAGGTTGAAATAAAAAAAAACTATTTAAATCCTGCTCTCGGCTGTACTTTTATTCATACAAAAATTTTTAACTTTCGAAAGATTTTATTTCAGAATTCTAGTTTAACTGTAGTTGTATTTATAAGATAAGTAAAATTGTGTCTGATATAGGCAGGGCTGCTGGCAAAAGAAAAAGAACAATGCTACGAGAGGTCTACAAGAACGCTACGTGAAGCCTACGAGAACGAACGCTACGAGGCCACTAAGAGGTCTACGAGACCGCTACGAGAGGTCTACGAGTCTCGTAGCAGTTCATTTAAGTGAACAACAAATGTCTTATAGTGTAAATAACCGTGTTAATGATCGAAATAACGCCCTTTAAACATACAGTATCGAACATTATCAATGGTTAATTAATTATCAGTTAATTTAATGGCATCGTCAATGTAATCGATGAGACATCAGTCAGCCAGTCATTATTTTACAACAGCTTTAACAATATCCTCGACCATACATCACGATGACTGATTATAATCTTTGTTTACCTCGGACAGGTTACAGCTATTTATCTACATCAATTCGCGAAGGTACCTGGCAAGATTATGGAGATCAATGTCTAAATAAATTAGGTTCAAAGCCTTGAAAGCTTTAGTTAGCAAACATCATAACAAGATGAAAATAATTTAAAAAAAGGACGCCTGTGTAGTGACATGTAAAAGAGTTCTTAAAAGACCTACTTACAGAATAAACAATTTCATTTCATTTCATTTCACAACAAAGACAATTTTACAGACACATTTCATTCTATAACGCTCATCCAAACACACTCTTCCTCTTACGTCAATTACGAAATCTTATGGATAATAATTATAGTTCTAATCTGCAATCTATGACCTCTCATAAATAGTTCCAAGGTCGGCTGCACTTCCAGCATCTGGCTGAAGCTAAAGTGACGCTATATCTATTCGTTGACAGCCGGTTTATAGGAGAAACGAGATGAGCTTGGCATACCGACGTCAGAGTTAACAGATTGGAGGGATAAGGAATATAGATAAATCTTCGAAAAGCATTAACACATGCATACCGAACTATAAAGTTATAAACTTTTGTGGAAGAATTCGCGGTACTGACCAGAGCTTGAGACATGGCTTAATTGTTAGAGCGCCTGGAGTATTAACCAGGGTTCGAATACTGCCCACGACCCAATTTACAACTTTAGGGATAAGTAATGTCGGAATTTGAAGTTTCGGTGTGGAAAGATACAAACAGACGATTTGAAATAAAAACAAACAACCATCTGTCCATTTAAAATAAAAAACTGTATTAGCCCTAATCCCGGCCGGGAATGTAAAAAAAAATAACAAGTTAATAAGCGACATTAGGGAAGATGCATGAATGCAGTGATAGCCTAGTGGTACGACCTTTGGATTGACAAGACAAAGGTCGCACGTTCGAATCCAAGGCACGCACCACTGACTTTTCGAAGTCATGTGCGTATTATAAATTAATTATCACTTGCTTAAAACGGTGAAGGAAACCAGCACACCTGAGAGATGTTCTCGATGGTGTGTAAAGCCATGTCAGAGACCTACGGGTGATTTAAACTCTGTCACTAGGTTGTTCATCAACCACACTATAAGAAGAAGAAGAAGATTAGGGAAGAATATGACTACACTACAAGTTTTTTTAATAACAATATATTTAGTAAGGCACGCTATAACGTAAACGTTTGTAAGATTCAGTAATTTTTAATCCACTGTGTAGATGTTTATGTAATAATAAATTCATAATATTCTGTCCTCTGATCAACAAGCCAATGTTAAAAATAAAATCAAATTAAGCGCACAAAGAAAATAAATAAATACTTATTTATAAATCTACTAGCTGGTGCCCGCGACTTCGTCCGCGCAACAAAAGGTAGCCTATGTATTTTCCCAAGCTTCAATCTACCTCTATACCAAAATTCATGAAAGTCTGTTCAGCTGTTTCTGCGTTATGGAGTAACAAATTAAACTAAAATACAGCCAGAAGTGATCACAATGAAAAAGCACATAATTATCTATCTATCTATGCAACACCTAATTTTCGCTCGATAGATAGTCGAGACATAATAAATGTATGAACTTGAAATAGCTGGGGCTATTCTTAGCGCCGCCTACAACGTACACTAAGTATGTGTAAATACTATACGACTGAATCACGCCGAAAGTGTCGCGAACTATAATTTGAATGGAATTATTTCGTGGGAAATTAAGATATTAGGTTAAAAGATAATTTAAACTGTGACACTAATGTTATCGTTAGAGCAAAATGAAAATGAAAATAAATCTTGATATTTTCTCGGATGCATTCACGAATTTCGAAATAGACTAATATATGAGCCTGTGAAATGAGCGCATGAATGATGTTTTCTGCTTGTGTAGTAAATGGGTCTGCGGCTGATACGATTATAGTAAATTGGAAAATGGTGAAATAATGCACTATTATATATGCTATCAATAGAAAACATATAATTGTTAACGATAAAGAAATCTGTGGTCTGTTAAAATGTTCAAGAAAATATAAATTTTAATTAAAACGCTTTTGGAGATTATTTTTAATTTGATCCAAATATTTAAACGAGAATTTAAGCGCCTCTTCTAGAACAACCAGCTCATTCAAAAGTGCATTTATTTTTTATCATATGCAGTATGCAAAACAAAATGGCAATGGCAAGTTATGATACACTCGATTAACTAGCAATACAAATAAAACTACAGTCAACAAGTGAAAATGACGTTGACAAATAAGTGTTAAGAAATAATATCGCTAATTAGATATCGAACGATCTATCACGATCATTCAGTGAGCACTTCTCAGCCGGAAATGTCAGTTGTATAGTTAATTATACTCTGAAACATAATGCTGAAAGAGCTCCGGATGAGACAGAAGACAAGCCTGATAGATTGAGAGACTAGACGTGTCATCAAGGTAATAAGTAAGTTGGAGATAATGCAGGATTTGTAATAGTTTAAATTCTAGAATTGATCTACAATGAAGTGCAACCAAGCTCGTGTCTGTCAGCTATTCAGAATATATATGAAGATATACAAGAAACGGTATATTTTGTATTTTTAAATTCATTTCGCTCCAAAGTTTTATGATTTATGGAAGGACTGTCCCCAGAAATACTGGCTAAAAACAGCTTTTCTAGATATTTATTTATAATAATATATTCAAACCACTTTTATTTTACGGTAGTAACTACACATCTCTACTTAAACTCCATGAAATACTAAACAGATCTAACTTCAGGTAAAAATGTTAACTTTTTCAGAATACATCATCATAATATATTTAGCATAATAACAGGTAACGACCTATCATTGAAAAAAAATTACGTGTAAACTTCCTGCTACAAATATTGATCTTGGTTCTGAATGCAACATGATTTGTTTAGTCTGATGGAAATATCATAGAGTAAACACGAAAATAGTCTACAATATTTTAGTGAGATTGCAGAACAACCCTCTTTTTAAATGGATTAAAAATGTGCTTTTATGATCGTGAATGGTAACGAAATATATTTTAAATCGTTAACGATGTCATTAAAATGATTAACAAAAACATATTAATCTGATATTACCTATATTTTCCTCTATACAATAGTTAGGACAGATATTCATAAAAAGATTGACAAACTGTTGTTAGGAATGTGAGCCTGCGCAATGATTGATGGATAACCTATTTACGAGTAATACATTGACCTAGTTTCCTGATCATTACAACTGGCCCAGAATGAGGAGACATCCGAGTCTTTCTTTGATTTAAACATTACCATGGAAATAGTCTGTATAAAAATATTTGCCTCGCAACATTTTGTTTGAATACTAGAGTATTTCGAGTAAAGAAAAAACATATATAAGTAAAAAGCGAACGAGTACTATTGATTACAGATGATGTCATTCAAACGACAGTTCTAAAAGTTGATACTCAGAACGAAAGAACTGTTCGACGTCCAAATGTCAGTGTACGGCGCGCCAATCGGCTCCGCGTTCCTCTCTGTTTACTACTCTACAACTTTAACACAACACTTCCAATCACTCTTAAATCCAAGCAATAAGACCTACAATCCCTTGATGGATTATGCGAAAAAGTTTGTCAAAGAAAAGAACTGCGGATTAAATATTGCGAATGTCGAAGTTCTTATCACGGGGTGGTAAGGTCTGTTATATATTGTTTGGTGTACGAAGAAAGTTTGTCGGAATAATACAGGCCCGGTAGGCCGGTCTAAATGCGTCCGCGTCTTTGGCACGGCACTGGGGCAAGGACGCGGAGCGCCTATGCAGTCGGCAGATTGATTGACCGATTAATCTTAGCGAGACAAGACTTGGTAAAATGAAATATTATCGATGCTATTACGTGGAGTTCCAGTGTGGGGCGTTTTTTTATTTGCAAAGACTATTAAAATGAATGAAATAATTAATTTTGAGCGGAAACAGAAACAGCTGTGCCCCTGCTCCCAATAGTTTGTATACAAGATGAAATTTGAAAAACTAGCTTTCAAACGATGAATGAGACATAATTTCAGACGCTGACACTTCCCCAATAGAATATCTAATTTAAAAAAACATTGGTAGTAGACAGTAGTAACACTGCAGGTACAAATGTTGTGATAGTGCACATAGTAACAGCTAAATAACGAGTTCGTGGTAGATAGTTGTACATTTACAATCCAGACAAAGGACCGCAGTACATCGAATAACTACTCGAAAAGCTCGTATGTTATGAGTAACTTTACGAGGAATCAAATGCCCCTACCAAAGCCTGTACGAAATGACAGTATCTAAGTACTATGTCCTTGCCATTATTTTAGAAGCCGAAATATAAGTTTCCTAGGTTAACTATTTATTGATAGCAAGATGACTTCGACGACATATTGAAGTTGAAGTTTCAATAAACCGTAGTGACTAACGTAACTTATATTCGATAAGTAAAATGTGACGCAATTTAGAAACGTATGTTCAGTGGTGGGATGAGATTAGCTGCGTCGATAAATTGACTGAAATAATGTTTTGTTGTAAATAATGTGTCCATTAAGTATCCTGTCAAGTTTGTTGACAGTTCTGTCTCAAATGCTGCGTCTTTACATTTATAAAGTTGTTTTGATAAATACTTTTTATTTACAGGTGTTGTTTCAACAAGGTTTTATATTTAGGACGTGTATGTACAGTACCTGAATATGTTTACATGTTATTTAATAATTTTGTGATATTTTTTTTTCTCATCAAGAAATATTTCGTGTAATTTTAAATGTCGTATATTTCGTTGCAAATCCTGAAAATGTTTTGTAAGATTTTCCGTGTGGTGATACAATATATGTTATGAACGTTCACTTCACTTCACACACGAGATGGTTGGGATCGTGGGTATGTACACATGAGGAGTCAATGGGGTCGGTAGTGACTATTACAGGACTATTACGAAACCGTTCGATCCGAAGTATCGGTGTCGACGCGCGCGCGTGCGTCGCTCTCCCAAACACACCCGTGACTGCGTTCACGAGCACGTATTTTGATACCGTCACTACGTTCAAACTTCGAATATCCTATCAGATTTGTATTGGAATCCACTTGAATTGTTCGCGGAATGTTTTTGGATCAATTGGAAGATAATGAGTTTCATTTTCAGTGGTATGTTGTTTATGTAGCGCCATTTTAGGCCTGCATAGTGCAATACGTGTTTGCCTGACAAGCGCCAAGCGTTATCGACACACGAAATGACAAATGACGGGCAACGCATTCTACTGGCTATCTACATTCAAATATAAAGCAAATAAAACAATAAAATAATTTGGATGAATACGTTAATTAACTTTAATTTTACTTATTAGACATAGATAACTGTAATAAGAAAAAAAAAAAAGTTATTTGTTGTTGTTTACGGAGAACGAGTGGATATCTGAAATGAAGAATATAATATTTTAATCTACGTACTCGTACGAAACGCGGATACGTAAATGAGGATTATTACGGAATCCGGATGCGAATGTCTGCTAACTGTTTAAACGTATTAAAATAGAGAGGAATATTACAGTGTCAATCATTGCTCGGTATTGAAACTTTGAAAAGATATCTCGATTGACGTGGGCAACCATTTTGAGTCGTGACGAGATATTTTAAATTAATTAGTTTTTTTTTTATGGAATAGGGGCAACCGAACAGACGGCTCGTCTGATAGTAAGCGATTACCGCCGCCCATGGACACCCGCAACCCCAGAGGAGTTTTACAATAAGTGACAGTTAATCAGATACGATTACGGCCCTGACTGGTGGTCGACGCTTAGAATTTTTCATTTTTTTTTTTTGGCAAATTTTAAAGTGCGATTGCATTGCCGTATATACCGTGTATATCATAGTGCAACACTTGCTGCAATCTTGCTACAAATTGCAGTTATAGTTTTATTCACCAAGCAGCCTGGTTGCGGCAACCACATACTATTATGATGGCGGGCTTCAATAGCTGGCGACCTAGGCGGCTAAGAATTCCTGGCTGCGGCTGCCACTAGAACGCGCATGACTGCACTGGTTTTTATTGGTTTAATCACAAGGTCACAAGCGTGGCTACTGAGTGTGAGTAGCTGGGTTCGATTCGGGAACCATGAAAAGTGTTATAAGTCTTTCTGTAAGGAAATTCTCAGTAGCACCTTGGAGATGGGAATAGTACCCGGTTTGGATGGGTTTAAAAAACAGCGCTGATGAAATGTAAGTGTAATCAGTACATGGCTGCTTAACCTTTCCAGGAAAAAAAGCGTGATGGTATATTTGATTGATTTTTTTTAGTGATGAGGACAGCAGTTTATTGAATGCGCAATAAGCCAATGCGAGATAAGCTGGCTGTATGTGGCTGCCTGAAGTGCGTGATTTCGTAACAGCTAAAGACGGCCGATGGGTCTTGGCGGCAATGAAGTTCGTTCGGAAGGCTGTGCAGTTAGAATATTTTAGAAGAAACCAATCGAATAACGGTATGATACGGAGGTGTGGTGGTGTTACATGCACTTAAATTCGGAAATACTATATTCTAGGCAACCTAGACACGTCAACCATAGTATATATATCCGTAAACAACAAAATGATTAACTGAAATTTGAGTGAAGAGTCATGTGCTAACTGACTGCCAGCGGTCGACCAGCCAGTTTTAACTCCCAGTCGTCACTGGCAGACTAATTGCGACCAGGCTGCCTACTTAGTGCACGGGATCTCGACACATAACTTTGTATTGAGGATCAAAAGACAACGAAAATAGAAATACGGATGTTCATCTGTACCTCAGTTTATGGACCAGGCGGCGAGGTCCTTCTGGGAGTTGGAGAGCAGTAGACAGCGCCGGACGACGTCCAGCCCCTCCAGGCGCACGGCCAGTACCCCGCACACGGCGGCGGCACCACGGGCCGCTCGTACTGGTATTACCTCTGTATAGCTGTAGCTGCCAGCACTGTATGCTAGTAAGTCGCCCAGATATAGGTATGCGTAGCTAGAGGGAGAAATTACACAATTAAATATTACTTTCTCTTGAGTTGTTTAACTTCTAGAACAATTCTTTAACGTTGTTAAGGTTGTAGTAAAGACTGGTTATGATAATAGTTATTCATCATCGACAATCGCACTAATAAAGGATCCATGAACATCACGACTGGGTATTAATGTATTCGAAGACAAAAACATAATTAAGAAAAAACATCTTCTCATCATTACCGAAGACTGCAAATCATCATAATCGACGCACAAATCACGATGTTCGGTAGTGAAATTATCCTCATCAGTTAGGTAGTCATAATAACCAGGTAAAATCATCATTATAAAAGCAGAAATCATACTAAGAAATGGAAAAAAAACATAAAGAAGCACAGTACCCTCCACTGCAAAAATGACAATGAAAACATGGTCTGATCCATCTGAAGACACCCAAAAAGACTTAACAGCTGGAAAAATATTAGATCTTATCTGTTTATTTTTGCAGTGGAGGGTACTGTGACATCTGGTGCAGTCGTTGTCACAGAATTGTTATTTAATGTCAATAAAGAAGAAATAGTCTCTGCCACTGCTAATATACAAGAGGAGACTAAAACAATTACCCAATATCTAAGAAGTAGACTAAAACTGGTATCTCAAGTTTCAAACGTCGAGATTCGAATACGTATAAAGGTTTTTGGCGTAGGAAAACAAGTGATGGAACTGAAATGGAGTTGGACAGGACACTTGGCAAGGCGTAATGATAACAGGTGAAGCAAAACTATGACCGAGTGTCGTCCAAAGATAAGATGTAGAAGTGGTAGAAGTGTTGGTCACTCGGCGGCAAGATGGGCGCATGATATTGTTACAATTGCTGGACAAACCTGAATAGAACTAGCACAAGAGCATGGAGAATGGCAGAAGCAGAAAGAGGCGTATGCACTCCATTGGATGAAGTCAGGCTGTAGATGATGATGAGACTAAAACACTTACCCAATATCTTCACAGCTCTCAAGTCCAAGTGGATCTTCTGGTGGTTCACTGACGACGGAGAATATGATGCAGTCTTTCTCGTCTTCGGACACTTTACTGGAGGCACGGCAACGACCCATGTGCCCGAGCATCGGGAGCTCACTGTCTTCCAGATCAAATGCTGGGGACAAGTTCAGTCAATATATAGCAGGTGTGATTGTATTTAAGAATATACTTAAATACAATCACACCTGCTTCCCAATGGCGGCACATTCAATTTGCTTCATCTTCTTTAAGCCTCTTGATGCATACCCGTCAGTTAAGTTTGATCTTGACCCGTCCTTTTTGTAAACGTTTGCATTTTGCGCCCTTTTATCTACACTCGTTTCGTCAATTTCGTTTCATCCACCCCTTTTACCCAAACAGAAGATGATAGACAGAAAGGTGTAACGTAACCACCAACCAGGAACTGTTTCAACAAGAAGTCACGAACATTAATCACCACACTACTGTGTAAATCACAGATGTCTAATTAGATTTTCAGTTTTTCAGTGCTAACTCGCTACACACACACGCGCGCACGCTCACGCACACAACTCGCTATTGTTTTAATGGAAGTGTTAATC
Organism: Xylocampa areola; assembly: GCA_935421205.1. NCBI lineage: Eukaryota > Metazoa > Arthropoda > Insecta > Lepidoptera > Noctuidae > Xylocampa > Xylocampa areola. The sequence continues at coordinate 21,949,749 of OW285200.1, read as the reverse complement.
AGCCTTCAGGATAAGTATTAATCTGGAGTGTAATGCTTACTCTTCTTAAAGTTGAAGTAGCACTTGTCCACGTAGTGTTTCGGCTTGGGCAAGCTGACAGGGGTCTCAAGTTCAGCGCCGGTTCTGCCCAGGAAGGTGTAGGCGACGTATACCCTTTGCACGTGAGGGTCCACCATCGCCTCGCACTCCTCGTTCAGAGCCAGCCACAAAACTGTTATGTGCAGGCATTGGCTGCTGCTGTCTAGATCTTCTTCTCGCAGTTGATTTTCTACCACATCCTGAGAATGTTCGGGTTAAATTATATTTGAAACTAATCAAAACATCTACTGAGTAATAAGAGGATTCTATATGAAATATGGCATTATCGGGGGCAATATCGGAACCCGGATATCCTTTGAAATCTTGCGGGTAATTGCGCAACTTGTTTGCAATAATCAACTTTTAACTTGTATGGTAAGTCATGAGTTATAAAACTAAAAATCTTTTTCTAATAAAATCACTTAGTTAAAGAGTTGTTTTATTATAATGTGAATGATGAATCGCGAAAACCCAAGATGTATTTCTATGTAAAAATCCTATTTCACGTCTTCGACAGCTAGGATCGCAAAATGAAACCTTACCCCGCTTGCCAGCATTATAACAGTGAGAAATATTTGAATATTTCAACATTATAACAGTGACAAATATTTGAAAATTTCAACATTATAACGATGACAAATATTTGAATATTTCAACATTATAACAGTGACAAATATTTGAATATTTCAACATTATAACAGTGACAAATATTTGAATATTTCAACATTATAACAGTGACAAAAAGCTTTCAACATTGTAACAGTTACCAATATTTGAAGGTTTTAACATTGTAACACTGACAAATATTTGAAGCTTCTAACATTGCCTCGTTGGTCTAGTGGTCTCAAGGGCGACTGCTGAGTACGAGGTCCTGGGTTCGATTCCCGGGTTGAGCAAAGTGTTATTAGGAAATTCTCGATAACAGCCCGGAGTTAGGAATTATGCCCGGTAGATAGCAATAGGCTCACCACCTATAACATGGGACTTAATAACAGCATTGGCGAAACGTGAGTGTACAACTATGTACACCTCTGCCTACCCCTTCGGGAAATATAGGCGTGTGCTATGCTATGCTATGTTCCAACATTGTACTAGCGACAAATATTAAAAGCTTCTGAAATATACTTACCTTCTGTGGTTCCTCCACTTGTTGAAGGTATTTTGGCAAAATTGTGACACACTTCTTTGAGGCTTCTCCTCTGTTTGAGCCTGAAGTACAAGACAAGGCAGTAGTGATAAGGTTCAGAAATAGTACAAAACAAAATCTTAAATAGGTCATAAAGAGCAAAATGTTAAACAAGCCACAAAGCAGGTCATGTAAAGTAAATAAGAATAACTAGCCAGTCCGTCTACTTAGTTTCTTTGTCTAACCTTTCCGAACTACGTTGTGGTCGGCTTCCAGTTTATCTGGATGCAGCTTAATACTAGTATTTAACATGGATCGACTGCCTATCTGACCTCCATAACCTAATTACTGGATCACACGATATCTCGTGATAAGACGGACTGGATAGGACCTGACTCGATTCGTCAATGCAGGTCTCCACAGTACAGAAGAATTTCAATATCAAATTATATCTATCTGGGTACTTTTTAGTGCATTTTTGCAGTATATTTTGTTTTTGAAGCCTTCGCTATCTAGCTTCTTTTAGCTAACAACGATTTTAGTCTCTTCGGAAGCTCGATTCAGTGACCGAACGCTGAAACTCGGGATTTGGCGACCACGACCGTATACCGAAACATGATAGTGTTAATGCAGTCGCCAATTCACTGATCACAGATGCTCAAAGTAGCTATTATGCTGAAAATCAGCATTGCAGGTTCTCAATATATGCACGGAGATGAGACTGCAGCCTTTTGACATCGCACAGGATAATGAGAACACCTTCTATTCTCGCCTATTGTTTTGGACTCTATCGCTGTATTATCATGTGTATGTCTGAATAAACTTAGTCCATTTTATTTTCTTTTTAATCGAATCGGTACGTTACCTATTAATTTAGCGATGTTCTCATATTTCCTATAAGTTTCCATGCCAGTCTGTTCCTCCCTATCGTTGGTCCTTATCTGCGTATCTTGACCCTTACCTGTAATATATTGTTTTTGTTATTTATACGTATATTAATGCTAATGTGGTTGCTAAAGTGGCTATTGTCAGTTAATCTTAAGCTTATCAACCACACTCAGGTCATTATCAATTATGGTTATTGTCATTGTTAGTTTTGGGTTCAGGTTAATGTTTCTTTTTTCCATAATTAGCACACTAAACTTAAATCTATTCGCATTCTACTAGCTCAAAATGTGGAGCAAATGAAATGGTTTTCATAAGTAAAGCACTGAGATGTTGCGCTGATTAAAATATAAATGGGCATAATTAATATAAGTTTCTATCTCATGCATGAATGGTGATGTGACTTTTATTGCCTTTGACATAAGGTTCAAATTGTAACGATTCACCCGCCTTCGTGACGTAAAGAGACTATTATGTTTAACACTCACTGCCTCTCCTCATATTTTGGAGTAACGTCTGAGGTCGTTGGGGATTTTCGGATTTCGGTTGCTGTGTAAAATAAGAAAATAGCATTGATTGACCAATCAAATAAAATCAATTAAAAGATAAATCTTTGAAAAACATTAACGCATGCTTTAGCGAACTGTAAAGTTATTATATTAAATGGAAAAAGAATAAGAAAGAAAGAAAGAAAATGTTTATTTGACACAGTCAGTAAGGACACAATTTAAGTAAATAGGTATACAAAAAAACAACAGGTATGAATGTGGAGCGGTCATTGTGTGCCTCACGGCTGCGCCAAAAGGGTCCAGTTCAGCAAAATGCCAGACCGCTAGTGCCTGACGCTGGTTTTCAACTGGGCCTTAAATGGTGAGGAGTCACAGATGTAAATCAGTTTTATAGGTATAAATAAAATCAGTTATGTAATAATAATGTTTTAGTATACATATACATTATATTATAAACATATAGGAAGAATATGAGTACGTAATATAATAAAAGTAGTGTCATATATACTTAATTCAATTGCTGCCATCCTCACTGTTACAAAAACATTACATTCACGTAGCCATTCCATCCCGCAACGCATTCATTATCAATTTATCACTAGCGCTCTAGTCAATACGCTGCATGCAGCCGATCGGGAACCACGGCTCACGCACTTCTCTCGGCAGTGTGACATAATTCTAGATTTGAAATACGTAGTACCGTTAATTAGCAAACACAATAGTTTTTTTTTTTTTTTTTTTTTTTTTTTATTGTTATGGAGTACGTATTTGTACGTGGCTGAGCCAAAGGGTGTTTATTAAGGACTGCATTAAGACAAGTGAAAGGCAAATATTGTTTTTTTTTAAAAAGAAGGTAAGTTTTTTATCTCGATTGATAATCCTTATATTACTTGTATTATTATAGTTTTATTTCAGTTAATGTGTGTGTTTGTGTGTCAGTGTGTGTATGTGTGTCAATATAATATATAAATACGAATACGGTCGCGAGCAGGATTCTAACCTGCGCCTCCCGGATAAATACTCCAGGCGATCTGACCACTAAGCCATCTCGACCTCTGCTCACCACCGCGATTCTTCATCCATATTTTAAAACGTCTTTTTGGTGACGTCATTGCTATCTATTCAGTTCCTATACAGGTGACCGAACCGACACGACTAACTTTACAGTTAATACAATGTCATAAAGATGCAATTACCTTAACAATTAAAGACTGAACTGTATATTCTTTTTCCATTTAATATAATAACTTCAAATAAAATCAAATTTATTTATATTAATATTTGAACTGAGCTGCGAAAATTGCAGCTGCAATTTTGGAATCCCAGTAAAGGCTAGAGGCGAACCGTGTGATTTTAGTCGTTATGAGTCTCCAAAAAGCCCATGATGGATTTCCACACATAACAAAGGTTTTCACAACAGTAGACAACTCTTTTTATATCTATAAGTGGAAAAAAAAAACTGAATTATTATGATAGAAGTTTAACGAAAATTAGTGAACCAAAAGCGGGACCGGCTATGCTCACATATAAATCTATTTAATTTATGATTACAGGGTTTTATTATAGATAGATGTCTATGGCCAAGGTAGGTTAGATGTGTACAAGGCTCCCAAATAAAGTAGATAACAAATATTGATCCGAAAAAACTGTCAGTGATTTCAATTTATGAGTGTAACTCGCGGTTAAAAAATTGAATAAAAATTAAATAAAAACTCACAAAAGGTCTGGGACTCCCTCTTCGTTGTAACCTGGCGAATATACTTTTCTAAACAAAAAAAAAACGCTAGTCAATCAAACAATCGAAAAAATTGAAGCCTGAAAAAACAAAAAATTTAATTAAAATAAATAAACGTTAAGGAAACTTTTTAAAACGTGGTTATTGACATGATGTAGGCTGCCTGATGCTTTTTTCATTTTAATCTGTGGCTCGATATGGGTAAAATATTTTTGCTATATATTAATCTATTTATAATTATCTATCTGTAATTAATTGATACTCACTAAGGAGCCCATACTGGAGTGCGCTTGGGATGATACGTCCTGTTGAGTATAAGAAAATGGTTGTCATATTTTATTATTCATGTATTATCTCTTTTGAGGTAAACAGAGCCCCAAGCCAACGCACTTTTAATCGAAAAGCTAGTTATGCTAGTCTAACTCGGCAAGAGTTTTTATTATTCAGTCATAAAAATATATTCTAGTTACGTTGTTATAATTTTGTTATTGTCATGATCTGTTATCCCGTTTTATCCTAATCTAAGAAAAAAATATTATTGTTGTAGGACCTCACTAACATGTAACGGGAGGTCACTACCACTCCACTCGCTTTTCATATTATTAATTATAGTTTTTGGTATTATATTTCACTTTTTTGTGTGTTAGTTTCTCTGCATAATGTAACGTTTCATGACCTATTTTACTGAAGGGTTACTAAATTGTTTATAAATATAGGAAGACCACTGAGGTCCGAAATGCAGATACTTTATTTTATCTAGTTTGGACACAGAGGTCTCACTCAACACTCTACATTAAGCCAAATGATGTAACTAAAATATCATTGTTATATATGTACATGTTTCTAAAAAAATAAACAATATTTATATAGATTATATTAAAATTTCTTTATATTAAAAAATCTGTCCATTCTTTTCTGTGTGGCTTTGAATGTAAATCATTCAATTTCAATTAAATGCAAAGCTTTCAATGTAAACAATATTTTACATGGAGCGACTGTCCATCTGACCATAATCCAGTTACTGGGTAACAAGGTATCTTGTGGTAAGATTGGATTTAGACTTAAACTGGAATATTATAATTAATCTTACTTCGTCTCCTTTAGTTATCCTCGCAATGTCACTTTGTAGACAGCTTTTCTGAAAAAGAAAAAAGAAAATATACAAGAAGCTGTGTTGAAAGGACACCGTTTTCAAGCATCGACTGGAAAATAACTTCCTTTGTTATTATTCAATGTAAGAATAATAATCGCTATCCAACAAACACCAACAATATTTAGTTAAAAAACTATCTGCTAGCTCGATAGATGGCGTTGGGGTCGAATTAGATCGCGGTATGGTTTCGTTACACGGCAAGGTGTATAGGCTTGGGTTGAAATTAATAAAACTGTTTCGCTCTGAGGTACTGCGTTTTAATCGAGTATCACAGCTCTATGGCTCCTTGTTCATGGTCCATTCGAGCCGAAGGGCATTTTTGGGAAAACACAAGTAACATAAATTAGTTACGCTACTTGATACGTGGTGGCGTTAGTTGTCGGTTAAGAAGACTTGTTGCGGATCACTGTGCTGAGAATTACATTGGATATATTGGACTTGTAATTAAACTGGAATAAGTGAGTAGTGAAGTGCATAATTGGACAAAAACTGTGAGTACATTTAAGTTTTAATAGTGCAAAGTTAGAGAACCTTGTCATTGCATGAACTTTGTAAAATATAGTGCAGTCAGGGACTTAGAATAGTTTCGATAAAAACGACCAGACGTCGAATCTATGCCCGATTTTGAAGCGATTTTACAAGGTTTAAAACACTTAGAAAAATTACACTTGGCGGCACTTAGAAAATTTACTCGTGTTGGGACTTAGAAAAAATACTCTTCACTGGACTTAGAAAATTCACACTGGTTGACACTTACAAGGGTTGAAAGACAATATGGAAAAGGAATTGAGAAAGTTGAAGGATTTCAAAGGACAGATTGAAAAGGGCTTAATAAACTTCAAAAAGTCTCCGAAAGATCGGATAAATTACAATTATGTGGATACACGTCTAGAGATGCTGGAGACTCAATTCAGGAATTTTACTGCAAAATACGAAGGAATAGTTATGTTGGCGAATGTGAGGGTGAAGAATTGTATGAATATTTTCAGGAAGATATTTATGAAAAGGTTTATGAAACATATCTAATGTATAAGGTTGAATTAAAAAATGCTCTGTCTCAATTAAAAGTTAATAGTTCCAACAAAGAAGTTTGTGATGGTTCATCTGACAGTGTGGGAAGATTGCCAAAAATAGTTTTACCTACTTTTAGTGGAAAATATACCGAGTGGTCGTCGTTTCGGGATTTGTTTATATCATTAGTCCACAATAATAAAAAACTTGATGACGTACAACGTCTCCACTATTTAAAAACTCAGCTGTCAGGTGAAGCAGAGCAGCTTATAAGACATTTTCCAATAACTGATGTTAACTATAAAAAATGTTGGGAAATGCTAGAACATAGGTTCAATAATAAGAAATTTATGTCAACATGTATATTAAACCGACTATTTGGCCAACGTAATATTGGAATAGAATCATCGAAGGCACTTAAAGATTTGCTTGATGTTACAAGTGATTGTTTACACGAACTTGCAAATATTGGGATTGATGTCAGTTCGTGGGACGTTATTGTCGTTTATGTAGTAAGCTTGAAGTTGGACGTAGAATCTAGGAAGCAGTGGGAACTGCATGTTAGTAAATCATCCGACGATCTACCCTCCTTTAAACAGTTTTGCGAGTTTTTAGAGACGCGTTTTCGAGCCCTAGAATGCGTTGAACCTAAACATAAACCAAAAGTCAATACTAATTCTACATCCCACGCTAAAGTTATGCATGGTGCTATTAATGTTACGTGTCCACATTGTTCTGAGAGTCATAGGCTCGCCAATTGTAAGAAGTTTTGTCAACTAGATATTGACGAACGTCGTGCCATTTCACAATCGTTGGGTGTCTGTTTTAATTGCTTAGGCAGTAACCATACTTCCAAGTTTTGCCGTGTTCTTTCAAAATGCCGCATATGTCAGCGGAAGCATCATACGTTGTTGCATCCTAAGAACCCTAATGGAGCCGGTGGGGCTACTACGCCAATGGTGCCTGCAACCCCACATGAACCTACTTCAGAGCCAGTACATGATGTCAGTGCAAATATAGCAACTCATTTTGTGAATGGACAAGCACAGGGTCAAGTCTTGTTAGCCACGGCTCTAGTAAAGGCCGTATCACAAAATGGGTCCTCTCAAATATTGAGAGCCTTGTTGGATCAAGGATCACAAGCATCTTTTATAACTGAGGCAGCAGCGCAGTTGCTTCGTTTAAAGAGAATAGTCTCGAAGACTACTATTGCAGGAATAGGAGGTGGTCATGGCGATATCGTCTCTAGACATTTGGTTTATATTAATATACAATCGTTGCATGATCCCTCTTTCACCCTAAAAGTAACTGCGCATGTATTAAGCTCACTGACCTCAGTTATGCCAGATACAAACTTTGAACTCGAGAATTGGCCAGCAATTCATAGTATACGTCTAGCCGACCCGAGTTTCAATTGCCCTAATAAAATCGACATTTTGTTAGGAGCTGAAACTTATTGCCGTATTTTAAAGGAAGGTTTGATCAAGAGCCCCGTGGGCTCTCCGGTCGCACAAGACACGCATTTAGGTTGGATTGTGTCAGGCCATGTTACTAAAGCAGATAAGTCTCTGAATTCCCATAATACTGTGATCGCGATGCACACTCAAATTGAAGAAAACGAAATGTTAAAACGTTTATGGGAACTAGATTCTGAGCCTGCTTTATCGAAAAAGCTTCTTACGCCTGAAGAACAGGCATGCGAGGAGGTTTACGCAAATACGACTAAAAGAGATGAAGATGGCCGTTATGTCGTAAAGTTACCATTTCGTTCAGAAGATCCACCTTGTAAATACGGTCATTCTAAAAATATAGCTGTAAAAAGATTGCTAAGTTTAGAAAGGAAGTTAGCTAGGGATCAAGAATTAAAACAACAGTATACTGATGTGATAAAGGAGTATTTATTGCTGGGCCATTTGGAGAAAATCATCGACGAGTCTGAAATAAATAAAAGGGATGCGGTTTATTTGCCCCATCACGCAGTGGTTAGGCAAGATAAACTGACCACCAAAGTAAGAGTGGTTTATGACGCGTCATGCAAGGGAACAAACGGGGTTTCCTTAAATGACACCTTAATGGTGGGACCCACTCTTCAGGCAGATTTGAGACATATTGTCATGAGATGGCGACAGCATCCGATCTGTCTGGCAGCAGATATAGTCAAAATGTATCGCCAAATCAAGGTAGCGCGGTCGGATACGGATTTCCAAAGGATTGTTTGGAGAGAAGGTCCTAACAAGGAGATAGAGGACTTCCGACTTCTGACTGTCACCTTTGGCACATCATGTGCCCCTTACTTGGCTATCAAGTCATTGCATCAAGTCGCATGCGATGAAGGTAATATGTATCCATTGGCGGCCGAAAGGGTGAAGTCAGACTTCTATATGGATGATCTGATGACTGGCTGCCAATCTGAAACAGAAATTGAAAGAATTTATAGTGAAATGAACAGTTTATTAGAGAAAGGAGGGTTCCAATTACAAAAATGGACAAGCAATAGGATGTGCTTATTGGAAACCTTAAATGAAAATTCTAGTAGAGATTTGGAAATTAAGACGGATAAGGTAACTAAAGTTTTGGGACTTACCTGGAACCGGAACACTGATGAATTTGATTATTCTGTGAAGATGTCACCTTCTGCTGCAACTGAAACAAAAAGAACGGTCATATCAGAAATATCACGGCTTTATGATCCGTTAGGGTGGATAGCGCCGTGCATTATAACATCGAAGGTCTTCATCCAAAAGCTATGGATTAGTGGTATTGGCTGGGATGATGAACTGCCACCAGATCTCTCACAAGAGTGGAGATATTACAGATCAGAATTAGAGAAACTGGTGGATTTTCACATTCCCAGATGGATAGGCAAAAGGGAAGAGAACATTGCGATAGAACTACACGGATTTAGCGATGCGTCAAATATAGCTTACGCGGCTGTGGTGTATTGCCGCATTATCGATGCTACTGCACAAATACACTCACACCTCATAACCGCAAAAACAAAGGTAGCTCCTATTAAGCAGATATCTATTCCACGGCTGGAATTGTGTGGGTCTGTTTTAGTAGCAAACCTATTGATCGAAGTAGCTGAAGTAATGAACATTTCAAAGGCTAACATCCACGCTTGGACAGATTCATCTGTTGTTTTGGCCTGGTTAAATGATCATCCAAGTCGTTGGAAAACCTATGTGGCCAACCGCACTTCAGAGATCCTTGGTTTGCTAGATAATACACAATGGGCTTATGTTAAATCCAAAGACAATCCAGCGGATACCGATTCTCGTGGAGTGTCTTCAGCTGTTCTACTTAATAATGATCTATGGAAACGAGGACCAGGTTGGTTAAGAAATGATCATATAGAATATACTAGACCTAGCGCAATACACACTAGTGAGGAGAAGAAATCTATTAAGGTTAACACAGCGAACCTCGTGTCTGAGTTTGAAGCTATTTGGGGATCTAGGTATTCATCACTTACTCGTTTAGTGAGGGTTATTGCGTACTGTAAAAGGTTTTTGCAGTCAACAAAGATGCGTAAGGCAAACATTAAGTTTACAGCATACCTGTCCGTTTTAGAAATTCGTGAAGCCTTAGATGTATGTATTAGGCAAAGCCAACAGCAATGGTTCCATGCAGAATTTATAGCCCTGAAAAATAAAGTTCCATTAGACAAAACGAGTTCTTTATATAAATTACATGTATTTATTGATAAATGTGAGATATTGCGCGTTGGGGGAAGGTTGCGTTATTCGCAACTACTTGATGATACAAAGCACCCAGTTGTTATTCCTCATGATTCAAGTTTGGCCAAGTTTATTGCAGCCGACGCTCATGAAAAGACTTTTCATGGAGGACAGCAACTGGTACTCAATTTTATACGCACCAAGTACTGGATTAGTCGAGTTAAAAATATTGTAAAGGCTCATATACGTCGTTGTATTCCTTGCATTCGATATGCTACGACCACAAAACAACAGTTGATGGGAGAGCTTCCAGCTTGCCGAGTGACCCCAAGTAAAGTGTTTTTTAACTCCGGCGTCGATAATGCGGGTCCCATTAATATGCGGGTATCTAAGGGTCGTGGGCAGCGATCGTACAAGGGATATATCTGCTTGTTTGTGTGTATGGCCACGCGCGCAGTACACATTGAAGCTGTTTCCGACTTAACCACGGAGGGTTTTCTGGCAGCTTTTAAACGGTTCGTTTCAAGGCGTGGTCATTGTCGTCATATCTGGAGCGATAATGGCACCAATTTTGTGGGCGCTGCCAAGGAGTTACAGGTACTTTTTAACCAAGAGAGTTCAATGTTTAAAGACATGCCACTGCTCTTGCAACTTCTCAAACCGAATGGCACTTTATTCCTCCCCACGCTCCAAATTTTGGTGGATTGTGGGAAGCAGGAATAAAAAGTGTTAAACATCATCTGAAGCGCGTCGTAGGTGACTCCACTTTGACCTTCGAAGAGCTTTCTACAGTTCTTTCTCAAATTGAGGCATGCCTGAATTCTAGGCCCTTGTCTCAGGGTAGTAGCGATCCAGAAGATCCTGTACCTTTAACTCCTGGCCATTTTTTAGTGGGTCATCCATTGGTAGTGGCACCTGACCGTAATTATGAGTATGCCACAGTTAGTACTTTACGCAGATGGCAATTGGTACAACGTATGGTGCATCACTTCTGGCGCAGATGGAAACAAGAGTATTTAACACAATTTTTCCAAAGACATAAATGGAATGTTCGTAACCCTAATTATAAAATAGGTGATGTAGTATTAATCAAAGAAGATAACTTACCTCCAGCCAAATAGTTATATGGTAGAATTATACAGCTACATCCGGGTAAAGATAGCCTGACGCGCGTTGTGACTATTGGTTGTAAGGGCACCACGATTAAACGTCCAATTTCAAAATTGTGTTTCCTTCCTGTGACTGAATAAGTCACATATTGTTGTAATTATAAGCATTTATTTTGTGCTAAGATTTGTTTATTTTAGTATGTTTTTCTAATGTTGCACTTTTGTCTTAAATGCCATGTTATAATTATGTTGTGTACCTATCATTAAACTTATTACTGTGTGTTCGGATGAAGTTCAAACGAACTCTATAATGCTAGGAAAATGGTTTACCTGTATGTTGTTATTATACCTTGCCAAGTAGACAAAAATTTTGTTGTAATTGTCATGTTTTGATGGATTTAACCATATCTGTTAACTATACTGCAATCATATGTTATTGAAGCCGTCCCCTATTTAGTATTTGTAATTATCATACAGTCCATTGCTTTTGTAGTTGCTGAGTTTGTTTATGGTGGGCGGTACTAAAAGGAACATATTCCTTTTGGTGGGCGGAATGTTCAATGTAAGAATAATAATAATAAATGTGTGACCGATCCCAACGCTATCCAACAAACACCAACAATATTTAGTTAAAAAACTATCTGCTAGCTCGATAGATGGCGTTGGGGTCGAATTAGATCGCGGTATGGTTTCGTTACACGGCAAGGTGTATAGGCTTGGGTTGAAATTAATAAAACTGTTTCGCTCTGAGGTACTGCGTTTTAATCGAGTATCACCAGCTCTATGGCTCCTTGTTCATTTATATTGTTTTCATTACAGTAAAGTTAATATATTTAAAAAAAAACGGTCGCGAACAGAAGCCGAACCTGCGCCTCTCGGATAAATACTCCATGCGCTCTGACCACTAAGCCATCTCGACCTCTGCTCACCACCGCGAATTCTTCTCCCATATTTTAACACGTCTTTTGGCGACGTCATTGCTATCAATTCAGTCCCTATACATGTGACCGAACCGACACGACTAACTTTGCAGTTAATAAAATGTCGTAAAGAATGCAATTACCTTAACAATTCAAGATAAATCTTTGAAAAGCATTAACGCATGCTTAGCGAACTCTAAAGTTATTATATTAAAATATGGAAGAAGAATTCGCAGTGGTGAGCAGAGGTCGAGATGGCTTAGTGGTCAGTCTCAGCTATTGGTTACGCAGATCAAACACCGTAAGGTTTAACTGCAAGAGGCCACGTCAAAAAAAGAACAACGCATATTTATTCGTGTTTTCGGTTTAAAGAAAATTTATTCTCATAAGAATGTTTAGGCTTTTTCATCCATAATTATCGGTATTATAATAAAACAACTATTTTTGGTTTTTGTTTTTCCTGACGTTTCGATCACTTTGCAGCGTTCGTGGTCACAGGAGGACTGTTGTTTTATTACAATGTGTAGTGATGGCGAAAACCTAAGATAATACTAATTAATGGTATTTTTATTTATTTAGGTTTAGGTTTCAATGAAGAATTTATAAGCATAAAATGTCGACACTTACTTCTAACGCCTGTTTCATATCCCCCGGAGATTTGATTTTGGCTTCCTGAAATTATATGTAGAAAACCAATTATGCCTGCAAGGCTACTTCGTTGGTCAATTAGGCGCAATTGCGGCAACTGTGCATGAAGTCCTAAGTTTGATTCTAGTGTCAGGTAGTGTGTATGAGATTTTCTTACAAAAAAATAATTCAGAAATTTATCGGAGTTTGAAATTCTGACCGGTAGATGGCAATAGGGTCATCACCTATTAGACTTAATAAACTGGCTCGTTAAAATACATAATTTAACTTTATAACAATAAAAATCTATTGTGTCTGCTAATTAGATAGTCAACAGATACGACGGCATCAGTAAAATGTGGTTGTACAATAGTACGTACACCTCTGCCTACCCCTTCGGGTAACCACATGCCTGGTACTATGTTTAAGCTTAACCGTTAAGTTATTCATAAATTATGGAAAGCTGGATTAACTTTTCGTTTCAATTTCTTACCACTTCGTTTTTGATTATTATCGAAGCGTCGCGTGTCTGAAAATAAAAATTATGGTAAGATTGTAGGCCATAGTAAATATTTAGTGATAATTAGACGCACCACTATAATTAATTAATCTCTAATATATAAACGGTAAAGAAAAACATCGTGAGGAAACCAAACAAAGGAAACCTGAGAGATGTTCTCGATGTTGTGTAAAGCCATTTCAGAGACCTACCCGGCCCAAATGAATAAAAACACACACACGCCACAAAAACAGACTAAACTTACCCACATCTCGACTTAAAATATATCACACCGGCCCTCTGGTAATGTCTATAAAAATATATAATAAACTGCCAAAAGAAATTGTAGAAATAGAAAAAAACAATATATTTATACTAAGACTAAAAAGATATTTAATAACAAAATGTTATTATACTTTGAATGACTTCTTTGAAGAAACTAATAAATAATGTAATAATTTAATTAATATGAAAATACACCTATATAATAATATAAATATGATTGTATGACATGAGTACCAATATTAAAAACAATACTATAAGTTACATATATGTTTCTCTCATGAATGTGATGTTACGTAGATATATATAAATAACATAATTTTAATTTTAGTAATTAATAAAGCCTTGTAAGTTGCTGTGCCCGACAGGGTCCATAATGATCGAAAGTCCCATGCAAACATAACACCTATGTAACATTATGGAATGCAATAAACGTTTGAGTTTGAGTTTGAATACTAGTACTTACATAGTGATAACTATTGAGTGCTTATAATAGTATATTTATTTTTAATTATTGACACGAGTTTGAAAACAGTAATTTTAATCAAGCTATATTTTAACGACAGTGGTTCTTTATTACAATGACATGTCATTAATATACCTAAACAAGGAAAAGAAATGGGCCCAAAACTAATCCTTGCGTCACTCCCATTTTTAAAGGCGAATCTGTAGAACTACATTGTCGATAGTTACCCCTTGTTCTCGATTCAACAGATATAAAATCAAAAGATTAATATGACCTGCCTTGAATTCCATAATATATTAACTTCAGTATAAGTGTTTGGTGATCAAAGCAGTCTAACGCCTTTGAAAGATCACAGAATAATTCTATAGCATTCCGTGTATCCCACTGAATGGAATGTGTGAAATGGAATGGAAATGAGCCACTATTACTACTTTTAAACAACAAAAATCTGTAACTCCGTCATATGAAATACAATTTTACTTCTGATTTCACATTTGTGGTAGCGGTATTTACGTCGTGTGACTTTTACGACATTTAGATGATCTCCCGTGTCTGCTGCTTTCTTAACGATGTTTTCCTTCGCCGTTTTAACAAGTAATACTCTATTTACATTTTGATTGCGAAAAAGTAGTGGAGTGTGCCTTGAATTTGAACCTTTGATCTTTGACTTGCCAGTCTTACGGTCATACCACTAGGATAGGAAACCTACTTATTAACTGTAAGTTAGGCTTATAATGTGATAGGTAAAAGGCTCTGTATAGGATTCATTTTGTTGTATATATTAATTGATTGACTTTAATGTGTCTCTACTACAATAGCCTTGCCATCACAACAACAGCACATTAATACGACTTACGGGGTCTTCATAGAATAAGTCGGGAAGCATTGGAGGCAGCCGCGGCGGCGTGCGCGAGCCTGCACTGTGGCGCCGCACGCGCGCTGACGGGTACATGCTGGGCTGGATAGGTCATACTGCATACGTGAGCTGTTTTTAAACTATAATATACGAGTAACACATAAGCGACATCTTTTCACAGAAAAAATAAATAATAATACGAGTAGTTACGACAGATAAAAGGCCGTATAATAGTTATAGATTAGAGACCTAGTAAGAACAAGTGGCAACTTCATCGTCACCTCGGCCCGGCAACACTTCCTGCTGGATATAGACCTTTTTGCAAGCGTCCAGATGTTTTCCGCGGTTCACAACCCTAGACAGGTACCCTGCCCAATTACACTTATCACTGTGTCATCGATATCGACGACTTCAGAAAATTTTTTCAAGAAGATTTATGGCAACATGACTCTGTGAACAGTGTCCTTAATGGACAGAATAGTTAACAAATGGGTTTGAAGGAACTGAAGGAGCTGTTTTAACTGGAAGACATGTTCCAACCTGTCGAATGTCGTCCACCCATGTCCCATCCCTTGTCACATACGACATACTCGTATTATACACATCAAGTATACGAATTAAATTCAAGATAAATCTTTGAAAAGCATTAACGCATGCTTAGCGAACTCTAAAGTTATTATATTAAATGGAAAAAGAATACCTCTGACGAGGAGAGGTCGAGATGGCTTAGTGGTCAGAGCGCCTGGAGTATTCATCCGGGAGGCGCAGGTTCGAATCCTGTTTTCGACCGTATTCTTTTTCCATTTAATATAATAACTTTACGAATTAAATTGTTAATAAAATACATCTTTTTATTTATATTGTTTTTTATTTATCTTTTTATTTTATAGTGCGCTAGTGAGTGCGTAAACACAGGTGCACTCCCTCGTCCTTCACTCTCATAGTCCTTAAGGACGGCAATCCGTCACGACCGGAGACAGATCAGGCGCGCAGGACCACAGGCTTTACGTGCTCTCCGAAGCACGGGGGTGTCACACTGCCAACTTACTAAGTCTATGCTACTGAGAATTTCTAACAGAAAAACCCCAAAACACTTTGCCCGAACTGGGAAACGAAATCAGGACCTCTACCGGGTAACTACTAAAGATTCTACCGATACCTCATACATCTAAATCGGCGTATCTAATAGGCATTTAGAAGTTATGGTGATATAAAGAAACTCACGATTACATACATGAACCTTAAAACATAACTCTGTTTGGGCACTCGTGTAATAATGTGTGTACTCACATCGTATGCTAGGTCTAGTTGGTCTTGCGCCGCAGTCTGTGTGTTGGCCTCCTCCATTTGTGGCGCAACCTTCGGCGCGTAGTCCCAGCGATGCGATGTACGCTTGAATTCCTGAACACCAGGTGTCTTTACTATCTCGATGGACATCTTTACTTTGTAGTACATTGCGTCGTACCTTTTTAATATTTTTGCTCATCATAGATAAGCTATAACATACGACGCAATGTATTACAAAGTCACCAATTCGTTGGTATCCGATATAGCTAATAGGTACGCAGGTAGGGATGTAGGGAGCATTTGTTAGTATTCAGCATAATTATCATTTCATGGCTGTATGATGTCTGATGATGATCTGTATGATGTCTTAACTAACTTTAAAAAGTTTTCCGTTCTTATTTTTTCTTAGTTTTATATGTTAGAGTAAATAAGAGATGAACGAATAAGAATGGTAAACTCCACTTGCATTGAAGTATTGCCTAGGGGATACAATTTTTTGATTCAATGATGAATTAAGCCTCTCAAAATTGAAAATTCTGTAAAACCTACTTCTAAACATAATAATTAATAATCTAAGAAATTTATTGGTTCCGAAGTCATGACTAGCGTTTTTCCGCTTGAAGTGCGAGTCCGGCTTTTCGAAGTTATTAATTTCAGACACATTCATCTACACTGGCTGGCACTGGATAATGCCCGGCCACACACGGCTCTGGTTGTACAAGGGTACATTCAGGAAGTTGGTATCAGCGTGATGGCTTGGCCACCAAGGAGTCCTGATCTCAACCCGATTGAGCACGCCTGGGATGAGCTAGGGAGGCTAGTAAGAAGCCGCAGAGCACCACCTACCACCCTCAGGGCACTAAAACAGGCCCTGATTGAAGAATGGTAGAATATTCCCTAACATCGGCTCCGAAACCTCATGTTCAGTATGACATACTGAACATGAGGTTTCGGAACCGGCTCGAATCTGTAGTCAGAGCCCGAGGAGCCAATACCGGTTATTAAAAATTAAATAACATGATAATAAATTTTTTTGACACTAAATTAAAAGTGGCTATTTTTATAGCTTCATCTTTTTTTAAGTTAAAAGTACTCATATATAATTTACTAGTTTCAAAGAAAGCTGATAAAACTTGCTATGAAACATTACAGTATCGAAAAAGTGTTCATTTCAAAAGTGTAGTACTTAGAGTTTTGCAGGCCAGTGTACTTAGGACTTTTCCTAAATCTATCCTTTCCTTAAGTCCTCAAAGTCCCAGAAGAGTGTGTTTTGCTGTATTTTTCTTGTTTTATAAGTAACTCTTCATGTTGTACAGTACAGTACAGTACAGTACTCACCACATCCTGACACACATTCTGCTTGTTCTCCCCCATGGTGGCGGGCGGTAGATGCGCGGCGTTGGTCTGCTGCAGCGTGAGGTCGAGGTCGACGCACTCGTTGGAGTGGTCGTCGTCCACGATCTGCTGCAGCGTGAAGTCCAGGTAACTCTTCATGTTGTACAGTACAGTACAGTACAGTACAGTACTCACCACATCCTGACACACATTCTGCTTGTTCTCCCCCATGGTGGCGGGCGGTAGATGCGCGGCGTTGGTCTGCTGCAGCGTGAGGTCGAGGTCGACGCACTCGTTGGAGTGGTCGTCGTCCACGATCTGCTGCAGCGTGAAGTCCAGGTAACTCTTCATGTTGTACAGTACAGTACAGTACAGTACAGTACAGTACTCACCACATCCTGACACACATTCTGCTTGTTCTCCCCCATGGTGGCGGGCGGTAGATGCGCGGCGTTGGTCTGCTGCAGCGTGAGGTCGAGGTCGACGCACTCGTTGGAGTGGTCGTCGTCCACGATCTGCTGCAGCGTGAAGTCCAGGTAACTCTTCATGTTGTACAGTACAGTACAGTACAGTACAGTACTCACCACATCCTGACACACATTCTGCTTGTTCTCCCCCATGGTGGCGGGCGGTAGATGCGCGGCGTTGGTCTGCTGCAGCGTGAGGTCGAGGTCGACGCACTCGTTGGAGTGGTCGTCGTCCACGATCTGCTGCAGCGTGAAGTCCAGGTAACTCTTCATGTTGTACAGTACAGTACAGTACAGTACAGTACAGTACTCACCACATCCTGACACACATTCTGCTTGTTCTCCCCCATGGTGGCGGGCGGTAGATGCGCGGCGTTGGTCTGCTGCAGCGTGAGGTCGAGGTCGACGCACTCGTTGGAGTGGTCGTCGTCCACGATCTGCTGCAGCGTGAAGTCCAGGTAACTCTTCATGTTGTACAGTACAGTACAGTACAGTACAGTACTCACCACATCCTGACACACATTCTGCTTGTTCTCCCCCATGGTGGCGGGCGGTAGATGCGCGGCGTTGGTCTGCTGCAGCGTGAGGTCGAGGTCGACGCACTCGTTGGAGTGGTCGTCGTCCACGATCTGCTGCAGCGTGAAGTCCAGGTAACTCTTCATGTTGTACAGTACAGTACAGTACAGTACAGTACAGTACTCACCACATCCTGACACACATTCTGCTTGTTCTCCCCCATGGTGGCGGGCGGTAGATGCGCGGCGTTGGTCTGCTGCAGCGTGAGGTCGAGGTCGACGCACTCGTTGGAGTGGTCGTCGTCCACGATCTGCTGCAGCGTGAAGTCCAGGTAACTCTTCATGTTGTACAGTACAGTACAGTACAGTACAGTACAGTACTCACCACATCCTGACACACATTCTGCTTGTTCTCCCCCATGGTGGCGGGCGGTAGATGCGCGGCGTTGGTCTGCTGCAGCGTGAGGTCGAGGTCGACGCACTCGTTGGAGTGGTCGTCGTCCACGATCTGCTGCAGCGTGAAGTCCAGGTAACTCTTCATGTTGTACAGTACAGTACAGTACAGTACAGTACTCACCACATCCTGACACACATTCTGCTTGTTCTCCCCCATGGTGGCGGGCGGTAGATGCGCGGCGTTGGTCTGCTGCAGCGTGAGGTCGAGGTCGACGCACTCGTTGGAGTGGTCGTCGTCCACGATCTGCTGCAGCGTGAAGTCCAGGTAACTCTTCATGTTGTACAGTACAGTACAGTACAGTACAGTACTCACCACATCCTGACACACATTCTGCTTGTTCTCCCCCATGGTGGCGGGCGGTAGATGCGCGGCGTTGGTCTGCTGCAGCGTGAGGTCGAGGTCGACGCACTCGTTGGAGTGGTCGTCGTCCACGATCTGCTGCAGCGTGAAGTCCAGGTAACTCTTCATGTTGTACAGTACAGTACAGTACAGTACTCACCACATCCTGACACACATTCTGCTTGTTCTCCCCCATGGTGGCGGGCGGTAGATGCGCGGCGTTGGTCTGCTGCAGCGTGAGGTCGAGGTCGACGCACTCGTTGGAGTGGTCGTCGTCCACGATCTGCTGCAGCGTGAAGTCCAGGTAACTCTTCATGTTGTACAGTACAGTACAGTACAGTACAGTACTCACCACATCCTGACACACATTCTGCTTGTTCTCCCCCATGGTGGCGGGCGGTAGATGCGCGGCGTTGGTCTGCTGCAGCGTGAGGTCGAGGTCGACGCACTCGTTGGAGTGGTCGTCGTCCACGATCTGCTGCAGCGTGAAGTCCAGGTAACTCTTCATGTTGTACAGTACAGTACAGTACAGTACAGTACTCACCACATCCTGACACACATTCTGCTTGTTCTCCCCCATGGTGGCGGGCGGTAGATGCGCGGCGTTGGTCTGCTGCAGCGTGAGGTCGAGGTCGACGCACTCGTTGGAGTGGTCGTCGTCCACGATCTGCTGCAGCGTGAAGTCCAGGTAACTCTTCATGTTGTACAGTACAGTACAGTACAGTACAGTACAGTACTCACCACATCCTGACACACATTCTGCTTGTTCTCCCCCATGGTGGCGGGCGGTAGATGCGCGGCGTTGGTCTGCTGCAGCGTGAGGTCGAGGTCGACGCACTCGTTGGAGTGGTCGTCGTCCACGATCTGCTGCAGCGTGAAGTCCAGGTAACTCTTCATGTTGTACAGTACAGTACAGTACAGTACAGTACTCACCACATCCTGACACACATTCTGCTTGTTCTCCCCCATGGTGGCGGGCGGTAGATGCGCGGCGTTGGTCTGCTGCAGCGTGAGGTCGAGGTCGACGCACTCGTTGGAGTGGTCGTCGTCCACGATCTGCTGCAGCGTGAAGTCCAGGTAACTCTTCATGTTGTACAGTACAGTACAGTACAGTACAGTACTCACCACATCCTGACACACATTCTGCTTGTTCTCCCCCATGGTGGCGGGCGGTAGATGCGCGGCGTTGGTCTGCTGCAGCGTGAGGTCGAGGTCGACGCACTCGTTGGAGTGGTCGTCGTCCACGATCTGCTGCAGCGTGAAGTCCAGGTAACTCTTCATGTTGTACAGTACAGTACAGTACAGTACAGTACTCACCACATCCTGACACACATTCTGCTTGTTCTCCCCCATGGTGGCGGGCGGTAGATGCGCGGCGTTGGTCTGCTGCAGCGTGAGGTCGAGGTCGACGCACTCGTTGGAGTGGTCGTCGTCCACGATCTGCTGCAGCGTGAAGTCCAGGTAACTCTTCATGTTGTACAGTACAGTACAGTACAGTACAGTACTCACCACATCCTGACACACATTCTGCTTGTTCTCCCCCATGGTGGCGGGCGGTAGATGCGCGGCGTTGGTCTGCTGCAGCGTGAGGTCGAGGTCGACGCACTCGTTGGAGTGGTCGTCGTCCACGATCTGCTGCAGCGTGAAGTCCAGGTAACTCTTCATGTTGTACAGTACAGTACAGTACAGTACAGTACTCACCACATCCTGACACACATTCTGCTTGTTCTCCCCCATGGTGGCGGGCGGTAGATGCGCGGCGTTGGTCTGCTGCAGCGTGAGGTCGAGGTCGACGCACTCGTTGGAGTGGTCGTCGTCCACGATCTGCTGCAGCGTGAAGTCCAGGTAACTCTTCATGTTGTACAGTACAGTACAGTACAGTACAGTACTCACCACATCCTGACACACATTCTGCTTGTTCTCCCCCATGGTGGCGGGCGGTAGATGCGCGGCGTTGGTCTGCTGCAGCGTGAGGTCGAGGTCGACGCACTCGTTGGAGTGGTCGTCGTCCACGATCTGCTGCAGCGTGAAGTCCAGGTAACTCTTCATGTTGTACAGTACAGTACAGTACAGTACAGTACTCACCACATCCTGACACACATTCTGCTTGTTCTCCCCCATGGTGGCGGGCGGTAGATGCGCGGCGTTGGTCTGCTGCAGCGTGAGGTCGAGGTCGACGCACTCGTTGGAGTGGTCGTCGTCCACGATCTGCTGCAGCGTGAAGTCCAGGTAACTCTTCATGTTGTACAGTACAGTACAGTACAGTACAGTACAGTACTCACCACATCCTGACACACATTCTGCTTGTTCTCCCCCATGGTGGCGGGCGGTAGATGCGCGGCGTTGGTCTGCTGCAGCGTGAGGTCGAGGTCGACGCACTCGTTGGAGTGGTCGTCGTCCACGATCTGCTGCAGCGTGAAGTCCAGGTAACTCTTCATGTTGTACAGTACAGTACAGTACAGTACAGTACTCACCACATCCTGACACACATTCTGCTTGTTCTCCCCCATGGTGGCGGGCGGTAGATGCGCGGCGTTGGTCTGCTGCAGCGTGAGGTCGAGGTCGACGCACTCGTTGGAGTGGTCGTCGTCCACGATCTGCTGCAGCGTGAAGTCCAGGTAACTCTTCATGTTGTACAGTACAGTACAGTACAGTACAGTACTCACCACATCCTGACACACATTCTGCTTGTTCTCCCCCATGGTGGCGGGCGGTAGATGCGCGGCGTTGGTCTGCTGCAGCGTGAGGTCGAGGTCGACGCACTCGTTGGAGTGGTCGTCGTCCACGATCTGCTGCAGCGTGAAGTCCAGGTAACTCTTCATGTTGTACAGTACAGTACAGTACAGTACAGTACTCACCACATCCTGACACACATTCTGCTTGTTCTCCCCCATGGTGGCGGGCGGTAGATGCGCGGCGTTGGTCTGCTGCAGCGTGAGGTCGAGGTCGACGCACTCGTTGGAGTGGTCGTCGTCCACGATCTGCTGCAGCGTGAAGTCCAGGTAACTCTTCATGTTGTACAGTACAGTACAGTACAGTACAGTACTCACCACATCCTGACACACATTCTGCTTGTTCTCCCCCATGGTGGCGGGCGGTAGATGCGCGGCGTTGGTCTGCTGCAGCGTGAGGTCGAGGTCGACGCACTCGTTGGAGTGGTCGTCGTCCACGATCTGCTGCAGCGTGAAGTCCAGGTAACTCTTCATGTTGTACAGTACAGTACAGTACAGTACAGTACTCACCACATCCTGACACACATTCTGCTTGTTCTCCCCCATGGTGGCGGGCGGTAGATGCGCGGCGTTGGTCTGCTGCAGCGTGAGGTCGAGGTCGACGCACTCGTTGGAGTGGTCGTCGTCCACGATCTGCTGCAGCGTGAAGTCCAGGTAACTCTTCATGTTGTACAGTACAGTACAGTACAGTACAGTACTCACCACATCCTGACACACATTCTGCTTGTTCTCCCCCATGGTGGCGGGCGGTAGATGCGCGGCGTTGGTCTGCTGCAGCGTGAGGTCGAGGTCGACGCACTCGTTGGAGTGGTCGTCGTCCACGATCTGCTGCAGCGTGAAGTCCAGGTAACTCTTCATGTTGTACAGTACAGTACAGTACAGTACAGTACTCACCACATCCTGACACACATTCTGCTTGTTCTCCCCCATGGTGGCGGGCGGTAGATGCGCGGCGTTGGTCTGCTGCAGCGTGAGGTCGAGGTCGACGCACTCGTTGGAGTGGTCGTCGTCCACGATCTGCTGCAGCACGCGCGAGCTACGCGCCGGCTGCTGCGGCCGCGCCACGGGGCACGACGCCTGCGATATACACCTAGGGTCACTATTTTCGACAGAGATAGCCTAGAGTACGCAAAGCATCACGCCTGTATTACCCGAAAGGTTAGCAGAGGTATACACAGTTGTACATCCACATTTCACCAATGATGTTATTAACTCCCATGTAATAATGAGCCTATTGCCATCTACCAGGCACAATTCCAAACTCTGGGCTGGTACTGAGAATTTCCTAATAGAAAACCTCAATAACACTACTCGACCCGGGGCTCGAACCCAGGACCTCATGCTCAGCAGTCGCGCTTGGGATCACTAGACCAAGCAATCCTAGAGAACATATATAAAAAATAGTCAAATCAAAAAACAAAACGCGTGAACATTAAAAAACCGTCGTTGTAAAGCCGCACAAATTGTTCTACCAAAAATATGCCTGTCGTTTTGGTCTCCTGTAAATAAAAAACAAAACATAGTGTACTTGTGCTATAGCGCGATTGATGTTGGGCAGCATCTTGGTGTCTGCGCGCAGCATGCACCACAGGTCGATGACCCCCATCTCATCGCCCGCGTCCAGCGCGTCGGCTGAGGCGCCGTTAGTAGCTCGCGCGCTTAACATCTGAGGGCCGGCCACCTAGGCACAGCAGGGAAATCATCTTACCTTACCCACCCACCCAAAAATATAGGCATCACCTCCCTCCTCCACAAGCATCATCAGCTGTTAGATTATGCAGTGCTACCCATCGGCTAAGCAAAATCACCAAGAGAAAGCATAAATAATTTTGTTTACATCTATGGTATCCATTTAACTAATGAAATCTCATCTCTAAACGAGCCTAGGTATTTAAAAATCAACCATAAATACAATCTTGATTTCAAAATAAACATTATTGTATTATGTTGCATCATTTGCAAGCATTGCTGGCAAAACATGGAATAAGGGGCCATCCATTAATCAAGTGATGTTTTTTTTTTAACATTTTAAACCCCCCCCACCCCTTGGTGATATGTGGTGAGGTTTAAGACTAACCCCCACCCCCACCCAAAATAACGTGTATTTTTTAGTATCTACAAAGAATCTTACAATTTTTAGAATATTATCTTAAAAAACAGAAAATAAATACACGTGATACCTTACCACACACAAGGGGAGGGGCCTTGTAATATTTCGTGATTTTTGTGGATATGGATGGCCCCTAAGGTCTTTTCCTAGGCCCCTAAGGATTTACATTCACTTGTACACATATTTGCAAATAAAATGAATTCATTATTGATTAACTAGACGAGTCATCGTAAAGTCCAGTGGACATCCAGCAAGGCCCAACGCAGAGCGTGCACGCAAAGATCTCCAAACGCGGCACATACTAAGTGAATCAAAGGGCAGATAACTGAAAATAGCTGTTAGTGGACGTGCGGGTTATATTTCGATGCTGTCGGAGACTACGAGTAGCACCTAGTTTTATTAATTGATTATCGGTATTATTTCAGCGCTAGCAAAGTTGATAGTGTTGCGGCTGTTGAATCACATGGCCTCACCAGATGTTAGTAGGCTCTTAAGCAAAATTTCCTGTCACCAAGTGCCCAAAATGTGAAATCTGGCAATGAAATACAAACGTACCAGTGCAAGCGACATATCGGCTCTCCTATTGGTGTGCAATAACGCGTCACGCAGCGGTAGGGTACAGCTTGCGAATGGCTCGTCCTCCTTGTCCAACTCGCAGATCACGATCGGCATCTCCTCCTGGGTTGTTAGGCTTCGTATGTTTCATTTGTTTTTTTGTTGGGAATAATTTCACAAAGCTAAAGCAGGTGGCAGCACCAGCTTTAGTTATACCTTTTTTTTGGGCTTATTATATTCTTACGCGTACAGCACCGCCCAGGGTTGCAGTTATGTAGGGCTCGCACCTACTAAAGACTTCGTCAACTTTGACAACTTTCACTTTTGTTGGAGGGGTCTCAAGAACTGCATGGCATTCACGACCCCTTGGTTTTGTTTTTTACCTGTTCGTTCCTGTCGAAGTCCATATGTAAAACACATCGCCCATTTGACAAAACCTC
Organism: Xylocampa areola; assembly: GCA_935421205.1. Lineage (NCBI taxonomy): Eukaryota > Metazoa > Arthropoda > Insecta > Lepidoptera > Noctuidae > Xylocampa > Xylocampa areola. The sequence goes on along the minus strand of OW285200.1, from coordinate 21,924,576 downwards.
TCGCGCAATGCGGACGGTAGTTTCCCTGTTCTACCCCCCGCGGGCTCTTGTTAAGGCGGTATTTAAATGGTGTGGTGCCGCCTACGTTAGCCAGTCCTTCGGCGGCAGATCGGTTCTACAAAGGAATCTGGCTCTCTAGCCCGCTCAATTTGCGCTTATACAAGCGCTAGTACAACCAATCGAAACAGCTTAAACTTCTCTTACTATCTGAAGGCATTGACCAACTGTAATTTTGTACACAAAGATAGATATCTAGAAATTGTTATAAAACTCATTTGGACAAACTTTAGCAATTTCGGCTTCTGCGATTGCACAGTTCGTCTATTGTTTTATGACTTTACTGAGAAAGTGTTGAGAATTTTGAATACAAGCAATGTTTTAGTCGGTAACAGCCTTCGCTAGATGAAATATTGTATATCAATTTCTACATAAACTAGGACTAAAAAGTAAGACACTCACAAACTTCATGTAATGCAAGAATTCGTCCGTAATCTTGACGTCATATTCCGTCGAGAAGTCGAAGAGCACGACTCGTCCGGCGCGCATGCGTGTCATAGCTATGTTCTGGTCGTAGAATTTCCATGTCAGCACTAGGGTTCTGTTGCGGGAGTTTAGAACCGCCTGGTTACGGGGAGGGTAGAATTATTCAAGGGTTTTGGAAAAAGGGAATAAGTTAGAAAGAAAATAATTTATAAGACACAAAATTCTTTAGGTACCATATCTATCTACCACTCCCTTCGGTACATTTAGGATGAGAGTCTATTGTTTCCGTGTTTTGGCTGCTGTAACGTTGGTGAAACTTTTCCAAAAAATCCAAGTACGCGCGAAATGTTGTGACGGCCCTGTATGTATTTATACATAAACAACACAAACATTAACCTCATCAGACAGTACAACGGTGCCGATATGCAGCGTAAAGATGCACTTCGGCGCGTACGCATCGCCGATGCTCTGCGTGGCGATGCTGTGGTGCAGCGGGATGTTGCGCCCGCTGTCGGACACCGATGTTTGAGACTGGCTTGATATACGGCGAGGAAGGGGCTGGAGGGACGGGAAGATGGCGAGCGTGTTAATTATATTTATCGATACTAAAAGTTGGAATTGTAGTCCAGTGGCACTCCTCTATTCTGTTTTGTTTATATATTTTGCGAAAAAGGATTTACGTCAATGTTTATTTAGTTAGACATGCACCGGCACTGGTGTGCGCGCAAGTGTGTGTGTGTGTGAGAGAGAAAGAGTGTGTGTGTATGTGTCATGTGGAGATCGCAGAAAGAGATGTTTAAGGCTGGCGAGGACTGGCGATGGGAAGATGGTGACGGATTTAAGGACTTATAGTCTCACAGATTTTTGGGTAGCTTTTTGGATACTAATAGTTCAACAATAGGCTAGAATCTAAATTGTTTATTAGTTCTACGTGGCCCAGCCCGATATAACTGTGGAAGATACTATGACCGCTTTCTAACAACGATGTACGAGAAACGGAGAAAAATAGAGAGCGATATGGAGTTTTATTCAAGGGATTGCGTAAGTTGTGTGTGTTTGAGTTGTTTAACAGTAGGCTTATATTATAAACTGCCTCGTTGGTCTAGTGGTCCCAAGCGCGACTGCTGAGCATGAGGTCTTGGGTTCGATTCACAGGTCGGGCAAAGTGTTATTGGGTTTTTCTGTTAGGAAATTCTCAGTAGCAGCCCGGAGTCGGGAATTGCGCCCGGTAGATGGCAATAGGCTCACCACCTATTACATGGGACTTAATAACGCATTGGTGAAATGTGGGTGTACAAGTGTGTACACCTCTGCCTACCCCTTCGGGGAATACAGGCGTGATGCTTTGTTATGTTATATTATAATTAACGTGGTGCGAAGATTAAGTGCTGAACAAACACATACTTAATCTGTTGGCTCCTTAATTACCAGACATAATAGAAATTTATTGTTATGAATTACAATTTTGTTCTCGTCCGATCATAACGGAGCACTAACCTTTTTACCCCAATCTAAATGGAAATTAATAAATGAAATAATACACGTCAATTATTACATGAACACAATTTATCTCTTTCTACTAAAACTAATACATAGTTACATACATTTAACAATTTATACTCATCAACTGTGTATTAAACTATACATAATTTTTATTACTTATAATTAAACAACTTTTAACCGGATTAATCGCGTGTATTATTGGTTTTTGTTTTTCCTGACGTTTCGAACGCTGCAAAGTGTTTATTATAATGTGTAGTGATCGCGAAAACCTAAGATATTACTTTTCAATTATTTATGCAACAATTTTAATTACGTATTTATCTAAGATGGTCGTACAACGCGTGTTCACGAGAGAGATAAACATACATCGATTTACTATGGCTCGGTTGCACCAACATAACTGTAACAGTAACCAGTGTTATGACGGTTACCATAGATTATACATATTATTAATTGAGATCGGTTACGGTCAGTTAAATTGGTGTAACCGAACCTAAATGAGGTAAATAGTTTTACTAATATAATACCATTATAAACGAAAATGTACTAGACATGGATGCAAATAAATACAATATGACACAGATACAGACACTGTATTGTCTAACAGCTCCGGAGGATGCCCCGTGGGGGGGGGGACACGTGTAGAGTACTTGGTGGTAGTTGCATATTGTCACCGCTTGCGTATGTGCATATATTTGCGGGCGGGCGGGCGGTGTATCAGTATTTGCATGAGTACCCTCAATATTGTGGAAGTAGCTAGATATTGTATTTATTTGCATCCATTGTAATGGACTTCCACAAAGTAACGCCGGAATCTATTCAAGAAAGTTTACTACGTAACGCTATTTGTAGTTAATTCGCATTTAATAATCAAGATTTCGGGGGTTTCCTAGTAAGATACCTTTATAGTTCACATATCTATCCGTAATAGGGTAGTGGAAGAGTAAATGTAACTTTAACCGACGAAAACAAAAAGGAATAGTTTCTGAATTCAACGCATATTTTTGTTTTTTATTTTGCATATAAGACTGGCTGTGCCCGAGAGGTAGTTATTAAGTTTTTCTGCTAAGAAATTGTACTTTATAGTAAAGAAAACATTTCTGAAGTTAAACACTTTTGTTTTACAAGTAACCCAACTCACACATTTTTGTGGTAGAAATAATAATAACTACAAACTAATAAAATTAAATTCCATACACAATACTTAATAACTGTACACATACAAAATTCTACTAAACCAAACAACTTATTTCTACTATCAACATAAATTTCTCTACACCAAAATACTTTCTAACAAAACATTATTTCCTTCACTACATACATTGAATTTACTGAAAATAACTAATAATTACTACGTGCTCATTTATACAATTGCAGCATTGAGCTGCGCAATTTTCGATATCTATCAACAATTTTGTGTTGCCTAGCATAATAATTAATAATTCTGTGCTAACATTATGTGTCGCGGTTATGTGTCGGTGTCAAGTTGAAGGAAGACGTTACTAAAATCTAATGACTAGAACCCCAATATTAATTGAATAATTATTGAAAAAGTCAGCATAAAAACATTGTAGCGAATAATAGTATTCAGCTTCAATTTCGTATCGGCACCAATCAATTTGCTGTTAAGATCGCGGAGAATTTGAAAAAAAAAATACACTACGACAAACAATGAGCATATTTTTTAAATTTTATTGTTATAAAGCCGTAAATTGTTGTAAAAAAAATACAATTTGAGACTCTATTTACGACTTCCTTAATTTACTTTCTGACTAGCTAATGCTAGAATAAATAAATAAAAACTGTGCTTTCATATATTGTAACCCTAACTTCATAAACAGTCATAGATTATCCGCACTACATAACTTTATACATGTGTTTCACCTCGGCAGGCCGCTGTGAACTGAGTAGTGTCTTGCACCGCGCCAGCTCGTCCGTGATAGCTTGCAGAGCGGCCTCCATCTTCTGCGACGGCTCGGCTACCGGACTTGTGCTAAAACTAATGCCTACATTAGTTGTGTAAATGCTTATAGTACTCCCGTTGTATGTAACTGAACTACGAATCACTTTGTGAATACCCTTTAGACGTTTGTAGTTTTTTTTATGGAATAGGGGGCAACCGAGCAGATGGCTCGTCTGATGGTAAGCGATTACCGCCGCCCATGGACACCCGCAACCCCAGAGGAGTCGCGAGTGCGTTGCCGGCCTTTTAAAGGGTTTGTCCCTCCGGTACCCTCACTCACTCGGCGAAACACAACGCAACGCAACGTGTTTCACGCCCGTTTTCTGTGAGGCCGTGGTATCAATCTGATCGAGCCGGCCCATTCGTGCCGAAGCATGGCTCTCCCACGGTGAAAGGTGTAGTCATGTGAAAGGAATGGTTTGGGGCCATCCATTAATCACGTGATGTTTTTTAGGATTTTTAAGCACTCCCTCCCCCTTGGGGATACGTGGTGAGGTTTAAGACTAACCCCCCACCCCCACCCAAAATCACGTGTATTTTTTAATACCAAAAAAGTTATTTTTTAATATTATTATCCTTTATATACAAAAAATAAATACATTTGATATCTTAACCCCCTCCCCCTTGTGTTATTCGTGATTTTTGCCAAACCTCTTCCCCCCCTTTCGATCCTCACGTGATTAATAGACGGTCTTATTGGTAAAGTTCGGTTTGTTTTATTTTATTGCATAATTTTTTGCCATTGTTTGCTATAGGTAATTTATTTGACAGTGGTATATGCCGATCGTAACTATATCAGTACTACTTACGCGTTTTCCTGATGGTCTTTCGCATGATTCTGGGATATCCGGCGCGCTATAACAAGTATCATTATATTAATACTCGAAACAAAAACTTTGTACCCCTTTTTACGAAAAGTACCTGGATGACGTGTTTTGTTTTAAAAACGACGTTTTCTAAAAATTAAACCCAGCTAGATCGACGAAACCCCCTGCATACAAAATTTCATGAAAATCGTTGGAGCTGTTTCCGAGATTCAGATGAGATATATACAAGAACTGCTCGTTTAAAGGTATTAGAATAGATAGAAAGATTACGCGGACGGAGGAGTATGACATTTGGCACAGTTATAGTTTATATGGAGGAGTGCAGACAGCCTAATATTTTTCATATTATGCATTAGAGATACACATACATCTTCGGCCAGTGCGCAGACACTAGTAATTCCTAATTATCATTAATAGAAAAATATTGTCCAACGATACAAGAGATAATTTTATGTTAGAATTAAATTCAAAAAGAAAACCATTACATAAATTTATAATTTTAAATGGAAAAAGAATACAGTCGTGAGCAGGATTCGAACCTGCGCCTCCCGGATAAATACTTCAGGCGTTCTGACCACCAAGCCATCTGGACTGGCTTAGAGTTCGCTAAGCATGCGTTAATGCTTTTCAAAGATTTATCTGTAAACTATTTCATATTACCCTATGAAGGTGGTATCCCTTTCCAATTCAAACTAAAATTAAAGTAAATAATTAAAAAACTTACTATATGTAGGGGGCACTTCTCCCTCACTCAGTGAGTAGTTTGTGGTGATGGGCGACGTGGACGTGTCAGTTTGTGTGGATGCCGTCTTATCTTCTCCGGGGGATGGCTGATTTCTGGACGGGATTTTTTCTGGAGAACAAAAGTTTAATGGGTCGTTAGGGTTCCATTAACATGAGACATTTTGCATTTAGAACAGTAATTGTTGAACTAAAATCACTCATTCATCCCCCAAGTTAGACAGGGTTTTAAAAAATAAATTACTTTGAGTTCAAATCAAATATAATCGATTAAACAATAAAATATTAATCTTAGTTGGCCAAGTGCTTTAGATATCGGATTCATTCACAGGATCGATTCGTGATTACGATCGCATTTTTCTTTTTTTCTATATGTGAATTGACTGTCGTCTCGCGCTGTTGTATAGTTTGTGAGCGGGGCACACCTAACTCACGTAGTATGCATAAATTTACGAAGTCGGTTTCGCGGTAGAGGTGAAATACGTTAATACTCCTCGCGACCGTATTTCAGTCACGGCGGCCTATCTCCACGGAGATTATCCAAGTACGCAGGACATATTATAGTGGATATTATATGTCAGCGCAAACACAGGTGCACTCCCTCTTCCTTTACTCTCATAGTCCGATGGGACGGCAATCCGACACGAGCGGAGAGAGATCAGGCGCAGGACCGACAGCTTTACGTACCGAAGCACGGGGGTATCACACTACCAACTTCCTGACTCCGGGCTGCTACTGAGAATATCCTAACAGAAAAATCCAATAACAATTTTCCCGATCTGGAAATCGAACCCAGGACCTCACGTTCAGCAGCCGCGCTTACAACCATTAGACCAAAGAGGCTGTGAAATACGTTAACAGTGAACTGTCCATATTATTTTTAATATTTGAGGGAGCTCAAACGGTTATATCCTTACTGTAAGTCAAAAAGAGTAAATCTTTTAATGCAGCGATATATTTATTACCATTTTTTTCTAAAGGCAGGTCTGACAGGTAGGAGATCTCAAAGTCCGTGTTGTCAGGTGAAGTGCTCCGACATTGCTTGGAATCCACGGTATAGGTTCCTTGCTCCGACGTTGAACACTTGCGTTGGTAGTTAATTAGTGGCACATCTTGACCATGTACCTGGATCCCTGGGGAAGGAAGTCATTTTTTGGTCCTTAACTCCGTAAATATAACAGAGGAGTCTAGAAGTGATAATTTCTAGAAGTTAAACATACAGGCAGACAGGTATACAAAGGCGAATTTATACCCTAGGATACCAGCAACGTGCTATCCTTAGCAATTCATAAGATATTTTGTTATTATCTTGAATAGTAAGTCTATGAAAACGTTGACTAGTCTATTTAAATCAAAAAACAATAACATCCCTCGTCAAATCTAGAAACCGTGTGTGGGGAAGTAAGTCTTTCTACAACTAACTCTACAATATTATAAAACCTATAAAATCTCGCCACAGAATACGACTGACATCGTTCATTCAATCCACGAAGACACCGGCCTACTATTTTGGCTAATGATTTAGCTAGTCTCGTACATACAGCCTGCCACTTCCCCCACACAGAATAAATAGAAAGCATGTGCTTCGACTGCTTCTTTGGGGATATGCAGCGAATTCGACAAGAATGAGGACCTTGTGTATCGAACAGACTATAACGTACAAAACAAAGTTTAATATTCAGGTGCAGGACCTTTATTCCTTGGCTTCCCCACACACTTTCCTTCGAATTGGTCCTTGCAGTGGCACGTCCTTGGGTCGTCGGCGGCGGGCGGCGGCAGCGTGCGGAAGCAGAGCGTGCCGCTGTGTCGCCGGTACATTGATACGTCACGCGGGCCATAGAGGTTCGACGACTCGATAGCGGGTCTGAAGTACGCGGAACTATGGCAGGTGTATTGGAAGGGATCATTTTAGACTTATTTTTGAGTAACATAGGTCAAAGGTGGCGGGTTTTCAGCGCGTAGTGAGAAGCGTGACCTTTCGGTAGGGACTCTGAAGGGACGGGGCCTTCCGGGGTATGATGGGAATAAAGAAAAGAAACAGGAAATAACATTCCAATAGTTGTGTAAAGTATTTGCAGATCCGCAGGTTAGGCAGTAACATACCTACAGCTTTTAAATAGGTTAATTTTTTTTTGTTGAAGTAAGAAGTAGGATATTTTATTATATCGTCGTTCGATTTTTATATAACTATCTACACTGGTACCATACCAGTCTTAAAAATGTGGCCAGGTTTACATGACAAGACATGGTACGAAAATGCCTTTACATATGAAAATAATATACGTCTAGTGAGAACTAACCTTTGTTATTCGGGGCTGGAATCGTCTGAGGTGTCTGCTCTTGAGCAGTTTCATCCATCTTCTGTGGCACTTGAGTACCCTGTTCTTGGCTGTTATCTGGTATCAACGGAGCTGTATTTATCATAACATCACTGTGCTGGTAATAATTCTGCATTGACACGTTCGATACCGGTGTATCACGACTATCTCGCATCACCGTATTCTGATGGCTAAACGATCTTCTACGGGGCATTTCAATGGAGTCCCTGCTAAGTCTGTAGTAATTATTTTGAGAAACATCCTGCAAGACTAATGGTTCATCGTTCGTAGATGATTTTTGATCCTTTTGAAGTATCGGAACGTCCGGTAAATTGACTGTAGCAGGCGGTTCGGAGTTTTCATTAATTTGTTGTGGTGCTTGGGGGGTTTGGATCGGTGTGTCTCGGTTAATACTCTCTCTCCTTTGCTTAGGCTTATCCTTATGCTTTTGCGTATATATTTTCTTATCGCCAGATAAATGTTTGAATACCTTCTTTTTCCAATCCTTATCGTTCTCTCCCGTTGGTATGGGCCCCGGTATCTGCAAGCTATTATGTTGATCATTTTTAATAGCTTGTCCTGTTTTCGTTTCGAGTCCATTTGTTTTAAGCTTAGTTTTGCTGGCAACCGTAAGTCGTGTTGCACACTCTGTTTCGTAAGAACACCTAAAAAAATACGCAATAATATTAAAATCTCAAAAATCAGTATGTAACTACACGTATGGTATTCATATGCCCTATATATGCTTCGTAAGGTTGTCAATCAAAGTGCACTCCTATCTGCCTACCACGCTTATGTTGGTTCGATACTAAGATATGGTATAATGTTTTGGGGAAATGCCACTGAGAAAGAAACTGTTTTCAAAGTCCAAAAGAAATGTATCATGTGCATTAAACCCTACAGATACATGCAAACCACATTTCATAAATTTAAAAATACTGACATTCCCATCACTATATATCTATGAACTATCATTAGATATAATAAAAATAAATATGAAACGTTACATAGTATCAGACATGCAAATACACTTCGTGCAATACGCCATAGAACAGCTATGTTTGACAAGAGTGCATTTTGTATGGGCCCTAGAATATATAATAAACTACCTAAAAATGTAAAAGCTAATAATTTTATTTCTTTTAAGAATACATTAAAGATTTACTTAATTAATAAAGCTTACTACTCAGTTAACGATTACTTAAATGATAAATGTAATTAAATTAATTAGTTAAGTCATAATAAAATAATATAATAATTAATAAATCTCATAATGATTGTTATTCTAATTCTATGTTTTAATGTAATAATTAGATTGTAAGTGAATTATCACGACCACATAAAATATTTGCACACCTGTTCAGGTAGGATATGGTTTTAAGAACTTTCATTATCTGTATCACCTCATGTATACCCATATTCAGGCAAATAAATGATTTGAATTTGAATATGTATTTAAATTCACTAACACGTAATCATTTCGTGTTTTTGAAAAGGCTTGATATTTCAATAAACAAAAAGAGGTTTCTCTCACTAGGGTTGCTTACCACTTGCAGCTTGGACCTTTGAATATGATAGCACCCGACATTTTTCTTTTAAATTAAATTAAAACGTTAATAAAACTTACGCGGGGCAATGTTGGCAGCCTTCGTCGGTCGGTTTTTCTAATTCCGTCATTTTTGCCGCCAGGCTTTCTGTCATAGGCCACTTTCCAGGCATAATTTTTACGTCATTTGGTGGTTTTCCAGAGGCTTCTTCAGTTTTATCTGGTCCATCGCTAGTATCTGACTGACGAATTCCATACAATATTTCCGGGCCAAGCATTCCTTGATTCTCCAGTATTTGTAGGTTGCCAGGCACTGCTTCAGTCTTTTTTGGTTCTCGGTAATCGTGCGATGGTGTATCAGGAATTATATATCCAAATTTGGATGTACTTGGCATGCTTTCTGTGCCATATATTTCTGGCTTACCAGAGAGGGATTCACGCTTATTTAATAATTTTCCAGTGCCGAACCCTAACTCCAAGCTGCTCGGTCTACGTTCTTCAGTCGTTTTCGTTTTTGGAGTGTCAAAGATTTTGTCGGTATTATTAAGGCCACCGCATTCATTCGTTTCTAGGACTGGAGGATCGCAGCAGTTTAATTCTAATTTGCTCGGCCTACGGTCTTTAGTCCACGATATTTGTTGTTTTCCGGGGATCGTATTAACAGTATCCGGTCGTCGATTATCGTCGTTAACTGAATTGGGCGAGCCGAATATTATTTCAGATTTGCTCGGGCGTTCTTCAGGTTCTGTTCTGTTTAGTCGGCCAGCAGCATTTCCAGAAGCTTTTGCTGTCTGATCTGGCATCATTTCTAATTCTCGTTTAGAATGTGACTGGTTACGCTCCTGGTCTTTCAGCATACTTAATACTTGTTCGCCGGGTGGAATTTCTGGTGTTTTGGTCCCACGATCAGCAGACATACGAGACATGGGCTTGTCTGATAAATTTTGTTCGCCAGACGGTATCTCGGGTTTTGTCCCGTGATCAAATGACGTGCAAAGCTTTGGCTTGCCCGATCCTAATTCTGGTTTGTCAGGGTCACGGTTTTCAGGCATCGGTGTCCCGTTTTCGTTTGGTTGGTGATGATTGATGATTTTATTCCCAGATTGTTCAACCTGGAAAAAAGTTATATTATAGTTTGAGCTGAACGTATATATTAACCATTATGATACTCAAATTTTATATCGATTTAATACAACCAAACCAAGAACTTATTTTATACAAGGCCATAGTTCATAACAAGAAATACAGCCTCTGAAAATGTGGGCTAATGCGGGTACACCCTGAACTTTCAGGGATTAAATCTTGTTTATCGAAAATCAGGTGATAACAAGCACCTAGTACTTACAGTAGATCCATTTAAAGAATTCGTCGGGGTGACGGAATTACTGATTCCAGCGGTGTTACTTGGTTTACGTTGTCTGGGTTCTGGTAATTCAGTTGCCTAAAACCAATTATGGTTGACGAGTGGTTAAGGGTAATGGAGAAGTTTAATTTGCTTATATGGATTACTTATTAATTATTGTTCAACGGTTATTACTCACTTGAACAGTTTGACTCGCGATATTGTCGCGGGCTCAGTTCATGACTAAGGGCTCCGTTCGAGCTCGAAACTAGTTGGGAGATCCCGAAGAATGCAAGTGAGTAATAACCATTGAATAGTAATTAATATGGATTACTTAAGTATTTTTTTTTATTGTTACAAAATGATAAATCTTTAAAATATATGAGAAATGAAAAATTTATGGGACTTTGAAGTAGCGCTTGTAATGAAAATTTCATTATAAGCAGCGCTCCAACGTGTGGCCTCGTTACCTTTGAAAATTTTTACTTCTCTCAATTATGAGTATCTAAAGGGATCACTCTGTTGCAAACTATATCAGGGTTGCCAACTTCCCGTAGCTCTATAGCACACATAACACTTTTACTTTAAAATTGAATTATGACCCATATTTTGTAGGAGATAAAGGCCATGTTTTAATGCTTTACGATGAGTCAGTGGTGTTAATTTCATAATGTTGTAGGGAATTTATTGATTTCTACTATATAATGCATGCAGAAGTAGATATAATAATTAACATACTCCCGTAATTTTCATAGAATCCACTTGTTTCTGGAGTTCGACTATTCGTTTCATCAATTCCTTATTCACGTTATTTATACCCTGAAAAATATCTCCAGTTTGGAATAGAACATTTATAGTACGCGAACAAATTGCGATCGAAAACAAAGTACTTCAAAACATATAGTACTGTGAGAATAATAATAAAAATCTAAGATTACTCTTCGACTCAGGTAAATATAAAATTATACTTCATAACAATCAGAATCTATTGTGTCTGATAATTAGCGAGCCAACAGATTAACTTCGTTTTTGTTATACTCATATATTGTAATAATTGTTATTTGTCACGCACAGCATCAAAAGAGTTGTGAAATTAAAATGCTCTGAACAAAAACAATTGATACAACTTTTATTGTTTACTACCAATAAAAGTCGTAATGAACAGTGCACCTTAACTAGATGGATATAGGATTCATTTTAACCAAATTTCCGATTTTTTTTTGACTCTTAATATGGCCACTATACTTTTAATTCTAGCTGAAGCAGCAAAATGAATCAAACAACAATGCTTACAACATCCTCACTGGTATCGTGGCTCCTGGTGTCCAAATATCCTGAATCGTCTGGCGTTTTAAACACATTCCCGTCGTCATGGTAGATCTTTGATGACCAGCTCATGTCACCATCTTTAGAAAGACGGGTGCCAGACTGAAACACGAACTAAATTCAATGCAGGTGCATTTACAAAACACTGACTATGTAAGGTCCTAGTTTATTAGGTAATTTCCTTTTAAGGGGTCAGTGTGTAAGTGATAAGAATTCATTTAAGCCATAATTCAAATTTTTACAACAATATAATTTTTTTCTTAATGTACGCCGTTCGTGGAGCAGTTTTCGTCTTGCTAGTACTATGGTTATTACAAATAATTTGTTATTTCCATTTAATTCTTAGCGTAAGTCAATGTATTTGACTTATATATTAACCCTTTCAAAGGAAAATTCCTAATAAATTAGGACCTTATATATATGACTAGCTGACCCGACGGACGCTGCGTTGCCTTGTCAAATTCAATTGAGTTATTTCCGTTTAATATGGTCTGGAATTCACACAAAATACCATAAAAAGTTTATTTATCCAGTTTTTTTTCCCCTAATAGCCTTATATAGACTATTACGAAGATTTTTGCTATGAGCATACCAACAACAGCATTTCTTTGAAAAATTTTATACATAGATGATATCATAGTAGCTGAGGAAACAGTTTTTTTTTATAGGATTGAGTGATCTTACTTTCACTACTACAACTAGTTTATCCGTATGTGTATATTCAGTAGCAGAAACTACACCTGTACTTTTATAAAATTTACTGTTGGAATTACATAATCAACGACAAAGTATGATGGCATTTATGACAGCTAAAACAAGAATGAAATTAAATTAGTACCATAAAACAAAGTTTAATTGCTAGATCTTGATAAACATGTGCCTAACCTCTTTGTTCTTGTAATAAAGATCATTTTTTATTGTACTTGTGAGCTGTTTTATCTGCCATCTTACTATTGTCATTGGTATATTCAATTAATCGATTAATAATAGGTAATATAATGATCATACTTTCGTCGGAGTGCTTTGAAAAGATTCAACCCCTTTTTGCGCTGCGCATGAACAACATTGTGAATCCTGAAATAATAAAACAAAATTATTTATAAATTATATATCTACTAATGACAGTGATTATGGATATCGTCAGATATACTTCAACAAACTTCATTTGAAATTGATCGAACATTAGAAAACCTCTTTTACAGTTTTTCAACCGGTTTTGATCGCTAATGCGTCCGTATACGAAGTAATATCAGTTGGTAATTTCCAGGATAAGATTTTTTTGGAAAATCCACCTGAAATGTCGGAATTTGGAACCTCATTTTTATTCATTATTAAATTGCACACGTGCGAGTCCGGGCCGAGTTTTACTGCAGCTGTCATTTGTCGTAACACCTACGTAATACAAGGCAATTATTGAACAAACTGTAAAGAGGGTTTGTTTAAATGTCTAATATTACTTTTAATTATGTATCTATAACTAATAATTAAAAATATCACTATAAATCATACACAAATTACTAAAAAAATAATATAATTATTAAATGATTTATAGGATTGGGATGTCGTTCGGCACCTTAAAATTGCAAAGTGGTAACGCTGAGTTTAGTAGATCTGTAAATGATTTCTAAATAGATAATATCGCCAGGCGTCTCCTTAATGCGAATAGAAGGAGATTTGAAATTTAATAGCGAACAGGCGCGAGGTCACGATAGCTCAGTGAGAGAGCGATGACACGGACTGTCAAAGATCGTGGTTCAAGCTCTGTTCGTATAGACACGAATTTAATTTTTAACGAACGTTTTTAATATTTCCTAAAAAAAATATTCATCATGTCATGTTTTAGAAATGAAGTATTCTTCTTAAGAATCATACCAGACACAACTAAACAAATTTCAAATTAAATACTTCTTTCTACATTTTATTGAGAACAAAACTAAAAGGAACAAAATTGATCATAGTCATACTTTAGTCGGAGTACACCTAGCCAATTCCCTATCTTTCCATGGTGGACAGCCGCAAGTAACATTTACTGGATCCTGAAATAAAACAACCGTTTTATATTGTAACTACTTAATCTAACTATATACTGAAATGGCAGTGGCTCATAAAGTACATAAATTACTCTTTCCAAGTATTTTTATGTAAGATATGCGACTTCGCCTGCGTGGACTTCAGAATTTGGTCCAGTTGGGATAAAAAGATCAAGATTTTCACCGTGGGAGACCCACGCTTCGGCACGAATGGGCCGGCTCGACCGGATTGATACCACGGCCTCACAGAAAACCGGCGTGAAACAATGCTTGCGTTGTGTTTCGCCGAGTGAGTGAGGGTACCGGAGGCACAAACCCTTTAAAAGGCCGGCAACGCACTCGCGACTCCTCTGGGGTTGCGGGTGTCCATGGGCGGCGGTAATCGCTTACCATCAGGCGAGCCGTCAGCTCGGTTGCCCCCTATTCCATAAAAAAAAAAAAGATCCTATATGTTAATCCAGCTTATGAACTATCTGTATGCCAAATTGTGTCCGTATCCTTTCAGTAGTTATTGCGTGAAAGAGTAACAAAGATCCATTCATCGTCACAAAGTTCCGCATTTATTATTATATTTTTATTTTAGAATAATTTAACGAAACGTACTATGACTGGAGCAGTTATATCTGCGGGGGGAGGACAGGCGCAGAATACGCTATTCGTTTGCTGAAATAAAGAAAGATAGATACTTAGATAACTTATAGAGCAGTTATTATATAGATAGGTCTAAAAGTGCTATTAGAGCAAGTTAGCTATACAGCCTGTATTTTAAGTCGACTTTTTAAGTTGGATTCTACCAATGATACTAAACAACTTTCTTTTTAAATGAAAAATTGATCGTCTTCTGGCCACCAACTCGCCTGATGGTGTGACCAAGGATAGGGCACATTGATTCAGACGTAATCTATTTGCTAAACATCCATCAGAAAAAAAACCGACAAATATATGTAGTATTTAGTCTTCTTTTTTCTGCCCTGGTCCCGAGTTATTTGGGGTCGGACCAATATATTGTTCTCTTCTATTCCTCTAAAAAATAGTAATTGCTGTACGGTCTTCTTCTTATCGTGTGGTTGGTGAACAACCTAGTGTCATAGTTTAAACCACCTGTAGGTCTCTGACATGGCGTTACACACCATCGAGAACATCTCTCCGGTGTGCTGGTTTCCTCACGATGTTTTCCTTCACCGTTTTAAGCAAGTGATAATTAATTTATAATACGCACATGACTTTGACAAGACAGCGGTACGGTTATTGTGCGGGAGGTGAAAATTTCCTTTTTGCCTGATAACCCGTGTTTCTTAGCATAGTTGTTCAGTTTTATTGGTAGGATCTTCTAATAAAATGTTAGACGTTTAGATTACTATTATATTCTAAAATCGGTTTAGTCGATGTATAATTCTATATTCGCAATCGGTATTACCTATGTACAGTTTAATTAATTAGTAGCAGAATAATCGTTAGAGGTAAAAGATTAAGTTAAAAAAAATATATTCTATGATCAGAGTCAATGAACTTTTACAGACGACCGATCAGCTGATACCTATGCATAACATCAACAATGCATTCGACCTCTAATGATTATACTGGTGTAAAGTTTCGCAAACTAATTTTAGTTAACCATATTTAGAAGGTTATTATATGAAATGGAAAAAGATTTATCTTGAATTATATTTAGAAGCTTAAAAGTTAGTATATTTAGAATATATTTACTATGACTACATCTCGAATGAATTTAAAAAAAATACACATTTTGAATCGTACTTTAATAGGAGTATGGTCCACCGTTTCTATACTTTGCAGGGCTGGACAACCGCATTTTACGATTGGCGCATCCTGAAATGAGATACTTTTAGTAATTTCATCCATTACAGTATGCCAGTCAACCGGTGACCGTTCTTAACGATCGGCCTTGGTCGTTATAAAACACTCATGACTGGTGGTCGAAAGCTCTTGAAACCATAAAGCAGGAGAAATGGATTAAATATCTAGTATTCTACTGCTTAGAAGCCATAGATAAGCATAGGCAAGCAGACCATTTTTGGTAAAAAGAAATAACTAGCCCATATCTGTCCCACTGCAAGGCAAGGGCCTCTTCTCATATAGAGAAGGCACGAGCTTAATCAATACGCTAGCTCACTGCGGGTTGGCGATTTCATACTACCAAGTCTAGGTTTCCTCACGATGTTTTCCTTCACCGTCTTTTTTGGTAATAGAACTTATTTGTAAATTCGATATTATCTTTTCCAAATTACATCTTATGACACACATAAAATGACTTTTCTATGGGTTCTACGGGAGTTACAGGCGTGCCGAAATAAAGCAGCTGCAGAACGTAAGTCCTGGGTTCGATTACCGGGTCGGGCAGTGTTATACGGGTTTTTTTTATTAGAAGATTTTCAGAAGCAGCCTAGAGTTCGGAATTGTGCTCGGTAGATGGCAATAGGGTCACCACCACATTCACAAAAAATTGTAAAATAGTGTAAATTTCTCCTAACATTTCTGGGAGTATAGACTTGATATAGTATGTAATTGAAAACAATAATAAATTATTATAATCATACGTTGCCGTTGGTTTTACTAGTTTCAGTTGGTACCGCAGTTTGGTTAGACATAATCCAATCATCTCGTTGGGCAGGAGGACAGGCACAATCAGAGATTTTCTTATACTGAAATATAACATTTTGTTATGCGGGCATGGAGGGCTTCCTGGAAAGTTTAATAAAGGTAAGACAGGATTTTGACGAGACTTGAGCTTAGCTTAGGCGTGTCTTTTCCTTCATTTGTGACGTCATAATACTGTAGAAGATTTATCAAAATGCTATCCATTTTGATAAATCCTACGATCTAATAGGCTATTACGGGAGGTATCTGAAATATTCTACGCTCACCGCTAATTACTCTAACAACAGAAACTGCAAACCTTAGATTTTGCTTAGATTTTATAGGTATAGTTCAAGACGTAGGTTCGAACCGTATCCGTTTGTAAAGCCAGTTTTCGCCAAAACCACATATCTACAGATATACAGGCTGTGGTTTTTTTTGAACAGTGGCCATATTGTAGGAACATATACAGCAACAAGTTATATGTTGTACAGAAATAATTGAAACAATAATAGCCAAGAGGTCAACGTCCTATTCGTCTCGTAACAGCTAACGCTTCTCTGTGAAATTTTCATGTACGGCCTTTGTCGGCGCGCGGTGCCGTCCTTGTGCCTACTCATGAAGCAATTATAAAGAGATGTACTAAGGGCCTTTTCTAAAGGAACACTGCGTGACGGTTTGCGGGGTGAGGGGGGCTGTCAAACGCCGAAAACGCCGCCCACTTCTTTATTCTGCACCTAGCGGTGAATAGGGAAAACTGTAATATTTATTTGGCTCACCAACAATTGTTTACACGATAAAAATGTTAAATACATTCAATAAAATACAATACTTGTGTAACAATCTCTTATAGGTAAGCACAGCATGCATTATACTACTTAGTTAAAGTTAAGATTTTGACAAAATAATGATACATACAAAAAATTACATTGTAAAAATTTAATTATATTAAATTTTACCAATTAAATTAAAAATTAAAGAATTATTTACCACAGTGCCAAATTAAATTAAAATAAAATAGGAGCATACCTACAATTTCAGAGATGAATTCTTTTGAGTTTGCTAAGTGAGTCAGCGTATAGGTCAACAAGATCACTGCAACCATTTAGTAATTTACACAAGCGAGGGATAGGAGAGTTGGCACCAAGCACGGTTCTACGGAGTGGAGGATATAAGGGTGTTATTGGAGTTCGTGGTATCCTAGCGGGGACTCGGAGTTTCACCCGACTCAGCAACTGCGGACAATCAATCTTGTATCTTAGGATTTTAAATAGGAAAACGGAATCGAGTATATCCCTTCTTTTTTGTAAAGATACCATCTTAAAATGGGAAAGCCTGTCATTATACGATCGTATTTTTTTAACTAAACCAGACGAGTATGCTAAATGCCACAGGAACCGTTTTTGTACTCTCTCTAGCCTCAATGTGTGTGTTGCATAATGTGGTCTCCATACCGTACTACAATATTCCAGCACACTGCGGACAAGACAATTGTAAAGTATGATCTTTGTCTTGCTGCGACGAAAACAAGTGACATTTCTTATTACAAATCCCAGCATTCTAGAGGCTTTTTTTATTACATTTTCAATGTGGGGTATGAAAGTCAATTGCCTATCGAATAAAACTCCTAGGTCTCTAATATCCTCAACCTCGCGGATTGAACTTTGAGATATGTGGTAGTTGGATAGTATTAATTTACTTTTTCTGGAAAATTTTGCATGGTAGCATTTTTTAACATTTAAACTCATGTCATTGTCTTTACACCACTCTGCCAGAACATCAATGTCACGTTGGAGCAATTCAACGTCAGCGTCTGATTCAATTACTCTGCAAAATTTTAGGTCGTCAGCATACATATAACATTCCGAAAATTTTAACATATGAGGGATATCGTTAACATAAAAGTTAAACAATATAGGACCAATATGGGATCCCTGGGGAACACCGGATGTAATCCCGTAGAAGTTTGACTGGTAGCCATTAACGGCGACATAAAAAGTGCGATTTTCAAGGTACGACTTCAACCAGTTACGAAGACAGCCGGTGATACCATATGCAGATAACTTTTGTATGAGTTTATTATGGGGGACACTATCAAAGGCTCTACTAAAATCTGTATATATCACATCCACTTGTTTAGCATTATCAACGGCAGCCATTAAAGTCTCAGTAAACGCTACTAGATTAGTGCAAGTAGACCTAGAACTTACAAAGCCGTGCTGGGAGCTGCTAAGGTAAAGTCTCAAGTGTGACTGTATACATGGGCAAATTAAGGATTCGAAAACCTTGGCAAAGGTAGACAAGATAGAAATTGGTCTATAGTTACTTACATAAGTGCTATCGCCTGATTTATATATTGGTACAACCTTAGCTTCTTTCCAAACGTTAGGGAAAGTTCCTAATGCAAGGGATCGATTATATATAAGCAACAGAGGAGCTGTCAGGGAAGAGGCACACACGGAGACGAAAATAGGAGGAATACCGTCAGGGCCAGCACCTTTTCGACGGTCAAGAGACTTCAACTTATTAAGCAAAGTGTCGTGCTCGATTACTGGGGCTGACAAAGGCAAGCTGTAGGCTGCCATAATCTTCAAGTAATCTGAAGAAAGAGGTAAGTTCATATTCTTTGGGCTACTATACATAGAACGAAAATGCGTAGCAAACATTTCGGAAATATTAGTTCCATTAGAAGAAGATGTCACGCCGTCGTTCATAGTAAGTGGATAGGAACTAGTACCTCCGCGTTTATCCTTTATATAGGCCCAAAACCGGTTGGGATTATTGGTGATATCAATTTCCAGGTCACTTAAATATGTATTGTAACAGGAAATAGCTATAGCTGAGCACCGTTTACTCAACAATCTTAGCTCAAGCTCATCCATAGGGTTCCCATACAACTTATAACGAATTCGTAACTTTTCTTTGTCTCTCAGGGCTCTTATTAGTTTTTTATTGAACCAGGGAGGATATGTTTTACGTTTACGTGACAACGTGGGGGCATGCTTTTGTATTAAACTATTAACTTTATTATAAAAAATACTAACCATTACATTAACATCGTGAATTCCGTCGAACAAATAGTTCCAATTAATGTCATCCAAGTGCTCACACATCATACTATAATCCAATTTGAAAAAATTCGTTCTCTTATTATTATTATAGGGAAGCCTCGAGTCATCGTCTGATTTAATATGAATTTCAATTGGGGGATGTAAAGTATCAACAATACTTAAAGGGTTTTGAGCGGCAAGTACGCTGCCAGTGGTTAAGCTAGTCAACACAAGGTCTAATATTCGCCCTGACTTGTTCTTAATATTATTAAGTTGAATTAGTTTGTTCATATGAGTAAAATCCGTTAATAGATGACCCATACCCGGGGCCACATAACCGTTATCTAACTCACTTACCAATCCCCAATTGATGTTGCCCAGATTAAAGTCGCCTATTATACAGGTCTGCAACCCTGATTGTTCAAACAAAGTGTTACACGAGTCCAGAAAGTATTCGAGATTTGAGCGCAGTACAGGTGGAGGTAAATAAATTGCGCACAGAGCTAGTTGACGAACAGATTTTGCGATGGAAATGTCAATAGTAACCCATAGGTCTTCACAATGAGATTCCCATTCAATCATACGCTTTGAATTTATTCTTTTTAGTACAGCTATCAACACACCTCCTCCATCTTTTTTCCTGTTATCTCTGTCCCTTCTATATACCACATATCTGTCATCAAATAGCTCTGAGCTCAGTACAGAATTATTCAACCACGTCTCTGATAATATAACTACATCGTAGGTTTCGCAAGACATTTGACTATAAAAACTTTGACATTTAGTGCGTAATCCTCTAGTATTTTGATAATAAATCCTTTGAATTTTTTTTCGTAAAACTACCAATAGCATTGACCTATAAATATGGTAAAAACACTAAGCTAGTTTATTTAAAGTATCCTTATTTCTAACCAGAATGTGTTCAGATTCCTGTTCTTTCCGCATAAATATGCGGCCACCTCGTACCCAGACGAACTGGTATCCAAGTTCCCTAGCCTTAATTCTGGCGGCAGCGTGAAGAGCCTTATTAGTGGTAGACAGGTGTTCCGTGATAAAAATTGGGGTCTTCGGTCCGGTGTATTCTAGATGCGAGGTATTCAATTTATTATCCGGATTTGATTTATTGTATTTAATCGTGGCTGCGAGGAATTGGTCACGAGTACGAGGAGAAGCCAGTTGTACCACTATAGATCGTGGTCGAGAATTAGTAGTACTCTGCTTGGCGACTCTAGTACAATATTTAATGTCGCTGTCCACGATGCCGCTCCCCACCACTTTAGATAATTGTGTTACAATCTGCATTAGATTTTCTTGTTTTTTTTCGG
Organism: Xylocampa areola; assembly: GCA_935421205.1. Taxonomy (NCBI): domain Eukaryota; kingdom Metazoa; phylum Arthropoda; class Insecta; order Lepidoptera; family Noctuidae; genus Xylocampa; species Xylocampa areola. Next base: position 21,903,524 of record OW285200.1, on the reverse strand, counting down.
GCAGACATTGGATTTCTATATTGTTTGAACGAGTTTGTTGTTCGAGTTGGTTTACACGTGAGGAAAGATCATTAATACACATCTTATATTAATACACGTCTTTTATTCCCCCTGGTAGTTGAGATATTACGCAGAGGAGTACTATCAGACTTGCTGATTTTCGGACCAGAGTTTATGCATGCCGGGCATTGCCAATTAGTCGGTACATTGTACGTTTCCGCTAAAGACAAGCAAATATAATGATACGTTTTGTGACACTTGACACATGTAGCATATTTCTCATTAGCTACCACTTGGTCACAACAACCCCATGAAAAGGATGGACTAGATGTCATAGAAGACTGCTCCGCCATAGCGCTTCAACGACCAGGAATTTATCACGATGCGATGAAATCAATAAAAGTATAAAAACAATCTCACCCAACACCTCTCACCGTCCGAATATGATTTACGCTCTTCTAATACTGCTGAGCGCCTCAGCGCAAGCGGCGTGAATGTTGATATGGTACGTAGATAATTGCTTATTTAAGTAATAGCGAGCGATGCACGACGAGCGACGATAACACCACAGCGGCGCAGGCGACCCGACGAAGTGACTCATAGAAGCGGGCCAACCGCGGGTTGGGGCAGGTCAGGGACGACAAACGTTAAAAATTTCTTTAAACTTTTAATTACTATATTTCTTGATCCACTGAATGTTTCCAATTGAAATTTTCACAAGTGATCGATGGGCACTTTTCCAACAATGTGGTTATAATATGAAGCACCAAGCAATAACTTTAACTGCGATTTAAAGACGATTTCACGGGAGCAAAAGTAAACACGTCTATTTGTTTCAAATACCGTCGAATATTGTAATATTCAATTCATTCTTACGTAATTCAGCTAAATTACGCTAGATGTCTCTAGTGTCTTTAAACTATATTAAGAAATAAGTGTTCGCACCACTAAAAAGAATTATATTTTAGTCGTGATAGTATTGAAAAAAGTTAATAAAATGACATATGTATTAAATGTAATGAAATATCATTATCAAAACATCGTAACTTATAGTACGACTCGGCTATTAAATGATTGCCTTTTCTACACTGTAGATGGCGGTTATTGAATATTCTATCATTAGAAAATTTGAAATAATGATAAATCTTAATACGATATTTTTTTGGCAAAATTAGCTTTGTATAGTGTTAACTCTACTTTCATACGTTTAATTATCAATTGAAAAGTATTTTTCTATGTCATTTTTAGCTATTTGTGTGATATTTAAAGGTTTCGACGTCTGGCGGCAAGTAGAAAAACTATAGAACGAATATGACGTTTCATAGATTTTTCTGGAACTTGCCTAATAAATTGCATCTAAAATTACTTACGAATGAAATGTGATGCCTATCATGGCATCAGAATGTTTATTCGAGTAATTCTTGCAGGATAAAATACAACAGTTCTTTATTTCTCATAATAATATCGAAGGATATTAAAAAATACTATGTGATCGCGATCGTCGTATGCACAGGATGACTGAGCATGAGTGGGCGTGGCTAGACCGGGCCACACACACAGTTGTTTGACGTCAGGACTCACTTAAAATCACGGTGCACAGTCGCTTAGGCCATGTCCTCTTTATAATTAGTCCATGTGCCTACTGCGCGCTACGTGGTGATGGCTATGACACGACGTATACGCAAAAAACAGTAAAACTGCGAAATTAATTCGATTTTCTAAGGTATAATTTTTTTAATTGTTTTGTTATCAGTTACACCTATAGATCCACCTCCTTCAATTTGGCCACTGTCTAGAACCACAGCCTGTATGTGATACAGAGTATATGTGCTGAATCTGTCCAAGCGCCAAACCTAATTGCAGTAGGTAGGTATAATATTTGGCATTTAAAGTATAATAGCATTCAAACTGTTCCAAATACTCGGAACATATATTTATGAACTTCGGGAACATTTTCAATTGTTTACAGACACATGTCGGTTTCGAACAAATCCAATTCTTATTCAGATTGATATACGGTTGACTATACCAAACATTTCGATTATTTAGAACCTTTCAATGCCACTTTTGATGCTGGTACTAAAGAAATAAATTGATCATACTTTAGCTGGAGACTTTTCAGTTCTAACGCGCCGACACGCACAAACGCACTTTGGAAAAACATCAGAGTTTAAATTTGTATCTTCAGTTAAAACATTATTTTGTTGTGCCGTGTTTTCTGCACTTGCAACATTTGTGTTCTGAGGTGGGACCTTCGTTTTGTGAATTGGAACGAAAATTTTCTGAGATAAAGCATTGCCCTTCCTGGTTGGAATTTTTGATTTCTGGGTTGAAGCACTTGTTTCATGGGTGGGAACATTTGTTTCCTGATGACAAAAGGGAGTTTCACAAGAGTGATTACTATATTTTTCAAAAAACTTTTTCATAAAAAATTTAACCATCTAAAAAGGACATGAACGAAAAATGTCCGAGTGTAACTAATTTTGAGTCCTATCCAATAAAAATAGAATCATCAAAATCGGTCTACTCTGTAAAAAGTTAAGCGTGGCCATAGGTCGGTACATAAAAAAAATACAAGTCGACCTGAGACCCTCCTTTTGTTGAAAACTGAGCCCTTGTGTAAGTCCAGTCGAGTGGATATAGACGTGCTTAAAATAATTATGGTTAACTAATATCCCCGCGTGATCGAAGTGTAACCCGAGCGACAATAAAACCAAATTGGTATTATTAGGCAATGTACACTAAGTTGATATAAGCGCCATCTAGTGATACTTTCTTAACCTTTTACGAATTTTCCGTCTAAAATAAGCTATTATTCAGGATACAATGTATCCCATGTTCTTTTCGGGGTCATGTTTGAACTTTTTGCTGTATTTCATTGTAGTTAAGACATCAAGAAGTAAACAAAAAAGGAGACACTTGGATTTATTGTGAATTTTTTACGGGGGCACTAACATTTCTTATTTACAAATCTTACTCTCGCAGATTTGTTGTATGAAAAATATGTCTTAAAGAAATAAGCATTATATTTGTAATAGCTGTCCATTTACTAGGACTGCCTTTGGTCGCAAGAATGACTGCTGAGCATGAGGTCCTGAGTTCGATCTTCGGGTCGGGTAAAGTGTTATTGGGTTTAACTGTTGAAATTCTCAGTGGCAGCCCGGAGTTAAGAATTGTGCCTGGTTGATGGCAATAAGCTCACCACCTATTGGGACTTAATAAATACATTGCTAAAATGTTGAAGTATGTCTACAGACATACACACATCTGCTTGCCCCCTCGAGGAATTCAGGTGTGATACATGTTTTAATGTCCATTTACTATGTAAATACATAAATACTGCCTCGTTGGTCTATTGGTCCCAAGCGCAACTGCTGAGCATGGTCTCAGGTTCGATTCCCGGGTCGGGCAAAGTGTTATTGAGTTTTTCTATTAAGATTTTCTCAGTTCAGTTTTCAGCCCGGAGTTTGAAATTGTGCCCGGTAGATGGCAGTGGGCTCACCACCTATTACATGGGACTTGGGATTGTGAACACCTCTGCCTACCACTTCGGGGAATACAGGCGTGATGCTATGTATACATAAATAATAATGTAAAACTCACGTTTATATTGGTCAAATGGTCCTCGATAGTCTTGTTGACACGGTCCGATATGTTGGCAGCCTTCAACCGCGTCTCTAGTTCGGCTACCTTCCTCCTTTCTATTGATAACTGCGTTGACAGTTCCGCTGCAAGATGTGACTTCAATTTAAATCATACATACATAAACTCACGCCTTTCTCCCATGGGGGTATGTGAGTAGATACTGAAAAATTTTCTTCACAGTCGGTGGTAGTTCTGTGGGACATTTTCTTATGGGACCCTTTAGTTATTATTTTTATGAATTGCTTTCTATTTCGTACCTTTTTGTGTACCATAACTACTATATTACTATTTTTTGCTTATATCTTAATAGCCTATGTTATCCGGAAAAGTATAAGAATTCTAACAATACCCCATACATTTAAATCGGCTCATTCGTGATATTCTAGCTAGTGGTATGACCGATGGACTGACAAGTCAAAGGTCGAAGCCAAGGCACGCACCATTGTCTTTTCGAAGTCATGTGCGTATTATAAATTAATTATCTCTTGCTTAAAATGGTGAAGGAAAACATCGCGAGGAAACCAGCACACCTGAGAGATATTCTCGATGATGTGTCAAACCATGTCAAAGACCTACGGGTGGTTTAAACTCTGACACTACCTTGTTCATCAATGACACGATGAGAAGAAGAATATTTAGTAGTTATGCTGCTATAACTAAACTCACAACATTACATACTTACATATATATATATATATATATATATATATATATATATATATGAACCCTAAAAATACAACACTTCCTTTTTTGGGGAAAGGGAATGCAGATATATTTTTGAAAAGCATTAACGCATGCTTAGCGAACCTTAAGTTATATTTTTTTGTGGAACAAGAATATGGTCGCGAGTAGGATTCGAACCTGCGTCTCACAGATAAATATTCCAGGCGCTCTGACCACTAAGCCATATCGACTAGTTTATCCGGGAGGCGCAGGTTCGAATCCTGCTCGCGACCATATTCTTTTTCCACAAAAAATTATAACTTTAAGTGTTCAGGGACTTGAAATCTGGATGAGACTAGCACAGGAGCACTATTACTATTCCACACACAGTTATAATTCGAGAAGTGTATCAGTACTTACCACACTTTCCCTCGGTAGTCCTGCAGTTAGTCATCAGTTCGCTAGTTCTCTGGTTGGTGAGGGTCAGTTCGTGTTCCGAGGCGGCCCGCTGGCCGCACACCCGTAGGTTCTCTTTGCGCACTTCACACACTTCGCTCTCCAGCCGACTGATGCGGCAGGAATACTCCTCGTGGACTTGGCACAGCTCCTAAACACATGGAGTTATTGAAGGTTTATATTTCATAAAGACGAATCGGAGACCGCTTTGCAATTTTTTCGATTTCAATATCGCATCGCTTTGATTAATCGTTTGAGAAAGAGTTATGATTTGCAGTTCTGTGTCCGACAGTTGAACAGTTCTATACTGTACGTCCTAAGCTATCGCGACCACCACTAGCTAAGATAAATTTATCTATCTTTTAATACGTCTAATGGTGTCTTCGACATCTATTCAATCTACATCATGGTTTTTATAGAGTGATGAACAACAGTATAGTTAGGGACCTACGTTAGGCTGGCACTTATGGTGTCTACCAACGCAAGGTTTTAAAATTATACCAATATCAATAAAAGTATATTTCTAGTCGAAGATTTTCTTGAACTTTGCTCTTCGATATTATTAGGCGTTGACATAACGCATCACATTTGAAACTAAGGGCTAATTCAAGACAATCACCGTTCCAGATTAAGAACGATGTAGTTATTAACATAATTAATGTTGCATATGTTCGAACATAATTTTTTTCTCCTTACCTCTTGTAAATTTAGGATTTTTTGTTTCAATTCCTCCATGACGGTCCTGCATTTATTTTCGTCACATGGCAAATCAGCATTCATCCTAAAATTTTAGTTTAGGTTAAAGAATCGCGTCAGATTGAAATTTGTAATTCCAGAATTTTAAGTAATAGGCCAAAATCTCCACCCATGAGAAGCTTCAAAGGTAAGGATCTGTTATAAATAGCTAGTCGGGAAACGTTTCGGATGCTAACATGGACGGGCGTCTTTTATTACTTAAAATCATAACTACTCAAGTTATGTACAGTTACATAAATGATACATGATTTTATTTCTGTCAAATAGATCTGTTGACACTTTTACAAGTCATTTTCATAAACTAGATGGCGCCGGCGTTTCCCATCTGACTGTCTCTGAGAAGAAACGCCGAAACAAACTCAGAGGTCAACGTCTCTTTTAAAGTCCAGACATAATAGTATGTACATATCTATGTGAGTGTAACGATGCAGGGATCGTCTGGAATGGCCTTATGAGGAAAGAGCCATAGCAGCTTCGAGGTGACCTGTCCTGTCTGACGGCACGTATGCATCAGTCATCGTGTAGCTCAACCATAACTAAGGGAGCTCAACGACCCGTCACAAGACGATACCAGATCAGGAGGACATTTGCGTAGGTCACATAAACGACTCAAAACCGCCAGACAGTCTATGAGGTTCATGTATGAATAAATTTCTGGCCCATATCGTACTCACATTCACATTGCAAATAGTGTCTAATAGAATCAAAATATGTCAAGAATCAATGTCAAAAAGAATAAACTTAATATAATCAATTCATTAAAATATCATAAAATAAATAAATTAAACATTACAATGCCAACAGTGGTAAAAAAAAAATACAGCAATTGAGTGTCTGAACATTAGAGCGAGCGGCACAATCCCAAGCATTTTTATCTTCTATGTAGTCTTTGACTTTATAGTAACCCTTTTTGCAAAGAGTCTGCTTAACATATGACTTAAATTTGTTGAGACTCAATTCTTGAATATTGTATGTTTTTTCTTTATATAAGAATTGTACACTTACTTCTCCAATTCGCGGGTCTCTGTTTGCGCAGATTTCATACTAACTGTATCCCTGAAAAATGGTTGCATAGTTATTATTTCGTTGTATTAAGGTGCGTTCCCATCGGGATCATTCGATCGCCAACACTTATTGCCTGATTAAAGCAGTGTATTCACTAGAGAAGAAATGTTCGCCGACGTAACGTGATATTTGTCCCCTAGTGAAAACAAGGCTTTATTGAGCATCTACTCGTAGTAGGGCGCAGCGTGTTTTGAGGGCAATTTGAATTGCCAAAGTATTATAGACTTGGATAGTATTGAAATAATATCGATAATTCATTAACACAACTGCTGGTCCCAGAGACCATTGATGCTGATAGAGACGATGTAAAGCGACCGTGCGAGAGAAACTTCACTTGTGTACTTTGCGCTGCGCATCGCCATAATTATATGCACCGGCCCTAACAGTTCGAGAAGTTGCAATAAATACCCCTCACTAAACAATCTCCATGCTAACAAACGCTCGCGGTAGTGAGGCATCCTTTAGATAAGTAAATTAATAATCAATACATTACAATAATAACACAAACATACCTATCCAAATATTGACACGAGGTGGACAATTTGAGAACTGGTTCACTTGCTTTATCAAGACAATTGTGCCTGCAAAGAGGTTTTACTGAAGAAAATTAAGGCTTAGGCAATGTTGTATGGTGCAAATCACCAATCACGTTAAGACTGTGTACTTGTATATTAGATACCAAAAAAAAACTGTCCCATTTGGTGGGGTAACTTTGAAATGACATAAATTATTTAAGAGCTGCCCAACCCCTTATTTCTCACAAAAGTTGTATGATTATATTGATTAGACGAAAGGGTGACTGCTGAGCTTGGTCTTGGATCTATTCCAAGGTTGAGCAGTTCTATTAGATTTGTACATGGCAATAGGCTTTACCACCTACATAGTGTGTGTGCGAATAAAGGAGGTATCTTGATTATTAAGACGGCACTCATAGTCCATTGCTATTTTTGCTGTGTAAACAGTGTTTGAGGTTATAGACCAGGAACAGGAATGGGCTACTGTTATCACTGTTACATTATCTCTGACTGGTAAAACAACAACTGCGTATAGGCACAGCAGCTCCCACAGGTCATGGCTTTTTTAATAAACATTTAATTAAGAGTTAAAGACAGCCCTATAAGTAGAACTTGCATGAAGGAAGACAAAACGGCGGAGCATGTGTTGCTAAACTGCGCTGAAGTTGCCACACACAGGACTAAGTACTTCAGAAGCCTAGGTACCGCCACCTAGATCAAATTCCTGATGCCCTTTCTTGAAGAGTTCAGGTAGTTAGAATGATTCATTCCCACCCCGAACGCGAACACTCGCCCAGAGCCTTCAATTCGGCTCTGGGCGAGTGTCCTAAGCCGAAAATTACACGAAAGAAGATCGTGATAGTAATAATATACGACTTACTTTTTGGGTGTGGTTGCACTGTTGGCTGTGGTTGTTGTGTTGGGGTCGGTGGCGCAGCGGAGACACCTGGACGTGGAGATCGGAGGGGATCTCTTGCAGAACTGCTTCGCCGAACACAGCCTCATGTTGAGCTGGCGGACCTTCTCAGCCAGGCGCTGGTTGGTACGCTTTAATTCTGTTATGCTGCAAGTTCATGACATCACGGTATACTTATGTGGTGTGTTCCCCAAATTACTAAATAACAATTAGGTACCCATTTTTATAGACAGAAAATTTATTTTTAAAATCATAATCACAAGCTCCTCACAAAATTATAATAGCATTAAATTATGCAAGTGTTGTTATTATTGCTCTGTTATTTTATTAAGTTCTGATATAATTTCCTATTCCTTCCTATTTGGCTATGTGAAATAAAAGCTTTTAACTGTGACTTAAATAATAAATGGCAAAAAGAGATTATACCCTAACTTTCCAATCGGTAACAACTTGGGAATTATTTAAAATTAGGTAAACTAGCAAATGAGCATACTCATCACCCCCCTGCCCTTATCGCAATTTATTTAGGGTTGCAATTGAAAATACATTGCAAGTTATGTAAAGAAGGATAAAGAGTGCACAACAGATTCCAGAAGCCCATTAAAGGTAAGTGGACAAGTGTGATGGTAGAAGTTGTATGCAAGAATACTAGTTTTTACTATAATATAAAATATGGACTGAATGCTAGCCTGGCTCATTCGTATTAGCTAATGCTAATACGAATATGCTAAAACAAAATAGTTCAGGTAATATTTGACCTGAACTATTTTGTTATCATTAAGCTGTTGCGTCAGTCATTAGCAGACACAATAGATTTTTATTGTTATAACGTACAGATCTGTACGTTACTGAGCCGAAAGGTTAAAATAAATCATAGTGTACTAACGATTCCTTCTGTTCAGTGACAACAGACTTGGTGCCGATACAGCACTCCTTCATCTCCTTAGACTGCAGGATCTTCTGTGCGGCTGACATCCGTTGCACCTTTGTGGAGAGCCCTTTGATCTTGTCCTGCTGCCCATTGATAGTCCGCTTCAGATCCAGGTTGTTCTCCAGAAGAGAAAAGTATAGATCTTCTAGTTCCCTCTTGCTTAATTTTGATGGACATATTCGGTATAGCTCTGCTAATGAATAAATAATTATAAATTTTTGAGAATTTTATTTAGATAGAATTATTAAGGTAGATATTTGCAAGTGTAGGTTATTCATTTTCATTATATTATAATATTTATAAATATATTTTACTATACAAATAATTGCAGTAAGTGGAAAACATCAGGCGAGATGGTGGTCAAACGCAAGCCTTTAAGCTCATAAAAAAAAATTACAGGGAGAGACCTTAATCCAACATTAGGACATCACAAGTTTAATATAATTTTTCACTCTAGAATTCTAACTGTCAGTGGCTTGGAACTTGTTCCTGACAACAACAAACAAGCTACTGGAGCTTATGTAAGACAACTCACTGGCCATTTATATTTTAAAATATTAATTATGTTTTTTTTATTTACTTCATAATTATGTATTTAGAGATATAATCAATTTTTTTAGTTTTTTTTTATTATTATAACAGTTTTAGCTTTTAGTTTTTTTATATTATTAATGTAGTTTTAATAGTTAATGTTTATTAAGTAAATTGTATCAAGAACTCTTATGTCATATGTAATAATAACACCAAAGTTTAAATTTTGTTTGATGTTAGAGTTCAAACTGCATTCAACTGCATTGTGCTTTAGTTATCTATAATAAATATAATAAATAAAAATAATAAAAAATTGCTCCATTTTCGTTAACTACATAAAAGTCTGATAACGTCGATTAGAATGATTGATCAAGATTAATTTACAAAAAAATATATGATCTGAGCAATTTTATGCCCATGCGGCCAAATGCGGTACAAAGATTGTGTCACCAAGTAACCAACATTTTAGTACTGCAATAAGATCTATTGAGTTATTCACCTCGATCAGATCTAGCCGAGTGACTCTTGCATATGTTGTTGTAATCGTTTCTTTCCATCTTCTCTTTACTGTAACAACTCATGATGACAACTTGCACTTTATCAAAATCACAAACAAAAAACAAAAATAATTTTGCCTATTTTTTGGCTCTTTTAACCGAACATCGCAGGTATAGTATGATGTCCGCCCGCATTATCATCTTCACACAAACTATATTCACGCCACATAATTTTGGCCCGATATTATCATGGATATTTGTTGTAATTTCACATCAATGTAAAATCCGTCGCCGAGAAAATGAAAAGACCGCCATAGCAACTCTTGAGATGTCAACAATAAACAATGTCAACATGGCAACTGTCATTTGACCACTTCAAGGAAATTATAAAATTGAAAAGTAACCCATACCAACTACGAAATACAGTTTAATATTAATTGGCATTATATACTAGCGCCATCTCGTATCATATAGAGAAACTACCAAGTCCTAAGGGGGGAACCCTTCGGTCGCAGCTCAAATTTAGAAAAAGAAATTGTTTTTGCTTTTCGGCACTATCTAGTTTTGAATAGAAATGAGACTTAGATTTTGGTTTGGTTACGACATACGACTTGATACGGCATTTTTTTTCTAACGATGATATGTAAAACGTAGGAGATCCTATTGGAAGTGACTACCACGATGACTACATTGTTGCATTAAGTAGGTACGTATAGTCCATTCGCTTATTCGTTAAGAAAATAGTGAGCCATCACTCATCAATCAAGTGCAACTACGGGGTAAAGGTGTATTTACAGAGGAGTCAAAACTCAAACTCGCCTGCCTCGTTGGTCGCAGCTACCGAGCGTGGGGTCCTGGGGTTCGATTCCCAGGTCGGGCAAAGTGTTATTGGGTTTTTCTGTTAGGAAATTCTCAGTAACAGCCTGGAGTTAGGAAGTTGGTGGTGTGACACCCCCGTGTTTCGGAGAGCACGTAAATAATAATAATAATCTTTTTATTCAGATAACTAAGACTAAGTTTGACTCGCGACTTCGCCGCGGGCTCAGCTCATGACTAAGGGCTCCGTTCGAGTTCGAAACTAGTCGGGCAATTCCCGAGAAATGCACGTGAGTAGTAACCGCTGAACAATGATTGATACAGATAACTAAGATCCAGTGTGTTAGTAATTACAATAATAACTTATAAACTATAGTTAGTAAAGGGACATATAGGATATGATATTGGTGACATTAATTTATCAAACTCAAACTCAAACTCAAACTCAAATTTTTTATTTCAAATAGGCCCTATTACAGGCACTTAAGAAAAGTCAAAGCTAGGTGCACGGTTCCAAGAAGTTGGTCTTATGGAGAAGAGCCGGCAAGAAACTCCATAGACACTCTTTTAAAATTATGTGTTCTTTACAATTTAAATTTATTAATGTGAGAATAATGCAGGTTAATGTTGAAGAAAAGGCAGAATTTTAATTATATAAAAAGCCAAAATTATAACCAGAGCTATTACGAGCTGACCAGTCCCAACAGACACCACCCGTTCACGAGTATGACGAGCGCATCAGCATCGCTAAACTCAACCATTTTGAAGGGAACTCAACGACCCAATACACAACGCCACCATCAGCAAGACATTTTAGTGAGCATGACAAACTCATAATACCCGGTCATAGGCTGTTATATGAGAGTACTTCTTTAATGTAACGATTAACATTAATGTCCACATAATACTCACATTTTACAGAACAGTAGTGAAGCTATAAGATATAATACAATATTTATTAAGAAAATTACATTAAATAACTGTTAAAAAAAAGAAACAGTTAAGTCAAATAACAATACAGCAAACCAAATTTTTCGCAAATTTAAACTAGTAGCAGAAGGTACTAGATTAGAATAATTATCATGTGATTATGTAAGATTTACATAAATATCAAGAAGAAAAATTTAATATATAGGTTTATATAATATATATATATACCTAGTTGTCAAAATAAGGTATAATAAAAACAGTTATTACCAAAGTAATCTGTACAGGCTACATCCATTCATGCAATAAATTAGACAGTGCCAGTGGGTCGCTGTGTGCAGGAGGGGATCGTGCGCCAAACATCCCTATCTTCAATGTAGTGAGTGATACTATAATACGCTTTAGATATTAAAATGCGTTTGATAACTACCTTAAACTTATCATCTGGAAGATCTGTAATATTAGATGGGATCTTATTATAGAACCGAATACCGTTACCCATGAATGATTTGCTGGTCTTCCTAAGCCTAAAACCGGGGACCATAAGCTTGTGCTTATTACGAGTGTTTAGATTGTGGTTGTCACTCTTCTTATTATAATCGGCAATATGTTTGCGAATGTACATGATATTACTGAATATGTACAATGATGGCAAAGTAAGTATATTTATTTCCTTAAACAATTCACGTAATGACTCACGACAGCCAAGATTATAAATAGCTCGGACTGCTCTTTTTTGTAATATAAAGATAGTCTCAACGTCAGCAGCCGAACCCCACAGTAAGATGCCATAGGACATAATACTGTGGAAATAAGCAAAATAAACTAGTCTAGCTGTTGCTACATCTGTCATCTGTCTTATTTTCCTAACAGCGTATGCAGCAGAGCTGAGTTTGCCTGCAAGTGATATGAGAACCCCATTGCAGTTTAGAGTCTACTGAAACGCCTAAGAAAACAGTTGAGGGAACCAAATCTAACACCCCACCATCAAGTTTTATATTTGTATTTATATGGGGTACGCTTGGTATGGAGAACCTAATACATTTGGTCATATTCGAGTTAAGAAGAAGGTTATTAGCAGAGAACCATTTAGATACTTTATTAAGTGTATTGTTGAGTTCTATCTGATCCCTATCCTTTCTATTTACTTTGAATATAAGGGATGTATCATCAGCAAAGAGAACCATATTTGTCATGTTATCCTTGATAAGGTAGGGAAGATCATTAATATAAACTAGGAACAAAAATGGGCCCAGAATTGATCCTTGAGGCACCCCCGTTTTGACAATTGCACCCCTTGAAGTTACATTATGAATAGCCACCCTTTGATTCCGATTCAACAAGTATGAACTTAAAAAATCCATTGATCTACCTCGAATTCCATAGTAATTTAATTTCATAATGAGCGTTCGGTGATCCACGCAGTCAAATGCTTTCGAGAGGTCACAAAACACTCCTATAGCATCTTGAGCCTCCTCCCAAGCCCCCAACACTGCTTGGATCACAGTGGACCCGGCATCCACTGTCGATCGTCCCCTAGTAAACCCAAACTGTTTGGCATGCAATATTTTATTTTTATTAAAGTAAACTAACATTTGTTTTAACATTACTTTTTCAAATATTTTGCTCAGAGCGGGTAGCACAGATATTGGCCTATAATTAGATGGGTTATTATGGCAGCCTGATTTGAAAATGGGTACGATTTTACTTAGTTTCATAAGATCGGGAAAAACACCGTCTGTGATGCAGCGATTAAATATTGACGCCAGCATTGGCGCTATCGTAGTAATTATTGATTCAACCGCCTTTATGGACAATCCCCATAAGTCCTCAGTTTTCTTAATGACAATTGTTTTAAATGTTTTTATTATGTCAATGTGGGTTATGAAATTAAATTCAAAGTTTGTGGAGTGTAACTCAACGCTTTCCTTTAGAAGAGACTCGGCCGCTATAACAGACGACGAAAGAGACTTTGTAGTCTCTGTTGGTATATTAGTAAAGAACTTTTCCAAGAATGTGGCAACTACACCTTTATCTGAAACAAGTTCGTCATCAACTTTTAGTTCTATTGTCCTATCCATGGACCTGCTATTGCCAGTTTCAGTATTAATTATTTTCCATGTAGCCTTTATTTTATTACTTGCATGTTTGATTTGATTATTAATAAAAGCGGCCTTAGCTTGTTTACAAACTTTTTTAAAGATATTTGAGTATTTTCTTACGTAATTATGAAAATTAACATCAGATGTGTAAGACTTTTTGTCATATAATTCATACATCACTTCTCTACTGCGTCTTATACCCGCAGTTGCCCAGTTACTGAAATTTAAATTATGTTTTAAAGTTATTGATTTTACTTTACAAGCATTTTGGAACTCAGTAGATATAACATTAAAAAGTGAACGATACATTTCATTGGGTAGCGGTATTAATATAGCGACATATTGTGGATTTAGTGTAAGTAACTGAGATTCTACATTAGAGCTGAACTTTTCTAAATTCTTTTTAGTTAGGGGCCTACACTGTGTAGTCTTGGGAAGTTCCTTTTTTTTAACATTGAATTTGATGATCTGACACTTATGATCTGAACGAATGCCATTGATAAGATTTTTATCTAATATTTTAAAGTTGGTTGCTATATTATCTATGCATGTGGCAGAGGTAGACGTTACTCTGGTTGGCTCAGAAAAAATATGTTTCAAGTTAAATGATCTAAATAAAGATAAAAGGTTTTGTTTATCTACGGTGTTTATCAAAATGTCTATGTTAAAATCTCCACAAACTAGTATTTTTTTGTTTATTCTTATTTTCCTAAGGGCGTCTTCTAATATTGAAAAGAAAAGGGTAGTACTAGAAGAGGGAGGTCTATAAGCACACAAAATCACGAATTCCTCTAATTCTGCACAAGCGAGCTCACATACTCGTTCGACAGAGAGATCGCGAATATCAAGTCGCTCCTTACATTTATGGTGACATTTTACCATAATTAAGGTTCCTCCACCATCAGCTGAAACTCTCTGGAACGAACTGGCTACTTTAAAATTATTAATATTAAATGACATTTATCCGGCTTTAGCCACGTCTCTGTAAAGCATATAACATCTACTTTATATTTGTCAACAAATAGGTCAACATCATGGATTTTGCCAGAGAAGCGATTGATATCGTCCCAGGATCCAGAATTTTCAATAAACTATCTTATTAGCAATATTCAATCAGGATTAGATAAAAATACCAAAACTATAAAATTATCTAGGCGCAAAAAAATTATCAAGCCTTGGATCACTCAAGGACTACTACGCTGTATGAGGAACAAAGATGTGTTACATAAAAAATCCACAGAATCACCAGAAAATGACATTTTGAAAATAACATACGTGCGCTACAGAAATTATTGTAATGCTATACTTAGAAAAGTGAAACGGGCATACGATAAATCATTGATCGAGGAAGTTAAAAATGACCCCAAAACCTTATGGAAAACAATAAAAACGATTACTAATACGGGTAAGGATAAAGACTATCCTGATGAGCTTTTAAACATACGCTCTACGCCAGATTTATCAGTCAATGAAATTAACCACCATTTTATTAAAGTAGGTAAGAACTTGGCTGAAAATTCGATTCGGTCACATCACTGTCGAAAAATTGGATCGACTGATACTATTTCCCCTAATTATTGTACTCAGATCAACTCACTTGTATTGGAAGGTGTGACTGAGGATGAGATTGGACGTCTTATTCTTGGACTTAAGGTCGACTCTGCTGTGGGATGGGATAAAATATCAAATAAAGTGCTAAAACATAATATGAGCGTCCTGGTCGCCCCGCTTGCATTTATCTTCAATGCCTGCCTTAACAGAGGCATCTTTCCCACCTCTTTAAAAAAATCGGAAGTGCGTCCCATATACAAAGCTGGTGATAGAAATCGCATTAGTAATTATAGGCCAATTTCAATATTGCCCGCTCTATCAAAAATCTTAGAGAAAATAATTAATACTAGACTAGTAAGTTATCTCGAACATAATAATTTACTCTCAGATAGACAATTCGGTTTTCGCAGAGGTAAATCTACTGATGAAGCAGTGCATTCTCTTACCAATTATATCTCAGCTCATCTAGATAATGGAAAAAAATGCCTGTCTATTTTCCTGGACTTAAGTAAAGCCTTCGATACAATTTGTGTCTCTATCTTAATAAAAAAGCTTGAAAGACTGGGTATTAGGGGCACTCGACTAACACTTTTTGAGAGCTATCTCACCGGACGAAAACAGTGTGTAAGAGTAGGTAATTACACAAGCGGAGATCTCTCGGTTGACTATGGAGTACCACAGGGCAGTATTTTAGGGCCAACTCTATTTCTCGTCTACATCAATGATCTCACGAACCTAAAATTACCCCAAGGCGAGTTGATCTCATACGCAGATGACACTGCCCTCCTCTTCTCTGCCGATACATGGGATGAGGTCTTTAATACTGCCCAAAAGGGATTCAATGTGGTGAAGAAATGGCTTAATGACAATATCCTAACCCTAAACACTGATAAGACTAAATATATCACTTTTAGTATACGTCATCTAGCTGGAGTCAATGATAATTACCACATTGTATCACACAACTGCTCTGCTGAGGAGGGTTGCGCTTGTATGTCTCTGGAGCGCGTCAATAGCATAAGGTACCTGGGTATTACAATAGACAGTCACCTTAACTTTAAAGATCATATTAAACTACTGTGTGCCCGGGTACGGAAACTCATTTATGTTTTTAAAAACCTAAGACATGTTGCTGACCCAATTTTGCTAAAACAGATTTACTTCGCATTATGCCAGTCGATTATCACGTACTGTATATCGTGCTGGGGAGGAGCTGCGAAGACTACCATGAAAAACATTGAAGTAGCACAACGCGCAATCTTAAAAATAAGCACTTTCCGACCTATTCTATATCCCACAGCAGAGCTATATCAATCCTGTCGGGTTCTTACCGTACGCCAGCTATTTATCCAAAATATTATACTCAAACAACATGTTGAGCTCACATACATTCCGAATATCTCAGTGAAACGTAGAAAACATGCAGTGTGTATCCGTAAACATACCCCAAAAACATCGTTTGTTAGAAGGTTTTATGTTTTTATTGGTCCATACGTCTACAACTATATTAACAAAATTACTGGTATATATTCTTTAAATAAGACTCAATGTAAAAAACAAGTACATGATTACCTACTCAGCCTGTCATACGAGAAAACTGAAGATATATTAAACATTCCCAATTAGTCTAACTACCGGTATGACAGTGGGTACGATCTAATAAACACAGACTCCCACTTTCACTACTCCCTCTCTCACACACACACGCACACCATCCCGCACCACGCCACACCACACCGCACCATACCACATCACACCACACCGCACCATACCACATTCCACCATACCGCACCACACCATACCACATCACATCACACCACACCACACCACACCACACCACACCATACATATTCTTTACTAACCCAAATTAAGCCATCGAACACCACACACGAAGCACACGATAACAAATTAATATTAAACATAGTTGTACTATTTTAAACGGCTATCAATTAAACAAAGTTTTGTAGGGGATGAACTGTATTCCGAGATACAGGTTACCACCTAGTTCGGATGCAGATGTTCCCAAATAAAGTTACGAAGTACCGTTACCCTTGTAATAGTGTAAATTAACTGTTATTTACTTTGTAATTGTATAAATTTTTGAGAAATAAATAAATCTTAAATCTTAAATTTTGGTGTGACAGCATTAAGTATTTATGCTTCCCTGTTGTCGGGCTGGGCAGTTTAAATTAGACTGGCTAACTACCATAATGTTATTAGTACTATTCATGAACAATGGTGTACTGGGAAATGACTTTCTCATACTTCTTATGACTGACATAATATTATATGCTAACAGACTAGCTAACTGTCGTTTAAATTTAATGGGCAGATACACAGTATCTCTAGTCAGTTTTAATTTTCCAATAAAACTATTGGTGTCAAAGAACATAAACTTTTCACTATAGTGACCTACTAAAAAATGTATATGCTTATTCAGCATATGAATGTAATTATTTTGCTTATCTGATAAATGTTCAAGATATGGAAAAGCACACAGTATTATGTGATGACAATTCAGCTTTAACATCTGAGCGACACTGTCAGTGATATCCTTCTTACTCACATTAAGACTATTACCTATAAACACTGTTAAATCAGTATTTGAATTAAATTTGGATTTCATTAATGATGCCATTATCTGTTTAAATGAAGATCCAGGCATACAGTTATTAAGAAAGACATGGCACAGGTTGTCACCTAATAGTTCTCCAAAACACTTGCCTAAGTTATCAGTATACATTATTGAGTGATAACTAACATTGTTATTTCTTTCAGTCAACTCCTTTACCATTGTTGACTCTTGACCGAGTGTATCAAGTATCACTGGTATACCTATGCTTGATTCCTCAGCCTGGGATAGGTCATCTATAGCCTCAGGAAGGGAACAATTGCCATTTAGTTGACTCATACAAGTACAGAGTTTTTCGTTGAGTGTTATTGAATCCACACTGTCTGAATTACAATTACACATGTCAAGTAGCTTATTTGCAGCCAGAATATGTTCTTCTATTTGCTTCTGAGAGCTTACATATTTGCTGTAGAGGGAACTAAGTGAATTTTCTAATGACTTTATATCACTCTGCAAGCGTTGAGTGTCTATTTCATAGATATTTTTACTGTCTTCTATTTTTATTTGACAATTACTGAGTTTATTTATTAATGCAACACGATCCTTTCTTAACTGTATGATTTTAGAATGGTTGTATTGCTGTTTCTTATACTTTTTATATTTTTTAATAATTTTATTTAATTTAATATATTTTTTAAGTTTATTAAGGCTCATGTTATAATACCAGATTTTGCTAACTATGCTATCATGCTCTGTGAGATCTATGGTGACTAAGTGATTATCTAACAAAGACTTTGAATTAGTATTTAATAATTCATCGTACAGATGATGAGTTTTAACAACCTGTGCACATTCTTTTTCTTGCCTCAATTGCAATAATTCTGAATTTGCACTAAATAATTCATCTTCCAATTCCCTAACTTTTCTCAAGGTCCCTACATATTCATAACTACACTGACTAAAGCCATCAATCAGTGCCTTGAGATTGTCCCGCTCCCCAACCACATCCAAGTACTGCTTGTGGAAGTCAGCAAGCTCCCGTTTCAAGAGTGAGTTCTTATCCACAATCTTCTTAACTTCCTCCTCACTTTCCTCTCTTTCCTGAAGAAGTTGATGGCATTGTTCCTTGTAATCTTGAAGACTCTCAAGGGCTAATCTTAACTTAAACTCCAGTTCCTGGGATGCAGCCTTGCGGGTTAGTATAGGCATAGTATTTAGAAGTTGTGTACTGGAAATAGAAGCAAAGAAGGGGTCAGTTTAGGTTTCTACAGAATTTATAGAATAGGAGACAATAGTAATAGAGGAAAATAAAGATCTTGCTATACTATATAAGATCCGGTATGGGTTTGGAAGTTAAGTAATTCTACAATATTTGGTTTAGTTAAAGGTGGGTATATACAATTTGTGTTTTGGTTTAAATTCTTATTTACAAGTATAGATAATATATTTAGTGCTTGGTTCCAATCTAAGCAATATTAATATTTAAGTTCATATTTATCAGCATAGTCATATTAAAATACAATGTTTTAAAATATTTTGTGAGTTCAATGACGTTCACCAATCCGTGTGCCATAGATCGATCGTTAATATCGTTAGTTATACAGCAACTTAAGTTAAGAAGAATGCTGATAAATGGACTGAGATACTGCAACATATGTATTACGGTAATAATAGAAAAAATTAAACAACACTCCCCGTTTAAATCCGATGACTTTAAACTTTGGTCGTTGACCGGTCACCGGTTTCACATGTCACCAAATACTATGTTTTTAACGCAAATTTTTGGCGGATAACAATAATACTGATAAATTATCTCGCCTTCGTTCGTTTTAGGACATATAATCACATAATTTACACATTTAGATTAATTATTAAAATATTTAAATTAAGCTACGAAATTTGACATGTCACTCCATACTCACCATCTTTTTTTAAATTGGAGCGGTAACATCCTCCACAATTATTTTGAGGATGCCGTTACTAGTACCTCGTAATCTGCTCAGTAAAGATACCGTTTTTTTGCGAATCACTGCTTGAAAGCTGTCGGTTCGATTTAACACAAACATTTCTGAGGCACTACAAAAACGTGGCCTGCGCAACAGCATCCTAAAAATATTATTATACTGGATGCGCAGAGCGTCCATCGCTCTTTTGGCATACGTGACCCACAGGTTTCCCGTATAGAAACTTTGGCAATATGCCTTAAAAAGGGTGATCTTAACGTCTACACTAGATCGGGAGAACCTGCGTGCCAGCATTTTACCTCGGACCGATAGCGCCCTGCGCTCCCATTCAATGTCTTCATTGTCTTTAAGGTCAGTGGTGAGGAAATGCCCAAGGTACTTGAAAGAATCAACCTTATCTAGTTTCAAGCCGTTTAACTTAATGGCCGGTATATTTTCAGGGTATTTACCACCGGCCTTAAAGACCATGTATTTACATTTCGTGACATTATATATCAAGCCATGTCTAGCCGCATAAACCTCACAGTGCCTCAGTAACTCTCCTACAGACCGTGCAGTAGGGCCCAGCAGCACCATATCGTCTGCATAGCTGATGTTATTAACACTAACACCACCCACCCTGCATCCGATAAAGCCGTCGGTTCTGCGCCTGATATCTCTCCGGTCGTGCCGGATAAAAAAAGTAGTTATTTGTAAAAAAAGCCGAGTAACTACATAATCACAACAGTACATAATCATGTCGATCAAATCATAACTTATTACGGAAAATATAGCATTCCTAATGGGGAAACGCAGGGAACTACAATAAAAAAAAAAACATTGTCTGTCACCAGATTTTATTGAACAATATAACATTAAAACACATCAATTACGGAACTACTTACAAAGGTACCTAAATAAACATAAATATTATTGGAATGACAGTTAAATCTTGAGTAAATAATAGAAACAAATAGAAACAAATAAAAAAAAAAAAACTGTATACCAGCGAAACTATCTTTTCATTAGGTAGATAAAGTTAGAAAATTAATAAAAAAAAAAAGTTTTTGTCATTATTTAGAATTAGAACAGTGGGGTTACTCTTGAAATGAATACCAATAGCAATCCAATTCCAATATTAAATAGACGCCTAAACACAACGCGTAATTTTAAAATAAATTTACCTACATTACAGTTGCCTCAAAGCATGTTGTCTTCATATTATGAATCGAATCTAAAATGACTTTTTAGACTTTTTGGCATTTAAAAGTACGAACTGACATATTTCCAATGTCAATCGAGCGGAATTATTTTCAAGAGCAACCTCACAGATTTTCTTTTTAGTAAGTATAGGAAAATTCGCTAGGGTAGGTAGGTGTAAACAGATACAGTAAATAAGCGAGATCTTTAAAGTTAAAATGTTGACTTAGGTAATACATTTTGTTATGGTTACATCTGTGTGACATTTAAAATTAATTGCAAAGTTAGTTCTGCTTAATAGATGACGATGACTTCACCATAATGGAGGAAAAATCAAAGCTAATAGTAAAATTTGGTTGAAAACGTTCGATAAAAACGGTGACGTCACCTAAACTGTAGGAAAATTGTCATAGCAAGTAGTGAATGTTATCGCTATATCTTACTTGGCAGCGCTATTGCAGTACCTATCAATCTAAAGGCTGCAGATTCAGTGTTCAACCCCTGCTCGTGGTTATACAAGCTGTTGATCTGTAGGTCTATCTGTAGAGGCCTATGTCATTCTCCATTAGGTCTAAATGTGGGTAGCAGTTTTGTTAAACGTATCGCAATGTTATCTAAATATAAACGGATCTGTTTTTTAAAACAGCTAATAGTTTTATAAAACAGCGGATTCTACAATCCATCTGCGTTATAATCATTTGATACAGATCAATAGCTTGAATTTTATTTTCCATAAAAAAAAAATCGTTTCTTTTGTGTTAATATAATATCTATTAAAAATTTATATTTTGGATGACATACCTATATTTAGGAAGTACCTTCGGGTAGGTAATGGCAAAACAAACAAATTATTCTTTATCTAATCAAATCTAGTAAGAAATAGTACCTATTATTTACTTTGTAGCACTTCCGCATATTTTGGCAAATCTAATATATAAACGTACCCACTAAATTAAGACAGAGACGCCATATTATTACGTCAACCAAAAATAAATAGGTAGTCTAGAAGATAGACAACCACAAAAGCTTTGCATGTAGGTAGGTAATAACATTTAAAAAAAAAAAAACTTATTAGGTGTCAACATATATCTTAGGATCTAAAATAATTTATAAGTATAAAAGGATATTCTACAATTATTACACATTTCAATCTAAATTATTTAATACTGGGTAACTCACAACATAATCACATTAATATCTCATACAACTACATTTCTTGTGTTGGCACATACATACATCTATGTCAGCATTGAAATGCAAGTAAACTGTATTAATTTAGTATTTAAACCCGTCAATCATTAATATTTATTCTTTAGTATGTCTCACGAAAAAAGATCGCTAAACTGCACGAGCTCACCGCGAGGCACCCGCCGCGCGCCGGCGCCACGCGCGCACGCCTCGCCTCGAGGCAGTTGTTCGTATTAATATTTTAAATTAATATTATTCACAAGCTCTGCTTAGCTTGAGACTAGACGGCGTTGTGTGATAGTTGTGGAATATTTATTTATTTATTTATTATTTTTATTAGTTAGGAATGTATGGAATGCAAAACAATCAGTACTGATCATCACGCAGTTTTGCAAATAGAAAACTTACTTGCACCACAAAACGCAGGTACTTACCTACACATCCAGAATTAACTATATTTTATCCACATAGCCAATATTTTTAACACGAAGAGATTATACAATAAAAGCAGTAAATAAAATCTTACTAGATCACAATAGGATTCAAAATCCGAAATAAATAATATCTACTTAATAATCTATGGGCAGAAAAATTAGTGATTTTCCAAACACCCACCCAATATCTACTTGTCTCGGTCAAACGCTGCCTATATAATTTTTATTTATTAAAATAAAAATCTATATCAATAATTCTAAATGCACAATATAGGTTTTTTTAAGGTACTTGACCTTTTAGGCCGAAACTTTTATTCCTTAGGATAACAATGTATTTGCCCAACTCATTAATAATATCAATAAGAGACAAAGACTAGGTACTGTCATCGTTAGGTATAATGATGCGTTGTTTTTAGACAACAATACTTTTGGAGATCCAAATATTACATACATAATAGAATTATTATATGTCACCAATCAAATTAAGGTACTGTTTACTTTCTATCGAAAGTGATTCGTCAGGAGCTCTGGGAACTATTAAAATGCTAAACATTTACTTTACATTTATATTATTATAGACTGATATTACAATTATCTTTTAAACGTTCTTTCGCATAATTTTATTTAAGAGTCAAGATTTACTTCAGACATTTTGTAAAGTTTAAGCCTGTTTTTTTTTTTTAAATTATGCCTTATTATTGGCGTAATAGAATCAAATTGGCATTGTGTATGTAAAATATTTGTCCACAATTTGCGTCTAAAAGTTAATTTCTCATAAATATAGGTACCACCAATCTACAACATTAATATAATATCATTCCATATATAAGATACATCTCAATCTAGTCTAGTTTGTGGCAAAAACTACCGTATAGTTACAGTCACACAATTATTGTCGTTATTTCCAAGTTTCTAGCTCTATTTTAAAATCCTAGAAAAGAAAATTCTATATATTTGTCTTAGATTTAGGTTTATTAATAGCCGTTTTAGTTATGGTTACATAATTTAAATTAATATCGAGAATGTTTTCAGTAAGGTTAAGTTTTAATCATCGTTTTAAAATAGAACAATAAGAATTTTCAAAATAGAACTGATTTTCTCTATTCTGGTCTTTTCGACTTATAAAAAGAGGAAATTGAGGCAAGTACTCATTGATTACTTTGACATTTCGAAAAAACCATCATCGACAATGACATTTAATAGTTTACATAAATGTAAATAGCTTTTTCTACATATAACAGTCAATTTAATCGAAGTCTGTTGGATCTTACAACTTTACTCAAATCCCATTTCCTAACATTGCTTAATCATTTGAGCTGCTTTATTAGAATTGAAGTTATAAATTAGAATCAACCTCATTTTTAGTAGGATCCTTTACAATCCGTCTTTCAGTAGGATTGTTCTCGCAAAGAGACCCGAGATTTGGTTTATCGTTTAATGTTAGTACTAACATTATTATTAGAACGATGAGGTCTTATGCAGATGACAACACACATGAGGCGTAATAAACTAGTACACAAATGCAATCGCAATTCTAGTGTCTCGTTGCGAGGCCGTCAGCTGCCTCGAAATAATTCCAAATAGTTTGTAAGCGTGAAATAACAACTGCAAACAGAGGAACATTAACAAAATAGAAGTGTCTATCTACTTATATTTTGTTAAAAGTTTTAGTCTATTATATCAGGAAATAAAATCTGGAATTTCAAGTTTTTCGCATCAATTCCAGAAAGGTCGTACTTGGAACCTCATTTAATATTTACCGTGGCTCGGTCGCCAGCAAAATATCTATTTAAATTGTACTCGGAATGAGAATACTTCCTCATCAGGAGATATATCGTGAAACGTTTTTCATATTCTCACAATTGAAAGGATTATTTATTTTTAAAATCAAAACGTCATGATTATTACGCTATTCTTTGGCGTTGTTCTGACTTATCCAGCGGTCTGACTGCCACAGTTATAATCGTGCAGCATTATGTACGGAAACATACGACCGGCTGAGATATGAACCATGGAACAATAGGATCTTTACCAAACTCATGAGGTGACGTCACGTTATGCATACTTTTGCAATTTAATACATTTCAGCGAGCAATAATAAATTTCTTATATTTGATAGTAGCGAAACCCAGAAGACTACAGTTTGATGCAATACGGCTCAACCAGAAACAATTGATTGTCGAGAGAGTTGTAACTGAACAGAAGTCGTGACGTCACGACTGAGTTCTTTACATCCCGTTAATTGAATACTTTCGGAACATAACATGACATAATTCCACTTATTGCTTGGAGTTATTTTGTGCGGCCTGTCGCCTGAGGTCGGACCGTATGGCGGCCGTGATAGCCGTGCCCACCGCCAGCAGCGAGCACAGCGTCAGGTTGGACCAGCGGTCCCCCACGGCGCTCAACATCCACTCGTATAGAAGGGTTGTAAGGATACCGAATATCTGGAAGGAGAATTATACTGGATACATTTTTAGTTGAAGGAGTTGTTTAAGTCAGTTAGGAAAGCAAACATTTCTAAAGGGTCGTCATCATCCTCCTGCCTTATCCTAATTATTTTGTAGTCGGCACAGACTGTCTCGTACTTCCATACATCTCTATTCATGAGCCATCATCGCAGTATCTACAATCCGAATCATATCTGGAGGATTTTGAACATAGTATAGAGAGAAAATATTAAATAACTTATCTTACCTGTACCACTGCGTTCAATATTCCTGATGTAGTCCCCTCTGGTTCAGGGTAAGTGACCTCAGAAGCAAACTCAAAGCCAACCGGCAAGTAGCCCGTCATGAAGAAGCTGGAATTGACAGAAGAAACAGGGTTAGTTTAAAGGTGCACATAACCGCATAAGTGAACATGATTATTCCAGTAGGTACTTCCAGTCTTTTCTTTGTTAAAATAAATAACTTAGAAAGGTGAACAGGAACGTAGGTACTAGATAATTTTTTCAAGCGCATGCATAATGAAATTTAAAGTTATAATTTTAGTGAACATGACTTGAACCTGCGCCTCTAATATAAATGCTCCATCCGCTATCAAAATTAAATTCTTCTTGCACATATTTATACGTGTTATGGTGATGTCATCGCTATTCAGGCCTTATTCAAATCTTTCAAACAGCCCGAAAGTATTTATTTTTTCGTGGAAGGTAACTTCGGTAGGGAATAGGATCCGGTGGAGGCGCAGGTTCAAAGCCTGCTCACGGCCGTATTTTTCTTTCGACAAAAAATTTATAACTTTTAAAACTGTCTGTTTAAATCGCAATAGCAGATAGGGACTCCAGAACAAGTAAACTTACCCAAGCAGAATGCTGCTCAAATATACTACAGCAATGTATCCGCAATCCAGAGTGAAAGTAAAGATCAGCATGCCCACGACTGACGCGGCGTAGACTGACAGAGTGGTCTCCTTGAACCGGTGCGTCTTGTCGAGGATGAGGCCGCACAGCACGGACCCTGCCATGCCGGCTACCACGATGACCAGCCCGATACGACCCGCGTCTGTGTTGGCACCCTGGAAGAATAGTTCATCACTACACATTATAAAACAAAGTCCCCCGCCGCATCTGTCTGCCTGAATGTTCGCGATAAAATCAAAAACTAATAAAAAAATTATACGGTTTTCACCAATAGACAGAGTGATTCATGAGAAAGGTTCATATGTATAATTCGTTAAAGTTTTGAGTAAATTGATTGAAATATGACGATGATTGTTGAAGATGTCGGAAAAAATCGAGCCGACTGGGAGCTTTCATCGAAAACGCTGCCTAATCTTTTCAAACCGTGCGAAGCCGGGACGAGCCGCTAGTATTGTATAGAACGTACAAACAAATTAGTTTTTTCAGAGCATCCATGTGGAAGGACTGGTCTTACAAAGTCTGTATACGATTCTGGATTTTATGATATTGCAGACACAACAAACAAAAACAAATAATTTTGAATTTTGAGCATTTAATCCAAACTAATACCTCTTATAAATGCGAAAGTACGAGTAACTCTGTCTGTCCGCTTGTTAAGTTTTCACGTCTAAACCGATGATTCAATTTTGATGAAATTTAGTGTTCGCGACAAGGCGTCACTATTATAGATATTAGTGATAATAATAGTGTAGAAAAAGAACAGTTCAGTGATCCTTAAGTACAAAGTAGATAACGTGATTTGTGTAACAACCGTTTGTTATGTATGTTTTTAAATTATATAGTGTGTGTAGGTATATAGCCCTAAGCTAAACCTAGATAAATAAAATGTTTCAAACCTTGTAAGTAAGCAGAGTATTATGATAATGTTAAAATAAATCGTTGTTTTTGCAGTCTTTTATTTATAGATATATGGTGCCTTATGTAATAGACATGTAACGTTAAAATTGGTACATTTAGTTAGAACATATCGAAGACTGTTAAAAACTGTTTGTTTCATGTTTCTATGTTAAATAGTTTTAAAGATATAAGAATGAGAACCTCGAAAACCTAGGAAAAATATAGAATTTTTATGTTCTTACCGTAATAGCTGTCTAGGAATTTAAGACTTACACATAAGTCATACATTTTTGAATAGGCCCTTTTATAAGGTTTCTATTGATATATAGTTTATGTATAGTTTCTCGTTTAGTTATAGAATAAATAGTAAATAAGTCGATTATACTAAATGAAAAATTATGAAAATAAAGCCGTGTTTAGGAGGCGATTTCGCGGGTCTCGTTAAAGTAAAGTTTCGTAGTACTTAAGCGGACACGATCGCTGTGCTAGTTCGTAGTCATCGGTAAAGGATATTACTTCTGAACTGGAAGTATAGTAAGAAATCGCCTCCTGAAGCATTTGAAGATACAAGTAAAGTGTTTGTTTTCACCGCCGCCTTCCCCGCATCCCTACGTTCCCGCTTGCTGCTATCGCCGTCTGGAAAATCATCGAGTCTTCACACATTGCGCCTGAACCTATAGGTGTAGGACGTCAGCGTCTCGTTGGCATAGATCCGTAACACACACACGCCTCGAGTTACGCCCGTCCGGCACATTTAGTATAGAGATAGATTGAACCTGGACTAGGACATAGCCTACCTTTTGTCGCGTAAACAAACTTGCGAGCATCAGATAGTTAACTGTAAGTAGTATATAATGTTTTTTTTATACAATACATGATAAGGCTATGTCATCATCATCCGCAGCAGGGCAGGGCCCTTATCCCAATTTATTTGGGGTCGGCGCAGCATACCTATATCTGGCATGCTGCTAAAGTTTTGGCTATGTTTTATGACAGGCCGCCTGCCTGACGTCAATCCTCTTTGGGAATGCTGTTGTTAGTGGTAATCGCCACCGATACGGTGTCCTTCTATCTAGCTATGTCACACCAAATGTTACCCATGCGCCAGGTTCTGATGTTATCCTAATATCACACTCCACTAACCGGGCTATGATAAGGCTATGTAACGCTTAATAATCTAGGCATCATACAGTTGCGTTATTATTTTCTAAGGAAACATTGAAAAATAATAGACACGAACGGGATTCGAACCCGTGACCTTTGACAATCATCACTCTCCCCAATGAGCGACCGTGTCGCATGTTCGCATATATTAAATATCAATTTCCCTTCTTTTCGTCATAAGGAGACGCCTGGTCTATTCAGCAATCATTTACTATTTACTTAAAAGCAGTAGTTTAGGTTAAGTCTAATATCACCAATATGAAAATTAGTTAGACTCATAACTTCTTTATTGTAAATGTGAGCACCATGCATCCATTAACAATGTTCTATTAAAACGTGACTTGAGGTCTGGTAGTTTGAGATGTCAAACTCATAATAAATGTCTTACTCTGGTGGCGTATATGTTGTCGATGGAGCGATGCTGATATATGCATGAAACTCGTGAACGGTGCCACACGTTGGGACTGGTCAGCTCAAAATATCTACATCGTTATCATATAATGTCTTTTTATCTTCATAAATGTACCAAAACTATTGTAACACAACATTTTAAAAGAGTAACCATGGAGTTTCTTGTCCGTTCCTCTCCATAGGAATCTACATTTTGGAACGTGGCATTACTTGACTTTCAAAAGTACCTTTATATGGTCTAATTGGAATAAACGATTTGACTTTGACGTTAACTAAAAATGTCTCTACCAAAATTATGTAAAATGGAAATATGTAAACGCTTACTTACACAAAAACTATGTCAGACATGAAAGGCCAAAGCGTAAATATTACAACGAAATTCCCAAACCCGAGGGAAATCTCGAATATTTTGCTTTCAGTTGAGTAATTTTGTGTGCAACGTTACTCATTTCGTAAATGATTTAAAATAAATAATAACGAACTGTAAGATTGTGGCGACTAAAATCAATAGCTATAAAAAATATTATGTTATTGTTTATACTATATATGAACATTGTTGGGATTGCCCGAATATATTTCTTACACTGCATTTTAAAAACTTTTCTTGGAAATATAATTTATATTTTGTTATTATAACATACTTCATGCGGTATAGGGCTTAGAGATGTACTGTCGCATACTAAACACTCATATTTCACCTATGCCACGTAAACGTTGGTCAGCTCCTACCAACCGGTCAAAATTCCAATTTCCAGGTTCTGGGCTGCTACTGAGAATTTCTTATTTAACAGAATACAAACACTTGATCAAAGTCCAGGAATCGAACCTGGGATGCTTAGTCAGAGCTGCATCCAGTAAACCAATGAGGCAGTTATTCATCTTGTCGAGCTTACCGGATAATAAGTGAGTATGACTTGGTTGAGCAGAGTGGATATAGCGTAGAAGGTGCCGACGTTGAGTCCGTAGGAGATCAACAGCAGGACATAATTGCGGTTGGTGATGAGCCTCTTGAGCGACATGAAGAAGTCGGAGTCCAGACTGTTGCCAAGGTCTGCGGCGGCCGATGGCGGAGTGGGGGGAGCCGCTTTGAAGACTGGAAAATAGATATTTATATTCTAAATCAGTGATCTTAGCACAGTTGCGAGGGGTTCTTAATTATCTAAGCACATGATGTGCTATCTATACAGGTATAGTCTTTCTGTCATGAAGGCGGGTGAATCGTTACAATTTGAACCTTATGTCAAAGGTAACAAACGTTACATAACTCTTATTCGTGAGATAGAAAGACAATATTATAAATGGACTAAAAAAACTTCATTTTTGCTAGAATTTAATTTCTGGTAAGTACGGTATTAAAGATTATACCGTAGTTGCTCAAAATCCACCAACCACAAAAATTAAATACTACTTTTATTACTAGTAGTATTTATAATTTGTTATTCGTAGATCTAGTTTTAAGTAAAAAGAATACTTAATTTTTCTAAGCAAAGTGAATCCAAGTGTGTACGAAACGTAACATATATAGTCGACTACGAAATAAATTAAAATGTCAATAAGGTTGACAGTATCTGACTGACCTTGTAAACGAAAATAGACTTGTCATATTATGATGTGCAAACGAAATTCAGCTTTAGTGTGGTAAAGCAATTATGTGGTCGACTATACATAATTATGTAGATTGTGCGGAGACTCAAAAGATAAACGTAATCACAGGATAATGTTTCGACATAATTCCAAGTGAGGGAAAACCTAAGTAGTCTGGTGGTCACCCAACGTAACTAAGTAGGATTTTCCTCAATACAACGTGTTAGTGACCAGCCATTTCGTAGCTGACTGTTTTCTATAATAAAATTCCTACGACGTACACGCAAGCAGCGAACATTTTAATTAACTGATTATCTGAAGAAACCTTTGCTCATATAGTAAGTAAAAGCAGAATATCTTACAATATCAGATGTTGAAGTCACATGTTGCAAGAGTTAAAGCGGGAAATTGGGTTAGTTAGGCGTTCATACGATGAACTGCACGTTGCGAACTGTCGCTGTATAAGAGTTATAACTTTAAACTCGATCTGTAACTACCTATTGGTTCAAAAACTTTAAGTAGACCGAAGTGTCGTGTTGATTTTGATTGTTGTCTGGCAGTTAGAGTGTCATGCTCGTTTATATGTCCCGCTGATTGTTCGATTCTCTATGTTTTTGTGCTGAAACATGTTCCTGAACGGGCGCCGTCAGTTGGGTCTCATCATCATCTGCCTATAGCAGCCTAGTGCTTTACATAGGCCTCTTCGAGTGCACGTCACTGAACTTGGTCTTCGGCTTTTCCCATCCAGCCCAGTCACTTCCATTTGCCTGATCATCTCTAAACATTTGGGTCTGGTTATCTCTAAATGGTCATGGCAATATATTGAATTGAAAATCTAAACTCTTTTAGTATTTGCATCATTCTACATGTAATTATATATTTTTTCTGGAACGAAAACGATGTATATACATAGCATCACGCCTGTATTCCCCGAAGGGGTAGGCAGAGGTGTACAGTTGTACACCCACATTTCACTAATGCTGTTATTAAGTCCCACAGGTGGTGAGCCTATGGCCATCTACCGGGCACAATTCCAAACTCCGGGCTGCTAGTGAGAATTTTCTAACAGAAAAACTCAATATCAGTTTGCCCGACCCGGGAATCGAACCCTCATGCTCAGCAGTCGCGCTTGGGACCATTAGACCTATTGTATATTACCTATTCCATAAAATGATTACCTAACTATGGATTTTCTTGCCCGTTCTCTTACACTTTGAATCGCGGAACAAGCTTCTGACAGTTCAGATGTTCGTCTAACTGAATTTAACTTAGATTGCGTAAATAACAAATTCCAAAATAATAATGGTATGATATAATTTTAAATATATCCGAACATATTCCGCTTCCCATTACGTAGGAACTCATAAATATAGGAAGGTGCTTCCCTTCAAGAAATAATTATATTTGTATTGGTTCATATAACCCAAAAGGCCTTCCAATAAATTGCATTTAAATGCGATAATGTAGCTCCCGCTTGTGAGTATACCTTTTTGCTGAAAATCTCTTGCCAAAATGTGATTTTGTTGATCAGATTTTCTCCTCTACCCGGAGTAACATGACTCAATTTTATTACCTTTCGCCACTTCATTTACCAGGTAATTTGTTGGGACATTCTTAGCTTCACTTACCTGTTGCTAAGATAAGCTTTTGACAGAAAGGTCAACAACAGTAAATGAGGCTCTCGTTCAAATAAAGTCAAAGTCAAAAGTATTTATTTCACATAGGCAAATGACCCGCACTTTAAAAGTTAAGTGATTTTAGTTGCTTTTTATACATAATTTCACCCATTTAATTTGTTTTTACTGTCAACTTGTAAAATTAAAATGCTAGGCAAGGAACCCCTGATTTCCATCTATTGAGTAGATGTCAGTTTTTATAAAATTTCTCTAGGGCTCCCCGCCATCTTCTCAGGAATCTGTCACGAAGCCACCTGGCTGCTAGGCTACTATATTTTACTTACTACAATTTCGACTTTTACTGTTAAGATATGCATAACTTACATAGCAGGATGAAAACAAACAGCACACTAGTGAAGCCGGCAACTAGGTAGAACATGAGCCTGAAGTCAGCTCCAATCTCGGGGATGGTGCCCGAAGCGCGGACCAGCATCGGAGGAAGTGCGAAGCCAACGGCAACACCAAGCTGTGGAAGATCAAAATATTAATTAAGAACTATTTTTCAAGGAAACATTGAAAAATAATAGTCGAGATTCCGTGTCATCACTCTACCAGCTGAGCGACCGCTAGCTATTGAATTTCAAGTTTCCTTGTATTCGTCATATAAAGGAGATGCCTGGCGATATTTATTTAGCAATCATTTACAGATCTACTAAACTCAGCGTTACCACTGCAGTTGTAAGGCGCTGAAGGACATCCCAATCTTTTTAAATCATATTAAATTATATATTTCTTATACATGTTAAGAAGGCCATGTAACGCATATATTAATTACTATTTTTCAAGGAAACTTTGATAAATAATAGACATGAATATGGCTTAAACCAGCGATTCTTGACATTCTATGTCATCACTACCAACTGAGCTACCGTGTCGTTAATCGAAGCTATTGAATTTCAAGTTTCCTTGTATTCGTCTTAGGAGACGCCTGGCAATATTTATTTAGCAATCATTTACAGATCTACTAAACTCAGCGTTACCACTTTGCAGTTGTAAGACGCCGAACGACATCCCAATGCTATATAATATCATATTACTTTAGAAAGCTGCCATTTTACACGTAATCAAACTACTCGTACTTCTATTTCTTGTGAGAGCCTTAATTACATTTCCGCGGTAAGTAGTTTCCTAGCGGGAGATATGTTACCCTTTATTTGTCAGTAAAGCCTGACGAGCACTTATGCGATTATGAACAGTTAAATTTGTATTAGTAGCGCGACTGCTGAGCGGGAGGTCTCGGGTTCGATTCCCGGGTCGAGCAAAGTGTTATTGAGTTTTTCTGTTAGGAAATTCTCAGTAACAGCCCGGAGTTTGGAAATGTGCCCGGTTGATGGCAATAGGCTCACCACCTATTACATGGGACTTAATAACAGCATTGGTGAAATGTGGGTGTACAATTGTGTACACCTCTGCCTACCCCTTCGGGGAATACAGGCGTGATGCTATGTTATGTTATGTTATTATGCCAGGTTTGACCTCAAAAACTGTGTCTCAAAAGGCTGTAACCATTAGATCATCACGACAAAAATATCGCACGATATAAAGTCGTAAGTATCTAGTGTGCGCTAGGCCTTCTGTAAGAAACAGCAAAAACAAGCAAAACAGATAATACAAAATTATGAGACATAAAAGTAAAATATCTCGTCATGTTAGAGAAAACAAAATGATTCGATTATCCGCAAGAATTGTTGACACTACGGATTATTTCGTGGGCCACGGAAGATGTGAAAATAGAGTTAGATCTAATGGAAATTCACATCAGAACTAATTTCATCATATTCAGTGAAGCAGACGGGTTTGCGAATTAATCCGCTTAGCATGGGGCTTTTCTAGTGCGTGTCTGTGTTCGTGTATATCTATTTTAGGGGTCTCAAGTTTACTTTCATGACCAGCATAGGTAGGTATATTACCTACTAACTGTTGTTCGATAATTTAGTTGCTTTGCTAAGGTATCGGATGCACCTTGAAGGAATTAGTACTGGAATAGTTTTAGTGGGCGTACCCCTCTCGCCACTGGCATATGATTCCCAATCATATAAAGGTACCTTTTACCTGTATGGTTACAACGATAGTACACGAAATTTATTATATAAAATGGAAAAATAATACGGTTTTGAGCAGGATTCGAACCTGCGCCTCCGAGATAAATACTCCAGGAGGCGCAGGTTCGAATCCTGCTCGCAACCGTGTTCTTTTCCATTTTATATAATAGCTTTAGAGTTCGCTAAGCATGCGTTAATGCTTTTCAAAGATTTATCTTTAATTGATAGTATACGATTTTAATCGTGTGTAACACAATTTCTTGTTTGTGTGTAGTTTTTTATGTATTTTATTAATGTTAATGTAATGACGAGAGCTATTTTCGCTTTAGTACAAGTTCTTTTGTGCTTGTGTGTTACATCACCCCCCGCCAAAAGTGACGAGCTAATTTGTTCAATATTTAGTCAGAAGGCGTCTCCCGTCTGGTCCTCTAAGGGATGCACCCCCAAAGATTATTACTATTGACGATCCACGGGCCGAATGGCTCCACGACCATGCCATATTCTAACTAGAAATTGATCCAACTATCGTCCAACTGTCCAATTAACTAATTAATTAACTAACGATGTAATTCAATAAAACTAGAAGTTATTGTGATGAATATTTGTCATTATTAGGTACTTCAACATCCTCGAGGTAACTATATTACTAACTACTACAATTAAGGTAATATACATAGGTATTATATATATGATGTCTTTGTATAATTATGTCATTTTTATTGTTGTTAATGTAATTGGCTTTTGGAAGCCGTATTAACATAAAATAAATATAAATTATTGTTCACCGGTTATTACTCAAACTTTTTTCTCGAGATTGACTCGCAACATCGCCGCGGGTTCAGCTCATGACAAAGAGCTCCGTTTGAGTTCGAAAGTAGTCGGGAAATCCCGAAAATGCATGTGAATAGTAAACGGTGCACAATAATTGTTATGATTATGTTATTAAACAAAAAAAATCATAATTATTATAAACTAATAAAACTAATTATATTATTCATTTCTTTTGCACAAAGTGAACACTTTTTTAGGGTTTCGCGACATTCGGGCAGTGTTCAGGTTAGTGACGTGACTAATAGGATTATTTGCTGGTGAAATAATCCTATTAGTCACGTCACTAACGTTACATTAAATAAAACATAAAAATTAGGTAATTGACAAAAATAAAAAATACAATACTTAGAATATAAATTTAATGATCTAAAACTTCCATTGATTCAGTAAATATTTACCTACTAATATACATTTACTCCTTCCGACCGTATTTCGGTCACGGCGGCCTATCTCCACGGAAATTGGCTACTTGACAGTTTTCGAAAAAGTATTTTAAAATGACCAAATGTTTATTTTATACGTCTAACAATATCATATTTTTCTCGAAAAACGTTATTTCTTGGAAAAACCCAGTTTTTCTTCATTAATTTGAAATGACGCGCGAAAACACATGGTCACGTGACTTTTGAACTGTGACGTCATATTTTAATAAAACTAACTACGGGGCTCTAACTTTAACCGTTTTTATGAGAAAAGTATTTTTTATTATATGTATTACATACAATACTGAAAGCTTTTTAATATAATTGTGAAAATTACAACTTATAAGTCGTGTTCTGTGCCAATGTATAAAAGTTAAAACCAGTGAATATCCTGATAAATTGTATATACAACGTCGAAAGCAGTGGTCATAGTTAGCACGCCGAGACCCGTAGTTTACATCTAAGCTTACCCCTAGTTCAAATCTGAAATTTTCTTTTGGGAAGACAACTTTGATATCTATAAATCAACTTATCCTCTGATCTCCTTGAAATTAATTTAATCTAAACAAACATTTTTACTTATCATATAAAAATAATCAATGACATACCTATAAATAAAAAAAAATAATATCTAATAAATATATTACATAGGCAGCTGTAATATGAATGATATAGAAAATTATTAAAAAATAGACTTAAGAATATATATATTAATCGCTAGATCGCTCCGTAAATTTAATTTCACACCAATCGATAGAACAAAGATATTGTAAAATGTGACGTCACAAGATCTCAATCATGGCCGCCCGCGTTTTGGTTCTTGTAATCAACAGATAAAAAATTGCGAACTTATTTTGCAAAAATAAAATATTTAAGATTTATCTTAATGCAAAAACATATTTGTTTAATTATTGTTCTCCTATAAACTACCATATCCAACACTTCTCATATTTTTTTGTTACAACTGTCAAGTAGCCAATTATCCAAGTACGCAGGAGATATTATAGTGCACAAGTGTATGCGCAAACACAGGTGCACTCCCTCTTCCTTCACTCTCATATTCCGATAGGACGGAAATCCGACACGACCAGAGAGAGATCAGGTGCAGGACCAACGGCTTTACGTGCTCTCCGAAGCACGGGGGTGTCACACCACCAACTTCCTGATTCCTGGCTGCTACTGAGAATTTCCAAACAGAAAAATTCAATAACACTTTGCCCGACCTGGGAATCGAACCCAGGACCTCACGCTCAGCAGCCGCACTTGCGACCACTAGACCAACGAGGCATTCAATATCTACTAATACCAGTTGAGTCGTCAATACCAGATGCAATAAAATTACTTTTGTTGTTATCAAGTATAAATTTGTACTTTCGCGGCTATATAAAATAACCACATATATTTGCTTAAACGTTAAAGTAGAACGAGTAAGATACGTCGAAGCACGTAACAAAATGGTATTTATGGTTCTGTCACATTGTAATATTGTTACTCGTGTGGAAACAGTAATTTTATTTCTGCTTATATCGCGAACTCGCATCGCACAAGCGTAGTAATCAATATCCGTTTCTTCTCATACGAAACGAACAAAATGTCAGTAATAACTAATAACAATTAATTAACAATTATAAGAAGAACTTATTACATACATAAACTCACGCCTTTCACACATGGAGGTAAGCAGAAGCTACAGAATGCCACCTGCTACGATTTACGACATATGCATTTTAGTTCTTCCACGTTCATACATCTGGTCATACACACGCGCTGTTTTTTGTTTTTTTTTTTTTTATTAAAATAAACTTTGCCCCACGCTAGGAATTTCTTCCTGTATCGTGGGTGCGTTTACAGCCATAATCTCACAAGCACACACACACCCATACCCGAAATAAATAATAACAAATATTTGCTCCCTGCAGGAATCAAACCTGAGACACGCAGCGCAGAAGTCGGTCTCTCGACCACTGCGCCAACCGCGCTGTCATCTCATGTCTGTGATTGCGAGTAGTAAGCACCAGACCTTTTTGGAGGATATCACTAAAAAGGTCAGTGTATATCCTTCTACGGCGTCCCCTTCCGGCATTATCATGCAGACACACCTGCCTCGTAGATGCCTTGGTTAATCGTCTTTCATTCATTCTCTCAACATGATCAAACCATCTAAGCATACTCTTTAAAATTGGTGTCACTACATCTTCTTTTAAACCACAAAATTGTTAAAATGAACTTAGTTTGTAAGTCGATAAACCTCTTTTTACTTCCATTATTTCCTTATTCGCAATGCGGTGACGTCTTCAATCGTATTAAGCCGCTTATTTTTATGATTTAGGTAGATAAGCAGCCTAACTCACCCAATACCGTCTGAAAAACAAGTCAATGCGCAATGCTCGCCATAATTTAACAGAACAATAGAAACACGATAATCCGCGAATCGTGTACTAAAACTGTCACGAAAGATCATCACGAATATTTACTATCCTTTAGTTACTTAGTTTGTTCAGAAACAAACATTTATTATAAATGTAATCAGGTAATCACTGTTTTCAAGGTTTGGTTTTATAATTTTACGAGTATTTGCTATCGCGAAAATGTTCAAGTACATAAGAATATAAAGATTACATATAGAGAAGACCCGGGTTTAATAAACTAAAAATATAGATACAATTGTTATGACGCGCGCCTTGTTACCAAGAAATATACTCTGTATATTCGCGAAAGTACAAAAATGTACGTACTTGATAACAATAATTTTTCTATTGTTTTTTTACTAGGGGCAACCGAGCAGACGGATCGTCAGATGGTAAGCGATTACCGCCGGCCATGGACACCCGCAACCCCAGAGGAGTTGCAAGTGCGTTGCCGGCCTTTTAAAGGGTTGGGGCCTCCGGTACCCTCACTCACTCGGCGAAACACAACGCAAGCGTTGTTTCACGCCGGTTTTCTGTGAGGCCGTGGTATCACTCCGGTCGAGCCGGCGCATTCGTGCCGAAGCATGGCTCTCCCACGGTAAAAATCTGTGTCTGGTAATTAGCGAGTCAACAGATCAATCACTCACTACGAAGGGGTAAGTCTGTGATTGATCTAATTTGGGAGCGAAATTCGTGCTGTCAGTATCCATTAAGATCAGTCTTATAATTCCTTAAGGTACTGATTTGACTAATGAGTAATTACTTCGCGGACATATTGCGAGTAAGTGTTTCTTATAATTGTAATTCTAACACTTGTAATGGGTATCTTCTTCTTATCGTATTGTTGATGAACAATAGGTTGACACTATGGTGTCAGAGTTTAAAACTGCCGTAGACCTCTAACATGGCTCAACCATTCCATCGAGAACATCTCTCAGGTATAGGTTTCCTCATGATGTTTTCCTTCACCGTTTTAAATGATTTCGAATAGTCAGTGGGACATGCCTTGGATTTGGATATATCTATTTATTTTATTTATTGCTCAAATGTGGTATGACAATGATGTTATTCACAAATTTATAGTTCAGCACATTTACCAGCACAGGCGTGCAAATGAGGTATGAATACCAGAATACAAGAAAGTACAGTTACGATTAAATTAATTAGTATTTAAATTATATAACATTATTGGATCACATTGAAAACGCTCATTATGAAATTAAATTACTATGGAATTCGAGGTAGATCAATTGATTTTTTAAGTTCATATTTGTTGAATCGAAATCAAAGGGTGGCTATTGATAATATAACTTCGACAGGTGCAATTGTCAAAATGGGGGTGCCTCAAGGATCAATTCTGGGCCCATTTCTGTTCCTAGTTTATATTAATGATCTTCCCTACTTTATCAAGGATATCAAGACAAATATGGTCCTCTTTGCTGATGATACATCCCTTATATTCAAAGTAAATAGAAAGGATGGGGATCAGATTGAACTCAATAATACACTTATGAAAGTATCTAATTGGTTTTCTGCTAATAACCTTCTTCTTAACCCGAATAAGACCAAATGCATTAGGTTCTCCGTACCAAACGTACCCCATATAAATTCAAATATAAAACTTGATGGTAGGGTGTTAGATTTGGTTCCGTCAACTGTTTTCTTAGGCGTTTCAGTAGACTCCAAACTGCAATGGGGTTCTCATATAGAGTCACTTGCAGGCAAACTCAGCTCTGCTGCTTTCGCTGTTAGAAAAATAAGACAGATGACAGATGTAGCAACGGCTAGACTAGTATATTTTGCTTATTTTCACAGTATTATGTCCTATGGCATCTTACTGTGGGGTTCGGCTGCTGACGTTGAGACTATTTTTATATTACAAAAAAGAGCAGTCCGAGCTATTTATAATCTTGGCTGTCGTGAGTCATTACGTGAATTGTTTAAGGAAATAAATATACTTACCTTGCCATCATTGTACATATTCAGTAATATCATGTACATTCGCAAAAATATTGCCCATTTTAATAAGAAGAGTGACAACCACAATTTAAACACTCGTAATAAGCACCAGCTTATAGTCCCCGGTTTTAGGCTTAGGAAGACTAGCAAATCATTTATGGGTAACAGTATTCGATTCTACAATAAGATCCCATCTAATATTACAGATCTTCCAGATGATAAGTTTAAGGTAGTGATCAAACGCATTTTAATATCTAAAGCATATTATAGTATTAAACATTACATTGAGGATAAGGATGTTTGGCGCACGATCCCCTCCTGCACACAGCGACCCACTGGCACTGTCTAATTTATTTCATGTATGAATGTAACCTCAACAGATTACTTTTGTAATTACTAGTTTTTATTTTTATACAATTAATTTTATTGACGTAGTACAATTATTCCAATTGTATTTTTTTTTTTTTGACACTTGTTTGTTTATGTAAATTTACATATCCATTATCTAACCGCTAGTATTCCTACTAGTTTTAAATTTATATTAACATTTCTTTGTAAAATGTGAGCATTATGTGGACATTAATGTTATTTTTAATCTCATGTTACGTACATATTGCCCATTGTCAGGCATTATGAGTTTGTCATGCTCACTAAAATGTCCTGCTGATGGTGGCGTTGTACATCGGGTCGTCGAGTTCCCTACAAAATGGTTGAGCTAAGCGAGGCTGATGTGCGCGTCATGCTCGTGAACGGGTGCTGTCTGTCGGGACTGGTCAGCTCTTAACTGCTTTGGCAATCATTTTAAAAGGCTATATAAGTTATTGCTTCTAGCGCTTTCCTTTATTATTTTGCTCATTAACCTGCATTATTCTCACATTAACTTATTTATTGTTATACCAATTTATTTTAAAAGAGTGTCTATGGAGTTTCTTGCTTTGACTTTTCATAAGTGCTTGTAATATGGCCTATATGAAATAAAAATATTTGAATTTGAATTTGAATTTGAATTGAGTTTACATTAAAAAAATCATTAATATAATTATCTTTTTATAATCACAAGTTATTTAATTATTATCCCCGCCTATCACGCAAAGCTCTTTCAAAATTATAAAATCTGCAGGGTTATTTTTTTTAATTCTTCAATTGATTAATAGGAATCTTGTATAAACAACCACTTCTTTAACACTATACAAAAAATATATTTTCTATATAACGTCCTAATTTATTAGGTAATTTCCTTGAAAGGGGTCAATGTGTAAGTGATAAGGATTCATTTAAGCTATAATTCAAAATTTTACAACTATTTTAATTTTTTCTTAGTGTTCGCCGTTCAAGTAGCAGTTTTACACATAATTTGTTATATCCATTTAATTCTTAGCTTAACTGAATGTATTTGACTTATATATTAACCCTTTGAAAGGAAATTACCTAATGAATTAGGACCTTATATACTGGGGTAATTAATTACACATAAGTGGAGCCATATAAACGCAGCTTCGCCTACAGAAAGAATCAGTTTTATTAAACTTACCTTTTTCTAAAGAGAGTTTTTAGGCGAAGCTGCGTTTATATGGCTATATATATGGTTTATTTGGGGATTGGTATTTTATAGTCCTTAAGAGTTGCTTTCCTCTTATTGGTATTTAATTTGGCGTCAAATAATTTAGAATTGAATCTCACAAAATTAGCGATTGTATAAATGTATATACAGGAGACAGTCAAGAGTTTCTGCGACTTAAACACAGGACTACATGAATCCATCCATTCCATGTTAAAAATTGCACGGATACATTTCTATACATTTCGGTTTTCTGTATTTATTAGATGACAAGTATGTTATGTTTTGTGCTCCAGAAAGTAAGTTTTTTATCCTTTTTCTTTTTAATAAAGACATAGCACTTATAAAAACAAAGGTCAAGCAGATAGATTTAATGTCTCCCATCATCCCCCTGCCCTTATCCCAATATATTTAGGGTCGGAGCAGCATACCTATATCTGGCATGCTGATAAAGACAGCGCGGTTGGCGCAGTGGTCGAGAGACCGACTGCTGTGCTGCGTGTCGCAGGCTCGATTCCTGCACGGAGAAAACATTTCTACGATCTGTAGATAATTGCTCCGGGTCTGGGTGTGTGTGTGTGTGCTTGTGAGATTATATGTCTGTAAACGCCCCACGATACAGGAAGCAATTCCAAGAGTGGGGCAACGTCTTTCTTAAAAAAAAAAGTTTTGGAAATGTTTTATGACCGGCCGCCTGTCTGACGTCAACCCTCTTTGGGAATGCTGTTGTTGGTGGTAACCGCCACCGATACGGTCTCCTTCTGTCTAGCTATGTCACATCAAGTGTTATCCATGCGCCAGGTTCTGATGTTATCCTAATATCACCACACACATATACTCCACTAACCGGACTAATAGTTAGATTAATGTCTCCCATGCTAGGAGAATCCTATGTTATTGGGAGCATCCAACTAAGATCCAAAACTAAGCCATTTTAATTTGGATATTTTCAACGACTGTTGTCACTGACCGTACGTGCCTCTCGAATCTTTGTCCTAAATTGGAATAATCCGAAAGGGAATTTTAATATCGTCAGGCACGGTGGGTCGTTTATCATTGTATGTATACCTGCAAACGCTTTCCATGTGATTTATAAGCGTTTTGTCACAGCCTGTTTGTGAATATTCTAATTTTCACACGCTCCGATGGCATTACATACTATCGACTGGTATGCATTGAATTTTATGTCTTTACATAAAGTTCCTACTTATAGGCACCTATATTCTAAGCTACACTGTGAATGGGTATTAAGTTAATGAGTAATGGCCACTGACCGAAATTCGACCAGAATATATTGAAATTTTAAATTTGAGCTTTGTATTTGTGTGTGTGTATTTTGTTTTTTATAATTAAATATATTTGCATTGCTAAAATGTGGGTGTACAATTGTGAACACCTCTGCCTACCCCTTCGAGGAATACAGGTGTGATACTATGAATGAATTTGTATTTTAATATAAAACCACTTTTAACCGGATTAATAATAATCGCATGTATAATTGGTTTTTGTTTTACTGAAACCCTTCAAACATTTTTATTGTTTTATTATAATGGAGATATTACTACGTAACTAGTATATGATTTTAAAACATGAAAAATAAAGTTATAAAGTTTCGTGGAAAAAGAATACGGTCGTGAGCAGGATTCGAACCTGCGCCTCCCGGATAAATACTCGACCAGGCTATGCATGCGTTAATACTTTTCGAAGATTTCTCTGTACATTAAAAATACTTATAATTTGTGGCAGATAATATTAAACAAAGAATATCAGCTTAATCTTTTCTTTTCATATTGAAAACTAGCTGTGCCTGCGACTCCGTCCGCGTGGATGTCGTAAATTAACACCATGTCGTGTATGAACACAAATTCATAATAATTAAAACACCACTTTTAACCGGATTAATAATAATCGCATGTATTATTGTTTTTTGTTTTTCCTGAAACTCTACAAACACTTTTTAATTGTTTTATTGTAATGGAAATATTACTACGTAACTAGTATACGTGTATACATAATGTTGATACTTAACTCTGCAAAGCAGCTACTAAGGACTACGTTATGTGGTTTTTACGTAAACAAACAGTTTTAAACCCATTTTTTTTTCTGATTATATATTATATCTGTGCCCCGCCGTTTCACCCGCGTTAATTTGAGGAAGAACCTACTAAAACATATTCCAGCGCCCTTCCCCCCCATCACCGCGCCTAGCACATCATAAATGCGCCTGCCTCGTTGGTCTAGTCATCCCAAGCGCGGCTGCTGAGCATGAGATCTCGGGTTCAATTCCCGGGTCGGGCAAAGAGTTATTGATTTTTTCTATTAGATAATTCTCAGTCGCAGCCCGGAGTTTTGAAGTGTGCCTGGGAGATGGCAATAGACTCACCACCACATGGGACTTAATAACAGCATTGAAATGTGGGTGTACGACTGTGTACACTTCTGCCTTCCCCCAGTGACGCTTTGTTATGTTACAAATGCGCGCGTGGTACTTGATCATTATTATGTTGCCGAGTTATTTTAAAACTACGATATCTCCGAAGATATTCATTGAAATCAAATGATGTATAGGGCAATTTTGTTCAAAATTAAATAAGTACTTGTGATGAATCTTTAT
This sequence comes from Xylocampa areola, assembly GCA_935421205.1. NCBI lineage: Eukaryota > Metazoa > Arthropoda > Insecta > Lepidoptera > Noctuidae > Xylocampa > Xylocampa areola. Next base: position 21,859,886 of record OW285200.1, on the reverse strand, counting down.
TTGGATAAGGATTAATAACATGTTTATAAAAACACCTTCGTAAATAATGTATTATTTTAGAACAAATTTGATTACCTACCATAAAAAAGGGTATAGTGAGTCAACCTTAAAAGATAGACATTATGCTGTGGCGGACTTTTTTAATGAACTTTTAAAGGGGAACAATTCCGTCATACATGATTTTTGCGTAACTTTAACCGTTTACGCACCGCACACAACGGAAGCTCTCAAAAGGAATATCTTTTCCCGTTTTCATTGATTCTCCGCTCCTATTGGTCGTAGCGTGATGTTATATGGCCTTCCTCGATAAATGGACTCTCCAACATAAAATGATTTTCTCAATTCGACCCAGTAGTTCCTGAGATTAGCGCGTTTAACCAAACAAACAAACTCTTCGGCTTTATAATATTTTATTATAGAAGTATAGATTATTTATTTGCGATTAATTTATATCGGATAGGTACATTATTCTCCGGTTGCCAACGCTACAGGAAAAAAGCCTTTGCGAAAAGGAAATAGACCGTGAAATTGAATTAGTCGAACTTTCGCAAGTTATCCTATCAATCTTTTCGTCGGATATGTTCAGAAACTCCTAAGTTATAAAAAAGAGTTTTATCGATTAAAAGAATGTTAGAGATTGTAATGTTGCTATTGGTGGGTGGATCTCTTTAGTATAACTAACTAAATAAAAGACTACAACAGTAATATACTTCCGACCGATTTATCGGTCACGGTGGCCTATCTCCACAGAGATTATCCAAGTACGCAGGAGATATAGCGCACATGTGTATGGGCAGAGACAAGTGCACTCCCTCTTATGGTGATTCTTGATGAATTTTAGCTTTGGTTGCGGTCTCAGTCTCGACCCACAGTACATCCAGAAGAGACCGAGACACGTCTCAGTCTCCTGTCTTTGTCGCGACGCCGCCATCTTTACATCACTCTCATAGACTGATGACAGCATCTCGACACGACCGGAGAGAGATCAGGCGCAGGATCACAGGCTTTACGTGACTGTACGGTGTCTTCCGAAGCATGGGGTTATCACACCACCAAATTCCTAACTCTAGGCTGCGACTGAGAATTTCTTTTCTATGAAAGAAACCCAATAACAATTTTTCCGACCCGGAAATCGAACACAGGACCTCACGCTCAACAGCCGCGCTTCCGACCACTAGATCAATGAGGCAGTTAAACTCTACAACAGTAGTCCTCTGGTTAACCCTGCCTAACTCAGTTTAAAGAAAAAAATGCACAAAATTATATTTGTGAATTGTACCTACTATAATACAAACATCAAATCATTCAACACTCAGGGCCAAAATTCTGAATGATTCAAGTTAATGACCCGAGCGATGGATAACCAAAACAAATTACATTTCCACTGGTGTCGTGTACGATAAAATGTAGCCTACAATAAAACTCGAGTTTATTACCCGTTGTGTTGTCGGACACAGGACAGGCTAGCATTACTAGCAACTGTGTGCACCATTACTTTTTATTTCAACGGAAATATGCGCTGTTGTTGTATATTTCACCAACTCTACGGATGACACGCTCCATCCGTCTGTCATGATTCTCGTCTAAAAACAACAATTTGGGCCCAAATTGTTGTAATTTAAGCAGATATTTGATTAGGCCTACAAAATGTTTCAAATGCATTGGAGAGTAATACGTATGTACTATCGTTTTAAACAACATCTGTACCGTATTTTACTATTTTCGGGGTTAGTTTTGAGTTCTCCGTTACTTACCCTTAATATGTTACTTACAGCTGCTGTACAGCCAGGTAGCGGCTGACTACCTAACAGAATTGTACTCAGACTTTAGTTAAGCGGGCAATAAATAATTATAAAAGTAATGTAAGAATTTCTCTAAACACGTCGAAAGAGAACAATTGGTATTACTCTTGAAACTAATACCAATTCCAATATTAAATAAACGCTTTAAAACAACTCGTAATTTTAAAATAAATTTACCAACGTTACAGTTGCCTCAGTTTTAAAGCATGTTGTCTTCATATTATACCGAATCTATTTTTTATCTAGTTTTTAGACATTTTTGCATTTAAATGTACGAACTGACATATTTCCAATGTCTGTCATTCTGGCTACTCATCCATTGATAAACGTACCTTCTTTACGTCATTACGTGTTTTGTACTTATAACAGATGGTTAGTAGAATATAATTATAGGCGTAAGGGCATTTTGGTGCAAAACTCCAAATAATAAGGCTCTCCGCCGTTGAGAGCACGTTTACTTCGGGTAAGTCATTAGTAGCGAGTTACTTTACTTAACAATTAAAATATGCAATCAGAGGACAAGCTAAGTCTAGTAGTAATTTATTAGAGGTCCATCCACCACGGCGGCTCCTTCCAGTTCCTGTTTTCATTTTTTTTATTAAAATCTTGGAGATATTGGATTTGAAGATGACTGTTCCAAATAAGATCTTTAAAAACATTAAAAAATATTTTAAGTCATATCAAATATCTTCTTTATTGTAACATAAAACATAAACAGCCCGTAACTATCCCACGTCCCATTGCAGGGCAAGAGCCTCTTCTTATACAGAGAAGGCACGAGTATTGATCGAAACGCTAGCTCACTGCAGATTGGCGATTTCAGACCTAGGTCCAGGTATCCTCACGATGTTTTCCTTCACCGTATGTCTGCGGTGTCTTAGTTAAACTAGGAAAGTACCTACATATGACATTGAAAAAAGTTACATTGATACACGAGTTAACCCCACAATCTGTGACTCTAGAGACGGGCCCGTAACCGCTCGGCCACCAAGACTTCTATAATGTCATTGGTTTTAAAATCTTACCAATTTGTTATCTTAATTTCTAGCTGTGCCCCGCGGTTTCACCCGCGTATAATTATATTATAATTAGCCTAAGTTACTCCTTATATAGTCGGCTACCTGCCAGTAAAATATTATCAGGATCTGTCTAGCCGTTTCAGACAGACACGTTAAATACTCAGTTTTAGGCGTAGGTATCGTTCCAATAACTTAAAGAGCTTAAATACTAACAATTACTTTGACATTACAGACAGACATTTTATAATAACTTTAGAGTTCGCAAAACATACGTTAATGCTTTTCAGAGATTTTATCTTTAGACATTTCAATTTTATTTATTCGTATTGATGAAGTCATGATATTCCTGAATACTACACACGCTAAAGGTAAATAAACGAACTCTAAAGCCACTGGTCACTCCGCCAAATACCTTTTTGTTGTCGGCTTAGTGCCTGCAGACAAGGATCTGACATTGTAAGCACCTTGACAAGTTGGACTGGGCCCGTTTTCCTTATGACGCTCTCGAGACCAGTCGGCCGCGGCCCCCAGGACCGCTAATGATTTCTAATTAAATGCAAAATTGGTTCGTAAATTGAAATAAGCGGTCTCTTTTTTGCAATGAGTGGAGTTGGTAATATGATCACTATGGTATTATTGGTAGAAGCGAGCGTGGTTTCAAAGTCCTTGATAGATAGTAACTTTGGTAATTTGACCATGTACTATCGCGGCCTTTTCTTCGGCCTTAATTTTTTTTCGTGTATATCCAATCAAATTAGTTGCAATCTGCACTGAGCAGCTTAGTGACGCATCACGTGTACTCCCTTTTGTGAATTTTAAGGACGATCTAATTTGACTTTGGCGGGGCTACAGAACGCTTTTATTTTTTTAGTGCAAGCGAAAATGAACTTAGTGGTGGTCAGGCGGAAGTGTCCGCGATAGTAGATAAAAAATACAGATAAATCTTCGAAAATTATTAACGCATGCATAGCGAACTCTATAATTGTTTTTTTTTTTTGTGGAAATGTTGTTTTAGGTCACCTGTATATAGATCGCAATGACGTCGCCAAAAGACGTATTAAAAATGTGGAAGAAGTATTCGCGGTGGTGAGCAGAGGTCGAGATGGCTTAGTGGTCAGACCGTAATTATACGGGAGGCGCAGGTTCGAATCCTGCTCGCGATCGTATTCTTTTTCCATTTAATATAATAACTTTAGAGTTGGCTAAGCATGCGTTAAAGCTTTACAAAGATTTATCTTGAATTACTAACCATCTGTTAGAAGCAAAACACGTAATGACGTAAAGGTACGTTTGGCAGTGGACGCATAGCCAGAATGATAGACAATCATGTTACACATGCTGCAGTGTTAACAAAGTTTTGATCGATATTGGAAATATGTCAGTTCGTACATTTAGAAAAAGAATCCTGCTCGCAACCGTATTCTTTTTCCACAAAAATTTATAACTTTGGATGTACATAATAGTTTAGACTGATAAGTCGTAGAGTCAGTAATGTAGACTAATATTTTTTATTATTTTCAAATAAATTTATGTGCTTACTTTTATACAAACTAGCGACCCGCCTCGACTTTGCACGGTTACAATTTATACAAAAGTACCGTCCAAATTGCCGGATACTTCCGGTGGATTTTTCAACAATTTTCTTTTATAAATACTTTGCCCTGACAACGAACAAGATAAAAATACTATCAGGGAAATCAGTCAAGCCATTATCAATCTTCCATAGATGCGGCAATTGATTTTTATTTATACATAATAGCTGTGCCAGCGACTCCGTCCGCGTGGATGTCGTAAATATCAAATGTTCGACGTGATTCTTTAAATTGGTATAACTTTTTTATTTATCAACTGATTGACACGAAACAAACACTTAGCGTTAAATGAAGCTTACCACAATGTATTAGTGAAAACCACATCTAAATCGGATAAGTGGTTTCGGAGATTAGCATGCACAAACGCACAGACAAACAGACAAAAATTCTAAGAATCATTGTTTTGGGTGCCATTTGCGTTGACAATGGTCCCAATAATATTTTTTCTCATATATCTTCCATGTACAGACAGCGATCCGTAATATTTTTATTATATGGATTGATTTACCACAATTGCCTACTTAAAACTCACTCCTAATTAGTCTCGAAAAACTAATAATTGGAAAGATTTTATTCATATACGCCGTAATATCATTTACCTATACCGATTCTGATCCAATTCCAATGTTAAATCAATGCCTTAAAACAATGTGTGATGTTAAAATAAATCTACCTACATCATAGTTATTTCAATTTTATAGCATGTTGGCTTAATATTATCTCGATTTTTTTATTATTTTTAAAACATTTTTTCATTTAAAAGTACGAAATGACTTATTTCTAATGTCAATAAAGCAGATTTATTTTCTAGAGTAATCCTACAGGAATGGACAAGAAAAATCAAGGCAGAATTAAAATAATAGAAACAAAAACGTTCATATTACATAACATTAATAATTCCCTACAATAGGAGTTACATTCAATTTGATCAATGATACACAACATGGCTGGGTGAGCCCCCTCGCGGACAAATTGGATAATCGTTTCCGAGCGCAATCCCGAGCTGTGGAACATTACTGAATCACGTGTGTGTGTTAGGAAGGCTATCACTGATACAGCTGTATGGATTCATCTATAAAAGCCAGTTGTTCAATGTGTTTATAACACCACGGTTGAAACAGTTGCTATTTTTCCATTAGACGACACGGCAACGATCGAGAGGAGACGGCTTCTGACTAAATATCGAACAAAATTTGCTCGCCACGTTTGGTGGGGGTGAGGTAACAAGCACAAGGACTTGCACTTGCATAAAATTGTGTAACACACAACAAAAAGAACCATGCATTTTCCCACCCACACGTCATTACACACTTCAATCTACAAGTATTTTGGCTGAGTCCAACAAATGCTGAAGAACTATCTCATATTTGACAGTCCAGACATATAGATAGCTACATTGTCAGGTAACAATCTGGTTGTGCTCACCATCTTACCCCCTTGTTCTTGTGACTTGTGCCACCAATATCTAAGTATTAGGTACTATCGTCTTAAACTAGCTATCAAGCTAAGCATCTACTTAGTTTATGTACCAAACAGCCTTACACAGGATACCTATCGGGTTAGGATTCCATAAAAATAAACGTGAAACTCTATTCGGTTTTATTAACGCGTCCGTAAAAATGTTTACATGGGATCGGGATATTTTTAGATTGCAGGATCTATTGCAATATTGCGATCCAATTCCAAATCTTTTTGATTGCCACTCGTCGTTTCTATAGTGCCACTCTAAACGTCATAGTTAATCTATGTACAACTGAGAGCGGAAAAAAAATATATTTGAGACCAATTTACGGATCTTGTGCACGTGACCGTGAAGTCGCCAGTATGCGCTGCCGCAAGCATTCCCGACACCAGATTGTCTTTGCACGACACGCTACAATAACGTGGCAGCAACAACAGTAACCTAAATTAGTTTTAATTTTTTTACAGAACTTCGCAGATCACTAGTTTAAGTGTCACAATTCACAGATAAAGTAAATATGAACTAGCGTATATAATTTTTTCACATACACGTGTGAACAAGATTACTAGCGATTGTACATCATGATTATGGTGCGAAACGTGACTAGGCTTTTAATGCGTAAATTTTTTGCTCAATATGGCCTGGTGAGATCACCATGACATTTTTTTGTTTTTCAATAAGATCCTTGTACAAAAATACTTGGTTTTGAAATGTTGTCTTTTTATCTGTGATTTGAATTATGCGGCCCGTATGATATAGTTCAACGTTAACGCGTTATCATAGAGCCTCGCACATGTGACAGACCTTTCAAGAATAATACGGGTGAAGGAAAAGTTATAACAAGCCCTAAATGTAGGTACCTATATATCTATTCGAAGCCAGTTAGTTCCTGTAGGTTCTAGTATTGGATATAGCATACTTTTTTACGTGTAAATACAGAATTCCTTCGGGTTAAGCTGTGGTTTGTTTGTTCCTCAATCACACAAAAACTGCCGTTCGTGATAATAAGCTATTATCCCCGAAAAATAGCTGCTCCCGGGAGTGCTATTAAATTAGAGAAAGTATCACAATAGATGGCGCAAAAGATTATATTGGCGAGTTATAATTTAAGACGCACACGGTACGTACAGCGGGCAAAGCCTCGGTCAGAAAATAGTTAATAAATAGTTAATACAGATATATTTTTGAAAAGCATTAACGCATGCTTAGCGGACCTTAAAGTTTATAATTTTTTATGGAAAATGATGTCGAGATGGCTTAGTGGTCAAAGCGCCTGGAGTATTTATCCAGGAGGCGCAGGTTTGAATCTTGCTCGTTACCGTATTCTCACCGTATCCATTAATAATAGTTATAATATACAGATAAAAAATATTTGTTTATTTTTGTGCGAATATTTGTCGTGTAGTAAGTTTGTAATGGTACAGTTCCTTAAAAATCTAGGGCATTCATCGAAGGTAAAAGTTGGCGTGCCTATTTACCGAGCAAACGTTCCAAATACCGCTGCTACTGCGAATTTCCAAACACCAATCCCAATAACACTGTCAGACACAGAAATCGAAGTTAGGACTTCGCTCTCAGCTGGTCGGCTTAGTGCTGGTGTCTACAAGAACAATGTCACAAAGATTCAGTGTAAAATGTTGTGACCTCTCCATTTTGTACTCCCAATATAAATAACTGGGGCCACTCCTTCATGTCGACTGCACCATAAAGTAAAATATTTTGCTCTCTTATCAAACTGGAGACAGGCGAAGAGAAGGTGGGAATTACCCATCAGCTTCCGCAACGCTAAATACCTAAATCCTTAATATATTGTCGAGGTCAGCTGTAAGGACTTGTATTTAGATTTTTATTGATATTTCCTTTTGCTTTGTTATGAATGAAGTATGCGTAGGCGCCTTTAATTTTGTCTGATGATGAACTGTAGTGATTTTTACTGCAGTTCCTACATCTATCTGTGATTAATGTAAATGAAAGTTTAATTAAATTTTCCTTGGGTGTAGATATATAATTATCGAAGAAAATATGTGTAATGTAACCTACGAAAATGGGTGTCATAAATTTTGAAGCCTATGTTTGTCTATGGCATTATACGAGTAGCTCCCAAACTGATGGACCGATTTCAGTGTGGTTTTTCTATTCAAAGAATCTCAAACGAAAACTAAGAGTAGATGATTCGGCATTGAACTCGTTGGAATGATTAAGCTAAAACAGCTAAATATTTTTATCTCTATCAGCATTTTGATTAAAAACGAGTTTTTATTTTTATGTGCCGTACTTACATATTCGAACGCAAAGGCTTTATTCGCCCGCATCGCCAATTCGTCACTTTACGATTTTCCTTGTACACAGTTCAACGAAGTTCAAATCTCATAAAAATCTTTGCTAACTTATAATTTATACAAAGATTTCGTCAAAACTTCAACGTCAACGAAATTGTGTTGTTTTGCATACTTTGTAAGATTGAATATTAAAGAAGGAATTAATTTAAATACGTTTATAATAAAAAAATAGAATCAAATATGGAAATTAGGCCAATATAAGTTCCTTTTCCGATCCTTTATTTATTTGATGTAAAATTCCTTTGCCCTTATCTCTACGTATCATATTATCATATGATATTTGTATGGGGAAAAGGACTATTCCTTCCTTCCCCATATTAAGCGTTCACAAAGGGACTGTTTCTTGCACTGTATTTGAGACAAGCCAAACACAAACCGAAAATATTAAGGAATATATTTAAAATAAGGAAAGAAAGAAAATTATTTATTCTAGTCTCGAAGCAGATCTTACAGAATATGAAATTATAATTACTTAAAATTAGAAGGCACCTGCACGTGACCAAAAAAGGCCCCTATCTTAGCATATTCGACCCCATAAAAATTAGCCCGCGCTGATTTTCTGATAGGTCCCAAAAATAGTGAAGTCACGGCATGCGTACGCGCACTGCAAACTAAACTGGCAAAGAAACTTTCACTCAAAAAGGTAACACCATCAATAAAAATAATAGGTAAATGCTTAATTTATCGAAGGGAAATTATTTAATAATGTGTACCTGTATTTTACTCACATAAAAGAGGTAAATAATTAATTAAATATTGTAATTAAACTGTTTATTCTCACTTTACTATCGCCAATCAATTGTTATCGCTCTTAATTAAAGACGCTTATCGGAATAAGTACCTGCTGAAACATTGTTCACAAAAGATTCGTAACAGACGTTTTTAGAAGTTTCTGCGGATAAATCATTAAGAAACCACTAGTTAATGCTGATAGAAGAATAAGGCCTATCGCGCAATGCAGTAACATTCTAGGCCATATATTTGAAAATTTGGGAACCGTAGCATAACAGAAACAAGTGCGCTTCAAGCAATAAAACATGGCAAGCAGATTTCAGTTTTTCTGGTTTCTGGTCGATGGCAATAGGCTCACCACCTATTACATGGGACTTAATAACAGCATTGGTGAAATGTGGGTATACAATTGTGTACACCTCTGCTTACCCCTTCGGGGAATACAGGCGTGATGCTATGTTATGTTATAATTCTTAAAGTATTTTGACATGATTCAGCATATTTTTTTATTTGATTAGTTGATCTATATACAATATATAATATGGCACGGGTAGAAACTGTTATTCCTGTAAATAAATTAACGATTTAGAAGCCAGAGAAGTCGGTAACGTAGTATCGGAGATTTCTTCTAGGGAATAGTTTATAAGTTGTACTGTATGAAGATGGTCGTCAAAGACTTGTGTTGAAATTTTTTGTTAAACTAGTGGATCGGGTAGACAGACGTTATTCTGATTCATTTTCTGGACATTGACAATAGCGCCACCAACCTGGTCTAACAAAAGAACCATCCAGGTCACCTCATAAGAACAGAAAAAACTCACCAAAATCGATCCAGCCGTTTAGGATAAGAAGAATTACGAACACACGCACACCATATTTATTAGGCAAATTTTCACATTAGGGAATTTTTCAAAACGACAGAATAATTTGTTCGAATTATCAATTCCTATGTCATTTTTGGTAGTTTTGCACGGGCTGGGTATGCACATCACACGGACAAATTTGTTTGATTACAAAAAATTCAATAATACATTTTTTTTATTCATTCATGTTCAAAAAACAATATGTTACGGGCACAGATCAATAGCCAAATTCACTCGAATCAAAATTAATCTATTACTTTATATTCCACAATACGTAGATTATGTAGATATTGGCTACTACATAAGTACATACCTCAAGTATGTGATTTAAAATTAATCAAGCTCGTATATTTACACACTCTATGTATGTTAGTTAATTTCTTTAGATATCTAAATAGCTAGATAATGAGGAACCTTTGTTATGCGTTGTGTTGTAATGTCGCCTTCATTAAATTATCAGAAATACTCATTTATAATTCTTAACATTAATATAAACTTTACACGCACTTCAAATCTCAAGAGGAATTCCATTACAGAAAAGGACTGTGCTATCCTACATTATGTAGTTATATGAACCAATTAAATACAGTTCTTTCTCATTGGCCTAGTCGCCGCGAGCGCGGCTACTGAGGATGAGATCCTAGGTTCGGTTCCCGAGTCAAGTAGTAAAACTAAAGTCTTTCTGAACGGAATAGTCTGATTGATGCCTATAGGCTCATCATTTATTACAAGGGAATTCATAAAGACATCAGTGAAATATATATATAAATAGTCAAAGTGAAACTGGCAGTCCCACAGGCATTCTTTTGAATTGTTAAAAATTTGTTGCCACATTCCGGAGTGTAGTTTCCTATGGAAAAGAACGGGCAAGGAATTCCAGGATTAATCTTTTTCATAAAAACACAACGTGAGAACAATGTAATGTGAACTCAAATTTAAGAGTCTAATTAAAATATGAATTGATACTTACATAAAATCTCGCTATTAAAAAGCCGCAGATTTTTTAAGGTAATTTAACATGATCAACAGCTTATTCAAAACATTCCGGTATGCGTATGTTCGTAATTCGTCTCCTCCTAAATGGCTAGACCGATTTTGGTGATTAGCCAAGACAGTTTGTTTAGAAATGATCAGCCTCAACTGACAGCACCCGTTCACAAACATGACGCATATATATCTAACTTCTACTTGCACGTGGATTTCGGCCAACTTAGTGTCCGGTCAGAGCTGTCCCGCCCAAAAGCCTCTGACTTCGCTTAACGAATTAACAACAGCCTGTATCGATTAACGTGCCCACTGAAGCGATGCAACAATAATACTCCTTTTCAAACCCCTTCGCAATATAAGCGTGATGATAGTATGTTACATAAATACAGTAGAAGCTGCGCACATCACAGAAATATTTTATGGGGCAATGATTCAGTTGGATTCTGATTGGCTTGAAGTATATTTCCGTCGGGTTGGATATCGTTGAAGCGTATTTGCCTTCTTTCATTCGATCAAGGAAAAAAGATCAGCCGAACCATGAAACTATGGGACCGAACAAATGTGTAAAGTTTCTTTATTTGGGTGTATTGGAATCAATGTTGTACAGTTAGCAATTTACCTACAGTAAAAAAAGGATGGACGTCATTAAAAAAATGTGGTTCATGACTATGAGTGAAGCTTTTCAACGTTTTTTCGTGATAAACTATGTTTTTTTTTATAAAAAATGGATCTGCGTTTGGCCACCAACTCGCCTGATGGTAAACGACGGTGTGGCCGAGGATGGAGCACGTAGATCCAGCAGAAATCTATTCACTCTAAGTCGAGTATATATATTTGGGGAGAACGATAGTTGGGGAGTTGGTGCAACTGCCCAGACCCGTCTCTCATAACGATAGAGCAGATAAGAGATAATACCATTATTATAAACAACACAACATAGCATAAGCTTGTATTCTGCGAAGGCGTAGGTAGAGGCGTACACAATTGTATCCACATTTCACTAATGCTGTTTGTAATAGTGCACCTATTGATATCAAATGCTAAACTCCGGGCTATCTAGTAAATGACTAGTAAAGAAAATCTAGACTAATAACTAGAAAAAAAAACTGTGTTTTTTCGTCTTCTGTCTTTGCCCTCTGGCTTCGGCGTTTCCTATTATTCATCCGATTACGGGGACATATAACTTGTGCGTGCGTCAATGGTCTCTTCGACTCAAAAATGGTTAAAGGTACCATTTTAGTGAGAGAGGCTTCCCAAGGCAACAACAAATATTTTAATAAATCTTATAACATCAGCTTGAAATGACAACAATACCGTATATTACATGCGAGAGTTCGTAAAGTTCAAAAAAACTCCTAACTTTATAATTAATTTACTCGGTTCTTTTATGATTTATTTCACAATCACCGGGGTTTACGTGTTTTGTTTTGTTTTTATTTATTGTTTTTGTTCCAGTAAGGACATTCATAACAAAACATAGCATCATGCCTGTATTCCCCGAAGTCATAAGCAGAGGTGTACAAAGTTGTCCACCCACATTTCGCCAATGCTGTTATTAAGTCCTAACAGGTGGCCTATTGCCAGCTACCGGGCACAATTTCTGATTGCGGGCTGTTAGCTAGAAAATTGACGCTCTTAAATACAAATATTTTTTTTTGTCCTACGTACCTGATTCCCAAACACGCCAATACTGCAGGCTGAGGACACTTGATCAGCTCCGAACCAAACAGCAGCTAGTCGCGGTGGCACGTTGAGGATGAACACCTGGGAGATGGCCACTACCGTCTGCCCCATGAAGCCCAGCCAGAACATATCCTGGGGCACGGAGAAAACCTTCAGCCATGCTCCCAGGCATGTCCCGAACGAGCCGATGATTGTTGTCACGCGAAGGTTCTGGAAAGAGGAGAAGGTGTTCAGTTTGGTTGTATTGATGGGTTCTTGCTAAGGTCTATATATAATTTCTTACATATCTTACTGTAAAATGTTAGAAGGGCCAGAAACAAAGGCACCACTGCTATACAGATAACGGTGGTGTGATGTGATGGAGGGTAATCTGCATGAGATCTAACCGAGTACTTGGCGAGAAATCGCGCAAAATACTCGCTTGATGCTGAGGCAGAAGAATTAACATGATGTCAAGATGACGGCATCAACATCCTTCAGTTGGTCATCTTTCCGAAATCCATTAAGGATGCTGTGCCTGACTCCTACCAGCTAAAATTACACAGTCAATCACTACTTTACTTACTGCAAATTGGGGATAGCCACTGCATTGTCCGCAACCTTGACAGTTCTATCGATAAAAGATGTGTAATTGTATGATTTTTGGGAGAATCTAATACGGTCTAGGTTCAGCAATGAAATTTTAGGTAAACAGAAGGGGAACTGGTTGGATCTAGTCAAGTTAACGGTACCTCTTCTATATGTGCTGAGAGTTTAGTCGGTAGAAGTCTGAAATCAATATTCCTTCGTTGCAGTCAGGTGCCGTCAGGTAAAGGGCAACCATGAGGATTTGAAAAAAAGGTTCAATAATGAAACTACGGTTAGTAGTATGATTCCATTTATAGTATTTAATGTTCATTTAACCTTTCTCATTTTGCTAATGAAGGGAGATATAATGGTCCAGTCAAATATTATATTAAACACCGAGTTAACGTTTTGGGCAAAATATCATTACATTTTCATCATCATTTGGGAAATTAAACATTTATTTGAAATGGTTGCAGTGCCCGGGCGATAATTATACTTGCCTTCACTAAAAACATATTTAGGAATTTACATTCATTACAAAATTACATACGATATTCAGTTAATAGGTAAATTTATAAACACCTAAAGCAGCTCTAGACTAAGTAACCGATATTCAAAAATCTCAGTTCGTGTTTTCTCACCAACTTTTTAGGAGTGTGATGTCAGTCGGTCGAGACGAGTAGAAAATCGTCATTATTAAAAGCAGTGATAACCATTGGACTGCCAAGTTAAAGATCACAGCAGGATCGAACCCAAGGCACGCATCACGCACTGTTTTTTCGTTAATCATGTGTGTATTAAATATATCGCTTGCTAAAAACGAAAACATCGTAAGGAAACTACCACACCACCGAGAGAGACGTGTAGTTTAAACTGTGACACCGGGTTGGTCATCAGCCAAATGCTGCTTATTGTCAGGCATTATGAGTTTGTCATGTTCGCTAAAATGTCCTGCTGATGGTGGCGTTGTACATCGGGTCGTCGAGTTCCCTACAAAATGGTTGAGCTAAGCGAAGCTGATGTGCGCGTCATGCTGGTGAACGGGTGCTGTCTGTCGGGACTGGTTAGTTTTAACTGTTTTGGCAATCATTTTAAAAGGCTATATAAGGTCCTAATTTATTAGGTAATTTCCTTTGAAAGGGGTAATATATAAGTCAAATACATTCACTTAAGCTAAGAATTAAATGGATATATCAAAAATGGCGTCAATCGGTTTCACACCTAAACTACTAATTTTTTTTGCATCCTACTTGGGTAATCGAACTCAGTATGTACGACTAGCCAGGTTTGAGTCTGATTCATATTATACTCGATCCGGAGTGAGCCAGGGCAGTACACTTGGACCTACGCAATTTATTATAATGATTATGGACTTGCCCAAAACCGTAAGAACTGCTAAATGCCTTCTATTTGCCGATGACCTGAAACTCTATCATGCTATAAAGGACCCTGATGATTGCCGACAGCTGCAAGATGATATAGACGCAATGGTAGTGTGGAGTGAGGTGAATCGCTTACACTTTAATGTTACCAAATGCAAAATTATGACGTTTTCTCGCATACGCAAACCGCTACACTTTTGCTATAATTTGGCGGGTTCTCCATTGGATCATGTTAACCAAATACGAGATTTAGGGCTGACATTGGACTCACGATTAAATTTTATAGATCATATTTCAACTGCTTGTGAAAGTGCCAATAAGATTCTGGGATTTGTGATGAGGTTGTCATCCACATTCAAGGGTATAAAAGCTGCCCTGATATTATATAAAGCGTATGTGCGCAGTAGGCTCGAATTCGACGCTATAGTATGGGATCCACACGAGGCCAAGTACACACTTTTAATTGAACGAGTCCAGAGGAAGTTTGCTCGCTTCATCTTTATGAGGATATATGGGTACTACCCTTACCTATATCCATCATTGTTTGTTACAGGGATGGTAGGATTAGATACCCTTGAACTCAGGCGGAAATTACTTTTGTTAGTTCACTACCACCGTCTCCTGACAAACAGAGTGGATAATCCAACTACGTTGGAGCGAGTGGGACTATCTGGAGTACCGAGCCGATTTTTAATTGGAGGTGAAGGCGTTGAGGGCCCTCGTAGGCGGAGGAAACTGTTTGCATTACCCCTGGGAGTACACACACGACGCGCTGCTGCAGCACCAACTGCCCGGGCAGTCACACTGCTGAACTCATTGCTCACTCAGCACAGTGATATTGATTTATTTTATGATAAATATTTCCACATTTGTCAATGTATATATTTATTTTTAAGTAAGTTATGTTAGTATAAAAATTTATGTTAAAATTTGTGATTGTTAATATTAAATGTAAGTGTTTTGGTTATATTCAACTGTAAACTTATATTTTAAATAAATAAATAAAATATAAACAAATTATTTGTAATTAACATAGTACTAGACGAAAATTGCTCCTTGAACGGCGAACGTTATGAAAAAAATTAAGTTATTATAAAAAATTTAATTATGGCTTAAATTAATCCTTATCACTTACACATTGACCCCTTAAATGGGAAATTACCTAATAAATTAGGACCTTATATAATTGATTGCTTCTAGCGATTTCCTTTATTATTTTGCTCATTAACCTGCATTATTCTCACATTACGTTATTTATTGTTATACCAATTTATTTTAAAACAGTGTGTATGGAGTTTCTTGCCGGCTCTTCTCCATTAGATCAACGCCTTGGAACCGTACACCTAGTTTTGACTTTTCATAAGTGCCTGTAATATGGTCTATTTGAAATAATAATGTTTGAGTTTGAATGAAGAGTTAAGTTGTATGGTGTATCACAGATTCATAGCTGACGTTGGCTAAATTTACAATTGGTGTATATAACAGGCGTTCGATCATCACAATTTCACGCGAATCTAATTATCATTCAGTCATTTTGACATCACATTTGCATTTGCTATTTAGGGCTTTGGGATGTTAGGAACTTCAAATCTCCTAATGATAAAAACAGTACAGATTAAAATGTCAAAGTAGTGACTGTAAGTAAAAAGTAGTCACTTAGTGAAGAAAAGTCCATGGGTTCTGTAGTGTGTGACGCGCCTCCTCCCTTTATTATTGTTATGTTAGCTAGTAAGTGTCGCATTACACGGTGCGAACCTACTTACACGTGTTTGATTGGATACGCTACCTCCCATATTACAGTTCAATTTCTGTGTCACGTAGGCTCAGGCTAATATGATGGGTAATTCTCAGTAGCAGCTAGGAATCAGGAATTATGCTCGTTTGATAGCAATATGCTCGCTACCTACTACAAGGGACTTAATAACGCCATTGCAGAAATGTGGGTGTACAATTTTGCATACCACTGCTGCCAATATACTTTGTATGTATTATTTACAATGGTATTTATGTCACTAGATCCACAAAAAGTATTCAAGGTTGTGCGAAACGTCGGTTACATAAATGTTCTAAAAATAAACCGGTTATACTACGAAATGCCTACTTATAACCATTATTAACTTAATTTACATAAATAACATCTGTATTCATAATGCCGTATATGTTATTTTGGTCAATGGCAAGATCGATAGTTTTAGAAATGTCAATATTACAATTTGACCTTGGTATTGCTCCAAATTTGTATTTTTGATAAATTAGACTACTGCAATAGGCCTACTCGCAACCAGCGCGCGTATATAACCAGCGTACCTATTAGCTATCTCGGTTGCCAACCGAATTGATGGACACTTTGTAGTACATTGCGTCGTACGTTTTTACTATTGTTGCTCATCATAGACAAGCTGTAACACACGACGCAATGTACTACAAAGTGTCCATCAATTGGGTGATTCAGATGTATGAACGTGGGCAAAGCAAAAGGAGTTAGCCTTCTGTAGTATCTGCCTGCCCCCATGGGAAAGAAGCGTGAGCTTATGTAAGTATGTGAGATGAGATGAGAGATGTAGAGTAATATAGTTGTAGTTTTTAGGGTTTCATACCTCAAAAGGAAAAATCGAAACAATTTATTTTATCAATTTGTTTATGGTACAATTGTACACCCACATTCAGCAATGCTGTTATTAGGTCCCATGTAATAGGTGGTGAGCCTATTGCCATTAACCGGTCACAATTCCAAACTCTGAGCTGCTACTGAGACTTTCCTAACAGAAAAACTCAGTAACACTTTGCCCGAGCCGGGAATCGAACCCGAGAACTCTTGCTCAGCAGTCGCGCTTGGGACGACTAGACCAACAAGGCAGTTCCAATCAAGTTAGTTTTATTACCTATTCTCGACTAACATGCAACAGATAGTCGAGAATGTTGGCGGTCGACCGCCACTAAAGCTAAAATCGGTTACATGAAACGGCCAAATGCAGCGGTAGCCACTTGTAGAGCAGCGTGAGTAGTTCAAGGGACTTTGTTGCCAAAATGTATAATTGACTGTAGGACCTATTCATAAACATAAACATGCTCAAAACGTTTCATAAATTATATTCGTCGCTGGTATAACTTTCGTAAGACATATTTATATTAATAATTAACGACTGCCAATTTTAAACTAGTCGAGAAATCCCGAAAATATGTAGTTGAGTACCCGGTGAACAATAAATAAATAATAAAAGTAGTAGTTTTGTTTTGTAGGGTACTCGTCCCTACAAAACAAAATAAACAAACAATATAAAAGTTGGTTATAAAAGGATAACATCAGACTACGTAACTTAAAATAAAAAATACGTACTTAAAATATATTTTAAGCACGATTAAGAACAACAGGATTATATTTGCTGTAGTCCTTACATAACATAGCATCACGCCTGTATTCCCTAAAGGGGTAGGCAGAGGTGTACGTAGTTGTACACCCACATTTCACTAATGCTGTTATTAAGTTCTATGTTATAGTGGTGGCCTATTACCATCTATCGGGCAGAATTCCAAACGCTGCTATCGAGAATTTCACACTTTGCCGGACCCGAGAATCGAACCCAGGACCTCATGTCCTTAGATTATATTTAGGTATATATATAGGTATATATAATTGAAGTAGAATGTAAAATATGCGTTTTATTAGGTATTTAACTGACGGGCTCTTTACAGTTAATTATTCTGAAAATGAGTTATTATTATTTAGCTTACAATTGTACAGCATTCTTATGGTGACGTCGTCATAATTATGTGCCATTGTGATACTAGCAAATGGATTATTTTATTACATACTTATGTTATTTGCATCAATATTGATGCCTATATAGGTAGTACCTAGATAAATCATCTCGGATCATAGAAAATCTTTAACGATTTTCGCCGCACCGGCTTTGAAAACAATTCTATTGAGATAAACCTACCTGCGACAACCCGATTGTAACTTGGGATGAAAGCAGGAAGAGTTGCTAAGTCTCGAGCACCGCTAGAGTAGCATGTCCATCTATTTTTTATTCGATAAATTTTGGTGAGTGTGCGCAGGAGCTTCATAACCTTATTTCACACTCACCCTTTTACTACAGGACAAGCAGAAGGACGGCACTCTCCCTACGAAACCTCCTCCTCTTGCGAAAATTCGTACGCAGCGATTTCGATCCACGTTCATGATACGTAGTCAATTCCTTGCCGTCTTCCTTGTTGCTGAGAAATACTATCTAGGTATACTCAAAACTAATGCTACATGCTTCATCCTCGGCCACACAGTCGCTTATAAAGTGAGTTGGGCACCAAATGTAGATCCATTTTAGATTAAATAAAAAGGAAAATAATAAAAACTCCGTATTTCTTCGAATCGGAGAAGAACAAAATTATACTTCATAACAATAAAAATCTATTGGGTCTAGTAATTAATGACCCAACACCTTGATCTACCGAGGTCACCGCCAACAAAGAAATTGATTCAAAGTCTTGGACGGCACCCACAACCACTAAATAAAATTACAAATAAAAAAATTCTGAAGCCAACACAACATACGTAAATAATTCAAAAACTGCGGAAAATTAAACTCCTTTAGTATTTACACAGATGTTACAATAAAGTCACGTTTTTCGGAAAAGGTCGGAAGTACATCGTTAAAAGTTAAGAAAAACTCTTTACAAAATAATTTATAGCAAAAAATATCACTTTGTCACGGCATGGACATGATTTCAAAAGAATTACGCCAATGCCGAGGCACGAACCAAAAATATAGGTGAAGTTTTATTTTGCACAATACATATAATATGTAGGTAAATGATGTAGTAATCATTATATAAGTATCAGGAAGTGTGAAGGTTGTTAGATTAATAAATGCATATAGTATGAATGTTCTAATCTGAGACTAATAAAAAAAAAGTTAAAGTATAAAAGTACAATTTTGACTAACTAAAATAAACTTTACGTGTGTATGGTCGTAGGTATGGCATAATATGTCATGACGCACACATACAACATTTCCTTTGACATTTAATGTACTTAAAATCTCTTTCAATTAGTACCTCCTTGTCTAGTGATCACAAGTGTTACTGCTGAGCTAGCGGTCCTGGGTTTGATGCTGTTGTTAAGTCCCATGTAAATAGGTGGTGAGCCTATTGCCTTCACCCGGGCACAATATCAAACTCCGGCCTGTTACTGAGAATTCTTTAACAGAAAACCCAATAGCACTTAGCCCAATCCGGGAATCGCACCCAGGACATCACGCATAGCAGTCGCGTTTGGGATCACTAGACTCATGAGGCCGTTGCATACAATTTGCTGTTCTCTACCTTCAACAGCTGATTCTAATTGTTCCATAGCTTCACTTTTATTTTTAACTAGCTCTGACCCGCGGTTTCACCCGCCCGTTAAAAACTTATATGTACGATTGAAAAAAAAAAACTTATGTAAAAACCTTGTCCTGACAATGACCAACACAACAAAAATAGAATTATCCAATTTGGTGCAGTCGTTCTCAAGTTATGGCGTGACCAAGGGAAATAGGGATTCATTTTTATATATATTTTTAATTCTAGCGCACTGTTTTTAACGATGGCAGAATGATTACGCGCCATTTCAAATTTCGCAGAAATAAAATCAAAAAAGTAAGGACCGGTTTCTGTATTGAGTGAGTTAGGTACTCACACATTACTGTTATCGTTTCATGGGCCCGATGTTGATTTTCTCTCATTTGTATTTTGACTACAGTTCAGTGACCAGTTGAAACTGTACTGTGTAATGTGTTTTATTACACGTATTTCTATTGGTTTTCTCATAAACAATCCATACTAATATTATAAATGCGAAAGTAATCTGTTTGTTTGTTATCTTTTCACGACTAAACGGCTGAACTGAGCGTTATTAAATTTGGCAAGGAGATAGATTGTATCATGGGGAAGGACATAGGCTATCTTAAGTCGCGCAGACGAAATCGCTGGCACCAGGTAGTACAGAGTCTACTTCAATGAGTTAGAGTAGATGCGTTGTATTATCCTCGTTGATTCCTGAGTACCTAATAGCAAACTGATAAGAAGGGTGGTGATAAATAATTAAGACAAAATTTAAAAAATGATTAAATATTGGTTTTCATAATGACACACCTGATAGACGGCTCCAATTTTAAGATAAAAATTTTCTTGTTTTTTTTTATTTTTATTTTTTTTTTATATTTTTCTAAGGACACAAAACTAAGTGAAGAGGAGGTTATACTCTCATTTGACATTGGTTCAATCTTTGAATCTCTGGGGTTACTCTCGAAACTAATACCAATTCCAATACAATTCTAATATTAAATAAATGTCTTAACAACGCGTAATTTTAAAATTATTTTACTATTATTACAGTTTAATGTACCTTTAAATATACTTAGCAAATTTTAGGAAACTGCCTAAATATTTTCAAAGTTTGTCTGGCACCGACTCCAAAAATAATAATAATTGTATATTATTGTCCTAATAAATTGACTTTATTCAGAATCCTCTAAAATTAAAAAAATATTTTTATATAAATTGTAGTAAGTAAATAATGCAATTATTTTATAACTTTTTAGTGCAATTTTACACAGAAAGATTTTTGGAGTCGGTTCTTTTTTTTGTTAAAAATTATTTTATTTCTTACTTTTTAGTGAATCTTGCGTACCATAACTGATTTATCGGAAGTGAATATGGGTAGACCTACTCAACGCACTGTCCATATACTCGTATATCTGTCGCAGATGGATTGTAGAATCCGCTGTTTTACAAAATCTCTAGCTGCTTTACAAAACAGTACTGTTTTATAAAACAGCTGAACAACGTTCAGCTGGATTGCTATTGCGATACGTTTAACAAAACTGCTACCCACCTTTAGACGTAATGCAGAATGACATATCTACAGTGGGACAGGTTTGTTTATTGTATAGGTATATTAAATGGATAGTCACCATTCAAGTAAAAAAGCGTACTCTGATTTACTTTACTGTATTCTGATTTGACTTTCCGTGGCTGGGTCGACGGAGCCCCGCTTAGCGGGGCTCCTATTTTTGTGTCCGTAAGGTTAGAAAAAACCTAAACACGAAGAGGATGACGGGGGCTGTACGCTTGCTACGCTCGCTCACGGGCCCCCGTCATCCTCTTCGAACCTAACCTGTCCGTGTCGGGATACACGAAACTCCCGAGCTCGCTTCGCTCGCTCATGGATCAATTTAATTTATTTTCTTTCATAATCCCGATATATTGTCGACTATTATAGTGGTTTAGTATTTACGTCATAAAAAAATTTCATAACTTTTTTGGTATTGACAAGTAAAATAAAGTTAGGTTATTATTGTTAGGACATACAGAGCCGACAAAATTTCGAACTAAAATCAACAATCTGACAGTTAGGCAGTTCATTAGAACTATTCTAGAGACCGTAAACACCACCGGAAAGTCACAAGAAAGCAAAATACACCATTTCGTTTACTTCGACGACGTATTATTTTTCAGTTATTTTGATTTAAATACCAAATTACTTAACCAATTTTCATAAAATTTAAATGGGACCAATCTGAAAGTAAATCCTAATAATTTTCCAAATCGGTTGATAAATGACGGAATTCAGAGGTAACAAACATAAAAAAAAAAAAAAAATACAACCAAATTGATAACCTCCTCCTTTTTGGAAGTCAGTTAAAAAGTACTATTCATTATATATAATCTTATTAAAATAAACGATATTTTAATTTGATTGATTTGAGTCTATCAATCAAATCAAAATCAGAATCATTTATTTCAATTAAACCATTTACAGGCACTCTTGAATTGTCAGAAGCTAGTAGCCACGTTCCATAGTATAGATTTCTATGGAGAAGAACGGGCAAGAAACTTTATGGTTAATCTTTTTCATCATATAGGTTTTTACAATAGCAGGTATTGGTGGCTGTTTTTGTTGCAAAATAGTATGTGAGAACAATGTAATATGACGCCAATACTAAAAGAGTTTAGTTTAACAATTCAACATTTTGCTATGACAGTTTAGAGATGACCAGTCCCAACTGACGGCGCCCGTTCACGAACATGACGCATGCGTCAGCATCACCCAACTCAACCATATTGTAGGGAATCGAATGATCCAACACACACGCCACCATCGGCATTTTAATGAGCATGACATACTCTATCTGCCAGTCAACAATAAAAAATAAATAATTGTAAACGGTGATATAGTACTCACATGATTATTTATAATATTAATTTTGATGCATTTACACAAAGCAAGTTTATTTAATTCAATATCATCATCAATCAAACACCTATTTTAAACAGACCGTATAAAAAGACTTCCACTTAACATTGTATTAAGAATAACTTAATTCAATAATAGCACTCCAACTTCTGTTTAAAACAATAATTTATGCTAAAAACCTTTTACACTCAATTACGTGGAGTGCTCCGAGCTAGTGATGTAACTTTTTAACATGTTAATAACAATGATGCAGAATATAAATCACAGCATCGAAATAATTTATGGGATGTGATCACGACTGTAAAAATAGGAGTATTATGTTTTAAGGGGTTCATGTATGTGTGTTTGACTGCCTCGTTGCTCTAGCGGTTGCAAGCGACTGCTGAGCGTGAGGTCTTATTATATTAAAATTTTCACCGCGAGAACAAAACACAACCGTTCAATTAAAAAACGAACAGTCGCTCTCTTTTTTTTATACCACAGATTACTTATACAATAATTTTAAATCAATTAATAAATCAACAACTTTAATCTATACACTCAAATACAAATTAACTAACAAATACAAAATAACTGATGTTTTTGTTTACTATTGAAATAGCATACCAACCGTTTTACCACTATATACCTTATAGAGCTATCGTCCTACGATAACCCCTCTCTTAGCGAAATGCTTATCAAACCGATACCTTTTGAACCGAAAGGTCGCGTCATTAATACGATGGAAACACACTATTATTGTTTTCAATCAATACAGAATGATCATACCATCACGCCTGTATCCTCCAAAGGGGTAGGAAGAGATGTACACAGTAGTACACCCATATTTCACCAATGCTGTTATTAAGTCCATGTAGGTAATAGGTGGTGAGCCTATTGCCATCCACCGGGGATAATTCCAAACTCCGGGCTGCTACTGAGAATATCATAAAAAAAATACTTCATGACACTGCCATCATGTCAATCGAACCTTATAAACAGCTTTTGCGTGTGGAATCGCTAGCTAGACCAACGAGGCAATTCACAGATATCGTTTAAGATAGATATTGTATGATATCCGAGACGCAGGCACCTTTTTTAATTCGTGGTCTTCATGAGAACGTTATAATAGTCATAAAAGAAAGAAAACAAAAGGAGTACTTTTTTATATTCTTGAAAGAATCTTTGTAAATTTAATCGATCTTAACTACAGTTTATAAATTAACCCAATAACACATAAATATTCATTGAAACAAACAAACGATACATGAAAACTTACTTATCATCATTCACAAGATAATTAATTAAGTTAATCTAATATATAAAACTCTCGTGTCACAGTGTTTGTTATCGAACTCCTCCGAAACCGCTTGACCGATTTTTATGAATTTTTTGGATATATTTGGTATGTCTGAGAATTGGTCGTAGGTTTTTTTTATATCAAATTCAAATTCAAATTCAAATTCATTTATTGCAAATATGGGTAGTAATACAGTTGGATTTTGAGAAACAGGAAAGTTGTTAGTGTCACCATATTCTGCACTAGGCATGCAACATTTAGTTCGGAAAGTGGTTAGTCCCTTAATTAAAAAGAAATTTAAATACATTTGAGTTCAATATTACATGTTTTTTAAATTACCAATTAAAGTCAAGTTACATAATGTCAAGGTAATAATGTCAAATTAAATCCATTATGCCAAAATGTCAAGAATTAGTAATTGTGAAATCCGTAATTTATGTCAAACTTTAGTAATTACCATTATTAAAATTTGATAATATTAAACAATTAATGATTATAATTAACATTATTAGAGTTTGTCACTCAAATATTCATTAACACTATAATAAGATTTTTCCAATAACATTTTTTTAACATTACATTTAAATATGTCCATACTTTTTAATTCTATGATACATTTTGGCAAATGGTTATAAAGTCGAGGTGCCATCCAAAAAATGCTATTACTAAACAAAGTAGTTCTACTGCTGTCAGGGAAATATATTTTTTTATTGTTACGTTGACTTCTATAATTTTTGAAATAATGCAAGTTGTGTTTTACAAAGACTACGACTTCCAATATATATAAACATGGTAGTGTTAATACTTTTAAGCTCTGAAAGAAGGGCTTACAACTATCTGTTGGTTTTAAACTACATATTGCCCGGATACATCTCTTTTGCATTTTAAATACAGCCTCTTTTTCTGTAGAATTGCCCCAGAACATAATGCCATATCTCAACAAGGACCCTACGTAACCATGGTAAGATGCTAAGACCGCGCTGGTACTGACCGTTTTTGCAAGCATATATAATGCATAGGACTGCTGACTTAATTTAAGACACAGGCTTTCCAAATGTGACTTCCAGTTTAAGTTATAGTCCATATGTAAGCCTAAGAATTTTGTTGTATTGATTTGCTCTTCTGCCCTTGGAAATAAACATCGACGTTCGTTTGTTTGCAATTTCTATTTTTAAAAGTCATAATTTTAGTTTTGATTAAGTTTATTTTTAATTTATTTGATGTCAGCCATTCTATAATAATTCGTAATGTATTTTCTACTTTTTCTTTTAGTTTAGACATTTCTTTACTGGAGAATACAACAGTGGCATCATCAGCAAACAAAACAGTCGGATGGTTCGTAATGCGCGGAAGGTCATTCACATAAACTATAAATAAAAGTGGTCCTAAAACACTGCCTTGCGGTACCCCAATTTTTACTTGTCTATATTTTGATGAGTAAGTTATTTCTCTTTTAGTCTTAGCACAAATCCTTGTGATCTGAGTCGATAAGTGAGTCCCTAGGTGATAAGGGTGGCCCTATCCAGAAAATGGGTTTGGCAGAACAACGTTTGCGGGGTACAGCTAGTTAAAGTATATATACGTACATTTTTGTTACTCACAATATTAATTTGCAAGCTACGCCTCGCAGTTTCAACCCAGGAATTGCCTATTCCCGCAGGAGCATTTTCCCGGCATAAAAAATGTTGTATTTCACGACCTAAAATAACAAACCAAAGAATAGGCAGAGTCGGGTTGTTGTACTGACAGATTTAACTGATGGAGTTATTAAATCCTATGTATAATCATATCATATATAATCCCAATAGATGGTGAGCCTATTGCCATCAACCGGGCACAAATCGGGCTATAAGAATTTTTTCAACAGAAAATCTTATTAACACTTTTCTCGACCCGGGCATAGATCTCAGGACCTCACGCTCGGCACAGCGCTTGCGATCGCTAGACCAACGAGGCAGAAGACATAAAGTAGCTTACTAAATTTCCAAATTTCATCCTTAACCGTTCAGTTTCCTAGCATGGTTGATTAACATCCAAATCCACAAACTTACAATCTTGAAAATCCAAACTTTCGCATTTCTAATATTAATACGATGGATTAATGCTTCTTCTTCTTATCGTATGGTTAATGAACAACCTAATGTCAGAGTTTAACCCGCCCGTACCGTGACATGTCCCGCCTCTGATATGATTTTACACACCATTGAGAATATCTCTCAAGTGTGCTGGTTTCCTCACGATGTTTTTCTTCACCGTTTTAAGCAAGTGATAATAAATTTCTAATACACACATGACTCGAAAAGTCAGTGATCCCTTGGATTGGAATATGCGACCTTTGACTTGGCAGTCCAACGGTCATACCACTAGGCTATCACTGCTCAACGCTAAAGAAACATTACATATTAACAGCTGACACAGATTCGATCGAGATACAGCACTGCAATGACTTCAAAAACACAAATTTAATTAAAACTGTTTAACTTTGGTTTGGTCGAGCTTATGTTAAACAAAAACACGAATACCCTCACAAAACAACTGCCAAACAACGTCACATGTGTTTTAATTAAACTCCAAGTGACACAAGTACGACAAACATCCTGTTATACCTCTGATAAACATACCGTGGGAGAAACATTACCTACAAGTTTATGATACCTTCTGGTATTTTGTGTGGGGTACGACGAAGGATAGTTCCAAAAATGTTCATAACACAGTATTGCATAAAAAATATAACGTAACGTGGAATTAAATGCCCACAATATTGAGACCACCTTTGTCAATCTGTCTAGCCTGTCCCCAATTACGGCGTCACCGTCATCAGGCGAGTTGGTGGCCAAACGTAGACTTTTTATAAAAAAATAGATCGGCTTCCAGTCTTACCGAATGCAGCTTAATTATATATACCAGTATATTATATAGAGCGACTGCCTATCTGACCTCCAAAATATCTCTCTCAGGGAGTGGTTGATGAACAACCTAGTGTCAGAGTTTAAATTGCCAGTAGGCGTCTGACGCCGCTTAACACGCCGTCGAGAATATCTCTCAGACTTGCTGATTTCCTCAAGATGTTTTCACTGTTTTACGCAAGTGATACATACTTTATAATACGCACATGACTTCGAAAAGTCAGTGGTGCGTGTTTTGAATTTGTACTGACAACCTTTGACTTGCCAGATCTACGGTCAAACCACAAGGGTATAAATGTCGCATCAAGTAGATGAATGACATGATATGTCACTAATGTGATGACTCTTCTATAATGTGATAACGCATGATGATGCAGCATGCAGCATACTTGCCGGATGCCATGACTGGTCATTATAACATCCTTCTAGTTGATCATTGTAGTGTTTTGTCATATCTACCAAGTCATGTTCACGGTAATACAGGCCAACCTAATATTCTCGTGGTCGGAAGCGCGGCTGTTTTTTTTTTTTTTTTTTGAGAAGTGCCCTAGCGTACCCCTCTGAAACGGGGAGACAGAGCGGTTATATGGGACTTGAACCCACTAAAACTCCAAAGTTACTTCCACAGCTGCCAGACGCAACCACCTCGGAGACCATGTGCAATGGGCGCCAGACGACTCTGTGTCCGGACGTCTAAGGTCCCCTGCGATGGGTCAGGTATGGGGCCCCGCTGCCTGGCACTACGGCCGCAGAAGATAGGGCGCTTCGCTATACCGGCACTTCTCCTCCCCTGCGGCCCCATCTAACGGCGGTGGCCCCTTTCAAGGCCGCGGAAGGTAGAGAGAGCGGCGGATCGACATACCGGCACTTCTCTCTCACCGCGGCCCCACATCTCAGCTGCGGTGCCGCCCATACGACACCACAGCCCACCTCAGTTGCGGCACCCCCCCATAAGGCCCGCAACCTACCGCCGCTTCAACTTGGGCTTAGAGGCAAAGCCCAGAGGAGCGGAACTCCTTGGGTTCCACTAGCTTCACCGTGGGTGACCAAGCCATGGCTACTAGAGCCCCCCCACCACGACAAGGCGGAACCCCTGGGGGGGTGAGTGTGATGTCCTGGGTTCGATACCCAGGTTGGGCAAAGTGTTATTGAGGTTTTCTGTTAGGAAGTTCTCAGTATTAGCCTGTAGTTCGAAAGTTGGTGGTGTCATGGTCACACCGGTGCTTCGGAAAGCAAGCAAAGGCGTCGGTCCTGCGCCTGATCTCTCTCCGGTCGTGTCTGGTTGCCACCTCATCGGACTAGAGAGTGAAGGAAGCGGGAGTGCACCTGTGTTTGCGCACACACTTGTGCACTATAATATCTCTTGCGTAGTTGGCTAATGTCCGTGGAGATATGCCGCAGTGATCGAAATACGGTCGGGAGGAGTATTATAATTCAGATTAAACACTGAGTTTTATCACATGACTGTCCATGAACCCTACATATTCCATTCTAACTGGTGCTAGGACTCTGTCTGCGTGATAAAAGTTAGATTATGTTTCCTCGAAGGTCGTCCAATCTATCTCTACCGAAATTTCATCAAAATTGGTTCAGCGGTTTAGGCCTAAAAATAGACAGACAGAGCACAGTCGCATTTATAATATTAGTTTGGGCTCTGGCTTCAGCGTTTTTAGGTGTAAAAGTAAAAGAAATAGTTTATGAGCAAATACATACCATTTGAGAAAAATCTTTGAAAAGCATTAACGCATGTTTAGCGAACTCTAAAGTCGAGATGGGTTAGTGGTCAGAGCGCCTGGAGTAGGTATTCATCCGGGAGGCGCAGGATCGAATCCTGCTCACGACCGTATTCTTTTTCCATTTAATATAATAACTTTACATACACTTTGTTTACCGGATTTCATGTGTAATGGATTACTTCTAACTTTATTGTTGACTGCTAACATCATAGAGTTATACATTTTTGTGGAAAAAGAAAACGGTCTTGATGAGGATTCGAACCTGCGCCTCCCGGATAAATACTTAGCAGACACAGGTACGAATCCTGCTTACGACCGTATTCTTTTTTCACAAGAAATTATAACTTTAGAGTTCGCTAAGCGTGCGTTAATGCTTTTCAAAGATTTATCTGTATTTGCTAACATAATATCGTCACATCACTCTTGTATTTCTCGAAGTGTTAGACAGCGATGTAGCGTTAGTTAAAATTCACTGGTGCCATGATTAAGTCGCATGTAATTAATTATCAATGAGATAGTTCCAAAATCTGATAGATTACTGAAAACTTCCTGTTACTCACGGGGCGTAATTCCTAACTCTATATTACTGAGAATTTCCTAACAGAAAAGCCAGTAACAGTTTGGCCGATCCAAGCGTCGAACTCAGTAGCTGCGCTTTCGAGTATTTGATGACAACGAGGCAGTGTTGTTGACTTCTACAGAATATGACTTAAATTAATTACACAAAGATAAGACGCATATGTTGGAAGTGAATTATGGGCATGAGCGGTTAATGACTACACGGAATATGGAGTTAACTGCTTAGGCGATAATAGACGCATATCTATCAGGATTTACTTAATTGACAGTACGTAAGTAATACTACATTCGTATTAAAAGGGAAATGACACGATATATATGTTAATATACAAAACTGAAGGCTTACTCTTGAAAACAAATCCGCTCGATAGACATTGAAAATATGTCAGTTCGTACTTTTGCATGCAAAAATGGCTTAAAAATACATATGTAAATAAAGTTCTGCCATGCAAACGTGCTTCAAAATTGAGAAAACTGTTTAAAGTAAAGCTATTTTATTAAATGGAAAAAGAATACGGTCGCGAACAGGATTCGAGCCTGCGCCTCCCGGACAAATACTCCAGGCGCTCTGACCACCAAGCCATCTCGACCTCTGCTCACCACCGCGAATACTTCTTCCATATTTTTAACACGTCGTATGGCGACGTCATTGATCAATCAATTCAGTCCCTATACAGGTGACCAAGGACCGTTTGTCCGGGAGGCGCAGGTTCGATCCTGTTCGCGAACGTATGCTTTTTCCATATAATATAATAACTTTACAGTTCGCTAAGCATGCGTTAATGCTTTTAACAGATTTATCTTGAATTGTGTTACAGGTATTTTTTTATATTACGCATTGTTTTTAGCTTTGATTAGAATCAGATTGGGATTGAAATTAATGGAAATTAATTTCAAGAGTAACCCCAGTAAAATGTTATTGTTTAAGTTTAAAACACGCAAGGGTAAATTCGTCAATTTAAATTGTGCTTATTTTTAGCTGCGGCTACGTGTAAAAGGGCGTGGATACTACGCTCTGCTACGAAGACTACGCTATATTATTATATAACTGAACCTTTTATTGCGGCGTGGTACAAAATTTTTGTTACGGCTATACGTTGTGTATAAGGGCGTAGGTCTAGCAGTTCGTAGCATAGCAATGCTACGAAGACTACGCAATATTATTTGTAGTAGTGCCCAAGGTGTAGTTTGTAGTAACAAATAACACAACCAGATAAATGATAAATGATTTTATTTCTGTAAATAGATCAGTTGAAGACACTTTTACAAGTCATTTGTATAAACTAGATGGCGCCGGCGTTTCCTATCTGACTGTCTCTCAGAAGAAACGCCGAAACAAACTCAGAGGTCAACGTCTCCTATAAAGTCCAGACATAATAGTATGTACATATCTATGTGAGTGTAACGATGCAGGGATCGTTCATTAACTTCGGTTACAGTAAGAATTCTATTAGTAATATATGTTAATGTGACTCTCAAAACCCTAGTTGTGTACCTTCTATAAATCAAAATGTCGATCGGATCAAAACGCGGATCCCATCAATCGAAATCAAGATAAATTGTTAAACCCGAGCGTGTGACGTAATGTCAATACATCGGTAAAACAGGCGCATTAAATAATAGATCGGTGTTCAGGGAAAGCGAATCGAATAAAGTATTCAACACGCATTTTGACCTTAAGGGAACGCTCGCGGTCACAACGGTAAAGAAACAACTTTTAACCGGATCAAACTGGTATCCTATAATATTGTTTTTTTAACGACGTTTCCCGAAAACCTAAGATATTGAAAAAAGCGAAATTTCCTTTTGATTTTTAACCCCTAGTTAGAAAAGTAAATGACATCAATTGACAGTACGCGATAATAAAACATACTTTTCCTAGATTAGATTTAGAATTTTATTAGTAGCAGTATTTGTGGCAACGTCAAAAAGCCTTTATGTTAAAAGCGAATAAAAAAAAACAATATTTTTCTTTGTCAGTGCTACCATGCCTTATAAGCTTCAGATATTATGTAACATAATAAATACTTTTAGGCCAAAAGTACTTTCAAAGGCACCTTTCTTCTCTTAATGAATTTCTAAAGAAAATTCCTAACATAATGTTGTAAACATAAATGAGGTAAACTGGTGAATGGCCCACAGCTCTCATACTAATCCGTCCTCATATTATAATAAACCGAGTTTCCGGTCCTCGACCCAACGAGAGAAATAATTCAATTTGCACACACAGTTTTTTGAACTGAGTTATGCCACGTTAGATAATAATAAAAGCTCTCATTTGAGAAATGTATTTCCTGCAAAAAAAAAACAAATTTGCACAATCTGAGAATTTACATTTTAGAAATTTAAAAAGATATGGTTTTTCAGTCCTAGATGTCATTGTATTTTTTAAGAAGTTGGTACAATGCTTAACCTACATAATATATAATTTAAATCTGTACAGGCGGGCGCCCGGTAATAAAACATTGCCTAAACTTCAGCAGCATGCAATTTTAAAAACGATTAGAAATTCATGCTGCGCCAACCCCAAATAAATTGGGATAAACTAACATTCATGTGCGAGTACTTACAAATTATTAAAAATATAAATAATAAAAAATAAAAAAAATAAAAAAAACGGTGTAAATATTTAATTTTTACACATATTTGTTTATTGTTCAGATTAAGATTTCTTTACATAATATGCTTGATTTTATTACAGCCACTGTCATGAAATTAACAATTCTCCTTCATATTTACGATCTCTGAGGACATGCCGAAACAAACTCAGAAGTCTGTTTTAAAGTCTAGAACTAGATCTATATGAAAAAGTAGGAGGTTATGTGAGAGTAACCGTGTAAGGTGTCTGCAAAGCCTCTTGAAGAAAGAGCCATAGCAGTTTCGAGTTGACCTGCTCTAACTGACGGCACACATGCATCACGTGTTCATTCATCAAACCTTAATTTAGGGAGCTCAACGACCTGTCACAAGGCGATACCAGATCGGCAGGAAATTTGTTTAAGTCATATATAGCGCACTATGCTTGACAAATAAACTGATTGATTGACAAATACTCAAAACAGTTATAAATATCAAAGGGATGATTAAGAATTGTTGATAGATTTCGTATAGTAATGATTTAATATCTGTAGAATACCCTTCCTTCTATTATCTTTGAGAATACCGTTTACCGAAAAATCCAAACTGCAGTGTTGCATTTCTCGCAGCTATTATAGTGTAACTACCATATTAAAATAAGTCAGTAGGTCACTTGTATAGGTACTGAATTGATTGCAATGACGTCGCCATAAGACGTGTTAAAATATTGAAGAAGAATTCGCGGTGGTGAGCAGAGGTCGAGATGGCTTAGTTGGTCAGAGCGCCTGGAGTATCTATCCGGGAGGCGCAGGTTCGAATCCTGTTCGCGACCGTATTCTTTTTCCATTTAATATTGTAACTTTAGAGTTCGCTAAGCATGCGTTAATGCTTTTTCAAAGACATATCTTGAATTATTAAGGTAATTGCATTTTTTACGACATTGTATTAACTGCAAAGTTAGTCGTGTCGGTTCGGTCACTTGTATAGGTACTGAATTGATTGCAATGACGTCGCCATAAGACGTGTTAAAATATGGAAGAAGAATTCGCGGTGGTGAGCAGAGGTCGAGATGGCTTAGTGGTCAGAGCGCCTGGAGTATCTATCCGGGAGGCGCAGGTTCGAATCCTGTTCGCGACCGTATTCTTTTTCCATTTAATATTGTAACTTTAGAGATCAAAAGCGTAATTTTTAATATATATTAATTTTACACCACGTTCGGAATTCCTGTAAGAAACGTTGAAAGAATTTTCTAAGATATTAATATCTGTCCCTACAGCCAGCCATTTCAGCGTCGTCTCTTGAGATAGGAATTGTCGTATTTTCTGAGTCTCATCGTAGGAAGCGTTAAATACTTTGCTAGAACTCGGTTTTTGTCGAGTTACAACACGACACGACAGGATTAAATATGGTTTCCAGTAAATTAAAACACAGTGTTGGAAATTCTTAGTGAGAAATTGTTAAATAGAAACTGCGGTACTGTGGCGCTTTAGCGAAATGCCACTGTAAACGCTTTGATTTAAAACTTTCTTAATTACAAATGTTGACGTATCGTATCTCGCTCCCAGCCAGTGTCCCAGTAATTTCACCGTGTAGTGAACAGTAAATAACTTGATACTAGCGAATATGTTTGGGATGAAGTCTTTTTATAGATAAATCTATCAAACTGCCTCGTTGGTCTAGTGGGACCGAGTGCGACTGCTGTGCGATTCCCAGGTAGGGCAATGTGTTAGTGGGTTTAAAAAAAAAAACTCTTAAAGGACTTAATAACTGCATCGGTGAAATGTGGATGTACAATTGTGTAAACCTCTGCCTAACCTCTTCGGAGAATACAGGCGTGATGCTATGTTATCTTTCAAATTGTGGGAAGAAAAACGGTCGTGCAGGATTGGAATCCGCATTTCCTGTATAAATACTCCAGGCGCTTTGCCAACTAAGCAATCCCAAGCTGTTCCTTAGTCCACTTATTTCTATATCAGACACTCCAAAGATCTATGCATACATTTTACATATATATATAACATTAGTACAGGCATTTTTTTATGTATAATGTGAAAGAAAACAAGACAAGCTCTACAAATCGATGAAAGCAGAACCAATCTGCGCTATATAAATGTGAATCATTTCAGTGAAACTCAGTGGACGCAACGAAGTGTAATTAAGTGCCTGACTTCAAACTCTTGTCCATGTTCACGAGTGTATCGGAAACTCATATAGCCGGGATCAACTATTTTATTGCAGTTTCCGATCATGTGTTGTCCAATCATCTCTTTGGATTTTAAAATCTTGGTCATATATTGTATAGTTACTGAGATCTCATCGATCTTGTGAGTGGTCAATGACTATAAGACCCGTATCTCATTGTACTCATGTGTGGTCCTTGGTTCGACTTCCGGGAGTCACAAAGTGATATTGGGTACCTCTATTAGAAAATTCTCAGTAGGAACCCGGTGATTGTAATTGTGCCCAATAAGGAGATGGCAGTAAGGCACAACTTAATAACAGAATTGGTGAAATGTGTGGGTGTAGGTACATTTGTGTACACTTCTGTCTACTCTTTCCGGGGAACAGGCGTGGTATGTTTATCTATTGGGAAGCTCGGCCCCCTTTCAAAATGACGCTTGTACAGAACCTATATTATAAAATTTTGAAACCAAATGTCATACCTAAATCTTAAGTCATATCACATCAACACATCGAACCAGTAGGCTTACTCTTGAAAATAAAACCGCTCGATTGACATTGGAAATATGTCAGTTCATACTTTAAAATACAAAAATGTCTTAAAAATAATTAAAAAATCGGGATACTAATAAACCGACATGCTTTAAAATTACGATAATTATGATGTATGTAAATTTATTTAACATTAAAAATTGTTTTACGGGACTGATTTCATATTGAAATTGGATTGGAATTGGTATTAACTTTAAGAATAACCCCCTGTTCACACGTGGAATTGGATTGGTTACAACTTTGAATCTGAATAACAAGAATTTTGAACGTTAATTACTTAAGAAGTTATTCTCAAATTTTGTAACTGGTTTAAACGTAATTGGCAAAATTTGTCTCCAAATCTGCGTGCCAGATAAGACTTCGGAAAGGGATACTTCTAATTTAAACTCGTATAATGAGTGTTGACATAGATTCTCAAAGTGGCATTGGATTCAAAGTTATTCAAAAGCAGACAATAATAAAGTAATTATATTAAATGGAAAAAGAATACGGTCGTGAGCAGGATTCGAACCTGCGCCTCCCGTATAAATATTCCAGGCGCTCTGACCACTAAGCCATCTCGACCTCTAAGAGTAGTAGTACTAGTTAATTGACTGGTGATTAATTTCGTATCTGGAAGTTAATTGACTGGTGCAAATACGAGCTCCTGCTGATATCAGAAACGAACCGGATCCGTATAGTATTGGGTGCGATCAAACATTCTACCTCTTAGAAAACGAGGCCTATATACGTATAGTTCCGACTACGGTAACATTTAAAATTTCAGAAGCTTTAGTAAAGGTAGTAAATTGGCAGACAGTTTTTTTTAATTTATTATTTATTTGTCCCTAAAGATTTAAGAGCCCCAGCGTAACCTAAATCAAATATAACGAAAAAATATATACCTATGCAATTAATATTAATGAAAGATTATATTCTTGTATATAAACATCACAGCATCAGACGTTGGTTCAGATAATAAACCCAAAATAAGCCGCTGGATTCATTCTTCTCGTTTTCTCTGTTGTATAACGCATTCATTAAGAACTAGCTGGTGCCCGCGACTTCGACGCGACTAAAGGTAGCATAAGTGCTTCCCCAAGATACAATCTATCTCCATGCCAAATTTCATTATGATCCGTTCAGCCGTTTAGTCGTGAAAAGGTAATAAATAAACGAACAAACAGAGTTACTTTCGCATTTATATCATAATAACAAAATAACAATATATGATAACTTTTGCCTAACTAAATACATAATTTACACTTTTATTCGAAGTTTTTACATAAAACAGGATCATTGAGTTAGTGAAGGAATCCTAAATTAAAGGTAGTAAGTACGGACGAAGGACTGAGTCATTTTTACCAGTACAACAGTTCTGAGATCGGTTATACAAACCGGTCCATTTTTTTGCCATCACTAAAAAGGCATTTGGGGGTTCGAAGTGTTGTAAGGTGCTGTTTTTTGTTGTTAAATATAAAATAATTATCTTTTCAAATTTGAATATTATTAAAATGTCTAGTGTGTGTGTGTGTGTAGGTTAGCTAATTAATCATGATTTATGGCAAAAATACTTTTTTTTTAACTTAAACTACCAAGGTTTCTACCAGGTCTCGTTTAATAAATTGGTAGATAAACTATGATATTTGCAAATATTAGAGTCACAGGATACTCTTCCAAATCTATAATGACATAACCAAACTATACTGTACAAAAATTAAGACAAAAGAATGAAAAAATAAGTAAGATGCATTATGCAAAGTAGTCACAAAAGAATGTCCTAACAAAACGGCACACTTCATGCATTATATTCTTGAATTATTTGTCCACCGATAAGGAAAAGCGCAACCATGTAACCATGCATAGACAAAGAAAACGACAATACATAAATAAACAAATAAAAGGAGAGAAAATAACAAGACGTCACGCTTCTCCACAAGAAACATTGTAAACGACCATAAAAACACTATTACCGTTAATCATATGGAAATACATAATGTTAGCGAATAATATGTTGGTAAAGACATTACAGAAGTTCTGGTGAATCGATAAGAAGACAATAATAAAAATCTTTACTAAAGTTTTATGGAACATCTCGCCATTTTCCTATTCGAAGACAGAACAAATTAAGGTTGCAAGGCTTTAGTTATATATATTACTTTTAACTTACTGTATTTCTTTTTAAATAGTGTTATTACTGCGGCCGTTCTATTTAATGAATAAATAAATAAATTGCCATGAGACGGATTGTTTAGCCTGCCTAAATGATTGTTACCGGTTACCACCAACAACAGCATTCCCAAAAAGGGTTGACGTCAAGCAGGCGGCCGGTCATAAAACATAGCCAAAACTTTAGCAGCATGCCAGATATAGGTTTGCTGCGACGATCCCAATAAATTGGGACAAGGGCAGGGAGATGATGATGTACTGTACCTATATTTGCGAAATAAATTATCTTATCTAATCAAATAAAAAAAATGTTACACTGTCTAGTCTGGGCCGGAACCAATTTTTTTAAATTATATAATTGGTTACGCTACAGACCAGACTGTGTTGATTTAGAGCCTAATTAGCATGTCTTTAAGTCGTAGGTATATTACTTACTACAATACAAGGACACAAAATATCCACAGGTGTTTCTTGGGATTAAACCATTATGTAGTAAACACATTCAAATATTGCCAAAACATATGTTATTCAAACAGTGACCTGACATTATAACACATTACCTACGTTTAGGTACCATTCCATCCCCACCTGTATCCAAACGTTGTCGTCGTGGTGGGGCTTGTGTGTCCCTGTGATCTTTGAAGCTATACTGGTAGAGTCACTCATG
Organism: Xylocampa areola; assembly: GCA_935421205.1. Lineage (NCBI taxonomy): Eukaryota > Metazoa > Arthropoda > Insecta > Lepidoptera > Noctuidae > Xylocampa > Xylocampa areola. Next base: position 21,822,597 of record OW285200.1, on the reverse strand, counting down.
CCGGGCAGGTTCATTGTGAGGGGCCAGACTAAGGGATACGAGGCGGAGTCCATCACGGATTGCCGAATGGGGCGGGCTGCCCGTTTAACCGGGCAGTGTCCGCATTTTGCGGCGGGTTCCGTTAAGTTGTGTTGTGCGAATAGCGGTACAGGCTTCATTGCCACTGTCGTCAAATCGTAATCCTGGTGTCGTTCAGGACCGAGGGTCTTGGCTTAATTGCCCGGACCGCGAGGAAGAAAACCTCTATAAATAATTACCCCTAATACCAAGTTCTGGCGCGTGGCAAGGGTATGGATGGCTGAAGGGTTACAACAGTCACTAACGCGCCCCCTTCAGGGTACCAGCGGACCCCCTATTTGGGTTACACCTTACGCTTACCCAGGTACAGGGGGCACTGCCTGGGTGGACCGATTATTTCCCCCATACTCGTGGGAACAGCATGGAAACAAATATAAAAAAAATATTAAAAAATGACGCGTTGATTGTCTCGGAATCGATAGACTCCGTGACAAGTAAAAGAGTGGCAGAGCCATCTGCGGTGAAAAATGTGCCAATTGGCAGAGTGACTAGGTCACGTGAACGCTTCACGCGACTATCTACTCCGGTAGTAGGCGGTGTAGTCGACGATAGTTGCGAGTCAGACTGCTCGCAAATATCGCAAGTCTCACAAGCGTCATCAGCGTCGGTAGTTACACGCACGCGAAAGCGAACACGGCCGACGGGGGCTAGAGAGCTGCCTGGGCCAAACAAGAAGTCGGTTCAAAGCTTGCCATTAAGAGTGAGCGAGGAACCAGAGGTAACAGCGGTGGAGATTGCCCAACGCAGTTTCTCTTCAAGCAACGTTGAGAGGCTGGAACAACAAAACGCGGATCTTTGTTCACAGGTTGCAATCCTCTCAACGAAACTAGAAAAACTGACGGAGGAACTTTATATCCTTCGACGGCAGGGTGAGGCACAGGTTTCAAACACAGTCATGTCCCCTGTTAAGGAGATGTCTTCATCTTTCTGTGAGGAACTGACACGGTCCATTATGATACAAGTTGGGAATATGGTGAACGCCAGGTTTGAGGCACTGGAGAGCAGACTGCTTCCAGAACAGCGCCTCCGTCCTCCGTTGGCTGCGGATGCTGCAAGTTCTTTGTCTTCGGCTTCTAATGAGCTGCAAGCGGGGTCAGACACGAATGGCAAAAAGAAAGGAAAGGGGAAGGGTAAAAAGACAAAAGGTACAAAGACCTCAATACCTATGGTGGAAGAACTACCCCCAGTGCCATGTCTAGATCCACCCCCTTCAACATCGACAGTTGCGTTGAAATCATGGGCTACGATAGTTGGAGGAAAGAAAGCGCCTTCCATCCCTTCTCAAACCAAGGAAGGAAAGGAGTCCACGTCGTCCTCTGCGGCAAAAGATGGGAAGAAAAAGGGAAAAGAAAAAGGATTACCTGTAGTTCCTGTGGCAGCAGCCATTACGGTCACTGTGTTGGAGAATTCCAATGCCACATATGCGACAGTTATGGCAGCACTAAGGCAACGCATAAAGCTCTCTGAGTTTGGAATCGATACTGTAAGTCAAAAACGGGCCATTACGGGTGGGATGTTACTTGAAATCTCCGGTAACGACTGCAGCTCTAAGGCGGACAGTTTGGCATCTCGTATGCGAGAGGTCCTCGCTGACATGAGTGTTCGTATTGCCCGTCCTATTAAAACCGGGGAGGTGAGGATCTATGACTTAGACGATGCTGTTTCGGCCACAGAGGTAGCAGCTGCCATCGCTGAGGCAGGTGGTTGCTCGACAGACGACGTGAGAGTGGGTGAAATTCGTCGCCAGCCTCGTTCTCTGGGGAGTGTTTGGGTCCGGTGCCCTATCGCAACGATAAAAAAGTTGGCGTTAAGCAAGCGAGTTCGTGTGGGCTGGGCTTCAGCGAGGGTCGAAATATTAGAGGCGCGGCCGCTTTACTGCTACCGATGCTTGGAACATGGTCACGTCCGTCGCCAATGTCCTAGTGCGATCGATCGAGGGGACAGATGTTTCGCTTGTGGTGTGACTGGTCACAAAGCAAGCGAATGCACGGCACGTACCCACCGATGTCCACTATGTACAGATCTCGGTCGGCCGTCCGACCATAGACTGGGGAGCAAAAAGTGCTCTCCCCCTAAAGGAAAAGGAAAGGGCAAACAGGTACGTGCTCTGTCAGTGGGGTCCACACTGGAGCCAGAAAATAGTGGCTCTGCGGAGGCTATGGATGTCTTGCCTTCCCTCCCTTAAAGATATTGCAGTGCAACCTTAACCACTGCCGCAATGCACAGAATCTGTTCTTTCAAACTGTTGCGGAGTGGTCGGTTGCCTTGGCGACTGTGGCAGAGCCATACAATGTTCCGGTCCATCCTCGGTGGTCCGTTGCCATTTACTGGAGTGGTGGAAAGGGCGACCCACACTGTTCCTTCCTCGAACGGGGGGACGGATTCATCGCGATAGAGTGGGGCTCTCTGGCCATAGTGGGGTGCTATGTCTCTCCCAATATCTCCCTTGCCGAGTACGAGAGATACCTGGACGGAGTGGCAAGTTGCATTCGTTCTGCTTGCTTACCACGTCCTGTGTTAGTCTTGGGCGATTTTAACGCGCACTCAAGACTATGGGGAAACCGTCGGGATAGGCCCAGGGGAGATACTTTACAGAGCTGGGCAGCCGAGCTCGACCTGCAACTTCTTAATCGAGGATCTGTGCCCACATGTGTTCGGTGGCAGGGAGAGTCGGTTGTTGACTTGTCTTGGGCCAGTCTTCCTGCTTCCCGCATGGTATCAGGATGGAGAGTTGCGGAGGAGGTAGTCACTCTATCTGACCATCGCCATATTATTCTCGAAGTGGCCCTCCGGTCTCCTGAGCGTCTCGAACGTCCGACCAATGGCACTCTACAGCGACGTTGGTCACTCAAAAAGCTTGACAGAGATTTGCTCGTCGCAGCTGCCAACGTCGCAGCGTGGCCAGAGAGTTCGAACTCCGAAGTAGTAGTCTTGCCCGATCCGGAGATTGAGGCAACTTGGTTTCGCGAGATTATGACATCGATTTGTGACGCCTCAATGCCGCGGGCTAGATCCGCCATGCGGAAGGCAGTGTATTGGTGGTCAGATGATCTTGCGCAACTGCGCAGGAGCTGCTTGAGATCTCGACGCCGCTACACTCGGACCCGACGTCGACGTCGAGCCACAGCCGAGGAGACAGCCGAAGCTTATGTGTTATACCGGGCGGCTACAAAGGCGTTTCAATTGGCCATTGCGAACGCTAAATCTCAGGCCTGGACTGAACTCCTCGAGGGACTGGATAGGGATCCGTGGGGGAGACCATACAGGATAGTAATGGGTAAACTACGTCCTTGGGTCCCACCTCTCACGGAAACCCTTGACCCGGACTTGTTGGGCAGAGTTGTCAACACTCTCTTCCCGGCAGTCCGGGATAGCTCTTCAGTGCCCCCAGTGACTTTGACCGATTGGTCGGATGAGCTCGAAGTAACAGGTGGAGAGTTAGACCGAGCCGTTTGTCGTCTGAGAGCTCGCAACACAACGCCTTGGCCTGATGGAGTTCCGGGTCAAGCATGGGTGCTAGCTTTGGCTGCTCTGGGGGACAGACTGAGGTGCCTATTTACTAGTTGTCTCCGTCAGAGCGTGTTCCCTTCCAGTTGGAAAGAGGCCGGATTAGTTCTCATAAGAAAGGAAGGCAGAGCCGCGGACTCTCCCTCCACGTACCGTCCCATATGCCTGCTCGATGAGGCATCTAAGTTATTCGAGAGAATAATTGCCGTACGTCTCGTCGAGCACCTGTCGCGGATTGGTCCCGACCTTTCCGACAGTCAGTATGGCTTCCGGCAGCGGCGTTCCACAGTAGACGCTATCCTTCGCGTCCGCTCGCTGTCGGAGGAGACGGTCTCCCGGGGTGGAGTGGTGTTGGCGATAAGCCTAGACATCGTCAACGCTTTTAACTCTCTGCCCTGGGGTGCTATTAGGGAGTCACTTGTACACCATCGAGTGCCTACCTATCTACAGGGCATTGTCGGGGCATATCTGTATGACAGGTATATTCGGTATGTGGGTAGAGATGGTTGCATTCATCGTAGGGAGATAAGATGCGGGGTTCCACAGGGATCAGTGCTGGGTCCTCTTTTGTGGAACCTTGCATACGACGCGGTTCTGCGTGTCGATCTCCCCGCTGGCGTCAGTGTCGTTTGTTATGCTGATGACACATTAGTACTGGCCAGCGGGGACAGCTTTGAAGATACTATCCGGCTTGCTGAGCTCGGTGTGGCAAAAGTCGTGGTTGAAATCCAAGGACTGGGTCTGCAAATAGCGCCTCACAAAACGGAGGCTCTATGGTTCCACAAACGGCAGCGTGGTAGGGAATCACCCAGTTTGTCGGTTCGCGTTGGTGATGCGCAAGTCCAGGTAGGCCGATATATGAAATACCTTGGCATTACGCTGGACAGTCACTGGGGTTTCGAAGAGCACTTCAACCGCCTTGTTCCCCGGATCGAAAGGGTAGTAGGTGCGCTGCATGGAGTACTACCCAATCTCGGGGGACCTCGAGAGGAAGTTCGCCGCCTCTACGCTGGTGTCGTGCGATCCATGGCTCTATACGGGGCACCCGTATGGTCACACCGACTTTCAGGCGTCCAGCGTTTAAGAGCTAAATTTAACAGCTTGCAACGCAAAATAGCCATCAGGATTGCACGAGGATACAGGACAGTATCCTTTGAGGCGGCAACTATCCTGGCGCGCTTCCCACCCTTAGACATTTTGGCGGAAATGGACGCAAGGGTCTATGACCGAATCCGCAATTTCCGCCAAAATGGCGCAAGCGTGCCTCTCAGGGCGTTTGAGGTACTTAGGCGGCAAGAGCGGCGACACGCACTCGAACAGTGGCGCGAGCGGCTCCAGGAGCCGCGGTATGCACACAAGCGCGTTGTCGAGGCCGTTCTGCCGTGTTTCGAGTCCTGGTTAAGGAGAGGTGAGCGCATTACCTATCGTCTTGCTCAGGTATTTACCGGACACGGTTGCTTCGGTGAATACCTGAGTAGGATTGGACGTGAAGCCACGGCTAATTGCCACCATTGTGAAGGTGACCACGATACCGCACAGCACACGCTCGAAGAGTGCCCTGCATGGGACTCTGAGCGGCGGATCCTGGTTAACCAGATCGGGCAGGATTTGTCTTTGCCGACAGTAGTGTCAGCTATGCTGGCAGAGCCGACATCATGGAGGGTTGTAGCCTCCTTCTGTGAATCGGTTATGCTCCAGAAGGAGGCCGCAGAGCGGGATCGGGAGAAGGCCGATCCGGCTCGGAGACGAAGTCGACGGAGAGCTAACCGTCTCGGCGCTCATCCCAGATAGGATAAAAAGCCGCAACCCCACCATTACTGGTAGGGGAAAAGAAGGGTCATCGACTCTGAATAGACCCTCCAGTGTGTGTTCCTGTACACCGCGACGATTTTGGGAGGCTAACGGTTTCGCCCGTGGAGTGCCATAGGCATAGCACAGAGTGGGCACTGGTTTGATCCACCCGAGTTAACGGTGCCCTCTCTTATGTGCTGCGACGGCCGTGTGGTTTTAGTCGGTAGGAGTCCGACATATCCCTCGCCATTAGGTAGAGGGCATCCATGAGGATTTCCACACGATAATAAAAAAAAAAAAAAAAAAAAAAAAAAAGGTACCATTCCATAAATGTAGCATTCATCTATTCACATATACACCACACTAATCTACACTAATATTATAAAGAGGAAAGATTTGTATTTTTGTATGTAACGAATAAACTCAAAAACTACTAGGCCGATTTCAAAAATTCTTCCGTCATTAGAATGCTGCATTATCCCTGAGTAACATAGGCTATATTTATTACTAGAAAATATTAGGGATCCTTATTAAAACTTCAATAATGTAACCCAAGGTGTAAATGTTCACCCGTGCGAGCCAGGACGGACCGCTAGTATATTAAAAAGTGTAGGAAGAAAGAAGGAAGATTTGTTTGTTTGTAATCAATAAACTATGAAACTATTTAACGGATATTAATAATTCTTTATCATTAGAAAGCTACTTTATCCAGAAGTAAAATTGGCTATATTTTATTTCAATAATAATAAGATTTAAGCGTTAAATAATGCTATTCATATATGTACCGACTCTTACAGTCACAAATTTAATTCCACGAGGGCGAAGCCGCCGGCACAGCTAGTTCTAAATGCAGTAAGTACATACAGTTTAAAATATTTGTTATTCTTTGAGGTAAAGATGGCTTAGTAGTCAGAGCGTATTTATCCGGGAGGCGCAGGTTCTAATCCTGCTCACGACCGTATTCCTTTTCGATTTAATATTATAACTTTAGAATTCGCTAAGCATGCGTTAATGCTTCTCAAAGATTTATCTATAATTGTAATTCGCTCTTTAAAAACTAAAACAATAAATATTTTCATGATTTCACAGGTCATATTTACATGCACAGCATCACACCTGTATTCCCCGAAGGGGTAGGCTGAGGTGTAGACATTTGTACACCCATTTCACCGATGCTATAATTAAGTCCCATGTCATAGGTGGTGAGCATATTACCATCTACCGCCAAACTCCGGGCTGCTACAAAGAATTTTCCTGACAGAAAAATTCAATAACACTGCCCGACCCAGGAATCGAACCCGAGACCTCATGCTTAGCAGTCGCGCTTGGGACCACTAGACCAACAAGGGAGCTACATGTATTTTTTTTAATACGTATGTCCCTTATTTGGTCGTAGCTTTGGAAGTACAGCAGTAGTAGTAAGCAGGGGTACCAACTGTAAATCAGCGCTGGGCTCTCTGCGCCCAGCAAATTCTGAATCTGCTGCCCTTTCGGCATGGGCATACTTGACAGCATGATAAAAATTATCTACTCGTTTATGTTCCGTTATTTTCATTTTAATGTTTTTTTTTGTGTATAATTTTAATTTTTTTTATTCTTTTTGTGTTGTCGCTGTGTCCGTGTTGATTAAACGTCTTTTCTTTTTTTCTTTTCTTTCTTTCAGTGTAAGAAGTATTTGGTCATATTTCCCGTTGTATATCCCGAAGATCCCAAAAGAAAATATTCGAATTGTTAAAACTACACCAAGTAGAACTTTTGGTTCCTATTAAAGTAAAATTCCTTCTCTCCAGATCATTGAGAAGTTACAACGCGACGCAAACGCACCGAGCCGTAACACCCGTTCACATGGAATCACCCATTTGAAAAATTATGGACTTGAATAAACGGTAGCCAAAAATTCTTCATTTTCCTCCTAATTCTTCTCATGAAGTTGGAAATGAAAACAGTGGATAGAAAGATAATTAACTGAAATACTGGAGATGTAAAAGGTTCAGAATTTTCCCAGGAGGATGTATCAATAGCAAGTCATCATCATCATCATCATCCCCCGGCCCTTATCCCAATTTATTTGGGGTCGGCGCAGCATACCTATATACTGCATGCTGCTAAAGTTTTGGCTATGTTTTAATACCGGCCGCCTGCCTGTCGTTAGCCCACTTTGGGAATGCTGTTGTTGGTGGTAACCGCCACCGATACGGTCTCCTTCTATCTAGCTAGTATCCATACTTATATTATAAATGGAAAAATAACTCTGTTTGTTTGTATGTTTGTTTGTTACCTTTTCACGACTAAACGGCTAAACGGATCGTAATGAAATTTGGCAAGGAGATAAATTGGACTTCGGAGAAGGACATAGGCTACCTTTTGTCGCAGAGACGAAGTCGCGGGCACCAGCTAGTATTTTATAATTCACAAATACATATGGGAATAAGTATAAAAAGCGTCACATTACTAGATCATAATGTGCATAATTATATTCAAATTACTTGAGAAATTGAGGCCGTTTTCTTCAACAAAAGAAAACCTGTCCCGCCTCACCAGTCCACGGAAACATTGAAAGAAAAAGATGCGCCGTCAGTACACATGAGATGCATTTCCCGTGATATACAAAGCGTCGGAGGATTTCCGTTCGGAGCATTCGACGCGACTATAGCGCTTTCACGAGCTGTATTCAGCCCAGTTTAGGTCCTAAATACACTGTATGCGAGCGCGAGATAGTTTGAAATGTTTGAACGCTTTTCTCTGTCCTTTCATGTGTTTGGACGTCGCTTTAAGCTAGGATTATAGTGCTTCTATACAGAAATAGTATTTGAATTCTGAGTATTCAAATAGGTTCTGTTTCTGTATTCACATAATGTGAATGTTTTTTTTATATAGGGATTGAATAGATAGCAATGACGTCACCAAAAGACGTGTTAAAAAGAAGAATTTACGGTAGTGAGCAGAGTTCGAGGTGCCTTAGTGGTCAGAGCGCCTGGAGTATTTATCTAGGAGGTGCAGGTTCGAATCCTGCTCAAGACCGTATACTTTTTCCATTTAAAATTAAAACTTTTGTGTTTTTTTTTACTATCAAATATCCTGACTATTATTTTTAATTTACAATCTAGGCGATTCTAGACGCGCTAGACTATGTAATTTAATTTTAACCTAAATTGCTGTTCCAAACCTCTTGCTTACTGCCTACTTAAATTCTAAATATGCGTCCAATAACTTTTCTTATGAAGAGGAAGACCTCGACGAAGCTTTATACAACAAGTGAAGGAGAAAGTAGGAGTCGAGTCGTTTCAAAAGGTTAAAATGGCAGCAGAGGATAGAGAGCAATGGCGATCGCTCCACCGGCAAGAACTAAGCTCTTAAATTGAAGGAGAAGACTTGTACTTAGCTTGTTACACTCTCTTTTTCATGTCTTTGGCTAAGGCAGTATATGCGTAACTACATTTTGTCTGTATGTCACTTTACACTACAATAATTTGAATAGTTTTATTTGGTTGTCTCGCACTAATTCCATGTCAACAAGACGCTGAATCACCTAAATATTTACATGATGGTGTTGGTGTAGATTCTCTTCTTGAGCTTTTGGGTAATTCTTGAGTATTGGTTACGTCGTCCATATTTGGGTCCCAGTGGAGGTCGCCATTTTCACTGTGTGATTATATAAGTAGGTAAATTATTTTCGCGTAATAACTTTCATGAGACATATTCATATCAATTATTGTTCACCGGTTACTACTCACGTGCATTTTTCGGCATTGCCCGACTTGTTTGACTCATGACATCGCCTCGGGCTCACCTCTTCACTAACAGCTCCGTTCGAGTTCGAAACTAGTCGGGCAAACCCGAAAAAATGCGTACAAAAATATATTAAGTACCTTTCGTTATCCTCAGTTATCCTACGAATATTATAAACGCGAAAGTTTATATGTGTGGATATTTGTTACTCTTTCACGCAAAAACTACTGAACGGATTTGAATGAAATTTGGCACACAGATAGTTTATAGCCTGGATTAACACAAAGGATTTGACTTTTTATCCCGGCTAGACACCATTCTGAAGTTCACGGGCAGAAGCTAGTATAGCTATATATATATAGTAGTATATATATATTTGGTCAAACGGTTGTCAAGAAGCCTTGTCCTTATTGTTCCGCTTCCTTAACCAGTTTCATAGAGGGGTGAGTGCAGATGTCCGACTTTCACAAGCTGTCACGAGTGTCATGAAAAACGTGGGCGAGAAAACAGATTTCAGCCTTGAGAACATTCCTTGCACAGATTTATCCGGACGGTCCCGAAAGTAACGCTGAAATATGATACACAAACGTTTTATGTTTGTCTGAGTAAATGTATTGCATTTCTCGTTTTATTAGCATGGTACTTTGGCGGAACAGAGAGCAATTCCCTATTTACAACAGACGGGCTCGAGTATAAGTAACAGTCGCCGTCACACAGATCGATTGATCAATATTAAGCTATACATTTTGCCACCGTTGGTCTATCAAAGAATGACAATAGTTTTATATCGACAAGTCTCCATGCCTGCGAGAGTACATTCTCAAATCACTCAACTCTCAAAACCAACTCAAAAGACCTACGGGTCATCAAATTTTGAGGCATCTGAGTAAATGTCTGAAATTTGACGAGTAGTCTCATAATGTTATATCACGTTACGGAGTAAGTTGATTTCAAAAGCTGATAAGCAGTCGCTCTATGTAAAATACAGATAAGCTGGATCCAATTAGACTGGAAGCCGACTTCGACGTATAAAAAAATGGCTAAGCAGCTTTAAAGGACACCAATTATCATTTCGAGTTACACTAACAAATTCTAATCTCCTCTAAATTTTTATAAATCTGACGAATTGCGTTTCTCAAGGTATACCGTACAAGGAATATCTATTGGCAGATATTCCTGTGTATACGAGGAGTCGAAGACATAGTTTGAGGTCCGAGCAAAATGCCGGAATGAATACATTGGGCACAGAATGTGTCAAGGCATTTTCGAAATAGCAACATTAAGGAGGTGGAGGAGGTTGATGACCTTGATATAGCATAAGGTTATGACAACCCTTAATTTCCTTTTGCTAAGATGATTGTAATAAGTCATTTATTTCCCTGCTAGGTTACTCTTGAAATTAATTATGTTTGATAGCTGTGCCCGCGACTCCGTCCGCGTGGATGTCGTAAGTAAATAACAAATGTTCGATGTGATTCTTTAAATTGGCATTCCTTTTTTATTTATGAACTGATGGACATGAAACAAACACTTAATGTTAAGTGAAGCTTACCACAATATATTAGTGAAAACCACATCTAAATCGGATAAGCCGTTTCTGAGATTAGCGTGCACAAATGCACAGACAAACAGATAAACAGACAAACAGACAAAAATTCTAACAATCATTGTTTTGGGTGCTATTTGCGTTGATAAAGGTCCCAATAATATTTTTTCTCATATATCTTCCTACAGACAGCGATCCTTTACAGTTTTATTATATGTATTGATTAATATTATACTAACGCTTTCAGTTCATTTTTTATTTCAAATTGGTCCAAAAATCCTTGGAAAATCAGGATTCTAATACGAAAGTGTACTACAAGCATGAGGTGACTGACTAAAACGTGAATTCGGGTTTAATTTATTCATTGGATTAAGATTGATATTTCATTCAATAGTAACCCTATTGGTTCGATAATTCTAGCATTCAAGATGCAATTTGCCCCTTCCAATTATTCGCAACTATGTCAATTACGAAACCTCATCACATAAAGTGAGTCTCAATACCAATAAAGTCTTCCGGCATTATCAATATTTATAGAGACGATACAGAGCGGCAATCACGGTATATTTCCCTGCAATATATTCCCTTAGGGAATATAAAGACACATAGATTTCGTATCTTCAATAGCGACATAGTGGTGCACGAGGCATTTATTACTTTTTGTGGAGATACGCCGCAATATTGAGTGTGTTTGTCGAAAAGTTGAGGTAAACATACATAAAACATGAGAAATAAAATTGTTAGTTACGAGTTCTGATTTAAGTGCGAATAGTCACAAGAAAGCGTTGATGTTTTAGAACATTCCATTTACGGTTTTTGGATTTCATGTCTGTAACGCCTAACATTTACGTGTCTGATAACCTGAAAAATGTGCTTTAAACAGAGATTTGATTGTAATAAATTATTCTTATCTGTTAAGTTATTTTTTTATTGCCCAATATGTTCGGCCTCGAACTGACTTAAGGCTTGCCTCTAGAGCCAAATATTGTGGGTTCATACCTGGCATGTACCAGAGTTCCTTATTTAATGTCATCATGTACATTCTTAGTTAATCTAAGACCATCACAGATGTGGGGTGATGGACCGTGAGGAAATCTTGACTGTAATCGCTAACTCGTAGTGTAGTGATCAATGCTTGTCCTCTCTATGAAAAGTGGCAGTGCTATATAATAAGTATCGACTGGTTATGTATCTATGAAAAGTGGCAGTGCGATAAGTATCGACTGGTTATGTATCTATGAAAAGTGGCAGTGCGATAAGTATCGACTGGTTATGTATCTATGAAAAGTGTCAGTGCGATAAGTATCGACTGATTATGTATCTATGAAAAGTGGCAGTGCGATAAGTATCGACTGGTTATGTATCTATGAAAGAATTTTATTCTATGTAAAGATGACCAACTCGCAGTGAGTTAATGGTGATCAATGCTCGTGCCTTCTTTCTATGAGAAGAAGCAGTGGGAGAGTTATAGACTGGTCATGTTATGTCTCTTATAAGCATTTCATTTTATGTTAAGATTACTTTAGTCAAATTAAACGTGATGCCTAAGCTATTGTAATATACGTGTGTCCATAAATTTGGCACAAAACATTCCAAAGACAACATTAAACTAAATTTAACTTTAATAAACGCACGAACAATCCCACAAACTGTTAGTGAAACATATTCCACGTATTGTCACGAGTAAACTTAATAGTTGACTCGAGTCACTAAGAGTTGTTGATTGTTGTTTGAAAGCTGTTACTTGCTTCCATAACTTAATGGAAGGAGACAGTTGTGTTTTGCTTGTATTACTAATATGTGGTGAGACACGCTGTAATGGATGATACTGAATTACCGGTTGGGAAATGGAAATAATATAGCATAGCATCACGTATTCCCCGGGGGGTAGGCAGAGGTGTAAGCATCGGAGTTGTACCCCCACATTTTACCAGTGCTGTTTTGAAGTCCATGTCGTGACCCTATCGTTCACAATACGAAACTCCAATCTGCTACTGAGAATTATCAGAATTAACAGAAAAATCCAATAAAAGTTTGACAAGTTGGTCAAACTTTTATTGGATTTTTCTGCAATATATATTTTATTATATTATATATTTTAGCAAAATTGTTAAATCAAGCATTTATATTCCTCTGTAGGTAATTTTATTACGTATTTTTTTTCTTTTTTATCTAAACCTATTTGCAAAGGGTACCTTCAGAAGGGACCGGACTTTCTGGGATGATGTCTGATGAGATATTAACATATTTTAAACCCTCACTCACTTTTAGGCACCTACGCAAGAGATACAAGATCAATTTCGTAAACTTCACCATAATCATTCCGTCTACATCCACGTATTCGCTTCTGATGTGAGATTGAAAATGAGCCTCGCACAATGGTGCTTATGCACAGATATAGATTGAACTAAACATAGCCAGTGTACATACATTGCGCGCCATTATAAAAGAGGTGCATTACGCCTACTTTGGGGCTACCCAAGGTAGGCTCGTTTTTAAGGCTCTCAATTCGACTGTACGTTTTATTTTTGTATGTTTGTTACGCGATTATTCTGTCAATTATGAATTAATTTTGATGATTCCTTTTTTGTGTCGCAGGTTATACTTCAGAGGTGGTTCAAAACTAGTCCAGAACTTTTTGAAAAAATCAACAAAAACAAAAAAAGTACAGATGACGTTTAGATTTGCTTCAGCAAAAGTTTTGTTGAGGACTTTCAATGTCTAAGTTTGTACATGTGGGTAGACAAACTTAGTCTTGAAGTCGGCATTTGTTTAATTATCAAAAAAAAAAAAACTTTTTATACGTTGCTAAGATCAGTCTGCTACCAACAATTTCCATAGTAAGACACAATATTCTATCAAAAGTACTTAGCCGAATGAATGGATATTTTGAATTCAATGAAGGCACACAAAATCTGACATTTGGTTTTCGTACAAATAAACGTGCTTGCGCTATCTAGTTAAATTTAAATCTGTGTGTTCACGCATGTAAATCACACGGTGTCCCCGACAGGTGCGTTCTCAAAGACTTGCAGATGCGAACATACCTATAATGATGGCTCGTCCCGTAAATTTACTAAATGTGAGATAAAAGATGAGATTATAATTAAATTAATATAATAAAGTCAGAAGGGAGGCTTTGTTAATTATGGCAGCAGTGGCATATGTAGAGTTACTTTCCAGGAAACTGTTACTTTACACACACTAATGTAAAGAAAGGAAAAGTAAGCAATGTAGTAAAAATACAGGAACGAATTAAATATTCTTCCTTGATTTGAAACAAAAAGAATATTAAAATCTCCGTAGCAATTAGCCTAATGGTATAATTTATTATGCTAATTATAAAGCGGGTCGGTCATTTGCAGATACTAAGTAGTTATTGCATAGCTAGCCTTTGTAACTACATCAGAACCTGGCGCATGGATAACATTTGGTATGGCATAGCTTGATATAAGGAGACCGTATCGGTGGCGGTTACCACCAACAACAGCATTCCCAAAGAGGGTTGACGTCAGGCAGGCGGCCGGTCATAAAACACAGCCAAAACTTTAGCAGCATGGCAGATATAGGTATGCTGCGCCGACCCCAAATAAATTGGGATAAGACTGACCGACCAGCTTAATCATCATCATACCCCTGCCTATGATGATGATTAAGCTGGTCGGTCATTTGCAGAGACTAAGTATTTATTGCATAGCTAGCATTTGTACCTAATAGCAAGAATTTTAGTAACGTCAATTTAGTATTTTTTAATTCTGCTTCTCGCATGGTTGAAAAATCTATACAGCCTCGAGTATAAGCCGCGTAGGCCTCAGAACATACACACATACATATGCACATGATTTAGAAATGTCAGTACTGGTGTGCCTTGGATTCGAAACCATATGGGTCTTGCCAGTAACGGTCATATCTGTAGGCTAACATTAAAGTTACAATATTAAATGGAAAAAGAATACGGTCGCGAGCAGGATTCGAACCTGTGCCTCTCGGATAAATACTCCAGGCGCTCTGACCACTAAGCCATCTCGGCCTCCGTTCACTACCGTGAATTCTTGTTCCAAATTTTAAGACGTCTTTTAGTGACGTCATTGCTATCTATTCAGTCCCTATACAGGTAACCGAGCCGACACGACTAACTTTGCAGTTCATATAATGTCGTAAAGATGCAATTATCTTAACAATTAAAGATAAATATTTGAAAAGCATTAACGCATGCTTAGCGAACTCTCCAGTTACAATATATAAGTTTAGAGTTCGCTAAGCATGCGTTAAAACTTTTCAAAAATTTATCTTTAAAGGCTAACATTACTTAATTTATTTATAAGATACTAAGATTTTTTGTGTGTAATATGTCATTTTTTTAAATGATTAATATCTGGAATATTTGACACTATTTTTATAAAATATGGTTAGCATCACCGCATCTTCTGCTTTACATATTAAGTTTTCTGTGTTGGCCATAAAAATTGATCATGTGCGTTTCAATACAAACTAAAATAAATCCAAATTAAAAAAAAAACAGTCATCAGTTTCGAACAGTGCATTCGCTTCACGAATAAATAATTTGGAAGCCATTAAACAAATATGAATGAATATGATGAAAGTACATCATTGCAATTTTAAATTTTAACCAATTTTTGTTAATACCAGTTTTTAACGAGCGAATGTGTATTTAAATTATCATCACTTTGTTTTGATGTTGGCAAAAGAAACTTGTCAGAAATTGGGTTTGTCTCAACTTAAAACTATGAAAGTCAAAATTTCAATGGTCTTTGATAGTATGTCAAAATTGATCTCAAAATATGTAGCCATACGGCTACATATTTTGAGATCAATTTTGACAGTTTGTGAGAATGTATGATGATGGTTTGACATGTTTAATTTAATGTAATGATTATATTTACAAATGATAATTATAATCGAATTATTCTAATATTGTTATTAATTGTGAGATTTTAAACTTCCCTTAATTCAATATTAAATGGAAAAAAAATACGGTCGCGAACAGGATTCGAACCTGCGCCTCCCGGATAGATTCTCCAGGCGCTCTGACAAACTAAACCATCTCGACCTCTGCTCACCACCGCGAATTCTTCTTCCATATTTTAACACGTCTTATGGCGACGTCATTGCAATCAATTCAGTACTTACAAGTGACCGAACCGACACGACTAACTTTGCAGTTAATACAATGTCGTAAAGAATGCAATTACCTTAATAATTCAAGATATGTCTTTGAAAAAGCATTAACGCATGCTTAGCGAACTCTAAAGTTACAATTGTAACTTTCCATTTAATATTGTAACTTTAGAGTTCGCTAAGCATGCGTTAATGCTTTTTCAAAGACATATCTTGAATTATTAAGGTAATTGCATTCTTTACGACATTGTATTAACTGCAAAGTTAGTCGTGTCGGTTCGGTCACTTGTAAGTACTGAATTGATTGCAATGACGTCGCCATAAGACGTGTTAAAATATGGAAGAAGAATTCGCGGTGGTGAGCAGAGGTCGAGATGGCTTAGTTGGTCAGAGCGCCTGGAGTATCTATCCGGGAGGCGCAGGTTCGAATCCTGTTCGCGACCGTATTCTTTTTCCATTTAATATTGTAACTTTAGAGTTCGCTAAGCATGCGTTAATGCTTTTTCAAAGACATATCTTGAATTATTAAGGTAATTGCATTCTTTACGACATTGTATTAACTGCAAAGTTAGTCGTGTCGGTTCGGTCACTTGTAAGTACTGAATTGATTGCAATGACGTCGCCATAAGACGTGTTAAAATATGGAAGAAGAATTCGCGGTGGTGAGCAGAGGTCGAGATGGCTTAGTTGGTCAGAGCGCCTGGAGTATCTATCCGGGAGGCGCAGGTTCGAATCCTGTTCGCGACCGTATTCTTTTTCCATTTAATATTGTAACTTTAGAGTTCGCTAAGCATGCGTTAATGCTTTTTCAAAGACATATCTTGAATTATTAAGGTAATTGCATTCTTTACGACATTGTATTAACTGCAAAGTTAGTCGTGTCGGTTCGGTCACTTGTAAGTACTGAATTGATTGCAATGACGTCGCCATAAGACGTGTTAAAATATGGAAGAAGAATTCGCGGTGGTGAGCAGAGGTCGAGATGGCTTAGTTGGTCAGAGCGCCTGGAGTATCTATCCGGGAGGCGCAGGTTCGAATCCTGTTCGCGACCGTATTCTTTTTCCATTTAATATTGTAACTTTAGAGTTCGCTAAGCATGCGTTAATGCTTTTTCAAAGACATATCTTGAATTCCCTTAATTCGAAAATTTAACTAAAATTAGTTAAAGTTTTATCTATACATTGTGTTATTGGCTTAATTCCATTACATAAACATGCAATATTAGATAAATTTCTGACTAAGAGAGGCTATTCAGTAGTAGACTTATATAGGTCTATAGATTCTTTCTTTCGTGGTACCTATTACTAGTTTACAATATAGGAAGTGACTTTGAACCTCAAACTGATAACAGCGTTTGGTCCTTCGGTCCAACTGTTTAATGTGTGAGGTAGGCTATAACTACTAACATGTCTACAAATCTAGTGTTATCAAAAAGTTTGCTGTTGACATAATGATAAAATGCTTAGTTAAAATGTAAGTCTAAATTATTTAATCTGTACTATACAGTAAAGTGTAATGAAGATAAATTGCTGGTGACACATTGTATTTCTAAAACAAAACAATTAATACAACCGACTATTATTTTATAGCGCAGACACTCGGTTGTTAAATGAGTAGATAATAAATTGTCCTTTGTTGTGTGATAAACATAATCTAAGCAAATATTCTTACGGCTTTTTATATTTTTTTTAGATAAACATATTGACATTAGCAGAGAGAATTCTCGCTTCGCGGGTTTCTAGTTTAGATAGAATTCTCGCTTAGACGGGTTCCTAGCTTAGATATAATTCTCGCTTAGACGGGTTCCTAGCTTAGATAGAATTCTCGCTTAAACAGAATTCTCACTTAGACGGGTTTCTAGCTTAGACAAATTTCTCGCTTAGACGGGTTTCTCGCTTAGACAGAATTCTCGCATGTGTTAACAAAAATAATATCTGGGACAATACTACATAATAATGTTAGTTTTAGGTAGAATAAAATAGAACAAGTACAAAGAAATTTAAGTGTGAACAAACTGGCCTGATTTTGAACGCGTAATTATATTTCTTTTTTTTTTTATATGTATCCACGCGTAATCTTTTACAGATTAGTCCGATTTTGATGGCTCTTTTGCGAGTTGTGAATTGAGTTTTTTGAGTTACGTAATTTACACTTCATTCGGTTACGTAAGTTGCTTAAGTTAATGTGCATCGTCATGTAGCACAAACCGGACCTTTATATGAAACCAAATGCAGCATAAATTCCGCAACCCAAAAAAATATGACTCACAACTACAGCTTTCAAAATTACTTGAAGCGATAAAACCGCAAATATTTCGGCGGCATATGCTTCGGAGGTTCGGACCAAAAAAATTGGGGTCTTCGTAAATTAATTGACGGCCAACGCCTAGGACGCGTATCAAATCAGATGTCAGTTTATATAAAATTGATTTTATCACTTGTATTGAAGTCGATGCACTGTCGGGATTTTTAGGTAGGTACTGGACAATGCGTCGATTCGATACCAACAAATGGACGAGTTTAATAATTAAAGTGTTTCAAGTAAACCACCGTTTGGCTAGGAAGATGTCTCTGTATATGAACGATAAGCATTATAATGTAAACAAACTTAAGATAAGTCACCATTGTTTAGTTATTATAGAAGTTAGTCCTGTACCTACTGTTGTTTGATTTGAACACTCGGTAATGTGAATACGTGAATGATATTTGATTATTGTAGACCTAGACCGTATACAAGTGCTTCTATCTTTTTTTAAGGTGCGTGAACGAGTATACTCTTGCCGAGGTTGCCGTGAATGAAGCAGTGAGTCCGGGAACCCGGTAAAGGTTAGTGGAGGATTGTTTTTAATTATAGGAATCCAAAACAGCATTCATGATGAACTTTCCACGCATACGAAGAAAAATAGGGGAGCCACTGATGCCTGACTTTTTTATAAGATTTTCATAAATAGATATGAATTATTGTTCAACGGTTACTAGTCACGTGCTTTTGTCGAGATTGTCCGACTAGTTTCTAACGCCCTTAGTCATGAAATGAGCCCGCGGCTATGTCGAGAGTCAAACTCATCGTCATCGTTCGTTCGAGTTCGAAACTAGTCGGGCAATCCCGAAAAATGCACGTGAGTAATAACCGGTGAACAATCATTAATATGAATAATGCCTCACGAAAGTAATTTTTTACCTAGATACGAGCAGTTCTTTGTCACGTGTAATCTATTTAAATAAAGTAGAATTTAGAAGAATACATTGTTGAAACACGTCGGCTTAACAATTTCCTCTAATTACGCACGACGAAACACATGAGATATCACTCAAGGGCAAGGCTATTGTAATATCTAAATGAGGTACATATATTACTATAAACCGAATTTTTGCACGGACCGTGTTGAAATGTAAATTTGCTTCTTCAAATTGCGAATTTCTACGATTAGTTTTTTGTTATTTTTGATTTTGTCTTAAATTTGCGACTGTTTATTTTTCATTTTTGTTAAAATTTGTCCTCCATTTTTCCACAGCACAATTGCAAAAGAATACATACAAATCATTTTACATAAATTTTAAATAAGTTTATAGTTATTAGTAATGTACAGGTTATTGGGCTGATATGAAATAAAATCACGAATGAATCTATCTATAATAAACACTATTGATTGAGTCATAATACTCATAATTATCACAATTTTTTTGTGATAAATCATAATGTAACTACTAAATAAATGAAGTTATAAATTCTAAAACTCCGCCTCCTGAATAAAATAAAAGGTAGATAAAAAATCCGTGATTTTTAACCGACTTCAATAAGGAGGAGGTTATCAATTCGTCAGTATATTTCTTTTTGTATGTCCGTCGATATCTTCGCCAGTTGTGAACCGATTTCACGGAATCTTTTTTTTCTTTAATAATATTATGATTATTGTTTAAACTTTTTATGTAAATAATGATCTACAATTATCTAATTATGTTATTTATTTATTTTTTTATTTATTTATTTGTTATGTCATTGTTTTGTTGCATAGATGGTAATATTTACTGTTTTAAATTTAGTTAGGTAACTATAAACACTCATGTTACATGATTTTTTTTATGTACCTAGTTATTCGCGAACACGTATTGCTTTTTTGCATGAATAAAATAATTAATCATAGTCAAGAATTCAAGATTTTAGTTAATAAGATATAGAAAAAAAAATGTCTTAGACTAAGTGATTCTATGCTAGCTAGTTTTAGTAAAAACGACGACAAGCGTGGACAAATACGGTAGCATCACGTCATAATTTTATTGCTTCAGTCCTTCTAGGCGCCGGAAACTTAGTGCACCGTGCGGTCTATCATCCGGTCACGGCACACCGGATGGTATGTGGCATCCTTGAGTAAAGGAAGCACCAAGGTTTACATACATTAACGCAACTCTCATGCACTTTACGTTTTATTAGGTACTTAAAATGTCAATGTCTACCGGTTTCCGTATCTGTACCTACTACGCGCGGAGCTATTTAAAAATGCATTGACTTTACTTAATCCAAAAGAGTTTTCTAGTATAATACTATATGTTATCATCATTATTGGGCCAACTGCCTCGTTGGTCTAGTGGTCCCAAGCGCGACTGTTGAACAGGAGGTCTCGGGTTCAATTCCCGGGTCGGGCAAAGTGTTATTGAGTTTTTCTGTTAGGAAATTCTCAGTAGCAGCCCGATTTTTGGAATTGTGCCCGGTTGATGGCAATAGGCTCACCACCTATTACATGAGACTTAATAACAGCATTGGTGAAATGTGGGTGTACAATTGTGTACACCTCTGCCTACCCCTTCGGGGAATACAGGCGTGATGCTATGTTATGATGCTATGTTATGATGCTATGTTATCAATATAAAAAATAAAAAACTGTTTACCGATGTCTGACATAGTTTCTGGTGTGAATTACTTGAATCTAATTAAATCATTTTTCAGGAGTTCAGTTCCAGTTATGAAAATAAATTGACCGTGAAAAATCTTGAGGAAAATTGCCAATTGTAAGGACAAATGGATTTTCCGAAATGAAGAGTCCTGTTAATTTTTCTCATGCTCCTTGGTGAATATTTCATATACTTAGATATTATTTGAATGTAATTTTGTAACTATATGTGCGGATACCAAAAACCCGGTGGCCCGGTTAGTGGAGTGAACCTGGCGCATGAATAACATTTGGTGTAACATAGCTAGAAGGAGACCGTATCGGTGGCGGTTACCACCAATAACAGCATTCCCAATGAGGGTTGAAGTCAGGCAGGCGGCCGGTCATAAAACATTGACAAAACTTTAGCAGCATGCAAATTCAAAAACAATTAAAAAGTGGAAGATGAATACATGCTGCGCTGACCCCAAACAAATTGGGATAAGGGTAGGGGGATGATAATGTGCGGATACCAAGTTTTTATATTCCCAGTCTAAATGAAAAATAAATTTATTAATGTCCCTATTCAGGTAAACAAAAATTATAGTGTTAATATATATTCAATTATTTTATAATAAGCATTACAATTTTAAACCTTACAATCACGGATCTTAAAAAAGTATGGACGTAGCGTTGCGTACGACATGTGAGAAGCATTCCTAGTCATCAAATTTCGCTTGTCATACACGAGCTAAACGCATACAAATACTTCTTAAAACTCATCCACTCGGCAGCAGTACGCTGCGTATGTGTGTACGCAATCTATGCTCCGCTTATGACAAGGCAAGGTTACATCTATTTTTTTTTTTCATATCCGTGCCTTACGACATTTTACCTACCACACATAAAGCCTACCTAATTTATGCCGAAGAATTCGTGGTATCACCAGTTTACCTTGTCAAAAGTATTAAAATACTCATAGTTGAAATAAAAAATTAATCTTCGGAAGGTCTTGCAAATTGTCCTTTCTGAAGATTAATGAAATAAGTCAGGAATTTTGATCATTCCTTCATCCAAAACTTTGCTGAGTCAGCGGCCTACAGTAAAATATTTCATGAAGAAAATACCTTGCTTTATTTAAATTCGTTTTAAATTGAACTGTAAAAGGAACACGATTTTCTTGACCTCGTACGGAATTCATGATGTCCGAGTGCGTTTGTTTTATGTGGGGACAGTCATATTGGCTTTATTTCCTATTCTTCAATCTCAATGGAATTCAAATTTGTCATTATAAATTAGTTCTGGGCAGTATTTGACCCAGATACCATGGAATAAAAATGGCAATTTACTTTTGTGTAAAATATCGATTACCCCGCATATCGGGTACCGTTTTTATTGAAGACTTGAAATGTATGACCGGATACGAAGTACGCATATCGTTTATTTTCCGATTGTTTTGAGTAATTTCAATGAGTACTTAGGTGTTAAAAAATCTTTCAACTATGTGGTTAGTTAGTGTTGAACTAAGGCCCAGGCGCGAGCAGCATAAAAAAATGCACCAAATTTTTCGAAAATTTGGATTTAAATTATTTACAAAGGAAAAATTCTGAAACAATAGTAGGTACGTAAAGTTAAGGCCAACTGTATAGCAGATATTGTAAATAGCAAAGACAAATATTCATCTCAAACAGGCTAACCAGTCTGTTTCTATTTGTGGAAGTCTCATGGACGTGTAATTTAGCAAGTAGGTAGGTATGTTTTACCATTAATTTATTTTAATTATTAAATATGTTCAGTAATCCTTGTATAGAAAAACAGTAATGCTGCTCAGTTATAGGGAATGGATGCAACTTTTAAATTTAGACGTTAAAAAAATATCCATTTATGTAGGCACGGCACCTAAGTCGTATATCGGTCTCAAGGGCGAGTATTGAGTGTAGGGTTCTGAATTCGATTGCCGGGTCGGGCAATGTAATTGGGTTTAT
Source organism: Xylocampa areola (assembly GCA_935421205.1). Taxonomy (NCBI): domain Eukaryota; kingdom Metazoa; phylum Arthropoda; class Insecta; order Lepidoptera; family Noctuidae; genus Xylocampa; species Xylocampa areola. The sequence continues at coordinate 21,799,955 of OW285200.1, read as the reverse complement.
CTGTTAGGAAATTCTTCAGTAGCAGCCCCGACTTTGTGATAGTGGCCGGTAATAGGCTCACCATCTAGGTATATTATAACAGTTTTGGTGAAATGTGGGCTCCCAACTGTGTGGGTACATGTACTTAAATCCCTGCATAACCCTCGGGGAACACAGGCGTGAAGCTGTGGTATAGCATTGGTTACTTAAAAAAGTACAAATATTATTGTACAAGATGCTCACAAAATTATCTTAAGAGCCTCTCTTGAAACCAAATCTTATAATCTGAGAAGTACAAAATTGTTCTTCATAACAATAAAAATCTATTGTATCTGGTAATTATCGAGCCAACAGAATAAATCTGCTCGTTTGACCTTGGAAATATCTATGTCAGTTCTATTTTATTTTTATTTTATTTTATTTATTAGGGACAAAAAACAGTCATATGTTACAGGTTAACAACAACAAGTATATCTTAAATTAACATTAAAAAACATATAACCCACACCATTGTCCACGAATTAGACATAAGGTTAAACAGAGTAAAAGAGACAGAATATTAAGAGTCGAAGTATTGACCCGTTTAAAAGAAATATAAATGCAACTGTTTATTTTAACTGCGGCTAAGCAGATAAGAGCTCTATGGCCTTTTTTTTGAACTGTAGGTTAGATAAAGAAAATATATCAAGCTCCATAAAATGTTTGTTATAAGTCTCAACGAGGCGACGAAGAGGTGCACGTGCCCCGGCGTTAGTCTTGCATATGTCTGTGTGAAAAAGTCGAGGCACGCGCACCCCTCGTCGGATAACAATTCTGGGTACTGTATAGCATAATTTATTTGTTAAGTCAGTGCAATCAAATCTATTATTGCATAAGCCATGCAGCATCATGACGACTAGGACCAAACGCCTAGACTCCAAACTGAGAATTTTGTATCGTTTTAATGATTGTGTGTACGGAAGCTTAGAATGATAACATCTATAATTCATTGAACGTAGAAACTTATTCTGTACCATCTCAATTCTATAGCTGTACTTGTCATAAAAAGGATTCCAAATCGAGACAGCATATTCAAGCTGAGATCTTATTAAAGTCTTGTATAATAATAAGAATGTAGAGGGTCGCACAAAGTCACTAGATGATCTCATGACGAAACCATACATTTGAAAGGCCTTGTTTACAACATTGTCAACGTGTTTATCTAAGTGTAAACAGGAGTCCAGAATAACACCTAAATCACGGACTGCGTTCACATTTTCAAGGCGCACGCTGTTAAAAGAATAATTAAAATTGATTTTATTTTTATTCTTCGTAAATGTGATGGTGTGACATTTGGGAAGACTAAGAAAGAGTTTGTTTTCAGTGCAGTATGTCTGAAGTCTATCTAGGTCATTTTGGAGGAGTAAGCAGTCTTGTAAATTTTTGCAGGAATTGTAAATTTTAATGTCATCAGCATACATCAAAAAGTTTGAATTAATAAAACAGTGTTTAATGTCATTGATGAATATGATGAAAAGAAGAGGGCCCAGTATGGAACCCTGCGGAACCCCAGACTTAACAATTATAGACTCAGACTCATAACCATTGACAACAACCCTCTGAGTCCTATTAAAAATATATGAAACAAACCAACGCAGCAAATTACCTCGTATCCCATTGAAAGCAATTTTCTCCATAAGAAGTGTGTGATCCACCTTGTCAAATGCCTTCTGAAAGTCCGTATACACAGCGTCAACTTGAACTTGCTTATCCATATTCTCAAATAAATAATTAGTGAATGTCATGAGATTGGTCGTGGTGGAACGACGTTTGACAAAACCATGTTGTTCCGGTATGATGAGTTGATGGATATGAGGATACAGCGCACCGTGCACTAAACCCTCAAAAACCTTGGACAAGGTGGAGAGAATGGAGATGGGGCGGTAATTCTCTACATTGCCTCTGTCACCACTTTTATATACAGGAGTAATAAACGCACGTTTCCAAATAGTGGGAAAAATACCCTCACGTAAACATTTATTAAAGATAATATGTAATGCAATGCATAAGTTATCAGATGTTTTTATAAAAATGTGGGGGGGTAAACCATCAGGCCCAGCTCCTTTTGAAGCATCTAAGGATTTAAATGCGGTACGTATAGCTTCTGTGGACAAGTAAATATCGGATAGGCATGAGGAATTCTCTGTATAATAATTAGACGGTTGCCATTTGTTGGGGTCAAAGGTGGATGGTTCATAAACGGAACAGAAGAAAGATGAGAAAAAATTGCAAATATCTGTGCCATCATTGGAAGAAATATTTCCAAAATACATACTGGCAGGAAAGTTGGCTTTACTCTTTCTAGCTGCAATGTAAGACCAGAAGTACTTAATATTTTTAGGAATACTATCTTCAACTGAATCAATATATTTCCGATAACATTTAATGGATTCACTATGAAATAACCTGCGATAGTTGGAAAACTTTGTATAATCAGAAACATTGTTGTACTTCTTCCATTTAAGCCAGGCGCGTTCCTTACTTTTAAAAATTCTTATTAAGGATGGTGAAAACCAAACAGGGAAGTTTGAATTTTTGGTTCTAGTTAACGGAACGTGAGATCTGATAATTCCGTATAATGTCTCATAAAATATGTTGACGGCCCGTTCCGAGGAAAGATGGGACAGTGCCTTGTCCCAGTTGACTTCACCAAGTTCGTAAATTATGTCCTCATAACTAGCTTTATGAAAATTATACCTAAGTTTAGAGCGGCATTTCATGGGAGTGAATTGCATATTCATACAAGTTATTGTGGCAAAAGGTGGATGGTGAGTATCGGGATCCAGTAGAGCATTACATGACACCGTTTGGCAGTCCACATTGGAGACAAACAAATCTAGTATTCGACCTATACCGTTTCTAGTTGTGTTATATTGTAAACCATTTATAGAACCAATGAAGTTTGTTAAAGTTCGTCCGGTAGAGTTTGTAGCTTGCGGAATTGCATAATTTCCTTGATCAGTCCAGTCTATGTCAGGCAAATTAAAATCTCCGACAATAAAACACGACTCGCTGGAAGCACTGTTGGCAAAGTCTTGCAGTATATCTAAGTAATGTGAATATATTTCATCCCGTGTTCGTGGAGGAATGTACGCGGCACAAATGATATGGCGTGTATTATGACAGGATCCAGGTAGTTGTACCATAACTTGTTCAACTTCGGCGTGGACCGATTGTGTCGTCATTTTAGAAGGCCGCAGCCCACGAAGTACTGCCACTAGAACACCCCCTCCATCACGTTTTTTGGTTACAAAACGGTCGCGATCATGTCTGAATACTATATAACGATTATCAATAAACTCGTTGTCATTAATATTAGGAATAAGCCAAGTTTCAGTCAGTATGATAACGTCATACGAATAAGACATTATATTCATATAGAGTGTATGCAACTTTGTACGGATCCCTCTACAATTCTGGTAACACATCACAATATTATTAGTAGCCATTTGTAGACAATATACAACAATAAATTAATATATAATGACATTTTATGGCATTCTAACAGCAATCTCGAGTAGACAATCCAGTAAGTAAATAAGAGAGCACATAACTTTAAAGAGATACAGTTGATAGATATTTGCATATATAATTTATATACGTTAGGAAGACAAGACATTACATGACAAAGCCATTGCACGACTGAGACATATTTACAATATTGAAAGAGTTTTATCATTGGCATCAGTTGCATAAAGCATATAAGTAAGCTAGTAGGACAAAGAAACATTATCGAGCAGGCGCTGATACTTTTGATTCCTATATATGGAGACATCGGGTATAAGCTGAACTTAGCGTAAAAAACCACAGTTAGTTTCAAGTAATCAAATTGTGTTTTCGGTAAGGGCCTTCTCGGTACTAGTACTGGCAACAATTTTATTGAAGTCTTCATCAGAACGAATCGCAAATGCCTGAGTTCCGTCGCGCTCACGCACGAGAACCGTAGCGTTTTTGATCCACACATATTTAAATCCATTCTTGCTAGCGACTTTTCTAGTTTCACGAAATAAAGCTTTATTTTTAAGCGTTAGATGTTCATTAATATAAACAGATACTGGAGCGCCTGAAATTCCTATTTGGTCAGACTTTATGCTCTTCGTTTTTCGATAGGCGCTGATCAAGTTGTCGCGAATAATCCGCGATTTGAATTTTACAATAACATTCTTCGGTTTGCTATCTTTTTGTTGGGCATGCGGCACTCTATGGATTGATATAATGTCATTATGAGACACAGGCATATTAACAGCTTTGCTAACCGACTCCATAATCGTCAGCAGGTTTTCACTGCGTTTTTCGGGCAGATTACAGATTTCAATGTTGGAATGGCGTGCCTGTTGCTCCATTGAATCAATTTTCGCTTCGAGTTTGGCCACCAACTGATTACTGCCGCCGCAGGCCGCCTGATCTAAGCGTTTCACAAACTCTTTATGTTCACACTCTAAAGTATCCAGGCGGGTCTTCATCTCCTCATAGTTCTTATTGAAAAATTGAATAGATTTTTCTATTTCCGAATTAGATTTTTGAATATTGAGATTCTGTTGTTTTAACTCAGAAACCTCCAAAACCAATTTATTAAGGATAATATCCTGATCGGCTTTCCATGACCGCAGCATGTTTTTCAATTCCTCGAATCTATCTTGTTCTATACAGCTATCTTCACTACGAAAGCGTTTGTTACCCGGTCTTGTTGTAATATTAGCCAATTGTAAGTCGTAGATGTTAGTATCGGGAACCGAGGTGGTAGGAGATAGATCAGGCTCCGACCGAGTTTCCAGCAGCGGACGGATGCTTGGGGAGCTTTGCGGAGGTGAGCGCATCGTTCGAGGCATATTCTTAAAATATTGAAGTATTAATATTATTAGAAAAAATAAACAGCAGCAATAAGTGACAAAGCAGCCAGACACCTAAGCAGTTGATATAGCTTAGCGTTTTCGAGCACTTCCACAGATGTTGAGTTGGCTCAGCGCTCACGGTGGCCGCGTCCGATGCACAGGGGCGTAGGTTCGCTACCGGTACGATGCAAATTATTTTTTAAATATTTTTAGCGTGTTTTTAAACTCCTAATTGAAGTGTAAGCTAGCAAAAATGTTCCGTCCCGCTCAAACTCCTCCCAGTGGGCGTAGATCACACGTAACAACACTGCAGGAGTAACAAGGAATTGAAATAAAGAGTAACAACCAATCACAGCACTAGAAGGTATACACTTGTTAAAATACACAGCGCGAAGCGTAACACGTCTGTCCGCTACTAGGTATGAGGACTGACTGACTGGTTCGTTGGTATAACAATGGCTTTAAATACCTACTTAATGAAATAGCATACTTCAAAATTGAGTAATCTGTGATGTAGGTAAATTCATTTTAATACTAGCTGAACCAGCGAATATCGTACCGCATTTTTTTCCTTTTTTTATATACAAACCTTGTCCTGTCAATGACGAACACAAAAAAAAGAATTATCCAATTTGGTGCAGTCGTTCGGAAGTTATGCGCATATAAGCATTTCGGCGATTCATTTTTATATAATTATTGTTTTGAAGAAATGATTTAACGTTTGAATTGGATTGGAATTGAAATTAATTTCAAGAGCTACCACTGGTTATTAAAATCCCAATGTTTGCCTGTTTCCAACGAAGTATCATGTTGCGTTCAATACTTTGTCGTAATTGGTTACCTAATCTTTATTATGACTTCGTAATATTATACTTTGAAAGATATGTACTTAAATAATAATTTTAAGACAATATTGGATAAAATATTGCTCACGTTTCGTTTGCTAAAGTTCTAATAATGTTCATCATATCACAAAAAATTTGGCGCCGCGGTTTGCACAATGGTCGTAGAGATCGACTGTTGCGCCGCGAGTCGTTCTGGGTAGATTCCCACACAGCACAAATATATGTACGCTACTAAAAATCTACAGTCTAGGTCTGGGTGTGTGTGCATGTGTAATTTATCTCTCTAAACGATAGAGGAATTTCTAGAGTGAGTCTAACGTTGCTTATAAATAAAATACTAATTTATAGGATAACTTCCTATTAGGGGTTCAGTGTGAAAGTGATAAATATTAATTGCATCGATTTTCGTGAGATAAATTCAAAACAATTAATAATTGTTCACTAGTTGCTACTCACGTGCATTTTTCAGGATTGCCCGACCAATTTTTCAGGATTGCCCGACTAATTTTGTACTCGAACGGAGCCCTCAAACTATTGAATTTTGACTCACGACATCGCCGCTGTGACTAAGAGCTACGTTTGAGTTCGAAACTAGTCGGGCAATCCCGAAATATGCACGTGAGTTGTAACCGGTGAACAATTATTAATAATCTAATCGGGAATGTAATTCTATAGGTAACAATTAAAATGTTTTTTCTTTATTTTATAAATACAATCCGCGAACACGAACGCAGTAAAGTTTCCGAAATGTCAGGAAAAACTCAAAACTAAAATGAACGTTGTTTTATTTTATTGTGTAGTGATCGCATAATCTAATAGTTTACCATACAAATAATTTATTACCTATTACCATTAATTAATGAATTTACTGAAATTAAATGAAATTGTTTATCTGTAAATAAGTAATAGGTATTTTCAAACACTTTCACATGTCACTATGATCTACTGGATACTCACAAACAATTGTTGATGAACAACCTAGTGTCAGAGCTCAAACAGCCCGTAGGCCTCTGATATGGCTTTATACACCATCGAGAACAACTCGCCGTTTTAAGTGATAATTAAATTCTAATACGCACATGACTCCAAAAGTCTTGGATGCGAATTTGCGACCTTTGACTTGTCATCCAAACGGAAATACCTCTAGCCTGACACTGCTAATTAATTGCTAGTACCTGGATGACCGAGCTTTGATCATTTTTTTTTTATAAAACGACGTTTTCTAGAAATGAAACCTAGCTAGATCGATTTATCGCCCCCGAAACCCTGCATACAAAATTTCATGAAAAGCGTTGGAGCCGTTCCGAGATTCCAATTATATATATACAAGAATTGCTCATATAAAGGTATTTGATATACATATTAGATTCACATAAATTCTCTAATACGTAACGCGAACCGTATGCACGACGATGGAGTAGAGATTTATGGTCCCCCGACTTAGAATACAAGCCCTATTCAAGCCTGATTGGATTTACTAGTGGGTACAGTCAGCATCGAAAGTATCCTGTTAATCAAAGGTTCAAAATACGGTTATATTTTTAAAAGGCATCAATGCAATGCATGGCACAATAAAATGTCTTTAAGAGTTTGCTATTAAACTCTTACAGTCATAATTTTTTATGGAGAAAGCTTAGGGTCGTGCGCAGAATTTGAACTTGCACCTCATGGATACTAGGGTCTCTGCGAACTTAGCTATCCCGACTTCTGTCCACTATGACTTATGTCACACACCGAATTCGAATTCCTTTTATTTAAGTTTATCTCCGAATTTGGTTAATGACTGTACTGCTTTTTAAACATAATTCGTCTGTAAATAATTCGAAATAATTATACCTTAAGTTGATTAATTCGTATCATAGCATCTCGCCTACATTCCACGAAGGGGAAGGCAGAGGTTTACATACATTTTTTAAATGAAATGCCATCAACCGGGCGCAGTTCCAACTTCGGCCTGTAACTGAGAATTTTCTAACAGGAAAACTCACTAACACTTTTCCCGACCCGGGAATCGAACCGGTTGCGCTCGGCAGTTGCCTTTGTGACCAGTAGGCCAATGTGACAGTTGATTAATTCAAGACTTACGATTCCTTTGAACACTTTGTATGTCCATAAACCTACTTTTGATTTATGCTGACTGTACTATCAAACCAACCTACTACGTATTATCTAGCTACGCGCAGTCGAGGACCATGTTCCAGATTCAAATGAGATCAGCCAATAGAGATCCTAGGACTCCGCAAGTGAATTTTGTTAACAATGGAAATCGGAAACCGAGACACGCGTAGGTAATTAAACTTCACTTATTTTCTTCTCTTATCTTATCTGTGGCATTTCTCTTATTTCGTATTGGCTAATGAACTACTTCATTTTAAAGAAATGTAGGCCACACATCTCTGGTGGGAGGCTTCAGCCGCGACTGGTTACCACCCACCGGATGAAGCCATGCCGTCAAACGGTGGCCCCCGGGCGGTGCAAAACAGGCAACACATCTCTGGTGGGAGGCTTCAGCCGCGACTGGTTACCACCCACCGGATGAAGCCATGCCGTCAAACGGTGGCCCCCGGGCGGTGCAAAACAGGCAACACATCTCTGGTGAGAGGCTTCAGCCGCGACTGGTTACCACCCACCGGATGAAGCCATGCCGTCAAACGACCTAATCGTCTTTCAGGATATAGATATATCCGGTGCAACTGCTGTGAGAGACGGGTCTGGGCAGTTGCATCAACTCCCCAACTATCGTTCTCCCGAAATCTATCCACTCTACTAAGAGTAAATAGATTTATTTCCATCCTCGGCCACACCGTCGCTTACAGTCAGGCGAGTTGGTGGACAAACTTAAATCGATTTTTGATAAAATAAAAATAAACACATAAGTGTTATCGAACAGTCACACAACATAATTCGTGAATGTCAATCCATTTCATTGTCAATTACCGTGTTATAAGTTGACAACAACATTTCCTTGTAATTTTTTTTTTATTGTCCACTTTATCTGGTACTTTAAAAAGTTTTAATGAATACCTGTATTGTTATTCAAATTTAGATGACAACAAAGGCGAGATTTACCCAAAATGTTTGAAATAAATACAACGGCAACGCCTCTTCTCATACAAAATATTAATCTCTTACAGATGCGGAAATCAGACCAGCATTTTGACATGGCTATGGGTGGCTTACCACTAAGGTGAGGAAACTTAGCAGTGCGAGGAGACACAGAGGAGATGTTAAGTGCGAGTCGGACTCGCCCACCGAGGTTTACGTACAAATTTGTAGGTACATATTATAAGTAGTTCAGGAATCGATTTTACCGAGGTATACCCGAAATTCAAAAATCCCTAAAAATGAACCGCGGAAACTGAGCCATGCGAGGATGTGTATTGGAACTGTAAAACGTACCCTTTTCATTAAAACTGGGCCGGCAAGAGGCGTGCTCATTCAAATTCCTCTCACACACATCTCGTTCACATACACATCACATATGTACAAAAACCTCGGTTTGCAAGGCCTTTTCCATCAGAACTGCGTTGTGCGAAGCTAAGAAAATGAAGCAATCCTATTGCTAGATTTCTTCCTTACTCACCACCCCGTTTTTAACGAACCTCTGATGTAAATACATCTAAGGCGACTCTTTGATCGTACAATACAATAAAAAGGGACTTTACCTGTCTTGTCGGTATTAATTTACTTTTAATTCGGATCGAGTGGAACTGTGACGTAGTTTGCAATATTAAATGGCAAACTGGAAATACCTAAATCTTTCGTGCACACCGTAATAGTGAGTTACGGTGATGACGTATTAATTTAATTGAATTTTACTCGATAATGACGTGAGGTGTGAGAATACTGATTGAGCCCAGCAATTGCTTTTGCATATCAAAATTATTCAACATATCATGAGGTATAATATTTTGTTGTTTCCGACTGGCTTTTTGGTATATTGGTCCCAAGCGCGGCTACTGAGCGTGAGCTCCTGGGTTCAACTCCCGTGTTCGGCGCTGTTATTAGGATATTCTGTTAGAAAATTCTCAGTAACAACCAGAAAGTTTGTAGGTAATTTATTACGTTTAAAAAAATATCTGATTTCTAATTTCACAGTTATGAAGTATGACAACACTGAGCATAAAGATTTTTCTGATTCTGCATTTGCACACCCTTGCTAGAAAGAATAGTTATTTCTGGCTTTGAGTGTGTCGACAGATAGAAGGCACAAAATATTTTTACCGTAAGTGTTTATTGTAGAGCAGGCAAGTGGTTTACTAATCTTTTAGAAACTTGTTTGACCTGATTTGTAGTAAACAATCCTGAAGAACCACCGCAAACTTACTACTATTAGCATCGGTGTAGGCATGATGACAGTATTAAAGAACTAAAGAATAAATGGTTTAACAGGTAATTATAGGCACAAATCATTCTAAAAAATTACCTAGATTTATTAAAAACATTAAGATTAATAAGATTTTCAATAAAATAAACGTAAAAAATGCTGTTATCGGCCATGTTAACTGAATCGTCAATCACAGCGAATGACGTCACGTCTCAGTCAAATGTCAATAATCACCGTACATTATGGCTTCAACTTATGTCAAATATGCTGAGGCATGACGTCAAAACGGCGCCATGACACCCAGCAGCGTTTCCGCGGTTAAATAAAATTAGATAGATTAAAATGCAATAATTTGCATTGAAACTTAGTTTATTGCTGAAATAGGTAATATGTTTTTCGGATATAGTAGACGTGTATCTACATAATAAAAGGATATTTCAAAATCTGTCATCATGCCTATTAGGCGACGACATCAATGCCGTGTTTTGGGGATCCTTTGCGTTCAGTCGCAGACATGCTACTTCTAACAGCTTCACACTACTGTTGTCGCTTTTGTTTCCAGCGACCGAACGCTGAAATACTGGATACAAAGAGTTGTTAGAACGCGATGCAGTCGTCAAAGCGCTGATCATCTATACTAAAAGTAGCAGTTCTGCAGGATCTTATTCACTTCTAGATTACGAACATGAGGATAAATAAGAAATTTTCCTCATATCATTGATTATCAAGTCAAAGTTATATAAAATAACCACTTTATCCTTAACAATTAAATTTGCATACAAATATCCTTCGTAAATTACAACAAAGTAATAATTCTCTCGCCGGCTCCCGAGAGAGGATATAGCGGAATGAGCTTGACACCCAGTGGCAGGATTGGCCGCAAAAAAGTACTAACTAAGAGGTACTAACTATGGTAACTAAAAGGTACTAACTAAGAGGAGTGGAAGGAGGGTAGAGACTTTTACTTTGCAGCAGGAAGAACATGGGTGATATAATAATAATTCTCTTACCGTCTTATCCAACAGCCAGCTGGCAGGAAATATCAGAGGAATATACGTAATCATGAAGATCATCGACGTCCAGTACACCTGGATGCTGGACACCCCATAGTACTTCACGACCGCGTCCTGAATTATAGTGTACTGAATCCATTGCATGGAATTCGACGCCGAGTAAAACACGAACACGAACAAAACCAGCCATCGTATAGGAAACACCGCGTATTCCGTCGCCCCCTTCTTACTGGGGGACTCCAACACGCCTCCCTTCTCGGCAATTCCGTCCATAACACTTCCGCATACATCAATATTCTTCGGTTCAGTCATCTTTATATATTTTTCTGAATATATTATTATAATAAAATATGTTTTCTATATTATTATTGTCAAATTATTATCTCAATTTTGGCATCTAAATGGCACTGTTATTACTAAATTTATTTAGGTTATAATTGAAAATATAAGCTACTGTTTATTGTCAATTTTCCCGCGCGCGCGTTTTTGGGTTGATGCTCGGCACAGGCGTGTTTCTCGCGCGGCGGCCGGCCGTCGACTGTCAACTCACAACTGTGTTTTCCATTTTCCTACAATCAGATCTGAATGGACTGCTTCCCGTGCACCCTCCGTCCGTAACGGCGTGACGATAACAATGATGAACCGGCTGTCAGTCAAACACTATAATGAAACGATTGCAATCGTAAATAGGATATAGATTACACCTATTGAAAGTTTTTATTACTTGTAAAGTTATCTTAGCGTACGATATACATAACCGATTACTGTGAAATGTTAATACAATAATAAAACAACGTTAGTAACTGATATCAATTGTTATGATAATATTTGGGTCGTTAATCTTTTAAAGTGTACTGAAGTCACCGTACAAATATGAAGATAAATTGATTAACTTTACTATCAACGGTGATAATCCTAATAATATAAAAAATTCAAAAGTGTGTGGGTATGAATGGATGAATGGATGTATGGATGTTTGTTACTTATTCACGCAATAACTACTGAACGGTTTTGGATGAAATTTGGCATACAGATAGTTCATAACCTGGATTAAAGTATTCTATGTTACTTTTTATCCCAGCGGGACCCAATTTTGAAAATCAGGCTTAATAATTCCTAACTCCGGGCTGCGACTGAGAATTTCCTAACAACACCTTGACCCAGGAATCGAATCCAGGACCTAACGTATAGCAACCACTTTCGTAACCACTAGACCAACGAGGCATTGGCATAAATAAACGTTCCATTATACAACATTATACACTACTAATTAATGACATTCCCTGTAACTTCAGTAACGTGAATGCGTTATATAAACACGAAATCGAACCCCAAACAGCTCGGTCGCATCCGTCGACAGGACAGAGACTTCCCACACTTTTGTCAATATTCTTGGACGACTAATAGTGCAGGTAGGTGTACGATATAGCCAAGATTTGTTAGATTTGCAAAAATGTGCGTCTATTGTATAAACTGGGAGCTGAGTTGCCCGCGACCATAGGAGTGCACCCTTAAAATGGAATCCCTACACGTGACCCTTGGGTGGTGCAAAACAGGCAACACGACTCCGGTGAGAGGCTTCGGCCGCGGCTGGTTACCACCGGACGAAGCCATGACGTGAAGCGACCCAGACGTGTTTCGGGATGTAGTCCGGTGCAACCGTTGTGGGAGACGGGTCTGGGCAGTTGCATCCACTCCCCAACTGTCGTTCTCCCAAATCTATCTACTCTACTTAGAGTGAATAGATTTATTCTGGATATACGGGCTCCATTCTCGGCCACACCGTCGCTTACTATCAGGCGAGTTGGTGGCCAAACGTAGATCCATTTTAGATAAAAAAAAATAAAGAAAAATGTGCAGGGAGGTGTACTATATAGCCAAATTTTTTTATTTCTGCATTGAGGCATAAAAAATGTGCGTTTACTGTATAAACGACTACTTTGGCGCGGAACAGCAAGTTGTATTCTCTCCAGTAAACTTTCATAATCTATGAAACCATTTAATACCTTAAATAAATACAAAATATCTGTAGCTTTTCTTCTAGCTTATAGAGACTGTTACACGGACAACAGTTTTATTTACAAACACACATACACACACACACACACACACATCACACGCGCGCGCACGCACGCACGCACGCACGCACGCACGCATTCACGCACGCACGCACGCACGCACGCACGCACGCACGCGCACACACACACAAATGCCCTTGTCCATAGTTCATTGTGAAGAGTTTAATGCTCTTTCTGCGACATGACATATTCCACTACATCCTATAAACTTACAAGATTACATTGACCCAAGTATAAAAAGGATCTTGTCAACATTTTTTGTATTTGAGAAATTTTACCAAATCAGGGTATTTTGGCTTGGCCTGTGCAGGAGTAGTCTGCGCCCCTACAGGGAAGCAAGACCGAAACCAAATTCCGAAGTTAAGTTTAAGTAAATTTATATAATATATATTAGCCTAAAAGTATTGTTTGTATTTGTGTATTGGATTTATCTGAGCCTGGTTGCCAAAAAGAAAGGTTAAATTTGAAAAAAAAAAACTCAATTTCGAACTTCGTCCTCCTACTAAAAGTTCCCTAATACAAAAACTATCAAAGGTAAAATTATTAATCGAATAGTCATACCTTGCCCAACCCGGGAATCGAACCCAAGACGCGCTCAGCAGTCTAGACTAGACTAACGAGGTAATCAAATACTTATCAAATATTTTTCCAAATTCCATTCTGATAACATTGAAATAATTACTAATAATGTGTCAAGGTGGTCGGAAAAGTTTGGTACGATAATACTTTGTTTACAACTTCATTCATTCATTAAAATAACAATTATAGATTAGCAAGTAATTATTTATATTTGTATTATTACTCATTAATCAAATATAGGTACTGCTACTAAATTAATTTTGTTATCAGATAAACAAGTTCAAGAAACGGTTCGTCATTAATATCTGCGTGGCAATTGCGCAACTGACTTGCAAATGCTATTTAAAAAACTTGTTTGGTTGTAGGACCTGTACCACGAAGTTAACTAATAAGATGCAATGTAATAGGGCGGGGAAAAGTCTTTTCATATTTTATATGTATAAAATTGAAGAAAAATCTCTTTGGTTGTACTGTTTGTATTTGGCTGGGTTTAATATCAATAAATATAGGACATTATGAAAAAGAAATATAAGAAGTAAAAACATTCTTCCGCCATTTTTCAATTATTTTTCTGTCTGCCAAAATGTGTGAATCTAAAGAAGAAATTCGATACGTTATTCTGACGAAATTTGTGACGTTACATGGACCTAATGCAGTGAAAAAAAAAATGGTTAAATCTAATAAAGCACGAACAAACTTTTTCACCGACCTTATATATTGTCAAACTGTCAAAATGATTGCTAATATTGCAATTGAAAGTTAGTTCCACAATTACCCTGCTGATAAATAAACTGAGAGTTTAATATGAGTATACCTAGCAGGTAAGGTAAGGCAAAGTAGTACATTGGCAATTTTAATTGTTATAATTTCTAAGCATTTATTTTCTGACCATTTACAGACACATAAAAAATTGTCAAAAACTAGTTGCCATGTTCCAAAATTTCAACAAAACTCAATGGTTCTTCTTTTCAACGAGTACTTAGATTACAAAGTATTGATACATAGTTTCCATTGCAAAATATGAAATGTGAAATGAAAATAAATCACGGAATTAAATACTACAAAAATTAATCAAATCACTAGACAAAAAGAAACATAATAGATAGCTACAGCAAAAACGTCAAACAAATTGTATTTTCCAATAAAGCTTTCATGTATCAAATTATAATTTATATCGATAATCTCTTTCTATACAAAATATTGGTTTTGACGATGGAATTAAAATGGCGCGGAAACCAGCATGTTGTCGATAAAATATAAGCTATCACATCCCGGGATTTACAATGGTTAACGATACTTAACGTATTAAATACTGTGTATCGATACGGCATCATTTTCATAATTTATAGTTTACTAGCAGTCCGTCCCGGCTTCGCACGCGACTATAATTTGAGATTTAAACTATCCTATCTCTCAAGTTGGATCGAACTGCACATGGTGTGCGAATTTTATTATAATCGGTTAAGTGGTTTAGGAGTCCATTGAGGACAAACATTGTGACACGAGATTTATATATATTAAGATAATAATGCACGTGAGTATTGATGATTTAAAATTATGTTCTACATTACAACTTGCGGATTTTGTGCAAAATAATGACAAAAAATGCATTTTTATTTTTTCAACATGCTCGTAAATTGGCTCATATGCACAGCTTTTGGTTCATGTTCACAAGGAGACTTATTACGTACACGTGTTTTTATTTTAATAATATAAAGTAAAAGCCGCGCCGTGTTATGTATCGAATGTACCCATCTGCGACATATAGATGAACAGAAAAGCTGTAGGTATCATTCAATACATTACACAAGCGTAATGGTGACTTCAAGGAGTGACTGACAATATGACAGCTAATAGAGATGTATGGAAGAAGAATAAATGCTGCGCCGACCCCAAATAAATTGGGATAAGGGCAAGGGCGTGTTGTTGATGAACGGTCTAATCAAAATTTTCCTAAATTACGAAAAATAACCCACTTACCAAAACCATGACATAAAAGCGTATTTAAAGGGTAACATCCCCAACAGTTGCCTCAACATCCCACTTAGTTAACGACTTCCGCGGCCTAATTGATGCTTTAGTTAGAGGTATAATAGATAAGTGATTATACAGAGCCGTTAATGAGTACTGAGCAATCTCAGAAAGTTGCCGCGATCGTTAGCGACACCCTGATGACATTTTAACGGTAGTAAACCAAGCATTTGACATTTTTCTGGATATTTTCTTTGCAGAACGATCGAGTTTTGTGGTCTCTATAACATTAATTAAACATAACACAACATCACGCCTGTATTCACCGAAGAGTTAGACAGACGTGTACACAGTTGTACTCCCCCACTTCACCAATGCTGTTACTAAGTGGTGAGCCTATTGCAGACAGCAATAGTCACAATTCCGAACTCCGAGAACTGCCTAACAGAAAATCCCAACAACACTGTCACCTGAAAATCGAACCCAAGACCTCGTGCACAGCAGTCGCGACTACTAGACGAACGAGGCAGTCTAAAATCAACCTTAGGGAAATATGACTCGTCTCCTCGAGGCAAATAAAATACAACTACTTATCTATATTGAAAAGATTAAATAGTACTGAAAAACTTACACATTTATGTGAATTGTGAATATGAGAATATCTTTGTATTATAAATTTCATGAGACACATTCATATTAATTATAGTTTAACGGTTATTACTCACGCGCATTCTTCGGGTTTGCGCGACTAGTTTCGAACTCGAACGGAGCTCTTATTAATGGGCTGAGCCCGCGGCGATGTCGCGAGTCGAACTGGCGCTGCACCGCATCGCATAGCGCTACTAGTCGCGAAACTAGTCGGGCAATCCCGAAGAATGCGCGTGAGTAATAACCGTAAAACTATAATTAATATGACAAAATCTATTGATATGATATGCTTCCAGGTTTTTTTTGTTGTATTTCTTCAATCTTCTTAACGGTTAAAGTCTGTTACTGCTACTGTTACCCTAGAATAGCAAATTTGCGATAAAACATTAACCTTTTTGATCTATATTGTATACGTATAGCAGGTATTTTGGGCTGTAAGTAGCTATGGGGATATAGGGTAAAAGGTCACGGGGAAAGATGGATGGGACCACAAGGCCCGCAAGGTTAACCAAAATCTCTTGTCCTTTGTCATTCCTTTCAAATTCCAGAGAACATTGTAATGGTCCGCAACCTTAAGAGGCGCAGTACTTTTTTCCTTTTGGATTTAGAAATGCAGTAAATCTGAACAATTTGTTTCTCAAATCTCTATTATATCTGCCTAGTCTTTTCCAAAATACATTGGGGTCGGCTTCCAGTCAAATCGGATGCAGCTTAATACCAGTATTTTACAAGATGCGACTGCCTATCTGACCTCCACAACCCAGTAACTAGGTAACACGATATCTCGTGGTATGACTGGTTGTCAGACTTTCAGACCTCTGACTACCCGTAACGGCTGTCATAGATCTTAATCTCACAACCGGGACCGACTGCTTAACGTGCTCTCCGAGGCACGGAGGGGTCTCGGTATGAAATGATGGTCACCCATCCACAGACCGACCGCGGCAAGTGCAGCTTAACCTCGATTGATCGATCTGTACGGCTGTTACTTAGCCACGAGCCCCTTCTTAAATCTGTATTATGGTAAATGTTCTTCCTCCCATAGACCTACATTGTTTACCCTCCTGAAATAAGAAAAGTTTTAACGATACAGTTACGCTTTTTATACCACCATTATTTATTTACAGTTGGTAACCCTACTTTACAGCCTGTTGCGAAAATAGCAAGGGAGTATAAATTTATTTTACATTGCGTTAAACCTGTAATACCCTTTCTAAAATGACGAACAAAAAGCTCAATGTAATACTAAATGGGACAAGCTTTCTTAGTGTATATTACGGAGTATAATAGAAGATGACTCGGGTATATAGTTAATTATGCTAATCTTAACGAACTCTCTACTTTGGGAAGTACCTAATGAAGGATGATCATGAATTTGTAAGACAAACGAATCTAAAAGGTACTGTGTTGCGCATTGCGATGTCGATTTGTCTCTAAAGTTGGCATTTGTTTCGCGTGTACCAGATAAAGAACG
The DNA here is from genome assembly GCA_935421205.1 of Xylocampa areola. NCBI lineage: Eukaryota > Metazoa > Arthropoda > Insecta > Lepidoptera > Noctuidae > Xylocampa > Xylocampa areola. Next base: position 21,782,170 of record OW285200.1, on the reverse strand, counting down.
TACCAAAGGACGAATTTTATTCTATATATTTTGTACATACAATCACGCCTATTTCTGAATAGGGGTAGGCAGGGCCTATCGTTGTCCATTTGCTACGATTCTGACACACGTCTTTCGCTTCATCTGCTGCTCTCTTCATTAACCTCTTCATAATTGCTCGCCGATTGTATGTATATAATAAGTATCTATACATAGGTACTTAATATAGGTGTACCATAATTATTTAGTACCTGGAACCGAGATTTAACCATTTTTTTTTTTGGTAAAACGACGTTTTCTGTAAATGAAACCTAGCTAGATCGATTTATCGCCCCCGAAACCCCCTGCATACTAAATTTCATGAAAATCGTTGGAGTCGCTTCCGAGATTCAGATTATATATATATTTATACAAGAATTGCTCGTTTAAAGGTATTAGATTAGATAGATAGCGCAAACCGGAATACCAGATCCCCTAATTGATTAAGAAGACAGAATCGAATAGAAGATGAATTGTAACAAATGCATTAAGTAAATCTTCGACTCTCCAAAGTTATAGTAACTTATAACTTCAGGTGCTATATTGACGTAGGCAGACGACAGTGCGGGTATGGCGTAGTGGTTGAGAGACCGGCTGTTGGAAGAAATATTAGTGTGGTCTACAGATAAAATTATTGCGGGTCTGGGTTTGTTTTTGTACGTACGAGTACATTTGAAATGACGTGTCTGTAAATGCACACCCGATGCAGGGGAAATTCCTGGTGTGGGAAACGTTATGAATCTTCTAGTAATGCAAGTATGTAACTGAAATTAACATGATAATAAATCTTTATAAATACAAATTTAATATTAATTTTCTTCCCGTATCTGTGTATAGTGTTACAATATACAAAACTATTGGACTGCATCGAATTTAATATTCACCAGTCACCACTTGTACTGTTTGTAAAGATCGCTGTCTTTTGTTCCGCACTTATATTTTGTTCCACGTTTTGAAGGTAAAGCGATTCATACATCTCTGTTTTCAGTTTACTTTAATGCTAAGAAATACATATATATATATTGGAACAAACCAGTACAAAGAACATTTAAATGTCTGTCTATTAAGGTTTGTAATTGATTTATTTTAACAGACAGACGTAAGTAAATAATTTTATATTGAGTTAAATAATAAATTATACATTAACAATCAAATTGATGGCCTCGGAGTAAAACCCAGCACAGAAAAGCCAGTGGTCAGCCGAATAATGGTATGGACATGGTACGCGGAGACTAACTGACCATAGTATACGAAAAGTGCTTCATATAAGCTCTCCAGTTAAAAGAAGAAAAATACCCCGACAAACATGGATTGCGACGGTTATGAAGGACATGTAAAATGCACTTATTTCACCTAAGACGACCTAGGACCAAACGTACTGGAAAAAAATAACTAGGAGAGCCAACACCAAATAATGGGAAAAGCTAGGCGACGCAGAAGAATTAAATTGACAGAATATTTTATTTATAAAACATTTTTATAGTGATGCAATTTTAACTAAATTCGCATTTTATGATACGAATGTATTTTATTTTTCGAACACAGATTAATACGGATATTTCTACAAGTATATTAAAATAGATCTATGGCCAAAAAGATAACAAACGTCCATTTTATATTATTAAACATCAAAATTTAATTAACAGCACTTGTCGGTTTGACGTTTGTAACCTTCATTTAACATTTCCAACTGACATGAAACTGACAGCTGTTTGTTTTGAGTTCGTTTAGAAATTAGGTGTGTTAATTTGTGAACATATCACGTCATTCGAGGAAATATTAAAAAAATTAAGTAATGATCTAAAAAATAAAATAGCCAAATTAGTTTTTGTATAATAACTTTCGTGAGACACATTCATATTAATTATTGTTCAACGGTTATTACTCACTTGCATTCTTCGGGATTGCCCGACTAGTTTCGAACTAATTAACTAAGGGCTCCGTTCGAGTTCGAAACTAGTCGGGCAATCCCGAAGAATGCAAGTGAGTAATAACCGTTGAACAATAATTAAGCCAAATTAGTTGTTCATAATTAGCTGAACATACGAAAAAATATATAAAAAAATACCTTTATTTTTTTGATGCATGCCCAATTAGATCATAAGTAGAGAAATAATAATAAGAATAAATAAAACATGAGTTATAATTTCCACTACGGTTTACAATTTCAAACGGATTGTTCGCTCCTGATTCGTTTCAATTAGCTCAGACATGAAGAGAAAAAACAATTATCACGTTCCGAACCAAGTGATCTACGCAGGTAATAAAGGAAAGTACACAGAATTCCTCGCAGCCTCTTTCACTTAAATCACCTAACTGCGTTTGCCATTCTCACGACGAACCAACTAAAATATGCAAAGTGCCTAGTCCACAGACGAATGAGCTCACGAGAAATTTTCGCTTTAACCTCCGGAAGAAACTTTAACCTTTGAAGCACATCTAAATCTAGTTAAATATGGGGATTGCGTACATTAACATGCGTTACGCGAACTTGACGGCCTGCTTACGGAAATATATGGCGTTGGTCCGGTAATAAATCCGGGATGGATCAATGCCTTTCAACGCAGAACTTGCCAATGTATGAATTAGAAAAGGTATATGTATAAAAGGACGGTGGAATTTCGGTCGACTAGCTAGTATACCCACGATCACATCTGCGTGACAAAACCTATATGCCTGTGTCATTCTCCAAGGTCCAATCTATCTCTATACCAAATATCATCCAAATTGGTTCAGCAGTTTAGGCGTGACAACAAACAATAAACCGACAGGGTTACTTGCACATTTAAAATATTAATTTGTATTATCACCAAAGTTTGAAGATGGGTGGAATGTTGAAAGTCTATCACAGAAATGCTTGCGTGCTGTCTGCTCCTATTAATGCAATTTGGAAATAGAAATAGAATACTCACAAAATAATTTAGGGCATTATTTAACCGACTTCAAAGAGGAGGAGGTTCTTAATTCGGTTGGTATCTTTTTTGTTCTACTGCTTGTTTTATTAATACTCTCAAGATTCAAGTACTTTGATCAAAAGGGCCTGGCTCCCACCGCACGGTCTGCCTTGAACTCCTTTGTTGCCGGTATTAGGTGTTGAATACTAAGCTGTTTCAGAGGGTCTCACTTTGTAGATTGTTTGATTTGGGGGATTGAGCGTTATGGTAGGTAGGAATTGGCTTTGTAATATTTCCTGAATACTATTGTTTGTAGTATCATTTTTCGAAGAGCATTAATGACGTGGTAGTAGAAACGAGCTAGCAGATCTTTTCTCAGTTTCGAGCCGAAAATAGCCCGCAGGTTAACAGTCAGATCAATGCACGACTTCGTCGCAGACTTTCCTCATGTTTAAAGACTCCGTTCGAGTTCGAAACTAATCGAGCTACCCGAAAAATTTACAATTATGAATATAATTAATTCAAGGTTTTCTAGTTACAATTAAGGTCAAGTTTTTGACATTCTTGACTACTATCACTACATATTATAAAACCAAGTCCCCTGCCGCATCTGTCTGTCTGTTCGCGATAAACTCAAAACCTACTGAACGGAATTACATGCAGTTTTCACCAATAGACAGAGCGATTAATGAGGAAGGTTTAAATATATAATTTGTTAAGGTTTTGTGTAAATTGGTTGAAATATGACGATGATAGTTGAAGAAGTCGCAAAAAACCAAAAGTCATCCGGCTGTATAATATATTAGGGCACTAAGCTGTGGACGTGCGAAGTCGGGGCGGGCTGCTAGTACTTCCTATTTCATACAAACATAACAATAACTAAAAAGGGTCATTCATTTTATAGTCAAAGGCTAGCTCTACAAGCACATCAATGTTCGGTATTGAAACCATAAACAATGGCCACACTCCCCTGTTTGTCCATACAAATCCCGACAGCTATTGAACATTTTTAATAAACGCATATCACACTAACGAGAGTAGGACGCTTTCAACTGTAACGACCCTTTGTCCAGCAACTAGCCACACAAAATAATTGGAAACATCATTTTAAATATCGTCGCGTCCTTTGTGAGAAGCTTTGGACCATTAATAACCAAAGTTCCATTGTTTGGCTCCATCAAAATTTGCGGACATTTTCACTCCTGGCATAAATTTGTTGGACACTATGATTAATTTGTAAATTTCTGGTGTAGGTATAACCTTTGGAAAATAGGAACAGTTTTTGTATTGTTTTATAGCTGTTAATATTATCTTGTTTTGTCTGCATCTTTAATTCCAAATCGCTTGGGATTTGTTGTTTGGTTACGAAATGAGACAAGTTGAAATATTTGAATAGGAAGTAAGAATTTAACTATACAGAAAACTGTACACGTTTAGATTACTTAAAAATACCAGTTCTGTCGGATATCCGGCATAAGGCATATGACACAACACTGCACGGAGAAAAGTAAAAATCTCGGTACGCTGAAATAAATTTTAATGTAATAAACAAAAATTAAAATCATCTAGATAATTGCCTCGACTATAGGACACGAGCAATGCTTGTGAGTGACAAGTTCTGAGTTCAATTCCTAGGTCAGGAAAGGTGTTATGTTTTTCTAAAGAAATTCTCCGTAGTAGTTGTGACCCGAGATAGCCCGACCCGCCATCTCTATAAATAACATGAAACTTATATTAATAACGGCATAAGTAAAAGGTAGGTGTACAATAATAGCCCACCTCTGCCTTATCCTCCTCGAAAACAGGTGCGATGATATGTATAATATCATGAAAATCATTTTTGTACCTATTGGTTTTGGGCTCCCAAAGCTGATCTTATTCTCTCATAATCAATGTTGCCAGATGGGGGCCAATTATCTGCCTTTTTGGTTATGTGTCGGCATTTGGCAGCCCTCCGCCTTTCATCGGCCTTTGAGACTTCAGTTGACAGCAAAGCTATTCAAAACACTTTTTGGTTGACAAATCTAAAATAATCATATTGTCTATTATTTTATAGCACAACATGGATCTAAATTATAGTGAAATAAAGAATCAACCTGAAATATACTGAAATTGAACAAATAAAACAAGTAAAATCAAGTTTTTTTATGTGGGTCTTTCCTGCCAAAAATCGTCCCTTTTCGGTTTGAGGTTTCGGCTATTTTTGTTTCATTTGCTGGCAACACTGCTCCCAATACGAGACACGAGTATCTTTGACATGGCAGCGTAGCATCGTTGCCTGACGAAAGTATTACGATATTTGGTACGCTTTTATGAGGCACGGTCAATTTAGATAAAAAGATTACCGAGAAAGACGGAAAAAGGGATTTCCGAAACCAAGTGATCTCAACTGAAATGTCGGATCTCATAAGAACGTTTGTGGCAAAGATAGAATCAACTTATTCTGTAAAATATTTTTTTGTCATGTATGGATTACTGGATTGATAAGTTCTTAACAATGATAAAGTGTGCGTGGGCGTGTGTGTGTGCATGCGCGTGCGTGTGCAATAAGGCTATTGTGTCATGTCATCATGAGAATGTTGTAAGTTTTTATATTTTCTTTAAATCCATTAATAATCTGGAATAATTTTCTACTAGGCCTGTACTATTATATACTCTATGCTATTATATACATTTAAAAGTCCCCATTAAGTACTATTTTACTGAAAACAAAATTATTAATATTAGATATTTTTTAAATTAATAAGTGATTAAAAAGGTGTCATAAATTATGTGCCTATCTTCGTAAATCGTAGTCTGACAATAACTTGCAGGCTGACTCCCTTTTAAGGCCAGCCCATCAATCACAGAAACCAAAGTCATACAATCATACATTAATCTAAGACAAATCTGGAACACAGGGACAATTACGAGACACCAGACGAAAATTAATGAGCAGAAACGTTCGGACTTAATGATTCTTAGGAAGCAGAGACTAAAGTTCATTATATGTCATCAATTTCGTATTCGTAGAATACCTCATTGGTCTAGTGGTCGCAAGCGCGGCTGCTGAGCGTGTGGTCCTGGGTTCGATTCCCAGGTCGGGCAAAATTTTATTGGGTTTTTCAGTTAAGAAATTCTCAGTAGTAGCCCGGACTTTGGAAGTTGGTGGTGTGACACCTTCGTGCTTCGGAGAGCACGTAAAGCCGTCGGTCCTGCGCCTGATCTCTCTACGGTCGTGTCGGATTGCCGTGCCATATGACTATGAGAGTGAAAGAAAAAGGAGTGCACCTGTGTTTGCACATACACTTGTGTACTATAATAATATCTCCTGCGTACTTGGCTGATCTCCGTGGAGATAAGTGGCCGTGACCGAAACACGGTCAGGAGACAGGTATTAGTACGATACGTAGATTCAGCGACGTCGAAAAAAAAATGGCAAATCTTATAATAGATGTGTTAGCTGTGATAGCCTAGTGGTACAACCGTTGCTCGAACAAGTCAAAAGCCGCAATTTCGAACCCAAAGCACGCACTAACTTTTCGAACTCATGTGCGAATTAAAAATTAATTATCACTTGTTAAATAACTGTGAAGGAAAACACCGTGCGGAAACCAGCATACCTGAGAGATGTTCTCGATGGTGTGTAAAGCCATGTCAGACACCTACGGGTGGTTTAAAGTCTGACATTAAGATGTTTATCAACCATACGATATGAAGAAGGGAGCTAAGAGGAAGTGACTTCCAAGCTAAAATCCATTATAAAATAAAGTATTCTTATAATAAAACAACTTTTAACCGGATTAATCGCGTGTATTATTGGTTTTTGTTTTTCCTGACGTTTCGAATACTTTGCAGCGTTGGTGGTCGCAGGAGGACAAAGGTGTCAGGTGTCTCAACAGTTTATTTAAAATTATTTCGGTCGACCGTACATATAATTGATAAAATTCATGAAATAATTTTTGTCTCTGATACATATTTAAAACTAAATCGCGACGGTATTTGCTAAGACTGAATCCATGAGAAGAAATACCGTAACAAACTCGGAGGTCACAGTCGTTTAAAGTTTATAGATACAATTTTACAATTTTATCACGAACACTGCAAAATGTTCGAAACGTCAGAAAAAATAAAAACCAATAATAAACGCGATTAATCCGTTTAAAAGCTGTATTATTATAATGTAGTGATCGCGAATACGTAACATATTACAATAAAGTATTCTTGACAAATTTTCTACAATACTTATTGTAGAAAATTTTTCAATAATACTTTATTGTAATATGTTACGTATTTTTTATTTTTTACCTAATTTAATGTTAATACGAGAATTTGCGTTTCTTCTTTCTGTCCTGATCCTAAGTTATTTGAGGTAGTATGTTTTTCTCTTCTATTTTCCTCCATTAACTTTATAAATAAATCAATCTACCTAGCCTTTTCCCAGGGGTCGGCTTCCAGTCAAACCGGATGCATATTAATATCAGTATTTTACATGGAGCGACTGCCTATCTGACCTTCACAACAAGTTACTAGGTAACACGGTACCTCGTGGTATTACTGGTTGTCAAACTTCAGGCCCCTGACTACCCGCAGCAGCTGTCATAGTTCTTAATTTGACAACCGGGACCGACGGCTTAACGTGCTCTCCGAGACACATATGTAAATGGCCGTATTTTTTATTTTATTAGGGATGCCATTTTACATTTTTGTGGAAAGAGAAATGTGGTCATGGGCAAGATTGGAACCTGCGCCTTCCGGGTAAATACTCTAGGTCAGTCTTTCCCAACGTGGGCGATAACGCCCCCTTGTGGGCGCTGCAGGCCTAAAGGGGGGCGGTAAGAGACCCAGAAAAAAAAGGGGGCATTGTGTAGGGCTTTGGGGTCGATTTATAATTTCATCTACCTAGCTAGGAAGACTCTTAGATACCGACTGAGCTCTCGACTCTCGACTACATCTTGTGAACATCAACTAATATTAATTAAGATATAGCTCAAACTCGGTTCGATATAAAAGACCGCGGGCAATCATGTTTTAACAAGTTTTTGTTAAATAATTCGAATTGTACATTCCTATACCAATCGGCTGGTTCTATAATACTTGTTCTTGCTTGTCGAGTACGATTGGGCGTCGAATGAGATAAACGAGTTTATGCACGTTTGTCTTATTCCTGTTGGTGCGTGCTGCTTATTCAATCCTATATAAACGACGTAAATTTATTTTATTTTCATTTGCGGTTTCGTGCATAATAGATAAGCAGTACTTGATTTCAACACTTACGTATTTCTTAAAACAAAACAATGTCGGAAGTAAAAAAGAAGAGACGGCAATACTCTGCGGAATATATTAAATTCGGATTTATTGAAAATCCCACAAACCCGTCGTCGCCTTTGTGTCTTCTATGTCTAAAAACATTTTCGAACGAAGCAATGAAGCCTTCAAGACTGCAAGATCATTTGAATAAAATGCATCCAGATAAGACAGAAAAGAATGTAGCATATTTTCAAGACCTAGAGAAGAAGCATAATACTCAGCCAAGTGTATCAAAACTATTTTCGGCGGCTGCTAAGCAAGATGACGACGGACTTCGAGCTTCGTACAATATCTCTTTGTTAATTGCTCAAAAAGGCAAACCACACAACATCGGAGAAGAGTTAATTTTGCCAGCAATAAAGGAAGTAATAACTACTGTGCTTCATAAACCGGCCGCAGATATTATCCGAAAAATTCCTTTGAGTAATAATTCTGTGCAAAGACGAATTGATGAAATGGCTGAAAACATTGAAGAATCATTGTGCAATCATCTGAGGACTAGTCAATTCTCAATTCAGCTCGATGAGTCCACTTTACCAACTAATGAAGCGTTGTTGCTATCTTACGTGAGGTTTATTAAAGATGAGAAAATACGTGAAGAACTATTGTTTGCCAGAAATTTGGAGACAGATACAAAAGGCGAAACCATATTCAATACATTGGAAAAGTTTTGTGAAGAGAAAGAGATTCCTTTGAAAAATATTATATCAGTTGGTACGGATGGCACTCCGGCTATGACAGGGCGCCATAAAGGCTTCATAGCATACTTAAAGAATAAAATTCCAGATGTCCTTGCTATACATTGCGTTATTCATAGACAACATTTGGTTGCTAGAAACTTAATGAACGACTATTTCAATCACTGCAATATGTCATCAAAGCAGTCAATAAAATCCGTAGCAGCTCTTTGAATGATAGATTATTTCATCAGCTTTGTGTTACTAATGACGAAGATTTCAACCGTTTGTTGCTTTATACTGAAGTTCGTTGGCTGTCAAGAGGCAATTGTCTGATTCGATTTTACAACCTGTTTGACTCTATGATAGAGTTCTTGGAAACTAAAGATACAGAACTGCGCAACAAGCTCATAACATCAAAGAATTATATTGCTTACATGACAGACCTGTATAAAATGTTCAACGACATGAACCTCCAACTGCAAGGCGATGAACTAAATTTAATTAAAACAAAAAATTTCGTTGCTGCTTTCGCAGCCAAACTGCTTCTGCACAAAAAGAATATGGGCAGACGTGAGTTTCACAATTTTCCGAATTTATCAGTATACTGCAGTAACGACGACTTGTTTGCCTACTGCCAACATTTGGAAAACCTCCACATTGACTTCACCGAACGATACCAGGACATTTTAAACTTGGAAATACCAGACTGGGTGTTGGATCCGTTTTCAAATGTCAACACAGCAATGTCACCTCAGCTGGAAGAAGAACTTATAGAATTGACAACAAACGAAGAAATAAAAATCAAGTTCAAAAATGGATATCAAGAATTTTGGCTACAAAAACCGATCCCGCAATTGTACCCTGGATTGTGGTCAATTGTTCAACGATTTTTGATAGCATTCCCATCGTCATATTTGTGTGAACGTGGATTTAGTGCTGTGGCAACGCTGCTTACTAAAAAGAGAAATCGTTTGCGTGTTACCGAACGTCGCGACTTGCGGCTGTTTTTGAGTAAATTGGAACCTGATATCAACAAACTTATTGAACAGCATCAGATTCAACCTTCACATTAGTTTTTATATAAGAATTGATTATGTTTGTTTTATTTTCAATAAAAGATACTCTGTCCGAATACTATAAATTTGAGTTTCAATAATTAGTTATAAGTACTTAGCGGTTTTTAAGTATGTTTAAAAAGGGGGGCGTTAAAAAATAATTTATTCTTAAAGTGGGCAGTAGACAAAAAAAGGTTGGGAACCCCTGCTCTAGGTGCTCTGACGCTAAGCCATCTCGACCTCTGCACTCGACACTACCACGACTTCTTCTTCCACACTGATAATACAAAACTTTATAAATAGTAGTTTTTAATTTCACTCTGTGGCAATTCAGTGCTAATTATTTATATAGTAAACAATGGCCACACAATTCCTCAACTACTGAACGTTTTTAATAAACGCATACCTATCACCTTGTCCAGCAACTGGATACAAACAGAGGTGAAAATATATTTTAATGAATTTTATTGTTATATATTTTTTGAAAGGTTTTCGTATTTGAAAACCACTGGTACTATTTTCCGCATTCAGTAGGAAAGTTAAAACAATATAAGAGATTTTCTTTAACTAGAATGTAGGTGTTAAAAAAACTAGGAGATAACTTAATTATACTATAAGCTAGACCTTATTTAATTTGAATACGCTGACAGTACCTATAGACATAGGAAATATCCCAATAATTAATAAATCTGAAATTTTTGATGCCTTAAACAACATCGTTTTAATATTCTTAATCAATTATAGACATGATTAAGGTTATACCCGCAAGGGCCAAAAATCGATTGCCTTAGTAAGTAAACTAGACCACAGCGTAACCTAATCTAATTGGATGGGACTATTTAGATCTACCCAACGTCCACTGCATTCACGATGACCATTAATTCCTTTGTAACATACAAGAGTACTGTACGACTCCCCAAAGTGTCGTCACCATCGCCATCTAGTTACCACACTGGTACTAATTTGTGGTCCTAAGGTGCGCCAAAAGGCAATTTATTGAAATAATAAAATTTATTGTTTTCACAATGTCAAGTAAAGGAAATTTACGTCGGAAATGTTGTACGAGGTAATAAAAATTGCGCTTTTGCTTTTTTAATGTTTTACGTGACGTGGAACTAAGACATCCAGATTGTGCTGGGGGAATAATTTTCGAGGCATCAGTATTTTGGGATTTCTGTAAGTACTGAAGTTTATAGTTCAATTTATTTTTGACCTTATTTATGGTCCTAATTTATTAGGTAATTTCCTGTGAAAGGGGTTAACATATAAGTCAAATATATTCACTTAAGCTAAGAATTAATATATAATATTAATTATTATATAATAATAACAAACTATTTGTAATAACCATAGTACTAACAAAACGTCAACTGCTCCTAGAACGGCGAAAATTAAGAAAAACTTAAAATTGTCTTTAAAATATGAATAATGGCTTAAATGAATCCATATCACTTACACATTGACCCCTTAAAAGGAATATACCTAATAAATTAGGACCTTATTTATATAAGGTCCTAATTTATTAGGTAATTTCCTTTCCGTCAATAGTAATAAATAAATAATACCCTAATTATGTACCCTTTATTTTATCGACGGAGATGTCTCTTGTCATTTAACTTTGTGTCTCATTTCACACACACATTTCATGCACGCATCGTCTTATTTAATGAAACTCTAGGTTTATTTATAAAGTTTCTATTACAATTTGCAAATCGAAACGGGTGTAGGCAAAAATTTGTTTAAATGTTTTGTGAGCATGCAAGAGGTTGCTAAAAATCTAATAAATACGTAATTAGTCGTCGCAGATACATAAACTATTACAATAAAGACAAAGGGTTCATCAATGTTGTCAATAAGGATAAATTTAAACATTGTTTTTGGGCTCTAAACTACATTGATTTATTGTATTTTGTCGTGATTTATAGTGCCTGAATACATTGGCATAGGCCCGGCTACTATGGCTTCATGGCTAATTCGAAGCCTCAATTATAAATTGCACCTTGCTGGTTAGGAATCAGTCATTAACTGCATAGGTCTGTGTCATGCCGTCGTAATTATAGGCCTTAATCCATAAATGCTGTTTACACCATGTAAACATTTTTAATTAGCGTGGCGCACAGGGCCTTGAGTAAAAGAACCGAATCTTGAATATTTCATTCGTCGTCCAGGGTCATTGCTCTATCAATCAATCAATCTGCTTAGCCTTTTCCCAATTACATTAGGGTCGGCTTCCATTCAAACCGGATGCAGCTTAATACAATTATTTTACATGGAGCGACTGCCTATCTGACCTCCACTACCCAATTAATGGGTAACACGATATCTCGTAGTATGAGTGGTTGTATGACTTTTAGGCCTCTAACTACCCGTAACGCTGTCATAGATCTTAAATTGACAGCCGGGACCGACGGCTTAACGTAGGTACTCTCCGAGGCACGTATGCAAATTTCATGTTTTTTTTTTGGACTTGGCCTCTTGCTGTTAACCCACAGGGGTTTGATCTGCGTAACCGAACAATAGTTATGGCGAGACAATTTGATGCCTCCAGCCAGAGCATATTTTTATAAACCACAAACTAAGCAACACAGCACTAAGTGCGTCCCCTGCGGGACACAAGCATTGGCTAGGGCGTTGCTGGGGGGACAACTAGGGACTAGCTGGATCAGATCAGTTTCCTTATTATTAAGGGTCGAATTTAAAGCTACTAGCTCGGCGCGGGCCGGCTCGAGCAAGGGTCGGGGCGGACATGATGAGATATTTCGGGACGGATGGAGATCTCGCCGGTGAGGTCTTTAACGAGGCGGTCTAGCGCCTCGGAGTGTGCTTGTGTGTCTGTTAGACTCTTGAGCTACAGTGATTCTATCATCGGGACGGAGGAGAGCGTGACGTGGTCGGCGGACTTTACTGATCTGAGACGGCCTGCAGTCGGCGGAAGAAACAACTAAGGGATTCGGATGGTTAGCGGCGGAGTCAAAGTATTTCTTCGATGCCCTTTTAATAAATTACCTAATGGTGGGCATTCTGAGATCGAGGTTAAGTTAAAGGTTCCTAATGAACCATGGGGCGCCTGTTGCTTTGCGAAGGAATCGATTTTGTAGTACTTAACGTGTGCGAACACGACGCTAGCATAAGTCATAATAGGTCGAATGCACATAGTGTAGAGTCTGATCTTAAGGTTAAGAGAGGTTTTTTTTAAGATGACTTTATATATATGGCCAATGGATTTTTGCACACTAGCACTTCACGCTTGAGTCACGAGCAACAGCATAAGCGCACCTGGTGAACGCACGATAAAACTCATGATAAAAATACACGAATCTTGCGTATTAATCCACTCAAGTGGGCTGATAACATGCAAGACGAACCATCGTATTAATCGGTTCGGTATTAACCGTGAGCACGTGTATAGATAGATCGATTGTTATCGACACATAAACATCGCTAATGCATTCAGTAGTAGCGTGTTAGAGCTGTTTCATAAAAAGTTAGACCGACTCATTTTATGGACCAATAAAATATTTTGTCGGATAATAAATTTTACATAACATAGCATCAGGCCTGTATTCCCCAGAGGAGTACAAAGTACATAGTACACCCACATTTCACCAATGCTATTAAGTCCTGCTGTTATTAAGTCCCATGTAATAGGTGGTGAGCCTATTGCCATCTGCCGAGCACAATTCCGAACTCCGGGCTGCAACTGAGAATTTACCTTACAGAAAAGCTCAATAACACTTTACCCGACCCGGGACTCGAACCCGAGATTTCATGCTCAGCAGTCGCGCTTTATCCGACAAAATATTTTATTTATTAAAGTTATAATTTGTTGTGGCAAGAAAAATACGAAATCGTGTGTAGGATTCGAACCTGCGCCTCCCGGATAAATATTCCAGACGCTCAATCGCTAAGCCATCTCGACCTCTGCTCACTACCCCGAAATCTTCCTCCACATTTTAATACGTCTTTCGGTGACGTCATTGCTATCAATTCAGTCCCTATACAAGTGACCGAATCTTTTTCCATTTAATATAATAACTTAAGAGTTCGAATTCAGTATCTTGACAGGTGACCGAACTGACACAACTAATTTTGCAGTGAATACAATATTGTACAGATGCAATTACCACAAAAATTATAAGTTTAAAGTTCTCACTATAGAATTAATACATTTGATAGATTTGTATAAAAAAGATTATATTTTTATGTGAAAACAAAAGTTCGGACGTGAGCATGGTGTCATTCTGCGCCTTCCTTATAAATATCTACCTACTCCAGGCGCTCGTTAATTGTTCGGGAGACGCATGTTAAAATATATATTTTCAACTTCAGAATTCGCTAACGCATAAATGCATGCAATTAATGCGTTTAAACGATAATGTAAATTTTCTTTACGCCGCGCCGCAGTTATGACCGATAAACAGCTCAACATATCCTCGATGACTAGATATTTAATTGATAACAGCCAGCCAACCACAAAATTAGTCTCAGAAGAATCACTATCTTGTATGAACAGCTAAAGCCGACCACCAAACAACGACCACATATCGCTCCGACCTAAATGTGTAAGAGCCCTGGCCTTCGTTGACAGTTCCACGTGGTCGGGTGTCATTGTCGCGGTGCGGTGCGACCTTGTTATTAGAATATAGACGTACTTGAACTTGAGTGAAGTCGTTCCGAATTTGTCGTTTTGATTCCAAGAAGTATTACGTACGACTTAGAGCCGATTTCACCGCTGCCGTTATAAACCGAGTTTAACAGGACTTAGTTCTACGTGATCCAGTACAAATGTTAATTTTGATCTCAGTTAACGTCAAACTGATTTTACCTGCTACATTTTGATCGCGTTCACGAAAACGAAGTTTTCTTGGTTAATGTTGTCACAATTTAAAAATTTAAACGATTTTGAGAGGTGATAACCTAAATTTATATTTATTAATATTTAAGTAAACAATAAATATTACAAAATTAAGCATTTTCGGTGCCATGTATAACTATTATACATGTTTAATTTTATTTGATTATAAGTTTTTGATTTTATTTATTTATACAATAGCGTAATATCATTATTAAGTCAAATAACAACAAAATCTCTTTTATGTTAAACAATATTCCGCCATTTTGTCAAAGCCGCTCTTTTACGCGTTTAGATAAGCTGAACGTCGAAAGTCGGGCGTTCAGAAGCCTAAACTGGGTTCAGCTTGAACTGCGTTCAGTTTTTGTTTGTGAAATGCAAACTGGAAAGTTATAATATTAAATGGAAAAATAATTCGGCCGCGAGCAGGATTCGAACCTACTACTAAGCCATCTTGACTCGACATTAGTGGTCAGAGCGCCTGGAACATTTATCCGGGAGGCGCAGGTTCGAATCCTGCTCGCGGCCGTACTCTTTTTCCATTTAATTTTATAACTTTAAAGTTTGCTCAGCATGCGTTAATGCTTTTCAAAGATTTATTTTTAATTCCTATGATTAAAGTTTAAAGTCATCAGATATTAAGTACCAAAGCGACTCATTCGTGTTACTAAACCACATTAATAATTAATTTAACCGAAAAAAATGTATTTCAATACAGGTTATTTTTAAACCTTCCAATATTTTACGCATTTATGATTTATAACATGTTCGGTTTCGCTTGACGGAGTATCAATAAAGACTTTTTGTGCATGCTTATTGTGATTACCAAGAAAAACGGTAGATATACGATTAATTTTAAACGAAATTATTCAAAGTTTTTGGTACTTTTTGTAAACAACAATGAGGTGCTGTATATATTAATGTTGTTAAAAAGATATCCTTGGAAGTATGTATTGTATGAGAATTTTTTTGAAGCTTATTAACGTTTTTGTCAATACGCAGGATTCTGAACGGCGGTTTCGTATGGAAGGGAACCAGCAGTTATTAGTAAAAAAAAAAAAACTAAAAAGCATGCCTATGTGTGCACTAAAAAGTTAAAAACAAGTTGTGTTGTTAGTGTTGAATAGGAATAAGGCACTAAAGAGTTTTCATCGGA
This sequence comes from Xylocampa areola, assembly GCA_935421205.1. NCBI lineage: Eukaryota > Metazoa > Arthropoda > Insecta > Lepidoptera > Noctuidae > Xylocampa > Xylocampa areola. The sequence continues at coordinate 21,766,226 of OW285200.1, read as the reverse complement.
GTCAGGGGATAGATCTGTGGATCTTTTTGTCACGGGTCTCAGAATGCAAATGTAAGGATTCTAACGATACTCCATACATCTAAATCGGTTCAGGCGTTTAGAAGTTATGGTGGAATGAAAGTCATAAATATACATACTTAAGTGACAAAGCATACAGAACATGGACCCTAAAAACACATCTTTCTTTTTTGGGCAGTCGTGCAAATATGGGTCACTCAATGAAGGTGATCAGCAAAGTTTTTCTAATAATATAATATTAATTAATAAGCCTTCATGTCTAACCTATATACACACACATTATCGCAAAAAAAAATCGCGACCAAAACCAACCAAGTCTAAATAGAAAACAAATTCAGTCAACAAATCAATTTCAAGTACTTTCACAAAAGAAAAATATCAGCCATCATACATTAGACAGTTGAATAAACACAGGAACTGAGTATCTCTTTTGATACGGTCGAGGATATATCTATACTAAAAGGATATACTTTATCGGGAAGTAGGGCTGCCACTTATAATAATAGACTCCCAACCGTATTCCGGTCACGGCGGCCTATCTCCATGGACATTAGCCAAGTAGGCAGGAGATATTACAGTGCACAAGTGTACGCGCAAACACAGGTGCACTCTCTCTTCCTTCACTCTCATAGTCCGATGGGACGACAAATCCGACACGACCAGAGAGAGATCAGGCCGCAGGACCCACGGCTTTACATGCTCTCCGAAGCACGGGGGTGTTACACCACCAACTTCCGAACTTCGGGCTGTTACTGAGAATTTCCTAACATAAAAACCCAATAACACTGCCCAACCTGGGAATCGAACCTAGGACCTCACGGTTGGCAGCCGCGCTTGCGACCACTAGACCAACGAGGCAGGGCTGTCAATACTTCTGTTAGCATTAGGTTCGTCTAAAGTCACAGTGAGTGTTCTTTTTTTATTACGCCAACCGGTCGCCCCATTACCCCTTCAAACAAATCCGGGGAAAGCCGGACTCATGGCAACCCTATCGGTTAGTCTGGAGCTATGGGAAGGTATCCCGCCATTTGTCTTGTTAGCGCACTTTGACTGGGAATTAGGTCAGTCGCACCCCTCTTGTACGATGATGCGTTGTTACTGGATGTGACACGGGTAAAGTAGGAATGTGCGGGTCGAATTGACAACTTCCTACGCATTTGAAGGTGATGCAAAAGTAACGTGGGATTGGTTTATTTCAATGGAACCGATGAATGAACACAGGAACAAAGGAACTCGATATAAGTAATTATGTGTTATCTACGTATAATAATACACCATAAAGTCTTGAGCTATGAGCCGTCATATTTTGCCTAGTGAGCGTACTGTGACTGGAAATTAGGGCAGTCGACTAACACACTGATGTGATGAGTTGTTGCTGGATGTGGCAAGGTGATATAGGAATATACGTGAATTGAAAACTTCCTTGTTATTTGCAGTCGGTACAAAAGTCACGTGAGATGTTATTGCAGCATAATCATTAACTAATATTTTCCTTAAAAAATGTTACTCCGCTTTTATGATCGTCGGTGCATTTCCTTAAACACAATGTCGGACACAAATTTAATTTAAGAACTGATATAATTAAAATAGCTAATGTTATCTATCCTCTACATTAATTTTGTTCTGTTTCGCTTGGACAACAAAACTTCGTCTAGTTTTTGTCGTTTCCTATTTTTCTACTCTAAAGTTATTATATTAAATGGAAAAAGAATACGGTCGTGAACAGGATTCGAACCTGCGCCTCCCGGATGAATTCTCCGGGCGCTCTGACCACTAAGCCATCTCGACCTCTGCTCATCACCGCGAATTCTTCTTCCATATTTTGACACGACTTATGGCGACGTTATTGCTATCAATTCAGTCCCTATTCTTTTTCCATTTAATATAATAACTTAAGAGTTCGCTAAGCATGCGTTAATGCTTTTTAAAGATTTATCTTGAATTATTAAGGTAATTGCATTCTTTACGACATTGTATTAATTGCAAAGTTAGTCGTGTCGCCATGTCGGTTCGGTCACCCATATTTATAAGATAAGTATTATACATATTACACAAATAGGGTTTATGTTCTTCCATGTCAGATCTAAAGTCTCTTCCATACACTCGAGATCTGTCGCAGTTTCAGTGTTTAATGAGCGTACCCTGATTCAGCGTTTATCATCACCGACAGTTAATAACCTCTGCGAAGACTATAGATTTATTCCAAGCCAGTTTTATGCGTCTAGAGTGAGGGAAATGTTTGATATTCCCTCCGAGAAAGGTAAAAGGAAAGAAATAAAAAAAATTGAGGACGGCTTTATTGATAAACTTCGTAAATGAAGATGAATGGTAGAGTGTTCTTGTCTTTGACTTGAAAGTGTAAATAATGATTTAGGGAGCTTTTGATCTGTATTTATTAAAAGAGTAGTGTGCTTAAAAATTTAAATGTACGTTCCAAAGCAGTAATTAATTTAAATGTAGTAGGTACTTCTATATACTATCCAATTCATAATAAAAAATATATTAAATATTGTACATTGTTCCCCAAATATAATTCCTATTATTATTGGTTCAAAGGACCAAAAACATTTTGCCAATACTTAAACCATAGCCACAATTTGAGAAACAAACACATTTTGCAAACAATTTTAACCCGTAAGTAGGTCTACTCAACATTAAAGTTGACATTATTCCCGAAGAAAATTCGTGTCTTCTTGACTTTGCAACACAAACGCCACGCAGAGTAGCTCTGACAAACTGAATTACACAACCCTACTAATGCGTCCAGTGTAACTTGACCTGCTTTGTGGACAATCTGTCTTTGTAAATGGTATTATTTGAAAACAGTATGGCGTGATGTCGGGGTCATCTTAAAGCGGCGGTGAAGATAGATGAAGACAGAGAATCAACAAAGGGTGTCCAGTTGCGTGACATAAGATAATGTATGTTTTAAAGTGGAGCGAGTAACAGAGTGGATACTGATACAGATAAATCTTTGAAAAGCATTAACGCGTGCTTAGCGAACTTTAAAGTTACAAATTCTTGTGGGAAAAGAATACGGTCGCGAGCAGTATTCGAACCTGCGCCTCCCGGATAGATATTCCAAGCACTCCAGCATTACAGCACAAAGTCTTCTTGTCATCGCATAGTTGATGAAGAACTTAAAATGGTTTTGCTCAGAACATTTTAGAACATTTTGTAATTTCTGGACAAGAGGAACTTATTAACATTCCAAATTACAAACTTGCCGCAGCATATACAAGAAAAGAACAAAAGCGAGGAGGTTCCTGCATTCTAGTCAAAACCTGTTACGAATTTAAGGTATTGATAGAGATAGGAAAAATGTCTATTACAGGGGTTATAGAATGCTGTGCCATCGAGTTAACCACACAAAACTTAGTTATTATATGTTTATATAGGCCGCCAACGATGTCAAATTTTAATTTATTTTGTGATACCTTAGAGAGTTTATTAAAAAAAATAAGTATTAAAAGGAATAAAAAGATATTGCTATGTGGGGATTTCAACATAGATATTTTGAAACAAAATAGATACACCTTGGACTTTGAAATCTTACTTCTTAATCACAATCTCAAGTTAGAAATTAGACAACCAACTAGACCAAGGAGCTTATCTTGTCTTGATAATTTTGCGCACAACTGTCGTAAAAAGTGTTATAGCGAGGTAATAGACTTTGCGCTATCGGATCACTCAGCTCAATTACTAAAAATACATGTGAATAAAACTTGCATTCTTAATTCATGGCGAATAAAAAAACGGGACATGTCTAAATTTAACTTGACCAAGTTTAAGAAACACCTAAAAAGTTTATATTTTTTGGAGGTACACGTTTCTGACAATCCTAATGAGGCATATGACATTTTTTTAGAGCAATTTCGTTTACTATATGACTTATGTTTTCCAGTAAAATTAATTAACATAAATCCCTCTAGAAAAATAAAGTGGGTATCAAAAGGTATAAGAAATTGTAGTAGAAAACAAAGACAATTACTATGGAAATATAGGCAAACTCCCTCAGAACAAACTAAAAAAGCATTCCAAAAATATTCTAAAACATTTAGAAAAATTATTAAACTCACCCAAAAAGCACAAAACAACCACATTATCAAAAATGCTCAGAGCAAATCTAAAGCCGCTTGGCAAATAATTAAAGGTAGTAATCGTACTGCAGAACCTATACTACAAATTAAAAAAGAAAACACCATTATTAATAATCCTAAGGAAATGGCTGAATGCTTTAATAACTTTTTTATTGATCAAATACAAAACATAAATAATGACAATACCACAAACGAAATTATTGGCATAGAAAATAACCCACACTCAATATTTATGGCCCCAGTTGTACCTGAAGATATTGTGAGAGTTATCAAAACATTAAAAAATAAAAAAAGTGTCGGATACGATGGAGTAGCTACTAATGTGGTAAAATTCGTAGCAGAAGAAATAGCTTCTCCCTTAAGCCATATAATGAATCTGTGCATAAGCCATGGCACATTTCCAGATAGCCTAAAAACTACAATTGTTATACCAATACATAAAAAAGACAGTAAAGAAGAAATATCAAATTATAGACCGGTAGCTCTTACTTCGGTGTTTTCTAAAATACTCGAAAACCTGATATATGAATCTTTAACTTCTTTCTTAAATAAATATAATATCCTTTGCAATGAGCAGAAAGGGTTCAGAAAAAATAAAAATATAAACATGGCTATTTATGACTTGCTAATTAACATACTGTTGAATATCGACAATAAAACACCAGTTTGTGCAATATTTACTGACATGACTAAAGCCTTTGACTTCGTTAAACATGACATTCTCCTGCACAAACTTGACAGGTACGGTATTAGAGGAAACATCTTGAGACTCATTGAATCTTACCTAAGCGATCGAAAACAACAGACAGAAATCACTAGGATATGTCCCAAAAGTAAGATACAATATAAATATTTATCGGAAAGTAGGAAAGTCAAATTCGGAGTACCACAAGGCACTGTTGTTGGACCATTAATGTTTTTGCTTTACATAAATGAGTTGCCTAGACAAATTCAACAGCCAATGGTATTATTTGCTGACGACAGCACGGCTATAGTTAAATGTACAGAAAAATCGAATTATGAAACAGATATTAATGACACATTAAGAAACATAATAAATTGGCTTTCTATCAATAACTTAATTATTAATTTGAAAAAAACAAAATTAATGCACTTTTACCAGCGTTTACGTCCAGACGCTTTGACTATCGCATACAATGGACAAAGAGTAGACAATACAAATGTTGCAAAATTTTTAGGTATAATTATCGACAATCAACTGACTTGGAAACCACAGGCCGAGGAGATCTGCAAGAAACTAAGTAAATCTGCATACATTTTATATAGTTTGACAAAAAAAATTAACACTGACACGATTATTACAGCTTATCATGGTCTCGTCGTTTCTGTTTTAAGATACGGAGTAGTTTTTTGGGGTAATTGCAGTGAGAGAGAAAGGATTTTCAGAGCCCAAAAATATTGCATTAGATCAATGACTGGAATAAATTCAACAGACAGCTGTGTTCCTATGTTCAAATCCCTGAACTTACTTACCTTTCCATCGCTATATATTTTGGAAATGGCATTGTTTGTAAAAGGTAATCATAATTTATTTTGTTCAAAGATTGATCAATCAACGAGGCCAACATTAATAAGATCTCAATATAAAAATCTTTTGCATACAGGTAAATTTAAAACAGCACTACTGAAAAAGAATATAATGCATATGGGCCCAGTGGTATACAATAAAATACCTGATGATATCAAAAATTGTACATTACAAATATTTAAAAAGGAATTAAATAAATTGCTAGTTGAAAAATGTTATTATACAATAGATGAATTTTTGAATGACAAATCCATATGATTATTTATAAACAATGATTTTCAGATTCATATTTAGATTGTATTATTTGACTAATTATTAACTTATTATTGTCATAGTATTATTGACTAATTATGAACTTATTATTGACACTGTATTATTGAAAAAATATTAACTTGATTTTGACATTGTTTACCACTGAATGAATTTACAAATTGAATGATTTATATTTTTATTGACTATCTTATTCATTTGACATTAGATAATTTTTTTGTTTTTTTTTTATATAAATTATTTCATGATTAATTCTCCTTCAAAAATTTTTGCATGCCTAACGGTAGAATGTATTGGATCCTTCTCTTACTTAACACCACATGTTTGTACCTGCATTCTTAGCAAATAAATTATTTCATTTCATTTCATTTCATTTCACCACCGAGAACATCTCTCAGGTGTGCTGGTTTTCTCACCATGTTTTCCTCGCCATTCTAAGCTATTGCGAAAAATCAGTGGCCTTGCTTTTGAACCTTTGACTTGCATGCCCAACACAGTCATATCACTAGGCTTTAACTGATTTAGCGTATAAAAGTATGTAATATGAATTATAATCCGTCAACAGCGGCAAAAAGTCTAGCTAAAAAAGTAATTCATTCACAGCATCATAACATAGTATCACGCCTGTTTTCCTAGATGGGGTTGGCAGAGATGTACACAGTTGTACACCAATGCTGTTATTAAGTCCCATGTAATAGGTGGTGAGCCTATTGCCATCTACCGGGCACAATTCAAACTCCGAGCTGTTACTGAGAACTTCCAAACAAAAACCTCAGGCTCAGCAGGCGCGCTTGGAATCACTAGACTAAAGAGTCAATGCATTCCTTAAACGCAATTCAATCAGAGCCCGTCACCATTAACCAGTGTGCCTAATGGCTATCTCGATTACCATCGAACTAAAGGTCAGTTTGTAGTACATTGCGTCGTATGTTACAGCTTGTCTGTGATGAGCATAAATATTAAAAACATACGGCGCAATGTACTATAATGTGATCATCAATTGGATGTATGATGTATCATCGATGGATGAAAATAAATACAATATCTAGCTACTTCCACAATATTGAGGGTAGTCATGCATCGCCTGTGCACCGCGTGCCGTGCATGCGATGAAAAACTGCAAATACCTGTTTAGCAGGAGCTCTTGGACCGTGCAGTGTCCGCCACCGAGTCGGTCTAACAGCGACTATATTAAATACAATATTGCAAATAAATACGTATTAATACAATATTAAATAATTGAATTTAATATTGTATTTGAGGGACTCGTGGCTAAGTTACAGTCGCACAGATCATATTTTCATACCGAGACCCTCCGTGCCTCGGAGAGCACGTTAAGCCGTCGGTCCCGGTTCGTCAAATTAAGATCTATGGCACCCGTTACGGGTACTCAGAGGCCTAAAAGTCTGACAACCAGTCATATCTCGAGATATCGTGTTACCCAGTTACTGGGTTGTAGAGGTCAGATAGGCAGTCGCTGTATAAAAATACTGGTGTACCAATGTAATTGGGAAAAGGCTAGGCAGCTTTAATTGTATTTATTTGCATCCAAGGAGTTCCACAAGGTAACGCCTGAATCTATTCAATTAATTCATTGGTAACTGAGATAGTCACCAGCTACGCTTGTGTAGCCTGTCTTTTATTCGCTACCATTACGTCTGACATTAAACAAACGCACTGATGCGACCCGTCTCCTCAAATTACATGCATTATAGCGCGGACGTTGTTAAATTACAGTTTTCACGTTAATCGCGTCACCCAGCTCTATTCCCCCGTCAGGCTGTTTAATGAGATGCGGCTCGGAGGCCGAGGGTAAGCTTGAATGAGTGTTTGTATAATCCCTCATCATCATTGTTGGGCTTAATTGCAAAGATTCCATTATCCCCACGAGTTCTTTGTCATATGGGACTGAATACAAGTCACACAGTAACAAAAATATGTAAGTTAAGTTTTGGTATACTATTTTAGACATACACTTGGCCACTGAAAAAGCCACTTTTGCTGTGAATAAACGATACATAGACGCAAACACGATATTAAACAGTTTTTTCACATTTATCTGAAAGGTTCACTGAAACCAATGTTTATTCTTGAAATCACTGTGAATGATTATCGCTGTGAAATGTGACTCAAAGGAATGAATGGCAGCGAGCATTGGGATATACATATAATATGGCTTCCTCTTTACTTGGAATCTCCCTTATCATTTTATCACCTGTGTTGGCTTTAGACCTGCATTTTCAATTATTTTGTTACTATAATGTTCCTGGTATTTTATAGTATTATTACTGTCTAAATCATCCCTCCAAAATCGGGTTTATTTTAGAAGGTTCCCAATAATCCTAACATATAAATAGATAAGCTGGATATTATCATAGAATAAAGCTACTACACATAGTCTTTCCTTATTACATATATATACACCAATTCCACATAAAACAGTAAATACGCACCACTGTGGCAGTTGTCTTTAGTTTCATTTTTATTAACTTTGTTTTTCCTTTGCCTGTGATAGGCGCCATTGCTTCACAAAGGTTAGCGCTGAAAATCAGCGCTGTAGGTTTCTGTGGGAATCTGCAGCATTATGCTGAGCCTTTACCATTTCCCACTTGAATGGGACACACTTATATTTGTAATATTAGTCTTGAGTATCATAAATAATTTATAATTAACTGAGCTGAGAGCATTAAAACTTTATTTCCAATATTTCCATCTTCCAAGTTAAATTCTTCAAGTTGTCACCTCTGCTGTATATTTTTCTTCCTGTTTTTTCCTTTTGTTGTTAGGTTGGCAGTTGGCCGCTTGCAAAAAAGTTGCCAGCTTCCAATTTTGTAGACGTAGACTTATTAAAGTATTTTCTGTTTTAAATATTTAATTTTAAACTAGTTATCTATTTGTGTTTTGTCCTGCTCTAAGTGTATCAGAATTGTTATTGTTTATCTTATATTTGTAATTTATCAAATACTGTTTCTACAGGTTGAAAATTTTATATGTAATGTCTATAATTCTTAATCTATTTCTTCTTTACTGTGTGCCCATTTGAGGGGAATAAAAGCTTTTTCTTTCTTTCTTTCTTTCTAATAATAATAATCCCACCAAAAAAAAAATATGTAAAGTTGGTTCCCGAGATCATAATGCTTTCATCACAGCATATGCTGAGATAGGGGCCTTTTTTGGTCTCGTACAGGTTGTCCATAATATAGTTATATTTCTGTTTTATATTCCCTTTCATTACATTACAAATTATATTTTTCTTAACATATAAATGTTCATAAATGTATAGGTACCAAAATATTCCTGTAACATTTTTACAGGAATATTTTGGTACCTATACATTTATGAACATTTATATGTTAAGAAAAATATAATTTCGGCTTGAAACTGACCCACTGCACCTTAAAAGGCAAGACTTAAAGACTATTATGCAAAAATAAACTACCTACTTACGTAACATTGATTACATCTTTGTGTGTTGTTATTTTCAGATCGTATCGTTCATGGTTTCCAGGATTGTTTCATTGAATGATAAATAGTCAGTGGTATCCGTTTTAAATATTGAAATAAACAAATTCATGCATCGTACATAACTATCACAACATTAAGACATGTAAATAAAAACATTATTTTAAAAATTTTGGTATGTATTGTAAATATTCAAATCTAGGTCGAAACATTGCAAACTACGCTAAAACCACTCGCGCGTAGTATTTTTAGTATTCATATATTTTTTGCGAAATAAAACCCCTATGATTTACGGGTTGAAATCCTACACGGTTGTGTGAATGCAATTCCCGATTCAGTGAATACCGAGTTGATAATCCACTACGGTTTTAGTTGTATCATTTTTTTTTAATTACTTTAGGGTTTTCAAAATAGACTTTTGGATTAAATATATATTGAAAGAAAGAAAGAAAGAAATATATTTATTAGAAACACAGATACACACACACACAGAAAGAAAATCACGCACAACAAGAATTAATAGAAGTACACAATTTATAAAAACACTCACACTAGCATAACAAGGACATAATTAAAATAACAAGATATAATAGTATACTAGTACGTATAACAGTAAATAAATAAATAAATAAGTAAATAAATAATATTGTCGGTGTATTTTGAAAATGTCATACCTATGTTACTATAGTCAAATAGGCCCCGCCCGTGAGGTCTTCGGTTCGACTGCTGGTTCGGACAAAGCGTTATTAGATTTTCTGATAGGAGTCTAGAAGGAAGTTTTCAATATCCGCCGGGAGATTCGAATTATGCCCGACAGATGGCAATAAACTCAACACATGGGGCATAACAACGGCATCGGTGAAATGTGGATGTATAACAGTCCACATCTGCCTAACCCTTCAGGGAATTCAAGCATGTTGCAGCTATCTAAGAATTAATAGTCTCAGTTGCATTATGGGTAGTCTGATTTGCATTACGGGTAGTCTAAGTTGCAGGTTTAGCTTGCACGTGTAATCTGGTGGGCTTCAAGGTTCTAGCGACCAGTTTTCTGCTGGGCAAAGAAATAATAAACATACTTACGTCGTCGTTTCGTTTATATAATATTTTGATCACGTTATTTTCCCAAAGAAAAGGCTAGTCGCCTAGATATGAAATAATGACATAGTACTACGTTTAATCACTTTGAAGTCATAAATAAATAAATGAATATTTTGATTATTGTTTTATTGTCGCTGCAAAGCCGGATAGTAACAGATATCATAAAATAAACATAACTCATAATTATGGCCCACGAGTAATTTTACAATTCAGGATTTATCTATAGGCACATGGTCAAGTTGTCGCAATCGCGAATACTGAACTTGAGGTCCTGAAATCGATTCGCGAGTCGGGTAAAGTAAGGAAATTATCAGTAGCATCCCAGAGTTTTAAATTGTGTCCGTTGATGGCAATAAGTTCAGCACCATGGGACCTAATAACAGCTTTGGTGAAATGTGGGTGTAAAACTAATGTGTACTACTTTTTCTATTCGCGGCCAATCACGCTTATGGCCCATAAAACAAATGCGAAGATTTGACAGAAAAAATATATATCCATACTAATATTATAAATGCGAAAGTAACGCCGTTTGTTTGTTGGCAAGGAGATAGATTGTATCTTGGGGAAGGACATTGCTTAAGTCGCGCAGACAAAGTCACGGGCACAAGCTAGTTAATAAATTAAAGTTCCCTGTGAAAATGAACCAAAATAAAGGAAATAAGTAAATTAAATACATAAATAGTGCGGTTTTCAATGAGATTAGTTTTAACTGTCTTACTTAACCCTAACAATGGTCCCGGAAAAGCGAACATGAATTCCACTTAACAAGCGGATTCTGTGCACTAATCTCATAACAAAGATAAGTGGAGTACTTTAGTAGATTATTTTCTAGCGGAAAATTTAGGAATTTACTAAAAGCAATCGGTTACTAAGAAGCTAGCGGAACAAGGTACAATGGCTTTTATATCTCTTTTTGTATTCCATTACTAGTGTAATTTTATCATTAACTTGCTAGAAAACAACTTAACTTCTAAGATTAGATGATTTGTTAAAGAGAAAAACATGCTTTTATATATCATTATCTTGATAATTTTACTACTTACTATAACCATTACGTACATGTTGTTTAGCAAAACAATATTTTAAGGTCGAACTTCTAGTTGTTAAGGTACCGTTAACCACACTTAACACTGCGTTAACGTAATAACAACCATACGTTGAAGAAAGATAATTACTTAATCACCAAGGTACTTACCTGGATTAGTTATCTATACATATAATAAAACAGTAAAAAAACTGTGTCTGTACATTGAAATTGGTTTAGAAATAATAACAGATCTCGTAACCAAAAAAAAAAATTCAATTCAATTCAAAGTATGTCATTCAAAATAGATTTTCTTAGAGGAGCTCCATCTAATATTATCTAATCCTTTCTTGCAGTTGGACGATCAACTTATAACATAATAGTGGTAATTTTTCTTGCGGTATTATTGATGAAAAATCTACACTTATCTGACATACGGTGCGAGTTTGCCACACATTCGTCGATTTTAAACATCAAACTACATTGTTATTCTTGTGGTCCCAAGTGCAACTGCCGAGCATGAGTTCTCCGGTCGATACCCGGGTCGGGCAAAGTGGTATTGAGATTTTCTGTTATAAAATTCTCAGTAGCAGCTCGGAGTTTGGAATTGTGCCCAAGATGGCAATAGGCTCACTATCTAACATGGGACTTAATAACAGCATTGGTGAAATGTGGGTAACCTCTGCCTACCTCTTCGGGCAATACAGGCGTGATGCTATGTATGTAAACGTAAAATTTGACATAAGTTGTTGATGCAACGATTCAATACATTTTTTTTTTTATTATTGACCAAGGTCCGGTCTTGGACGCCTGGCTTGACACACCATGAAGAAAATCTCTTACGCACTTAAAGAAGCAGTAGAGGAAAATGTCATGGGGAAACCATGATCTGCTTTTTCTATTCACCGCTTCAAGTAAACGATAATTGTAATTACAGCAACATTACGAACAGTGGTGCGTGCCTTGCTTAGAACCAACAATTGGGGGCTGTGTTGCCCGCGTCCGTAGGTGTGCACCCTTAAAATGGATTCGCTACACGTGGCCCCTGTGTGGTGCAAATCAAGCAACACAACTCTGCTGGGAGGCTTCGGTCGCGGCTGGTTACCACCCACCGGACAAAACCATGCCGTGATGCGACCTAGTCGTGTTTCGGGATGTAGTCCGGTGCAACCGTTGTGGGAGACGGGTCTGAGCAGTTGCATCAACTCCCCAACTATCGTTCTCCAAAATCTATCCACTCTACTTAACAGTGAGTAGGTTTATTCTGGATCTATGTGCTCCATCCTCGGCCACACCGAGTTGGTGGCCAAACGAAGACTCATTTTGGATAAAAAAAAATTAACTAACTTGTCCGTTCAACTGATATGATAGGACATCATTAAGAAACTAACATTGTTGTTTGAAAAAAAAATTAAGAGTAGTACATAAAATGTACACAACACTGTTTGCGATTAGTACATAGTTTAAAAAAGTTATCTTCAGTTTTACCACCTAACATTATAGATACGCAAACAGTAAATTTCCATAATAAAACTTCGATAAGATAGCTAATTGGTTCATAATCATTCCAAAATTACTCACCGTTTTATCCAGAAACCAGCTCGCCGGAAATATCAAAGGCACATAGGTGACCATGTAAACCATCGAAGTCCATGACACTAAGAAGCTCGACACACCATAGTACTTCACCACCACATCCTGGATGATAGCGTACTGAGTCCACTGCATCGAGTTCGACGCCGAGTATATCACAAACATCGAAAGTATCATCCATCTTTTCTTGAGCACATAGTACATCCTTCTTGGTGGCGCAATACTGATGTTATCATCGGGCGCTAAGGAATTCCCGGGGTAGTCTCCTTCAAGATTTATCTTTTCGCTAGTAGGCTCCGCCGGGTTCGGTAACCCATTGGCCTGTGTCGTATTTAATTTATCCATTAAAACTTTTAAATTGTCTTATCAAAGAAAAAAACACTTATTTTGTATTAGGTGATCACAGACACTTTTTCGTTGTTTCAATACTTTATCACATTTTGGTCCCAAGTCCATTGACAAAAAAAAAACTAGTTAATCTTACACTAGATTAGTATTCAGTCTTTTGTGACGTCACTATTTTTCTACCTGTTTAAATTAGCAAGCGTGATAAAGATAATAAACCCAGCTAAACAGTAGATTTTTTCTTTTCGCCGATAGCATTTAAAATATTAGGAATTTAAACTGACTATTATGAGACATCATCACAGAGCATTTCTTCAATTAAAATATTTTTAAAATAGCTGCTGCTTCTGCCAAAAAAATAACAGGTCATTAAACATCTTGGGTGAAAAGTCGTCTAAACCCAGCAGTGGATGATTCTGAGCTAAAATGGTGATGATGAAACACCCTAATTGTTATGGTATTTTAAGCAAATAATGAAAATAGTGTAGAATTGTGGACGTAAAAAATATTAATCATCAAAGTGGCAACCCCTAAGACACTAACCATCATACTCCTGCCAAAAATTCTTGGAAAAATTAAATTAAATATTATATCAAAGAGCTCATAGTAACAGCAGATGGTAAATTTAAACAACAACCTTTTTTGTTTATGGTATAAGACCGGAGAATGTGGGATTCTTACTAAACTAAAACGGCCCTGGTAGTAACTAAACCATCAGTACATGGAGGGGACACCAAGTCTTCATAAGGGACGAAAACAATAAACTTATTTGATTTCATATGAGACTAACTCCAGAACTCTCCTGTGCCTTTGGCTAGAACTTTAAGGACACTGTAAAGAGGTCTTCCCTGATACCTCACTGTGCGCGACAGCACATGGCCACCATTTTCTCTTCGGTCACATCATCACCATCTATCAAGGATGGTTGGTCACGGGTGCTGAGATAGTTCCCCGCCAGATCATTTGGAGGAGGCTGGCCTGCAGAAGCACAATATTTAACGAATAAAGATAATATATTGTAATATTTAAAAAATTACATAAATTCCAGAGAACCAGGCACTATTCCTAAAATATTCCAATAATTACCTGTTATCTTCAAACGAGTTGTGTGTTTAATCAATTAGCGGTGTCAGTTACTAAATACAATTATCGTTCAAAACACCACAGACACAAAAATCCATATTCTTTCAGTTACAAAAAAAAACTCACTGATTTGCACCTGCTAACGATATTAAGATTCATCGAAACTATTGCATATGTACGTCAAACTATATACAGTAGGGCGTATAAACTGAATTGTGGTAAAACACGCGACATAGTTTTAATAAGCATTCGGAACGGATGGCGTCCATAATTGGTCGGTTAATAGCTCCACGATAAGATGATAGCGTTGCAGTTGCACTGACTTTAATAACATCTTGTAAGGCAATGACAATGATATTGAAATATTACAAGTACCTACTGCGTTCATTGATCTATCTTTATCAAGCATTCATTGTTTAACGTTTTGCTTAAGTTATGATTGTCTTGTAGTATTATTATTTCAATATTGAGGCACTGAAAGTCAGTCGCATTTCTGACAATATTTTGCGCGATCAGTCAGGGGGAATGTTAATTTGAACGTCCGTGCTTCGGGGGGCATATTATACCGTTAAATCTGCATCTCATAGCAGTTATTAAGCAATGGTGTTGATGGGTCTATCCCAAACTTCGACATAATATCAACTGGATCGTTACCTCTGGCAACCAGTCTATCCAGCGGCCCCTAGATTTATTTGTGTTAGGCGATATTAATTGCTTTTCATCAGGAAAAATGTCAAACTAAAGGAAAGTTTATCCAATAAATTATGGTACAAAAAAATGGCGTACAAAATTGGTTGCCTGGAGAAATGTTATGGCGGAAACCCATCGTGATCAAGTCCCTCAGTCAGGATACGACGAAGTACAAGAAGTATAAAAAAATTATTAAATATCTTCTACAAAATTCAGTGATAAGATGGATATGTAAAGCTGTTAACGGTAATAGCTAGAAATCTCCCTATCAGATCGACAACACCCTCACCTCCAAATTACCAAGTTACGTGACCTGACGTGTTATCCGTAAAGTGACAATCTTTTTCCTGAGGCTTCGGTAAACGAACAAATTGAATGGAAAGATTAATGGATTAGTGTCGCTTCATTAGCTGAGGAACTTTGGCCGATATTTTGCCGGAGATACCTGTATTTAAATCTGATTCATTAACTGGGAAAAATGAGGTGTATCCATCGGTTGATCGGTGTGTCAGGGAAAAAGATCAGATGGAGCCACTTTCAATCTAAGATAATTCTTTCAAAAGAACTCTAAAGTTAAACATTTTCATGGAAAAATACGGTCGTGAGCAGGATTCGAACCCGCGCATCCCGCATAAATCCTCCAGGCGCTCTGACCACTAAGCCATCTCGCCCTCTGCTCACTACCCCGAATTCTTCTTCCACATTTACGTCTTTTGGTGACATTATCGCTATCTATTCAGTCCCTATAAAGGTTACTCAACCGACAGGACTAACTTTGCAGTTAATACAATGTGATTACTTTCAAGTTATTTTTAAAACTCATTTTAAAAGTCTTTTATATGAATAGGTATGATACATTGATATTAATTGTCAAAATTATACTCGTGACATCGCAATGGTCGAGTTTGAAACTAGTCGGGCAATCGCGCAAAATGCACGTGAGTAGTAAGCGGAACAATAATAAATACTAACTATTCTTTGCAAATTAAGCCACCATCTTGAAAAGTACCGATGCGCGTCGCTCTTAGTCATCCCTATGGTCATTGACTTTAAATACAGGGGCCTAATTCTGCAAATTTACCAATGCTTCAGTTGAGTGTCGATAGTGTGTCGATGGAATGATTTTAGTTAGACCGGTGGTCTTATTAAGCTAGCAGACTACCAATTAACTAAAATCATTCCATCGACACACTATCGACACTCAACTGAAGCATTGGTAAATTAGCAGAATTAGGCCCCTGGTGGAATTCTAAGTAGGTATATTATTTCTACTGAAATTTTACGCAATATAATAGAACTTTGCGTGAGAGTTATCGGCACAAGAAAAATAATTTAACGTTTGGTATCTAATAAGGTGTGTCCACGTCTCTATCAATATCCTTTTTGTTTGGCTAGATTTTTTTTTGTACATTTGATACACCACGGTGAATGAGTCCCGCACGGACGCACTATGTGTATGGCTTCCAGACATAGCCGTAGCCGTAGTGGGGGCTGGGGTTATTTAAAATTAAAGTATTTTGAATGAATCGCGAGTCGACCACTGGGCGACCTAGATTAGTAAATTCTACTCGTAAATTCTTCTATATAGTAAGTAAGAGAGGCCTAGAAGACTATTAAGTTCTAGTCTAGATAATAGTGTAGGTAAAGTGGCCTGATCATCATTAAGAAGGTCACTACGTTTATTTTATGTCATACACTGGGTATAAAGCTGATTTAGCTGTTTGTTTGTTACTCCATGCAATGAACGCAAATCTCCCATGTGCAGCCACCATCAAAAACATAAAACATATAGCATAAAACACCGGTCATGTGCGAGTCTGACCTGAGCACCGAGGGTTCCGTACCTATAGCTACAAATTAACAATTTTGGGATTAATTTCTTTATGAGTGCTTTGAGATCTTGTTTTAATATTTCTCACGAAACTTATTATATATGGCCGTAGTTTTTATCGCGTTTACTTAGAAGCTTGATTTTTTACAGCTCCAAGGAACTGTAGATCTACGTATTTGACATTAATTTCACCTAGGTATTTCCACAAATTCCTGAGAAATGGGGTTATACAGATGTCGCGGATGGATAGTAGAATCCGCTGTTTTACAAAACTGCGAGCTGATTTACAAAACATTACTGTTTTATAAAACAGCTGAACAACGTTCAGCTGGATGGCCATTGCGATATATATAAAGACGTAATGCAGAATGACATATCTACAGTGGGACAGATTTATTTATTGTATAAGTATAATAGATGGACAGTGGTGGTCACTGTCCATCATCAAGCAAAAAAAAAGATAATGTATTCTGATTTGTCTTTCCGTGGCTGGGACGACGGAGCCCCGCGTCTATGTCGTTATGGATTGTAGAATAAGCTGTTTTACAAAACTGCTAGCTGATTTACAAAACAGTAATGTTATGAAAAACAGCTGAACGACGTTTAGCAGTTTTACATAATTACTGAACTATAACACGCAGAATTGAATGAACGTTTTGCGTTTATCAATGCGGGTCAACGATCAGAGATTATGTAAAACAGTGTGAAATGAACTGTCAAATTGTTGATTTTAGTTCGAAATTTTGTCGCATATGGCTCTGTATGTCTTAACAATAATAACCTAACTTTATTTTACTTGTCAATAGCAAAGAAAAGATAAAAAAAAATAATGACGTAAATACTAAACCACTTTAATAGTCGACAATAAATCGGGATTATGAAAGACAATAAACGAAAATGATCCATGAGCGAACGAAGCGAGCTCGGGAGTTTCGCGTATTCTGACACGGACAGGTTAGGTTCAAAGAGGATGACGGGGGCCAGTGTGCGAGCGTAGCGAGCGAACAGCCCCCGTCATCAGACACAAAAATAGGAGCCCCGCTAAGCGGGGCTCCGTCGACCCAGCCACGGAAAGTCAAACCAGAATACAGTATCGTTTTTTACTTGAATGGTGACTACCCATTTAATATACATAAACAATAAACAGACCTGTCCCACTGTAGATATGTCATTCTGCATTACGTCTAAAGGTGGGTAGCAGTTTTGTTAAACGTATCGCAATGGCAATCCAGCTGAACGTTGTTCAGCTGTTTTATAAAACAGTACTGTTTTGTAAAGCAGCTAGAGATTTTGTAAAACAGCGGATTCTACAATCCATCTGCGACATCTATAAGGTCAGAAGAAAAACCTAAACACGAAGAGGATGACGGGGGTAGTTCGCTCGCTCACTGGCCCCCGTCATCCCCTTCGGGGTACACGCAACTTCCACACATGGGGTACATGACTCCAAAAGTCTGTAGTGCGTGCCTTGGATTCGAACATGCGACCTATGACTTGCCAGCAGTGATCATAGCACTAGGCTATCACTGCTCATACCAGTATCGATGCTATGATGAATGATGATGATTTGTCTATAGATAACTCTTAAGTTAATTAATACAAGATCTTTTTTTGAGTGTCATTATGCTTTTGATGCTGACTGCACCTATTATTGTAAATATTGCCAAATTTTCTATAATTAATTATTAATTAAAACTTAACATCATGTCTGTAACAAATAACTCATTTATTTGAAGGTACTTAAAATTATTTTTTATTAGTGTATTTTAACTAATTTGAAAATAATTATATTATGGTAACATAAAAAAATTTGCAATTACGGTACTAAGCTAATTTAAAAACTTTTAGGATTCTGGTAACACTTGCATTCTTGGAATAAATAAAATATTCATACAGCTTATAGATTTTAATCTTAGGCATGACTCAGTGTACACAAGACGTAATGAAGCGTCTGGTGGGTAAACATTAGTGGGTGGAAAATAATAAACGTTCAAGAACTCCAAGATAAAAGGGAAATGGAATCATATGGTCTATATTTAGATAAGACGATTATATCTTTAAGGATAAAATAAAGACAAATTATATCAATGAATAAGTGTGAAGATGAAGCAAGAAATGTGTGTCAGAACGGTAGCAGGTGGAAATCTATAGTATATGTCGACTCCAATGGGAAGCAGGCGGGCATCAGCAAATCAATGTTAGGTACATTGATTTGCTGATAAGAATTTAGAGAAGTGAAGACAGTCTATTCGTAGTATACAGCATTGTACCCACGGACCTTAAAAAAATACGGACGCAGCGTTGCGTACATGTGAGAAGCATGCCTAATCATCCGATTTCGCTTGTCATACACGAGCTAAACGCATACAAATACTTAAAACTCGTCCACTCGACGCCATTACGCTGCGTGGGTGTGCGTAATCTATGCTTCGCTTGTGACAAGGCAAGGTTACATCCGTATTTTTTTCAGATCCGTGGTCGTACCTATGTTATCTTAACTTGTCTAATTATTCTGTATATACCCATCATCATCATCATCATCATCATCAACCTGTAGCAGACAACATAACATACGACCCAATGTAAGAGTGACCATAATGTTGATGTCCACATGATGTCAACCGAGCTCTCGAATACGTGTAAAGTAGTGGTGATGGGGAATCTACGAGTAGGTACCTATAATATAAAATATATAAATATAGATCTGAATGCTGTTCGTCGGTAATCGCTTACCTTGAGAACGGGTGAACCGACTTGCTTATTTGTTTTAATAGCACAATTTACTTTGTATCTACGGGTGGAGTATTATTCCGAAATAAGTTTTTATGGAAAGAAATAAATTGAAAAAGTTGTCCGGAAAATTGGACAGGACAACGTCTGTCGTGTCAGCTGGTACACAAAAATGTTCTAATACCAAATAAAACTTGATTAGTTAGGCATTAAGTTTGGCAAAAGTATGATGGCAAGTATAAAGATCTCCAATAGAAATAAAAACTGCTTTTTTTACAGACAAACGAAAAACCGTCCGTATGTTATTCTTTTTGCGATTCTGCATAATAAAATGTTACCGGTTTTAACAGCAATTTTTTACAACGTACTTCATCATCAATAAAGTTATGTAAAGTAATTAATTAAGCAATAAACAAATTAGTTTGGCCAAATTGTTTTGGTGGCTGTACTCACGAAACAGCATGAAAGCGAGAAAACATAACCTGCAAAATTTTGCCGCAATATTTTATAACTTTTCACTTTAAAACCTCACTTTATACACAAAAACAAAGTTATATAAATAGTTATAAATCACTTCAATCCTTTTTATATTAGTTTATATCACAAATATCACTGCTATATCACATAACTGTTGATCTTCCGTCAATATAACGGGAACTGATTCAAGACGGACTGTTCCTCAACTGTTCGTCACTTCTAAAGGCAATGGTCTGATGTCTACAGCCAATAGAATGACCGACGCACACACGCTTGCCCATTTAAAAATTACGATACAAAATAATGTTTATGAATTGATCCCCATTGAGGTTATGTGAGGTGACAGGGTAAAATGCCCGCGCATGCGTACTTTCTGTCTACCCAACTGGTGTTAAAAATAAATAAGGTGGAGGGTAAAGGTTTTATTATTATCAATTACTTTTTATTCTGTAGTGGGATTTAGAAACATTCTTGGCGGGATTTTCCTGTAGCGAAACATTGTGTGTTTTTATGTAAAATAATCAGTAATTACTTGATTGTGAATAGAGGTAAAATTTTTTTAGCAATCCTTTTAATATTTGATGTGCCTAGTAGGTGCGTCAGTGCGTGACATCGGACTGGTCATCAATATTGCCTGTCAAACAGGGTGGCAATTAACTTACCTACTATTTTCTTTGTTATGGTGAATTTTGAAGTAGGTAGCCAATATCGAACCCAATAGAGAGTGTAATTGTACTCGGTTAATGGCAATAGGCTCACTAATCAATAACTTTATTGGTAAAACATTGGTGTACAATAGTATTCCTCTGCCTACCCCATCGGTGGTACAGGCGTGATGCTATGTTTTATTTATTTATTTAACACTTTGTGCACAGCAAATTGTACAAAGGCGGACTTAATGCCAAAGGCATTTTCTACCAGTCAACCAAGGTGATGCAGAGATAACGTGGCGGGTGCATTATAAGATTGAAAGGCATTTACGAAAGCAAAATATTATTCAATATACTTACTTATACTTACATAAATAAATTGGAATATAATAAATACAAAAATAAAGATACAAAAGAAAAAAAAAGACTCAGTGATGAGATAATTCTGCCAGTTTATTATTGAGATATTTGCGAAATTTAAATTTAAACGAATAGCGACTTTCAGCCATCCTGATATTCTTAGGGAGCACATTCCATAGAAGTATGGACTGAACAAAGAAAGAAGAGTGCAGAAAATTAGAACGATGAGAGGAACATTGTAAAAGACGATTATACGATGAACGAAGATTTTTATTGTGATTAGAGCAAATATAATTAAAGTGAGACGATAGATAAGAAGGCGGAAAAGGAGAATCTATGAAAGAGAACAAAGTAGTCAGCGCTCTTTGTTCTCTACGCAGACGGATAGGGAACCATTTTAGACGCGTACGAAATTCAGACACATGATCATATTTGTTCTGTTTCGTTGTTACTTATGCTACAGATTTATAACTGAACTAAAAATATTTTCAACAGACTTGCTCGTAAAGTGGTTCTTAATGCACCGCTTTTAGGTTCATAATGAAGCTTATTAGAAGGAGACCGTATTGGTGGTGGTTACCACCAACAACAGCATTCCCAAAGAGGGTTGACGTCAGGCAGGCGGCCGGTCTTAAAACATAGCCAAAACTTTAGCAGCATGCAGATAAAGAAAGATGATGATGATGATGAATGAAGCTTATTATGAACAATGTGCGATAGATAATAGAAAAAAAAAGCCGTAATATTTTTTTTATCTCTCATTTTATTTAGGAGCGGTGATGTCTAAAAACTCTTTTCTGAGATTTAATATTTTTGTGATTAAATACACTATGTTAGACAAAATATGACAAATACACATTCATACAATTATTTATTTATATCACCAAATAAACATTAAAAAAATTAATGATATTAATTTTGTTATTAGATTTTCGGCAACTTAGTGACGCGCGCATAGACCATAAACTCGACGCCCAAAAAAATTTTTCCGCACGCCGCGCCGTTATACATTGCAACGAAATAAGGTTACGCAATTAAATTAGTTCTTTTCCTCACAAATGTGTTGAAAATTGTCGTAAAAAAACGCGTGAGCTGTGATCATTACAACGTCTCGGCCATTGCTACCCTCGCCTATGGGTTCGGATAGCAATTCTAGCATCGACTGTACTAACCAACTGCTTAATCTACTATTACCGATATATTTTTGTCCTTTCTACAGAGTACACGGAAAAATCGAATAGACACAACCAAAGACACAACGCTTGACCATCATACAATCGACTTCAACTAATTGAATGCTGGTCCTTTAAAAATATACCTTTAGATGATTAAAATAAGGTTTGGATTCCAACTTTAATAGGATCTTGGTTTTAACTGGACAAGCGAATGAGTGTTTCGTGGCGTTAATGACAATCAATCAATAAATCGACCGTCATTGAATATGAACAATGCTACGCAGTGTTTATCAAATCGCAAAATGATCGAGTCTCGTATGTATGTACTTAGCTATATATTTTTTATACATAAAATGCCTCATTGGTCCAGTAGTCCCAAGCGCGACTGTTGAGCATGAGGTCCTGGGTTTGATTTCTGGGTCAGGCAAATTGTTATTGAGTTTTTCTGTTAGGAAATTCTCAGTAGCAGCCCGGAGTTTGTTATTGTACCCGGTAGATGGCAAAAGGCTCGCCACCTATTACGTGGGACTTAATAACAGCATTAGTGAAATGTGGGTGTAGTAGTAACCTCTGCCTACCCCTTCGAGGAATACAAGCGTAATACTATGTGCGTGTAAGAAATTAATTATCACTTTGAAGGAAAACAGCTTGAGGAAACCAGCACATCTGAAAGATGTTCTCGATGGTGTTTAAAGCCATGTCAGAGACCTATGGGCGGTTTAAACTTTGACACTAGGTTGTTCATCAACCACAAGATAGGATGAGGACGAAAACATGAATTTGAATTATTAATCAGCTTTCCAACTATTTATAATAATCATAAGAAATAAGTAATTGTTTCCATTGTGGCACGAAATGAAGGGGATGTTGTAATAATGAATCCGTGTCATAATTTAGTTTTAATAAATAGATATAATGCCAACTTACATACCCTAACTAAAGATAGGCACTCACAGGAGTTAGTACTGCTATAGACTAACTTTTCACCCATGCAGTTATTAAATCTCATATGGTAGTGATTTCTGAATTTCCCTATCCACATCCCATCACCAGGACAAAATCTGGGCTCAGTAGCAACCCGGAGTTTGGAGACCTCGACCTCAGTGGCCGCCCTTGCGACTCCTAAACCACACGAGGCAGTTTAATTATAACGAAAAAGAAGCTCTTAATAGGCATGATAACAGATTTTGAAATCTCCTTTTATAATGTAGGTACATGCCTAGTATATCCGAAATACTAATAAAAATAATAGTTCAGCAATAAACTAAGTTACAACGCAAATTATTGCATTTTAATCTATCTAATTTGATTTAACCGCGAAAACGCTGCTGGATGTCATGGCGCCGTTTTGACAACATGCCTCAGCACATTTGACATAAGTTGAAGCCATATTGTACGGCGATGATTGACTTTTGACTGAGGTGTGACGTCATTCGCTGTGATTGACGCAGTGGCGGGGCTACAACTAAATTTGATGTGGGCAAGACAGATTTCGCGAGGCCCTGTTCTATGGCGACCTGAAGACGGATTTTATAAAATAATAAAAACAAACAAAACAATTAACACTGCCAAGTTTTTATTCATAAAAATACAAATTAGATTAATAAGTATTAAATGAAAAATTACTAATCGTTAATATAAAGATGGAGATATACATTTCTTAAAGTGTATCATAAAAAACATTAGATTTCTTTATTAAAGGAACAGAAATTTCCTGCTTTTAACGTTACTAAATTCCTTAATTATGGTATCGTAATTCAGCCTAGATGCCAAATCTGATTCAATTGATAAAACAGCCAAAGCTGAAAGTCTTTCTTGGCTCATTGTGTTTCTCAAATAATTTTTTATTAATTTTAATTTTGAAAAACTTCTTTCAGCAGAGGCTGTACTTACCGGAATTGTTAATAAAATTCGGATGACAATGTAAATATTTGGGTAAATTTCTTTCAAGCTATTTTCTGTTATGTATGACAGCAGCTGTTTCACGTCTTTAATGAAGTTGGGTAAAATCGGGATCATTGTATTTAATTCTTCATATAATTCAAATGGTTGGAAGTCACTGCTCTCACCCACACGCAGGACGTTATGTAAATCGTTACAGTGTTTTAATATTTGCTCCTGTGGCATATTTTTTAGCGCGCTTAAATCATAGAGAAAACCAAACTCTTCAAAATGTTGATTTAAAGACGTAAATCTTAATTCCATATTGGTTATTATAGAATCAATCATGGCGTAAAAAAAATCTGTTTGATACCGGATTTTGGGAGACTGTATAGGTTCATCGCTACTTTCATAATCGAACATCCTTTTCTTTTTGGCTACTCTTTTATTCTTAAACTCTTTTGGCAGGTCATAATCGCTTTGCTCAGTAAATTTCCGAACATCAGACAGGGATTTCTCAAATCCAGTTTCCCGATACTCTTTTATCCATTCACAAAATGTGTGTAAATGTTCAAGAGCAATGCTTAAATGAATTTGTACTGACTGCCATAATTTACTTATTATATTAACACGCAATAATATCTCATACCACACATGTAAAGATACGATAAATTCTAAACTGAACATTTCATTTAGTATTGAATCGCAATCACTGAGAGTGTCTGATTGCTCCGCTTCATTTTTTAAGTTTTCTATGCATTCAATCACTTCATCAAATTGCAATAATACGGCCTTTACTGCTTCGACTCTACTTTCCCATCTTGTGTCTGATAAAGGTTTTATAGTGAGTTTTAATTTTCCTTTTATAAAATCCCAGCGCTTGCTTGAACTTGAAAATAGCAAATAAATTTTTTGTATGAAACCAAAAAAAGTTTTTGCTACTATAGATGAGTTCGCTGCATCTACCAACAGTAGATTCCAACTATGACAGCCACAAGGTGTGAAAAATGCCCTAGGGTTAATATTCAATATTCGAGTTTTAACTCCACTATTTACACCTACCATATTTGCACCATTGTCGTATCCCTGGCCACGGCAGTCTTGAATATTTAAGTCATATTGACAACTGTTTTTGACATCAATATGATCAATTCATTTTGAATATCGTGACTTAAATAATGGTGTGAAAGTTGTTTGTAATATAATGCGTTTCATGTGTTCACGTAAAGTAGGATCAAATTTTGATATCAGTTTAAATAAATCTATGAAATTACCGGAATTCTTAATACCGTCACCTGTCTTGAGAGATTCTCTGTGACCTCTAAATGCAAGATTATGAGAGGCCAGAAAGTTTATTATGTCAATTATTCTCTATAACAAGTTGTGCCAATGTTTTTGTGATTCACGTATTAGCCTTTCGTTTTCTTGGTCTATTGTTTTGCCTTGATTTATTCCTTTCTCTAAAGTTAACCATTGGAACATATGTGCCATATGTTCTTTGGTATTCTCATGTCTATGTAAAATGCTACTTAAATGTTTCCAGTCACAACACCCTCCTTGCACCACCTGAGTTTGTGAATTGCTAAATAGTCTGCATGGAAAACAGTAAACTTTATTTTGGGAATTGGAATAAACTAACCAGCGACGATGTTGAGTTTCACCATTATTTAGTTTTCTCGAGAAATAGAAATTGGAAAAGTGTCTGTTATCATCACCTTTGGGATAATATTCATCACCGCTATTTAATTGCTGTGTGGGGCCGCTTCGAACTATGTCACGACGCTGTGTATCCGTTATGGGAAACGTCCACAATCCCGGATCCGAATTAACAAGTACTTGCTGAACTATGGCGCTGGCGTCGTCGCTGCGAATTGGAGAATCTATGTCAATCTGTTCTTCTTGACTGCTTGATGACAGCACAAGAGTTTCAGCGTCAATTTTTGATTGGCTAGAAGATGATTCAAGCTCTACGTCTAACTGACGTTCGCTCTCGGTATTCAGTGCATCTAGAGCATTTTCCAACGGTATCTCGGACGTTTGTTGTGTAGAAGTCGAAGCTATCGATTCAGAAGGTTCTGTACTACCAGATGCAGTTTGGTTGAGGAACTTCATCAAATTTAAACTCAAAACTTGGTTGGTTGCAGTTCTTTCAGCTTTTCTTTTTCTTTTTGCTGATCCAGAAAATGGGAGTCCCATTTTCTTCCAATATCTCTATCTCGGCCGGACATGTCGATAACGTCGTATCTATAAACTGTAAACGAAAGCAATAGTTAACATTTTTTTGCAGTTTTATCTACATAATATTGTAAAACCTAAATTTAAATTAGTTTTCAAATAAAAATCTTTAAGATAGCTTTTACTACCTGCTAGTTTTAAAAACTTAAAAAGTCGATACGTTTTTTACCTTAAAGCTTTTTTGGTTTCCTTCAAAAGATATTATAAAGCGTATTTTATATACAAGTAATTACTGCGTTATATACTTATTACCAATTAAATATTTCTTACCTTATGTAAAATAGACGAGTACAGGTACCGGTGTGTTACAAATCACAAAGAAAACAAAAAAACAATTAAAAAAGTCACTGTTTTAAAATTTTGGGTCAGTTTACAGGAGCAATCAATATACCTAAACACTATCTATTTATTCACTAAATATTATTAAAACATTGAACACACTATTCTTATCAAAATAGGTACGTACAGTCATAAAAATAAACAATATTGAATAACACAATTATACGTTTCTATTGTTATGCGCCTAGCGACTGCGTTGCGTACTTTGATTTGATTGGTTGACTTCCTAGTAAAGAAAGTAAACGAATAAACCGGGGATTCCCCGCACTCTGGTCGGCGGCAAATGTTGCCAGACTAAGAAAACATGTTTCACAACAAAATTGATTTATATTTTTAAATTCCTGCTGAGAAAATTGAAAATTTTCGAAAATCGGGAAGATATTGGTTTTACCCCGTTTTTCGAAGATTGAGTTTTCATCAGATCTCGACGTTTTGAGGTCCTAGAAAACTTCTTTGATGGTTTTCACGGTGGTGTCCGTCAGGCTGTATGTATATGTGTGTGTGTGTGTGTGTGTGTGTGTGTGTGTGTGTGTGTGTGCGTGCGTGCGTGCGTGCGTGCGTGCGTGTGTGTGTGTGTGTGTGTGTGTGCGTGCGTGTGCGTGTGCGTGTGCGTGTGCGTGTGCGTGTGCGTATGCGTGTGCGTGTGCGTGTGCGTGTGCGTGTGCGTGTGCGTGTGCGTGTGCGTGTGCGTGTGCGTGTGCGTGTGCGTGTGCGTGTGCGTGTGCGTGTGCGTGTGCGTGTGCGTGTGCGTGTGCGTGTGCGTGTGCGTGTGCGTGTGCGTGTGCGTGTGCGTGTGCGTGTGCGTGTGCGTGTGCGTGTGCGTGTGCGTGTGCGTGTGCGTGTGCGTGTGCGTGTGCGTGTGCGTGTGCGTGTGCGTGTGCGTGTGCGTGTGCGTGTGCGTGTGCGTGTGCGTGTGCGTGTGCGTGTGCGTGTGCGTGTGCGTGTGCGTGTGCGTGTGCGTGTGCGTGTGCGTGTGTGTGTGTGTGTGTGTGTGTGTATGTAAACTTCTTATAACTTCTAAACGGCTTGACCTACCGAAATTGACCAAGAGAGCTGATTTGAAGAGTATCACTGCCCTTAAACTCTCTGAAAATCAACCGATTTCGTTCGTTGGTTTTCGAGAAATCTCAAAAACAAAATTTTAAAAAATTCGTTTTTTTGGAATAACTTTCAAACGACTTTACCGATCGATCCCAAAAACTAATCAGTTCTTAAACTCAGAAAACTACGTCGATCGCCGTTAGACCGATCAAAATCGGCCAAATGCTTCGTGAGATATCGAAAACGAAAAATTTCAAAAAAAAACGTTTTTTTAAAAAACTCTTAAATCGCTTTACCGATCGATTCCAAAAACTAATCAGCCTTTAACCTTTGAAAACTTTGTCGATCGCCGTTGAACCGGTCAAAATCGGCCGATTTCTTCGTAAGATATTAAAAAAATTTTTAAAAAAAAAAACGTTTTTTCAAAAAATCTCGAATCATTTTACCGATCGATTTTAAAAACTAATCAGCTTTTAACCTTCAAAAACTACTGCGACCGCTGTTGGACTGGTCAGAAGCGGTCGATTTCTTCGTGAGATATCAAAAACGAGAGATTTAAAAAAATACGTTCATAGAACTTGAAAAAATGTTTTATAATTGGAATTGGCGGGAAGTT
The DNA here is from genome assembly GCA_935421205.1 of Xylocampa areola. Taxonomy (NCBI): domain Eukaryota; kingdom Metazoa; phylum Arthropoda; class Insecta; order Lepidoptera; family Noctuidae; genus Xylocampa; species Xylocampa areola. Next base: position 21,737,659 of record OW285200.1, on the reverse strand, counting down.
ACAGGGATGGCCTTTAGGGTCAACCGTTTTCCAAATTCTTTTTGTTTTATTCTCGCTTTAAACATTTTTGAGTCGCGAGGCCCCTTGTACCGCGAGGCCGTAGGCGGTGGCCCACGTCGCCCACGCTTAACGCCGCCTCTGGATTGACGTTTCAGTTAACATGGCCGATCGCAGCATTTAATACTTTTATTTTATTGAAAATCTTATCAATCTTAATGTTTTTAAAACTAGGTAACTTTTTAGAATCCTTTGTGTCTATATTTACCTCTAAAACCATTTAATCTTTGGTTCTTTAATACTGTCATCATGCCTATTACAACACCGAACTATTATTTTCGAATAATCTAAAATACGCTTGGAATTGAGCCGTGCTTCGCAGACAGCACCAAAAAGGTTAGTTATTCGTGTAGATTTCGGTGAAAAGAGATAAGTATTCTTTGTGCTTTTTTGTCCAGTCAGCCTAGGGGAGAAACCGGTTTGGTAGTGTTATGTTCCAGACGTTTCGTTATTATTTCTGCACGCATCAATCTTTGGACCCGTCGTCGTCAAGATTTCGCTATGTCAGCTAAATTATTAGTAGGCACTGTTTTGTTTCTTTCTTCAGCATCATACATAGTCATTGTTTCTAACTCAGGATACAACAAAACGGAATATAATTGTTTGCGAAATGAAAGTTTGTGAAACGTTGTTTGTGTGAAGTGACACTGTGAAAAATAATTTGCGAAACATTATGATAATACGAAATAGGAATATATTTGAGGTGTGGGGGTTATACCTCATGAATTAATTTGGGGGGTACCGGTGATGACGAATCAGTTTCACGTAACAGGGCTTGTTTCAATAATCCTCTGTTCAAACTATAGGTACATTATGACGGAGACAAATCAACCTCAATGTTTCGACCAAAATTTATGACAGCTTAATTTAATACCAGCTATTAATCTTCAAAAAACACAAATTAACGTGTAATATTAAACGTGTAATGAAAGGTAAAATGACTCTGTCCCGCAGGTCATCAAATTAACCGATATGACGTAATGAAGGGCAAAGGACCATACAAATTAATTAGAATTGACAACCCTATAGATATTATACATAGGTTAGATTCTACTACATTGTAAATGTAAAGTAACAAAATGTTTGTGAACCCTTTAAAATATTCATGTTAGCTGGAATTTGGTCATACGTAATGGTTCCTAAAGGGAACGTTTCGTACGTAAGCAATTAATTTGATACAAGTAATTTCATATGTAGGTACGCGTTATTTCAAAGTTTTCCATGAAGAAAAACAAAATTACCGAAAGCTGTGTGTGTACATTTCAAAATGATTTTATTTTTTATTGTTATAGTGAGTCACCTGATGTTAAGCGACCAACGACGCCCATGAACGTCCAGGAGTCCCTGTGATGCGTTTGTTGACGACGTTTTAAAAAGACATACGCTTTTCTCTTTAAGGCCCCCATGTGTTATCTGTTAGGAAACGCTGCTGACTGAAGTTGGCTCCACAATTTGGTGGATCGAGGCAGAAAATGCCGTGTGAAATTGTGAATCATGCTGTGGACAGTCAATCATCAAGATGGTGTTGATGAAAATTTTGTGGCATATATGTAAGTTACCGATTGATATATTTTTTAGGCACATGTGAATAGGCTTATTCTGAGTACGTTTACTTCATCGTTTATCTCATATTTACCTTCATAGGTACACTATGTTGAAGAGAAAGCATATATATCTAACAAGATGAAATTAATTAAAATACTGGAAAGCACGCCTGCCATTTTTCAAAATCTGACTAGCCTATGTTACCTGGGCCAATGTTAGGATCCTAACCATACCTCATACATCTAAATTAGTTCAGGCGTTTAGAAGTTATGGTATAAAAAAGTAACTCACAAACATACATACAATACATACATGAACGCTAAACATAACACTCCTGTTTTTGGGCAGTCTTGTAAAAACATAATGAATCATATCTTAATAATAAATTCTAGGACCTCAAAGTCTGTAATAGCAACTTTGCTACTACATTCTTACTCCTAGCGCCACCAATCTACATCCTAGACTCAAAGATATTAACCTCGTCTATGTGAGTATGTGTTGTGACAGCGGACCGCTACACCTCGTTTCCCTAATAGCTTTCATTTATCTTTGTACCACCCTACTTTATCGAGAGCACTAAGGCTTTTAACAAAATTAAATACCGCCGAAGCTACGAGCCGCACTTTTAAAATTCAAGGACTCCTCTCCCTCCACCCTTTTCACGTTCGTTTCATTGAATACATTAACTTTTATAAATTTAAATAACAATGGACGTAGCTATAACATTTGAGTCGTGTCGGTTCGGTCACTTCTATAGGGACTGAATTGATAGCAATAACGTCGCCATAAGACGTGTTAAAATATGGAAGAAGAATTCGCGGTGGTGAGCAGAGGTCGAGATGGCTTAGTGGTCAGAGCGCCTGGAGTATTCATCCGGGAGGCGCAGGTTCGAATCCTGTTCGCGACCGTATTATTTTTCCATTTAATATAATAACTTTATAGTTCGCTAAGCATGCGTTAATGCTTTTCAAAGATTTATCTTGAATTATTGAGGTAATTGCATTCTTTACGACATTGTATTAACTGCAAAGTTAGTCGTGTCGGTTCGGTCACTTCTATAGGGACTGAATTGATAGCAATAACGTCGCCATAAGACGTGTTAAAATATGGAAGAAGAATTCGCGGTGGTGAGCAAAGGTCGAGATGGCTTAGTGGTCAGAGCGCCTGGAGTATTCATTCGGGAGGCGCAGGTTCGAATCCTGTTCGCGACCGTATTCTTTTTCCATTTAATATAATAACTTTATAGTTCGCTAAGCATGCGTTAATGCTTTTCAAAGATTTATCTTGAATTATTGAGGTAATTGCATTCTTTACGACATTGTATTAACTGCAAAGTTAGTCGTGTCGGTTCGGTCACTTCTATAGGGACTGAATTGATAGCAATAACGTCGCCATAAGACGTGTTAAAATATGGAAGAAGAATTCGCGGTGGTGAGCAAAGGTCGAGATGGCTTAGTGGTCAGAGCGCCTGGAGTATTCATCCGGGAGGCGCAGGTTCGAATCCTGTTCGCGACCGTATTCTTTTTCCATTCAATATAATATCTTTAGAACCCATAATCAGTTGGAGTGTATTTGTATTTCGTCAAAAACTTTTCCTCAGGGTTGCTATATAGCATGATTTTTCTTTTTTTTTTGTGTGGAAGATCCACCATAAATGCTGTGGCGCTCACACGGGGTCACGGGATCGCAGATGCATTCACCACAATCCCGGGAAGCTGCAACCCTGGTAGGGTGGTTAAGTCACTTCTAGTTACACAGATACAGGTAGGTATCTAAGTATTTACCCCAAGAGAATAAACTTGATAAGACGTTTAACTTTTGGATTAAAAGTTTAATTAATCTGGGGAGCTTAATTATCTGTTCAACAAACTTGGCCACATCAAAATAACTCTAATTAAAGTATTTAAGAAGCGCCTGCAATTAAGTTGTGAGCAACATTTATCTCACTGAACTAATTGCAAAACGCTTTAACAAGTGGCTCTTCATTTTTTTCATGCTTTATGTTACCCACAAATATCAGACTAATGGACTCCAACAAGTAAATGTAGGTCAAGCTTTTACAGGGGAATGAATTATCGGTACTTCTGAAAGCGGTTTTATTAAAATAGTTTTGATTTATTCAATATTGCAGCAATGCAGCATTGTTCCATTATATTGCTAAGGCAATTTGGTCAGGAACTAAGGATGGAAGTTTCAACTTTAGCCATCGCTTTAGTAAGCGTATTTATATGGAAAATATTGTATTAGAGCCCCCCGCAGCCTACATATAACATTTTCTCATAATATGTAGTTGACCAATTAATTGTTATGTTATTTACTTATTTACGTGTCTTTTTAGCAACCTCAATAAAGTAGATCCCAATAGATCGTTGAGTTTTTTCAACGCTCAGCGAGTCTGTACCTGGGTCCACCCATGCCTCGGGGTACCCAGCTTAAGTAATTTCTGAAGGGAATCACAAACCTAAACGTGCGTACCTATATATATTTTTTTATTTTTTTTATGGGTCCTCCTCTGAAGTATGACCTACCTACCAAAAAAATAATCACCACAATAAATTCATAATTGGCAGAATTATCGCGTGACAAACATACAAAAAGAACATAAAGTCGAATTGATAACCTCGTCCATTCTGAAGTCGGTTATGAGCTATCGGCCGACCAAAGTATGTAGGGGTCGGTGGTCTGCAGTGAGTCTTAAGGGTCAGGTAGTAGAAATGTACGTTAGTATTTTTCTTCTTTTCCTTTGAACCTTTTTAGTTGGTAGCGGATATCTATCAGAGGCTTTTGTTGTGTGTTGGCTCTATTTTTACACAAGCTCGCTCTACCTGTAAGTACCATATCAGAACAAAAAATAAAATATATGGATAAATCTTTCAAGTGAGACGACACATAACGCATGCATAGCGTACTCTAAAAGTTAAATAAATAAAAAATATGCATAGATAATCATATAAAATTACTTTAGTAAAATCTTAAGTCTTTAGGATTATAAATAAAGTAATTTTAGTAAAACAACTTTTAACCGGATTAATCGCGTGTATTATTGGTTTTTGTTTTTTCCTGACGTTTCGAACACGTTGCAGCGTTCGCGGGTGATTATTATTATTATTTTTATATTTACTTTTCTTTTTCCTCGGTGAACCGGGGTTACTGATGGCACGGGCCTAAGCCAAGTGTACAACAGTGGGGTTAAGTTAAGCATGGGTGGGAATATTCATATGGTTATAATGAATTATTGGATTCGCATTGTAAAAACTTTCTAACCAGTCTGCATGTGTTTAATATCGCTGCCTTTTGTAGTAGATCATAGGTATTCTAGTAGTGGTAGGTTTAGTGACTTGATAGACTGATGAAGTTGTTTGGGTATAACTCCTGTTGTGGACAATACTATTGGGACTATTGTTACTTTATTTAGATGCCAGATTCGGGTTATTTCATCCTTTAGTTCGATATATTTAGATAGTTTCTCTGAAATTGTAGTCTGTAAATTGTGGGTGTTCGGTACTGCAATGTCTATTAGGTATCCAGTTTTATTAATCTTATTTATTAATGTTATGTCTGGTCTATTGTAATGTATCGTTCTGTCGGTAAGAATGGCTCTGTCAAAATATAGTTTTGTGAATTCGTTCTCTAACACAGTTTCTGCGTTATACTTATAATATGGGACTGATGTTTGTAATAGTTTAAATTGCAAAGCTAGTTTTTGGTGTATTATGTTGGCTACTTGGTCGTGTCTATGTTTATAGTCTGTCTGGGCTTTTGACTTGCACGCACCAGTAATGTGTTGTATAGTTTCTGGGGAGCTATTACATTTCCTGCAGGTGTCATTGGCTAAATTTTTTATAATGTGTTTCCTGTTATTTTTTGTTTCAATTACTTGATCCTGTATAGCTATAATAAAACCTTCAGTCTCCGGGAACAGTTCGCCTCGATTCAGCCATTTGTTCGACGCCTCTTTATCGACATTTATCTGGCATAAGTCTTGACGATGTCTTCCGTGTAGAGACTTCTGTGCCCATTCCAGGAGCTTGGTTTTGTCATCGATCAACTTCTCATTTTTCTGTTCTGATCTATCATTTAAATTAAGAGGTGTTAATTGTTGATCGTTGTTAACTATACATTTGTGGAGTGTGGAAGTAGCGGTTTTAGAAAAGAAGTACTGTCTAAGAGTTGTGATCTGTCGATTATGTAAGTTGAAAATATCAATGAGTCCTCTACCCCCTTCTTTTCTCGGTAGTGTTAGTCTTTGTAAACACGATCTTGGATGATTTTTGCGGAATTTGGTAATAGTTGTGTTGATTTTTCTTTGTAGGTTTATTAGGTCTGTTTTGGTCCAATTTATTACCCCGAAAGAATATGTGAGTACTGGTATAGCAAAAGTGTTGATTGCTTTTATAGTGTTTCGTGAGTAGAGTTGAGTCTTTAGTATTGTATTGAGTCTGTGTTGAAATTGTTGTTTTAGTTTTTATTATTACTAGCCTATTTTGTCCCACTGCTGGGCAAAGGCCTCCCTCCATTTCTTCCATCTGTCCCGGTTTTGTGCTGCGTCTTGCCAATTAGCAGGAAAGTCATCCAGTTCGTCCCGCCATCTCCTTCGCGGTCTGCCGCAGCCCCGTCTCGCTGTCTCGGGGTTCCAGTCCTGTGCTATACGGGCCCACAGTTCATGAGGCATACGGCATACATGTCCTGCCCAGTCCCACTTCAGCTTTTAGCTTTCGGCTTTTAGGGCCACGTCAGCGATTTGAGTCTTAGAGCGCAGTATCGTGTTTCGAACATGATCCGTTAATTTAACACCAAGTATACTACGCTCCATCGCTCTTTGGCAAACCTTCAGTTTGGACTTTTGAATGTTAGTCAAAGACCGAGTCTGTGCGCCATATGTCAAGATGGGGAGAATGCACATGTCCATGAGCTTTCGCTTAAGTGAAAAATTGTTTTACTAAAATTACTTTATTTAAAAAAAAAAATGTTGTCCCACACTAGGAATTACTTCCTTTATCGTAGGTGCGTTTACAGACACGTAATCTCACAATCACACTATCTGTAGATCATACAAATATTTGCTCCATGCAGGAATCGTACCTGCGACGCAGCAGTCGGTCTCGCAACCACTGCTCAAACCGCGCCGTCTTTACAAATTCTACGTTTATCTTTATAATGTTTATTTATTTAATATAACGTTGAATTCCTATGCCTATTTTTAGTGGGTGTGCATGGCCGGTTGGTTTTTGTGGCGCGCAGCATACGGAGAATTTGCACGTTTACAAAAAAAATATCAATCAATCTATTTAAATAAAAATGAATCCCTATTTCCTTTGGTCACGCCATAATCTGAGAACGACTGCACCATATTCAACCAATAATTCTTTTTTTGTTGTGTTCGTCATTGTCAGGACAAGGATTTTACATAAGATTTTTTTGAGTCCTGCTGCTAATAAAAATGTATTTTTGGCTCAATTGTTTTTTTATTGATTCGTGTTCAGTATTAGCTGTATAGTCACCTTCTTGCTGCTTGTATATTCTTCAAGGGTTCCTGTTTGAAAGTGCAATCAAACTCTGGACGGAATCGCCAGATATGATTCAACCAAAAGTCCTCATTAAAGCCTTCGACAAAGGGTACACAAACCAAGTCCGAGCGCTGAGTAGGAACAATTTTACTGCTGCGCAAATAAGCACGTGTTCAACTACGCTAAGCGAGACACAAACGTGTAGACGGTGTAAAGAAGCTGAGGAAACACCACTTCACCTTTTGGGGGAATTTGGACCGCTAATACATAAGTGCTACGCTCATCTAGGGAAACATATTTTAAGCCCGGATGAAATAAAAGAGCTCACCCCTAGGAAAATCCTGCAGTTCATCACAGCGGCAGAGCGTAGGGATGAACTCGTAATTTAAAAGCAGAAAGTGGCGATCACAATAGACCTTTTATGGACGAAGTGACACTACAGCCACAAATAAAAAAATAAAAAAGGTTTCCTGTTAGAGCTCCAAAAGTTTATGCTAGGCAACAACATCTATAAAAAAACTACTGAATTCGTGAACCGTGCTATTAACGAGGGTTAAAGAACACATAATAGCCTCAGCCTGAGCTAATAATGTAACTGGAGAAAAGAGGTAACAATGGTAAAAGTGCCATTCTCTAAATGCCAAAACCATTTTCTACATCAATCACTTTTGTTATTCCATTGTAATTAACCGCAGAATCAAGTTTAGTAAGAAGGAATTTAAAATCATTTTGTCAGTACTAAAATAATAATTGCAGTTTAAGCAGTGGACCGGCGAACATTAGCGAGTTGGTGAGCCCAGTCTCACACTTTGGAGGTTGTCTATAAAATGTTGACATTCAAAACTAATCAATAAATTTATCACAGAATTATAATTAATACTAGCTGTGCCAGCGACTTCGTCCGCGCGTGGATGTCGTAAATTAACACCATGTCGTGTATGAACACAAATTCATAATTAACAAACGTACCACGTGATTCTTTAAATTGGCATAACTTTTATTTAAGAACCGATTGACATGAAACAAACACTAAATGTTAAGTGAAGCTTACCACAATATATTAGTGAAAACCACATCTAAATCGGATAAGCCGTTTCTGAGATTAGCGTGCACAAACGCACAGATAAACAGACAAAAATTCTATCAATCATTGTTTTAAGTGCTATTTGTGTTGATAAAGGTCCCAATAATTTTTTTTTTTCATAATCTTCTATGTAGAGACAGCGATCCGTTACATTTTTATTATATGTATTGATGTTACAATATTAAATGGAAAAAGAATACGGTCGCGAACAGGATTCGAACCTGCGCCTCCCGGATAGATACTCCAGGCGCTCTGACCACTAAGCCATCTCGACCTCTTCGATCGAGAGGTCGAGATCGTTTAATATTGTAACTTTGGAGTTCGCTAAGCATGCGTTAATGCTTTTTCAAAGACATATCTTGAATGTATTGATGTTGATTGATGATGATTTTAGTTAATATTACGTGAAGCAAAACTTTGTACCCCTTTTTACGAAAATTACGCGGACGGAGGGGTATTCAATCTGGCACCGTTAAAAGTTTATAAATGGAGAAAGCTAATATTTTTGAATAATAAGCATTAGAAATTTATAAAAAGAACATTACACACACTACCATGCGTTGGACACACACGCACATTGACATATATTTGACAACAGAACCATAATAACGTTCAAATTTAAAATGTAAATGAATGGTTTTGGATTTTGCTTTATTTCAAACTAGCTGACCCAGCGAACTTCGTACCGCATTTTTTTTCTGTTTGTGTTTTGTTTTAACTTTCTTTTTTACAATTATTGTTCTGACAATAACGAACACAAAAAAAGAATTATCCAATTTGGTGCAGTCGTTCGGAAGTTATGCGCGTACAAACATTTCGGCGATTCATTTTTATATATATGAATAGGTATATATTGCACACATTCAAATTACAATTATAGTGCGGTATAAATCTATTGAAACGAAATCCACGATTCACAGGAACCCGAGAGCGAATTTTAAATGAATCGGAAAGAGCTTTTACCGAGTCCATTTAATCGGAAAACTAATCTAGAATCGATTTATCATTCTTGTCCAATCTTTGTAGTTTGGTAGGGCCCTTGGACCTCCTTCAGAAGTTACTTAGCTTTTACTCTTTTCTTCTAACTCATTTTGAAATAAGGAGAACTTTCTTGGACGATGATGGAAAAGTGTGATCCCATTAGCTGCGTAGTGATGTGAGATCGATTTTACGTACTGCTGCATAATTTTTATTGAAGGTCATTAATAAGTAGATAGGTACCATTTAGTGTTACCAAGTTTAGTGGCCTTAAAATATTCAGAATTATGGGAGTAGGTACTTGGTAAACAATGAAATATTTTTGATTTAATTAGGGAGACCAGCCTCACACTTAGAAAAATATGAATTATTAGTAGTATTTTAGTTTCAAGCAGTGATAGCCTAGTGGTATGACAAGTAAAAGGTCACAAGTTCGAATCCAAGGCACGCACCACTGTCTTTTCGAAGTCTAGTGCGTATTATAAATTAATTATCACTTTCTTAAAACGCTGAAAGAAAACATCGTGAGGAAACCGGCACACTTGAGAGATGTTCTGTATGGTGTGTAAAACCATGTCAGACACCTACGGGTGGTTTAAACTCTGACACTAGGTTGTTCATCAACCACACGATAAGAAAAGATGTAGTAGTTTCGAAATGATTAAACATTTAGACATGTTTTTTTTATTAAATATGATGCTGTTACTATTACGCTATAATTATAAGATCATAAACCCGAAATTAAATAGCTACTTTCATAAAGAAATCATGTTTTTGCAAAGAAGTTAATTGTTTATATTTTCACCGTGTTTAGGGCATAAAAATTAACAGATCTGAAGTAAGTATTAACTGGAGAGGTAAATCAACATTGATTGCTATATTAAATGTTATTATAAGAATACAGCATAGGTTTAGGTTTAAAACAAAAAAAAAAAACAATATTTATACTCTATCTAGCTCTGCCGGGTACCTATTCGTCGAGCTACGTGTAACCCTGTAAACCCTGTATTTAAAAGTATTTGTTTTTTATTACTTAGTAGAACAATAAACTCATATACATATATTTCTACCGTGTGACAGCCATGCTTCGGCACGAATGGGCCGACTCGACCGGAGTGATCACGGCCTCGCAGAAAACCGGCGTGACAAAACGCTTGCGTTGTGTTTCGCCGAGTGAGTGAGGGTACCGGAAGCCCAAACTGTGTAAAAGGCCGGCAACGCACTTGCGACTCCTCTGGGGTTGCGGGTGTCCATGGGCGGCGGTAATCGCTTACCATCAGGCGATCCGTCTACTCAGATGCCCCCTAACCCATAAAAAAAAAACTGAGCTTATAAAATTGCATTAATTGCAGAGCTGTTGCAATAATCTTGGAATTATGACAACCTTAAACTCACGCGCTCAATTAGATCTGTGATTAGTAATACAATTACAGTAAGTCGGTGACGGTCACTAGCGGTAACATAACAGACCAAGCTAACAGTATAGCTAATTGTCTAGCATTCTAATAATCTATCTATATATACATATAACAAAAATGTAAGGGATCGCTGTCTGTACATGGAAGATAATATATGAGAAAAAATATTATTGGGAACTTTATCAACGCAAATAGCACCCCAAACAATGATTGTTAGATTTTTTGTCTGTTTATCTGTTTGTCTGTGCGTATGTGCACGCTAATCTCAGAAACGGCTTATCCGATTTAGATGTGGTTTTCGCTAATATATTGTGGTAAGCTTCACTTACATTTAGTGTTTGTTTCATTTCAATAGGTTCATAAATAAAAAAGTTATGCCTATTTAAAAATCACGTCGAACATTTATTAACCATGAATTTGTGTTCATTAACGACATGGTGTTAACTTTCCACATCCAGGGGGATGGAGTCGCGGGCACAGCTAGTATAAATATATAAGTAAAAATTATAAAATTACGACGAGAAAATAATTACTTTTATGGAGACAAGGAAATGACATAGCATAGCATCAGGCCTGTATTCCCCAAAGGGGTAGGCAGAGGTGTACACGGTTGTACACCCACATTTCACCAATGCTTTTATTAAGTCCCATGTAATAGGTGGTGAGCCCCTTGCCATCAACCGGGCACAATTCCAATCTCCGGGCTGTTACTAAGAATTTCCTAATATAAAAACTCAATAACACTTTGCCTGACCCGGGAATCGAACCCGAGACCTCCTGCTCAGCAGTCGTGCTTGAGACCACTAGACCAACGAGGCAGTAGACAAGGAAATGAATTACTTGTAAACATATACAGATAAATCTTCCAAACGCATTATCGCAAAAATTAATGTTAAACATTTTTGTGGCGGCACAGGTTCAGATCCTGCTCACGAATGTATTTTCATTCCACAAAAATGTATAACTATGACAATACACAACACAAATCTGCCTAACCTTCCTAATACTACCGGCGTGATGCTATGTACCTAATTAAGAACACCACATTTTCCAATAACATACATATTCACTGGTGTCCGGGATTGCTGGATACGTCACACGAGATATGTGCGGACATCCGCACGACACGACGCGACCGACACGAGCGACGCGGGTGATACGATCGATACGACCGATGACGGATGCAGTTCCGTCTCGCGACATGCACTGAATATTCCGTTCTAATTTAGTTAAGCACTAGTTGTGGGTTGTATAGGAGCGTTTAAACGTGTTACCACAGACTATCAAATAGTTACTGGTGTAACGAATAAAGGCTTATTTGATTCGAAGTAATCGTTGATATATCTTAGTAATTATAGCCTAGTGGTATGGTTAGACTGACAAGTCAAAGGTCGCAAGTTCTAGTCCAAGGCACAAACCACGGACTTTTCGTGCATATTATAAATTAATTATCACTTGCTTGAATCGATAAAGGAAAATATCGTGAGGATACCAGCACACCTGAGTTCTTCTCATAACATAACATAGCATCACGCCTGTATTCCCCGAAGAGGTAGACAGAGGTGTACACAGTTGTACACCCACATTTCACCAATGTTGTTATTAAGTCCCATGTAATAGGCGGTGAGCGTATTGCCATCTACCGGACACAATTCCAAACTCCGGGCTGCTACTGAGAATATTCTAACAGAAAATCTCAATAACGCTTTGCCCGACCCGGGAATTGAACCCGAATTCTCATGCTCATCAGATGCGCTTGGGACCACTAGACTAATGAGGCAGGCCCATTTAATTATACAAATCCGAGAATATCGAAATAAATTTATCTACAATCAACATATCGACCATTCCCTGAAAGAAAAAAAATACAATTTTGTTTGTAGCTAGTAGTAGGAGGTAAATAAAGAGCTATCTTTGAGGTAACGTTATCTTCGGTATCAAATAATTCTAGAAAATACCTCTTCAAAGTGGATCGGCAAGTAAATATAGCTGGCAAGGTTTTAATTACTTACAGCCTTTTTAATTTATCTTCGCGATAAGGCAAGACTAAAAAAAGAAAATTATTTATTAAAGACACAGATAGCACACACACACACACACACACAAAGAAAATCACGCGCATCCAAGAAGTAATAGAAGTACCTACACAGTTTATAAGAACACTCACACAATCAAAACAAGGGAGACATCATAAATTAACAAAACATAATCCTAATAATCTTCTTCTAATATATAAAAATCTCGTGTCACAGTGTTTCTTATCGAAACAGCTTGACCGATTTTTATGTTTTTTTTTGTGTATATTCGGTAGATCTGCGAATAGGTCGTAGGTTTTTTTTATACCCCTAGGTGATAAGGGTGGCCTATCCAGAAAATTGATATGGCGGAACAACGATTGCGGGGCACAGCTAGTAGTTAATAAGTGGCTTGCGTTGAGTCCCGGCAAGGACAGTTATTGTTTGTACAGCGAGATGATTCAATGGTGATTTCAAGTTGGCGTAATTTTTGAACCTGTTATTGTATCACTATCTCGGCCCATCATAATCCACTTGCTATCCTCTAGCTGCCTGCAGCACAACTTCTTCCGCAGATGCAACAATTCCCACGTTTAGTCTACTATTTTTACGTTTTAGTATACTAAAACTGGCAGCAGTAATATGTTGAGTCCTATCCCGATGAAACCGGACATGCGCAAATCTAACTCGCGTACCAAGAGTTCCGTATGATAAACATTCTGAATTCATAGTAATATCTTAGGTTTTCGCGTTTTATATGTACGGTAGACTAAAATAATTGTAAATAAACTGTTGAGACGCCTGACACCTTATTCCTCCTGCGACCACGAACGCTGCAAAGTTTTCGAAACGTCAGGAAAAACAAAAACCAATAATACACGCGATTAATCCGGTTAAAAGTTGTTTTATTATAATTCTGAATTCGATTACCATTTTTTCACTCTTTTGTGGACACTGCACAGTCTAACATCTTGCGATGTAGGTGGTGTTAATTCCTTTAACATTTCAGCGAGGTATATACTATAGCATATTTCCTCCAGTTATGTATATCCAAGGCCTTCCATTCTCTTCTGTTATTAATGAAGACAGTCACATAAATCGCGCAGTTCCCCCAATGGCTCAGCGTGATTGCGTGACAGGTGTCTGTCACATTCGCATGTAAATCATGCAAGTTTATTGTCTTCGCGGCTTTTGTTTATGATTGTAAAGGGTAATGATTTTGTTCTGTTCTTGAACACCCATTAGGGTTATGTTTGTTTTTAATATATATAATGCTAGCTGTGCCCCGCGGTTTCATACGCGTATAGTTACATTATAATTAGCCTAAGTTACTTCTTACATAGTCAGCTATCTGCCAGTAAAATCTTATCAGAATCGGTCCAGCCGTTTCGAAGATGAGCTGGAACAAACAGGCTGACAAAAATTTTAAAAACTGGTAAACTTACGTATCTTGCAAATAACTAACTGTATGAGCTTAAGAAAAACTATTATTTTGACATTACAAAGAGACACTTTAATTTTATTAGTTTGTATTGGTTATGATAATTAAAACCCTGCTGTTTTGCCTATAAACACCTAGCAAGTGGTGTTAAATTTTATATAAGTAGTACCTAAACATATTTTTATTTATTTTTAAAAAAGAACGTTAAGAATTTCTTCCTGTATCGTGGGTGCGTTTACAAACATATAATCTCACACACACACACACACACACACACACACACACACACACACACACACACACAGACCCAGAGCAATTATCTATAGATCGCACAAATATTTGCTCACACGTAGCCCAGCAGTCGGTCTCTCAACCACTGCGCCAGCGCGCTGTCATGTTTAATTATGGATTACCATTTTGTTATTTAAGAGGAAGTCTGAAAGTAGGACATAGGTACAAACCAAATTTCGGACGTTTTCATTATAGGACAGGTCAAGACCAACCTAAATCGACGTATATATGTATGAAAAGCACCGGTGACCGAGAATGGTGAAGGACATGTGATGAGGATGGGTGAGGATCATGTGATGAGGATGGGTGAGGATCATGTGAATAGGAAAGTTTTGAGTATGAATTTGGATGCCTCTAAGACCGAGAAAACGATAGATGGATTGTGATATATATTATCTTGAGCTATGTAGAAAGGGAGTGACTAGTTGGTCTAGTGGTCCCAAGCGCGATTGCGGAGCATTAGGTCCTAGGTTCGATTCCCCGGTCGGGTAGTGTTAATTGAGTTTTTCTATTAGGAATTCTCAGTAGCAGCCCGGAGTTTGGAATTGTGCCCGGAGATGGCATTATGCTCACCAACTCTTACATGGGACTAAATAATAGCATTGGTGATATGCGGGTGTACAACTGTGTACCTACACCTCTGCCTACCTCTGTTTCCGTTCTGTTATTACTTGTTAGACTTGACTTTGTGTGATCTTCTTCGTGTGTGTGATATTTGTGTTTTTAATAAATTGATTTCTTTCTTTCTTTCTTTTACCACTTTGAAGAATATAAACGTGATGTTATGTTATGTTGCTACAGATATGACTACTCTTTTCTTTTTATATCTATGTGGTCGGCACTTGTCCTCGATTTCGCCTTATGTAAAGTAACGGATGAGGTCTACGATAGAAGAAGCGTTCTCAGAAGATGCATATTATCTCTTATTTTGAAGGTCTTCGGGTTATAAGTAGTAAGAAACACAGACGCTGGCAAGAAATTCCATATATTGGCAATACTCATTATGAAGGTTGGAAAGGGAACCGCTGAGCTACATAAGGAAATATAAAACAAGTAATGATATCCTGAAGTGCTTCTGGGAGTTAGATAATAAAATGGTGAAGGTGGAATAAAGTGGTGGAATAAAGTCGTGCAACGACATCGTCTACGCGTCGAAGTACAATTTTTAGAAGACTGGAATAAATTGGGATAAGGACAAGAGGATGATTATAAGCCCACTAGCGTCGGGCCCAGAGGTTGAGTCCTCAGCTGCTCGGC
The DNA here is from genome assembly GCA_935421205.1 of Xylocampa areola. Classification (NCBI taxonomy): domain Eukaryota; kingdom Metazoa; phylum Arthropoda; class Insecta; order Lepidoptera; family Noctuidae; genus Xylocampa; species Xylocampa areola. Next base: position 21,722,066 of record OW285200.1, on the reverse strand, counting down.
AGACTTGTCGACGCAGTACCATTAATTTTTTGCAACATCCTCTGCCTCGCCCCAACACCTTTTCCGGCACAATACCCAGTTCGATAGGTGGCGGTATGGGTGGGGGCAGTGGGCGTCCCGCCACAACAATCCATGATGATTACATTCGTTTTAGTCACTATGGACGATGGCATCATGACCAGCTGACAATAGCCTATGTTCTTCCCTAAGATACAATCTATCTCCTTGCCAAATTTCATTAGGATTCGTTCAACTGTTTAGTCGTGAAAAAGTAATAAACAAACAAACAGAGCTACTTTCGCATTTATAATATTAAACATGGAAGTATGTATTTGAAACGTTAACCTTAATTTTCTTAGGCTCATTTTGTTGTGTCATTTTGACAGAATTTACATGGAGAAACTGTCAAAATTATGAAGTAACATGTCGGTTAATGTTAAAATTATGTTCGTGGAACCGAGCCTTAGCTTACATTGCCCTAAACCCCCTAAACCTATCTCTCTTCTAACCTTTGCATGAGGGCAGAGTACCTTTCCATGCTAATAGACTAAAAAGAAAACAATAAAACAAAGATTTACACATACTTAAGTAGACGGAAGCACTTACACAGTATGATTTGCTTATCACGTTTCAAATAACGTAACAATATAGTACTGAACACTTGATTGCACTTTACGCTAATATCACGTTTCTATGAGTACATACGTGCGCAGATGCGTAGGCGCAGTTGTTTATACAAGAGAAAAGGGAGAATGGTATTAAGTGGAATAGAAAACTATGATAAAGAACGTCTGATACGTAACGTCTGTGGTTTTTTTTATCAAACAAGATGAAATTAATTGTAAGATAAAAACCATCCCTGCATATTTTTCAAATATTAGTCTATGTTACCCGGGAAATACCGAGATACCCCATGCATATTTTGGATTTTATATGGAAGAAGAATTCGGGGTGGTGAGCAGAGGTCGAGATGGCTTAGTGGTCAGAGCGCCTGGAGTATTCATCCGGGAGGCGCAGGTTCGAATCCTGTTCGCGACCGTATTCTTTTTCCATTTAATATAATAACTTTAGAGTTCGCTAAGCATGCGTTAATGCTTTTCAAAGATTTATCTTGAGTTATTCACATCGTCAAGATGTGGCACGTCTGTCAACTTTAAAAATTAAAGACGTGTCATCAGCAAATAACACCATTTCGGATTGATTTTGGTACAAATACGGTAAATTATTTATGTATACTAAAAAGAAGAACGGACCCAATATCGAACCCTGAGGCACGCCTATTTTAATTTCCGAGCCCAATGAATTTACACCGTTAACTTGAACTTTTAGTGTTCTATTTTCTAGGTATGATTTTATTAGACTTAGAGCCATATTCCTAATTCCATAATGCTCGAGTTTCAGCAGAAGCAATCAAATGCCTTAGAAAGGTCACAAAATATTCCAATGGCATCCTGTGCATCTTCCCACGCGCTATAAATATGCTTTATTAAGGTTACACCGGCGTCGGTGGTGCAACGGCCTTTGGTGAAACCATATTGTTGGTCATGAAAGATACAATTGGTGTTAAAATGACGTTACATCTGTGTTAGCATTATTTTTTCAAATACTTTACTGAGCACCGGCAATACTGATACAGGTCTATAATTGTTAGGTTCAGCACTAAGACCAGACTTAAATAATGGTACTACTTTGCTATGTTTCATGAGTTCCGGAAAAGCTCCCTGTGCTATACTGATGTTAAATATTACAGTCAAAAGTGGTGCAATAGTGACTATAATTGATGTGCAATCTTTAACAGACATTCCCCAAAGGTCTTCTGTTGATTTAATTTTAATATCTTTAAAAGCTTTTATGATAGCCTGGGGATTGGTGTATTGAAATCTAAATTCTGAAGGGCAAGCAGTTACATTGTTTCTCAGTAATGCAATAGAAAGTGTGGGAGACGAATGAAGAGCTTCAGTAGTTTTAAAAGGAATGTTAGTGAAAAATGTTTCGAATTCTTGTGCTACTTCAAAATCAGAGCAAATTTGACCATGCGTAGTGTCAAGTTTAAAATCTGTATTACGCACTTTCCTTCTACCGGTTTCATTATTAATTATTTTCCAGGTAGTTTTTATTTTATCAGCAGCTGATTTTATTTTGTTACTTATAAAGGCAGCTTTAGCTACCTTACATACACTTTTAAAAGTTTTAGAATATTTACCTACATACTCATGAAAACTGGCATTATTGCTGTATCTCTTTAGACCGTACAGCTCAAACAACTTTTCCCTACTTTTTCTGATACCCGTAGTCGCCCAATCAGTAAATAAGAATTTAGAATTAATATTTTTAGTTTTCAATGGGAAAATACAGTTAAATTGCGAACTTAATATTGAAAAGAATTCAGAGTAAAAAATATTTGGGTCTAACATATCGTAAGTATTATCATTCAAATCTCTGTTCAAAGAAGTATTAAATTTTTCCAATTTTTTTGTTGTTATTTGCCTAAACTTTATTTGCAAAAATATTCTAATTCTATGGTAAGAACTAAAAGTGACGGTTTGTCCACTGCGGTCGGACGGTAAGTAATTTACTATTTCTTTATATAAGTAGTCACAGCTACAGAAAACATTAGGTATCTAAACAAGTAGCAGATGTCGGTGTAACCCGGGTAGGTTCTAAAAAAACATTTGACAAATTAAAAGATTTAAAAAGACTCAACAGTCTGCAGCTATTGGAACTATTTTCTAAAATATTAATATCCACAGGTAATAATTGATTTATTAATATTAGAAACTTTTTTCAAAACATCTTCCATCACAGAATCAAATACTATAATATTTTGATAATTCGGAGGTCTGTAGACACACACTATAACATGCTTAACTACCTCAACACAAGACAACTCTATGCTATGTTCAACTGATAGACACTCAATATCCTTTCGCTGTTTAGACTTGATAATATTTTTAATTAATATCAAAGTCCCACCATGAATCATTGACATTCGGTTAAAATGACTAGCTACATAATAATTACTCTTAACCAATGTTCTGTTATACAAACAACATCATACTTCGTTTTTTCTAACTGCTTAGAAGAGAAGCCTTGAAGCGATCAGGCGAGTTGGTGGCCAAACGTATATTCATTTTAGATAAAAATAAGCTTTCGCGTGCGTTTTAATATATGAGAGGTTAATCCGTACATAATTTGCAATATGGCGAACCGACACCAGGCTATTACCAAAGCGAATTTATATTTATGTCTTACAATTACATGAGTATCGGAGCCGCCGCTATTCATATTTAATTTTATGACTAAATATAGGTACTTGATGATAATCTAGTTTCTACACTTGTGAGTAGTGAGCGCCAAGCCCTTGTTTTCACTTTGTAGACAGTAATTTTAATTTATAATATAAACCTATTTGACAAAAAGTCTGTTAGAAAGATTTTAGGGGGCTGAGTTGCCCGTGTCCGTATGAGTGCACCCTTAAAATAGAATCCCTACACGTGGCCCCTGGATAGTGCAAAATAGGCAACACAACTCTGGTGGGGGGATTCGGGCGCGGCTGGTTTCCACCGACCGGATGAAGCCATTCCGTGAAGTGACCTAGTCGTGTTTCGGGATGTAGTCCGATACAACCGTTGTGGGACTCCCCAACTATCGTTATCCCCAAATCTATCCACTCTACTTAAGAGTAAATTGATTTAATCTGGATATACGTACTCCATCCTCAGCCACACCGTCGCTTACCATCAGGCAAGTTGGTGGCCAACCGTAGATGCATTTTCTCTCTACGAATATTCAGTCATGGCGTCCTATCTAGATCTACACGGAGATTAGCCAAGTGCCCAGGAGATATTATAAGTACACACGTGTATGCGCAAACACAGGTGCACTCCCTCTTCCTTCACTCTCATAGTCCGATGGGACGGCACGACTGGATAGAGATCAGGAGCAGGACCGATGACTTTACACTTCGAAGCACAGGTGGGTCACACCACCGACTTCCTAACTCCGAGCTACTACTGAGAATTTCCTAACAGGAAAACCCAATTAAATTTCGCGCAAGCCGGGAATAATATTTCTATTTAGATTTATTTAGACAAGACATTTTTATTATATATTTTATATTTACTGCTCAGTTACCTAAGTTCGGCTAACGAGCCGCGTGTCGCGGGAGTAATTCCTAGGGGTAGCGTTTTTAAAAGACGAAATTGGTTTTCAATTACCAATTTTGTTTTCTAAAGATGTTGCTTAACAAACACAATAGACTCAAAAACGTTAAAACCGTGCATCAACATCATATTAAGCGTAATCACTACAAAAAAAATTGATACACAAAATAATAATAAGTGTGCTAAGATGTGTGCACGTGAATGTGTGTATAATTGTTTTCTCTTCAAACCGCCAGGTGGCGTCAGCGTTGTTCACATATTAGAATGTACTTTCATTCATCTCTCCATTACAGTGACCACATTACTGAAGACAGTGGTGGTCACACGGATCCAAAATGCCTATATGTATTAATAATTTATATGAATAAAGTTCGGTTTTTAAGTAAACAGATAACTGTTGGTTTTTCAATAACCAAAATAAATAACTGTTAACTCTTCGAATGGGAGAAGTATGAAATTATACTTCATAACAATAAAAATCTATTGTGTCTACTAATTAGCGAGCCAACAGACTGACAGAAATTCTCCCAGATTTTGTATAGGAAATCTGACAAAACGTCGAATTTATTCGTCTGTTAAAAGTAGTCAAAAAGTTCAAATTCAAGAGCTAAATAAATAAAAAACTTTACCAAAATCAAAAAAAGAAACATAGAAGCGAAAATCAAAATAAAACTGTTTAGCCATAATAACTAAACTCCTAAACAATTTCGGCGCCAACTTCATGTTGAATTTTTAAGTTATTTTTTGCCACCCATTGCATTAGACCAAATTTTTTGGTGATACCCTACCATTAAAAAATAACCATCAAAATAAGACTACTCTGTAAAGAGATATGCGTGGTCATAAATAAAAAAAAAATTGATATACGTGACGAACGACGGGAACCTCTTTCGTTTTTTCCTCGGTTAAAAATAATAATTTGGGATACTTAAACAAGTCGCATTCCAAATACTTTGTTCGTAACTTAAGACTTGCAATTAATCCAACTGTTCTGCGTGACGTGAAACAAACAAACACAGAAACTACATAATATCATAGGATATAGCGCTTAACAAATGTCATAATTGCTCCATTAACATAAATTAAAATATCCATTAGTTACAATATCTTTTTCATTTGTCCGTCACGAATCTATTAAAGTAGAATAAAAAGTAATTTCCCATTACCTTGCGCCTTAAGTGTGGTCACATTACTTACTCGGCTCGGAGCCTCGTGATAAGAACGGAGTCATCTGCGCCGGCACAGCGGCCTTGCGCACCCGCGTCTTACAACCACACTCGCCAACACGGACGAAAATAAACCCTATATTCCCGCGATAAAGACGAAATTAGAATCAAACAAAAAGTGATAAGGAAAAATTCATCTTGGTGTCAGTGAGTGAACAAAATAATTTCTGTTTTGTGAAATTGGTAGTGTGTGATTGTGCATTTTTGAATCATACTTAACAACCGGTAAGCTTTCTTTAATCAGTATGTAATTATGTATTCTTTGTCAAAATTGTAGTAGGTTTGCATTATTACGTAAAGTTAACATGCAAGATAATGGAGAAGCGGTGAAATTATAGAGTTTAAGTATATAATAGTTCGTGTAATAGAAAATTTGAGAAATAATTTAATTAATTAATTACTGAATCCGTATATTTTAAATAACCAAGAAATAAGATTGCGGATTAAGATTTGTTAATAAATAATCCTTAGAAAGTATTTGAGAACTGCTGAGCATGAGGTCCTGGGTACGATTCCCAGGTCAGGCATAGTGTTATTGAGCTTGGAACTGTGCCCGGTCGATTGCAATAGGCTGCCACCACATGGGACTTAATAACAGCATTGGTGAAATATGGGTGTACAACTATGTACACCTCTGCCTACCCCTTTCGTGGAATATTGCGTGCAGCTATGTTATGTTAGAAATAATTTAATTAAGTAAAATAACATACATAATTAAGATTTTTTTTTGCGAATATTTTACATACCTTCTGTTTCTGGGTATGACATTAATACCAGTAATTATGTACCCAATGCCAGCCCATAATTATATGTACGGGGCCGGGGCAAAGGCCATTTTTTGTACAGATTAGTAATGAGCATCGAACCTCCTTGCTAATTACGTGGTGGCAATTTCTGAAACTATCAATGTTTTCCATCACCATGCGACCGACACAGAATAACTGGAAAGTGCAGACTTCCAGTCGGCATAAAAATATAGCGGCATTTAAAATGTTGATATCGAAATAAAATTGATCTTAAATTGAGTAACTCTGGGTACATTTTAAATAGTTTACTGACGAGTATCGTTTTAAAGTAGTTGTTTTTTTTTTTAAGAATCTATTGTGTCTCACTGCTGGGCAAAGGTCTCTCCCCCATCTTTCCAGCGATCTCGGTTCTTTGACGCCTCCATCCAATCTCGGTTGAAAGCGTCGAGGTCGTCCCGCCACCGCTTCCTAGGACGTCCTCGACGTCTTCTTCCATCGCCAGGAGCCCAATTGGTGACAATGATTACCCATCTCTCGGGGTGCATCCTGCCAACGTGACCCGCCTAGTCCTATTTTAGAAATAAAATTAGAAATAAATAAAGTTTACCAATATTGATATAGACATATAGGTAGTTAATGTTGGATTTATATAATTTGACATGAAATCACATATAGGTAAAAACACCAAGTTTAAAAACAAGTAGTAGAGACTACTAACTTAACGGGGTTTATAAACATTAGATCACGGATCTGAAAAAAAAATACGGATGTAACCTTGCCTTGTCATAAGCGAAGCATAGATTACGCACACACACACGCAGCGTACTGGCGCCGTGTGGCTGAGTTTTAAGTATTTGTATGCGTTTAGCTCGTTATGACAAGCGAAATTGGATGACTAGGCATGCTTCTTACATGCAACGCTACGTCCGTATTTTTTTATGGTCCGTGCCTTACACTTATATACGAATTCTTTTTCTGATTCCTCTAAACTAGTGAAGGTTACAGCCGCAAAATCTCATCAGCACTTAACTACTTAAATCATTATTAAAAGCAAAATGTTTTATCATGTAGAGACACTTTTTAAGTCAGTTTTTAGAAACAAACGCAAGCGAATGTTTCAGACTATACATTTAAGTTTGTTAAAAATTGGTCCTTATGGACGGATAGTTACTTTATAAATTAGGACCCTTAATAGCACCCAAAGAATTTCCACACGTAACTAAAAACCTAATATCGGTCAACGTTAATACAGAATTGTACAATACAAAACCATCTTGATAAAATTTAAAGCAAAACAAAATCTTCTCAATAGCATATCAATAGATCCATAGACATAGAAAGTTTTGACTACCACATTGCTTGCTACATTCTAGCTTTTTGGATAGATATTAATGCTAGTTCTTTACAAATATTGTAAAGAATTGCCTAGCTTTGAGTTTTACTTAAACTATAAAATAAATAAAACAAAATAGCAATTATAATAAACCAGATTTATATATGCTTTTCAACTCGAAGAGGTTGCATATCCCCAGTTCACAATTGTTTGAACATCGAGCCGAAAGTTCCAAAGTCCCGCAGTTAACTTTAGGCGATAAACAAAGAGGCGAGCTACCAGAGCTTCATTACGGGATGGAATAGTGAATTTTATCGCTTTGTAGTTCTTAAATAGTTGACTATTAAAAGAATATGTTCTACGATAATCTGTCTGTTTTAAGCTACAATATTTCTCTTTACCAATTGCAAAAAATGCTCAGAGTAAATTTTGGTCCTTAGGTATTTAGGACCAAAATTTAGAGTGATTTACTGGTTTATCTTGTGATAATTTCTGTATTCTACTGCCGCTACTCCGGGTATTGCTTAACTTAACAAAGCATCACGCCTGTATTCTCCGAAGGGGTAGGCAGAGGTGAGGTGAGGAGGCACCCACATTTCACGAATGCTGTTATTAAGTCCTATGGAGGTGGTAAGCCTATTGCCATCTACCGGGCACAATTCCAAACACCGGGTGCTATATTTTTTTTTAGTAGATAAACCCAATAGCACTGTATTCGACCCGCGAATCGAACCCAGGACCTTATGCTCAGCAGTTGCTTTTGACCACTAGACCAACGAGAAATAACAAACTGCGCTACCAAATTTGGGCATTCCATTCCAATATACTCGTACATAACATAAAAATTTCGTTTGTTTATGCGATTTAAATAAAATAGAACTAAATAAAGATAAATCTTTGAAAAGCATTAATGCATGCGAACTCGAAAGTTATAATATTGAATGATATGGTATAATGGTAATATTATATGGCTTCTGACAAAATGTAACAGTAGGTTTTTAAAATAAATGTCTTGCAATTAACTGGCATACTTCTTCAAGTATTGATAGCTCAGAATTGAGTAAGTACTTCTCGGAAGTTGTATTCATTTTATAATCATACTCATATAATCTTGAAAGCATCTGATAACAACATAAACACGAGCAGGTGTTGGTACTCCAAACTAAATCTAGGACATTCATGCACTAGAAATAACTAAAAACTTCTAAAAAGGAATCAAATCATTGAATTGGAACATTATAATACTTTTTATTGTGACTATTGTAAGTACTTCGTCTGTGATTCGCGAGAAAATGCGAGCTATTTCTATTACAGTACCTGGGTCATTCTTCAACTTGAATTCCTTGCGTCATTTTCCTCGCGCAATTAATTTTATGAAAATAACTTCAAAATGTTATAATTTTCATTAATATAAGTTCATTGATATACAATCAGCTTGTATTAATGAAAATTATTTTTATAAAATATTAAAGCGAGGAAAATGACGCACAGGATTCAACTTGAAGAATGACTCACCTAGTTATTTTGATTGGGTTTCACCAGTGGACTGTTGGACTATCAAATCAAAGATTTCATGTTCCAACACAAGCCAATTGAACACAAGGTATAACCATGATGAAGAACTGCCCAATATAGCTCCTCTATTTATTTTCCATCCTAAGGTCGCCTGTAAGAGATCGCGGAATGCGATAAGGCCGCCCATTGTGCATTTTTCAAATGTATTATTGTATCCTTGTTGTATATTTCTAGTGGTGTACCATAAAGAATATAAATAAATAAATAAATAAGAAAAATATCGTGAGGACTTCCTAGATACTTCCTTCCACGATATTTTCCGCGGCACGTAAGAGATCTTTCCAATTGTACGTATAGACAGATTTAACTCAGTTGAATAGCCATGCGATAGATTAACTACAATGCGATAAAGAAACTATTTTATATAGTCGGTAATGTTGACGATTTTAAACTAGGTCAATCGTTCTGCCTAGCCTTTTTGAATTTTTCGCTATTTAATACTAGTATTTTAAATTTAGTGACTGCCTATCTGACCTCCACAACCCCGTAACTGGGTACACGATATCTCGTGGTAAGACTTGTTGTCAGACTTTCAGGATTTTGTCTACATAACTTAAAGGCTACCATAAATCTTCATTTGACAACCGGAACTGACAGTTTTTTATTAATAAGAATTCATTGTCATCCATCCACAGACCGACCGCGGTAAACGCAGCTTAACCTTAATCGATCAATCCATGTTGCTGGTACTCAGCTACGAGTCTCTACATATAAATATATCCTATATTCTAAAACAAATCAAATAATCTTAAATTCGAACATTGTTGCATCAAATTGTAGTTTAGTTGTCCATCGGCTGCGGAGCGGTGAGCGAGTTAAAAATCCACCATAAGAATTGCATAAAATCTCCGCTCCTCTTCACTGGACAAGGAGTTGCGAATTAGTTTAAAAATTCATACAAAACCGCCTTAGAATCGACAATATTATTTAGTCAACTAGGTAGTAAGAAGCATAACAAATCCATTAATGAACAATAACATTAATGCGAGGAAATTGCGTTACTTTGCTTGTAATCGCTTGAAATCGTTCGTTGATTTTGAACAACTGAAGTAGTAACTGGGTCAATATACCAAGAATGTATAAAAAATCTAAAGTTGTGTTGTGCAAGAAAATTCATCATCATCGTTAACTTGTCTTTTGGTGACGTCATTGCCATCTATTCAGTCCCTTTACAGGAAACCGAACTGACACGACTAACTTTGCAGTTAATACAATATCGTACTGATGCAATTACCTTAATAAATACAGATAAATCTTTGAAAAGCATTAACACATGCTTAGCGAACACTAAAGTTAGAAATTTTCTGGTTTCCTGTAAAGGGACTGAATAGATGGCAATGACGTCACCAAAAGACGTTTTAATAATAAGGAAGAAGCATTCACGGTAGCGTTTTCACCGTGGGAGAGCCATGCTTCGGCACGAATGGGTCGGCTCGACCGGATTGATACCACGGCCTCACAGAAAACCGACGTGATACAACGCTTGCGTTGTGTTTCGCCGAGTGAGTGAAGGTACCGGAGGCCCAAACCCTTTAAAAGGACGGCAACGCACTTGCGACTCCTCTGGGGTTGCGGGTGTCCATGGGTGGCGCTAATCGCTTACCATCAGGCGAGCCGTCTGCTCGGTTGCTTATATATATATGTTATTTCATAAAAAAAAAAGCGAGCAGAGGTCGAGATGGCTTAGGGGACCGAGCGGCTAGGGTATTTATCCGGGAGGCGCAGGTTCGAACACTGCTTGCGACCTTATTATTTTTCCACAAAAAATTATAACTGTATCGTAATAGGTCCAATCCGAAAACCAGCGCTGCTACATTTCGAAGGGACAGCTTAAGCTGAAATAGCGGCAATTTTTGGTCTCGTACAGTTTCTTAGTATTCATAACTATAGGTTTTTTAGTTTTTCAAGATAAATCTTTGAAAAGCATTAACGCATGCTTAGCGAACTCTAAAGTTACAATATTAAATGGAAAAAGAATACGGTCGCGAACAGGAATCGAACCTGCGCCTCCCGGATGAATACTCCAGGCGCTCTAACCACTCGAGAGTCGAGATGGCTTAGTGGTTAGAGCGCCTGGAGTATTCATCCGGGAGGCGCAGGTTCGATTCCTGTTCGCGACTGTATTCTTTTTCCATTTAATATTTTTTAGTTTGTTTGGTTGTCCGTGTTCATAACCTGTTTACGATATCAACGATATTCTCTTTCTTTCTTTCTATTCATAATTTCTTTGTTTCATATATGGTACAGCCTTTTATCTTACCAGCCAATATGTTTTACATTCATCGGATAACAATATCTAAAGAAAAAAAAAACTTGACTATACTTCCAGTTCAATGTACCTACGTACGTTTACCCTCTACAAATATTTATTTAGCTTTGTAGACTTGTTTCTACTAGATTATTGCGTTGCTAAACAATTATTAATTACTTTTTCCTTATTATATTTAGATTAACTGTTATACTGGTACTAAACAGTTGTTGCATATATTTAGTTTAATATTTATGCAATTTGTTTGGTAATAATACATTTTCAGAGTTAAAATGTTCACAAGTTAAAGTTGAGTCATCGAGTAATCACATTTTTTAAGAGTCCTCTATTTACTTTGTCCGAGTTTCTCCATATACACTGCTTCATTGATCTAGTTGTCGCAATCGGAGACGCTGAACACGAAGTCTCGAATACGATTCCTGGGACAGGCAAGGTGTTAATCGGTTTTCTGTTAGGAAACTCCCAATAGGACCTCAGAGCTTAGAATTGTGCTCAATGGCAATAGGCTTACCATCTATTACGTAGAGAAACATAGGCAAACAACTGTGTACACTTCTGCCTTACCCTACGGAGTAGCCAGGCGTGATAAATAACATATTCAAAATCTTAAGTTCCACAAGTTAAAGAAGAGTCATCGTGTTATCGCTTATTTCTAAGAGTGTTTTATTTATTTTTCCTAAGTTTCTTCATAGATCAATGACACGGCGGTTTCAGTGCCTTCCAAATATTTTGGCATCGTAGAAAGTAGTAACTCAAATAGAAAATACAGGTAAAGATAACGTGATATTAATTAACGTCATTTATGGAGTACCAACTCAACCCAAGCCCAGGATCTTGTAAAATTTATCTTTTCATAAAAAATATTTAGCGGTGACAAAATTAAAGAGTCTTACCTATGTAGCCACGACTTCATCCACGTAAATGTCGGAAAATAAAAATATATCGTTTAATAATACAGCGTCGTAATAGTTAACAAGAATTAAAAATCTAATACAAAGGTTCATATTTGCGGGATTCAGCAAACGCTTTAACGTTTTATTTATTTTTTCTTACGTAGTCGATGATAAAATTGAAAATATATGGCGCTGCCTGACCCTTATAAGCAATAGCATGATGATACACATCTACTTTAAAAGGTTGATCTTTATTTATTGCTTCAGTGAAAGTTTCATCTAAATCGGTAGATTCTTCAACTGAATACTATCCATTAATATGTTACAAAAAAAGTCAAGTTTAACTGCAGAGCACATATAAGTGATAGCGTTATTCAATGTTGCCCGAGCTACTAAGCTACGCTACAGTGAAAATCCCATCAAAATCCGTCCACTGGTTCTCAAGTTATAAGCGTTCGAGTAGAGACGAACGGACAACGCTACTTATGAAGGCAAAAATAATCTTATGCAAAACATATTATCGATGGAAAAGAAAGTGATTTTGATTCTGATTACGAGATCAATAAGAGCATACAATGGTAGCAGATACAATTTCACGCAACTCGTAATGGAATATGAACGGAAATGGATCATTATCTATAATCTTCAAGACGTGTAATGAGTTAGCAATCTCTCAATACTAATACAGTCATTTTAGTTCAAGCAATACTAAACGGCGAACACTACTACTTTACTATAATTTTATTGTATACTGTATATTTAAATGAATCGTGGAAGGAACACCATCAAAAAAATCCTAGAGATAGACTGCAAATAAAAATAAAGATTTCATCAAATGATGGCCGAGCAGGATACAAAATAGAAGAAAATGGAAAAGATTTATGGAGACCTACGCTAAACATTTAGTCGACGAATACAAACAACGAAAGCGTCCACGCGGTTGCTGAGCTTAAGGTTCAGGTGGTTTCGATGGATTTTTATGATTTTGAAATGATTCCTAGTAAGTAGATGGCAAGAGTCATTATTACCGCATCGATTATTCACAGTAGGCAGAGAAGATGTACACAGTACACTCACATTTCACTAATGCTGCTTAACCAGGCACACTTCCAAACTCCGGACTGAACAGTCGCCTCATGTTCAGCAGTCGCGTCGAAGAAATTTGCTTTTAACCCTTTGGTGAACACATGCGTGATGCTATGAATGTATCTATGCAATAACCTAACAACCATGTATGAGGCCATTTCTCCGCTGCAAACAAGTTACGTTGGTCTGATAGTAAATGAAACTTAACTCAGTGACGTCGATCTTATTAAAAAAAAAAATTGTACTAGCTGGTGCCCACGTCTTTGTCTGCGCGACTAAATGTGGCCTATGTCCTTACTCAATATACAATTTATCTCCTTGCCAAGTTTCCGATCCTTTCAGCCGTTTATTTGTAAAAGGGTAACAAAAAAACAAACAGAGTTAGTCTCATTTACAATATTAGTAAGTTTTTAAAAACACACTGCTGTACTGCAGTGGCAACATATTCAATTTTATTTAAAATATCTAGTTTATTGGCTTCTGTCATCATAAAATATAATCAAAACTTGATTAAATATCCCATTTCATAACCCACAAACCACGAAAGACAATAACTTACTGCAAATGCATGCAACCTGTGTTGTGTGTGTCAAGGAAACACGCAGACAGAGGTAAATTACATTAAGTAGGTACCTTGTATGTAAAATTACGTGTATGTCAACAATAAGTAATTTTAGTGTGGCCTGCCCGAGCATCGGTAGTAACTCAGTAGCGAGCATTAAACCTATATTCACTCGGGAAACTAATCTAGGAAACTAAAATCCCATTGTGTGGCGTTTTTGAGTCTTTTTATCTGGCCTATGCTTAGAGGGCCTATGCAAGTCGTAACACATTAACAGATCTGTGGGCTTACTCTTGAAAATAATTCCGCTCGATTGACTTTGGAAATATGTCAGTTCGTACTTCTAAATGCCAAAATACCAAACAAATATATAGACTCGGAGTAATATGAAGAAAACATGCTTTAAAATTGAGGCAACTGTAATGTAGATAAATTTATTTTAAAATTACTCGATGTTGTAAGGCGTCTATTTAATATTGGATAAGAATTGTTATTCGTTTTAATAGTACAGGAGTAAATTAAGTGGGGTTACTCTTGAAACTAATACCAATTCTAATCCAAATCCAATATTATCTATTGAAACGACCGGGCCACTATAGTAGCCCAAAACTTTTTGTCGTTAAATAGACGCCATAAAACAACGAGTAATTTTAAAATAAATGATAGTAAGCCGGTTGGTTGATATATGATAGTAAGATTGGTTAATATTCTTGCAACAGGTCGTGCAGTAACCTTGATTATAGTTGAGCTACACGATGAGTGATGCTATAACACCTCGAAAGGTCTTCCAGACGAGTTCCCAAATGTTTACACTCAAATGGGTCGACAAAATCGATGTCTGAATTTTAAGAGAGATTTTAACCTCTAAGTTTGTTTCGACATTTATTTTCAGATATAGTAAGTTTAAAAAAACCGGACAAGTGGGAGTCGGACTCGTCCACCGAGGGTTCCGTACAAATTTGTAGGTACATATTATGAATAGTTCAGTAATAGAGACGTTTTGATTTTTTGTCGCTTTTTGTTGCTTATCCTCGATGATTGATTACGAAATTTAAATAAAGACTATAATTTTTATGATTTGATTACAAATGTTTATTTTTTAGATTTTGACCTATATGTATTTTATGATGATATTACTTGCCAAATGTCATAGTTCTAGGTCAACGGAACCCAACCCTATACATTTTGATTCTCTTGAGAGTGTCGAAATATACGTTTTTTGCGGCAAAAACGGCCGTATCTTTTTTTGCGTTGACTTAGAAGTTCGTGTCTCTTTAAATTTTAAACGACTGTGACCTGGATCACTAAAAACCCTAAAAATATAACTTAAAACGGTGTCTTTAATTAAATATGTATTTAAGATTCTGATAATCTTTAGTCTTTGACGCGAGAATTAGCGTCCTAATGTGCGTTCATGCCAATTGAAGGTGTCTAATTTTTTTTTAAGTGTGGGTATTTCATTATTAATGTGCCTCCGCAATGAATTGTTCACTGTTCATCATCATCATCATCATCCCCTTGCCCATATCCCAATTAATTTGGGGTCGGCGCAGCATGTTGGTATTCTTCTTCCACACGACTTGTACTTGAATGCTGCTTAAAATCTGTTCAACAAAATGCTTTATTTAGACGTAGGTACCGTATAATACACGCACATTTTAGGAAGATTAAGTTTAACCAGAACATTGTTCAAACAAACTTCCTTCCCATGTTAAACTATGATTAAGAGTTAAAGTAAACAATGTGTATGAAGGGTAACATTAGGTAGTAGTAAAGCGGTTTCTATTCGTGTTCCACTGTTTGGTAGACTCAACTAAAACCAAAACTATATATATGTACTACGTGTACCCGCGACTTAGTCCGCGTGGATGTCGGGAACTAACACTCAGCCTGTGGAACCCTAATTCGGAGTAACTTAGGCTAGTCATAATATAATAGCTGTGCCCCGTTTGGTTTGCCCGCGTTAATTTGAGGAAAAATCCTACTAAAATATATTCCAACGGAGGGTGCCCGTTATGACCGCGCTTAGCACATCATAAATGCGCCTGCCTCATTGGGCTCCCATCCCAAGCGCGAGTGCTGAGCATGAGGTCTCGGGTTCGAATCCCGTCGGGATTATTGAGTTTTTCTGTTAGAAAATTCGCAGTAGCAGTCCGGTGTTTGGAATTGTGCTCGGTAGATGGCAATAGGCACACCATATATTACATGGGACTTAATAACAGCATTGGTGAAACGAGACAAGACGTCCCAACGGATTATTTAAGCAGAGGTATTCACAGTTGTGTCTCTAATGTCATTATTAAGTACGATGTCATGCCATAGACTAAGACATCTCACGTACACAATTCCAGACTACGGAACCCCTAGTTGATCCGACACTAGTCGAATCAATCCCAGGTCGTCACCTCAGCAGTTGCACTTGGGACCTCGAGACCAATGAATCAGTTACGAAATATAATAAGAACTCATAAGGAACTGTCCCGACGGCGATGAAAATTTCTCAGTTCCTTGGTCCCATTCAACATTTAACACAACTCGCTCTTTTTCACAATTTTATTTCACACCCTGGCAGTCGTGTTTTCTATCTTTTAAATAAGTCATTTTTTATTTCATACCTTTTTGTGTACCATGGCTACTAAATCATTTTTTTTTAATCTTACTGATCTATTTTATTGTTTATTAGTTTATTTTCAGTGTAAAATAAAGGATAATATAATCTATCTATATTGCCAGTGAAAAAGCAAGGTTCTAACCTCATACTCCGCACTCCATTTTATGAGCAGTCGGTTATAAACATGTTATTTTTAGTACTTTTTCTTCTTTCACAATTTTTTCACGCAAATTTTATGCAAACAGACAGATAACATAGGAAAGCCTTCCAGCCTTGGTGTTTCACCTTCAGCTTATCAGTCCATACATCAGGCATCGAACATCTGCATTCTGCTTAAACTAAAATACGCACAACAGGTGATAATGACTGTGTCGTGTGTAACACATTATCTTCGCGTTGACGTGACACATTTACATAAAGACAGGGCTGCCAGTACAGCTCGGACTGAAATACTTTATATATAGAACATGTGAGTTCTAGAATTAGTTAGATGTTAGGGTTATATCACCATCATCATCATCATCACCCAATTTATTTGGCGTCGGCGCAGCATACCTATATCTGGCATGCTGCTAAAGTTTTGGCTATGTTTTATGACCGGCCGCCTGCCTGACGTCAACCCTCTTTGGGAATGCTGTTGTTGGCGGTAACCGCCACCGATACGGTCTCCTTCTATCTAGCTGTCACACCAAATGTTATCCACGCGCCAGGGTCTGATGTTATCCTAATATTATACTCCACTAACCGGGCTATAATAACATATACGGCTTACAATCCGTACGATACCTAAATAGCATAATTATTCACAAAACAAACAAGTTCGGTCTCTGTTATAACAACACACATATAAATATAAATAGATAGTTATATTATAGCAGTGATAGCCTAGTGGTATGACCGTTGGACTGACAAGTCAAAGGTTGCAAGTTCGATTCTAAGGCACGCACCACTGTCCTTTCGAAGTCATGTGTATTATAAATTAATTATCACTTGCTTAAAACGGTGAACGAAAACATCGTGAGGAAACTAGCGCACTTGAGAGATATTCTCGATGGTGTGTAAAACCATGTCGAAGACCTGCGGGTGGTTTAAACTCTGACACTAGTACCACACGATTAGAAGAAGGAAAAGGGTTATATAGCCCGGTTAGTGGAGTGTGATGGTAGGATAACATCAGAATCTAGCACATGGATAACATTTGGTGCGACTTAACTAGATAGAAGGAGACCGTATTGGTGGCGGTTACCACCAACAACAGTATTCCTAAAGAGGGTTGACTTCAGGTAGGCGGCCGGTCATAAAACATAGCCAAAACTTTTGCAGCATGCCAGATATATGCTGCGTAGACCCCAGATTAATTGGGATAAGGGCAGGGGGATGATGATAAGGTGTTCTGGTGTGCTGGTCAGAATCTTGGCCTAGATCTTATAAAACACGTTTAGGTACTTTAGGTTAGTGATTACTGGTGAGTCACTTGACACTGAACTATAGGTACCACAATAGTACCAGCATTTTACATAGAACAGTCGCTCAGGCAGTCTATTTGTCAGACCTTCAGGCCTCTGACTACTCGTAACGTGTGCCATAGATCTTCATTCGACAACCGAGGCCGACGGTTTAACGTGCTCTCCGAGGCATGGAGGGGTCTCGGTATGCTCACCAATTCACAGACCGCGGCAAGCGCACCTCGATCGATCGATCTGTGCGGCTATCACTTTGCCAGGAGCCTATACTCTGTACTCTGTACAAAAATATCATACAATTAGAGACAGTCCATGTCAGTACGCTCTTATATTCACCGCTGCAGCTCATAATAGTCGGTTCATTAAACAAATATTTTTGTCACTTAGTATAGAAAAAATTATAAAAATCGAATCAAATCATTTATTTCAATTAGACCGTTTACAGGAACTTTTAAAGGATCAGAAGCCACGTTCTAATGTGTAGGTTTCTATGGAGAAGAATGTGGAAGAAATATATTCATAGTTTCCCAACCCTACACTCAGGGCACGTGTGTTTGCGCTGTATACACAATGGCCCAAGATTGTGGGGGCCGCGTCACCTAATTTGGAGTTTCAACATGAAGGATGATGGTGTTACGTAATTTAGGAGATAGTTTGTCTGTTATCAAGCTTATAAAGATTGTGGGTAAGCTGTGTTGGTTCATCAGTGTGTAAACCTTGGATAAAGTTTGCATATTTTATACATTTTTGTGGAAAAGGTCTTGAGCAGGATTTGAAGCCGCGCCTCCCGGATACATACTCCATTTATTCTGATAACTAAAAGGCTTAGTTTTTCTTTAGCCATAGATTTTCCATTAACCCAAATATAAAAAAATAACATGTAAATATTTATAGTTATAACATTAAATGCAAAAAGAATACGGTCGCGCGCAGGATTCGAACCTGCGACTCCCGAATAAACACTCCAGGATCCAGGAGGAGCAAGTTCGAATCCTGCTTGCGACCGTAGGTGTTCTTTTTCCATTTAATATTATAACTTTAGGGTTCGCTAAGCATGCGTTAATGCTTTTCAAAGATTTATCTTGAAATAAATCTTGATATTTATCAAGATTTATTTCAAGATAAATCTTTTGGCATGCCACGGCAGTAAATATTTATTTACTGCCGTGGCATGCCACTATGCCAGGTGTTTGTAATAATAAACTATAAATTATTTCCTACGCGCTATGTTAACTGTAATATAAAATGGAATATTAACTTTAAGTATTGTGACCTGATTTTCTAAGAGCTTGAGTGTTTCAATTTCATCCAGTAAAATGGCAAGTAATACACTTTAAGTTATCATTAAAAAAGACTTAACTATGCATAAAATACTCTATGTTTTAATAGAGGTTTTCACAAATTATTTACTAAAACAAAACCTTTGAGTTTGTTTCGGCATTTATTCTCAGAGATAGTCAGATAGAAAATGCCGGCGCCATCTACATAATAATGTCAATGTGTTACATAGTAATGAATAAACAATTTAATTCCATTTCCAGCCCTAACAGAACAAGAAGCGTACAAAATAATAAAGTTGTGTATCCAAGAAGTTCACACGAGACTGTTCGTGAGCCTGCCCAACTTCGAAGTCAAGGTTGTGAACCAGCAGGGCATCAAGGATATGCCTATTATCAGCCCAGCATCCTTAATGCACGATAGTAATTGAATATAACAAGAACTTTGGAACAAATGTGAAGAGGGACCGTTATCAATGTGGATTTTAATTTGACGTCACCGAGAAAGTTTTGAAATGCGATTTACGTATTTTGTTTGTAGATGTATTCATAAATAAACGTTTTTACATATAATATTATCTTTTTATACATGTTAAGGTCATGTAATGTCTATACTAATGAAGATTATAATTGAAAACATGATGAAATCTGTAAATTATTGCTGAATAGATGTCGCTAGGCGTCTCCTTATGACGAAAAGAGGGAAACTTGCGATGCAATAGATGCAAACAGGCGACACAGTCGCTCAGTTGGGAGAGCGATGACTCGGATTGTCCAAGCTCGCGGGTTCCCGCCGCGTTGAAAAATAATGTTATAGAAGTGGAAAGCATTCGCCAGTCAGTTAGCAGCCATTCGGTAAATGTTGTCTCGTACCCCCTACGACCAACTGGCGTACCACTATGGGTACGCATACCCACTTTGAGAAACCGTGCTTTAGAACATACAAGAACGTATCAAGCGCCGTTAATAAGACACAATAAATTACCCTATCGTTATCGGCTTCCAGAGGCCTAGTGACTCTCAATGAAATAAATATAATATAACATAGCATCACGCCTATATTCTCCGAAGGGGTAGGCAGAGGTGTAGGTACACAGTTGTGCACACAAATTTCACCAATGCTGTTATTAAGTCCCATGTAATAGGTGGTGAGCCTATTGTCATCTACAAGGCATAATGCCGAACTTGGGGTCGAATGCCAAACTATTCATACGACGAGATATTGTGTTACCCAGTAACTGGGTTGTGGAGATCAGGTAGGCAGTCGCTCCATGTAAAATAAGTATTAGCCGCATCCGGTTTGACTCGAAGCCAACCCCAATGTAATTGGGAAAAGGCTAGGCAGATTGATTTATTAGTTAATGTAATTGGAATATAAACCTGTTAACCTTTTTGGGTTTTGTTTTAGTAAATAATTTGTGAAAACCTCTATTAAAACATAGAGTATTTTATGCATAGTTAAGTCTTTTTTAATGATAACTTAAAGTGTATTACTTGCCATTTTACTGGATGAAATTGAAACACTCAAGCTCTTAGAAAATCAGGTCACAATACTTAAAGTTAATATTCCATTTTATATTACAGTTAACATAGCGCGTAGGAAATAATTTATAGTTTATTATTACAAACACCTGGCATAGTGGCATGCCACGGCAGTAAATAAATATTTACTGCCGTGGCATGCCACTATGCCAGGTGTTTGTAATAATAAACTATAAATTATTTCCTACGCGCTATGTTAACTGTAAATATTTATTTACTGCCGTGGCATGCCACTATGCCAGGTGTTTGTAATAATAAACTATAAATTATTTCCTACGCGCTATGTTAACTGTAATATAAAATGGAATATTAACTTTAAGTATTGTGACCTGATTTTCTAAGAGCTTGAGTGTTTCAATTTCATCCAGTAAAATGGCAAGTAATACACTTTAAGTTATCATTAAAAAAGACTTAACTATGCATAAAATACTCTATGTTTTAATAGAGGTTTTCACAAATTATTTACTAAAACAAAACCCAAAAAGGTTAACAGGTTTATATTCCAATTACATTAACTAATAAATCAATCTGCCTAGCCTTTTCCCAATTACATTGGGGTTGGCTTCGAGTCAAACCGGATGCGGCTAATACTTATTTTACATGGAGCGACTGCCTACCTGATCTCCACAACCCAGTTACTGGGTAACACAATATCTCGTCGTATGAATAGTTTGGCATTCGACCCCAAGTTCGGCATTATGCCTTGTAGATGACAATAGGCTCACCACCTATTACATGGGACTTAATAACAGCATTGGTGAAATTTGTGTGCACAACTGTGTACCTACACCTCTGCCTACCCCTTCGGAGAATATAGGCGTGATGCTATGTTATATTATATTTATTTCATTGAGAGTCACTAGGCCTCTGGAAGCCGATAACGATAGGGTAATTTATTGTGTCTTATTAACGGCGCTTGATACGTTCTTGTATGTTCTAAAGCACGGTTTCTCAAAGTGGGTATGCGTACCCATAGTGGTACGCCAGTTGGTCGTAGGGGGTACGAGACAACATTTACCGAATGGCTGCTAACTGACTGGCGAATGCTTTCCACTTCTATAACATTATTTTTCAACGCGGCGGGAACCCGCGAGCTTGGACAATCCGAGTCATCGCTCTCCCAACTGAGCGACTGTGTCGCCTGTTTGCATCTATTGCATCGCAAGTTTCCCTCTTTTCGTCATAAGGAGACGCCTAGCGACATCTATTCAGCAATAATTTACAGATTTCATCATGTTTTCAATTATAATCTTCATTAGTATAGACATTACATGACCTTAACATGTATAAAAAGATAATATTATATGTAAAAACGTTTATTTATGAATACATCTACAAACAAAATACGTAAATCGCATTTCAAAACTTTCTCGGTGACGTCAAATTAAAATCCACATTGATAACGGTCCCTCTTCACATTTGTTCCAAAGTTCTTGTTATATTCAATTACTATCGTGCATTAAGGATGCTGGGCTGATAATAGGCATATCCTTGATGCCCTGCTGGTTCACAACCTTGACTTCGAAGTTGGGCAGGCTCACGAACAGTCTCGTGTGAACTTCTTGGATACACAACTTTATTATTTTGTACGCTTCTTGTTCTGTTAGGGCTGGAAATGGAATTAAATTGTTTATTCATTACTATGTAACACATTGACATTATTATGTAGATGGCGCCGGCATTTTCTATCTGACTATCTCTGAGAATAAATGCCGAAACAAACTCAAAGGTCAATGTCTCTCTCAAATTGAAAGGGAATTAATGTTTGCAGCACAGTAATAAATAAAGCTCGGATTTTTTTTTATGGCAAAAAACAGAAATGTTATTATGAAATCAATGTTAAGTCATATCTTACAAGATTCTGTGGAATAAAATGTATAAATTAATATACATGAAGAATTGAGACCAAGATGGCAATAACTATAAGTTGCCAGAGCACCTGAAGTACAGATCCAAGAGGTGGGGTAAAATCCTGCTAAGCCGTATTTTTCTATCTACAAAAAATATTTTTTTGATATTCTTACTTTTTCATAATGTATATCTGCCTAGCCTTTTCCCAATTACATTAGGATCGGCTTTCGGTCACACCGGATGCAGCTTAATACCAGGATTTTACATAGAGCGACTGCCTATCTGACCTCCACAACCCAGTTACTGGGTAACAAGATATCTCGTGGTATGACTGGTTGTCAGACTTTCAGGCCTCTGACTACCCGTAACGGCTGTCATAGATCTTAATTTGACAACCGGGACCAACGGCTTAACGTGCTCTCCGAAGCACGGAGGGGTCTCGGTATGAAATGGCGGCAAGCGCAGCTTAATCTATAGATCTATAGATCCATCGATCTGTGCGGCTGTTATTTAGCCACGAGCCCCTCTTATTTATGTACAACTTTTATCTTTTTTTTTAGAGCTTTGGCCCAGTCTAGGAATTTCTTTCTGCCGTTTCTGAGATTAGCGAGCACAAACAAACAGATAAACAGACAAAAATTCTAACAATAATTGTTATGAGTGCTGAGTGAGTCTAACAATAATTGTTATGAGTTATGAGTGCGCTTTTATAATAAGCTGCCCATTGATATTAGAAATTTAAGCTACAATAAATTTAAAAAACTTATAAAATCCAAATTATGTAAAAAAGGATATTACACAATCTCAGATTACCAAAACGACAAAAATGCATGGGACTGAGTGCACTGTGCAAAAAACTCTTGACATGGAAAATACTTATTTAATGTATTTTATTGACATCCTAATGACATTTTGTAAACAATTATGAATATTTCTGACATTCCATTTGACATTTTGTGAATAATTCATTGTAAATGTGAGCATCATGTAGGATAAGTACTTTTATATCATGATTCGTAACTGTCTGGTGGTTTTGAGTATTTTAGCTGGCCTACGCAAATGTCCTGCCGATCTGGTATCGTCTTGCGACGGGTCGTTGAGTTCCCTTAATTATGGTCGAGCTACACGATGACTGATGCATACGTGCCATCAGTAAGGACAGGTCAACTTGAAACTGCTATGGCTCTTTCTTCAAAAGGCCACTCCAGACGCCCTACATGATTACGCTCACATAGCCTTATATTCTGATGTCTGGACTTTAAAAGAGACTGTGACCTCTGAGTTTGTTTCGGCTTTTCTTCTCAGAGGTAGTCAGACAGGAAAAGCCGGCGCCTTCTAGTTTTTAATTTGACATGTAAAAGAGTTCCAAAAAACCTATTTACAGAATAAATGATTTGAATTTGTAGTGCTATTTGCGTTGATAAAGGTCCCAATAATTTTTTTTCTCATATATCTTCCATGTACAGACAGCGATCCGTTACTTTTTTATTATATATATATTTTATGTATTCATGATGAATATGATGATTGATGATTGATGATTTCTCGAAGGCTGGTTGACACTGCGCGAGAACGTGACCAGAGGACTAGTTTATTTCTTGGTCAAAAAATCTGCATTTCCTTTCAACGTGGCAATGCTACCAGCCCTCTCCGTTTTTCCTGAAGAGGATAAAATGAACATTTTGACGTCAAAATTTTTGATTTGTAGTTTCTTAAGTAGGCAATTTTATAGTACATGCTGAATTCATTTAAAGTGGGTTGATGATGAAACAAACTCACTAGGCTTATGAAATCTGTCCAGTATTCCTAAGCTGAGCAGTCCCCCAAACCCGTGCACTCCAAAGGGAACCCTCACACTGGCTGCCAAGAAGTCCACGGTGTACAGCTGTCCGCCATCTTGGTCGTCGTAACCACCCACTAACATGTTCACCATGGACGGGTTCTGAGGAAAATACCAGTTTATTAGACACCTACTTGGTCTACCAAAGAATAATACTAATAAAAAGAAAAATACTCTTTAAATAAATTGTAATCCTTAACCAATAACTGACGCATCGTCTTCAAATGAAAAGTCATAAATATTTAAAAAGCATTAACGCATGCTTAGCGAACTCTAAAGTTGCGCCTCCCGGATAAATACCCCAGGAGTATTTAACCGGGAGGCGCAGGTTCAAATCCTGCTCGCGACCGTCTTCTTTTTCCATTAAGAAATTATAACTGAAAAGTCATATGTATCATGAACACAATGTTCGGGTCGATACGAGTATCTACTGCGTGTTTGAGCGTAGCGAAGTCTATACGTACTGCCTAGTTGGTCTAGTAGTCCCAAGCGCGACTGCTGAGCATGGGTAGATGGCAATCGGCTCACCACCTATTTCATGGGACTTGTGTACACCTCTGGCCTCCCCTTCGGGGAATACAAGCGTGATGCTATGCGATTAACAAAGGAACACTTCTGCAAACTCTCTAAATGACATAGTTGATATCGATGGGTGAAAGGCTTTTTGGCTCAAGCGACATTTTAGTGAAATATTTTAATTTTTTAAAGCAGAGTGATCACACTTGACCCAAATAGCTTTTCACCCATCGAAATGTATCCTACTAATATTAAAAATGCGAAAGTTTGTGAGGATAAATTTATGTTTTTTACTCTTTAACGCAATACTGCTACTGAATAGATTTGGATAACATTTGGCTCACAAATAGTTTTTGACCTAGATATGGATAATTATTATCACATAAAATACGTCCAGGTAGACGAAGTCGTAGCCAAGCCAATATGTTATAATGTATTATCCGGCCATGGGTAGGAAAAGAAGTATTAGATGAAAAAAATCCATATTTACTTAGAACCAAAATGCATGAAAATTCAATCAGCACCTTTAATTTACACACTTAAATATAAACAAAAAGACAACTACAATAGTTTGAACTGACATAATTATAATATTAAAACGATTAACTCTTGAAAAGATAATTAAAAAGCCCGAAGTAATTAGCACTGATATTATAAATTCGTATACGGACGAAAGTGTTGAGCCGCCAGCTCATTGCGGCGTGAATTGTGGATAGCCATGCGAATAAGATCGAGCGACGTTCACGGTGCAATATTTGTTGAGCTAGAATATTTAGAACACAGTGCAAGCGAGACATATTTCTTACTTGGCCTAATCTCTTCTTATAAGCACGGAGCCCAGTCTAAAGTCCTAAACAGATCGCCAGTGTCGTGTATCGACCATAGTTTGGAACAGACTCATAGGAGTCTTAGGATTCGGAGATTAGGCCAAGTAAGAAATATTGGTAGTCAGAATAACTACAGAAAGAATAGAAACGAGGTCTTCTTAAACTATAGTTGCCATGTCTAAAATCTGCTAACCAGGACAAGAAGTCAGATTTGGAGGTTTAAACCCGGACATTTAAGACGTAATTTCGCGTATTTTCGGTAATATTTGGCATGTTCAGCTTCCAACCCAGACTACAAATGAAACCCCGCCCGGACGTTCACCGGACGCCCTCTAAAATAGGACTAATCCGGGGAAACCCGGACGAATAGCAACCTTAAACAAATAGGTACCTACTTAGATTGTTGTCATTCTGGATTTAACTCTAAATCCAGTGTAGGCCTGTATTACATTTTTTTTTATAACTTACCTACTGCCAAGTTCGTACTATTTGTGCAAAACCACATTATAACAAGACACAAAAGTATGAATGACGTCAGTATTAAACCAGACATTACTGCACAGTATGTTCGAGTGTCGCTGTGTATGACTATATAAATATACGTGTACGTAGACGGCGTGTCCGTGCGCCGCAATGGGCTGTAACAATATCAGAAAACGTAACAATTATGTACAGATGAAAGTGCTTTGCATGTCCATTTATGTTAGTGGATAACGCCAAATATCACTTTGCTCGTTAAACGACAAAATTGTACTTTATATACTCCTTCCGACCGTATTTCGGTCACGGCGGCCTATCTCCACGGAAATTAGCCAAGTATGCAGGAGATATTATAGTGCACAAGTGTATGCGCAAACACAGGTGCACTCCCTTTTCCTTCACTCTCATATTCCGATGGCACGGCAATCCGACACGACCAGAGAGAGATCAGGCGCGGGACCGACGGCTTTACGTGCTCTTCGAAGAACGGGGGTATTACACCACCAACTTCCTGACACAGGGCTGCTACTGAGAATTGCCTAACAGAAAAATTCAATAACACTTTGCCCGACCTGGGAATCGAACTCAGGACCTCACGCCCAGCAGCCGCGCTTGCGACCACTAGACCAACGAGGCAGTCATAATTGTACTTTATAACAATAATATCTCTATTGTGTCTGCTAATTAACGAGTGAACAGATTAAGATCATAATATTAGATTCAACTGTTGTTACACATCTTAGGTAGGTGTGCCTATGGACACCTCACTTAAAATTAAAAATGTAGGTACCTACGTACTTTTATGATTACTCTACAATACTACAAATATATTCGACGGCAATTGGAAGATGGATAGAATTGTTATATGTGACAATAACTGAATAATTATTCTATTTTATTTTTTATTTATTTTTTATTTGGAAAACTTACAGCTAGCTTAGACAATGTTCCTTAAAAATACAAAACTGAAGGCCAATTACCAGTTTTCACTGATAAACATTTAATTATAATCAAAGAAAGAAAGGACGGTACACAAAAAGAAAATTACTGTTATTATAAGTAGATATACAAGTTATACAACACGGTAGGAATCAAATAAATTTATTTTAGGCAAAGAATCACCTCACTAGCAACCGTTGAGTATGAGATAAATCACAATTTTGTGTCATTACGGAGTGATCTGAAGCCATCAGAGTGATTCTAAATACGTTTTTGTAATTTTATTCAGAAAAATATGATTAAGTATGTATACTCATGAAAGTACAAAATTGTACTTGAAAACAATAATGTTTTTATTTTGTCTAGTAATTAGCAAGTCAATAGACGTATACTTCATTTCCTTTAAAAATTCAGACAGTTGCAGTAGGTAGCAGGTGTATTTTTGCAAATATACGAACATTGAATTCAGCTGATAAAACACTCAAAATTATATAAGTCTTATCGTTTAACGTAAAGACAATTAATAAAAACATAATGTGAGTACTGAAATTTTATCATTTGGCAAATTAAAATAAACGGCAAGACACATTAAAAGAAAAGTGTTAATTACTTAACAATTTCATAATACATTAACTCTGCAGACTATTAATTGTAATTTAATTTAAAACTGCATATCAAATCAGATTTGTAATTTGAAAAGAATTTGGCATCACCTCACGTGCAATGCAGTCATGATAACATTAGTTATTTAATTACTAGTGTAATTTATGTTTTACCTTGGTAACCACAAAATTTACACATTACATTGATATCGTAATTATGAAAATAATTGAGCTAAATATAGTTACATATTGACACAGATAACTAATGCATTATCTCATAAAATCCTAGTATTTTCTCATTAGTTCTTATTATGTAGAGTATGTTAATGAGGCAAATAAAGGCCACACTACAGCCTATTAATAAGATATATGGAGCAAGAGTAATAAAATATGACAATACTTATAATAAAACAACTTTTAACCGGATTAATCGCGTGTATTATTGGTTTTTGTTTTCTCTGAGGTTTCGAACACTTTGCAGCGTTCGTGGTCGCATGAGGACATTAGAAGATTAAAAGATCGGTTAAAAGTTGTTTTATTATAATGTATAGTGATCGCGAAAACCTAAGATGTTACTATATGACAATACTCAATATATCGTAATAATACTCCTCCTAACCGTATTTCGGTCACGGCGGCCTATCTCCACGAAGATTGGCTAAGTAGGTACGCAGCAGATATTAAAGTGCTGAAATGTTTTTTTTTTATGGGATAGGGGGCAAACGAGCATGCGGAGCGCCTGATGGCAAGCGATTACCGCCGCGTATGGACACCCGCAGCCCCAGAGGAGTCGCAAGTGCGTTGCCGGCCTTATAAATGGTTTGGGCCTTCGGTACCCTCTCTCACTCAGCGAAACACAACGCAAGCGTTGTTTCACGTCAGTTTTCTGTGAGGCTGTTGTATTACTCCGGTTGACCCGGCCAATTTGCAGAAGCATGGCTCTCCCACGGTGTAAGCGCAAAAGGTGTACTCCTTCTTCCTTCACTCTCATAGTCTGATGGGACGACAATCCGATACGAACGGAGAGAGATCAGTCGCAGGACCGGTGTCACACAACCAACTTCCAAACTTCCGGCTACTGGGAACTTTTTGACAGAAAACCCCAATGGCACTTTGCCCGACCTGGGAATCCTCAGGGCCTCGTGCTCAGCAGTCGCGTTTGGGACGACTAGAAGCAGAACGGGTTGATGCTAGGCTTCGGTTGTATACCTACCCCACTCTTCAACGCCTCCATCAATGTCTTCCTTGTAAAATGTACGGCGGCATTAGTGTTCAGGTGGTACCCGTTTCTCATCTTGTAGAGCTGCACATTCTTGGAGATGAACTGAGCGAACTGCACCGTGTCCCCCTGGTCTCCGATCACTCCCATCACCAGGTGGTCAGATATTTGGTGGAGCTTGTGTTCGTCTGAAAACTGAAGTGATTTTAGAAGGGAACCACGAAATACAACATCATAAGTAAAGCAGGACTTCATGAGAAACACTTTTAATTTTGGCATAATAAATACAGACTGCCTCATTGGTCTAGTGGTCCCAAGCGCAACTACTGCGTGAGGTCCTGGGTTCGATTCCCAGGTCGGGCAAAGTGTTATTGGGTTATAAAGCTGTGAAAGACTAGTAGTATGACATAACATGACATATGACTTTTCGAAGTCATGTACGTATTACAAATTAATATCACTTGTTTAAAACGGCGAAGGAAAACATCGTGAGGAAACCAGAACATCTGAGAGATATTCTCGATGGTACGTAAAGCCATATCGGAGACCTATGGGTGGTTCATCAACCATACGATAAGAAGAAGAATTGGATGATTCTGTCAAGAAATCCTCAGAATCATCCTGGGGTTCAGAATTAAAAACTGCATTGTCTATGATCAATATACTATTCTCATTTCCACTAGACTGATGCCAATGTATCGGGTAGATGGAAAATACAATAGATAACAATTGGAAGCTAGTGACCTCGCATACAATAACTTATTTTATAGACATATTGTTTCAATCATTGATCACACAAATGTTATATAAACGTGAACAATGGAGATATTTGATAAAACTACGTACAAAGATCTTCAGTTTATAAAATGTCGAGTCTCTTGATTCTAAACACGACATTACTGAGGCAATGTGTCAGCTATTGATCTTCATTATTATTAAAGACGGAATTTAACAATAACCTCTATTTAGACTGATACTTTATCAGACATATTGAATTTTAGTATACCTGTACGTATATCGAGACCCAATTTTTGAGATGGGGTGGTAAAGGTCTTAGAAACAAGTGGCACTTTGCCAACGCAGTCGTCGAACGCTCGGCTACTGCTGTCGACGCTCGACTATAGTCGTCAATGTTCGAATACAGCCATCCACACTCGGTAGCTGTCATCGCCGCTCGATTGCAGCCGCTGCCATTCGAATGTAGCCGTCGACGCTCGAATGCAGCCGTCGATAACAGTCACGTCGTTTGAGCGTCGAAGGCAGCCACCGAGCGTATCGACACTCAACGAAGGCCGCCGTCGGCAAAGTGCCGCTCGCCTGTAAGAGTACTTAGGGCAAGTACTACGGTACTTGCCTGGTAGCTACAATAGTATGTACAGGGATAGGATATAACCATAACCTGCACTATGAGTAGAATCATAATCATCCCCCTGCCCTTATACCAATTTAATTGGGGTCGGCGCAGCATGGTTTTTTCTTCCATTCACTTCTGTCAGCCGTCATCTCGCTAGTCACTTCCTTTCTAGAAATATCATCTTTCACACAATCCATCCATGGCTTCCTCGTTCTTCCTCTACTTATGTAGCCATCCACATTCATACTTAGATCTTTCCTCGTCACATGATCCTCATTCCTCCGCATTACGTGTCCATTCCATGACAAACGTTTTCTACATAACTTCTCGGTCACTGTGAGTAGAATGGGGCTGTTATTTTAATACATAACAGCTACTTAAAGCAAAATACAATACCGTGTTTCAAGACGATGATGCTCTGCGTGTTCGTCTGATCGGCGGCGATCATTGCGAAGTCATTGCATTGCATGCCTAACAGACATTGGAAATAAATACTTGATGTAGGCATAATTACTTTAACAGTGTACACAAATAACTAAATATAGAAATAAAATAAAATCATCTCTGTAAAAAACGCTTCCAAAACACTTTGACATTGACGCCTATCAGCTGAAGTAAATAATGACAGCTAATTATGAAACACATAGTAGTATATGTACTGCCGAAGCAAGTACGATGAAACACATAAGAAAATATTTAAATTTGGTATGTCAGGGAAGGTGAACACAGACATCTATAGAATTGGAAAGATTTCGATCAGAGATGGAGGGTCCTTAGCACGGCTATAGCCAGAAATACGTTTGGGGTTAACATCATGAATTTATTGTCCTTTTTTTCACGTATGGAAAACGTGTAAACATTATAATTTCACTTCATATCTGGAATTTGGGGAGGCGGGTTACTCTGAGATTCTGTCTGTCAACATCTTCCTCATCACTTGCCGGGTTGGGGAGAATGCAGATGAGATGCGGGACCCTGAAAAAGGTTAATGGCGGACCATGTCAGGTTTTAGTGGGTAGGAGTCCAGCACGAAAATTATCAAGGATTTCCACAACCCAAAAACAAAACTTTGGAGGCATGGAAGAGGCAAAATTTATGTTATTTTACCGACAATAATGCCGTTTTACCGACTGCTTTTTATAACTCTACGATTATAGCAATCGTGGCAGCAATCAAAGTAAAAAGTGAGCTATAAAATTTTAACCGTTCCGACTATCTGATCTATAGGCCTACTGCTCGCTACAAGCCGTTATTGTATTGCGGGATCGAGAGAACTGCAACAGTAATAACGTTATACACATATATATATATATAGCATCACGCGTGTACTCCCTGAAAGGTACGGCTGTATGCATGGTCAGGGGGTGATTGGGAAGTTCAACTAATTTAAAATTAATGAATTAAGTACAAACAAAATAATAATATAAAATGAAAATAAAGGTTTTAGTTTAAGCCTCGAAGTATTCCTCCGCATCGTTATTATCATGATGACCCTCCTGCCCTTTTATCCCAATTTATTTGGGGTCGGCGCAGCATGTATTGTTCTTCCACTCGCTAATTATTTTTGAAATTCGATGCTGCAAAACTTTTAGCAATATTTTTGTCAGGCGGCGCCTTACGTCAACCCTTATTGGGAATTCTGTTGTTCGTGGTAACCGCCACCGATACGGTCTCCTTCTATATAGCTATGGCACACCAAATGTTATCTATGCGCCAGGTTCTGATGTTATCCTACTATCGCACTCCACTAACCGGGCCACAATGTACGAGCTACAAGCCGTACTCCACATCGTTATAATCTGGTAAACGGCCCAGAACACTGGCAGCGTTGCTACGTTGTAGACAATACCAATTCTCTGACCGAGAAGTTAGTCAGTCTGGTCCTGCGAACTGTCGACCAGTCTGCGCAAAATTGCAGACACGCACTTGGACCCCACGACCCGAGTGTTTTGACCACGCAAAGGCCCAAAGTCATAGCAGCCGATAAAGTTGTTGTACTTGCGCTGTTTGACGGTTTCTGCAGCTGCAGCAGTGGCGTCAGGACAACCAGCGGAGCTTGGAAGATGCAATGGGGCAAAAGTGTCGACATAATTATGTTGCGTCCCACACCAAAGTCCTACCCAACTTCCAAAACAATAACGTCATGCAATGTGGTCTCTTGCCATCGTCACGTACCAAGCCAATGGGTACTAAAACAAGTGGCATGAGCCCGGCGGATCATGTCGTTGATACTGGCATGCCGTGCTAACAATATCCTTTTTAAATCCTTGAAGCCAGGGCTATAAGACATTGAATTATTTATGTAAAGTTTATTTAGGCTTTCAGTACACGCAAGAAATAACAACCTTCCCGTAATATGTTTACAAATGTGCAAAAATAAATGCTATACAAATATGTTTTGAACTTTCAAGGATTCGTGCTAAACTCTGTATTCCTTCGTGACTTTGGTATTATCACTTACTTTACATTGAACATGAACCACTGCAAAACCCTTTGAAAGTCTTTATAACACCTTTAAAAAATTTATTAAGGTTTTGTTAGTCTTGTCTTGTCCCTGAATTCGCATCAATATTGTAGGTTGCTTTATAAATAAAACCACCAACCATACAAATATAAATTATATATCCCACGGTTTGCAAAACTTTGTAATGTTTGTGTGGTAGATACAAGCATAATACCTACTTATAATCATCATAACCAAACAAACGAACAGTGAGATCACCTTGTTTTATTGCAAAGAAAGTCCAAGATAAATCTTTGAAAAGCATTAACGCATGCTTAGCGAACTCTAAAGTTACTATATTACCATTTAATAACTTTAGAGTTCGCTAAGCACGCGTTAATGCTTTTCAAAGATTTATCTTGAATTATATTAAGGTAATTGCATTCTTAACGACATTGTATTAACTGCAAAGTTAGTCGTGTCGGTTCGGTCACTTGTATAGGATAGGGACTGAATTGATAGCAATGACGTCGCCATAAGACGTGTTAAAATATGGAAGAAGAATTCGCGGTGGCGAGCAGAGGTCGAGATAGCTTAGTGGTCAGAGCGCCTGGAGTATCTATCCGGGAGGCACAGGTTCGAATCCTGTTCACGACCGGATTCTTTTTCCATTTAATATAGTTACTGCAAAGAAAGTGTTATTTCCAACGCGGTAACAAAATGTTGAAATTATCTAAAGAACTGCCCGTGGTATGTACACGGCAATTTTCAGCGCCCACAGACTCTGCATAAAGTATAAATGTACCTTTCTTTCTTTCTTAGCAAATAATTGAATGGGTAGTTTAGTTTACACATTGCTGCGAAGGCGTGTATTATCTCTTAGAACATCTCTTGAGAAACGTTCACAGATTCGCACTCGGGATTCGCACCTCTTACTTAAGATATAGACTTGTCAATTTTAACACATCGCAATAGTTAGTTTATCCGTTGCATAACTTTGAATGACATTAGACAAACGTGTGAAATAGGATTAGGCGGTGATTATATACGCTGTGAAATAATTGTTAAAAAGTAGATTTTTCAATAGATTTTGTTTGTTGAGACGTTTTATTTAGAAGTTTAAAATAATATAATAAGCACGAAGAAGACTAAAACTTTTTACCGTGAGATATAAAATTTATTTTGATTATTTTATGCTTCTTGATGAATATGTTAGTGGATAATACTATTCTTGAAGAATAGATATATTGTGCCTGCGCTTCCATAAGTCAGCTTCGTAAAATATCTAGCCGGTAACCGCCACATCTACGCGACAAAAGGCTATATCCTTCTTCTAGGTCCAATCTGTCCCTATACCAAAATTCATAAAAACATTTTTCATCGGTTTAGATAAACAGACAGACAGAGTTGCTTTCGCATTTACAATTAATTTTATCATAATGTATTTACGGCTATCAATTTAAATGAAACAATTAATTTAATACAGATAAATCTTTGAACAGCATTAATTTTTTTAGCAGGTTCGGATCTAGCTCACGGCCGTATTCTTTTTTCACAAAAAAATTATCACTTTAGAGTTCGCTAAGCATGCGTTAATACCTTATTTATCTGTATTTTTTAAGGCATCTTTACGACATTTTATTAACTGCAAAGTTGGTCGTGTTGGTTCAGTTTCCTGTAAACGGACTGAATAGATGGCAACGACGTCACCATAATACGTATTAAAATGTGGAAGAAGAATTCGCGGTAGTGAGCAGAGGTCGTGATGGCTTAGCGGTCAGAGTGCCTGGAGTATTTATCCGGGAGGCGCAGATTCGAATCCTGCTCACGACCTTATTCTTTTTCCACAAATAAATAAATTAAACTTTATAAGACTAGGCTTTTCAATGCTGTGCACGCTTTACACGGCTGGATAAAAACGCTGACAGGTTTGAAAACGTTACCCCCCTCTTAAAAATTTCTTCCTTATCGTGGATACATTGAGGGTACAAATCTCAAATGTACATATACACTGGAATATTTATCTGTAGATTACACAAATAATTGTCCCGTGTGGGAATGGAACCTTTCACCCGCGGCGCAGAAACATAACTCTGTTCCACCGCGCCAATCGTGCCGTCGATAGTTTATACCCTTGAAGCTTAAATACTATGCAAAGACATTAATCTAATACTAAGCATTCAATTATAAATTATGAAGCAGCTTCCATAACTTTATAGTCAAAAATAATATGCATCGGAATATCCGATATCTACTCATTACATAAACTACTCCTCTTTGTATTTCATCCTCACTAAAACTAATAACAGGTCCATTATCTCGAAGTTTCCAGAAAGTGTTCCCAAGCCTGCACTAGTGTTGGGAATCTCTCATGACTTTTGACTCGCATTGTGTCATCCCGCTGTTAATATGGGAACTGCATTGTTGCCACATCACTGACTTGGATCTCATAGTGTGAGAAGCTTACCTTAATCTTATTGGGTTGGGTAACTGTTTATAGTAATTTGTATTGTATCTGGTTGATTCTTTAATCTAGTGATTCTTTTACGGGTTACCAGGTTGTGAGTGCAATGTGCATCAGTACTGTAACTGTTCGGGTTTCCATGATTAGAGATTGCGCTTTTGTTGTTGTCGTCTAGTTGTGATTTATTTATATTGGTTGATACCGTATGAAATATTACATTGGCTTTTACCTACTGTAAAACAAATTCAAATTTAACAAGGGATTTTCGATCATAATAAGTTTATTGTCGAGTATTGAAAAGATTCAGGCGTTACATTGCGGAAGTCCATTACAATGGATGCAAATAAATACAATATCTAGCTACTTCCACAATATTGAGGGAAGTCACAAGTTTATTGTCGTCTAGTGCGAATTTCCATGGGAAGTAAAATGATATGGAGATATTAAATCTTATTTTACTTTATTATTCCGCTATCGATTGCGTATATTGTGGCTCGGTTAGTGGAGTCTGATAGTAGGATAACATCAGAATCTGGCTCATGAATAACATTTGGTATGAATATATATAGAAGGAGACCGTATTGGTGGCGATTGCCACCAACAACAGCATTCCCAATGAGGGTGAAGTACCTACAAGCAGAGAGTATGTATGGAAGAAGAATACATGCTGCGCGCACCCCAAATAAATTGGGAAAGGGCAGGGATGATGATGATGATGATTGCTCTATCCTAGTTAAACATTTGTATAAGTAGGTGACCTATTACCTACTCTACTTATTTTTTTAAATGTGTGACCACACCTTAGTTTGTGAAACTGGGAGAGTTGCTGAAGCATCTGTTTGTTTATTCTCAGAATGCTTTCAACTCTAAAATTGTTGACAATTCCCTTCAACGTCTAGGAATCCCGGGAATTAGTGAAACCTTCCCTTTTCGCCAAAATAATCACCTTAGCGAACATTTTGTTGGCATACCGATCTTTCAAAGGGCTGACCACCGGAATTCGACAAGTTTTGGGAAGTGGAATGACTTTCTAAATAGGTTTTATTGAAGTTTAAAGTTTAAGCGGACTTCGGTTACGAAGTTAAGTTCCAAGATTGCCCTTCGTATAATATTGTCGTACTTACCATTTCTGTCAAGGATAGACATAACATAGCATTACGCCTGTAATCCCCAAATAGATAGGCAGAAGTGTATATAGTTGCACACCCACATTTCACCAATGCTGTTATTAAGTGATCCATTGTCCAGTGACCATGTATTAAGTGATCTGCCTCGTCGGTTTAGTGGTCGTAAGTGTGGCTGCTAAACGTGAGGTCCATGAGAAAAGTTTACATTCATTAATTATTATAAAAACTGTGGAAAGATTCTTTACTGACTGATTTGATAAAATATTCGAGACTCACGAGTACATTT
Source organism: Xylocampa areola (assembly GCA_935421205.1). Classification (NCBI taxonomy): domain Eukaryota; kingdom Metazoa; phylum Arthropoda; class Insecta; order Lepidoptera; family Noctuidae; genus Xylocampa; species Xylocampa areola. Next base: position 21,685,372 of record OW285200.1, on the reverse strand, counting down.
TATACCGGGGTTTCCATGTTGTTACGTCACGGGCCGGCCGTTACGTCACCAATCAATCATATGATATGATTATAGGTGCGTATATATTAGGTGCGCAAAGTAGGTATCGTTGCCTTTTCTACGTCACTTCTAGAACATGTTGGGTGAAGTTTTATGAACTGTTGACCACGCAGCGTTGAATCGTCATTCAATATCATTTATCTAAAAAAGTTATATCTTTTTGAAGTTGGTTTGAGGACAGAAAATGCAAACGTGATCGGGCTTCGAAAATGTTATAGGTACTCAAATCTTCTGCTAACTAAGCTATCGTCCTATCAAAGTCAAAGTCAAAGTCAAAGGTTTTTATTTCAAATAGGCAAAATTACATGCACTTATGAAACGTCAATTGATTGTAGTTGCACGGTTCCAAAAACTTGGTCTTATGGAGAAGAACCGGCAAGAAACTCCATAGAAAAAGACATCTTAAAACTGTATAGGCAGGTACTCCAACCTAGGCTTAGCGATAGGACTCCTTTGCTAGTTCGAAGCTCGATCAAGCTATTTCTTGTGTTATTACTTTTCTACCAAAAAATTATAACTGTACTGATAACTGATAAATAAAATGTATTCACGTATGTGAATACATTTTATTTATCACCATCATTATTATTATATCAGCCATAGAACGCCAACTGCTGAACATAGGCCCCTTTGACTTCCAAAATAATTAAATTATACAGAATTAACTACAATTATATTTCTTTACAGGTACTTGAACAACCCGAACAACAGAATGATGGAAAGACAAAGTTCCAAGTGACCAGTGCCAATACAAGTGTGAAAGTGACAGCGTATAGTGATCAGTAAACGTTAGAAGAAGACAGAATGCCTGACACACTGTCCTTGTCTGCGGGGGTCAGCCTCGGTCTTCTGGCTGGCATCGTGTCTGGAGTATGTTACCTCGTCGCTAATGGATTGACATGGCCGAAGTAAGATGCGATTGAATTCTTTTTTAATCCGTGTTTTTTAAAATAGATCTGAAGCACTGAAAGCCTACAGCCTACACCCTCGGACCCACTTTTCGAAGTCATGTGCGTATTATAAATTGATAGTCAATTTGCATAAAACGGTTAGGAAACCAGCGCACCTGAGCGATGTTCTCGATAGTGTATAAAAACCATGTCAGAGGCCTACGGGTGGTTAAAACTCTAACACTAGGTTATTCATCAACCACACGATAAGAAGAAGAAAATATTTCTCCCGCAAGCGTAACTAGACTAACTAGGATATCAGATGGAAAGGCCCGCCCTCAGCAATCCAAAAGAAACTGCATTGCATTACTTTAACTAGAAATAAAACCAAAAGTAACAAAGTAAGTTGTAGGAAACAACCAAAAAGGACGCCATTATTCTAGAAACAGATTTCTTGGCTATACCCCGAGTGAACCCCCTGGCCCCTAAGTATGTACCTAATTACGCCTCTCGCTAAATTCCACCTACATTTAATCAGATACTAACCATTACAAAATCTTAAAACGCTATTTCTTGTGAAATTGACTGCATAATTGGTCTAGTGGTCCCAAGCGCGACTGCTGAGCATGAGATCTCGGGTTCGATTTCCGGTCGGGCAAAGTGTTATTGAGTTTTTCTGTTAGAAAATTCTCATTCATTAAGACTTAAGACAATGCTGTTAATTGGTGAAATGTGGAACTATAACAGTGTATATCTCTGCTTATACCTTCGGGGAACACAGGCGTGATGCTATGTATGTAGATATAGGGTACACGTTGGCCTATTGCTCAGGGGTACCCCCCACTAGAAAATGACGGTAAAAACAACACCGATTCGCAACGACCTTTTGACTTGTTTTTTCCGTCCCTTTACTGGTATTGCAATTAATTTTACGCACGTGTATTTCTCGAGATTTCTCTTCATGAGGCCATACGCTCCTGAAGGAAAATCTCGAGAATTACTAACACCTGTGCTCAAACCTTGAACTTGACTTCATGTAAGTATAATAATTTGAAAGAAAAAAATACTTTATAGTAGTATTGTAGAATTTTATGGTTTTTGGTCTTCCACGACATGTTCCCATATTTCTACAGCCCTTAAAAAAATACGGACGTAGCGTTGTGTAGGACATGTGAGAAGCATGCCTAGTAATCCAATTTCCCTTGTCATACACGAGCTAAACGCGTATACTTAAAACTCATCCACTCGGCGCTAGTATGCTGCGTGTGTAATCTATGCTTCGCTTATGACAAGGCAAGGTTATATCTGTATTTATTTCAGATCCGTGATATGTACTTGTAAATTTAAAAAAAAACTTATTTGACTCCTAAAATTTGCACATTTGCAAATCCTGTTCAGCCAATAAACATGCATTTCCCTATATGTTGTGCCTACTTTCAGATATAAAGATGACAAAAAAAATATTCATGTTGTCATATTTCATACAAGTATCGGTAATTTATTTAGCTCATTAGAAAAACGCGGGAAACCTTATACATTTTCCGTATGGTAGCGATATCTATGGGCGGTAGAGCAAACTAATAACGTCATTCTGTGAGCCTATAGTTTGTAAATCTAAGCATAGATGGCGCTGTGACAACTATTTTACTTAAGGTTTATTACAAATTAGGTAATGGCTGATTGCAGATACATTTTTATTTAGAAACAACCATATTTATGAGAATGGGTGGAATATTTAATAATTTTGGTGATGTAATAATTAATCCTTAAAATAAATATGTACAGATAAATCTTCGAAAAGCATGTACAGCAAACTCTACAGTTAAAGTATTATTTTTTTGTGGAAAAATAACACTGTCGCGTGCAGGTTTCGAACCTGCGCATCGTGGAGTATTTATCCGAGAGGCACAGGTTCGAATCCTGCTCGGGACCGTATTCTTTTCCACAAAAAAATATAACTTTATATAATATGTAAGTACTTAATAATAGTTAATGGATAAAATTAAACATATGTATGTTTAATTTTACCTATTTAAAATATAACCTAGCTTCCTTATATACAATGTATACTGAAAAAAAAAACCTAAATGCTGTATAGACCACAAATAAATTGAGATTAAGAGACCTACGGATTTCAAACTTATGTAATTATTAGAATACCAAGATGTTACTTATTTATTTACAAACTTTCTGAATTTAAAATTTAATTATCATCTCCATAGTAACTGAGCGCGAATTTCGTCACATCCGTGACTATAATCTACCCGTGCGTGCCGCATGGCGCATACGTTTACGAACAAAAGGTCCGATGCTGCGCGCGAACCGTAACAAACGAGTCGCGACGACACGGTTTTTTCTTTTAGCATTTTCGAAATTCAAATACTTCCCTTGTCACGTTCAGGACCGTTAGGGTTACTAAATGGCCAATGCAAATTCCCAATAATGAATAGGGTTATTGATAAACTAATTATTTGTTGCAACCACCTTGTTGGTCTAGTGAGTCCTGGTTTCGATTCCCAGGTCAGGCAAAGTGTTAATGGGTTTTAAGAAAATTCTCAGTAGCAGCCCGGAAATTGGAATTGTGCCGGGTAGATGACATGGGACTTAATAACAGCATTGGTGAAACATGTGTGTACAATTGTGTACACCTCTGCCTATCCCTTCGGGGAATACAGGCGTGATGCTATAAGAATTCAATGTCCATCTTTTTATTGCCTGCTACTACCGTAACAGATTTCCGCTTATTTTCTTGTCTTGAGGGTATTTTCACTTGAGGTCAGCAAAGGTGCTGTTCAATTTGCAACGCATTTCCAATACAACAAACTATACCTAACCGCGTCAAAAGAAAAAGTATACACGTATTGTGGAAGAAACTTTTACAACAAGAGTACAATATCGTCTCTTTTCATATACTATTTTCGTAATGTCTTTTCAGGATTACGTTCCTCAAAAGGAAAAAAGAAACCTTTAAAAGATCACTTCGTTGTCTGCCTCTCTGTCTGTCAATTAACACCTTTTTTTTAGAACCGTGCATTGGTTAAAATTTGAAATTAATAACGAATTCGTAGGTTCACGGTCCATTAAATCTGTTAAAATATCAGGATTGTAAGTTAACGCAATAAAAAATAGGACAATTTAGGCCCTATTGTTGAATACTTGCCAGTAAATCGATATGGGGCCTGAGTTGCCCGCATCCATAGAAGGGCACCCTTAAAATGAAATCCCTACACGTGGCCCCTGGGTGGTGCTAAACAGGCAACACAACTCTGGTGGGAGGCTTCGGCCGCGGCTGGTTACCACCCACCGGACGAAGCCATGCCGTGAAGCGACCTAGTCGTGTTTCGGGATGTAGTCCGGTGCAACCGTTGTGGGAGACGAGTCTGGGCAGTTGCATCAACTCCCCAACAGCTATCGTTCTCCCCAAATCTATCCACTCTACTTAGAGTAAATAGATTTCTTTTGGATTTACTTGCTTTTTCCTCAGCCACACCGTCGCTTACCATCAGGCAAGTTGGCAACCTTAACCATTTCTGATAAAAAAAGAACTATATCTTGCAGGGTTTAGAAAATGTAGTGAATAAGATTTTTTTAGTCCCGCGCGGACTTAGTCGCGGGCGCAGACAGTTGTTATTATAAAAACGTCACAGTTGACCCCTACCGGTAGGGTCATATATAGCGTTATGATCAGTTAATTTGAACAGTTGTCTCCGTTACGGAACACTGCAGTAACCGAACACCTCACCACCACAAATATGCTGTGCCCAGCAGGGTCCATAATTGTTTCTATATTTATTTTAACATACCAACTGTTACAAATGTACATTATGGAAAAGCAATAAATATTGAGTATTGAGTATTGAGTACCTATTGACCATATTACGTGTCACGGTGCAATGAGCACCCGTTTGAATTGTACTGCATTTGTGGCGTTAGTTCTGTGCTGATTACGAAAATAACAGTTCTGGTGAACTGCCTTATTAGTCTCTAGTGGACGCATTCCCGGGTCAGGCAGTGTTGTTGTGCCGGGTTATGGCAATAGGCTTACCATCTATGGAACTTAAAAACGGCCTCGGTGAAAAGTGTCTACAATATATATTTGCCGACCTCCGGGAATGCCTACATGCATGATGTTGTATTATGTCATGTTACGTAGTAAGTTGGGTTTTGGAAACTTGTATGTTTTACAATTTTGCCTTAGGTGGTTACTTACACATTATCGGAATTATTAAATTTATTTACGAATATGTTCGTAGTGTGTATTTCTTTAAACATTCATTTAAAGTTTAGGGCAAACTAAATTAACTAAGGATTTTGAATGTTTCGTCAAACTAGATGACCGAAAATATTCAGGAGCAACACCATGACTAGCAATATTTTCCCATAATCGAATCTACGAGTCCAGTCCAACCTATTGAAATCCTTGAATGAACTATTGATTGCAACCAAAAAAGGTGTTATATCGGCAACGCATTGAGCATATCGCCGCCCGCACCATCGTTCACAACTCATTCAGTCACTCCACGCTGATGCCACCGAACGGAAATTCGGAAACGACCGGCCGCTTTCGTGACATTTGAATTTGGAATTTGTGTTCTAGTGTTGTGTTGTGTATGCATATGTGGAAATAGTGAATTAGTGAGAATTTTGAAAAATATATTTTGAAGGTAGGTGAATATTGTGTAATTAGAGTTATGTAGAGTGTGTTGTCATTTAGATTAATGGAAAATATACAGGATCTGTGATGCTGAAAATTTACAAATGTATCTTCAATAGCGGTACACAATATGTGAATCTATTTCTGTAAATTTAAGTACCTACCTATTATTATATCGGAAAATGTTACTTTCTAAACACTAATGTCTGGAGAGGACCTAGGGAGGGCAGGTGTGGTTTCTCAACTATCAATATGTTTGCTTAAAACTCGGTTTTGAAGTGAAAATTTGGGTATTAAATAACCGTAGAATTTTCAAAATAATTAAAATTCAATTTTTTATTTCACATAGACCAGATTACAGGCACTTATGTAACGTCAAAGCTAGGTGCACGGTTCCAAATGTTAGATGATTAACCATTTTATTAATAATTTGTTCCATAAATATGGCACAAGTGCAGAACAATAGCGGGTATAGGTCCAAAAAAAAAAAATTTCGCTGTCGTGCTGTTGTATGGTAGAATACAGTCACTCACCATGTTGACGTGTGACTCACAATTCGTACTCTAAACAAAACACTGAATGCCACAACCGTCACGCCAGAGATCACCGGAGGGTGAGGCAGGGACGTCGAAAACCGGTAGTAATTCGCCATTGACCGTATGAGGGGTGCGCGCCATTCAACGGGAATAATGTTATTCTGTTAAACGGGAAAAAGTTATAAGAAAATAACAATCAAACTATCTTCTATCGCTAAAGGATTAGATAATGAACATCATACAAAAGCATTTTACTGTTGACCGTTTAATGGTGTTGATGTGATTGCTAATAGATACATACATATATTTTGTACTAGCTGAACTCCTTAGTTGCATCCGCGGAATAACCCTTTATCTGCAGGAACTAATAATAAAAATTTAAAAATAGCTGTATACTAAATGTTGTCCAAAACTTCAAGATATGTCTTTGAAAAAGCATTAACGCATGCTTAGCGAACTCTAAAGTTACAATATTAAATGGAAAAAGAATACGGTCGCGAATAGGATTTAGAATTCGCGGTGGTGAGCGGAGGTCGAGATGGCTTAGTGGTCAGAGCGCCTGGAGTATCTATCCGGGAGGCGCAGGTTCGCATCCTGTTCGCGACCGTACTCTTTTTCCATTTAATATTGTCCAAAACTGTTCAGTAGTTTCAGAGTGATTAATTAACAAACATCCAAATTAACAAACTCACAACATAAAAGCTTTCACATTAATAACATTATTAAGAGTAGAATCGGCTAGGATACCAGGATTATGCGGTGAAATGTAGTTAGGTTATTAAGTGAGGAACGTGCCTCAGAGGTAAAAACAACCAGTTATACTTTCTGCTAAAACGAAGGATTTAACGCAGAATCATCTCCTAAATATCTGTGCATAGGAAGTTTTTAGCTATTTCTTATCAAAAATTTAATTGATGGCTCTACATTTGGCCACCAATTGCCTGAGGCGTGGCCGAGAATGGAGCACGTAGATCTAGAATATGAATAAATCTATTCACTCTAGCCTTGAATGTGTATTCCTCAAGAAACACGGAAGCTTTGTGATTTATGAAATTTGGTTCTAAAATACCTAGTACCCATAAAATTCATTTCCCACATTAAGTGCCGTGAAAGCGATAAATCGTTTTATTACAAAATATCACTAATATCAGCTGTAGTGAAAGGTTTGTGAGCTTGATAACCTATCACGCACGAGAACCGTAGCAATCAATCTATCGTAGACATCGCAACACTCGTGCAAATCAGTACTGCAACATCTTGTCTCTCAGATTTTGTTTCAACAAGGGGCCTTGCAAGGATGATTGATTCACTGAAGCAATCTCACGGAAGATATCTCTCCAATCAATTCTAACTCACAATATCACTGAGATATTCATATTAGACTTGAAAAATTATATCGTATGTATAACCCGTCTTTAAAGTCTTTACATGAACAGCGGTTAGTTTAGGTTCCCGCGAATAGCAGATCTTTTAATAGTAAAAAAAAACTATAAGCCAATTTTTAACCGCTTCTAATGGTCAGGCAGTCATGTGAAATACTGGTATTAAGCTGCATCCGGTTAGACTGGAAGCCGACCACAAGGTAGTTGGGAAAAGCTGATCTAATAATTTATCTGGAAAGTGGGAAAGGAAACCCTTTCATAGCTACTACTAGTAAACCAACAAGTCCTATTCATTTCAATTAATGATGCAGCTGCAGGATAGATGACGGAACCTTAGTATGTATCTGCATTTTACTTTTTTAACCTATATTTTATTCTATTTATTCCAACTGTCTGAGAGCCGGAGGATAGGCATGAAAACTGCCAAAAGGTCCGCTTTTGTCCACATATGCAATGGAGGTCACATTAGCCGACCACTCGTGATTTGATCGTGATTAGATAATTTTCATATTGAAAATGAGTCTTCAATGATATTCGTATTTTCTGTACCTAAATTACACAATGACCTATATTTTGGCTAGGTTTTAGGAAAGGAAGATGATTTCAGGCGAATATTTGTCCAATTTAAAAGTATATTCATTTGAGGAGGTGATCATATTATGTTTCCTGAAAACAATGTAATGAACGGTATTAAAAAGGTTTAGCTGTACAAGCTTGAATCAATCAAAGATCAAGTATCCAAGATCAAAAGTGTCTTTTTCTCCTTCTTCCTGCCTTAGTCCCAGGTTATTTGAGGTCGCAGCAATATATTCTGCTCTGTCAGTCAAGTTATTATTCACCCTCTTTTCATTCACATCATCCCTAACACAATCTATCATTTCTTTGGTATCTCTCTTCCCCTCCATCCATTTACATTAATCTCTTAGTCATATGTGCATCATTCCTTCTCATCACGTGGCTATACCAAAAAACACGATCTCCTTTCAACTTTTCTGTCACTGGTGCTACTTCCAAACTACATCTGATAAAAAAATATACCTTAACCTTTCTCGTGTCTCCACCCATTCATATCAATATTCTCATTGACGTTACATGCAACTTTGTTTCATCAATCTTCTTCATGGCCCAGCATTTCCAAGATTAAAAGTATCAAAACTAATTTAATGTTGTCTAGATCTTAAAACATGATACGTGATCATAGGCATTGTGCCAGTATACCTGTTTTAAGTTACAAAATCTGTCTATTCAAAAACTCGGCTAATCTCATTTTAATAGTGGCATAAGTATTTACAGTGGTTACAAGAAGCAAGCTGAATACTGAACAGTGAAATTTTGTAACAATTGTCTAACAGACAATGCCTAGCCCAAATAAATACAAAATACCGTGTAATTAATACGTAATCGATGTCAACCGCAAATTTTGCAACGCGTTCACGGTTCCAACTCTACTCAACTTAGAACACAGAAAAACACCGAACAAAAAAACAAACAAATAATTAGTGCAATACCGAAGCACAGTGCCATAGCTAAAAAACGGTATTCTACGGTAACCCTGCCAATTTGTGGTGTTAGTTACATATGATTGTAATTCGCGTGTACCAGGGACCATTTAGTTTTGTCGGTTGTCAGCTGTTTTGACGCGCCAAAAGCATCGACATGGTTCGTTGCACACAACGAGTCCGTTGTTCGAAATTCGAATTTATTTTGTTCCTCTATGGTTTTGTGGTATGCCGTGTTTTTTGTAAGAGAGTCAATGATTTCTTTTAGCGATACAGTTATGAGGTCCAAATAAATTTAGCCCAAAATGCAAAAAGTCCGTAGCTAATGTTATAACCTTGATAACTTTAGTAAAAAAAAATCGAATTTCAAGTTATTATAAGTCTGATAGCATAAATGTAATAGATATTACACAATTCTACTTGATATTCCTGTCGTAAACGCAGTATTTCCTGCGCACGTGCCTTACTTCCGGAAACAGTGGCAGACGCAGGGTTGAATAAAAATTGAAAGTTACCATTGTTATCGTGATTGTTATAAATAAAGACGAGACTACGTTTTTGAACAATAGAATTAAAATATATTTATGTTGGGATTTATATTAGGTATTTGCAAGTCGTTTTTATAGTGTACTAGCTGGTGCCCGCGACCGTCTGCGCGACTAAAGGTAGCCTATGTCCTTCCCAAGATACAATCTATCTTCTAGCGAAATTCCATTACGATCCGTTCAGCCGTTTAGTCGTGAAAGGGTAAAAAACAAACAGAGTTACTTCGCATTTAAATAATAATACCCCTCCCGACCGTATTTCGGTCACAGCGGCCTATCACCACGGAGATTAGCCAAGTAAGCAGGAGATATTGTTGTTCACAAATGCACTTCCTCTTCCTTCACTCTCATAATCCGACACGACCGGAGAGAGATCAGGCGCAGGACCGACAGCTTTACGTGCTCTCCGAGGCACGGGGGTGTCACACCACCAACTTCCTGACCTCGGGCTGCTACTGAGAATTTCCTAACAGAAAAATTCAATAACACTTTTTGCCGGACCTGGGAATCGAACCCAGGACTTCACGCTCACCAGCCGCGCTTGCGACCACTAGACCAACGAGGCAGTCAAATATTATTAGCATAGATAATATTTTTCAAAAATAAAATGTTATTAGTTTCATCATGTATCTTGAAATACCAATTAAGATAAATAATAATTAACAAACCTGACTTTTAATTAAATAAATATATATAAATAAATAACCAGCCCTTAACTGTCCCACTGCAGGGCAAGGGCTTTTTCTCATACAGATAAGGGACGAGCTTAATCACCACGCTAGCTCACTGCGGGTTGGCGGTTCAGACTACCAAGTCCAGGTTTCCTCACGATGTTTTCCTTTACCGTATGTCTGTGATGTCTTAGATGAACTAAGAAAGTACATATGACATTGAAAAAGTCACATTGGTACATGCCAGCTTTGAACCCAGAACCTGTGGCTCAGGAGGCGGGCCTGTAACCACTCGGCCACCACGACATTAATAATTACATAGTAAAACGTACAAAAAACTGTTTAATGTAGTTTGAGTCTGAACGTTTAGGATCAGTAGATATCTACAATCAAGTACAAAGTATCTTACCATTATAAAAAGTTTCGCAAGTGCTTTATGGTTTATAGAATCTTTCAATTAGTCTTTCAAGTAACAAATATTAGCAATTTGACTCGCGGTGAATAATTAAGTGTGTCAATTTTTTTTTTTTTTAGTACTGTCTGATAATTGATATAGATCTTGCGATATCTGCCTAAAACAAATGCCATTTTACGAATTACTTATTATTTTTGTATAATAACTTTCGTGGACACATTCATATTAATTATTGTTTAACGGTTATTACTCACGCGCATTCTTCGGGATTGCCCGACTAGTTTCGAACTCGAACGGAGCCCTTATTCATGGGCTGAGCCCGCGGCGATTTCGCTTTACTGGGTCGGCAAAATGTTATTAAATTTTTGTATTAGCAAATTCTCAGTAGTAGTCCACCATTTGGAATTATGCCCGGTTGATGGCAATAGGCTCACCACTTATTACCACGACTTAATAACAGCATTGGTGAAATATTGGTTTATAACCGTGTACCTCTGCCTACCTCTTTCGGGAAATACAGACGTGATGATATTTAATAAATTAATATGAAAAATACGAAATCTACGTACGTTAGTGACCCTATAATATGATATCGGAGACCTAGGACGTTTCTGACCCTACATCATATCTTAGGTTCATAGTTACTCTCTACCTTCCTGTATCCACAAGTTAAGTCTGACTTCCTACAACTCTGCCTATGACAAAACTAACAAATATGGTAGGACCGACAGGTTTCTAGCATATTTGGTCAGTAGTTACCGGCCACCTACCTCGTGTGCGTACGTACCGGAAGGTTGACAAACTATGATACCTGCGTGATTTGTATTATGTGACTGTCACTTATTGAGGACAGCTCATTTTAATAGAGAGTACCTAGTACTGCCAGTTGATGAATGTTGAATTATTTAATGTATTTACATACATCGGAAACAATTTTTATAACTATTTGGTACCAGGTCCGCCCCACACTCGCAGTTTACCCGAGGAATTTTTATTTTACACAGACTGAATTTTCTCGTAATAAAAAGTATTCCATGTCATATTTCAAAATATACAGAAACTAACTAAAAAAAATAATTATATAGGTATTTCATACAAATCCATGCAGATTTTTTTGTGAAAGTGTTGTATAAACACATCGAAAACCTCAAAATCAATAAAAATTAAAATTAAAAACTTTCGTAATGATAAAATACTATTTTTATTATAGCCTTTGCTCGCGACTTCGTCTGTATGTCTTTCAGAATTGGGTCCAATTTATCCTCAAAAACTTTCGCATCTTTAATAGTTAATAGTATTTATAGTTATAGGTAGTAATCCTTAGTTGGGAGGATAACTATATAACGTTTATTTCTTTCCATAGCCAACTTTCGTAGAGTCATGATAACATGTTCATTCACGGCCAAATTCTCTGTAAAATCACAGCTAAAAGCAAATACTTCTTTCTCGTGATGATTTAAAAGTAAGATAGAAGCCTGCATGCAAAGCATACCAAACGCACTTGTGAGTGTAACTATTAAATTCCAGCAGGCGTTCTTAACTTTTATTGTCAATACTAATTCAATATCGCATCAATTGTGTTGATGAAAGCGACTTCAACCTTATATAATTCACATCGGACTTTTATAAAATTCATAAAATTATTATTGAATTATCAGAAATCGGGTGTCGATTTCTGATAATTCTGGCAAATAAAATTGGGCGTTCTTCCATTAACGCTCCAACAACGGCAAGGCACGACACTCGTTTTTATTTAAAAAATATGTATGAAAAAACCGCTTACAATTGAGACACTTTTGCTTCCAGCTTTGCTATACCGTCAGTGTACTGTTAATGGAGCTAGCCAATGGGAGAATGCCCCTTGAATCAGAAAACCAGTCGGGGCCACTCCTAAAAAATTGCCTATGCATCTATTACAGTAGGTACTTCACTTCTTCTTCGGTGTTGCCTTAGTCACCGCTACTCTAACTGGAGTCGTCGGCGCAGACGCGACGGACATGGTGACGGGAGGACTGAACTCGCCCGAAACCAGGAATCTCTTGACGCGCGCCTTGAGCTCACCGTAGAGCTTTGTCTCGTGGTTTAACTGGGGCAATACTTTGTAACGCCTGTCTGATTCCTGTCAAGTAGACGCCTAGATATATTTGTCTATCTAGATAATTAAGTGATGGGCGTTGGTAAATCATCCAATACAACAATATCTACAAGTCTTGACATTAAGCTATGCTGTGCTGTGCTTTGAGTGGCTAATCTTTAGATAGGTGCTCACTTATAAACTCGTTTCTCACACGCTTTAAGCATTTGCATGCATACATAACAGCGCAACGCAGCTTAGTTATTTGTTGACAAAGCATAGCATGGAAAAGTTATCTGAGCTTATCACAGCACAGCGCAGCTCAACAAAATGTTAATAACCTCACCATTTTAATAACAATCAAATAATACGTCTTCTTATGCTCAAACTGATCAGTGGCGTAAGCATAAGTATTCAGACTGAACAAGCCCATTAACGCCCCACTCTCATCACACAGATCGAACTGGGTGAATATACCTAGACGACACTTCTTCCTTATATACTCTAGCATGATCCTGACGGGACAGTTCGGGTTTACCAGCAAGGTCTTCTCGACTGAGATGTCAATTGATTCATTGGAACGCTTAATCGATGATAGTTCTGGAGCATCTTTATATGTAACGTATATAAACATAATAAATACTTTTTAATTTGTAATTACTTGTGCAACAGTTTTGACACTGACAGGTGTCAGTTTGACAAAGTTATGGTTGTCTGTGTAATTTTTTTATTTGGAGTTGATGTTTTATAGGATATAGAACCTATTTTGTGCAACAACTCTATCTTTGCCTAATCTTTGCAAATCGAACTTTAACATAAAGGGAAAGAATGATTAATGGGTTCTTTTAGTTACTTAAGTAAAATTGAATAACATTTAACCATAAAACTGCTAAGAAATACAACTAATTTATGTTAGGTTATGTGTCCTTTAATTTACGTATCTTACTAATGTTAAAGACAGAAAAACTTGGTTTTGAATAAAAATATGGAATAAACTTACTTGACTCTACATCATGTCAAGTAATATCTAAAACTTCACCCATTTTAACATTAACTAAGCACTATGATTTAAGAGAATAACCCGAATCATTTACAAGCTGCGCAGGACAGTAGCAAATCAACCGTAGGTAGTGACGACATTCAATATTGCCTCTTGATGTGGCGCTAAATTGGAATACTTAAATTATTTATCAAGTTAATTACTTAACGCAATGAGTAAGTTTTAATTACTGACTAGCTGGTATAATTGGACATAATACAAATTAACAACGGATCAAAGCGTATCTAACCCAAGCTTTTACACAACCTTTTTTTTTTGTTCTTTGCCCTTCATGTAGTCAGCCCAATTACTATAAGCAGATGTGTTGCCAGATTTGTCTCGTGCAGAGTCAATTGTCCCCTGAGGATGACTCATAGTAATAGATAGTTTATTGTAATATATTCAACACAATGTAAATTGATAAATGAATAAAATAAAATAAATTCATTGAGTCAGGAATGGCCCGGTTAGTGGAGTGTTATAGTAGGATAACATCATAATCTGGCGCCTGGATAACATTTGGTGTGACATAGCTAGATAGAAGGAGACCGTATCGGTGGCGGTTACCACAAACAACAGCATTTCCAATGAGGGTTTATGTCAGGCAGGCGGCCGGTCATAAAACATTGCCAAAACTTTAGCAGCATGCAATTTCAAAAACAATTAGACGCTACGGCGACCCCAAGTGAATTGGGATAAAGGCAGGTGGATGATGATTCAGTCAGGAATTATGAGCTGGACTGCCAGTGGACTTGTATGATGGAAGAGGCGCCTTTTTTTAGGTTATGGCACAGGATTTTATTTCGTTCTTTATTGTTCTTAATTGCAGATGATGATTAACCTCTGCGTTCTATATGAACGCAGAGTCGCGAGTCGCAGGTGGAACCCCAGAGTTGGATAACATGTTTTATGCCCAGATAAGCTATAAGATAGACCTGTATCATCATCATCACCCCCCTGCCCTTATCCCAATTTATTTGGAGTCGGCGCAGCTTATATTCTTCTTCCATACATACTGTCTCCTTATATTGGAATGCTGTTAAAGTTTTGGCTATGTTTTATGACCGGCCTTTATAATAAACTCCTAAAGTTTATTGTCGGGTGATTGTTTACTGTGAATATTTTAGCTGTCAGTCATCTTTATGGCTAACCTGTCTGCCTATCCATTAGTCGCAAGCGTGGCTGCTAGAACGTGCGGTCCTGGATTCGTTTCCCTGGTTGCAGGTCTGAGTCATGCGCGTATTAGAAATTAATGATCACTTGTTTATAACGGTAAGAAAAACATTGTGAGGAAACCAGCATACTTGAAAGGTGTTCTCGATGGTGTGTAAGACCATGTCAGAGACCTACGGGTGGTTTCAACTCTGACACTATGTTGTTCATCAATCACACGATAAGGAAGAATTCGGTTTTTATTCGGGAATTTTCAGTATGAGACCCTATTTAGTTTACGGTTGTGCCCAGTAGAGGGCAATAGGTTCACATGAGCCAAGGGTTTGGGGGTTTATAACCCCCGTGGGGTACCCGTTGGGGGTTATAATGTTCACACGTGTTCCATACGTGAAAAAGATGTCGAAGCCCTCTCCCTTCCGAAATATAATACTGGCCACGGGCGTGGCATCAGTGAAATATCAAAAGTAACTACATTCTAACAAACCCTTTAAAATCCCTATGAAAATTATTTTCCACAGACACAAACCGCTTCTAAGATGCAATACATATATTAATACAAAGTTAAAACCGAAGATAATAATTGCCATTTACCGGACATCTTTCCAAACTCCGGGCTTCTACTGAGAATTTACTAACAGAAAAACTCAATAACACTTTGTCCGGCCCGGAATCGAACCCGAGACCTCATCTGAGCATGAGGCCTCGGGTTCGATCCTTCGCGGTTGGGACCACTAGACCAACGAGGCAGTGATCAAAGAAACCTTTAATTAATCTAATTTGCAACTCATTTAACACGGTTCACAGAACTCGTAATACAAATATGACATTTTCGCATACGAAATCACATTTGAGTGGCAGAGCATATTTGCTCTTGAAAAAACTATAATTTAAGGTCCTAATTCTTAGATAATTTCCTAAGGGGTAATATATAAGTCTAATACATTCACTTAAGCTAAGAATTAAATGTATATAACAAATTATTTGTAATTAACATAGTACAAGCAAGACGAAAACTGGTCCTTGAACGGTGCACATTAAGTTTTTTTTTTTTTTTGTAAAATTTTGAATTATGTCTTAAATTAATCCTTAACACTTACACATTGACCTCTTAAAAGGAAAAAATTAGGACTTTACATAATATAATTAATTATTTTGCGCCCCAATGTTTCGCTTAAAAAATATAAATTGCATTGTAGACATCAACACTAGCCAGGGGCGGATTTGATACGCTGGCTGCCCTAGGCCCACGAAGATTGCCGCCCCCTATGTGCTGTAAAGCATGAAAAATTTAATAAACTATAGAACTACACTAGCCTAGCGCTGACCGGACTCACGCTTTGTGACTGACGATTAGAAATGTCTAAGATGTACGGTTGTAATGTACCCTTCAGGTGCGGAACCTTTAAAATTTATATCCAGGAACATAACCAGCCCATAACTGTCCCACTGCAGCGCAAGGGCCTCTTCTCATACAGAAAAAGCACAAGCATTGATCACCACGCCAGCTCACTGCTAGTTGGCGATTTCAGACCATTAAGTCCAGGTTTCCTCAAGATATCTTCCTTGGCTTAAAAATTTGGAAATTGGTCCTTACGGCCCAGAATTTCATAAATAATGAGTTCTTTTTTTAACGTTGCGTTTTGTTTTCACACTAGGAATTTCTTCCTGTATCGTGGGTACTATCGCGGACTTTTCCGCCTACCCACTTAATTTTTTTTTCGTGTAAATCCTGCGCCGGCGCCCTATCACGCGCCCTTAAAGTGTTCGCCTATTACGAAAGCGAGAACGTAATTAGTTGCAATATGCACTTATTGACGCATCACGTGTACTCCCTTTTGTGAATTTTAAGAACGATCTAATTTGACCTTGGCGGGGCTACAGAGCGCTTCTATTTTTTAGTGCAAGCGAAAATGAACTTAGTGGTGGTCAGGCGGGAGTGTCCGCGATAGTTCGTTTACAGACACATAATCACAAATACACGCATCCAGACCCGCAACAATTATCTATAGATCATACAAATATTTGCTCGGTGCGAGAATCACGCGATAGATTGACAATTGCAATAAAGAATTATAACTACATATTTACCTGGGACCACCCCAAGCGCGACTGCTGAGCATAAGGTACTGTGTTCGATTGCCAGGTCTGTGTTCTTGGGTTACTGTCAGGATATTCTCAGTAGGCCCGGAGTTTAAACTGCGCCCGGTTGATGGCAATAGGCTCTCCGCCATATGGGACCTAATAACAGTATTGGTGAAATGTGGGTGTAAAACTGTGTTGAAATGAAATGAAAAATGAAAAATGATTTATTTCCAAAAAAGTTTGTACAACCACTTACAGAGTTATCTTTAAATAATAAAGTCTAAACAATATAACACAAGAAGTGTGTAAGTAGTGTGAGGAACTCTGGTACCCAAGATAAGATTAAACTTGTGTTATGGGTACCAGTGCTCTCCCAATTATTAATATACAGTTACATTGCATCTGGAGTTGGAGCGTGGTTCTAGCGTGTCAATCCAAATCATTATTAAGCTATAAATTAAGACTAAAATACAAACTATACTGTAAGCCACGAGTGCATGTGTGTGTGTGTATGTGTGTGCGTTAGTGTGTGTTTGTGTGTGTGTGTGTGTGTGTGTGTGTGTGTGTAGATTTTATGTTACAGGACCGTCATTTTTATTAGTGTTTCAGTCTCATCGTAGTTGAGTGTTAGTAACCACTCAGAAACTTTGATTTTGCAAACATGTTTAGTAAGAGGAAATATATTACATCGCTTGTTAACTTTATTATAGACAAAACTGCCGAGGATATGATAATGCCTCTGAGCAACGGTTTTATTAGATTTGCGAGCGGGGCATACTTGATAGTACCGCCGTCGGTTAGCATTAGCCTCATACCGCAACGTGCAATGCTTACGAACAATGGTTTGAAGCACAAAGAGCTGTCTCACTGTCAGGACCTTACAATCTGTATATAATAACGTAGTGGGACATCTAAAGTGTTTGAAGGTCATTACCTTGAGGACAGCCCTCTGTGCCCGTTCCAGCTTCAGAAGATGCGTCTTAGGTGCTCCGCCCCACACCGTAATACAATATGTGAGCAAAGACTGACACAAAGCATAATAAACACTTTTTAAAGTAGGAGAATCTGCAGAGTGTCTGAGCCTTTTGAAGATGAAAATAAGCTTGCGGACCCGTGAAGTGACATTTTCTAGATGATTCTTCCAATTTAATGAATTATCTATGATTATCCCCAAATACTTGACTGTAGTACACTTTGATAACTCTATGCAGTTGCAAGACCCGCTAGACGAACTCTGTACACAGCTAGTCGTATGAACTTTCAAAACAAATGAGTCATGAATTCGGGATGTGGCAGGTTGCAGAGAAAAAGGCATGTACACAGTTTTGCTTAAGTTAACTGTCAGAAGATTAGCAGAAAGCCAGCTCATAACATGCTTCAAAGCATTTTCTGCGTGAGTAAATGTTTCCGACCAGTCTTTGCCATGTAATACCAGTGCCGTGTCATCTGCATATGTAAAAACCGAGCAATTTGTTAGGGAAAGTTTGCAGAGGCTATTTATGTAGATAAGGAACAGCGTCGGGCCCAATATTGATCCCTGAGGAACACCAAAACTCAAAGTTTTGCTGTCACTGATCAAGTCATTTATTTTGACACATTGGGTGCGGTCACTCAGATAGTCCTCAAACATTTTATGAGTTACGCCACGAATCCCAATGCTTTCCAATTTAGTTAGGAGGTGAGTGTTAGTATACGAATGCTTATCCCTCCGGGGAACACAGGCGTGATGATATGTTAGACTTTATCCAAGTCTCTGTCATCAGTATAAAATTGGTATCTTTGTCAATATTAATACATTAAAGAAGTTAAGATTAGGCATATATCTATATTGGTTAAATCGTGTATACCTATTGCTTATATTAAATGGAAAAAGAAACGGTCGCGAACAGGATTCGAACCTGCGCCTCCCGGATAAATACTAGAGGTCGAGATGGCTTAGTTGTCAGAGCGCGTGGAGTATTTATCCGGGAGGCGCAGGTTCGATTCCTATTCGGGACCGTTTTCTTTTTCCATTTAATATAATAACTTTAGAGTTCGCTAAGCATGCGTTAATGCTTTTCAAAGATTTATCTTGAACCTATTGCTTAGTTTCATATCAGTATTTGACCCATAAAATATACATACATACATATAATAACGCCTCTTTCCCATTGGGGTGAGCAGAAACTATCGATTTCCATTTGCTACGATTCTGACACACCTCTTTCACTTTTTCTATGCTCATTAACCTCCGCATGCTTGTTGATTTAGATTCCTCCTCACCTGCCCTTTTCTGAAAACGTCTGCAATTTTATTGCGGTACGTTCCTCGAGGTCGGCCTTCCGCGTCTCTGCTATCCACACTCGTGACTGGCCTCATTATATTAATTTCGTTAATCGCCTTTCATCCATCCTTTCTACATGTCCAAACCATCTTGGCATACCTTTCCCAATGCTCGTCTACTACATTCTCTTTCACACCACAACGTTCCCTTACGACGCTGTTCCACACTTTGTCTGTCAAAGTTACGTAGTTATATGAAACTTTGTATTTCATTATATGATATTTAATTATCTATGCATTCTTGTTCATTTTCCTTGTTCCTAGACAGTTGTTTATAGTTCTGTCATAAAGATGGTTAAGATTTGGATTAATTAACACAATTATATAGACGTAAGCCTCAATTATTCACAATTTTCATATTACTATTATTTTCCCATATATCTACATAGGTACACACTAATGGCCATCACAAAATTATAATTAATTAAAGGAAATAATTTTGTAATGTTCGAACTTAACCACGACCTATTTACTCTTTAATTAGGTCTGTTACAATCAACGAAGGGGCAAAATTACAATACAAATTAACAGACATATCGCAACTACTTACTTCAGCTCATATTGTACTACGCGGCATATACTAAAACATTACAATACTCTACGTCACGCAGGTAAAGGTCATCGTACACTGGACCCACGCAGCCTTGACCGCAAAACAGTTGCGCTCACTCGCATTTCAACCGTTTCCCAACTCAAAGAATCTAACTAAAGCGATTCATATTTCATAAGAGAGTTGCAACAGCGGCTGGTAGCGCCGATGCATTCGCAGGCCGCGAGCGCCGCGTCCGATAACAAACCGCACAGTGGTTCCGGCACGCGGGAGATTTGCACGCTTTGTAAACAAACAACTCGTAATCGAATCGCGATTAATCGAAATAAAAATTCAAATCGAATACTTAACGATCGATCAGAATGGTGCTGCAATAAAACTGTCTTATTCGAAATTCGAACTGCATAATAATAAAAAAAACATTTCGATAGTGATGTGAAAACAAGAGCATGAGTTTATCCAGTGTATCGAGCGTAGTGACTTTTGGGGTAGCAGCATGGCCTCCTCCTGGGCCGTTGCCGGCCTCCTTCCAATTCCACCATCAAGGATCGAACTTTGCTGTGTTCTTGATACTTTTCGCTCTCTGTATGATGGAGGTGGTGGTCCTAAGGATCATAACTGAGGAGCAAGCGAGAGAGCAAGGATCAAGAAGTGTCACGTCCATGTGGTTTGATCTCGACGACGAGTGAATGTGACCAAAAATGTTGACAATAGTGAAGTGATGGTTAATTGTACCTTAGTTTAGATAACGTACGGGTTAACATTAAGATTGTTGTTCAATGTATCTAGTTATGTTTTAGGCTGAATTAGAATAGTGCTTTGTTGTAATTTACCAAGTTTCTAGTAGAATAGGTGTTTTTTTATGTAAGTAACTTGCCTATTTACTTATCTGTATTTTTTTTTATATAATACAGAAAGCAGAATTCCTGTGCCAACAACGATTAAGTTTTATAATACTTAAATAAACTTTAAATGTAAAGTGATTTTGTTGATTCATTTAAAATTCCTAAAAGGACTGTATTTTAAAATATAGGGCCGGTAAAAGACAAAATTAATTCTGTATAGGTTAACTTAACATCCACGTCTCGATTAGAACTTTATAATAAACAAATAATATTGACTGTTATTTTAATTATGTTTTTAAAATCGATCACTACACATTATAATAAAACAAACCGCGACCACGAACGCTGCAAAGTGTTCGAAACGTCAGGAAAAACAAAAACCAATAAATAATACACGCGATTAATCCGGTTAAAAGTTGTTTTATTATAAAACATTATTTACGGATTAATAAAATATCCCTAAACATGGAGTATCTATTTATTCGGGAGGTTTGAAACATATTCGACCGTATTTTTCGTTTCACTAAATTTATAACTTTAGAGTTCGTTCCGCATGCAGTAATTCATTTGGAAGATTTATCCCTAAACATGTTTATATACATAAGTAGGTATGTAAGTCAGTTTATATAGTAAAAACGCAATAAATTTATTGAGTAGGTACCTTGTAGGTACTGTTGTAAAGTCATATAAGTCATTAATGAATACCTATCTTCATAAACACAAACGGAAGTTAAGTGTTCTTGCATTAGTTAAGTACATCGAATAACCTTCAAGATGACAATCATAATAACTTCGGGGCCTGTGAGGTTACTCTTGAAACTAATACCAATTCCAATATTAAATAGACGCCTGAACATAATGCGTAATTTTTAAATAAATTTACCTGCATTACAGTTGCCTCAATTTTAAAGCATGTTGTCTTCATATTACTCTGAATCTATAATTATTTTTTAAACATTTTGGCATTTAAAATCAAATCGAGCGGTATTATTTTCAAGAGTAAGCCCACTGTACTGTGACACATTAAAACAAAGCTCGTTTAACAACGCCATCACAGTTGTTGAAATCAATGTGGTGGTGCTAAAACGAAGTACTTGCTACATTCTTTTTATGTACAAATATTTTCTGGGTCATTCTTCAAGTTGGATTCTTTGCGTAATTTTCGTAGCGTTAATATTTTTGTAAAATTAAAAATATACAAAATATAAAAAATTTCATTATTAAAAGTTCATTATATATCAATAAAAAGTTAATTGGTATTAATGAAAGATTTTTAGTTTCATAACAATATTAATATGACGAAAATGACGCAAAGAATGCCCAACTTGAAGAATGACACTTCTAAACGACACATATTTTTTTTAACTGGTTAAACTCAAATAAGACGTTGCTCCTCTTGGGATTCGAACTCAGGACTGCACTTTCAGCAGCCGCGTTTCCGTCAAAAATACTACAATTACGCTTTTATTATAGTAAATTGGGGCCGTGAGAGGGACAGCCGTAATATCCTGCAGTGCTTACTGATATCAAATTACGATAACCCAATTAATAAACATAATATTAGGTAATATATGGTAGATCATGCTTAATTATATGGAAAGGAGTCTCAAGGAGGAGTCTGGCTAAGTAACAGCCGCACAAATTGATGGGGTTACGCTGCGCTTACCGCAGTCGGTCTGTAGATGGGTGACCGTAGTTTTATATGAAGACCCCTCTGTTCCTTGGAGAGCACGATATACTGTCGGTCCAGGTTTTTAAATTAAGATTTATGGCAGCCGTTACCGCAGGAACCCTGGAAGTTTAAGAACCAGTCTTGCCACGAGATATCGTAATCCAGTATCTGGGTTTGTGGACGTCGGATAGGCAGTTGCTCCATGTAAAATACTGGTATTTAGCTGCATGTGGTTAGACTAAGCCGATCCCACGTTGTTGGGAAAAGGCTAGATAGATTGATGCGTAAATATATTCCTTAAATAGGAGATCTTTTCATCAGAAGAATAAGGTACTTATCAAGTAAATATCTTGAGACAGCGTGGGTTTGTTTAGTATTTTAATATACCTACTTTACCTATACATAGTATCTTATTTATATATATATATTTAACAACATACATATTTATCTGATTACGAAGCGTATAAGAACCTAACAAAACCTAATTATAATATAACACAATAGGCAATTACTATTCCTTCTGTAGAAAAAATATGATAAAATCAATTAAAAGCTATGCATAGCTAAACAAAAATATACATAATTATGCATCTATTAATCTCGAGAACATCTTTAGTCCTTAGAGAGAACTAAAATAAAAAACATTGCAAATGGAAATTTAGGTAACAAAGACTGTGGAATTCTTAGAGTTAACCATGCTAGAATTACTTATTACTTTATATGAAATAGGTACTATAATACAACACTTAACGTAACCTATTAAATAAACTTATTTACTGACTATACACATATTGAATAAAAACTATTTTAATGTAAACATAAGAAAAAACTCAGGCCAAAGACTCAGGAGAGGCAGAGATGGCTTAGTAGTCAGAGCGCCTGGCAGTATTTTCGAAGCGCAGGTTCGAATCCTGCTTCCGACCGTATTCTTTTTCCATTTAATATTATGACTTTAAAAACTCAGGCGTCGAAAAGTTGTATTATATATATATCATTACAAAATGTAAATGTACCAATACATTTGCACAAAGTAATAGTGCAATCCACTACTTGTCTACATTGGTATCGTTTAATCATTACTAGATGACTTTTAACCTTACTTCAATAATTATGACGTCAATGACGGTATGTAGTATTTCTGATTCACTTGATTCAAAACAATTTAATTTTACTCTACGAAAGACGAGGTGTATTACCATAGCCATGATGACAGTATTAAAGAATAAATGGTTTTAGAGAGAGTCAAATTTATGTACACAGGGTTATAAAAACATACCTAGTTTTAACAATAACATTAAGATTAATAAGATTTTAATAAAATAAACGTATAAATTACTGCAATCTGCCATGTTGACCGAAACGCCCATTACAACGAATGGCGTCACGCCTCAATTGAATGTCAATCACCGCCGTGGTGTTGCTTGAACTTTTGTCAAATGTTATCGAAGCGTGACGTCACAATCCATCAGAAGCAGCACATGTCAACCATGAGCGTTTTCGCGGTTAAATCAAATTAGATAGATTAAAATGCAATAAGCTGCGTTAACATTTAGTTAATTGCTGAAATAATGTGTTTTTCGGAATTAGTAGACGTGTACCTGTATTATAGAAGGAGATTTCAAAATCTATCGTCATGCCTATTATATTGTACAGTCGAAAAAAGAGATAGGTATCCAGGGTCGTCGGATATAGTTGAAGTTTTCTTAGAAACCAAGAATGGAAAACGGTGGTGAGCGGAGGTCGAGATGGCTTAGTGGTCAGAGCGCCTGGAGTATTTATCCGGGTGGCGCAGGTTCGAATCCTGTTCGCGACCGTATTCTTTTTCCATTTAATATAATTAAAAAACAGTCATACAAACAACAACAATCACATGTTCAACCAACATTTCCGACATGTTTTAATTGAAATTATGATAAGTAGGTACTTAACTAATCAAAGCAACATTAGGAACTTCAAGATTCATCAACATTAAGAATTAAGAGATGACTTAGCTTTGATGTTTATCATAATATGTTTAGTCATCGTGATAAATCTAATAAATAAGCACTTATTACATAAAACCCATATATGAATTTGTTATATACATATGATGGTCAAAGTGTAATTCCTAACATTTGGTGTGACATAGGTAGATAGAAGGAGACCGTATCGGTGGCGGTTACCACCATCAACAGCATTCCCAACGAGGGTTGACGTCAGGCAGGCGGCCGGTCACAAAATATAGCCAAAACTTTAGCAGCATGCCAGATATAGCGCCGACCCCAAATAAATTGGGATAAGGGCAGGGGGATGGATGGATGGATGATTAAAGTGCAGCAAAAACAAAGTAGTTAATCACTTTAAATTCAGTCAATACGCGTATTGCAAAGATAACAGGAAGTCAAACGTTTAAACTTCCCAAACACGCATTCGTCAAGCCATGCGTATCATTGCGATGCGCAATGGCACAATGCTGAACTACTATTTTTAGTTTAAAGTCTTATTATCCATTAAACAAAATATAGGGAGTCATTTAGTTTTGTTAAATTAATTAAACAGCGGAGACTATAGTGTATAGGGACTAAATAGATAGCAATGACGTCGCCAAAAGTCGTATTAAAATGTGGACGAAAAATTCGCGGTGGTGAGCAGAGGTAGGCTTAGCGGTCAGAGCGCCTGGAGTATTTATCCAGAAGGCGCAGGTTCGAATCCTGCTCGCGAGCGTATTATTTTTCCACAAACATTTATAACTTTAAAGTTCGCTAAGCTTGCGTTAATGCTTTTCAAAAAGATTTATCTGTATTATTTAAACAGCGTCAATATGACAATAAAATTAGCAAGAAAGGGAGGGAAGACATATATAAATTATCTATACCTAAGAATCAATGGACTGACTCATTGGTCTAGTGGTCCCATGCGTGACTGCTGAGCACGAGGTCAGGATGGGTTCGATTCCCAGGTCGGGCAAAGTGTTATTAGATTTTTTCGGTTAGGAAATTCTCAGTAGCAGTTTGGATTTGTGCCCGGTAGACTTACCACCTACATGGGACTTAATAACAGTATTGGTGTACAACTGTGTACACCTCTGCCTACCCCGTCGGGGAACACCGGCATAAGGCTATGTTGTTATGTTGTACATTTAAGAATGCATACAAATATAATATCAGTGGTTTTATTCAACGAAATTGCCACAAAACAGATGTTAATGCACTTGGTGATATTTTGAAACAGTTTCTTCCGCAATGCTCAACTCAACGCAAGGCCAACCAGGCGCGGCGCGGCGCCAGTGCTTGCGCCTGCGCTGATATGAAATACCTACTTAAGTAATCGGATATTTTTACATTCGTTTGGAAAGAACTGGGTGTCGGACGTCGTTATAGTATTCTGAAATTTCTAAAGTCCTTGTTCGAATTTGCGTAGACGTGCAAGAAAATGAGAAATCACTAAACACACAGATTCCAGGCGCATCTGATTGTATTGACAATGATCATTATGGAAATACTTCGGCAAGTATTAAAACTACTGTTGTTTTTTTTTATCAAACTTAGATCTTCGTTTGGCCACCAACTCGCCTGATGCCTAGGCGACGGTGTGGCCGAAGAAGGAGCACGTAGATCCAGAATAAATCTATTCACTCTTAAGTAGATTGCATAGATTTGGGGAGAACTAGTTGCGGAGTTGATGCAACTGCCCAGACCCCCAAAAGAATACGGTCGTAAACAGGATTCGAACCTGCGCCTCCCGGATAGACACTCCAGGCGCTCTGACCACTAAGCCATCTCGACCTCTGCTCGCCACCGCATACCGTACCGTACATACCGTATTCTTTTTCCATTAAATATTGTAACTTTAGAGTTCGCTAAGCATGCGTTAATGCTTTTCAAAGATTTATCTTGAATTATATGAAGGTAATTGATTTCTTAACGACATGGTATTAACTGCAAAGTTAGTCGTGTCGGTTCGGTCACTTGTATAGGGACTGAATTGATAGCAAAGACGTCGCCATAAAACGTGTTAAAATATGGAAGAAGAATTCGCGGTGGCGAGCAGAGGTCGAGATGGCTTAGTGGTCAGAGCGCCTGGAGTATCTATCCGGGAGGCGTAGGTTCGAATCCTGTTCGCGACCGTATTCTTTTTTCATTTAATATTGTAACTTTGTGTTGCCTATTTTGCACCACCTAGGGGCCACGTGTAGGGATTCCATTTTAAGGGTGATCTCCTATGTATAGATAGTTTTGGCGGTTCTTCTCAGAGACAGTCAGATAGAAAACACCGGCGCCATCTCGTTTATAAAAATGACTTATAAAAGTGTCTTCAATAGATCTATTTACAGAAATAGAATCATTTATCAGAAGAAGGGGTAGGCAGAAGGTGGTAGCACCAAACCCGTTATTATAGTCCCATAAAATAAGTAGTTATTGCAGTGTTACTATCTACCGGGGTCCGCACTCCGAGTTGCGAGAGGCTACTAATGAAAAAACATTTCCCAACTTGGGAATTGAACCCAGGTCCTCACACTCAGCACTGTACTTGCGACTACTGGACCAACGATGCAGTCGATTTTATCAATTTTAAATGTAGGTCAATCTCTGTGCTAAAGGGCTAGCCTTTCCCAATTACATTGGGGTCGGCTTCCAGTCAAACCGGATGCAGCTTAATACCAGTATTTTACATGGAGCGACTGCCTGTCTGACCTCCACAACTCAGTTAATGGGTAACACGATATCTCGTGCTATGACTGATTGTCAGACTTTCAGGCCTCTGACTACCTGTAACCGCTGTCATACATCTTACTTTGACTACTGGAACCGACGGCTTGACGTGCTCCCCGAGGCACGGAGGGGTCTCGGTGTGAAGTAGTGGTCACCCATCTACAGACAGACCACGGCCAGTGAGCCTGGATAATCGATCTGTGCGACTGTTATTTTGCCGCGAGCCCCTCTATGAAATGTAATTCAAACAGTTTTTTTTTTAATGATACAATGTTGTTATCTAAGACACTCATTACAATGATAATATCACACATTGACCTGAACCCGGGTATTTACAAATAAAATCAATAGTACTACATAATATCACTGACCTTGACACGACCTTGACGTTGACGTCAAACAAGTTATTTGCATTAAGTATAAATATTCATAAAAGTAATATTTTGAACCGATATAGATATATTCAAACATTAACTCTGTAAGTAGTGACTGAAAAGGCGATGATGTCAGCATAAGATGTGTTAGGAGGTGGAAGAGAATTGGTCTTAGCGAGCGGTGGTTGCCATCCAGGAGCTGCGGGTTCAAAACCCGCTCGCAATAGTTTTCTATCCACAAAAATATACCTAGTTTTAATGTTTTCTTCGTATATGGTGTTAATGTTTTTACTTAGTTATTTTTATACGTACTCACATTGTATTTTTATATTACTATATTTATACAAATACATACTCACATCAATCACATCTGTTTCTCATTGGGGTAGGCAGAGACTATCGATTTCCTCTTGCTTTATGCAAATGGACAAACATGGTTACTAAATTATTTCAGTTAGGCCCTAATTTCGCCCTAGAAGGACATACACTGACCTTATTGGAGATGTCCTCCAAAAAAGCCTGGAGCTACTTACAACGGGTGCCCGTGTATGACCAGATGTATGAACGTGGAAGAAGCAAAAGGAGTAGGTATGTAAAGATCGTAACAGGTGGCAGCGTTCTGTAGTTTCTGCCTAACCCCATTGGGAAAAGTCATGAGTTTAATATACTGGATATGTCTACATTGTGCAAAACAAAGTCGCTTTCTACGTCTCTCTGTTTGTTTATCCTCTAACTTCTCCTAAACCACGCAACAGATTATGATGCGGTTTTCACCACATACATCTAATAAAGACAATTTTTTTTCTTGTAATTTGTGAGAAATAATACATTTCAAACAAGTCGCCGAAAAATAAATTTACATGGCTTACGTAGGCTAAACGTGACTTCACTCTTTTTTTTTTTTTTAATTTATACACGTCGAAGCCGGTGCGCTCTAGTTATAATACTTACATTCACACAGTCATAGCATCATGGCTGTATTCCCCGAAGGAGTAGGCAGAGGTGTCCACAGTTGTACCCCCACATTTTACCAATGCTGTTAAGTCATAGGTCGGACTCAGTATTTTACAGTAGTACACAGAATTTTCTAACAGAAAAACTCAATAACATTTTGCCCGACCCGGGTATCGAACCCGAAACCTCATGCTCAGCAGTCGATTTATAATATTAGTACGATGATATGAAACATTACGCAAATAACGCCCTCAACATACATGAAAGATCACATTTACTTAAATAAAACGAAATTGCTCGCTTTTGCCTTATCTGAAGGGAGATTAGCCAAGCATGGCGCCCAGTATGTCAAAACCCCGGCTAAGTTGATCTGTGACCGTTGAGCAACCATGTACCAACTGGCCGCTACAACCAGTCGCCCCGACCAGTTGCAACTCTTGTGAAAATCTACATACCCGATGTGAAAGGATTGACCATTTGGAAAATTGCGCTGTCGGGAGGTGGTTAAACAAAATTGAATTTAAATAATAATATACTCCCAAATGTACGCAGGAGATATTATTGTGCACAAGTGTACGCGTAAACACAGGTGCACTTCCTCTTCCTTCACTCACATAGTCCGATGGAACGGCAATCCGACACGACCGGAGAGAAATCAGGCGCAGGACCGACAGCTTTACGTGCTCTCCGAAGCACGGGGGTGTCACACCACCAACTTCCTGACTCCGGGCTGCTACTGAGAATTTCCTAACAGAAAAACCCAAAAACACTTTTCCCGACCTGGGAATCGAACCCAGGACCTCACGCTCAACAGCCGCGCTCTCGGCCACTAGACCAACGAGGCAGTCAGAAACTCAGAAGTGGATTTAAATACGACTATGTGAAAACATAAATGAAGAATGTCATGGGCTCTTGAACCACAGGTTGTTGGTTCAAACCTTGCAGATACCAATGTGATGTTTTCAATGTCATATTCACGGCCCATAAAAAAATACGGACGGAGCATTGCGTACGACGTGTGAGAAGCATACCTAGTCATGAAATTTCGCTTGTCATACACGAGCTAAACGCATATAAATACTAAAAACTCATCCACTCGGCGCCAGTACGCTGTAATCTATGTGTGTGTGCATAATCAATGCTTCGCTTATGACAAGGCAAGGTTAAATCCGTATATTTTTCAAATCGGTGGTCATATTGTACTTTCTTAATTAATCTAAGACATATTTTTTTGTATAATAGCTTTCGTGAGACACATTCACATTAATTAAAAAAGAATTAATTAAAAGTCAAACTCGTTTTGACTCGCGACATCGCCGCGGGTTCAGCTCATGACTAAGGGCTCCGTTCGAGTTCGAAACTAGTCGGGCAATCCCGAAAAATGCACGTGAGTAGTAACCGGTGAACATTAATTGATATGAATATGTCTCACGAAAGTTTTTATACAAAAATAAACTCCAAACTTAATAAAACAATTAATAAATGTTTATGTTTAGAAATAAAAATAAAATTACCAACAACAAATATTAACTTTTAAACTATCGCGTTGCGTGATATTGGTCGAAACGTCAAGCGAATCGAAGGTATTTATTGCGCGTTAATTCCTGTTAGTATATAGTAACAAATATTAAAATAAACACAATTCATATATTCATATTTTTCGGCTAGAAAATATGCCTAAAAATCAGTTTTTAAAATGTTTGTCTATCTGTCCGTATGTTTGTTCCGCGTCTTCGAAATGGCTGAACCGATTCTGATAAGATTTTACTGGCAGGTGGCTGACTATATAAGGAGCAATTTAGGCCAATAAGATTTATTATATATATTTATATAATTCACATTAACACACATTCATTTAAATGGCAGGTGTGCTTTTTATATTAATTAATTCCATCTTGTCAAAGTTATAATATTAAATGGAAAAAAATACGGTCGTGAAGAATACTCCATGCGATGGAGTATTTATGCGGGAGGCGCATGTTCGCTCGCAACCGTATTCTTTTTAAAGATTTATATGTCTCTCCGTTAACGCTTTTCAAAGATTTATCTTTAATTCATCTTGTTAATTTTTTTATTGCATGCAGCAATTTTTTTTGTAAATAGTTTAAAACCTAGCTAATAGCAATCTATACATACCTACCATAAGTAGCTAAATAATAATTTGACTCCATTACCTTTGCCCATATCCCAAGCCTACTGTCTGCAGAGAACACCGGATATTCATATGTTGAATAAAATGATGTCTGGACTTTAAAAGAGACGTTGACCTCTGAGTTTATTTCGGCATTTCTACTCAGAGCTAGTCAGATAGGAAATGCCGACGCCATCTAGCTTAAAAAATGTATGAATTGTAAAAGTGTCTTTATCAGATGTATTTACAGAAATAAATATAATTTATCATCATCATCATCATCATTTATTCATCAATCAGACATCATTGTTTGATGAGAGCAACATAAATATTGAGATTTCAATCTTCAGAGACATATCGCTTAAACTTCCTGTGTGTGGATGGTTACATTACGGCTCATTTTAATTTCACCCATAATAACAATTTATAATTCTTTATTCGCATAAATGTGGTAAACTACAGGTCGTGTCAATAACATAAGAAATGCAAAGTTTAACACATTTGTCATCTCAGTATTATACCACGCAAAGTTTTTAGGTTCACAAATAACATATAATTTTGTATTTATAACAGAATCTTGTATGTACACATCACATCTCGTACATTTAGGTACAAATCTAAATTCAGAATCAATTTTAAAATGGTGAATTGCAAAATTAAACAACAACTACAATATTTTACCAATCTATTTTTTTTTCATTCACAAAATAGATTGCTATCTATTCAGTCTCTATACAGGTGACCGAACTGACACGACTAACTCTGCAGTTAATACAATGTCGTAAAGATGCAATTACCTTAACCATTAAAGCTAAATCTTTGAAGAGCATTAACGCATGCAAAGTCTAATGTTATGATATTAAATGGAAAAAGAATACGGTCGCGAGCAGGATTCGGATCTGCGCCTCCCCGGATATTAATACTCCAGGCGCTCTTAATGCCAAATTCAAGACCTTTCTTGATCGTTTGTAACTGTTTTATTTTGATTAAATAAATTTATTTGTTTTTTTTTTGTCGAGATATCGTTATATCTATACTTCTATACTATATTAAATAAATATTATAATCTATACTAATATTATTAAGCTGAAGACTTTTTCGGTTGAACGCGCTAATCTCAGGAACTACTGGTTCAAATTACAAATTATTTTATGTTATATAGTCTACTTATTGAGGAAGGCTATAGGTTATTTAACATCACGCTACGACCAATAGGAGCGGATCATCAATGAAAAATGTTGCAAAAACGGCAAAGATATTCCTTTTGAGAGCTTCCGTTGCGAACGCGGCTGCGTAAACGGTTAAAGTTACGCAAAAATCATGTATGACAGAATTCGGTCCCCATTAAAAGTACTAAAAAAAATCTGCGAAATTTTTTTAGAACTTAGATCAGCTAGTTTAATAATAAAAAGCTGAAGAGTTTGTTAGTTTGTTTGTTTGGTTGAACGCGCTAATCTCAGGAACAATATTTAATATATAAAAATATTTTTGTGCTAGATAGTCTATTTATCGAGGTAGGCTATAGGCTATTTAACATCACGCTACGACCAATAGGAGCGGAGCATCAATGAAAAATGTTGCAAAAACGGGGAGAGTTATTCCTTTTGAGAGCTTCCGTTCCGTGAACGAAAGAAAGAAAATCTACTCTTTAAAAGTCTTAAAAAAAGTTCGCAACAGCATATGTCTATCTTTTAAAGTTGACTCACTATAACCTTTTTATGGTAATCAATTTTGATCTAAAATAATGCATTATTTGCGAAGGTGTTTTTATAAACATAATATTAATCCTTATCCAAATAAATACGTTATTCATCCCAAGTATTTAATTTTGAACAAAATTGCACTTGACATCATTTGATTTCAATGAATATTTGAGGAGATATCATAGTTTTAAAATAACTCAATGCAACAAAATAATTATCAGGTACCACGCGCGCAATTATGATGTGCAAGGCCCGGTCATGACTGACGGCGCTGCTGGAATATATTTTGCCTCAAATTAACGCGGGTAAAACCGCAGGGCACAGCTAGTTATTCATTTCTCTTATACTGATATTGCCTACAAGTACGTATGTAGCAAGATTTTCGTCAAACATTCACTTGACATAGTAAGCCGACTACGTAGCCCTAAGAAGCCATTTTGTATTTTTCCGTAGCAAGGTGGGGGGTAGTCTGTGGCTCAATGCATTTCCCAATTATTTATTTTGCAAGTTATATAATAATAAAGGAGGTATTGGTTTCTATTGCACATCTTTATTGACTTCTCATAAAATTATTTTACACGAGGAAAAGGTACAGTTCTATAAACGAAATCATTTTGTTTTAATTCTTCTGACTACTTAATATCTTAATAAATTTCTTTGGGGAAGTTATTCGGTTTCTTTAGTAGATGCCACCTATGGAATTTGTCCACTATATTTAAATTCATTCTTTAAAATACCTACATAATATTAGAAAATACTTATTTATACAGAGCAATAAAGTGAAGATAGGCAGGACATCTGGCTAAGTGTGCTAATAGCTGACGGAACAAAATCTTGGTGAAATACAAAGTGTGAATGAATGGTGGCCAAGGTCGAGATGATAAAACCAGGTTGTCCTAAAGCACATTGGGTTGACGGCATCGTCGAATTTGCGAGCACCCTTAGAGTTAAACAAGTTATTAATCAACTTGATTCTGATCATTGTGGACAGATTATTACTTTTATCATGAAAAAAGACATTGTGACAAATAAAGAAATTATTGTAGTGCCTAAAACTGTGGGTCGCTTAGAGATATTTAAAAATAAACTTATAAGTAAATTGCCTTGTATGGTTCACCTTAGTGAACATCCTAACCAAATGTACAATTCATTTTTTTCTATGTTTTGTTCAGAATTTAACTCAACATTTATCCCTAAGAAAATCTCAGTTAAAGGCCCTGCAATGTTTAGTGAGTGGGCGACTATTGGTATACATAAAAGTAGGAACAGGCTTTATGACTTGTACGAAGAAAGAAATTATAATAATAGTAAAGAATTCTGTGAGTATGTTAAGAATTATTCAAAATTATTTAAAAGAATTTGTCGCTTAGCTAAGATTCGTTATTTAAGTTCGAAGATAAAAACAAGTCAAAATAAAATAAAAATGACTTGGGATATTATAAACAATGAGACTGGGAAAGTGAAGACTCAGTATAATGATTATAGCCTTAATATTAATAGTAAAATAATTCAATCAGATTTAGAAGTTGCAACAGCTTTTGAGAATTTCTTTACAGATATCCCAGTCTCAACCACAAGATCCTTGAATTCGTCGCCCACTAGTGCAGAGTCTCTATTAAAAGAAAATGTGGACATCTTTAGTAGCGAGTTTAGTTTTCAATATGTTTCTGACAGAGATATTATTAAAGTGTTTAATAGCTTAAATATTAAAAAAACCGCCAACCTATGGGGAAATTCCGTTCAGGTTACAAAGTCTATAATTGGCATTGTTGCGCCTGAATTAGCATTGATATTTAATAAATGTATTAATTGTGGTGTATTTCCTGACTTAATGAAAAGTAGTAAAATAATACCGTTGTTTAAATCGGGTAGCACATCTGACCCCACTAATTTTAGACCTATTTCTGTTTTACCCACATTTAGTAAAATATTTGAAAAACTAATGCTTGAGCAATTGCAAAGTCACTTTAATAAAAATAAACTATTACATATTAAACAATTTGGTTTCACTAGGGGTCGCTCAACAACCGATGCTGGTGTTGCGCTTCTTGAACATATATACAGTGCCTGGGAGGAGTCTCATGATGCTTTTGGCATTTTTTGTGACTTGTCTAAGGCATTTGATTGCGTTTTTCACGAGACATTGGTCAGGAAATTACGTCACTACGGAATTAGGAATTCTGCCTTGGATCTTCTTATATCTTATTTGAGTAATAGGGTCCAAAGAGTGGATGTTAACGGTAAGAGATCTCCGGGGTCTGTGGTTACTATGGGGGTTCCGCAGGGCTCAATTCTTGGTCCGTTTCTTTTTCTCATTTATATAAACGATCTTCCTTATCTTATAAAAGATAGCCAAGAGATAGTGTTGTTTGCAGATGACACATCCCTTTTATTTAAACTTAGACGACAAAAACCTGTAACTGACGATGTAAATAGCACTCTCTCTAGAGTTGTGCACTGGTTTAGTGTTAACAACTTACTTTTAAATGAGAAAAAGACTAAATGCATTAGATTTCTTACACCTAATGTTAAGAAGGTGCAAACCAGTGTTGTAATTAATGGAGAAGAGTTAGTTACTGTGGATACCGCTGTGTTTTTGGGTATTACTTTAGACTCAAAACTGCAGTGGGGCCCACATATAGATAAGTTGTCGAATAGACTTAGCTCTGCGGCTTATGCGGTCTACAGGATACGCCAGTTAACAGATGTAGAGACGGCCAGATTGGTATATTTCAGTTATTTTCATAGCGTGATGTCGTATGGTATTTTGCTTTGGGGAAATGCCGCCGACATTCAAACAATTTTTGTGCTGCAGAAGAGGGCTGTTCGAGCAATTTATAACCTTAGTTTTAGACATTCTCTGAGGGATAAATTTAAGGAAATTAATATAATGACCGTCGCATCTCAGTACATATATGAGAATTTAATTTATATAAAAAAGAATATCAGTCTCTTTTCTAAGAACAGCGACATTCATGCTATTAATACCAGAAATAAAAATAAACTTGTATTACCATTGACAAGGCTTCAAAAAATTAGTAATTCATTTCGATGTCAAAGTATACGCTTTTACAACAAAATACCTAGCAATATTCAAGAATTGAGTCTTAATAAATTTAAATCATACATTAAACAAACCCTTAGCAAAAAGGGTTATTATAAAGTTAAAGACTACTTAGAAGACAAAAATGCTTGGGAATGTGCTGCTCGCTCTAACATAAAATGATGCTTGCTTATATTATATACCTTCTTTACACAAATTTTGACAATTGACATTGTACTATTGCTAACTCTATGTTAGAATTATTCAATATTTACTATTGACATTTTCATTGATTATTAATGTATTTAATTAATATTTGACATACTAATGAAATTAATTGTTATATGACATGTCTATCAATACCATAAAAATGTGAATGTGAGTATTGTGTAGGATTGGATTGAAGTTATAATTATTTTATTTGTCTGGCGGCTTTTGAGATCTCTCTGTGGCCTACGCAAATGTCCTGCCGATCTGGTATCGTCTTGCGACGGGTCGTTAAGCTCCCTAAATTGTGGTTGAGCTACACGATGACTGATGCATACGTGCCGTTGGTTAGGACAGGTCAGCTCAAAACAGCTATGGCTCTTTCTTCAAAAGGCCATCCCAGACCTATCCCTACAGAATTACACTCATATGTTGAATAAAATGATGTCTGGACTTTAAAAGAGACGTTGACCTCTGAGTTTGTTTCGGCATTTCTTCTCAGAGCTAGTCAGATAGGAAATGCCGACGCCATCTAGCTTAAATTTTTTTATGACTTGTAAAAGTGTCTATAACAGATGTATTTACAGAAATAAATATCATTTATCATTTATTATTTATCATTTAGAGGACCAGACGGGAGACGCCTTCTTACTAAATATCGAACAAATTTGCTCGCCACTTTTGGCGGGGGGTGAGGTGACACACAAGTACAAAATAACTTGTACTAAAGCGAAAATAGCTCTCGTCATTACATTAATCGTATTAAAATACATAAAAAAAAAAACTAAAAAAAAAAATTGTGTTACACACGATTACAATCGTGTACTATCATTGTAACCATACTGGTAAAAGCAAAGACCAATAAAATGCTCGCTGGGTAAAAGGTACCTTTATATGATTGGGAATCATATGCCATTGGCGAGAGGGGTACGCCCGCTAAAACTACTCCAGTATCTACTAATTCCTTTAAGGCAACATAAGAGCGTAGGACGCACAAGATAGAGGAGGCTGGAGAAACAAAATTTGACTTATACCCAGAAGGGGATGGTGCCGGACTAGAATGATGATAATATGTACAGAATGTAATATAATTATTTGGCCATATTTGAAACTCCTACTCTGCTCATGATTCTATACCATTTAGGCCTTTGATATCCTAGGTATAATAAAAACCAAAGTAATATTATCGCGTAGTTAATAAACTACTCGGTACTTTCTATAACTAGCGGACTAATTATAATAAAACAACTTTTAAACGGATTAATCGCGTGTATTATTGGTTTTTGTTTTTCCTGACGTTTCGAACGCTGCAAAGTGTTCAAACCTAAGATATATCTAGCGGACTAATTTTGATATATTATTTTATATAAGTTTGAATTATAATTTTTTATCATTTATATTTTATGTTTTTTATTAATTCGAACTTAATTGAGATAATAATATCTTAGGTTTTCGCGATCACTACACATTATAATAAAACAACTTTTAACATGATTAATCGCGTGCAGGAGTCCTCCTGCGACCACGAACGCTGCAATGTGTTCGAAACGTCAGGAAAAACAAAAACCAATAATACACGCGATTAATCCGGTTAAAAGTTGTTTTATTATAATTAAAATAAATGACAATTTTTATCACTATTTTGTTAAACGATACATTAACATAAATTAAATACGAAGTTAACATATTGCCCATAAATTAAATTCCATCCTGTAATAACAAAAAATCTTAATATCCGTGTTTACGTATTGGAATTATTGCAAGACATCAGAAGCCGGTTAGCACGGTTTTTTTTACTTATTTGTCATAAACTCAAGGCCTGATTAAGCAAAAATATTTTTAACATGTAATGACAAACCGCAATAGGTCTGATGCATGCAAATCCTTTCACATTATTCATGCTAACAATAAGTAAAAAAAAAAACCTAAACACAATAAAAAAAGCTTTCTGTCATAATGTTAGGATGAGGCAATGTAATTACCTCATTTGAGCAATCCTCATTTGAGAATGAACATCTAAAGTTACACATGTAAGGTTTTGTAACACATGTAAGTTATATGTATTTCCTATTTAGAAAGTAAAGTTATGAAGTTGAGTAATAAAGGTTTTTCTATCCGACTAGTTTCGAATTCAAACGAGCCTGTCATGAATTCTTTTTTCTTTTTTGATTTGCGGCTGTAGTATCACTAGCCACTTTATGCTTTTAAATTAGAGTTCAGCTCTAAACCCTGCCGCTGTGATGAACTGCAGGATTTTCCTAAGGGTGAGCTCTTTTATTTCATTTGGGCTTAAAATATGTTTCCGTAGTCATGATTCTGACTCGCGACATCGACGCGGGCTCACCTCATGACTAAGGGCTCCGTACGTGTTTGAAACTAGTCGGGCAATCCCGAAAGATGCACGTGAGTAGTAACCGGTGAACAATAAATGATATTAAATACCTATGTCTAACGAAAGGTATTATACAATAAAAATATTTTCTCTTTTATTTTCACAATTATACAGTCGTGAGCAGGATTTAAACGTGCGCCTCGCGGATAAATAATTTTATGCATGTGTGAGATAATTGAATGAATATATATAACAATACATACACCTACTATATACAGCATACAAATGGTTTCAATAATTAGTGATATACAATAGCATATATGTATATATAAATATATAGACCGACGATAAATATTTGTACCAAATAATAAAGATATTTTAGCATTTTAAAGTAATTTTAATAACATTAAAGTACATAATCATAAACTACTTATCTGAATCTAACACAGCTGCAAGTAAAGATATGGTCCGTCTTCTTCCGCTGTCACACAGCCACTGTGTCTGCACTTTTTTTTTTTTTTTTTTTTTTTAAATGGCCTCTTGCAGAAACCCAGAGGGGTTTTGTCTGCGTAACCGGACAATATCTAAGGCGAGGCAGTTTGATGCCTCCAGCCAGAGCATATTTTAAGATACTACAAACTAAGCAACAGCGCTAAGGGCGTCCCCTGCGGGACACGAACCTCGGCTTAGGGTGTTGCTGGGGGGACAACTAGGGACTAGCTGGGTCATATCAGTTTCCTTATTATTAAGGGACGAATTTAAAGCTACTAGCTCGGCACGGGCCGGCTCGAGCAAGGGTCGGGGCGGACATGATGAGACATTTCGCGACGGACGCGGACCTCGCCGGTGAGGTCTATAACGAGGCGGTCGAGCGCGTCGGAGTGTGCTTTTGTGTCTGTTAGACTCTTGATCCTATCATCGGGACGGAGGAGAGCGTGACGTGGTCGGCGGATTTTGTTGATCTGGGACGGCTTGTAATCAGCGGAAGAGACAACTAAGGGATTCGGATGATTAGGGGCAGATTCGAAGTATGTCTTCGATGCCCTTTTCATGAATTGCCTAACGGTAGGCACTCTGAGGTCGAGGTGGAGTTGATGGTTCCTAATGAACCATGGAGCGCCTGTCGCTTTACGAAGGAATCGATTTTGCAGGGTTTGCATCCTATGGATTTTGTAATACTTAACGTGTGCGAACACGACGCTAGCATACGTCATAATGGGTCTAATGCACGTAGTATAGAGCCTAACCTTAAGGTTAAGTGACAATTTACTGCGCGCATTTGTCATGGGGAATAGACGGCCGACAGCGAAGGCCGCGCGGTTGCGTACCGTCTTAATGTGCGGACGGAAGGACAGTTTGTGATCTAGAATCACACCCAGGTATTTGGCTTGCAGTTCCCAAGGGATTGGCTTGCCGAACATTGTAATGGGTCGAAGCTGGGGAAGAAATTCCCCGGCGCCCGTTCTCGAAAAGAGAACGGCGGCGCTCTTATCTGGATTGACCTCAATCCTCCATTTCCTGAACCAAGCGCCTAAGGCGTTGGCCGAGGTCTGGAGATATCGGGTAATACAGTCAAGACTCCTACCGGTGTAATAGATGGCCGTGTCATCGGCGAAAAGAGCTAACTTGGTTTTGCCACTTTTGGGAATATCGCTGGTGTACAGCGCGAAGAGAAGAGGTGATAGCACAGAGCCCTGAGGGACTCCGGCTTGGATCCGATGAGGGGACGATAGAACGCCCTCTACGCGATAGCGGAAGCTACGGTTCGATAGAAAATCTCGAATGATGAGTACGAGACGG
Source organism: Xylocampa areola (assembly GCA_935421205.1). Lineage (NCBI taxonomy): Eukaryota > Metazoa > Arthropoda > Insecta > Lepidoptera > Noctuidae > Xylocampa > Xylocampa areola. The sequence goes on along the minus strand of OW285200.1, from coordinate 21,645,728 downwards.
TCAGGCACTTGGAATTGGTACAGCTTATAGATTAAGCCGATGTGCCAGACCTTGTCGAAGGCTTTAGCTACGTCGAAGAATAATACGCCCGTTTTCATCTTGCCCATGAAGCCTGCGCTTATGTGCTCAACGATACGGTGCAACTGATGGATGCATGAGTGTTTGGCTCGAAAGCCAAACTGCTCGCTAGGAAGAAGCTTATTGGATTCGGCATAATCCCTTAAACGAATATAAATTAGCCTTTCATAGATCTTTCCGAAGACGTTTAGAAGACTGATCGGGCGATAACTAGTCGGCTCGCACTTGAGCTTACCGGGCTTTGGAAAACCTATAACTGTTGCCTGTTTCCACGATTGTGGGAAGATATTGTTGGCCAGTGCCGCATTGAAGATAGCGGTCATGAGTACTATCAGAGGTGCAGGAAAGTATTTAATCACTTTATTGGTGATCCCGTCTGAGCCTGGGGCCTTCCTGGGTTTGAGGTTCCTCACGATCGTTCTGACTTCGTCTACGGTGACGGGGGGCAAGGGTTCGTCGGAGTCGTCTGGGGGCGGGAGTGCAGTTCTACGTTTGACTTCAGCACTTCGACCTTGGACAGGTGAGCTTTGTCTACTGGTAGAGTGCTAGGCGTACATTGGGCTTCTAAACTGTCGGCTAGTACTTCTGACTTTTCGTCGTCATCAAAAGCAGGTCGTTGATTAGGTCTATTGAGCGGGGGTATAGCGGCGCATTGATCGGATTTTAATTTCCGCTGCAATTGCCAGAAAGCTTGATGGGTGGGTTCTATATCATCGAGCATTTTGTCCCATTTAGCTTCCCGCATTTCCGATATGCGCTTCCTCACAGTACGCTGCAAGGTGCGCATATGGATACGGTTAGCTTCATTGGGGAAACTGTCGTAGGCACGGATAGCTGCGTTTTTCTCTGTCAACAGTTCACGTACATCATCCGGCAGTTTCCAGCGGTGTTCATCCACCTCCGGGACTTGCCGTGAACATTCGTTCACTACGGATTGCACGTGACTGGTGAGGGAGTCGATCGCAGTCACCGTGTCGGCAACAGACACTATATTATCGGGAATTGAGTCTAAATGCACAGAAGAGGTTGACTTGAGGCGTTCCTCTAGTCTTCCCCAATCGGTGGTGTGTGTCTGCACTAGCGAGGCAACGCCTTATAAAGCTAATACCCCACTACTTGACAACCATAGACGGGTACTTTTAAAAATATGATTATTTTAATTAAGTAGGTAGTTTGATAAATGTATTGAGTATTTATTATACATCTCAAAATATCAATATTCTAACACATGCGTTGGAAAGATTTGTCTGTTTTTTTTTCTTTTCCTCTATTATGTAACAAAAGTCCGTTAGCAGTTGATCTTAGTGGCTGTAAGCGCAGCTACTGATTGTGATGTTCTGGGTTTAATTTCTGGGTTGAGTAGTGCCACTGTGTTTTTTCTGTTAGGAAGCTCTCAAGAGCATTTCAGAGTTTGAAATTGTGTCCGACAGATGGTAATAGGCTTACATGGGACTTAATAAAGGGCATTGGAGAACGGACACCACTGCCTACCCCTTCAATAAATATAGGTTTGATGCTATGTTATGAGTTGAAGTCAGTTAACAACTGCTCCACTGGTCTAGTAACCGCAAGCACGGCATTAGAGCGAGAGGTCCTGGATTCAATACCAACCCCTAGCGTATAGGCCGTTTATTCTTACGTTCAAACGGAAAGATGCCTGACCGACATCTATGTTACTAATACACAAAATGAATAATCTAATAAATAAAAATCTCGTGTCACAGTGTTTGTTATCGAACTCCTCCGAAACGGCTTGACCAATTTTTATGTTTTTTTTGTGTGTATTTGGTAGGTCTCAGAATATGTAGTAAGAAGCTATTTTTTATACCCCTAGTGATAAGGGTGGCCCTATCCAGAAAAATTATATGGCAGTACAACGTTTGCGTGGCACAGCAGAAAATCTACTAAAACAGTTTGCTTTGCTACGATTACAATTAGTAATCTATAAATTATTGCGAACTAGAAGACCCGGTGTACTTCGTATCACCTCGAACGTCAAACCTTTGACAGGAAAGTAGGTAGAACAGTTTATATGGGCAAATGAAATTGTTGTTTTTACTATCTTCCTCGCATTTTTTTTACATTTTCTCACCGTTTAAACCTTCCCTGGACTACGAAAAACATTTCAAAACCAAAATCAGCTAAATCGGCCCAGCCGTTCTCGAGTTATAGTGAGACAAATGAAAAGCAATTGATTTTTATATATATAGAATATATATCGCCAACGCCTCATGACGAAAAGAGGGGAACTTGATACTTAATTCATACTAACAACACGGTATCTCATTTGGGAGAGCGATGTCATGGACATGCCTTTTTAAATATTAACTCAGACAATAAAAATTGCTATGATTATTTCAAAGACTAAAACTGTGTAATGTATGATTGTAATCTAACTCCCCATTATCCTCTTTCCAGGAACGAGAACGAGGGCAGAAGATGCATCACGTCCTCGCGGGACGACGGCGTGTGTCGTAGCTGTGGCGGTGATAAGCACGGAGGCGCTCTACCCTGCATCTGTTTTACACAGGAGTTAGTATAATCCCCTGGTTTAATTACTGGCTTACACAGAAAATGTCAACTGGATCCTTACAGAATGTACCATGGCTTTGAGTAGTAACGATGGACAAAAGAAAAAAGTGGCCTATGACTAGGGCAGCAAAGCACTTCTATTCAAAGTTAAGGGAAAAATTGACTTAAAATATGTAGTGCCTTTTGGACATCATTAGGAAAATACACTTACTCTTCACGATTTCTTAATTGTTTTTGCTTGAAAGAAGATAAACATAATTATTAGCAACAGTGGCGTAGCTAATGCTTAAGCTGTTGCGTCAGTCATTAGCAGATACAATAGATTTTTATTGTTACAACGTACAGATCTGTACGTTACTGAGCCGAAAGGTTAAGGGGTCCTATATCTAAATTTATACTCCGGCTTTTATATAACATTTTACGATATTATCCTTACACAGGACAAACGTTGGGGCCCTTGTGGCTCGAGAGCCCTGTATCATTGATAGGGGTGATACGGCGGTAGCTAAGCCCCAGATTAGCGACCTCTGCGTTCTTAAATTTAAAAGTAGTATCAACAGGCTATCTTTATATAAATCTTTTCCCATATTCCAGGCCGGTGAAGTTCGAGACGGGCGCGTGGTTCCTGCGGCAGGTACACCGAGCTGTCAGCGTCATGCCGTGGAGCGTCTCCACCGACAAGCTTGAGCAGATCGGTGAGTATTACATAGTACACAATAATCAGAGCACAGGTGACAAGCCTTATGTTTGAAACAGAAGCGTAATTCCTGCGGTACGAGCATCGTGTTGTCAGCGTCATGCCGTAGAGCATCTGCACTGACAAGCTGGAGCAAATAAGTTGGTATTAGTACAGAAAGACCAGAGCACAGGTGACAGGCCTTTTATTCGAAACTGGTGCATAGCTTCTGCAGTAGGGTCACTGTTCTGTCAGCGTCATGCCATGGAGTGTCTCCACCGACAAGCTCAAGTAGATAGGTCAGTATTAATACATAATGTTCAGAGCACTGGAGACAAGCCTTGTGTTAGAGACGGGCGCGTGATTTCTACGGTAGGTACACCGTGCTGTTAGCGTCATGACGTGGAGCGCCTCCATCGACAAGCTCGAACAGATAGATATATAGAACATAGTTTTAACTGCAGCATAGATCTTATAAAACTTTGTCATCTTGGATTTATTACCTAACTCTATTCTATTCTATCTATTGTAGTCATTTGATTTGAATGATGAACCACTAAACGGATCGTTTTCCCCTAAATTCAGCCTTCCAATTAATCGTCAGAATGTTTCTTTATTGGTCTCAGTTAGGGAGTCAGTGAGTTATTTTACACATTGTATTTATTGTACAATCATTTATGCTCAATTTACTATGTATGTTATTATTTATTTATTTTTTGAGCGTACACTCGTTGAACCATCATTATGTGAAAAAAAAAAATCTCTTATTGATGGTTCCAACATATCAGATTTCCCTTGACAATACCCGTAGTTTTGACAGTCTTGTTTTCTTTGAAACACGAAAAACATCTTGCACCTTAATATAAAACATTTTGACATCATATTACCAGTAATATAATTATTCAAATAAATTCGTGTGCCACTGCTGATAATGTCACCAACTGACAATTAAAAGATGTTTCATCACCACTTGTTTCCTTACATTGCTATCAGTTACGATTGAGGAAGAGCTTTCCTCAACGTTTAACCTTTAAGTGGCGTGCGTTTAATAAAACTAGTCTTTCAACATAATTTAATGAGCGTTTTTACTTCCTGCTAGTTTACGGATACAGTTTCAAACCACCTAGGGCTTGTGTCTGCTTAATTATGAATGCTTCAGTTGAATAATAAATATACTTAACATAATATATACTCCCAACCACTATATTTCTGTGCTCCCAACCGTATTTCGGTCACGGCGGCCTATCTCCACGGAGATTAGCCAAGTACACAGCAGATATTATAGTGCACAAGCGTATGCTATGTCATCTGAGCTTCCCCATGTTGTGAAGCGCACGTCAATCTACTCCCGAATGAAGTCGATAGATAGCAGTTAAGTAGCATGGACTTCTGGAAGACACGTGAGTATTATAAAATACTTAAAATATATATATATATCTCCATAGAGATTAGCCAAGTACGCAGGAGATATTATAGTGCACAAGTGTATGCGCAAACATAGGTGCACTCCCTTTTCGTTCATTCACATAGTCCGATGGGACGGCAATCCAACACGACAGGCGCAGGACCGACGGCTTAACGTGCTCTCCGAAGCACGGGGATGTCACACCACCAACTTCCTAACTGCGGTTTGTTAATGAGAATTTCCTAACAGAAAAACCCAATAACACTTGGCTCGACCTGGGAATCGAACCCAGGACCTCACGGTCGGCAGCCGCGCTTGCACCACTAGACCAACGAGGCAGTTGAATATCGTTAATGTGTCGATGGAATTGCTTTGACATGAGATTTCTGACAATCATTGCTCTCAATGACCGTTTTGCATCGAACAGCAACTAAATTTTTTCCCTGTTATTTTTATTAATTTATTTTTGTTGACGTCATGGTTTGGGGTTGGAAACTTCCTAAGAATTAGCTGGCAGGCTCACCGCTCCGTTCCACTACAGATTCCTCCATATGTAGCGAGCATAGCCATTGTGATTAGTAAGTAGAGAGCCCAACATAGCCTTATCCAGGCGCCTGGGGCATCCTAATGCATCCCTTGGCCACCCTTAGCATACTGTTAGAAATTGTTACACACTAATCTTGTTTTTGTATAATAATTTTCGTGAGGCATATTCATATTAATTATTGTTCACCGGTTACTACTGAAGTGCATTCTCCGGGTTTGCCCGACTATTTTCGAGCTCGAACGGAGCCCTTAGTCATGACCTGAGTCCACGACATTGCCGCGGAAATAGCAAATGCAAGTGAGTAGTAACCGGAGTATCATTAATTAATACTATTCTTGTAGCAAAAATTTTTGACTTCTTTTAATTTGTCGTCTCGCTCTTAATGTAATTATTAGTAAGACGCTAGATTAAGTGAGTTACATTTGGGTATTTAGTTATAATTCTATCGTGAGTCCCATCTCATTATTCCAGATGAAGAATGCGACGGCTTCGACGCCCCAGGCCCAAGCGATGCCACGCGTGGCGAACTAAAGAAGATCAGGGAGTTTCTGGAGACCATCTCCGCGAAGTTAGCCGGCGGGCCGCTAGAGGGCACCAGGGTCGCGCCGCTGTACGACCATCCTGCTTGTAAGTAATAGTTTGTATTTAAGTTTAGAGATGGCGCTGCTAGTTTCAATTTTATCATCTAGGCTTCGTTGAATAGGGCGAGACATTGGTCGCCAGTTTTTATTTTTGTTTATTTGTTTTGCGCGATAGTCGGACTATTACTTGATAACTCTTTAGTAATTTAGATGATAGTGCTAAAGTATTATATTACTTACAACTTTTGCATTCTTTATTTAGCCAGCCACTTGGTTTTGTATTTTTAATGCATGATGTATGATGATTTTGCATTGATCCAATTCAAGTTTTTTTGCGAATTTTAGTAAAATGTCTGTGTGCATGTTTACCTTACCTAGCGATAATATAAACCTGCGTAGATATTCGCATGTTCGAGCGATACCACGCCGGGCTACGCGGCTCTCTGACATCACTAGCGATCGCGCTACGAGACGCGCTCTCACGTAAGCTAGCGTTTATCGCTATATAGCATATAGCATGCACTGTGACATAACTTTAGCAATGTGTGTTTTATTTGCAATTTATTGAAGTTTTCCTACAAATTACGTTCGTATCTTCTTGGACGATCTATATATTTTTATTGCATGTATTGTAATGTTTTCTTTATAACAAAATTGGTGCTTAGGTTTGTATGATTTGACATTATATAGATAAAATAAACTGATTTAGTCTTTGATTATCTATATTCTCGTAAAATATAGCATGGTTCTTTAATATGTGTTTTGCAAAGTCTAATAAACATCAGCGCTTGATTTATTGAATTTTATGCACTGAATTATTATTTGATTGAATTTTAATAGCACGAGCACTATTGTTATTTTTTTATTTATGTGCATGAATTGAGCAATATTTTATTATATTTACCTATGACTTAAATAGGCACGGAATTTGCAAACCTAAGCGTCCGAACAATTCATTAAAACGAAAACGCCTGAACAAAATGTGTTTTCTATTTACCCATTGAGATTTTGCTATGCATATTTTGCAGGCGCTCACAATTTAGCTAATAATTTTATTTTATATATAGAAAAGGTGGTCTCAACTCCTTTTTGTTCAGCATCCTTCTTTACTTCTTCCATAAAAATCTAAAAATCACTTATTGATACACGTCCTAAAGGTTCTTCGTAAACAAATAATGTACGGCCAAAGCAATAATAAAAAATAAAAATTGTGAGATAACATGAATGAGTCAAGATCCGTTTAAAAAAAATAACTATAAATAACCTGTGAAAAAAAGGTCTCGTGTATCGTGTAATCGGGCTCTTTCAGTATTTTGGAAGACATTAAATACTTAGATCCCAAACAACCCAGCTGGACGTGACAAATAAATTATATCTAAATAAAGAAAAGCATTAATAAATAGGTTACTATAATACTTATTAATTATTGTTCAACGGTTATTACTCACGCGCATTCTTCGGGATTGCCCGACTAGTTTCGAACTCGAACGGAGCCCTTATTCATGAGCTTAGACTCTCTACATCGTCGCCGCGGGCTCAGCTCATGAATGCTCCATTCGAGTTCACCCACATTTCACCAATGCAGTTATTAAGTCCCATGTAATAGGTGGTGAGCCTATACTGTCATCAACCGGACAGAATCCCAAACTACGGGCTGCTATTGAGAATTTCCTAACAGGAAAACTCAATAACACTTTGTCCGACCCGGGAATCGAACCCGAGACCTCCTGCTCAGCAGTCGCGCTTGGGTCCACTAGACCAACGAGGTAGTTATCATTATATTTGTCAGTTAAGGTATCATTATTGGTATTTTAATCTACCAGTCGTTTGACATTTCTTACGATGGTTTCGCAATGACTTTTCCATCGAACTACAACTGGGTTTTGCAGACTAATGGAATCTCAAGGGTATGACATTTGGATGGGGATTGCATATCATTTTATTTAAGACTGACGACAGACTTTCGCACCTGATAGGTGAGTACGTGGTCTGCATGTGTAATGTAACCCCGCTTTAAACATTTTTCTTAATTTTTTTTTTTACTTATTGTATCTTTTGCCGGTTAAAATATTATCTCAATTAATAATTGAGATATAATAGATATGAGTTTGGGTGAATGATCGTTCAGAAATTGCTTAGAAAAATTGTACAATTTGGATGTTTAATTTATCTATTATCGTCGAACGGAAAAACAACTTTTTTGGATAAGTCATTCACCTGTAGGTAGTACATTACGTCAGGGATATGTTGTAGGGTTAACAAAATAATTTAAATGTTCAGAAATACCTTGGTATCATAATGGTTGACCAATGTCGGCGGATTGAGGCACGACTATAGCGCAGTGATCATGAAGCTGCGGTGCGTATCGCAGGTCGTTTCCCGCATAGCAAATATTTGTATGATCTACTGATAATTCATCCAGGTGTGTGTGTGTGTGTGTGTGTGTGTGTATGTGAGATTATGTATCTGATCCATGATGCAGTAAAAATATCCTAGGTTTAACGTTCATTTTAAGAAAAAACAGAAAGAAAACGATCTATCTTCTTCAGAAGCACTTTCCACCGTGTCTCAAAAAACCATTTTATAACGATAGTGCCCACCCCTTAAGAAATGTTGCAATGCTAATAATAATTTATTTGCGGACCGTCTTGTTTTAAACTTTTTTTATTATTTAAGAACATCTAAACACTCAACACGTCGTTTACCAATCGGATTTTGCCATGACGTCATTCTACGGTCAACGTTTCTACTAACTCAACTTTGAACCTAACTTCTTATACTAAACAAAAACTATGTACGCAGTAGTAGGTAATAAATCTATGACAAAAACGTTACTTGTATCCATGGTTATTGTAGATTCAAAAGCAGGTATATTTTCTTACAATATTTACTCATAAAAAATAACATACCATCTGCGGTGATGATGGAAGAAAGGACAGAAACTAAAGATAAATGAAATGAAATCTGGTTACTTATCTGCCAATCAAGAAAAACCATAGTCCATAGTAAAATAACGATTTATTTTGATTTGAAAACGGTGGTGAAGGCAAAGAAGGCAAAAATGACTACATAAACATAACATACATAGCAAATTACTTTTTTATTTTAAAAAAGATGCATTCTATATTTCCATGTTAAACCTCCATGTCGGACCCATAGCGCACTGTTTCTAATTATAATAAAGCTTGTGTAATAACTATTATTAATTCTAATCGCCCTATGCGACTGCGCAAACGATGTTGCCAGATTCCTATGAAAAGCTCCTCAAAAAAATAATGTAAAACGTACGTTGAAAAACAAGTTCCCCAACTGAATGAAAATAGGTATGGACAAGGAGTCTAGCTAGATAGTGACCAATACAAGGTTTATCTACTGTAGGTAATCCTTATTCCAGCGCTCTTGTGTAGTTATTAACTATACCCACTTTGATTTATTTTACGTGCCACCTTACAATAAATAAACAAAACATAGCACAATAATTACAAGTACATACAACATTAAGTAAGTATAAAACGCAGGTACATATTTGGTATTTAAACAAAAAATAAAAGAATGAGAAACTCCTCCTTTTGAAATCGGCCAGTAACATTGATTGAGAAATAAATATTCTGTTAATAAAAGAGCACGCAATAAATTATGTAAAGCGGTTTACTTTTTTCATCCATCCACTCACAGTTCATAGAAGTCTCATGAAATCTCTAATATCTTAAAGTTTATTAAAAGTTTTATTTGAGTCTTTTCCGACTTATCTTCAAGTGTATTTTCCTCAACCCAGTGCAAAATTTAAAATGCAAGCAACACTATCGGAACCGCCCGAGTTCGCCCGAAGCGCGTCCGACACGCTCCATTCGTAGTTAGCATACCAATGAAAATACTACACGCTAATTATAATAATTAGCCACTCATAAGTTAAATAAGTTTATCTTCAGTGATGGTCTAAAACGGTATAAGTTAAAAATTGAGAACATAACTACCTACTGAAGATAAAAAAACAATTGAGATATGGTAAAACGGAGTCTCCTAACACAGGCATTGCTTGCCTAAAAAGAGGCTCCAAACACCATGAATTGTAACTATATGTAATTTTAACCTTTTTGGAGGACATCACCAATGGTGATGTCCTCCAAACAGGGACAGGGGTGCGTAGCACAACCAGCCCGCGTGTATGACCAGTTGTATGAACATGGAAGAAGCAAATATCTAAGTATGGTAGCAGATGGTGTTCTATAATTTCTGCCTGCTGTATATTTTTCCAGGTATAGTTTGTATAATATACAAGGTATAAAGAGTATCTGGAAAAATATAGATTTTCTTACCAATCGAAAAATTGGTACCGATATTTAGAACCCTTAATTTTAAAATAAGTCTTAGCCTTACCTAGGTACTTACAAGAACTCAAAAATGGCATGGCAAACACGCATGGTGATTTAAATAATAAATTTTGCGTGAAAATGAATGGACGAATCGCCATAAAAGATATCGCATTCGCACGATATTTTTTCTCAGTACATCGTTGCGAGCATGGTTCGTTTGGTCTTCACATTTGTTGATTTTAAACGTCAAATTTGACTTAGGATGTTGATAAAACGATAAAATTCAATACGTTTATATACTTTTATCGACAAAGATCTCTGCTCGGACTGCAGTCCAAGCCTTAAAGAAAACATTCTTCTAGACCATAATACAGAAAAATAACTATGTAACATAGCTCAGTGGGGTTACTCTTGAAACTAATACCATTTCCAATCCAATTCCAATATTAAATTGAAGCTTTAAAACAACGCGTAATTTTAAAATAAATTTACCTACATTACATTTGTCTCAATCTTAAAGCATGTTGTCTTCATAATATCCCGAATCTATAATTATTTTTTAGACATTTTGGCATTTGAAAGTACGAACTGACATATTTCCAATGTCAATCGAGCGGAATTATTTTTATGAGTAAGCCCAAAGGTCATACAACACATAGGTACTTTAAAAATTACAAATTAGAAAATTATTCAAGATAAATTTTTGAAAAGCATTAACACATGCTTAGCGAACTCTAAAGTTACAATATTATATGGAAAAAGAATACGGTCGCGCAGGTTCCAATCCTGTCCGCGACCGTAATCATTTTTCCATTTAATATTGTAACTCAGAAAATTATTTTTAGAATCATATTCGAACAAAATGTTTAGGAAGCAAGCCTTTAATTTTACCTATTATGTACAAATTAGCCAAGGCAATGTTATATAGCGTAGGTAATATACTAACAATGGCATCGGAAAACAAAAAGTTTTGTTATCTGTATTGTAGGTATTTATTATTCTTATTTCAATGCTTTTCGAACGATAAAGGAATTGTGTTACTATGAAAATTAGTAGCGCCAATTAAGACATTTAAAATATATAGATACCTATCGATATATTTACGGTACATCCGTACGTAAAGGTTTTGTTATAACATTCTAGTTTTATCGTTATAATTTTTCTTCTTTGTATTGCTAACTATTTTTATCCATGTTCATTTATTGGTACCTACCATCGCAATGGATGATTTATTAGGCAGTGATAGCCTAGTGGTATGACCGTTGGGCTGACAAGGCAAAGGTTGCAAGTTCGAATGCAAGGTGTAAAGTCATGTCAGAGACCTACGGGTGGTTTAAACTCTGATACTAAATGGTATATCAACTATACGATTAGAAAAATAACCCTTTTCGAGTTAATAATCCTGTCTGTACCTTAAAAAATTACAGTAATTCAAAAAACACTGAGGTACAACATTATCTGCGCATGAGTTTCGCATGCCCATAACTAGTGAAACTTGTATGTAGGCCCCACAATTAAACACGCGATGCCTTGTTTACATGCATTTAATTGTGCCAAGTATGAAAATAATTACTATTAAACTGTAATCACACGTAATTTCAACTAATCGTAGGAGTGCGTCATTACTACATTATTTTTTTCACTTATTTTTAACCTTAGTTTCAAGCGTGAAATTACATAAGTACTATACTCTGTGGTCTCTGTATGAAATAAAAAGGAAAATAGATTGTATAAGAATAGTGAATTTGTATTATCGTCAGATGTACAGTCTGTAGGAAAAATAGATTGTGTCCGGGTAATGAATTTGTATTAGCGTCAGTTGTACAGTCGGAGGGAAAAATAGATTGTGTAACGATAGTTTATTTGTATTATCGTCAGTTGTACAGTCGGAGGAAAAATAGATTGTGTAAGGATAGTGAATTTATACTGATGTCAGTTGTACAGTCGGTAAGAAAAATAGATTGTGTACGGATAGTGAACTTGTATTAGCGTGAGTTGTCAGTCGTCAACAAACCGAGAAATTGTTTTTAAAATGCAAAAGAGATGCATGCGGTCTATGTTTGGTTTAAGACGGAGTGACAGTTGCATCACGTATTTTAAAAAATACAATATTTTAACTTTTCCTGCTTTGTACATCTTGGAAACTTCTTTGTTTGAAAAAAATAATCCCCACTTTTTTTTAAAATGGCCACAGTTAAGAAATTACCCATACGTGCTCAATATATGAACACATTATGCCATGTTAATTGTAAAACTGCACTGATGAAGAAAAGTTTCTTTGGTATTGCTTCCTAAGTTTTTAATAAAGTTCCCGATGCAATTAAATATATGCCATTGCAAAAATTCAGAAGCACTCTACAGAAGCTGCTACTTGAAAAATGTTATTACACATTAGACCAGTTTCTGAATGACAAATTTAATTTATCATAATTATGGAATTATTATTATGTTATTATTTTATTTTATTTTATTATAATGCAATTGTAAGTTTTGATCTTAATTTTAATCTCTGCTGACATTGTATTTTTTGAACTTATTTTAATTTTATTAATGTTGACGACTGTAATATTGCTGACATTGTTTTATCTTTTTGTACTATCCTATTTAACTTTTTAAAATTTTATTTGCTAACATTGTTTTTTTTTTCAAGATGTTTTTTCAAATATTTTATCTTTGATCATAGCATCACTATTTTGTATGCCTGTCGGCGGAACATAGGTTGGGCCAAATACTATATATGCATAAGATCATTGTACCCTGTGTTCACTAAATAAATGAATTTGAAATTTGTACAGTCGGTGCTCTGCCAACTCCATATTATTCATCCGGGACGCGCAGGTTCAAATCCTGCTCACGACCGTTTATTTCTTTCCACAAAAATGTATAACTTAAGAGTTGAGTACACAGATTTATCTGCAGATACGAGTTAAATATCTTTCACATTTATACTGCTGGATCATGGACATTAGAAAATTCTCCACATAAAATACAACCATCCCTTTTATGTCGTTTCAAAATAAGATGAGAAAGTCTAAGCGAACACGAAGGCAGGGGTCATAGGCCCGCTATCTGATGCAAGCAAACCTGCGCGATTCACATTGTTTTATTTTGTACATTTTATTACTACAATGCTTAGAATAGAGCCTTAGGTACGAGAATCTATTGTTTTTCTTTGAGTCAAAGCCAAATATTTTTTATAGACCTTTAGAATTTTGGATGGACTTCCGTATTAGTCTAGTGGTCGCTAGCGCAGCCGCGAGAAGTCTAGGTTCGATACTCGGGTCTGACAAAGTATTATTAGTATTTCTGTTAGGAAGTTCTCGAGTCAGAAATTGTGCCCGCTTGATGGCAACAGGCTCACAACATAATTACGTAGGACTTAATAACTGCATTGGTAGAATATGGGTGTACCTACTCCTCTGTCTATTCTTTTAGAAATACAGGCGTGATGCTATTATGTTTATGAATTCTTAAATTTCTCCTGAAATCTGTAGTGATGGAAAACATACACAAGTCAACCTCACGTCAGTGGTAACACCTGAACTACGCAACCCTTCGTTACTATTACATAATATACATACATACAATCACGTCTGTTTCCTATGGGGTAGGCAGAAACTATCGATTTAAGTTCCTCCTGACCTCTTCTTTTTTTAAGAACGTCCGCAGTTTGATTGTGGTACGTTGATCGAGGTCGGCCTGCCCCGACTCTTTCATCCACACTCGCCTCATATACTAGTTTAGTCAATCGCCTTTAATCCACACTTTCTACATGCCCAAGTCATCTTAGCATACCTTTCTCAATCCTCGTCACTACATCCTCTTTCAGTCCACAACGTTCCCTTACTACATTACAATTTAAATAAAATATTGAAAGGTTAGGAACATAAACGCACAGCACTAAAATCTACTTCAAAGCAGTCTCCACTATACTTCTTATCCAAACCCAGTAACCATTACCATATTTTACAAACCATTTCGTTTTTTGTTTCGCTGTTTTACCGCCGCACGGCTATAAAAGAGCAATGTAGCACATATACATATATTTGATGGTGTTATGGCAAGCCGCGATGGCTATTGAATAACGCCTTAGCTATCGAAGCACTGATCATTATATCCACGAATAAAATCTTTAATGGTATTACGGTTACACGTCCGGCCGAGAAAAATTGCACACACTTTATGTTCGCCGATTCCCAAAACCGCTAAAAGACATTGCTATTCATTTGTTGGTATTAAAAGCCTAAAAGCGTGATAAACAAAATTCAATTAATCCCATGCCATAAGCATTAACAATTTAAAAAAAAACTACCGAGTGCACACTGATTTGTCGTTGATTTGGTAAAGAAAATTGCCGTCTCTTTTTGGATTGTTGCAGTTTTTTGACTAGACTCAAACAAAACCCAAAGGTATCTGGCAAAAGCTGGGGACCTGACAACCCTACATACGCTATAGAAAATCGTAAAATTCTACTACTAAGTGTATTTTGTGCGCATTTCACCTATTAGATTTGGTCACGGTAGTGTTTTGTGGTGGTATGTTAATGTGGTATGCAGTATGGTAATTGAACTGTTATGTAATTATGTGTTTGCATATTCAAGATAGCAGGTTTTTTTTTGCAGTACAGTGTGGTTATCAATTAATCAAGTAAACATTGAATAATAAATATGAACAGAATGTTCATTAGGCATGCACAATCTGCCACAATTTAATCTGCTTGCATACTAAAGATATCACAATCCACAAACCCAATAATACGGTTTTTTCGTTTTAAGTTTTAAAGATTAATGTAAGTACCTATCGTCCGTTTTTTCGAAAATAATTTTTTGACTCCCAAACATTGGGATTCTTTTGATGAACAATAGTATAGATATAGGTAAACCTTCCAAACGCATTAACGTATTCGTAGCAAACTATAAAGTTATAAATTTTTGTGGGCAGAAAAAAACTGTCGGAGCAGGATTCGAACCTGCGCCTCCCGGATAAATACTCCAGGCGCTCTGACCTCTAAGTCATTTTGACTTCTACTCAGTCCTCCGAATTCTTCTTCCACATTTAAATACGCCTTTTGGTAACGTCATTGCTATCTATTCAGTCTCTAAATAGGTGACTGAAAAGAAAAATGATAACTTTTGAGTTCGCTACGCATGTTTTAATATGTTTGAAAGATTTATCTGTATTCCTGGTACTCGCATCTGTACGACATTGTATTAACTGCAAAGTTAGTCGTGTCGAACATGCGGATCGCCTCACCAGACGAGTCACAAGGGCGTAGCCGGCCTTTTAAAATTTTCTCGTAAAAAATCTTATCCTTAAAGTTTATTATAATAATTAAAAACAATGTACTTAGATATACGTCATCGTTAGGTCATGTCTTTTCTCATAATATTTCTCTAAACAACACAGGATTCGCTTTCATTTTATGTTTGCTGATAATTACTGAAAGTACTTAGTTAAAGTACATAAATATTATCCTAACCCTAGCCCTAACTTTCCTTACGTCACATAAACTTAAACAGTATTTAAAGTGAAACTCAGTTTTCTATTTAAGGTCGGATGGTTTAATAAGTAGTTGGTTAAATGGCATTTGTTTTAGGCAGATATCGCAAGATCTATTTCGGTTACCAGATAGTATTAGAATAATAATATTTTTTGACACACTTATTTGCAGTAAAAGGGAATTTACACAATTACAGGAAAACATTTCAATGCTAAAGGAGTGCAAGAGACTCAACTTCTTTAAGTCAAATAAAATTAAGCTCTCTATTAACCCTTCAAATTATTTTTCATTGTCTTTTAAGGAGGTACTTAAATATTTTTCTTTTTCGAATTTAACGTCTACAACAGCTTGAAAACATACCTACAATTTTTTTACATAGATTATAAGATCTGAAAACGCTTAACTAACATCTCAAATAGGTACAACACTTCTTATTTTAATATAAATTCAAACAAAAATATTTCATTATTTTTGCATAATATGCAACACGTATACAAAACGTAGTCTTTTCTATTGCCCTTGAGTACATATAAAAATAAAACACGTGAACTTGAACTTGCACACAACTGTTCCATTTTCTGGCTCCCCAGTGTACCCAATCGGCCATAAAACGGGGTACAATTCCCGACACCGAGCTAGGCCATGGTTTAATATTCAGGCTTTTTATTGCGTCCACTGGACCGTGGGACCGCAAAATGGGAAAAAAAGTCGCCGGTTTGCACTGTATGTACTTATTGTTGCCAGGCAGTGTCGTAGGCTCGTCTATTTCTTTATGCTTAGGTAAGAGTGAACAAGGTTTGTTTGGGTCTGTGGGACTGCAATTTTTTTTCAAATTTTTCAAATTTAGCAAACTTTGACACTTAGTTGTATAGTACCCATGTACCCATGTGCGTTCTTAAGAATTAAAGCCTCGTAATCTATTTACTGATTCTTGAAGACTAAGGTCTTAGGCGTTTCTAATAAAGTTTACTGAAATTCGAAAAGTCACATTGGTTTATTCCAGCCATTGGTCATCAGATCAGCATCATTCAGCCAGTCAAAGTCAAATCATTTTATTCTAATCTAAAAAAAGATACTGTCACAGTATCTTTTTTTAGATTAGAAAAAGATACTTTCACAGTAGTACACTGTAAACTCTGACACCACTATGACTTGTACGATCATTATAATCTTACATGTGGGCTTACTCTTGAAAATAATTCCGCTCGATTGACATTGGAAATATGTCAGTTGGTACTTTTATATGCCGAAATGTCTAAAAAATAATTATAGATTCGGCATATTAAGAAGACAACATGCTTTAACTTTAAAATTGAGGCAACTGTAATGTAGGTAAATTTATTGCGCGCAATTTTAAACGCGTTGTTATAAGGCGTCTATTTAATATTGGAATTGGATTGAAATTGATATTAGTTTCAAGAGTAACCCCAAAGATGAAGTCCCTTGTAATCCCTGTGTCCCTTTTAATAAAATGAAAATACTTTAGTAACCAAAATATTATTTCCAATAAATAACGTTAAAAACATACACACAGTTATTTGAACATAATTATTGAATTTCCCACCAATTAACAGTTTCAAACAGAGTCAAGGAAGTGTCACCACGCAGACAAGTAAAAAAAAAATTCACACCTAGTATCTAACTTCGGAATTCTGATTAACCTGAGAAAACACGACCAGAACCAAATAAAAAATACTACTCATACTTAAAAACAAAGACGTCTCAGCACGCGGATCACGATGAATGGGAGATTAATAAAACCATTATTAAGTATTACCTACTTTCACAAAATAATAGCAAGAACATCGTTAATCATGGGAATCTTAGCACAATGTGTTATGTGCGAGGCAATATATATATATACCAGTTCAGTTCGACTTGGCTATGATAAACTGAACTTTATGTCAGGTATGTTAAGGAGCTCCGTAACCGTAAGTGAAACTATCGGATAAGCAAAATAAAATTTTATCAAAAACCGTAGTCGATTCTGATAAGGTTTCGAATAATTTCTGTTAAATTAATTAAAAGCTCCCCGCCATGTGTGAATTATATTTTTTTATCACACCTTTTTTAGTATCATAGCCTACGAATGGGCCGGCTCGACCGGATTGATACCACGGCCTCACAGAAAACCGGCGTGAAACAACGCTTGCGTTGTGTTTCGCCGAGTGAGTGAGGGTACCGGAGGCCCAAACCCTTTAAAAGGTCGGCAACGCACTCGCGACTCCTCTGGGGTTGCGGGTGTCCATGGGCGGCGGTAATCGCTTACCATCAGGCGAGCCGTCTGCTCGGTTGCCCCCTATTCCATAAAAAAAAAAAAAAAAAAAGAAAATGTTACCCAGGATAATGTAAGGATTCTAAAGATACCCCATACTTCTAAATCGGTCCAGGCATTTGAAGTTATGGTAGAATAAAGAAACTCACATACATACTCACTCCTTTTTTGCGCAGTCGTGTAATGAGACACGTTATGACAGAGACATCGTTTATTTCTGTGATTGTAGCACCAAATGATAACTTACAAAATATATAATTAAGATATATAATTACAGAATTCCCTAGGAAAACACTAGTCCATGACAAATGACTTCTGTAATACAAATAATCAAATGGGTAAAAGATGACATATAAAATTGGAAAAAAATGCATGCAATTGCCATATTTTTTATTAGAGACAAATGTAAGATTATACAATATCTTTAGTACGAACATTACGCTATTTACGGTCAAATTGACGACAATAGACTAAGATTAACCCTGCCATTACATGACCTTAGAAATTACTGCTATTGAAACTCGTTTCATCTATAATGACGGCTGTAGCAAAACAGTGTTGTTAACAATAAAAGTGGAAACAAGTACATAATCGCTTACAAAAGAAACGTCTTCAAGATATAGGTATATAACACCTTTAGATAACAAGATGGACTGCAAAAACTCCATAAAAGTATTTTCGCCCGTCAATATGAATCACATCTAAACAAAACCATAAGATCTGCCTTTTATATCGAACTTCTAAGAGAGGCCTGAAAGAGGAATTTCATTTATTTAGGTATCTTAACACAAACAGACTAAGATTAACTTTACTTAGCTAGTCTTATTTGAAAATTGTATTTTTTTTTTTAAGTAATATGCGGTCGTAAGCAGGGATCGAACCTGATCCTCCCGGATTAATTCTCCAGGCACTCCGATCACTAAGCCATCTCAAGCTCTGCTCTCTACTCCGAATTCTTCTACTTTTGGTGACGTCATCGCTATCTATTCAGTTCCTATACTGAGTCTAATTTTATTCGCCCACAATATTTCTTATGTTTTTTTTATGTCGAAAGTTGCAAGCCTTTTTAAAGCCAAGGGGACTTCCCAGAACTCGAAAGGGAGATTCCCTTTCGAGTAAATGTAGATTTAGGATTCCCTCAAATGGGCTAAACTATGCACGGTACTAATTAATTATATTTTCTGGAAAAACCTTATTAAGCAATTAACGTTCAAGCAAAATATATTATTATAATTATTTATAACTTTGCTTGAACGTTTAAAATCTTTTCACATTAAATATTCATTGAAATCTGCATGCGGTGAAAAGGGAGTGTAAGTAATTCCTATGTCACTGATGAGTAGAGGATGATGACGGTAGCGCCGTTTCCTGTGGGGGAGTCTCTTGCTGAAGCAGAAATAGGCTAGGCAGAGCAGACATACATACGTATATAATATAGCATCACGCCTGTGATCCCCGAAGGGGAAGGCAGAAGGGTACACACCAGTAGTTGTTTAAACACCTACAAAAATATTCTGTTGTACACCCACATTTCACCAATACGGTTATTAAGTTCCATGTAATAGGTAGTGAATCTATTGCCAACTACCGGGCACAATTCCAAACTCCGGGCTGCTACTGAAACTTTCCTAACAGAAACACTCAATAACACTTTGCCCGACCTAGGAAGGGTGCTGGGAGGTTAGGTCCTGTGTTTAATTCCCGAGTCAGGCAAAGGGTTGTTGTTAGTAGCAGCCCAAAGTTTGGAATTGTACCCGATATCATCATCATCATCCCCCTGCCCTTATCCCAATTTATTTGGGGTCGGCGCAGCATACCTATATCTGGCATGCTGCTTAAGTTTTGGCTATGTTTTATGACCGGCCGCCTGCTTGACGTCAACCCTCATTGGGGATGCTGTTGCTGGTGGTAACCGCCACCGATACGGTCTCCTTCTATCTAGCTATGTCACACCAAATTTTATCCATGCGCCAGGTTCTGATGTTATCCTAATAAATATCACACTTCACTAACCGGCTATATTGTACCCGATATATATAAATAAAGAAATAAACATTTATTGGAGACATACACACCTTACAATATACTTAACCTATACACACATAAGCATTGGATACACGACAAAATTCAAACAATAACAAACAACAGAATGCCGGTCTAGCACCGCACTCTCCTCCCCACTATTCGGCGCTCGCGTCGCCGATGGCAGTCGCCTTACCACATGTTACATGGGACTTTTTAAATTGGCATTAGTCAAATATGAGTGTAAAACAGTACACTTCTGTCTAATCGTTTGAAGAATACAGCCGTACTGCTATGAAACATCTTAATATTACTGCAGAATATTTTTTCTAAGTCCAAATATATATAAGATGAACTTGAAAGTGAGAACAAACCCAATTATTTTACTCTTTCTTTACCCTAAATGCAAATTTAATGAGCCAGCATCATCAATAGATTGTACTACATTACACCAATTAACATTTCGTTCCACGTAAAAATCATACTAACATATTGTTTTGATGCGTCAAAATTGAAAAATTATGCAAAGTTTTAGAGCCACGAAACAGGCAGAAAAGGCTTATCGCTGCAAAACGCTAAATGGCATGAACCTGTAAGACTCTTCTAGGCATTACAATATAATTAAGAATCCTTAAAGTAAGCAAGTTTTACGGTAAATTTAGACCCTTAGAATTCGCTACGCATGCATCAATGAGTTTAAAAGATGCATCACTACAAGGTACGAAGTCCTAACTTTTTTGCTTTTATGCTTTTGTTACTCAAAAATAAATACCTAATAAGTTTCCTACAGTCAATGTATTTTGCCAATAAATTATAATATTAGGATAAGCTAACTAACCTCTCAATTAAATAATTACTACATAAAAGACTATCATAGCGTTATATGATTACATCGTCACTGCGCCTTTTACTAAGTAACACCAAAGCGATCAAGAAGATTTCGTCGATCGTTTAATTTGTTAGCAAAGAAAACCCTTTAGCATTCTTCTTAACTTCAGAAGAAAGTTCCCTAAAAACAAACTCTTAGATTTTAATCGGTAGGAACTCGGCACAGCTTCCATGATGCATATTCCTTACACGAAAAACAAAATACATAGAAGGTTCACATGTATTTGTTGTTCATACGGACAACATTCAATCCACCCCAGCTTATACAATGCTAAAATTACTCTCTCTTGCCTCCCGCTTCCGCTCTTGGGACACGCATATTTTGTGGCCGGACTCTAAAACAACAAGCAACAGTTAGGCGAAACATCAAAGATGTTAGCAACTGGGTTGAAACGATGTAAATTAACCTTTATATTTCAAACAGTAATGCTTATAATCGGAATATTGATCACCATAATAATTATTAATACCATACTAAAATTTGTTAATAGTTTTTCAAAAATATATAAAACTTAAAATCGTTATTGTAATTGGTTGGAAGTCTCGTTCAAAATGACACAAAGACCGATGTCTACATCTTGGAATCTATCACTATTAATATAAGGTACCGTGCTTTTCACACAATATAATTTATTGAAGTATATACTAATCCTGAAAGTAGTTTGTTCAGAATCAGTAACAGAAACGATTTTAATCATTTTTATCCCATGTTATGTTTTGTCGAAATATTAATTGAACACAGTACGCCACCTTCCAGATGCTTGGACTTTGATAGTTTTCATTTGATATTTTCAAATTGTTGATACAGCTTCTTTACAAACGAGGAGCACATGCACCTCCATCTATGTACGTGTACAAAAAGCACACACACAAACACACACACACACACACACACGCACACACACACACACACACGCACACACGCACACACGCACACACGCACACACGCACACACGCACACACGCACACATGCACACACGCACACACGCACACACGCACACACGCACACACGCACACACGCACACACGCACACACGCACACACGCACACACGCACACACACACACACACACACACATGAACACGTGATACATTTAATGAAAATGTTTCATTCGTGTCTCGGTTTCAGTTTCTAGTCATTCATATACGTAATTTGTGATGCTACTGAGGGGCTTGTGGCAAAATAACAAATAAACGTATATACTTATCTGTGAATAATAAAGAAGTCATACCAAATATTAAATTTACTATTTATGTATATTATTGTTAGTTAATTAAAAAAAAAACTACTGGTATAATAGGAGTAAGAGAGAGAGAAATTCGCAGAACTAGATGAGCGAGCACCAGAGCCTGTCCTGTCACGTGCTAATGATGATTGTAATGATTTTTATGCAAACCGAAACAAATGTTATTAGAATTATTAAAACACTAGCTGGTGCCCGCTACTTCGGCTGCGTGATTAAAGGTAGCCTATGTCCTTCCCCAAGATACAATCTATCTCCATGTCAAATTTCATAACGATCCGTTCAGCCGTTTAGTCATGAAAAGGCAACAAACAAACAAACAAGAGTTACTTTCGCATTTATAATATTAGTATGGATTACTCTATTTCCATTTTCAGATTCTATTTTCCTGTCAGCAAATCTATATAATAAATAAAATAAAAAATGTATGCTGTTAGTTGTTAAGCTTATATTTTGAGAACAGCTGGATCGCTTAGGCTAATTATTGGCTAAAATAATCATAATAGTCCGAATAAGGATCTCTGACAAAGAAAAATTTGAAAAGTTACCCCTTAAATTAGAAAATTCAGGAAAAACTGAGCGTGCATTTTACCATGGGATTTCGGACAGCATAACGTTTGTCTGGTCAGCTAGTCACCGAATAAAAAGAGGTAACAATTTAACCAGAACTGACGCTCTGACTGATAGAAAGTTTAACAAATCGTTAACATAATAGTTTACTATCGGTGCCATAAGCATAACCAATACATAAGATATATTACCAGTTATGTAAACTATTTGCTCAAAAACCCAAAACCGGACAGCCTCAAAAAGTTAATACATAACCGACACTTTCTGTGCCATGGGCGGCGGTCACACCGTGGTGTAACAGATCTGAAAATCAATGAGAGCACTCATTATTTATTTTTGAAATTCGACTGTTAGTTCCATAGTTAATTAAGCGCCTCGTTGGTCACGTGGTCCCAAGCGCGACTGCTGAGCATGAGGTCCTTGCTTCGATTCCCGGGTCGGGCAGTGTTTATGGTTTTTCTATTAAAAATTTTCGATAGCAGCCCGGAGTTTGGAATTGTGCCTGGTAGACGGCAATAGTCTACCTATTACACTGGGACATAATAACATCGATGGTAAAATGTGGATGTACACCTCTGCCTACTCCTTCGGGGAATACAGGCGTGATGCTATGTTATGTTATGTAATTAAGCGCGTTTAAACTCTACAGCTTTATTTAGTATAGATGTTATCAATAAAGTGTGGCATTTAGTGGGTAACTACATAAGGCGCCTAGTGAAAGTCTATGTCTGTGGATGCAAATAAATACAATATCTTCTACTACTACCAGAGAAACGGACTACGATCGTTGTTACGTGTTAACGGACTATGTTCGGTGTGATAGAGTGCCGGGTCAAGCGTACCGCCAGTGATTATCGAGCAGCCTTACTCACTCGGGCAAGGACGTTGTAATATTAGCAATCTACGGAGTGACAGGTGACAGTGTTGAGTAATAGCTGGGGCCCTTTGGTATTATTAAAACACCGTATCTCCTTGTCCGAGCTTCGGAGGGGTCTCGATATGAAATTATGGTCACATATCCTCATACCCATCGGTTTAACTTCTACCGATTTATCTGTGCCGCTTTTATTTTGCCACAAGCCCCTCAGTAGCATCACAAATTACGTATATGAATGACTAGAAACTGAAACCGAGACACGAATGAAACATTTTCATTAAATGTATCACGTGTTCATGTGTGTGTGTGTGTGTGTGTGTGTGTGTGTGTGCGTGTGTGCGTGTGTGCGTGTGTGCGTGTGTGCGTGTGTGCGTGTGTGCGTGTGTGTGTGTGTGTGTGTGTGTGTGTTTGTGCTTTTTGTACACGTACATAGATGGAGGTGCACACACGCACACACGCACACATGCACACACGCACACACGCACACACGCACACACGCTCACACGCACACACGCACACACGCACACACGCACACACGCACACACGCACACACGCACACACACACACACATGAACACGTGATACATTTAATGAAAATGTTTCATTCGTGTCTCGGTTTCAGTTTCTAGTCATTCATATACGTAATTTGTGAGGGGCTACTGAGGGGCTTGTGGCAAAATAAAAGCGGCACAGATAAATCGGTAGAAGTTAAACCGATGGGTATGAGGATATGTGACCATAATTTCATATCGAGACCCCTCCGAAGCTCGGACAAGTTGTCAAACGAAGATCTATGACAGTAATTCCAGGTAGTCAGGTGCCTGAAAGTCTGATAACCAGTCTTACCAGAGTTATCCAGTTGCTATAGGTTGCCTCCACAACCTATAGCAACTGGGTAACTCTGGTCTAGATAGACAGCCACTGTATGTCAAATACTGATCTAAAGCTGCATCCGCTTCTTCCTATCGTATGGTTGATGAAAAACCTAGTGTTATAGTTTAAACTACCCGTAGGTCTCTGACATGACGTTACACACCATCGAGAATATCTCTCAGGTGTGCTAGTTTCCTCACTATGTTTTACTTCACTATTTTTAATGAAGTAATAATGATTAAAGATAAATCTTTGAAAAGTATTAACGCGTGCGAACTCTAAAGTTATAATATTAAATGGAAAAAGAATACGGTCGCGAGCACCTGTATAAGAACTGAATAGATACCAATGACGTCACCAAAAGACGTGTTAAAATGTGGAAGAAGAATTCACGGTAGAGATTTCAGAAGTCGAGATGGCTTAGTGGTCAGAGCGCCTGGAGTATTTATCGGGGAGGCGCAAGTAATAATGAATTTATAATACGCACATGACTTCGAAACCTTTGACTTGTCAGTCTAACTGTCATATCATTAGGCGGTGCATGCATTCGCTGAAAAGTAACATATAAAGTCAAAATACAGTAACGTGTCTCTTAAACTCTGTAACCAAAGGGCCCCAGCTATTACTCAACACTGTCACCTGTCACTCCGTAGATTGCTAATATTACAACGTCCTTGCCCGAGTGAGTAAGGCTGCTCGATAATCACTGGCGGTACGCTTGACCCGGCACCCTATTACACCGAACATAGTCCGTTGACAAGTAACAACGATCGTAGTCCGTTTCTCTGGTAGTAGTAGAAGATATTGTATTTATTTGCATCCACTGACATGGACTTTCACTAGGCGCCTTATGTGGTTACCCACTAAATGCCACACTTTATTGATAACATCTATACTAAATAAAGCTGTAGAGTTTTTGAACGCGCTTAATTACATAACATAACATAGCATCACGCCTGTATTCCCCGAAGGAGTACGCAGACGTGTACATAATTGTACACCCACATTTCACCATTGCTGTTATTAAGTCCCAGTGTAATAGGTAGCCTATTGCCATCTACCGGGCACAATTCCAAACTCCGGGCTGCTATCGAGAATTTTCTAATAACACTTTGCCCGACCCGGGAATCGAACCCAGGACCTTAAGCTCAGCAGTCGCGCTTGGGACCACGTGACCATCGAGGCGCTAATTAACTCTGGAACTACTCGTAACAGTCGAATTTCAAAAATAAGTAATGAGTGACTACTCTCATTGATTTTCAGATCTGTTACAGCACGGTGTGAACGCCGCCCATGGCACAGAAAGTGTCGGTTATGTATTACTTTTTGAGGCTGACCGGTTTTGAGGTTTTGAGCAAATAGTTTACATAACTGGTAATATATCTTATGTATTGGTTATGCTTATGGCACCGATAGTAAACTATTTTGTTAACGATTTGTTAAACTTTCTATCAGTCAGAGCGTCAGTTCTGGTTAAATTGTTACCTCTTTTTATTCGGTGACTAGCTGACCAGACAAACGTTATGCTGTCCGAAATCCCATGGTAAAATGCACGCTCAGTTTTTCCTGAATTTTCTAATTTTAAGGGTAACTTTTCAAATTTTTCTTTGTCAGAGATCCTTATTCGGACTATTATGATTATTTTAGCCAATAATTAGCCTAAGCGATCCAGCTGTTCTCAAAATATAAGCTTAACAACTAACAGCATACATTTTTTATTTTATTTATTATATAGATTTGCTGACAGGAAAATAGAATCTGAAAATGGAAATAGAGTAATCCATACTAATATTATAAATGCGAAAGTAACTCTGTTTGTTTGTTTGTTGCCTTTTCATGACTAAACGGCTGAACGGATCGTTATGAAATTTGACATGGAGATAGATTGTATCTTGGGGAAGGACATAGGCTACCTTTAATCACGCAGCCGAAGTAGCGGGTACCAGCTAGTGTTTTAATAATTCTATTAATGTTTCTTTCGGTTTGCATAAAAATCATTACAATCATCATTAGCACGTGACAGGACAGGCTCTGGTGCTCGCTCATCTAGTTCTGCGAATTTCTCTCCCTCTTACTCCTATTAAACCAATAGTTTTTTTTTTTTAAATTAACTAACAATAATATAGTTAAATAGTAAATTTAATATTTGGTATGACTTCTTTATTATTCACAGATAAGTATAAACATTTATTTGTTGTCAAATTACAAATTACACAACAAACAAACAGTTGCGTCACTCCAGTATAATAACAATGACGTAAGTTGACGTTATTGGGAACCGATCATCTGCATTAAAAATGTGTGAGATCATCATCATCCATAAGCTGACTTGTTCCACTGCTTAGCTTAGGCCTCTCTCTGCTTAAGACAATTGCCACGTCTTGCACGTCTTGCCACGTCTTGCACGTCTCATCTTTATCACGAGAAATTAATGTGGTTAAAGAAATGTTTATAAACACCCAAATTTCGCATGAATGGCGTTATGAAGTCCCATGTAATAGGTGGCAATACAAATTGTGTCAGTCCAAAACCCTGCTACGACAACCGCATTGTCAGTAGCATCCATGAGGTCATTTAATGTGCAGGTATCAGGGTACGCAGGGCACGATATCAAGTGTCCCATCATCTACGGAACAGTACCACACCTGCACTCAAGGTTGGAATCTTTTATGTATCCCCCTGAGCAGGTTTTGCTTACTTGGGCAAACCTGAGCCCGAAGTCTATTTAAAGACTTCCAGGACATCCAAGGCAACTTATGCTTATCCTGCTAATATTATGAATGAGAAACTTTGTGAGGAAGGATAGATGTTTGTTACCCTTTCACGCAATAATTACTGAACGGATTTGGATGAAATGTGGCACACAGATAGTTTATAATCTAGATTAACACATAGAATTTCAGACTGGACCCAATTCTAAAGTCTACGCAGACGAAGTCGCGAGCAGAAGCTAGTTCATTATATATGTTTAATTCACCTTTGTGGAAGAGAAGCCAAATAAATCGTTTGATTATTTCCATCCACCGGGCACAATATTTCCTAACAGAAAACCATTTTGTAATGTTTTATTCCTGACAGAGAGCAAGGTTCTCAAGGCTTGAGGATGCGTTGCGCTGGCAGGAAAGGGAACCGTGTTTTATTCCCCATATTACTGCTGTGACAATTCCTCTTACAGGGTTCACAGGGCTTACAGGAGAGCCTGTGATACCCCTGTTGTTGTAGGTATCCATTGACTATAATAACCGCTTACCATCAGGCGGTCCATACGCTAGTTTGCCACTTTAGTGATATAAAGAAAACAAATGCCATTTTGACTCGCGCAACGAGGGTTTCGGTAAAATTTAAACAACTGAAGCTCATAAACTATGAAATCATTGAACATTGCTCTAAAGAAAGATAATTCTTATTGATGGTCAGACTTAACTTTGCAGTTGAAAAAAGCAAGTAATATTGTATGGGTTCTTTCTTTCCTTTTGAGGATCGGACCTTAAAGATACTAACCGACCACTTCATGAGGGAACTTAAAAATGTACAATTTTTAACTCTGCGCTCAAGAATAAAGTTTTATGTAAAATTTTTGAAGCATCTCATTATCTGCCTAGCCTTTTCCCAATTACATTGGGGTGGGCTTCCAGTCAAACTGGATGCAGCTTCATACCAGTATTATACATAGAGCGACTGCCTATCTGACCCCCACAACCCAGTTACTGAAGAATACGATATTTCGTGGTATGACTGGGAAGCAAAACAAAATTAACATCTAACAAAAGGAAATGCTGTGATGTCATTTCTGTAGTATTAAATATTTTTCATTGTCTAGTTTAGTGCAAAAGGCCATTACAAGATTGTTTAGATCTAGTTTCTTATTCTGTATAGTTTCGATTAATATCGACTATAAAAACTGATTATTCCGATGTAATTTTCTATGGATATAATCATTCGTTTACATATTTTTATTCATACATTTCGTCATTTCCATAGACACCGGTCTGTCTGACCACTATTATAATGTGACCACACCTATCTTCAACAAATAATCCAAGCTTATATTAATATGCTTTACATAATTATTTATAGAGTATTGTCATAGGTCAGGCGAAGCAAATCTTATAAACTTATGAATGCAAATTAATACAGTTTCTAGCTACTTCCACAATATTGAGGATAGTCATGGAATTACTTGTGCACCGCCGTCCCGCCCGCGAATATATGCTCATGCGCTAGCGGTGAAAAAAGGCGGTAATTCAGACACAAATATCTAAACATACAAACTTTCACATTAGTAATATTAGTACGAAGTAGGTTATCACTTAAAATCGCGAAGGAAAATCGTGAGCATACCTAAGAGCACACCAATATTCTCAATGGTGTGTTTTTCCAATTACATTGGGGTCAGCTTCCAGTCAAACTGGATGCAGCTTAATACCAGTATTTTACTTGGAGTGACTGCCTATCTGACCTCCACAACCCAGTTACTGGGTAACACGAAATCTCGTGGTATGACTGGTTGTCAGACTTTCAGGCTTCTGACTACCCGTAACGGCTGTCATAGATCTTAATTTGACAACCGGGACCGACGGCTTAACGTGTTCTCCGAGGCACGGAGGGGTATCGGTATGAAATGATGGTCACCGATCCACAGACCGACCGCGGTAAGCGCAGCTTAACCTCGATAGATCGATCTATGCGGCCGTTACTTAGCCACGAGCCCCTCAAAAAGAAGAACATCAAGTTGATGCAACTAATAATGCAACTAAGCCATAACGGTATGAAACTCTTAGCAACATTTCCACAATTACAATTAGAAAAGGATCATCTAATACCTGAAACTCTGAGAACTAACCGTTGCTCCACAGTGTTGCCACAATTAAACAAATAAAATGGCTAAACAAACTGTAGAACGTTGAATTGCATGAATATTCGGTAGGTGTTTAATTAATTTTTCACACTGCAACACGCTCCTCTTTATACGTCACGCTGGATTATGTATAAAAAAAGTAAAAAAGACCTCCGAATAAACAGACAAATGTCTTTCGTAATTTTTTACAGACTGTCCATTGTTTTTTGTTTCTATTTTTAACTTATCTACATTTGGATCGTTGGTGTCGTTGTGGCCAATGGTTACAGGCCCGCCTCTTGAGTCACAAGTTATGGGTTCAAACCTGGCATGTACCAATGTAACTTTTACTTTTTTTTAGTTACTTTAAAACATCACAGATCACAGATGGTGAAAGAAACATCGTGAGGAAACCTGGACTGATGATCTGAAATCGCCAACCCGCAGCGAGCTAGCATGGTAATTAATGCTAGTGCCTTCTAGTATGAGATTTCCTAGTATGAGAAGAGGCCCTTGCACTGCAGTGGACAATTATGGGCTGATTACCTATGTTATGTTTATAGAAAGGACTATAAGGTCTACTTCATTGGTTTAGTAGACGCAAACGCTGTAGATGAGCGTGAGGTCTTCACATCAATTTCTGGATCGGCAATGTGGAATGTTATGTTTAGAATAGTGGCATTGGTTAATTATGTGTAAATAATAATACACCACTACCTAATTCTTTAATTAATAAAAGCATGATGCAATGTTTATGTTATGTACTATACTCCAAGATGAATATTGTGTCATCGGAAACAAAACATATGATGAACGCATTACACAAGCCTCACTATCATCTTTATCCATACCAATAAATAAAATTAAAGTGTCAGACTGTGATTTTAATATAAATGCCAAAACATAAATGAAAACTATGCCTAATCTTATAGGCCGTTTTTAGGATTTTTGAGTGGCTGTCGGCAAGTTCGAATAGGTTACTCGTACCTAGGGTTGCCAGGTCTTAAAACCAAAAAGCCGGACAGACCAGCCCATTTATCCGGAAATTTCTGTAAAAAGGCCGGACACCCTTATTCTTTTAGTCTTAGTTTAACACAGTACTTTTTTTTAAGTTAAACTTTTTTTATTTTATCGTTTAACATAAAATCTTCAAGCCTAACACAATCCCGACAGGCCGAACTCCGTCAGATTTGTCCGGACATGCAACCAAAAAGCCTATGTCCGGCTTTATCCGGTCGCCTAGCAACGCTACTCGTACCCAGTGGTGTAGCTAGTGCTAATCTTTCGGCTCAGCCGCGTACAGAATTATACGTTGTACCTAACAATAAAAATCTATTGTGTCTGCTAATGAGCGAGGCAACAGATTAAGGGGCCCTGTATCAAAATTTACTCGGGCCCCTATTATAATTATACCTAACATTAGCGACCTTTTGCCTTCACAGTAAAGACGTTGGGGCCTTGTGGCTCAGGCCCCGTATCATAAATACGGGTGTTACGACGGTAGCTACGCCCCTGAGTCGTACCTTCCAGCTTCTGCTCGCAACTTAGTCTGCGCGGACTCGAGAATTTTATCGAACCGGGATAAAAGGTGTCCTGTGTTAACACACATAATCCAGCTTATAAATTATCTGTGTGCCAAATTTCATCTAAATCCGTTCCTCACAAACTTTCGCATTTATAATATTAGCAGGTCAGGATATATGTATCTACTTGTTGTCCCAGTACAGCGCGAACGAGAGTCGAGGGCACAGCAGAATCAAAAATATACTAAAATCATTTAATTACCGTAATTTTCGCGGTTACACATCGATAGTTTTGCAAATCAAAGTTACCGGAGAATGTAAGCACCTACCTAATAAAATTTCTTTCACAAACTGGTTTACGTAACCATGAAAATTTTAAGGATCGTACGCGATCCGATTGCGAGTTGCGATGTTATAAATCGATTTGTTTCAGTGACCGATGCACGTGGCCTTATACATTCCATCGGCGTCGGTAATCGATTCTAATCGTAAAAGTAACATTCGCTTTCCAATGTCGGGGAAAAATTATGATTTATACTTATTATATTGTTGTGCTTATTTTCACTTGATGTGAACTGATTTCTTTTGTTTTCTCTGCTCCTTAGATAAGCAGTTCGACCTTCTTTCTCGGCGATTTTCCATATACCTACATCATCATCCCAATTTGTACTGGTTCGCTTCGTACGCGGTAATGCGTTTTAAAAATTGATTATATCAATACTTGTTACTATTTACATGTAACTATGTATGTTGGCTATACTTTTTTCTATACCTTCTAAGCACCTGTTGACCACCTGACGCTCTGATCTCATCAAACGTCTAATCGCACTGTTACCGTGCATTTTTTTTTTCTTTTTTCTGTAAAGAATTTACCCTTCTTCAGTAAGCTTTCCAACCCTTTTAGGGTAGAGTCACCACCTAGTAGTAGGTACCTAACTGTTCCAATAAATTAATTATTTTATTGTCCAATTACTTGAGCAACATCGTGTCATGTAAGTAAGTACCTATAACCAAAACACGTAACAGTTACACACAAGTTATAATTATTGTGCTGAGATGTTACCCTCATCCTACCACCACTTTTTCTACATGTCAAAGGTTTGCTGGTAGAAAACTTAATGTTGAGTTAAACTCGCCTTTGTACATGACGTTACAAACTGGAATGTTTTATGTAATTAACTACTTTGTGTAAAATAAAGAATATAAGAACAAAAATATTTCAGCAAAAGAACAAATAATTATTTTCTACGGAATCATAATTAATGTACTTAGGCCTTAACATGTATAATTACATTTATTTAAATATTTAAAAAAATATAACTAACTAACCTTTTTTTTATCTCACTACAATCCATCATGGATGCTGTGCCGGACTCCTAACGGGGTCCCTTGATACCAGCTGCATTTGCCGCAACCCCGAAGTAAGCGCATAATTATAATACATGCTAGTAAAAATATAAAAAACTATCGCCACAAGGCTACAAACTATAATTTCCCTGAAGGCGAATCGTCACGTGCGCCCGCACTCGAGCGCACGCGCATGCGAGTCCTCGATCTTTGACTGTGTGCACTGTGCGCTGACACCCACAAGGTCACGGAGAATAAATAATTATACACTACCTAGCATATAGCATATACTGAAGAAATCGAAAACAATGTTTTATAGGTACCTAAATGCAAGTTTGTGCACAAGATAATAAAATAGCTACACCAATCTAGGGTTGCCATCTCTAAAATGTCCCAACCAGGACAAAAAGTGTGAAATCCCGGATTTTGGAGCTTTAAACCCTCAACAGTGCTTTTGAAATTACTCAGTACAATAAATAATCATTTTAGTAACTTAATTTAATTAGTAATAACTAAACTTTTAACAAAGAATTAGCAGTCTTACATTTTAGACGTACTGATTTCAGCCGCGTATTTTCGGTAGATGTGTCAGCATCGTAAAACCCTAAGACTACAAATGAAATCCCGCCCGGACGCTCCCCGAACGCCCTCTTGACTAGGAGAAATCCGGGGAAACTCGGATGGATGGCAACCCTACACCAATCTTGTATTTTAACCCATTGAGAGGCACTAGACGCTTAGAGACGTCATAAATTGGTTATGTTTTTCTGTTTTTATCTTTTATTTTGTTAAGTATTTATTTTTTGTCTTCACCTGTGCTTCAAGTAACGTAATCGGCGTGTGGTTGTTTTATTTCAAGTTAATGAAATAAATAATTAACAATCAAATTTATATTGTCTAGTCTAGCGCCCCTCAATAAATTAAATACATTAATAACTTTAAAACCTGATCAAATATCAAAAATTGTTTGATTACATATTCACACATCTAGAGCTACTAAATTTAAAAATAAAACCTTTTAAAATGAATCGAGGCAACTAAAAGAAATATGATATATACTTAACAATTGTATCTATTGTATAAATAATATTATAGACTTAGGACGATATATCTAATATTTTAATGTTTTTTTTTTTGTATGTTACTGGTTACAGCCCCAATCGGATGACATAATTTTGATAACCGTATTAATCATCTCATAATTGACGACACATTTATCGAAGTTTTCTTATATAAGAACGTTGCCTCCACTACAAATTTCTTCCTGTATTGTGGGTGCGTTTACAGATACAGTCTCACATGCACACACCAGACCCGGAACAACTGTAGATACATTTTTTTTATCACTGTAGGATTCGTACCTGCGACACGCGGCGCAGCAGCCGGCGTCTCGACTTTTACGCCAACAGACGTCTTTTGTATTTTTATATATCTATATATTTATAACATTATTATTACAATAAATATGTAACTAATACCAAGGAGTAATGCATGTCTCGTTGCCAAAGTGTACACGGTTCACGGCCAGAAAAAAAATTGCGGAAATTTGAATCATTATATCATGAAAATTTTTACTTATTCTGTCCGTACTTTACATAGACAAGTAGACGTATTTAGTAGAATGTTCGTTTTTTTTTTTTTTTAAGCCATTATTATTAACTCTATGATTTCCGATTTATTCATAAATTAAAGAAGTTTGCTTTTTTTATCGTATGGTTAACAAACTACTTTGGGTTATATTGAAAACACCCCTAGGTCTCTTACAACGCTTTAAACGTTATTGAGAAAATCTCTGAACTGTGCTGAATTCCTCCTGACGTTTTATTCACCGTAATTCTGAACAAGTCGTTATTAATTTATAGCACGCGTATGACTACGAATAGTCAGTGGTGCGTGACTATTTACCGGATAGAAAAACCAGTAAAAAATAGGCTAATTTTCCCCGCTCTTTTGGTAAATACTAAATACCAAAAGAGCGGGTAAAATCACTTAAAGAATATATTGATTTTACTGACCATAAAATAGTTTTCCAAGCTATTTTGGTGGCGTTTTATATTCCAGAAAGTATACATGTTTATCAAACGGCCGTATGAAAACATTAACTTTATTGCTATAGGTATTCTTATATCAGACATGGGGTTCAAACCTTTAACTTGCCAGTCCAACAATCATTCCAGTGGACTATCCCTGCTATGACACCATGAGAAGGCTACGTTTGAATGACTATAATCCACGTGATCTTTAGTTAGAAGAAGCATGTTGCAATCCTCTTCGCGAATCAGCTCATCTAAGTTAGTGAACACAATAATTAGCTGTCAATTTCAAGATTCTCACAACGGTAAAATGAGGTAAATAGGGATTAAATGGAAATGATTTTTTAGAGTTTTATTTAATTAAAATAAATATTCCATTCGTCACATTATTGTAACGTCACTGTTGCCATCGATATTGTGACGAAACGAACAAAAAATAAAACAAATCACCTTTTTCCTTTTTTCCACCACATCCAACCCTGGATCCCTAATCACCTCATTGTCTCCGTTCGTAAAGAACAAAGTCGGAGAAAACAATGTTCTTATAGCGCATTTGTCAGGGTTTTATGACCAAAACCATGTTGCCAAGTAATTTACAATTGAGATGAGCTGGA
This sequence comes from Xylocampa areola, assembly GCA_935421205.1. Classification (NCBI taxonomy): domain Eukaryota; kingdom Metazoa; phylum Arthropoda; class Insecta; order Lepidoptera; family Noctuidae; genus Xylocampa; species Xylocampa areola. The sequence continues at coordinate 21,610,996 of OW285200.1, read as the reverse complement.
CTACAGGACAACAGTGAAGGTTGGACATTCACATTTCGCCCTGCTGTCATGACATTTTAATTTAATTCAAGCCGGAAAAATCCTTTTTTATTTTTTATTAAGTCACTTCCTCGTCGGTCTAGTGGTCCCAAGCGCGACTGCTGAGCAGGAGGTTTTGGGTGCGATTCCCGGGTCGGACAAAGTGTTATTGAGTTTTTCTGTTGGGAAAGTCTCAGTAGCAGCCCGGAGTTTGGAATTATGCCCGGTTGATGACAATAGGCTCACCACCTATTAAATGGGACTTAATAACAGTGTAGTGGCCTACATAGTAGCATACGTGCGGCCGGGACGGAGCGCAGCCGCGCACTGAGACAGCTACGGCGGCATGCGATGTCCAAGGTGCACCGGCCTGCGCGCGCGCCGTCCGCGACAACGTCCCTGCGCCGAGTCATCTTAGATACTAAGCAGGAAGCTAACAAGTAGTAATTTATAACGCGCCTGTTTGAATACGCGCAAGCGTTGTCCAATTACGAACGTTACGATACTGCACCGTGATTGGCTGTTCCTCGTTTTCTAAATCGCAAACTAGCCACCACTTGAATATGATATAAATGTATATCCGTAGGAACATTTTTGAATAAATAATGGTTAAGAAATCGTACACCAAGAGTTTTATTACATTGCGTCAAAGATCCTTAAAGTGGTGACCCCGCGTTGGAAAATGTTGAGCGAAGAAGCTGTTGAAGCGATCAGCATCAAGTCCCGCATTCCGCAGTTTTGGCGTGACAAGCCCCGCCTTTGGTTTGCTCAGTTTGAAGTGGTGATTGCCAATCAGAAGCTTGGAGATGAAGGAAAATTTGGACTTGTGGTCGCGAATCTTACGAAGCCTGAAGTGGAGCAAATCAGTGATATCATCATGGCTCCTTCAAAAACTGGAAGATACGAGGAAGTAAAGCAAAGGCTGGTGTCAGTATACGAGGAATCCGAAGGAAAACAGCTGCAACAACTGCTAAATGAAATGGAGCTCGGCGACCAACGGCCATCTCAGCTATTGCTCCGAATGCGAGACTTATCGGGAGACAAGATGCCTGATGCTACGCTTCGCATGTTATGGATTGGACACCTGCCAGCTTCAACTCGTGCTGTATTGGCGGTAAGCGAAGAATCCAAACTAGATTCGTTGGCTACCATGGCAGACAAGATGCACGAGCACATGAAGGAAGTAAACTCGGTGTGTTCCTGCCACAGTCAGCCTTCAACGTCACGGCAGCCAATAACGTCAGACCAAAATATCATCAGCATGATTGAAACCCTGACCAAGGAGGTAGCTGCGTTAAGAATGGATCGTGCAAGTCATTATGGTCGTCGACCACAACGTTTTAGGAGCCAATCACGATCCAAATCTAGGGATCGAGGAAATGGTTTGTGTTACTTTCATCGGAAATTTGGCAATCAAGCTTATCGATGCAGAAGTCCTTGCAGTTTTAAAAACAATACTCAGCCGGGAAACTAAAGAAGACTCAAGCTGTGGCGGTGGCTGAAGTCGATAACCTATCTACATACCGCCTATTCATAAGAGACGTTACAAGTGGACTACGATTCCTCGTCGACACGGGCGCAAATGTTTCTGTTCTACCCGCCAGTGCGAGTGAAAGAAAAAACCGGACTCCGAGCAACTACTTGTACGCAGCTAACGGAACGCAAATACCTACATTTGGCGAGCGAACTGTTGTTTTAAATATCGGCATAAGGCGTCCGTACAAGTGGCAATTTGTAATTGCGGCGGTCAGTAGGCCAATATTAGGCGCTGATTTTCTGCATCATCATGCACTCATGGTGGATCTTCAGGGACGACGACTGGTGGACCAGAAAACGAACATGTCAACAACCGGTATCATATCACGTACTTCTGAAGGAAGCATACGCACAATCGACGACAATCTTCCATATCACGACCTACTAGCCAAGTATCCAGATATTACAAGACCTAGTTCGGGGAAATTGTGCAACAGTGAAGTCGTACATTACATCGAGACTACTGGCCCACCGCTGTACGCGAAAGCTCGTCCTCTTGCGCCACACAAATATAACGCTGCCAAGGAAGAAGTACAATTGATGATGGACCAAGGCATCTGTCGCCCTTCGAATAGTCCATGGGCAAGCCCACTGCACATGGTATTAAAGAAAGATGGGAAATATAGGCTGTGTGGCGACTACCGCAGACTCAATGCGGTAACAATACCGGACCGCTATCCGATTCCACGACTGCATGATTTCACTTATAATCTGAAAAATAAGAAGATCTTCTCAAAAATTGATCTACAAAAAGCGTATTATCAAATAAGTAATAGAGAAGAAGATATAAAGAAAACAGCCGTTATCACTCCATTTGGCTTGTATGAGTTCACGAGAATGTGCTTTGGGCTAAGAAACGCCGGCCAGACCTTTCAACGTCATATCGACAATGTGCTGCGTGGTATTCCTGTTTTTCCATTTGTCGACGACATTTTGATAGCCTCTATAAACGAAGAAGAACACAGGAGAGATCTCAAAGAAGTATTTCAGCGACTCAACGACAATGGTTTGCAAATTAACGTCGCTAAGTGCATTTTCGGTCAACCCAAACTCGATTTTCTGGGATACACAATAAGCTCAGAAGGCATCAGTCCGACAGAGGAAAAGGTCGAGGCGATCAAATTGTATCCACTACCAAACACCGTTCAAGATCTTAGACGATTTGTTGGGATGTTAAACTTTTACCGTTCAAATATACCGCATGCGGCTGAACATCAAAAGGAATTGAGCAAATATTTTCACAACGCCAAAAAGAACGACAAAACAAGGATTGAATGGAGCGAAGCGGCGAAAATAGCTTTTAACCAGTGCAAACAAGATATACAAAACGCAGTCCTTATATCATACCCATCACAGAACGAGCCATTCGCCATCATGACAGACGCGTCGAATACTTGTGCTGGCGCAGTGATTCAACAAAACATTGATGGAAAATGGAAACCACTGGGATTTTTCTCCAAGAAATTCAGTGAGGCTCAACAAAAATACAGCACGTACGACCGAGAATTGCTGTCCATATATATGGCGATACGACATTTTCGTCGTGTGTTCGAGGGACGCGAATTAATCATTTATACGGACCACAAGCCACTGATTCATGCACTTACAGCGACCGGCAACAATGAAACACCACGACGCACAAGATACCTCGAATACATAGGACAATTCACATCCAATATTCAACACATCACTGGCAAGGACAACCAAGTCGCAGACGCACTCTCACGAATAGAAACAATAACTTGTCCAACACCTATTGACTACGACCAGTTATCAAAAAAACAATCCGAAGACAATGAGTTGAAAATATTGAAAAATACCGGAAAATATGTTTTCAAAAGTATCATCGTACCTAATTCAACCACGCAGATAATATGCGAGATGTCAACAAATTCTGCTCGTCCATATTTACCTCATGAATTCCGAAAAACTGCATATCAAGCGATTCACGACCTTAGTCACCCTGGAATAAGGGCCACGAGGAAGCTAATCACTGCCCGCTACTTTTGGCCTTCGATGAATAGCGACGTAAACAACTGGACTCGAGCCTGCGACCCGTGCCAGCGAGCGAAAGTACAACAACACACAAAATCACCTATAGCCAGCTTCAAACAAACGAATCGACTGGAGCATGTTCACATCGACATCGTCGGCCCGTTACCTACATCTAATGGATATCGATACTTGTTGACGATGATAGATCGGGCTACCAAATGGCCAGAAGCTTGCCCTCTGGAAGAAATTACCGCTGAAAAAGTCGCTAGTACATTCTACGAATTTTGGATAGCTAGATTCGGTTGCCCAGTAACGATAACTACCGATCAAGGGAGGCAATTTGAATCAGAATTATTCAAGAAGCTAATGTATCGTATGGGAATACATCGAACTCGGACCACTGCTTACCACCCACAATGTAATGGGATGATAGAACGTTGGCACCGAACGCTCAAGACAGCACTCACCGCAAGACTTCAAACATCGACATGGTCACAAGAATTACCTACTGTGCTATTCGGATTGCGAGCGTCAATTAAAGAAGATATTGGGGCGAGCTCAGCTGAATTATTATACGGTCAAGCATTGCGATTACCCGGAGAATTTTACGAGGAATCATCAAGATCTAATGATACGACTTCAAGCATTATGCATAAGTTAAGCGAAGCATTTAAGAAAGCACAGGCGCAGCGGAAATCTAATGACCATCGAGCCACGTTTATACATGATGAGTTACATAAATGCTCACATGTATATGTACGTAATGATGCATTGACCAAGCCTTTGACACCAACATACGACGGTCCGTACGAAGTTCTCAATCGCAAGGATAAATATTATACTATACAGCTACGTAACAGATGTGCTAATATAACCGTCGATAGATTGAAGCCTGCATTTCGATTGAACATGGAGTCAGAAGCAGCAACGGATACATCAGCACCTACCTACGCGTACATCACCAAATCAGGAAGAATATCCAAACCCACTGTACGCTTCAGCTAGCGGGGAGTAATGTAGTGGCCTACATAGTAGCATACGTGCGGCCGGGACGGAGCGCAGCCGCGCACTGAGACAGCTACGGCGGCATGCGATGTCCAAGGTGCACCGGCCTGCGCGCGCGCCGTCCGCGACAACGTCCCTGCGCCGAGTCATCTTAGATACTAAGCAGGAAGCTAACAAGTAGTAATTTATAACGCGCCTGTTTGAATACGCGCAAGCGTTGTCCAATTACGAACGTTACGATACTGCACCGTGATTGGCTGTTCCTCGTTTTCTAAATCGCAAACTAGCCACCACTTGAATATGATATAAATGTATATCCGTAGGAACATTTTTGAATAAATAATGGTTAAGAAATCGTACACCAAGAGTTTTATTACATTGCGTCCAAGATCCTTAAAACAGCATTGGTGAAATATGAGTGTACAATCTGTAAAACTGTGTACACCTCTGCCTACCCCTTCGGAGAATAAAGGCGTGCTGCTATGATGTTTTATTGAGTCGTTTTGTTTCCAAAACATAAACTAAACACTTAATTAAGCTGTTGCGTCAGTCATTAGCAGACACAATTGATTTTTATTGTTACAACGTACAGATCTGTACGTTACTGAGCCGAAAGGTTAAAAATGTTGACCCATTTTGTTGTAAGTATTTACTGTATAGTTATGTATGTGCATCTAATCTAATAGTTGGCACAGTAATATGAATAATCAGGTTGTTAGTCAAAACACGCCTAAATATCGTGATGACGTTACTAGTAATTATAAGTCTTAATCTTTAGGTTAACACTGTGGTGTCACCGCGTTGGTTTCTATAGTTAGCGCGCACGCATTAAGTTAGTCGTCTTTGCACGCGACGCTCGCATCCACCGTCTGTGTTTGTGACGAAACGAACAAAAAATAAAACAAATCACCTTTTTCCTTTTTTCCACCACATCCAACCCTGGATCCCTAATCACCTCATTGTCTCCGTTCGGAAAGAACAAAGTCGGAGAAAACAATGTTCATAACGCATTTGTCAGGGTTTTATGACCAAAACCATGTTGCCAAGTAATTTACAATTGAGATGAGCTGGACTACAGGACAACAGTGAAGGTTGGACATTAGTCAACACGATACTTTCATTATAAAATTTGCATGAAGCAAGGTTTCAGACCACCCACGTGTTAGAGTTGAGGTGTTTGTGAAAACTCTTTTTCTTGGCATAATGCTGGCTATTACATAGCCTATACTGCCGCCGCCACCGCCTCCGCGCGCTATCCGTTTTTTTGTTACCGAGCTGTATATTCTAAACAATAATGGCGTCTGCAAGTAAAATGTGTGTCTGTAAACGCACCACGATATAAAAAAAAACATCTACGGTTAAATAAAAATAATTTCTAGCCACTTGAAAATTTATTAAGTGCTCTATCATGACAAATTATAAACAAAAGAATAATGTCGTTCCTTAAGAAAAACATAATTATACCAAATAATCTTAATATTAACAATAATAAATAATCTCCACTTAATCGGAAACAGTTTGAAAAATTAATAACTAAATATATCTACATATTATTAATATGATATTCTTCGCAAAATAATCCAATTTACGAAGAACATCGTGATTACTGCTCTTATAATTTTTTTATACGCGTCTAACGTGGAAACCGCACCGGCCGGTTACATCGATCGCGGATTAACTTGAACAAGGATTAAATTCAGATTAATATTGACGCGTCGGTCGGCGAGGCGGAGTTGGTCAGTTGGACTGGTTGGAGCATTTGTTGATTTTTGTGTCATTCGGTTCTTGCGTAAAGTGCGTTCAAAATACATAAGTCATAATCTGCACTTATTTAGAACTCTTTAGAACTTCTTTTTTAGTTAGGTATAATACTCTTAATCTTAATACTTAACGAAGTTCTTAAACTTTATGTTACTTGCACGTACATTTTTTTACTGGCAAGTTTTCATGACTATATTTTTTGCGGTATGCAATAAATCATCTCATTCGTTATCTTTAGTAGTTGTAAGTATGTAGTAACGTAATCTGCCGTCTAACAACAAAAACCTTCTACAAACATACGGCACACACAATGACGTTTGTGTCATTGAAGAAAACCGCAGATAATTTCGAAATAGCTTTTAACTATTAATTATAGTTGGAATATTCGAATTGAAATATATTTTGATTGTCATTTACGTAGATTGTCTATTGTTAGACAATGACGTCAGAGTACAGAGATTGTGTTATTAATAGCGTAATCACATTTCGCCCTGCTGTCATGACATTTTAATTTAATTCAAGCCGGAAAAATCCTTTTTTATTTTTTATTAAGTCACTTCCTCGTCGGTCTAGTGGTCCCAAGCGCGACTGCTGAGCAGGAGGTTTTGGGTGCGATTCCCGGGTCGGACAAAGTGTTATTGAGTTTTTCTGTTGGGAAAGTCTCAGTAGCAGCCCGGAGTTTGGAATTATGCCCGGTTGATGACAATAGGCTCACCACCTATTAAATGGGACTTAATAACAGCATTGGTGAAATATGAGTGTCCAATCTGTAAAACTGTGTACACCTCTGCCTACCCCTTCGGAGAATAAAGGCGTGCTGCTATGATGTTTTATTGAGTCGTTTTGTTTCCAAAACATAAACTAAACACTTAATTAAGCTGTTGCGTCAGTCATTAGCAGACACAATAGATTTTTATTGTTACAACGTACAGATCTGTACGTTACTGAGCCGAAAGGTTAAAAATGTTGACCCATTTTGTTGTAAGTATTTACTGTATAGTTATGTATGTGCATCTAATCTAATAGTTGGCACAGTAATATGAATAATCAGGTTGTTAGTCAAAACACGCCTAAATATCGTGATGACGTTACTAGTAATTATAAGTCTTAATCTTTAGGTTAACACTGTGGTGTCACCGCGTTGGTTTCTATAGTTAGCGCGCACGCATTAAGTTAGTCGTCTTTGCACGCGACGCTCGCATCCACCGTCTGTGCGCTCCGAATTTTTCGCGCCACCGCGAATTCCGTTTTCCGATTACAAACCTCTTTTCACCGCGTTTTTTAGTCTACATTAAAAAAGTAACTGTCAAACTTTTACCGCGAATTTTGTGTAGTGATGTGAATTTATTGTTCATGTGTATTTTAGTGTGTTATTAAAGTCGTGTGGTATGAGTCTGCGTATTTGAACAGGTGATGATAAGGCTTTATTACTTTTGCGGCTGATCGTGTTTTGATGGCAAGTCATAGATGGTGATCATTGGAGATTACACTTGACTTGATGGCTTGCAGTACTTGGATGCTAGCGGTCATTTTGTGCCTAATTTTCTTTTCATAGTTAAATGATACCGTGCGAGAAAAAAATCTTTATCAAAAAGATTTAGTCAGTAAAACTATAGTAATATCTTAGGTTTGCGCGATCACTACACATTATAATAAAACAACTTTTAACCGGTTTAATCGCGTGTATTATTGGTTTTTTGTTTTTCCTGACGTTTCGGACGCAGAACGTTAGACGTTGTGGTCGCAGGAGGTCTCAGTAAAACTATGTTATTTTTAAAAGTAAATCATAAAACATTCCTAAAACTTTAGCAGCATGCAATTTCAAACACAATAAGAAATTGGAAGAAGGATACATGCTGCTCCGACCACAAATAAATTGGGATAAGTACATGATGACAATAATTAAAAGTAAATATATATTTACTTAAATACATGACGGATGATAATAGAGATTCATAGAAGCCCATGTTGCCGAACCGAAATAGATTGGTATAAACAGAACAAAGATCATAATGTTGATTCATATTTACGTCGTTTTTACATTTCTTAACTTTTTTTTTACCGTGTTTTCGTATACATTTACATACGATAAAATATTAACTGCCAAATCATACGGAGTGTGTTCAATGATATTGTTTATCGCACTCCTTATCATTAAAAAGTTAAACTAAAGAGTTTTATCGCGTTATTTATAACATACACGCACATAAAGTAATTCATACTTAAAGAGTAGCTGTGTTTTCAGACATTTTCACGTAGATAGGTACAGTTATTTTTATGATAGGTTTATATGCATTTCGAAAAAAAAATTACATATCCGTACATACGTTTGCATTACTTAAACATTGCCCCACACTAGGAATTTCTTCCTGTATCGTGGGTGCGTTTACAAACATATAATCTCACAAGCACACACACTCCCAGACCCGGAGCAATTATCTGTAGAACGTTCAAATATTTGCTCCTTGTAGGAATCAAACCTGCGACACGCGGCGCAGCAGTCGTTCTCTCGACCACTGCGCCAACCCCGTTGTCGAAATAAATCTATAATTAATTTAAAAAAAAATACGTTTCTTCATCGTATCCCAAATAAATAACCTATCGTGTAATCTTCTCAATAATATACAGGCTGTAATGTAAAAAAGTGGAAACATTTTTAAGATAGGTTCTTCAAATGAAACTGAACAGTTAGGCCTCAGTAATACGAGTCTTCAGACAAAAATTAAAAAATTGTTGATCTCTCATACTAAAACCGTACGCAAGTTTAGAATTTTTTTTCTATGGTCAGTCATTTTTTTTTTGTTTTTTGACGCATGTTGCTTAGGCATAGTAGTTTAGTACCATTGGTAGAAACCATCTTGAAAATTTGTCAACTATTCTACCTATTCTTTTAACCTGTATAAAATAATTTTGTATCATTGTGTCTTAAGCCATATACCTGGTACTTCTAATGAACACATAACCGTTTTATCAATTTACTATTTTTCTACCAACAAAAATCCTAAGTAGGTAACTTTAATAACATAGTAACAGGCCTGTATTCCCCGAGGAGGTAAGCAGAAGTGTACACCCACGTTTCACCAAAAACTTTAATATTGGCAATATTAAAATTATATTATTATTGGGGCTAGAATAAGCTCTTCTCGAAAGCTTTTTTTAAAAAAAAAATATGTAGGTAGAAGGTACCTAGCTATAGGTACGTATAACTTTGAATCAGAATGAGGCTTTTATTTTCTACTATGCGTATTTTAAATAATAATGTTCATTTTCCTCTTGCATCTCATATTCACTACTTGGGGTTTTTTGAAAACCAAAATTCCTTCAACATTTTCCTGCCGTTATAAAAATATATGAGTTAAATTAACTCCAGCTTTCCTGGTATATTTTCATAAGGGCCAACACGAAAGTGACGACCACCGGTTGGCGCAGTAACCGAGTGTCCGGCTGCTGTGTCGCGTGTCGCAGGTTCGATTCCTACACGAAACAAATATTTGTATGATCTATAGATAATTATTCCGGATTTAGGTGTGCGTTCATGTGAGATTATATGTTTGTAAACGCACCCACGATACAGGATCAAAAAGTATTTTTCTAAATATTCATAAAAAATATATCCCTAGAATTCCTCTTGTAAAATCTTATCTTACTAATATTATTAATGCGAAAGTGTGTGAGAATGGATGGATGGATGGATGTTTGTTACTCTTTCACGCTATAACTTCTGAACGGATGTGGATGATAGATAGATAGTTTATAACCTGGATAAATAATGTTTAACCTGGCTGGACCTAATTTTGACACTCAGAGGAAGTTGTAGCCATAAACTAGTATTCAAATATTTTCTTACACAATCATGCATCAATTCATGACACAATACAGTTTAAAATAAACAATGTCAAACACCCAATTAACATTACAAGTTCAATTCGTTATCTGTGGTTTGTGGCACAGATAACAAACAAGTACTTACCTACCTAAGCAACTACGATATTATCAATCAAGTGCTGCTCATCCACAATCTATTAAGCACTTACATGCTCTGATTGCCATCACCTATCAAAGTGTGTTATAGCAATAATTTTAACATAAAACATATAGCATCACGCCTGCAATGCCCGAGGGTACCGGTAGAGGTGTACACAGTTGTAGAACCATCACATTTAACCTATTAGTTTTCAGCTATTAGAGGTGGTCAAGTCGACGCGTATATTTGTTTTTTTTTTTTATGTATGACCGCCCTTAACTTTTTACAGAGTCATACGATTGTAGTTATTGTTTTTTTTTTGTATAGGGGAGATTTCAAAGTTAGGCTCATATAAATTTGAAAAAAGATTTTTGATAATAGGAAACAATGAAACAGGGAATGATTCTAGTTTCACATGTAAATCGATTCTGTTGAAACTTTGCATATATTATGTTTTTTTAATGACACTATAACTTATTGAAAATTTGGAGTTAATCTGATGATAGAGACGAACGACAGTCGTATCCTATTATGTCTATTAATATCGGAATTCGGACGATTATTAATTTATGACAGTTTACAAACTATCGAAATCTCCTGCAAATAAATAACCAGCCTTTAACTGTCCCACTGCAGGGCAAGAGCCTCTTCTCACACAGAGAAGGCACGAGCTTAATCACCGCCTTAACTTGCCAATAGACAAGAAAAAATAGTATCAAACTGCCGTTTATACGTACATACTTAAATATACTGCTAAAAAAAAGGGTTATGCCCTTCCTTTTGGCTTTGCCGTAGTCGGGTAAAAAGATTTAGCGTCCCACTTGGCTAAGAAGTACTGACGATGTTCACTTTTTTATGTCATAAAGCAAATAGTAGTGATATCTTCCTCATCGCCCAAGCTAATGATGTGTCTACTAACTAGGCTAAGTCACTTTTAACTGAGAATAGATTGAAAGAAAGTGCACATTAAATACAGATACAGAGACCTACATATGCCATTTATAGAAGAAACCAAATGTTTTTTTTTTTCCATTTGCCACACACGTTTGTGTAATTAAAATAGATAGATAAACTTTATGGTTTTAGTATCGAAACTATTAAACGATGATTAAATTTCAATCTAGAAGAAATTTTTATGCTCTTAATTATGAATAGGTACTATTAGTCTAAAACAATTTGGGAATAACGCTCAGTATGTTTGTGTGTTAAATAAATTTATATTAATTTAATATACCTATAAACACAAATATAACCTACGTACATACAACAAGAAAAAGATATCATATTTTACAATTTTACCTATTTCTTTTTCTTAAATTATTTCCACAATCAAATGGAAAAATAAAAAACTACAAAAACAAATTGATGAAATGACCTTTGGATGAACAGGTCTTGTTTCTTATTGTTAACAAAAAATAGATGTGCACAAAACATAATAACACAAACGTTTTGACTGATTTGATTATATCATAAATAATCATAAATATATGAATTATATTAGTAACGAAAAAACAACTTTTATTATTTATTATTTGATATCATGAAAAAGTCTACATATATTACGTTAAAAATAAATTAAATACGGAATGCATACATTTTTTCCCCCGTAGTATGACTAGTTGCCAGACTTTCAGGCCTCTGACTACCCGATTTAGATTATTTTATTAGATTTATGACAACCCTAACGGCTGTCATAACTCTTAATTTGACAAACGAGACCGACAGTTACCGTACTCTCCGAGGCACGGAGGGAACTATCTCGGTATGAAATTACGGTCACCCATCCACAGACCGACCGCGGCAAGTGATTTTTAACCTCGTTCGATCGATCCGTGGCTATTACTTAGCCACGAGCCCCTCTTATTAAAATTCGAACTGCTTTTAAAACAAATGGATTTATTCGGCAATTCGGATGTATTCAGCCAGGACATATCCAGTAAAATATAACTAAAATATACGGACATTTATATAGTGTCAGTCTATTGAAGTTGATACGGTCAAGGACTCTGGGATAATGTCAAGTACAGTCAGCGTCACATAGATCTGCGTTCTTATTGGCTAACACCGTTACCAACGAATTGATGGTCACGTTGTAGCAGATTGCGTCGTATGTTTTTAACATTTTTGCTCATCATAGACAAGCTGTATCGTACAACGCAATGTACTACAAAGTGACCATCAATTCGTTGGTAACCGAGTTATATAGCCAATAGGTACGCTGAGCTTCCAAACTAGTCAAAAATATACAATGTGCTCTAGTTGCAGGTATCAACTTTGACTATTCTTAATTGTGAACATAATTTTGACCACTTTAAATGCATAAAATTAAACTTTCGCAAATATTAATATGAATAGTCTGGCTGCTTACACAATATTGAAAACTGATAGCTAAGATGTTTTGACCTCTACTTACAACAATTTAAACACTATGTTTGCTATTTTAAAATTGAATATATACTCTTCACATAATTTTCACTACTTTGACAGCTCAGATCTTTCTGGCGCTTACTGTACAATCTCGAGAAAAAATCAAGAAAGCGCGAATTATGTGTCCATGTTTTTTTATTTACACTTTTTTGTTCACCGTTGCCAATATATTACTTTTTTTTATCGTAATACCTTATGTTACCCGGGACAATGTAAGGATTCTAATGAAACCCCATACCTCGAAATCAATTCAGGCGTTTAGAAGTTATGGTGGAATAAAGAAAGTCCCAAACATACTTACATATATGCATCAACCCTCGTTTTTAGGCAGTCGTTTAATAATACAAACCTGCGTAATTATGTACCTTGTACCGTGCAGTCGCAACTTTTCACAATTAATTTGACACTTTAACAATATTCATTGCGTTGTTCCAGTCGTTGGCATGATGGATATTCAAAACATTCGGGGCAATGAACATTGTTGTGATGTCAAAATGAAAGTTATTGCGACTGTGTGTATTATGCAATTAAGGTGCCGGCTTCTAGATCAAGGCTAATTAATAAAGTAATACGTACATTTAAAGGCAAACATTTTTTAAACAAGTAAATTTGTTTATGTAAAATTTTTGATTTAATAAATATCTAAATATATTCTTTACGGACATTACTACAGACACTAATATTTTATATGAATTCCATAGCTCCCGAGCTAGTTATAGACTGTTTTATAGGAGCCGGTGCATTCCCCTTAATATAAGGTACAATTAAGTCAACAATAATACTTAAAAAGGACAATCATGAATTCATGATACTGATATATTTTTTGTGGATAGGAAAATACTACTAACGGGATTTCGAACCAGCACCGCCTTGGATTGTTATGATTTGTGTAGATACGTGATTCCTAAATTGTTTTTTTTTTTGACTCTTTATGTAACGTCGGGCTTTAGCATGATGCCTACAACTGGAACTAGTTATGTTATTACAGATGTACATGAAGTATTGTAATTGTAAGTAAGTATCTAAATCTGTCATCTATTATGCTTATAAAACGAGATAACACTAAATTTGCATTATAAACTATATTTTTCTTGTAAATACATGTGTTTATGACACTTTTGCACAAGATGGCTTTTTTATGAAATTTGATTTGATGGCGTCGGCACTATCTCTCAGAAAAAAGTCCGAAACAAATTCCGAGATCAACGTTTCTACTCAACATACGACTGTAACTATGCAAGGATAAGTCGGAAATAGCCTTTTCTGGAATGAGCTATAGCAGTTTTGAGCTGACCTGTCCTAACTGACGGCATGTATGCATCAGTCATCGTGTAGCTCAACCACAATGGAGCTCAACGAGGAATATGTACCAGATCAGCAGGACATTTGCGTAGGCCAGACAGAATTGTCAAATACTGCCAGACAAATAAATTAAGTTCAATTTTTATTTTTTATTTTTTTTATAAATTTAAGTTGAACTAGTAATATCTTAGGTTTGCGCAATCACTACACATTATAATAAAACAACTTTTAACCGGATTAATCGCGTGTATTATTGGTTTTTTGTTTTTTTTTTCCCTTGTCCTCCTGCGACCACGAACGCTGCAAAGTGTTCGAAACGTCAGGAAAAACAAAAAACCAATAATACACGCAGTTAAAAGTTGTTTTATTATAATTAAATTGAACTACTCTACAAAATCAAGCACTATTAGAAAAAGTATTCTTACATTTGCATATACGCACACGCACCATGGCACGTTTGACGAAACGTTATCTATAACAAACGCGCCTCACCCGAAAGATTCACGCATCAGCGAACAATTCCACCTTTGCAATCTTATAAGTAATACCCAATTAAAAATATTTGGTAACCTACTAGCAAGAAAGGTTTTGTTATTTAATATAATTATAATACTTTATAATTATGTCCTGACGTAATAACAAGGTGGGTGCTATTCAGAAATACAGATTTTGTTATTGATTTTGAGCACGCGATGTATAATGAAACAATGACATTTTTGAGTCCATTGAACCATTTGTTTACAACGCACCTGTACTGCCAGTTTGTAAACTGTAAATGTATGTCAATATTACGCGAGCATTTATATCAATAATTTTTAGGCAGGGACGAATTAAAGGTCTTGGGACAGCGGAAGCGAAGAATCCGGATAATTTCTCACAACAAACGAAAAAATTATTTACACAATATTTCAAGATATGTCTTTTGAAAAAGCATTAACGCATGCTTAGCGAACTCTAAAGTTACAATATTAAATGGAAAAAGAATACGGTCGCGAACAGGATTCGAACCTGCGCCTCCCGGATAGATACTCCAGGCGCTCTGACCACTAAGCCATCTCGACCTCTGCTCACCACCGTGAATTCTTCTTCCATATTTTAACAAAGAAGAAGAATTCACGGTGGTGAGCAGAGGTCGAGATGGCTTAGTGGTCAGAGCGCCTGGAGTATCTATCCGGGAGGCGCAGGTTCGAATCCTGTTCGCGACCGTATTCTTTTTCCATCTAATATTGTAACTTTACACAATATTTGTTTATTTGGGAACTACAGTTTTTGAAATACTTCGTGAATATGTTTTTTTTCTTTTTGTCAGATTACTGCCGCATTTGTTTTAACTCTGCATGACCAATATTCAGGGCCAGATTTGGGGGAGTTAAAATGGTGTAACTTTTTTTTTCTGATGTAAAAACACTTATGTTTTGAAAATCCCTCTCTTGTGGAGGCAACCACCTGGGCTAAACCCCTGTTAACTCCCCCAAATCCGGCCCTGAATGTTGGTCATGCAGAGTTAAAACAAATGCGGCTTGCAAATGCATGACAATATTGGGCCAACATTGGCTCCAATACAGATGACAGATATGCCAATAGTTGATCGTGCAAAAGCTATTAGAAATGTGACGTATCATTGTTGGTGATACAGTGATCTAATATCGTTTCTAGGTGAAGGTCGGTCCACAAGACGAGGTCAATGCACTATAAAAAGCGTGTTTAACATGTTATACGGTTTCCTTTTCTCCGTTACTCTCACCATGCATTGCGGAGAGAGTAATGTGCGAGGTGGAGGTCAAATAAATGCAAAGTGACCATACGTTCATACATTCACACCTGTTTCCCATAGGGGGTAGGCAGAGACTATCGAGTTTCACTTCAACTCTTTCCATTTCTGACATACTTCTTTCTCTTAAAGAAAGAGAAGACTTCTCTTCAACTGTGTTGATTAACGACATATTGTCCCGATATAAAATGTAATCCCTCGCTTCGTATTTAAACGTATTATTAGTTTGGAGAACTTAAAACTTAAATAACTAACCGCTCATTTCTCACTACAGTAATTCGTAATTTTGTAAAGAAAACCAAATATTGCTGGCTACTATACTTTCACGACTGCCTAAAAAATTGAGTCAAAATCAAAATCAAAATTTCTTTATTCAAATTTCAAATTAGGCAAAAAATTTGCGCTTTTTGAACGACATTAAGAGAGCCCCACCCTTCACCGCTTCCTAGTGTTTTAGCTGGAAAGAAGAAGCGGCGCAACAAACTTCCCAGCAACGTCTGTCTGTATCAAAATTATTTATAGATTCTATACAAGTATACCTATGTTTTAGGGTTCATGTATGTATGTATGTATGTTTGTGAGTTTAGTTATTCCACCATAACTTCTGATTGCCTGAACCGATCTAGATGTATGGGTTATCGTCAGAATCCTTGCGTTTTCCCGAGTAACATTGGCTAGATAGATTAAAAAAAAAAAAAAAAAAGTACACAAAAAAGTATGAAATAAAATATTATACAAGCCTGCCATGTGTAACTAAACAGTAAAAAAATATATATAATAAAATTAAAAAGTACGGTACGCATGCCATTTGTTAAATCTGACTAACCTGTATGCTACTCGGGACAATGTAAGGATTCTAACGATACCCCATACATCTAAATCAGTTCAGGCATTTAGAACTTATGGTGGATTAAAAAAACTCACAACATACATACATTCACACATACAAACATGAACCATTTTTAATTTTGTAATTATACATTTTTAATTTTTTTGGGCAGTAGTATAAACACATGGTGAAAAATTTTCATCGCAATCTGGGGACCTAAAAGAAAATGTCACAGTACTGTCCCCCGGCTGCGATGAAATATCTTTGAATAAAGCTGAATTACCGCAAAAAACGAAAGGGCCTCTTCTCATACAGAGAAGGCTCGATAACGCTAGCTCACTGCTCAGTTAGTAAAAACATAATACTTATGGCATATTCAAGTTCAACCAATGAACTCGGCGTCTCAGCTTATCGTAATCTAAACACAGTTTCAAGTTCAACCGACCATAAATTATAGACTCGATGTAATATTTCCCTCTTTTTCTTTACATGACCAGTATAACTTGGAACTTTATCATAGCGCTGCTAGCTAACGCTAATGTCAACAATATGTCAAATTCAGTAGTCTTGAATGTAGTTCCCTATTTCGCAGCAGATCTTGATATACTGGACACGCGATGTAAAGACTTAAAAAGCGACCTTTATTCTTTGAATAGAACTCAGACGCATCATAAATTGATATTTGCTTTGCAATTATTATGGAATGGCACGTTGTTCAATAATTGAAGCCACATCTCCCGTGTTGTGTCTACAATTACGAATCAGTTGATGTCTGTTTTATTGCTTTAGCTTTTTAAATTAAATTGTAGGTACCGATGACTACGTCTTGACTTTATACTTAACCATAATGAAAAGAGGCAAAAAAAAAAACAAATTGCTAAATTTAATTACGCTATTTCTCACGTTAAATATTGTTTACGAGCCAAACTTGACGTTGACTCGCCACAGGCTCCGTTTCAGTTAAAAAAATCCGAAAATGAATCTTATATAAAATAAGTTATAACCACAAACAATTTAAGTAATAAATAATATAATTAACTGTGTGTCTCACAAAAGTACTTAAACAAAAAACAATAATTCTTATTTATCAAATTGCGATCGTAGAATTAATTCAGTTTTAATACGTATTGAATAATCTCCACCATTATTATTTGTATATTATCCAATTTGGTGGCTAATTAATATTGAAAAAATCAACAATGATGACTGCTCATTAGTCTCGTTTAATTTATATTTTCTACGATACTGGCTATTTTATAAACTTAACCAAGCGACTATTGGTTCGCCATCCTGAATATTTGAATCGAAGTCTTTTTGGATAAACATGATGCACAGGTTGGATATTATTTCCAAAACCATAAGAAAATTATCAATAATACACAACCTTGCTAAAATTATTTTCAAGACGTCGCGTTTTTTATCGTTCAAGGTCGATTCTTGTGACATCAGCCAAACAAACACAGCCTTAGTTACACACAGACGATACCAAAGGCCTTTGATAAAGTATAGAACATCACTATACCTAAAATTTATGTATAACTTTTATAAAGTTTTACATCTTTTATTTTATCAAAAATGGGTCTACCTTTGGCCACCAACTCGCCTGATGTTAAGGGACGGTGTGGCCGAGGATAGAGCACGTTGATCCAGAAGAAATCTATTCACTCTAAGAAGACTAGATAGATTTGGGGAGAACGACAGTTGGGGAGTTGATGCAACTCCCCAGATCCGTCTCCCACAACGTTTGCACCGGACTACATCCCGAAACACGACTAGGTCGCTTATCGACATGACTTCGTCTGATGGGTGGGGGTAACAAGCCGCGGGCGAAGCCTCCGACCTGAGTTGTATTGCCTGTTTTGCACCACCCAGGGGCTGTGTGTAGGGATTCCATTTTAAGGATGCACTCCTACGGACGCGGGCAACTCAGCCCCCAAAACTGAAAACTAAAAATCTTTACTGTCTGTATCCGTACTTTTAATCCTATTAATATTACAAATGCAAAAGTTTGTGAGGATGGATGGATGTTTTTTACTCTTTCACACAATAACTGCTGAACGGATTTCGATGAAATATGACACATAGATAGTTTATAACCTAAATTAACACAAAGGATACTTTTTATACCGGCTGGACCCAATTCTGATGTACAGGACCTATAAAATTGATTTTAAATATCATACTCATCATTTATTATAAGTACTATTTATAGAGCCTAGCCTTAAAATATTTACCATTATTAAAGTAAGACCATTAATATTTTTAAAAGACACATAAGATAGCATCATCTAGCCTGTATTCCCCGAAGGGGTAGGCAGAGGTGTACACAATTGTACACCCACATTTCACCAATACTGTCATTAAGTCCCATGTAATAGCTACCGGGCACAATTCCAAACTCCGAGCTGCTACTGAGAATTTTCTAACAGAAAAACTCAATAACACTTAGCCCGACCCGGGAATCGAACCCGAGACCTCCTGCTCAGCAGTCGCGCTTGGGACCACTAGACCAACGAGTTAGGACACATAAGATCTTAGTCATTATATGATAAACAGAAGCTACACGCTGAGTATGCCAACAGATTTGCTATTACGAGTTACAATCAGAATGATCAGTCAATCAATCAACGTATTACACGATATATTTGACAATACTATGATATCAATCACAAATTGAACTGACGGCAGAGATAAACCGAGCGAGTTACCTCTGCTGATCTTATTTGGGAGATTTTAGGAGACAGTTTTTGCCTGGTGTCTTTCAAATTAAACTCGTTTGGTAGTAAAAGCAATTTTTCAAGGTAAAAAAAAAGAAAAGAGCGTACTCCGTTTTAAAAGGCCGGCAACGCACTTGTGACTCCTCTGGCGTTGCGGGTGTCCATGGGCGGCGGTAATCGGTTACCATCAGGCGATCCGTCTTCTCGGTTGCATCATATTTAAAAAATCAAAAATTGTATTTATTTATTTATGTACACACGAAGAAAACTAGGACATTAAATTATAAATAGTTAGTTGAGTACCAAAGTATTACTTATTTCATAAAAAAAAAACTTCCAGAAGACCTAATATCCTAAGTTCTATTCTGGCTAATAAACTATAACTCAGTAAAAATTACATCGTAGTCTTTCAGTAGTTTTGACGTGATTGGGTAACACACTTAACATTTATATTATACCAAGTATTATTCATCACGATTTTACCATAAGCTTTTAAATATCTCAGAAGCGAAAATTACATTTATATTCATGTAAACTGATAAATCAAAGTACCTAGATAATATCTTAGCAAACAATAGGAGAAAAATAATAACTGGGCAAGAGATAAGATATGAATAATTATAGTATATGTATGATAATTACACTCTTAAGTTTATTTTGATGATACCTAATATTTTATGCAAATCATACCACACAAATACTTAATCTCGACGAAAACAGCATAAATTATTGCCAACATAAAAAAAAAAACAATTAGCGAAATATCAAATTGACTGCTAAAAGTTTCTTTGTCGTTCCTTTTTTAAAATTAATTCTTAAAAAAGTTGAATTAGCTGGTCGTTTTTCGGCCAGTTTTTAAAACATTGTGGCATTCATAAAAAAGGTAATATAAAAACTCGGTATCTTCATGATAATGTATAAAAAGTGGTTAATATAATATTTAATTATATACTCACTTTACCTTGTACTTTGAACATACAAGACCGGTTAGTATCCTTACGTCAAAGTTAAAATTATTTAATGACTTAATAAGAGGGAGCTACCGGCTTCTCAATTTTGAGATTTTTTAGATTTTTTATATAAAAATTCGTCTACATTTGGCCCCAAACTCGTCCGATGGTTAAGCGACGGTGCGACCGAGGATTTAGCACGTAGATCCTGAAGAAATCTATTCACTCTAAGTAGAGTGGATAGATTTGGGGAGAACGATAGTTGGGGTGCTCAACCCCACTTTAAGTTAACCGTTCAAACGTCACTGTGGGCAATGAAATCGATTTTACTATTAAGATCAGATTCATTAACCACAAACCAACAGTGACCACACACCTGTCAAAAACTACGTAATGTCACCAAATCGAAAGTAACAGGTGTGTCCGTTTGGTGGCTGCACCAAACAGGAAGTGTTTCGAGTATTAAAATTTGTA
The DNA here is from genome assembly GCA_935421205.1 of Xylocampa areola. NCBI lineage: Eukaryota > Metazoa > Arthropoda > Insecta > Lepidoptera > Noctuidae > Xylocampa > Xylocampa areola. The sequence goes on along the minus strand of OW285200.1, from coordinate 21,590,247 downwards.
ACAATGTGGAACGCTTGGCGACGGGTGTCACATCGCGTAATAGTTGGGATTGTGCACCAGTGCTAGAGAAGCGATGTTTGTAAATTAATAATGTTTAAGATTTTTATTTAGGCGCTTGTAATTATTATATTAAATATGTCACTCTAAGCATAACTCATGCATATTGCATACACAAAAATACCATTAAAAATATTAACAGTTTAAAATAATATTAGTTTTTCATACATAAGTCTAAATCTTTAGAACGAAAAGTATTTAAAGACCTAGAGAGTCCTATAGAAAAGCTAAGCTTAATTATTTTTTTGAGACTAGGGTACATTTTTAAACGTTGTTTAATTTTCTAGTTTTATGTTTTCTAGCTTCAAACATGCTGCTAGCTTTATGATGAGCTCTTTTAGATTTCATTAAAAATAATTGAATCCAGAAATTTGTAATTCAAAACAGGTCCTTCTTATTATATATTATTTATATATATACTAAGCATTTTTATAAATATATTTAGTAAACAATATTTCATTGTGATGTTGGAGAGTTATTGTACTTCTGATAGAAGAAAAGTAAAGCATATCTTTTAGTACCCCATAGCAGTAACCTAGTGTAATGTTTGGGAAAGTGCATACACTAGATTTTCGCTCATATAATTGTTATGTGCAGTTCCCACGTAGGATTGCTAGATATTCTTTAGTTTCTACCACACATTGTGTTATCTGTGAATCTCTTTTTGTATGGTAAGAGGTTTTATGCTCTCATTGTGGAGTTAGAGATGTGTGGATGATTGATTGTGACATAAGATTTAATAAAACCAATTTCGCTTAATACTCTTGCATTTTTATGTGATTTTGGCTTTGCCTTACACAGATTACTTCTCTTTTTTTTGGACATAATTAAAGACTTGTATGATTAATAATTTATGTAGAATAACATGTTTAATTAGGAATTCATTTTACGTCGGACACGTTAAAACAACGTGCGACGTGCAACGATGCATAGAGTAGATACTTTTTTATTTAAAGGATGCTAGGTTTTTTTGTGTCTGCCGTTAGACATTTGAAAATTTTATTAATAAGAAATATAAATTTTTATTGAGTATTTGGCAGCAGGTTTACAATAAAAACAAGGTTTTAATAAAAAATAACAGTGCTCTTATTCAACTATATAACTGTCATAAATATATTAATATTTATGTACTCAGTATTTGGTTGAGTCTGAAAATAAAATCACCTAATTTCTACAGTTAATCAACGACGTCTGTTGTGTGACGACTCACATTCTTTACCACCGGCCAGTGTTCGCAACCGTACGATAATTATCGTACTTATACGATAACTTCATGCCTACGGACGATGTATCATATCATTATTATCGTACGCAGATGGTACTATAATTTTCATTATGCTATATATTCATTAAGTATAGTGATTATTTTGAAAAGTACGTGAATTTTGCTCCATGTTATTAGTTTTAGCATACGCAAACATATTGATATCACATTAAATACGATTTATTTTGCTCTATGTACGATAATTCTACGGTACTGGTACGATAGTTGTCTTGCTTGTAGTTGTGAACACTGCCACCGGCAAAGCAATAAAAAACGTTTGTTCACAAGTAGAAATTATTACAACAACGCGTTTTTTTTTTGCTATTTCTCTATTTTAAGCCTGATACATATTATGGCTATATATTATGCTAATTTAGCCATATACTTTTTAGCTAGATCACCTTTAACAACAAGGAAGAAGGGATAGGCAGCAGTGTACACAGTTACCTACACCCACGCTTCATCATTGCATAAGTAGGTTTTGTTTTTTTTTTTTTCATTGCAATTAGTAGTTACTAAGATTTAGTAAATAATGAAGAACAAAACCATTATTATGAATAGATTTTATATAATTATATTTTTTATACATGTTGAAGCCATGTAATGCCTATAATAATTACTAGTTTTCAAAGAAACATTTAAAAAATAATAGACAAGAACGGGGCTTTGACGTTCCGGGTCATCACTCGACCAACTGAGCTACCTTGTCTCGTTCCAAATCCATTGAAAGATTTTCCTTGCAAATCGTAATTTTCAAGTAAAAGTTGAAATGTCTCTGAAGTTCCTATTCATAGTCATGCCTAAAAAGACGTAGTACCAAATGACCACATAACAAAATTTCTGTAATTAATAATTATTACTCTCTAATAAGCTCCATGTGCTTAACCTTGCAAGGCAAACCTGTGCAATAAACAAAAACTCCGTGATTATGATCAAGTAGGTATATAAAGATTAACATGACCACAAAAATATTTTGTAACCTGTCATTGCAACCACAACTTAAACATGAGTTTTGTAAGACGTTTAAGGTGTGGTCCGTCTGCGTTTTTTTTTTAACAATCACGCCAAGGTAATTTGCACGCAGACTATTTACGTATACAATAAACATGCTATTTCTTTTTCTCATGAGATCATCACCATATAGTTCGTGACCATTCATCGTTAATCGTAGATCAAAAATTCACATATTAATCATCAATTGGAAACCGACTTACCTACTTGATTTGCTAATGTGTATATTATTAAAATAACTATGTTTATTATTCAATGAGCAGAAGAAATGCCGATTTTATTATCAGTTGCATAATACTGTGATTGATTACCTGGAAACTAGTTTTGGAATGGTGTTAGCGTTGACAATTTGGCACTACCGGTAGGGTTGCCAACTGTCAATAATAAATAGAATTGTACGCTGTTGTACTCATAGCCTTAGATTTTTTTTGCTATGATTAAACTATATTTCGGACACTGTTGAAATAAATATACAAAAATACTGTATTTTTATTGGCTTTTTTAATCTTTCCATAAAATGCTATACGAATTTATAGGGTATTTTAAAGAATACCGATGATAAGCCGAAAGTAGTAGCCACCATAACTACCGGTAATAGGCGTACATACATATTTTTATCAATTTCAATATTCATGAAGTTTTTTCTTCCGTTTGTATTTCTTGTGTGTTACGTAATGCAAAAATGTTTTGTACTTAATATATTTCAATAATATTAGACTCCATAGCACCGTATGAGTCAGTAAAGGACTACGAATGTGTTTAATTGTTTATGCATAGGCATTTCAATACAAAAGTCGTTTTTTTCAGTTGATCAGAGATTCTTTTATGTATGCTAAAGAATGTGTAGCATTTAATGAAAACAGTAAAAGGACAATGGTTTATGAATTAAGAGATTCAACCAAAATATACCTCGTAAATCTTTTTGCATACTACCTGTACATAAATTTCTTCAACAGTATCTTTTCTTTAACTGCATTATTGATGTAGTGGTCGCAAGGGAACTACCGAGCATGAGGTCCTGTGTTCGATTCCCGGGTAGGGCAAAGTGTTACAGAGTTTTTTTTGTTAGAAAATTCTCAGCACCAACCTGGAGGTTGAAACTGTGCCCGGTTGATGGCAATAGGCTCACCACCTGTTACATGGGACTTAATAACAGCATTGGTGAAATGTGGGTGTACAGCTGTGTACACCTCTGCCATCCCCTTCGGGGAATACAGGCATGATGCTATGTATATATGTATCTATTCCTTCTATTGTGTAATTAGTACAGTTGTGACAACCTAGTGTCGGAGTTCAAGCCGCCGGTAGCGTAGGAGTTGGCTTTCTGATTCTGGTTCTTGAGCGACTATTATTACAACAGCTAGGACTGACGGTTTAACATACCTTCTGAAACACGGAGACGTTCAAATTAATATGGTTCTAGTGATCATCCATTTACAAAGTAACCTCTCCAAGTATCGCTAAACTTCAAAGATTTTTTAACAACCACACCGCAACGAGCTATGAGAGGGGTCCAGAAGAAGTCATAGTTAATGTGATATTTTGTACGTATTTATTCAATATTAAGGCTTTTATATCCAGTCGTTTAAGTTTAAGTAATGGAACATATAACATGTTGTGAAGTTTTTAACTTCACAACATGTTATTTGTTCCATTACTTCACCTCATATCATTGTGGTTTCACCATTCCAATGCCCACTATCATAATATCAAATTACGCAGTTATAAAAATACTCATTTCCAATTCTTCATTATAACATTACACCAAATTGAATTAGAAGACACCTGACCCAGTGAACGGAGGCATTACCGTCATTACGTCACACAACTGACACGAAAACTATTGCAGCTCGCGGTCACGCGATATGCTGATACGATTGCAACTCGTTTAAACATAAAGCAATTAACTGGGGATCCATCGAAGTGTTTCGGATGAGCTGTCACGCATCATCGTGTTATCATGCATGCTTAACTACTAACGTGATTGGAGTTTGAAGAATGTGTGAGTCACTTATTGGATATTAAGTGGTAAGACTTGAAATAGTTGAATGGATAAATGAAAAAGGAAATTATTAAAGAATTTTTTCTTTAAAATCGCTTTATGCTTCTGTAATATTCCAGATATGTCTTTGAAAAAGCATTAACGCATGCTTAGCGAACTCTAAATTTCCATTTAATACTTCTGTAATATGTTTATATTATAACAAGGATATAGGTGGCCAAGAAAATGATGCATGGATGAAATTGTGTAAGATGATATGGCTAGAAAGGGATTGACTACCGGAATAATGTGTATCTTTAAAGTGAAGGTACGGAAGTATCTTTATGATAAGACATTGATAGATTCATCTCGTCTTTGATTAATTTTGATATTATCCTAATTTATTAGGTAATTTCCTTTGAAAGGGGTAATATATAAGTCAAATTCATTCCCTTAAGCTAAGAATTAAATAGATAAAACACATTCTTTGTAATTAATTAACATATTACTAGCAAGACGAAAACTGCTCCTTAAACGGTGATCAATAAGAAAAAAATAAAATTGTTGTAAAAATTTGAATTAAGGCTTAAATGAATCCTTATATCTTACACATTGAACCTTTTTAAGGAAATTACCTAATAAATTAGGACCTTGTATATCATTATGTATTAACTATTTCTATTAAAAATCTGGTAAATTACTCTTTTTACGTTAGTGCATCTACTATGCTTGGTCTCTGCATCACCCTAAGGTTGTCTGACAGAAAATGCCTATGGCATTAACTGCATTTGTGCCAATGTGCATAAAGTATAAATAAATCAATAAATAATGGAGAATAAAGATGTATGGAAGGAAGTGCTTCGCCGATCACAAATAAATTTGGATAAGGGTATAAGAAAGATGTTACCAGACTAACATACGTACACAAAAGAAACGGTCGCGAACAGGATTCCAACCTGCGCTTCACGGATAAATACTCCAGGCGCTCTGACCACGAGATGGCTTAGTGGTCAGAGCGCCTGTATCCTGTTCGCGACCGTATTCTTTTTCCATTTAATATTGTAACTTTAGAGTTCGCTAAGCATGCGTTAATGCTTTTCAAAGATTTATCTTGAATACGTACACAATACAAAAATCTTTAATTTAGTCCTATTCGTAAGCTACAGAATTAAAATTTTACTCTAACTTATACATATTTTTACTAGCTGATACCCGCGACTTCGGCCGCATGGACTTCGGCATCATATAAGCCTTAGTTACTCTTTTAAAAGTTATTTAACTATCTGCTAATAATTCCATCAAAATCGGATTTTGTGCCTAATTATTTCCCTAAACCCCCGAATATTTTCCTAAGTTATTCTTCTATAGTCAGCTATCTGCAAGTAAAATCTTATCAAAATCGGTCAAGCCGTTTCGAAGATTACAAACAGACAGAAAGACAAAAAAAAAACTGCTTTTTAGGCATAGGTACATATCGTGCAAATAGCTGTATGAACTTAAAAAAAAACTATTATTTTGTTTTGACATTACAAACAGACAGTTTAATTTGATTTATTTGTATTGATGTGCAATCAGACAGAAACATAACGTCAATTTAACATTAATATTCAGCCCAAAGTTAACCTGAAAAGAAATACAATGACTTCTGGCCACAAATATTATTATAATTATTTAAATAAGCAATAATCAAAAAACGAAGCCACCAAGTCAAGGATTTTATTACATACACTCGCAAAACAACAATTTAAGTATATTAAGTAAGTCATACTTAGTAACGCAAGGGCTACTCGTCAATTACAAAATGGCTGCGATATTATATGTGTGGTAATTTTCTATTACGTGGGGTCAGAGGTAATACTATGTTCAGTACCGTTATGTGACGTAATGCGCCATCACATGCGCGATGTGTTAGCAAATCAATAAAAACGCCACTGAAGTAATCTGACAGAAAGTCAATCATAGTTGATGTGGTTGCGTACCATAGATATAGAAAGTGTGTCCAAGAAGTGCTTATGGAACACACTATATGGATATTGCGCAGGCACTCGTCAAACTTGATTGATCAAGATTTTGAATGATAAAATACTGGATTCCTCAAATTAGCTATAAGCCAATCGCGCTTTTGTACAGTCTGTAGAAACAGTGGCGGCGTAAAGTGTGGGCGGTTGGGGCGGCCCACCCCGGGTGCCAAGCACCAAGGGGTGGACCGGAACAATAGTAAGGTAGTGTGATAGTGCGATCCCGATAGTTTGCAAAGGCCTTCGCTTAGAAAGATGTACAATTTAAGTTACGAACTTTCTAAATAAGTAAAAAAAATAGTTCTAAATAAGTCGCATAGCAATATTTGTTGCTTCACTTTGGGGATGCTCAATAGAAAATTGCCCCGGATGCCAACCCATGCTATGCCGCCACTAGGTAGATATAAAAAACCAAATTATTTACAGTAAATTGTGATTACGTTTATCGGTTCAAATAACAAATATTTTAGTATTTTTCTTTTTACGCTCATGTTATTTATTTGTGAATATAATAGTGCATCACTATATAGCCATTTACTAAAACATACATACCACTAAGAAAACGAATTGTATAGTAATTTATTTTGGTTAAAGTGTGGTTGGTAATACATAACCAATAAAAACTTTCGTGAGACATATTCATATCAATTAATGTTCACCGGTTACTACTCACGTGCATTTTTCGGGATTGCCCGACTAGTTTCGAACTCGAACGGAGCCCTTAGTCATGAGCTGAGCCCGCGCGAGTTCGGAACTAGTCGGGCAATCCCGAAAAATGCACGTGAGTAGTAACCGGTGAACATTAAGTAACATAAACAATAAGCTGAACATAGTAACAATAGCCTGGCAAGTCATTCGTGTCTAATAAAACTGCTTTATTATAGAAGGAAACAAATAATTGTCTAATCATCTGTAAAATCACGCCTAATTCATTTTAGTCAATATGGGGTAAACGGTAGGATATCTAATAGGAAGATCATAATTATATACCAACAGTTCACATCCAATACTAAAAACTACGTTTTCCCGCGAACCTACTTTTTAAGTAATTAATCCAATTAGTAGTCAGACAAATTGCACTTACCACTTAGTTAATTCTTTGACCACATATTCTACGGCCCTTAACCACATATTTATCCACAGGTAGGGTTGATACTCTTACCTACTAGTAGTATCATCAGTTTGAAATTATGAGTAAACAGAGGAAGGAAATAAAATATTGTTATCTAGCGCACAGCACCTAAATTTTAATGCGTATTATAAAATTGATTCCGATTTTTTATCAAAGTTTGTTTGTAGATTTATTGATTTTAATGATAATACACTAACGCAAGCAAAACCAACACTAAAGTTAAGATTTTGTGCATAGACTAATACAATCGCGAATGGATTTAAAAACTTGTACTGCTTGTTTATTTTTTACAATAAATCGTATCGTGAAAAGCTAGAAAAATATACTTATTCACCAAAAACAGGTGGCATCCCTAACCACAGTTTACATTACGACATAATTACAGTCCCTTCTAGATAAGTCACATTAAGTGTTTATCTACGTTGTAACGCAGTGATGAATTACAACATGGTGCAGTATTTAGGTTATAATTTATGTGGGCCATGTCAAAATATTGGGAAAAAACTACGTGAAATATTTAGACGGAAACCACACTCCACTTAAAGTGTGCTTAATGCACGTGCGGGGTTATTTGTGGTTTACAAAACCGTTGTAAATACCTAAACGGCTTCGGAAATGTGGATAATGTCGCTCATAAATGATGATAGATTGTTTATGTATTAATATGGTTAGGATCTAAAGTTTCGAATCAATCTAAACAAAGAAGTACCTATATTTTTTTGTATTCTTGTAGTTTTTAAGTATTTACATTAACTAAGTACAGATTTGACGCAGCGATTGTCACACCGATCGTGGATTTGATTATATTTGTATACTGATATGTGAGCATGTGAGATTATGATAAACGCACCCGCTATGTGGGATAAATTCATATTCTGGGTGTACTATAACTATTCTGTGGCAAAGGTCAGTTTAAAAAAAAACCTAAATAATTCAAGATGAATCTTTGAAAACATTAACGCATGCTTAGCGAACTCTAAAGTTACAATATTAAATGGAAAAAATATTATCATATTATTTAATATTTATCCGGGAGGCGCAGGTTCGAATCCTGTTCGCGACCGTATTCTTTTTTCCATTTAATATTGTAACTTTAAAAAACCTAAACTTTAATCGAGTTATAACAAAAAGATTACTAAAGATAATATATATATTTATTTACTAATGTCGTAAGGTAATCAATACATAAAAAGGACTACATAAAAACTGGCTCGCTTGCCATAAAATTCATTAGCCATTAAAGCCTAGCTATTTAAAACAACGTACACTAAAGGTAAAGGCACGGTTGTCATAGAAAGTGAAAAGGTACAAGTCTCCGCCTGGATGTGGTTGAGCGGAAATAGTTTTCCTTTTTAGCGTATTGACGGGCGTCGGCGCAGGTGTGGGGTGTGGCGCATAGCATAAGCGGTAGCGTTTTTTGTAATAGAATAAAAAAAGAATATATTTTAGTTATTTATAATGTTTATACTGATTTGTTGGTCTAGTGGACACAAGCGCGTATACTCAGTGTGAGGTCCGGGGTTTGATTTTCGGGTCGGACAAAGTGTTATTGAGTTTTTCTGTCATGAAAATTCTTAACAGCAGCCTGAACTACAATTTCCTGTACTGGTATAAAATAAAAATCTTTTCTTTGTTTCTAATTGTGCCTGGTTGGTGGCAACAGGCTCACTACATATGGGACTCGACAAATACATTGGTAAGATGTGGGTGTGCAACAGAACTCCTCTGCCTATCCTTTCAGAGATGCTATGCGTGATGATATGTAACTGAGCTCAAAATTACCCATTGCTGATTACAGAGCATCTCATCATTATATTACTTTGATCTGCATCTATTGTTAACACAGAAGTTTCTAGATTATTGTCATGAATTAATAGCTACTCTTTTTTACTTCCTTTGCTCAGATTATAAGATAAGACACTCAACTTATAATACGTAATCAGTTATTAGTAAAAACTTTACGAAGAGATTGTGATGATAATAAAAACAGAAAACCCATTTTGATTCGTATCGGTAATTAACATGTAATAAGTCTCAGTAATTGCACATGCGATTTTCATAGCTTTCAAATTTCACTTGTTTGGCCACTACCACGTCCGTATTTTGCAAAAGACATAAGAATCAAAATATGATGATGTGATCCACTTAATGTTGTAGTCCAAGTAGTTATCCGCTCTATGGATCTGTAGCGACATCTATCTCGCTACATGGATACTACGTGCATAACATGCTACATCGCTCAAGCAAAGTTTGAAGGCAAATCTGCATATATACAACTGCCCGGCATTAATCTTCGGGCCGTGGCCCGTCAGGCAATCATCCGCCAGGGTAGGAGGATCCTCCCTTTTCAATGGAGGAACACCACACCTCGTTCCTCCATAGATCTAATATCATGAGCGTTCTAATTCTACTATAGATTGTATTTTATTATTCACTAAAATTATAATACACTATGTACTTGTGTGTTTCTATGTATGTGTGGTTTTGTGCTGGTCCAATAAATGTCTCTTTCTTTCTTTCTTTCTCTTACTAGTTTTCACTATGTATGCGTCATACATACAATGGACGTTGGCTTTATTATCTAATTTGTGCCCGAATGTGGCTTGCAAATATTGCAATTCACAATAATATAGGAAGGAATGTCGTGGTGGCTTAGTGGTTACGGACCCGCCTCCTGAGCCGCAGTTTGTGGGTTCAAACCTGGCATGTACCGATGTGATTTTTTAATGTCATATGTACTTTCTTAGTTAATCTACGACATCGCAGACATACGGTGAAGGAAAACATCGTGAGGAATCTTGGACTTGGTAGTCTGAAATCGCCAACCCGCAGTGAGCTAGCGTGGTGATCAAGCTCGTGCCTTCTCTGTATGAGGAGAGGCCCGCGCCCTGCAGTGGGACAGTTACGGGCTGGTTATTATTATTTATAGAAAGGCCAACCAATCTAGTGCTTACAGAAAATGGCACAGCTGCTATCGTGAGGTTCTGAGTTCAATTCTCAGCAAGTATTACAAGTAATTGCTTTATTATTACTAATGTGGTAAACTAGAAACCCAGCCTGAAATAAATTACCTTTTCAAGTCGCTGCCCGCTCACAACTTAGGCCGCAACAAACTCAGATACCCAGCGTCGAGCATGTCTAGCGTCATACAAGGGAATATGAGGGTATTATGCAAAATGCCAGATGAAAGTCGATGGACACAGGAAGAGGAACTGATGAGCTCGAAAGTACTCACGACTCGTTTGTTTATGTTCCTTTGGTGTTATGTACCATGTGTTAGTGTATTTCCGCAATCAACTTGTGATGTATGGGAACTGCGATGTTAGTTGAACCGTGATTACTTTTTACTAGCTAATCGTAAATAGAAGCGTTCATACCTTGAGCGTAATTGTCGTTGAGGTTAAGCCGTGGCACGGTCAGTTTGTAGACGGGTTGCCGTTGAGAGCGTTTTCAACTGAGTCCCGATTTTTTTTTAAACAGACCCCTTTAAGTCTTGCTATGCCAGTGGACAATACGGCGCTACACCGTCAGAAATCGTAATAAATTCCAACACACCCGAATACACAGTTTCCTGTACGTACCATAGCTTAACAAGTACATCCATGTACTTGTACGTGTTAGTAAACCGAATTATTTACCGTTATTAACGTTATCAGTCACCTATTGGCATACTACGATGTCCTTCATATGCAATGTCACGATATTTGTACACTACAAACAGTTATGTGGGACCTTTATCTACTTTTACATACGCACCTCGTATCTAGTTGACACTTGCACTAGGTACTCAGATAGGAAGGGCCTTCTAGATAAAAAAATGACATGTAAAAGAACTTTGTAAAGACCTATTTAAAGGATAAACAGTTTGAATTTGACTAGACATTAGTTTTTTTTTTTTAAACTTTGCCACACTCTAGGAATTTCTTCCTGTATCGTGGGTGCGCTTACAGACATATAATCTCACAAGCACACTAACACCCAGACCCGGAGCAATTATCCGTAGATCGTACAAATATTTGCTCCGTGCAGGAATCGAACCTGCGACACGCAGCGCAACAGTCGGTTTCTCGACCACTGCGCCAACCGCGCTGTCATTTGTCATTTTCTCGTTATGTTAGAATTTGATTTGTTTTGATCACTAGTGGAACTCTCTACCTGCGTCTGTGTTTCCGAACGCGTTCAACCCTAATCTCTTCAAAGTTAGAGTGAACAGGCTTCTTCTGGGTAAGCTCATTCCATCGTCGACTTTGTCACCTAGGACCTAGACTAGAGTCAAAAGCAACCCATATCAAATAAATAAATAAAACAAAGATTTATTACTCATCAGTTTATAAATAAAGGACTAGCTATTCCCGCGCATGCGCCCGTGTGAAATTTTAGGCTGAAATAAAATATAGGCTATGCTACTTCTGGATAAAGTAGCGTCTTCATGGTGAAATAATTAATAAAATTAGTTCAGTATTTTCAGAATTTATCTATCAATTATATACAAGCTTAACCTCCATAAAAAAAATCCTCGGCTCCGCTTTTCCCGCATATTTATTGTTCACCAATTAAAGTAATAACGTACCAAATTTATAACAACACCATCGTGTCGAGAAAACTAAACAATTATTCAGGATATCCTAATGTTTCTCCGGGTCATGTTAATGCTCTGTGCCAAATTTCGTTGAAATCGGTTCAGTAGATAAGACGTCAACAAGTAACAAAGATATACACTTGGTTTTTTACTCGTAATATTAGTAAGGATAATGTGGTGAAGGAAAACATCGTGAGGAAACCTGGACTTAATAGTCTCAAATTGAAAACCCGCAGTGAGCCAGCGTGGTGATCAATCCTCGTGCCTTCTCTGTATGACAAGAGGCCCGCGCCCTTCAATGGGACAGTTATGGGCTCGTTATGTTAAATGGATTTGTTAACATAACATAACTTAGCATCGCGCCTGTATTCCCCGAAGGGGTAGGCAGAGGTGTACACAATTGTACACCCACATTTCACCAATGCTGTTATTAAGTCCCATGTGATGACAACATGACATTTATAGACCACGTGTATTTACATAAAGTGGTAGAGTCTGAGTCTGTAGCGAATAAAAAAAAAACGTTTATTTCACATTAAATTAATACATTACTTGAATTTCTTGACTTCCAAACTAAGTAAAACTTGTGTACTATGGAAGGAGCTCCCTAAAGTACAAAATACAATAAAACAGTAAAAGATGCATGCAAGGAAAGCGGATACAGAACAAGAATGGAGGAATTACAATTAAAATTAAGTCAACGACTGCTGGGTATTTCGCAGTTATATTATAATGGAGTTGCAACCCCGGGATGCCGAGTAAAGAACTAAAGATACACGACCGGGTGATTTTTAGTCGGTAGGAATCCGGCGCAACGTCCGTGATAGATTTTCCACACATGAACAGAGAAAACATCTGATAGAGTCATTGGAAAAAACAATGGATTTCCCAGATTTAACTTATGATATCCAAAATTTTAGATAAATAAACAGACATGATTTCGTACCGTTGAAAAATAATAACACTTGGTTTAATTGGATTGTGTTTTACAATTTTCGGTTCATTCAATTAGGTACTTCAGTACGTTACTTTTATCCAGCTGCCTTGTAATTACAAAAATTAGGAACATGATCAAGCCCCAAAAATATCTTGAATTCATGACCAAGGTTGACGCTACCTTGAGGAATAAATCAATAAAAAAAACTACGGGTAATACCACTTACAACAAGAAACATGTCTACCGAATATTTTACCTCATTCTTAAACGTAGGTACAGTAGAGAAAAAGGAATCATGACCCACCTTAATTCTAACTTCACTTGGCATTCTCAACTATCGGGGTTGAGATAAGCCTGGCAATGTCTAGGCATATTTCACAAAGATGTTGTGGTTGATGAACAACCTAGTATCGGAATTTAAACCACCAATACTCCGCTGACATGGCTTTACATACCATCGAAAAAATCTCTCAGGTGTACCTACTTGTTTCCTCTCGAATTTTAAGCAAGACACAATTAATTCCTAATACTTACCCTAACTAACATTTTCGAGTTCATGAAAAGTCAGTGATGCGTGCTTCGTGTTCGAACCTACTACCTTTGACTTTCAGTCCAAAACCATACCACTAGCCTTTCGAAAACTTAAGATATAACTTTGGATATGCTATGCATTTATCAGATAAATTAAGAAAGGTTCTAATTCTTTGAAAATCAAATGTCAAACGAAATATTGTGTAGGTGGACGATGATTTAATTTTCTCTACTGTATCTACGTACTTACCTAATATAATGCTGGCCAATAAAACGTGTTTTGTTTTCCTAAAAATCGTACCAAGGTTGAACACAATAGTTCATGAATGGAAATTATCTCATTTTAATATTAGTAATTCCGGTAACTGTTTATATAGCGGTTGTAGAAACGTTTGTAAGCAATTGTGGGTCAGCAGGACAGTCAAATTCTTCTTCTTTATTCTTTTCTGCTCTCGCTCTGCTACTAAAGAAAATATCTCTGCCTTTTTGGCGATTGAAATTTATGAATTTATTTTGTTAAATGCACGGTTCCACTTTATGGCGATCAATGTTTGGACCGTATCGAACCATAAAATAAAATCAAAACATTATAAAAAATTTGACAAAACATACTTAAAACAAAAAATAACAAAACGAAGAGGCAGCTCTTCTGAAAATAGGTTAGGTACCTTAATATCAAAAGATGCATTTTATATAAACTCGCATTTTATCAACCGACGAAAAAATAAGGAGTTACTGAAGTTGACGCGTATATATTTACTAGCTGTACCCCGCATACATTGTTCTGCCATATAATTTTTTGGAGAGGGCTACCCTTCTAGCCTAGGTGTATAAAAAATTGCCTACATTCTCAGACCTACCAAATATACACAAAAAAATTCATAAAAATCAGTCAAGCCGTTTCGGAGGAGTTCGATAACAAGCACTGTGACACGAGATTTTTATATATTAGAAGATTATAATTATATTAAATATAAATTAAATATGATTTTTCTTTATTCTTATTTTTATTTTTTATCTAATGTATAAAATTTTAATAATATCTTAGGTTTAGATCACTATACATAATAAAACAACTTTGCAGCGTTCAACCACGAACACTGCAAAGTGTTCGAAACGTCAGGAAAAACAAAAACCAATAATACACGCGATTAATCCGGTTAAAAGTTGTTTTATTATAATGTATAAAATTTTAATGCGGTATTTATTATATATCTGATTTTAACAAGGATAACTTCTACTTATAGTAATTATGTTTTTCTCTTCCATTTTCCCCTGTCAGTCGTCTCGTTACCTCATCATTCCTTTTTCATTTAAATCATTCCTCACAGACATAAGCACATGTCTACTAATTCTAAGCGTAAAATAGTACTACAGTAAAACTTATAACTTTCCAATTACCTATTTTTTCATCAATCAGTGGCCTACCTACGTCAAAAGTAACTTGACAGATTTGAAACAGAAGTTCTTATTGAATGTCCCGTATTAGGTACTTACCTGTCGCAATAAGTGTAGCGTAACCCACATTGGTATCAGTTCACTTTGATCTTTGTCAGGTAGCTGTTTATAGGGATCGATTTCAGATATCCGTTACTGTGAATCCAATTGTTAGTTTTGTATTCGAATTTACGAATCATTAATTATTTTCCAACAAAATAAAATTCTTTCTTCTCCTTATCGTAAGGTTGATGAACTTGAAGGAATTAGTACTGGAGTAGTTTTAGCGGGCGTACCCCTCCGCCACTGGCATATGATTCCCAATCAAATACTATATGCCTTTTACCTGTATGGTTACAATGATAGTAGCCCCTAGTTACCTTACTTTTTTTGTAAATTTGTATTTTTTTTTCTATTGTGTCCTTACTAACTGTGTCAAATAAATGTTTCTTTCTTTCTTACACGATTTTATGTTTGTGTTTAGTTTTGTTAATACTGTGCCTGTTACCTCACCTCCCGCCAAGTGTCGAGTAAATTTGTTCGATATTTAGTCAGAAGCTGTCCCGCGTCTGGTCCTCTTATGTTGATTAACAACCTAGTGTCAGAACTTTAGCCCGCAAGTATGTGACATTTAGTTTTACGCACCATGTCAGACAACCAAAATGTTCTTGCATTTTGGTTGTCTGACATGAACATTTTCATTCTCCGTTCCGTTTTAAGCAAGTGATCATTATTTAATTATATTTACACACAATATAATTCCGAAAAGTTAGTGGTGAATGTCTTAGGACACGATAAATTCCAGACAAAAGGTGAAATATAATTGATACACGTGATCCGTTCCATACGTGGAAAAAAAGCCATAACACCGAAATAAATTCATGCGGGCAAATCTCCCCAGAAATATATCCCTGGGTAGGGTTGTGCACAACTGTCACACTACAAGTTCAAGATACAGACGACATACAAGTAGATACTTAAGCGAAAGCCCGTGCGAATAATTGTTTATTTATCTTGGCTTTAAATTCGAAGTCAAAGGTTTGACTTACCTTTGACTTACTTGTTCACACTGCTGGGTTGCTTATTGCAGCTTAGGTAATTATGCTTTTTACAGGGTTTTAATAATTAACGAAATATGTAAGTAATAATTAAATAAACAGTTAAAGTACATTTGTCCATTTAACACCCTGTTATGTTTATCATGGTATTTGAACAACTGTGGGAAGAAATATTATCGTCAATTGTAGCAAAAACATATATTATTGTATTGTATTAAGTAAACAACCATTTATTTTTCTTTTCACACAAACAATTGAAAATTTTACGTTGCAAGCAATACGTATGTATACAATTATAGTGGTAATTTTAAACTAAGAATAATATTCAATACATATTAAAAAGTTGAGTTCAAATGCTGAAGGTATCGACTTGAGGAGTAAAGTAGATTCATCACCAACATAAACTAAATTCGAGAGCAATAAACTATGAAAAGAGATGTGTCTAAATTGTAGCAAGTGGGAATTGCTATTGTCTCTACCTATCTTGATGGGAAACAGGCATGATTGTGTGCACCTATGTAAGAAACTAAATTCAATAAACATCTGAGCTAAACAAAACTGATTTATTATACTCAAACAAGGTAACAAGTACCTTAATGTAGAACAGTGGGGTTAGTCTTGAAAATAATTCCGCTCGACTGACATTGGAATTATATCAGTTCGTACAATTAAATGCCAAATTGTCTAAAAATAATTATAGATTCGGGATAATATGAAGACAACATGCTTTAAAATTGAGACAACTGCAATGTAGGTAAATTTATTTTAAAATTACGCATTGTTTTAATGCGTCTATTTAATATTGGAATTGGTATTAGTTTCAAGAGTAACCCCACTCGAATACCAAATCACATTACAATACGCGAATGTTTTCATTCCTCATTCAAAACGATCGAATCAAAAATGCAATTCATCAAATATTTTCGCTGTTTACCAACATTACATTTCAACAATTGAATCTCGCTTTGTGTACACTCAAACAAAACAATAATACACTAAGCATTTCGTAACAATAAACGTTAGCATGTTACGTGGAAAATGTTGTACAAATTGAATAATGACATCATTTAGGAAAGTGTTGATAATTGATTTTCATAACTATTGTGATTATTGAGCGTCTAGTTTATAAATATGAAAGAAATGGGATAGAGTAATATAAGCCGATGTTTTGCTAATAGTACTCTCAATTGATACTTAGAATGTAGTTAGGGTAGTTCTCAAAAATAACAATGAAGGTAATTGAAAACAAAATTTTAAAAATTACAGTCTCATGTATAAGACGAAATCAATTAAATAACAAATAATTTCTTATTTTAAACTGTTCGACACTGACTATTAGCAAATAAAAACGATTCTACGACGATCTTGCTGATTTTTAAAGCTTTATTAATTAGGACTTACAATTCGCAAATCGTAATTAAGTAATCTAACATAACAGAGTAGTTAAGAATCGAGCAATAGACAACGCATTACAATCGAAACGAACCGTTGTGTAAAGGAGTTAAGTATTAATATTTATTATTCAAAAGATTTCGAAAAGTTTCATAAGACAACGTAAACGTTTAATGTGTTAGCGTAATCAGCTTTTTAATTTTCACGATAATTTTGATTGGACAATCGCGGTCAGTTTTTATTTTTATTCTAAATATCAAGGATCTAAGTAACGATAAACATATGTTAACAACTCACTTTAATTTTAATGAATCTTTTTATTTTCAACTGATGTAATTTGACAATTAAGTTTTTTATTTTACGATTTAGCTCTCTGCAAAATCATATTGGCAACAATTATTTTAATCAATCAAGAGATCCTCTATAAATTAATTTGAAAATGTTTATTTTAATTATTAATACAGGACCTAAGTATAAAATGATGATTATGAAATTTAATTACAAGCGTTATTTTATTATTATATTTTATTTAGTAATTTAGTTAACTACTGCTTAGGATATACGGATAAATGAACGATAAAAATAGTAAATAAATATTGAAGCATTTTTATAATAACGTTACTTTATTATGTACAAAAAAATCATCTACCAATTCTAAATACGCAAACTCATATCAAACAATATCTTTTTAAGTTCAAGAAACCGAAAAAATACAAAATATATAAAAATAAAAAAATAAAACTAAAATAGTGATGTGCCAGACCAGTGAGTGTTAAAAAACGAGTGCTAGTGATGCGACATATTAAATCATGTGGGAATATCTGGCAGTGTTGCTCATCGGCTTCTGGCTCGGTGTTGCCATATTCTTGTACATTTCATGCTACTGGCTCGAGGAGATCTTAGGTAAGTGTTTTATGATAAACGGTTGATAAAATATATATACTTTGTCACTAGAATAAGATTATTTAGCTCATAGAAATTAAGACTCTACTATGTTAAGCATAACTGCATGTTAATAATGTTACCGATCTAAATTAGCCTATAGTGTAACCCAACCCAATAATATATCTGAATTTATTATAGTAGGTATTATATGATCTGTGTCTAAATTAAACTTTAAAACGCGTATATTTATCTATCCTATTTATTAGAGTTCCATCCATTAGTCAACATTTTCCACCCACCTACGTAAAGTTCTCGTACTTAGAAGAAATTTGGAATCTGAAAAAAAAATACCCTAATTAAATTTCTTGCTTCAAATGAAACAATTTTTTATGCTAATATTGTTCAACGGTTATTACTCACTTGCATTCATCGGGATTGCCCTACGAGTCAAACTCGCGACATCGTCGCGGGCTCAGCTCATGACTAAGGGCTCTATTCGAGTTCGAAACTAGTCGGGCAATCCCGAAGAATGCAAGTGAGTAATAACCGTTGAACTTTAATTAATATGAATGTGTCTCACGAAAGTTATTATACAACATTTTTTAAAGCTTCTTGTAACTTACTCCAGTCATAATTTTTTTGTGGAAATAAAATTGTGGTCAATCTATATGCAGGTGACACCAACTTAAGCCTCTACTACTACTAATGACCTCTGCTCGCTGTTCTGAATTCTTCTTCCACATCAATACGTCTTATGGTTAGCTAAGAGTTCGTTTTGCATGCTTAAAAGAGTAAAAAGGAAAATATCTTATAAGTATAAATATGTATTTCTATGCGTACATTACAAATCGTGTAAAAAAACATAGACATGGATTAAAAGGCTGAGATCACCACCACTTTAAATGGTGGTGATCTCAATACATTTTACGTACTTTTATTACATAAAAATAAATAGGTGTGCCGATAATGAATAGATAAGTATGTAAGTACCGACAGATCTTGAGGTCAGACAGCGGTTTTATTAGGTCCACATCTTGTACCTGATGTTTTTCAAAACGCATGCAAAACGATCTCAAATGATATATGTTTTTATAGAAAGAATAATAAATGAGAGGCGCAATAAATCTTGTTATCTTTTTCTGATTATATAAATACCACCACGAGCGGGTTTTCAAACCGCACCCGTTTTGGATAGTAGCTCTCTGCCTTACCATTCAAGGACTGTATTCGCGATTGAAGTGGCCCTTTTCGTGTACCTACTATAATAATATTAACAATACTTCTGATCAAATTTTCGGGCACGGCGACCTATGTCTGTGAAAACTTGTCAAGTAAGCAAGGGATATTGAATTTGAAGTGCATGCAAACACAGGTGCGCTCCCTCTCTTTCACTCTCATAGTCCGAAGGAACGGCAATCCTACACGACCGGGGGGAGATGAGGCGCAGGACCGAGGGCTTTACGTACTCTCCGAAGCACGGATGT
Source organism: Xylocampa areola (assembly GCA_935421205.1). Lineage (NCBI taxonomy): Eukaryota > Metazoa > Arthropoda > Insecta > Lepidoptera > Noctuidae > Xylocampa > Xylocampa areola. The sequence continues at coordinate 21,570,481 of OW285200.1, read as the reverse complement.
CATACCGCCATTTTCTAGCTCCGGGCTGCTACTAAAAATTTCATGACAGAAAAATCCAATAACAGGTTGCTCGACACGGGAATCGAACGATCTCACGTTTAAGCCGTAATTGCGGCCACTAGACCAATGAGGCAGTTACTCTTGTACTATAACTAGGTGAAGCAACCTCTTTCATAGAGTTTCTCGTCTACACTTATCAGAAGACAGGACTTTTCTGTTATATTTTAAATTTTGGCCCTTTGTCAGGGAAATATGGAAAACATTTAATTGTTAGGAATATTAATTTTGAAAAATGATAAGGTAAATATAATAAAGTTATTATATTAAATGGAAAAACAGAATACGGTCGCGAACAGGATTCGAACCTGCGCCACCCGGATGAATACTCCAGGCACTCTGACCACTAAGCCATCTCGACCTCTACTCACCACCGCGAATTCTTCTTCCATATTTTAACACGTCTTATGGCGTCGTCATTGGACATTTGTTTTCATTAAAAAGTTGGAGCATGAAAAAAAAAAATTACGTCATACCGTCCCGGTTTTATATAAACGTAAAAAACGGCAATGCTCTAAATTTCGTTTAGTTTGCTATATTAAAATTGTCGCCATTGAAGTGATAGACATTTGTGCAAGATTAAGACAATAGACATTAGGGACTTTTAGCTAACAAACATTTATGTATGTGTAATTATAATGCTGACAGAGTGAATTCTTTAACACTTCACAACAAGCTCTGTACATGCATAAATAAATTAAATGGCAATTGTTCCCTTCCTGTGGTAATGGAGAGTCCATCCCAGGCTGAGGTATCCGTCATAGGTAGTATAGGGATACATAATTTAATCAGTCAGGAGTCAACTAAAAGTAATATACAAAGTATTAAAGTCTGTAACCAATCACCCTCACCCTTACCTAATTTAGGTCAGCCAGCAGGCAATTGTGATAAAGTAGTTGGTAAGTGTCAGTCAGATCAAACTACATATGTTTTTTCTGATAAATTAGGTCAAGGTTTTGGTAGTATACTTAGTCAGTATTCTAAGGGATTTGTCATAAATAACTGTGTACCTGGTGCCAGCTATAGTCAATTAATAACTAATGTTGGATCTACAAGGCTAAACTCTGGCTCAACTGCCATTCTGCTATATGGTGATAGTTTAGCTGTTAAGAAAAAAGATATTGTAGAAAGTGTTGAACTTATGTTAAAACTTAACAGAACAAATAATTGTAAGTTTGTTATATGTGCCCTGCCCTACTCTCAGACCTTAAATTATGAACAAAATAGGCACATTTTTGACCTTAATATGTTGATTTATAATATTACTTGTCGTCATAGTGACACAATTCTATATTTTGATTCTAATAAATTTATTAGTAAATTTATATTGACAAAGGATACAATGTATGCCATCTAGTAATAGGCGACAAATTGCTAAACTATTAGCATATAATATACAGTCAGACACGGGTACTTGTGATGTACCTAAGGCTATTGTTAGTAATACTACTAATATATGTATTGATATGCCCTGTAGTTTAAACTACTAGGTAAGACAACGGGTAGGCATTTGATTGTTGTTCATCAAAACATGCAGGGTCTATCCGGCAAAGAGCTAGAATTAAGTTTATTCATGGAGAATTACAATGTTCAAGTTTTATGTTTAACTGAACATTGGTTAAGAAGTCATGAAGTATCATTTATTAATAATGATAATTATTCTATACAAAGTGCGTTTGTAAGAAGGAATGCAATTCGTGGTGGGTCATTATTAATTGTTTCTAATAAGTTAAAATGTAAAGAGCGCACTGATCTAGTAAATCTTTCTATCGAGCGCACTATTGAGTTGTCTTGTGTTGAACTTGAGCGATTCGTTATAATTTGTGTGTATCGGCCCCCCTCAGGTGATTATAATTTATTTGAATCAGTAATGGAAGATTCACTTAATAAAATAAAATCCAGTAAGAAAACTGTAATTGTATGTGGAGATTTCAACGTAAATTTATTAGAAGTATCTCCTTTATCCATCAGACTTATTAATCTCTTTAAGTCATTTAATTTAGGTAGGTAACTTGTTCCTTGAACCCACTAGGATCACAGCATCTTCTTCCACTTGTCTGGATAACATATTTAGTAATTGTGATGCTACATTTAAATTTGTTCTGAGTGACTTAACATCTGACCACTGTGGACAAATAGCTAGTTTCCCAATGGTATTAGTTAATAAGCCTCACAAAATCGAATGCAGGCCCTACACAGCAAGTCGTTGCATTCGTTTTAAAAATAATATTGCGTCTAAACTAAAATTCCCAAATTTGACGTATGATAATCCAAATGATATGTATAAGTCTCTATTTGATGTTGTACAGAAAGAGTTTCATGGTACTTTTAAGACGAAAACTTTATTAATTAAAGATACTGTCACTTTTAATCAGTGGGCCACTGCTGGCATTTATAAGAGTAGAGCTAGGCTATATGAATTATATGGTATGAAAAAAATTAAGTTTGATGCTCCTTTTCTAGAATATGTTAAGAACTATTCCAAAATGTTTAAAAGGGTTTGCACAATTGCTAAATCGAAATTCATTAGTGAAACAATAAAAAAATCAAACAACAAAGTAAAAACTACCTGGAATTTTATTAATAGTGAAACTGGGAAGCCAATAAAACGTGCTGAACGTTTCGAGCTAATGGATAATAATAAATTAATTAGTCAACCAAACGAAGTAGCCCGGGTTTTTAATGAGTTTTTTGTAAACATTCCATTAACCACGACTAGCTCTTTAAACGCATCCTCAACTAGTGCTGAGCACCTTTTGCAGAGTAGTGTGCCTAAATGTAGTTCTTTATTCAGATTTGAGCACATTGCTTCCCAAGATGTAGTTAATGTATATTCAACTCATTAAATAAAAAGAATACCGGTGATTTTTGGGGAATTTCTATTAAACTTTTAAATCATATTATTGATATTGTTGCCCCCCATCTCTCTATTATTTTTAATAAATGTATTGATATAGGTATTTTCCCCGACCTAATGAAGTGTAGCAAAGTCATACCTTTATATAAATCTGGTAATAAAAGTGATATTGGCAACTTTAGGCCTATTTCTATATTACCAGCATTTAGTAAAATATTTGAAAAGTTAATTTTGAAGCAACTCTTGAGACATTTTAATTTGAAGAACCTCCTTCATAATAATCAATATGGCTTCACGAAAGGACGTTCAACAACAGATGCGGCTGTTGCTCTTCTGAAACACATTTTCAGTGCATGGGAGAAATCGCAGAATGCAATTGGAGTGTTCTGTGATCTTTCCAAAGCGTTCGATTGCGTCGATCATAGTACTCTTCTACGTAAACTGAAACATTATGGTGTTCAAAATTTAGCTTCTAGTGTTATTAAATCATATTTAAGTCAAAGGAATCAGTGCGTCGATATTAATGGCACTAAGTCATGCGGACTTTCAGTTCAATTAGGCGTGCCTCAAGGCTCAATTCTGGGTCCTTTTTTATTTTTGATTTATATAAACGATTTACCATACTATTTAGAGGGAATTTGCGATGTTGTACTGTTTGCAGATGATACATCTTTAATTTTTAAAGTAGATAGAAATAGAGAACATTTTGACGATGTGAACAGTGCGCTCACACAGGTTACGCACTGGTTTACGACAAATAACCTGGTACTCAATGCCAAGAAAACAAAATGCATTAAATTTACTATGCCCAATGTAAAAAATCTCGGACCAAGCATTGTTCTTAATAGAGAGGTACTTCAGGCAGTAGAATCCACAGTGTTTTTAGGTTTGACGGTAGACACCAAACTTCAGTGGGGTTCTCATATATCCAGTCTCGCGGGAAAGCTCAGTTCTGCAGCTTACGCTGTCAAAAAAGTAAGGCAACTAACTGATGTTGATACAGCTCGGTTAGTCTATTTCAGTTATTTTTACAGCGTTATGTCCTATGGCATTCTGTTATGGGGCAAAGCTGCAGATATTGAAAGTATATTTGTTTTACAAAAAAGAGCAGTTCGATCCATATATCAGTTAGGAGCTAGAGATTTACTTAGACATCATTTTAAAAACATTAGTATCCTTACTGTTGCTTCGCAATTTATTTTTGCCAACATTATTCACATTAGGCAAAATATTAATTTATTTGTTAAAAAGAGTGATGTCCACAGCATCAACACAAGGAACAAGCACAAACTTTACGCACCTATTCATAGACTTCACAAGGTGCATGAATCATTTGTGGGGCTCGGTATTCGTTTTTATAATAAGCTACCTCTCTGTATATTAGAAATGCCATTCAATGCATTTAAATTAACAGTTAAATACAACCTTTCCCAAAGGGCATACTATACAATTAATGACTATTTAAATGATAAGAGTAGTTGGTCGCCGTGTTGAATGCAAGACAATCCTATAATTTTTTAATTTTCCAATTTTATTTTGGTTTTACATTGACAACATTATTTTTGAGTTGTTTAACTTCATGACATAATCGATGATAATAATTTTATTGTAATATCTGTAACGACAATAATGTGTTAAAAACACATTGCCGTTAACTGGTGACCTCGGCTATTTAGTAATGGTTTTATTTTTATTCTTCTGAGAGGCAGCGAGTTCGTCATGCTCCCCTTGACGTCATTGCTTGCGGTAGCGTCATGGATCGGGTCGCCACCTTCCCTCTAAAATGGCGAGGGAGGCGATGGCTGATCTTTGCGTTATGCTCGTGAACGGGTGCTGCTTGTGGTGACTGGTCGTCTTGCTGATCGTAGTTCCTAATTTATTAAAATGCATTTATTGAATTAGCCAAGCTGGTCCTAGTTAATGTGCAGTTTCTATCTCTTGGCATGTGTAAGTGGGTACGACCTTCATACGAAATAGTTTTAGATTGGACGCTTTCGGTAATTTTACATTGTTTCTCGATTCATTTAATATTTTTATGCATTGGCATGCATATTACATAGGCTCGTGCTAGCTAACTGTGCCCAAGATATTTTATCTCACTAGATACAATTATTGTATATAAATTCAATTTTAGATTTGTATAGAATCTGTAAATAATTTTGATACAGACAGACGTGTTGCTGGGAAGTTTGTTGCGCCGCTTCTTCTTTCCAGGTAAAACACTAGGAAGCGGTGAAGGGTGGGCTTTTTTGGGGGCTGTCTTAATGTTTGACGTTCAAAAAGCGCTAATTTTTAGCCTAATTTGAATAAAGAAATTTTGATTTTGATTTTGATTTGAAGCACGGTATAGAATTGGGGGGTTGGATTAAAAGTCTTTCTACACACAAAACTTTTTAATTTTCTATGACTGCTTAACTTCCTCTCATCTTCAGCTATAAATTTCTTTTCAATAAGGTCAGTTAATTTACATAAATACTTCACTTGATTGTAGCACCTGTTTATTACTTCGTACGCAACAAGTCACCTCGAAACTCTACAAGTATGGTCTGAACTGGTCGACACAAAGGACAACTGGCTGAGACATTGGTATTAACCGCTTAATTATCGAGAACATTGCTCTTTTAAGCAATGAGTAGATTTAATAAGATTTATTAAAATGGCATACGGATCTCTTTCTCTTCCCACTTCCCACTTAGTAGACCCCTACGTCTTCCTTATTTTCTCTTCCACTTCTCTCCTGTTATCGTTATCGAAAACCTTACACTCATTCATGTCCTTTAGCACTACAGCCCCCAACCTCATTATCGATCTGCCTCTTGATCTCCGACGATGTGGTCTGGTGGCCTCCTCTTCACGTGGCCATACCATCGCAGCCTACTCTCCTGCGTCTTGTCGGCAATATCACATAGGTACCTTTTTTTAAAGTTTTTTTTTTAAGTTACTCAGTAAAATTAATTGTCAATTAGCTGTCTTGCATGTTAGACGTAATCTCGAACTGCGTATTACATATTATTATAACCCGGACTACAAATGAATCTCCGCCCGGATGCTCCCCGGACAAATCTATCTGTCTAATCTAGGACAAATCTGGGGAAACCCTAAACCTCTAAGGATGGCAACCCTATCCACAAGTCTCCTATCTATCGGAAAATTTAACACAACTCGTGCTAATGTACCAACTAAAAAGAAAGAAAAATGGCTTCTTCGACCTCCAACAAAGAAGTGTAGACCAGAATCTGCGTCGAAATGTCGACATGTCCATACCTACGCAACCGGTTAAAATTATCCTTAAACAGTTGAATGACGTCATAAAAATACTGACCTTTTGTAGGGACAGCTGCCTGACATTAAAACCCCACTGGACGTTGTACAATCGATGATGCTATTATTTTTAAAGGAGCATAAAATTGTAAGGGCATTATAGGAGTGGTTAAATTTATGCTACAATACGAGTATATTAATAATGAACGTCTCTATAACCTAAAGTTATAATTTTTGTGTATAGAAAAACTCTAACTGCCTCGTTGGACTAGTGGTCGCAAACGCGGCTGCTGCGCGTGAAAATAAACAATTAATGGTCACCGGTTATTACTCACGTGCATTTTTCGGGATTGTCCGACTAGTTTCCAACTCGAACGGAGCCCTTAGTCATGAGCAGAGCCCGCGGCTATGTCGTGAGTCAAACCGGTGAACATTAATTGATATGAATACGTCTCACGAAAGTTTTTATACAAAAAAATATATTTTATTACTGGTATTTTTTTTTTGTAAACAGCCGAATTTGGCTTTGTGCTGCGTGCGATAAAAACCGACCTATGCATACTACCAAAAAATTTGGCACAGGAATTCGCCGCGGCCTTTGACAATACCAACAACCTATTCTTTCTATGTTTTAAAACTACAAAAAACCGTGGAATTTTTTAAGTTATTTTACAAGATGAAGCATATTTTTTATCATTTCTTTATAAATATGGCACGTGTAGAGATCTAAAGCTTGTAACTAAAAAAAAAAAACGTTTTGATTTCGCTTGCGTGAATAATAAATAAATAAAAAATATATATGTATGTATGTATCTCTATAATCTTTAATTTTCAGTCTCTAAACTTAAGGTAAAATTACTTCAAAGTTATTCGTGTCGTTTCAATCACTGTCACTCTGTACTAGCTGAAACTGAAAATTATTGAACACTTTATTTTTAACTATTGTTGACCGGTTACTACTCACGTGAATTCTTCGAGATTGTCCGACTAGTTTCAAAGTCGAACGGAGCCCTTAGTCATGAGCTAAACCCACGGCGATGTAGCGAGTCAAACTCCCGGCAGTCCCGAGTCCCGAGTCAGGCAAACCCGAAGAATGCACTTAAGTAATAACCGTTGAACAATAAAATCTGTTGGCTCGCTAATTACCAGACACAATAGATTTTTATTGTTATGAAGTACAATTTAATATTTCTCCCATTCGAAGAGTATGAATGTGTCTCACGAAAGGTACAAATTATTTATTATTTATTTTTAATAGATATTGTCTTTGTCAGTGACTAAACAAAGCCGTTTATTTTACGGTAATTTAATAATACTATTGTGTACATGTAGGTATATTGTAACGTTTTTCTGGTGTGAGGCTTCGGCCGCGGCTGGTTACCACCCACCGGACGAAGTTATGCCGTGAAGCGACCTAGTCGTGTTGCGGGATGTTGTCCGGTGCAACCGTTGTGGGAGACGGGTCTGAGCAGTTGCATCAACACCCCAACTATCGTTCTCCCAAAATCTGTCCACTATACTTAAGAGTGAATAGATTTATTCTTGATATATGCGCTCCATCATAGGCCATAACGTGCACCGTCGCTTACCATCAGGCAAGTTGGTGGCCATAAGTAGACCCATTTACGTTTTTTTTTTAAAAGAGTGCAAAGTTACAATAATTGACCTTACCATTATCCATCGTCAACCACTTGTTTATAGTATGAAGGTCAATTTTCAAGACTCCTTATAACATAATAGGTATCTGCTGTATTAAAATTAAGTACATAAAACTATAATAATTTTATTACTGTCATTACATACTCGTATATATGCCAAAGCAATTAACACAGACGTTTTAGCTTAGTATATAATAAAAATATTGTTATAACTAGACTAAGATCTGAACAAAGAACAACTTAATTATAACAGGGTCATTGTTCAAGTGCATTAACGCATGCGTAGCGAACTCTAAACTTATACATTTTGGTAGAAAGAAAATACGGTCGTGAGCTGGAATCGAACGCGCCTCCCGGACAAATGCTCCAGACGCTCTGATTAGCCAAGCCATCTCGACCTCTGTTGACTACCGCGAATTCTTCTTTTACATTTTAATACGTCTTTTGGTGACATCATCACTATGTATTCAGTCCCGATACAGGTGACTGAACCGACACTACCAACTTAGAAGTTAATACAATGTACAGATGCGATTACCATAACAAATACAGAAAAATCTTTGAAAATCATTAACGTATGCGTAGCGAACCGTCAGAGAAGCCTGCCTTTCATACTGCAAGTGGCTCTTGCTTTAAAACCAACTTATCAGAAATCTATTTAATTAATTGTCGATTAACACGTTCGCGGACACTCGGCCTGATTTTGCAATGCCACTTTGACACTTAATTTTTGTATGGAATGCTATAGGCGCACCGTCACCGATAAAAATTACTAAGTACATACATAAAATCACAACTGTCATAGCCTTCGTCTGCTTTAGCAGTTTCATAGCTGGTAAATAGTTTATAACTATATATATAGGACATATCGGCTATAGCCTTCGCCAGCTTTGGCCGGTCCGTCATTGGTAAATAGTTTATAACTATATACATTGGACGCAACGGCTATAGCCTTCGCCTGCTGTTGTCGTCCCGTCACAGGCAAATGGTTTATTACTATCAAATAGGACGCACCGGCTATAGCCTCCAACTGCCGTAACAGGTGCATCAATGGTGAATAGTTTTTACTACACAGACAGGACGCACCGGCTATAGCATTAGATTGCTATAGCAGGGGTGTCATTGGTGAATAGTTATTACTATACAAATGGGACACACCGGTTGTAGCCTTTGCCTGCTATAACCACCTGTCATTGGTGAAAAGTTGTTATACTCAATAAATAGGACACAGCATCTGCAGCCTACGCCTGCTATAGCTGGTACGTCACTTGTGAATAATAATTATTATACAAATAGGATGCAAAATTTGGTGCCTCTGCCGTTTCCCCTTCAGGAAATTAGTCTATTTGTATGTAGTAAGGTGCAAAGACTATGGTTACAAAGGCATAGGCGTTACTGCAGTGGTAAATAGTCTCATTGTTATCTAAGCCTAAGAAATTGCTACTACTAAAAGACACCTTAATATTGGTTTGATTGGTACTGGAAAACCCACAATGAAAAGACAAAATTACACTCATTATTTATTTTAATGTTATAAAAGCAAACATAAAAAAAATCTTAATTATTTTAATTTACAATTATATCTGTTGGTAAATCACAACATTTTTTTATATTTTCCAAGTTTTATTGGAAATTATAGTGATAAGTACATTACAAATGTCACAACTCGTTCTTGAAATTAAACATAAAATAACAAAAAATAAACTAAAATTCTTCTAACCCAAGTCTGATCTAGTTTTGAATCTAGATATGTTAATTAAAATAAGGAGAAATTCTATGGACCATACCATAGAACTTCTCCTTATTTTAATTAATATAACTAGATTAAAAACTAGATCAGACTTGGGTAAATCGCAGTATTGTCAGCACTCGAAAAGTATCATTAATTACAAAAAAACAACTTTATATCAGACTAAAATCTAATCAGACTAAATTAACTTTATATCCTGCAATGCCAAGAAATATACCTAATTTAAATTTGAGTCACAGCACAATACCATTAATAAAATACAAAAAAAAACTTTACCTAAATATTATCTACCAGTCATTCTGCTTGGCAATGCCATTGCTCACAACATCCAGGGCGGAAAAGGTGCACCCTTTACACCTAAAGCTAGTTTAATTTTTAATTTTGTTTTTTGCACATAGTGTCTTCTATGGAAGTAGGATTAAACTTTATTTTTCGACTGTGTCTAGTATGTAGTCTATTTATATTGCATAATGCAGCACCGTACTTGTTAGTGCGATCTACAAGTTGTTCTATTGTTGAAAGAGGGAAGAAACGATTAAATATTTCTATAGGAGACGTATTTACATCAACGAAAAACTGAGGCCCAACACCGCTGTCGTTGAACTCAAATCTAAGTCAAAGTCAAAGTCAAAGGTTTTTATTTCATATAAACCATACAAAGGCACTTATGAAAAGTCAGAATTTACGTGCACGGTTCCAAAAAGTCGCTTCCTATGGAGAAGAACCGGCAAGAAACTCCATGGTTACTCTTTTAAACTGTATATCTTTTACATTTCTGTAGATACAATTTTGGGCGGGATGTAAAAACAACGTAATCTTGGATGCAGTCACTAATATAAAAGATAATTACATAAGCCTTATTAAATGAATAGCGCATTTGACAAGTTTACGGCGTTCTCACATTTACAAAATGTTGAAGCTAAAGAAGCTATATAAAACAATGCATAATATCCGTCAAATATTATAAGTAAGTTTAACAAAAGTTAAAAACAAAAAAAGAAAACAAAGATTGAAAGAGGTATAATTAGCAAAAAACAAAGTAAAAATATCATTAGAACTGTGATAGAAATTACACATACATTGTCAGTGAGTAGCCAAGGAAGCCACATGTGCAGAAGGTGTTATAGGCAAACATCCCTATCAGCAACGTAGTCTTTGGTCTTATAATATGCTTTTTGAATAAGTACTCCGGTATAGGAACAGTGGATGTTTACCATTCTTCGTCTGTGATACGTGGTGACCTAGGACGCTGATGATTGACCCTAGGTACAACTAAAAATGCTGATGTACTAGGCTGTTGATACACTAGAGGTATCATAGGTTTCTGCTGATTATCAACCACCTGCGATCTCGGCATTTGTACTGTAGTATCGATATTTTGAGAAGATACTGAATTTTCACTGTCCATCCAGTCAATCTCTTGTAAAAGCGTTTGTGATTCTATTGATCTTGGTGGAGTGGTATCAGAATCAAAAGAACGCAAGTTAATAATGTCGAGTGACTGGATTGACTTATGTACATTTTCCATATTAACTGGGGACGAAACAGCAATTGAATCTGCTGACTCAACTGAAGCAAGAACATGAACATGAATTCCTAAGTCTTTTATTGTAATTGGGGAGTCAACCAAAGGCACTTGTTCATCTTGTCCATTTTGAGTGACAGCGTCAATAAATTAGATACGTGAGTTTTTGATGACCCGCTACCTTAATTGGGTTTGTAACTAGTGTCTGAACCATAGTCACCATCACAATCATTATAGGGATCCTGTTCTGACTCACTTGACAATGATTCGCTATCGCTCAATGTTTCAGGTTTCTCTGAACCACAAGACAACTCGTCGGTATCGAAATCATTGAATAATTTCAATATTCGTTCATTTTCTTTTTCATGTGGGTCACACGCTTTGCGTTTACTTTCATTTAGTTCTTGTCTAGACATCTGAAAAGTAAAATTGTACTGAGCTTGTGATTATAAAAGTATTGTCGTATAATGCACTAATAATTAAACTTAATAATATTTCAAATACGTATTCAAAACAACACCATAAAACTAATAATCGTTATGGTTAATCATGCTTGATCAACCATATTTTAGAAGGTCAAAACTATGCATAAATACCTATTCCAGAATACAGAAATACAGACAAATTTATAGCAAATATTGTCATTATGATATTATCATAAAATATTAGTGACAAACTATTCATATTTAGTCAGTAAAATCAAATAAACTCACCGCTTCAGGACAAATAAACTCACGTCCGAAAAAAGTCACAATAGTTCCACTTCACGGGGCACTCGCTGGCCAACTGAACAAATCGCCATACAACTCTCGCTGCTATGACAGATGCGTCAGTGTGCGTGGGCACACAAAAAGTGACAAGTAGCGACACGTTTGACGGTGTAAAAAGAGATGTTAAATGACACATAGCGATTTGAAAATTTCGGTTTGGGGGCACTTAATAATGAAATATACGATAACAGTATAGAAAACCGTCTGTTGAAGCCGTTGTGCCACTGGAGTGCGAAAAAAATATACGGCTATAGCCGGCGCGTCACTCTGAGTTAATGACTGATGTCTGCTATAACCGTCGTGTCCGCGAACGTGTTAACATTGTTAAATTAAAAATTAAATTGCTGTAATTAAATAACTATATATATCAAAATTATTCAAAACCACTTAATAACGTGATGCTTCAAAATTTTCTGTATATTGTTTTTTTATGTTGAAGTTATAATTTTGTGGCATGAAATGTTATATATTCTCTGATTTGATATGTTGTTCTTACTAACAAATGTGTTAATATTTCTTTAGCTTTGCCATTTATTTGTCTGTTAACTTCCAATTTCGATGTTCATTTGTCCTAAAGATAAAACATGAGGAAACTAATATTGACTCTGTATCCGTCTGTATCCATGTATTAGCGAAATAAATAATTTTTATCAATTAATGTTCACCGGTTACTACTCACGTGCATGTTTCGGGATTGCCCGACTAGTTTTGAACTCGAACGGAGCCCTTAGTCATGAGCTGAGCCCGCGGCGATGTTGCGAGTCAAACTGAGTTCGAGAAATGCACGTGAGTAGTAACCGGTGAACATTAATTGAGAAATAAATAATTTGATTTGTTTTGATCAACTCTGCTAACACGTTCAAACATAATAACATTATTTAATGTGTTATTTATATTTATCTAACAACGATGCTGTAATACAAGATGTCTGCCTCGTCTCTATAGCGCATTATCATCAGATCTGACTGACCCCAACGGTGATTAAGTCGTTTTATCATTAAGTCCGCCATTTTGTGGCTATTGTCTGCAATTTTTATTACGTTTATGTCGAGGCCGGCTGCTCACCTCATCTGCCTTAAATGAACTTTGAGACGCAGACTCTGTACAAACAAGATAAATATGGGTGGGTATAATCAGCGACATAAATAGGGTACCATTTTTGGAAGTAGCGTTTTTCATTACATGTCACTTACTCCTAAACCGACGGGGTAATACTTTACGGTATAATAAAACAACTTTTAACCGGATTAATCGCGTGTATTTTTTTTATTGGTTTTTGTTTTTCCTGACGTTTCGAACACTTTGCAGCGTTCGTGGTCGCAGAAGGACTTTTAAATTTAATACATATATAACAAAATTTGAATAATAATTAATTCTGCCAATTTTTTTTATAACTGGATAATAATTATATTAAAAAAGCCTCATTGGTCTAGTGGCTGACAGCTACTCAGCTTGGGGACCTGGATTTGATTCCCATAGACAGTGATATTGGATTTTTCTATTAGAAAATTCTCAGTACCAACTCTCAGAAGTTTGAAATTGTGCCCAACTAATAACCACCAGTTACATGAAACTTATACATGTGCTTAAACGGACATTATGTTCCATTATGACATTAGAATGCACCTTTGCCTAAACTTCGGGGAATACAGAACTGATGCTACGTATCTAATAAATTAGGCAATTACTTTATGTTAAACAACTTTTGTTGCCGACTGTACTTACGCTGAAGTAACACGTGTTCTGTGAATGATTGACGGAAAATATCATAATAACGTATAGCTGTTTCTGTCAGTCAATCAACCAATAGGCAATCATTATGATGGTTATATGGACGTTTCCAAAAGGAGAAATCGAACATTGATAAGGTACTGGTAATTAAATAAATACGTACATTTAGGTAAATCTCTAAATCGATAAAGGTATTTAAGATAAGCTACACAAGGTTCTCTATAAAATTAGTATAATTTACCTTATACCCCTATAAGGTAAATTATACTAATTTTATAGAAAAAGAAATCCGAGTGTTGAAAGGCAAAGGGGTCTAAGTAGGCTAGCCACCCGTATTATATTATGTATTTAGCATTATCTATATATATATAAATGAATCCGTATTTCCCTCGGTCACGCCATTACTTGAAAACGACTGCACCAAATTACATAACAATTTTTTTGTTGTGTTCGTAATTGTCAAGACCAGCTTATTCCATAACTTTATTTTTAAAACGTAGGTACGGAAGTTTTACCGGGGCGGGTGAAACCGCGGGGCACAGCTAGTTATACAATATTTTAGTCAATTGTACTACACAAGGCCCTAATTTATTAGGTAATTTCTTTTTAAGGGGTCAATGTTTAAGTGATAAGGATTCATTTAGGCCATAATTGGATTTTTTACAATAAATTTGTTCAAGGAGCAGTTTTCGTCTTGCTAGTACTATGTTAATTACAAATAATTTGTTATATTCATTTAATGTTTAGCTTAAGTGAATGTATGTGATTTTCCAAAGAAAATTACCTAATAAATTAGGACCTTAAATATTGTAGCAAAATAATATAATGCTATATTTTCAACGCTAATTCAACTGTAACGCTATATTCCTTTAAAAAATATAAATCATTGGTGGCCAAAGCGAAGTAATAACAACAAAACATGCAAAAATAAATACCTTATAATTAAAAATGTACTCCTTCTTTCCTAAATGTCCCAAAAGATAAGCAATAAGCTATATTTTTTGCAATTTGTGGAATTAATAATACTTATACACAATATTTTCACCAAATAAAAGGTGGCATTATTGTGGTAAGAAAGGAAAATGTTTATAAAGAGTCATATTCTTACAGTATTTACTTATTGTGTTTTTTGGTCTTTGGATGGGTGAACATCATTTTATATCGAGACAAATACGTGCTGTCGAGGAAACCGTCGCGTCGGCCCGGTGGCCAAATATTGATCTATTGCAATTGTTGCGGTTAGTCAGATACTTGAACCTGAAAATCTTACCAAGAAATTTCGTCTTCCTCATGTAGGTAACAGGAGTCATCTACCGGGCACAATAAAAACAGAGCTGCTACTGATAATTTTCTATCAAAAAACCCAACAACACTGTCCGAATCGAGAATCGAACCCACAACCTAACGATCAGCAACCGCGTTTGCGACCTCAAGACCGATGACGCAATACGAACAACTATTTACCAAAAATGGCCACGAAAATAGTAATATGAGTCGTATGACTCACAATTTTAAATTCCAAACGAATTCGTAAAGTTATTGTTATTTAAGTATTAATAAATTACTTCACTCACTCAGCCACGTTAAACCTGAGTAAACAACACAATTAGTAATAAGTAATTACGTGGAATATTTTACTTGTAAGCACTTTCGCTAAGGTATAAAAGGCGTAAGGCATGTGTATTTATTTACATGAATCATGAGTACCTGTATGAATGGAATTAAAACCAAAAATTCATATGACAACCTTCTAGAGACACCTACGTACCACGCGTCGCTACACGTCCCTACACCAGGGATGTTATAGAGCTCCGTAAACGTACCCGAAACTACCTATCGGATATCAATACAAATAAATAAAACTGAAGTGTCTGTTTGTAATGTCAAAATAATAGCTTTTTTTAAGCTAATACAATTTTAATTTGCATTAGTTATGCCTAAAAATCAGTAAAATTTTTGTGCCTGTCTTTTCCGGCTAATCTTCGAAACGGCTGAACCGATTCTGATAAATTTTTACTGGCGGGCCGCTGACTATATAATCAAGGGAGAACTAGGAACTAGGATATAACTAAGGAGTAAATTAGGCTTATTAAAATATATAATTATACGCCGGTGAAACGGCGGGGCACAGCTAGTCCGAAATAAAAATATATCCAAAACCGTAACCGATTCCGATATAAAAGTTTGAAATAATTTGGGATAAGGGCGGAGTCTAAATGAGACACATTATGACAGAGACATTTTTTTTCTGTGATAAAGTACCAAATAACCTAGAAATAAAGTCTAATCACATCTGTAACTAAAACTATCCGAAACTATCGGATAATCCGAAATAATTTCATATAGTTCTTAGCACATGAGTAAGAACTATATGAAATATATGTTCATCAACCTCTCCACGAAGAAGTTGATGAACATAGATGAAGTGAAAGAGGTGTGTCAGCATCTTACCAAGTGGAAATCGATAATCTCTGCCTACCCCAATAGGAAGGGTGTATTTCTATCCACACAAAAATATACATATATTAGTTTAGTTTAAAGTTTATTTGGAACAATTTATGTTTACACGTTACAAAAGAAAACGAAGATAGCTACAAAAGTAAAATACTGTGGCGCAGCTAACAACGCCCAACTAAAATTATGTTAAAATTATTTTTTTTGTTCCAGAATTATAATAAGGAAAGTTGCTCTAACATGATTATTAAAAAAAAAAACAATAACAATAAATAAAGTGTGTCTGTGTGTGTGTGTTTGGGTGTGTGTGGGAATATTGCTAGAATGCCTCGTTGGTCTAGTGGTCCCAAACGCAACTGCTGAACATGAGGTCTTGGGTTCGATTCCCAGGTCGGGCAGTGTTATTGGGTTTTTTCAGTTAGGAAATTCTCAGTAGCAGCCCGGAGTTTGGAATTGTGCCTCACCACCTCTTACATGGGACTTAATAACAGCATTCTTGAAATGTGGGTGTACAATTGTGTACACCTCTGCCTAACCCTTCGGGAAATACAGGCGTGATGCTATGTTATGTTGTTTATTGCTAGATTAATTATGAAGCCTTATATAAATTTATTTGAACAACATGCGTAAAAGATATTCCAACTAAAATATTTCAGAAATTACAGGAAGCTTATTAGGTAGCAACTCGCGGAAAACATACGAAATCTTATTGTTTTTTGTATCCACGACTAGAATGATCTCGGTTCTCATGGCTAATACATTAATAATAATAAAAACATAATTTAAACAAAGATTACAACATCGCGAAACCTGTTGCGACATTAACGAAGTAATTAAAAAAAATATTTTTCGTGAGTATTTTAACTGTTGAGTTCCGCGTTAATTGTCTTTTTTAACGAAACTATATTTTTATGTAGATAAATATAATAAATCTGTGTGGTTTAGAGACTTTATATCAGTTCAATGAACTTTAAACTTTGTTTAATTGTACAAAAACATTTCTTACTAACGTAGAAAGAGTTTTTTTTATCTTCGACTATGGTATTTTTCCATCTCGTTACTAATGGACATCAACTAGAATATCTACAATTCAGTTAATCCATTAATCAATATTGAACTTGTTAAAAAAACTTAGGTTATTGACCATGACGTGAGTCGAGATAATTGTTGTTTATATATTATGTAGGCACTAATGTAAAAAAAAACGAGTAGGTTATATATGTTTATTAAAACTTTATTTCCACACTTGTTTAATAAGCCGTTGGCTCGCTAATTAGCAGACACAATCGATTTTTATTGTTATAAAGTATAATTCTGTACGTGGCTGAGCGGAAGGGCAGTCTAACATACTATTACTACATTTCGAAATACGTTTAATACAATAGTTAAAAAATAATTAAAAAACGCGCATTTATAACTAGCCGATCTAAAAAGTGGAAAATAATTATATATAGGTTCAAAAAAAATAGAGTGATTAGAAAAGAATAGTTTTATCGTAAAGGGGTAGTAGATGTCAATTGTTGCATATATTTTATTGATATATATATTGATAAAAGTATCTAGTCATTATAAAATATCTTAAAAAGCACCCCACTCTATTTTCTCTGCGCTCTCAAGTAGCAGGAACATCCAACCAATTTCCGATAGTGATTCTATGGCTTTTCTTATTGTTGTTGGTTTTTGCCCGTATCCTATTTCAGCTATGAAAGCTTTACAACAGTCTCATAATATAATTACCATATCAGGCCTTACACATCCGATGCTGAGATGTCCTCGTAGTGACCTAAGTTTTGTAGCTGCTCACCTTAAAAGCGGATATTATCGTTGTTAATTATTATTTATTTTCAAATGGCAACAAAATAAAAAATAAATCAATTATCTTTTGAAATTTTTATGGCAAACCTGTACGCACACACACATACGTATCTTTCCTGCAATTAATTATTATTTAATAACATTGCAATAGCTTGTATGTATCTACGTAGTCACAATTTAAAATGTCAACCTCGTATCGAATCCGGGTCAAGTTTATTTTGATAATGACCTAGGTAATCGCATTAAAATAGTTAACATATCAGACAGAACACAAGAGGGTTCCAATGTTCAATAAAAATAAGTAGGTATCGGGCTTGTCTTGTATGCGTACCTCGCACTATATCTACGTTGCCTAGATTTATCAAATAAATAGTGGTTTAGAACTATAAATTTAGAAGGGGTGGTAGGCTATCTACTTAATTGGCTTATGTATACAAATGAAAAAATCTAAAATAAATCTGAAAATTGTAGGTACTGGTAGTTCCAGAGATCCTGATGTGTTCCAGCCTTCAAACTAACTAACTCTTCAGCTTTATTATACAAGCTGTTTATTTTTGCCCGCGCCTATTTAAGGAGGTGACTATACTGCTGATACTGAATACAAATTAATAAAAAAAAAACAATACCAAAATATTATAATTTTATAAGTTTTTTTTTTGTAAAGAAACTTGTTTGCTGCTGCACAAAAAACAAACTCGTGCAAAATCACAAAAAAATTGACATAGGAATTCGCTGTTTTGACAATGAAAACAACTTCTTAGAGCCGTTCAGGTTTTATTCTGAAAAACAGGCTAAATAAAAGTAGATTTAAAAAAATGTTAGGTACTTGAATATGCAAATTTTTAATTACTTGCTTTACAGATCAATACCTTGTATTAGTATAAACCAATTATAGACACGAGTATAATAAGCGTCAAAATTTAGTTGCAAAAATAAGTTGTCTAACTAGTGCAGATAAACAAGGGGCAACGTTTTAAAAAAAAAAAAACTGCATGTCCGCCACTTGTAGTAGTACCTATGAAAGGTAGGCTTCTCTTGCTTTAATACTATTTAATGGCTTTGATGACGGCTAAAAACTAATAATATTTTATGTATGTATGTGAAGAAAAACTTTGTGTGTTGCTGCAAGGCACACCTGAGATATGTTCTCGACGTTCTATAAATCCATGTCAGAGCCTACGGACGGATTAAACTCTGATACTAGCTCGTTCAACAACCATACTATGAGAAGAAGAAGAAAGATTATTTGGAAAAAAACAAAATCTTGTTCAACTTCTTACTGCGCCATCTGTCTCCTTCTCGTCACACTTTTATCCACTCTTGGTTTTTCTGTTTTGTTTTCGTTACTGCACCAGCACCAGGCTTTGAACTAATCTAGGTAACTGTTACGGACCCACTAAAATTGTCAAATTTACGTGATATTTTTTAATATTTGCCAGCGCGGTCGGAGCTGTGGTCGAGAGACCGACTGCAGCACCGCGTGTCGTAGGTTCGATTCCTGCATAATTGCTCCGGGTCTGTGTGTGTGGTTGCTTGTGAGATTATATGTTTGTAAACGTACCCCTAGTGTGGGGCAACGTTTTTTCATTAAAAAAAAACTGAAAAAATACCAAATCTCACCCAAAACACGCTTTCAGTCTAAACAATGAACCCAACAAAATAATTGCATACAATCACATGGGGATGGATAGGGAGTTTCTCGAATACTGAACCATATTATAATCCAATTCCTCGCTTTAATTCAACGTAGACGTCGATTAAAGATAAATCTTTGAAAAGCATTAACGCATGCTTAGCGAACTCTAAAGTTATTCTAAAGAATACGGTCGCGAACAGGATTCCAACCTGCGCCTCCCGGATAAATACTCCAGGCGCTCTAACCACTAAGCCATGTCGACCACTTAGTGATCAGAGCGCATGGTCAGAGATATTCTTTTTCAATTTAATATAATAGTAGACGTCGAAGGTGTGAGAAAATTAATAAACGCGAAAATCCTTTAGGTGTTCCCTATTCACTCCTGGATTACTTTCACCCCATTTCACTGTACTTTTTTTTACCTACAATTTCGTTTTTAAAATTTCCTTAACCCTTCCACAGATCTCCCCGCGCCCCGCAATGCATCTCCCGCGCCGTCGAGTCACAGCGCGAGCGGCGCGCACGTGCAGCTCAAACGCCTGGTCGCCAGGGTTGTAGAAGAAGCGGCAGCACTTCCAGCTCTATCGAGATACGCTTCGGAGCCACACACACCGTCCATTGAGTCTTCGACATACGAAGATTTACTGGCCACGGCAATTTTGAATAAGGTATGTTTATTTTTTGTCATTGATACGGAGCAAATATTTGTTGCAAATAGTTGTAGATAATTGTTCCGGATCTGGGATTATGATTATGTGTTTGTGCACCCACGATATACCTACGAAGAAATTCCTAGTGTGGAACAATGTTTTTATTAAAAATCTCATATAAGTCAAAACACAGGTGGAACCTATCTTTGAGCCTAGGCCATGCAATTAAGTGGTTCTTAGAGAATCGAACTCCTATACAATGTAACGCAGAAACGTCACTCAGTCCGGGCCATTTGAGCACTAGTAATGAAGACATTCGGTGCACTCAAATAAAATCGACGAGCATGCATGAAGAGTAATATCTTAGGTTTTCGCGATCACTAAACATTATAATGTATGTATGTAAAATATAATCTTTAAGTAGGCTTCATAAGTTTGTACACAATTGTACACCCACATTTCACCAATGCTGTTATTAAGTCCCATGTAATAGGTGGTGAGCCTATTGCCATCTACCGGGCACAATTCCAAACTCGGGGCTGCTACTGAAAATTTCCTAAGAGAAAAACCCAATAAGACTTTGCCCAACCTGGGAATCGAACCCAAGACCTCATGCTCAGCAGTCGCGCTTGGGACCACTGGACCAACGAGACAAATTTATCAGAACTTTTATCACAAGCAAGAAAGGCATACTAATAGATAATATGTAAACTAATAGGTATAAATCTAGGCATCAATCAATAACCAATTTCAACCTTAGGCAATTTCAACCTTAGGCAATTTCAACCTTAGGCAATTTCCTTCCGTGTCAATTAATCTTATCGCGTACAATTAAAATAAGGTTATCTATCATACGCAGAACATGCATATTAGGGTTGACCTACAGACTTTTAGGTAAGGTTAGATACTTATTAAACACCGATGTTTTACTGGTCTTTGTTATTAAATATATATGTATACTCAAACAAAGCTACAATTCCTTTTATAGTATCTGTGCCTTGATAAATAGTTGATATACAACACATACAACCTTGCATCTTCTGTTTTTTTGACTGTCCTGTTGGTCTAGTGGTTAGTAGCCCTGACTGCTAGGCCGGAGGTCGTGGGTTCGATTCCCACCCAGGACAAATGTTTGTGTGATGAGCACGATCATTTGTTCTGTGTCTGGGTGTAATTTATCTATAACATGTATGCATTTAGAAATATATAAGTATGTTTATCAGTTGTCTAGTACTCATAACACAAGCTCTGCTTAGCTTGAGACTAGACGGCGTTGTGTGATAGTTGTGGAATATTTATTATTATTATTATTATTTTATCTTCCATCCTTGATTACATTATTTATATTAAAGATAAACAAATCCCTAACTGACCTTTATTATATTTCAATACATTGTCGCGTACCGACAGTGTAAAGGAGTCCAACACAAATTATCATGCAAATCTTCCTAATTTGATCACCGTAACAGCAATTAGGTCACTAAAAAATATATTATGTTGGGTGTACAAAAATATTTAAACGTCGGCGTCGGTTGAGAAAAACGTTGTAGATAAGCGAGAAGCCATATCGATATAAAACTGAATTATAACATTTTTAAATGCTCATCACAAAGAAAAACCGGCCAAGTGCGAGTCGAACTCGCCCACCGAGGGTTCCGCAAATTTGTAATTTGTAGGTACATATTATAAATAGATCAGGAATCGAGTTGTTTTGAATTTTTTTCGTACGTTATCAATCATCATTCATACCATAGTAATATCTTAGGTTTGCGCGATCACTACACATTATTATAAAACAACATTTAACCGGATTAATCGCGTGTATGTTTTATTATAATCATTCATACCGTTGCTTAATCTCAATGATTGATTACGTACTTTAAATAAAGACTATACTTTTTATGATTTAATTACAAATTTATTAATAGTTTAAAGGGACTGTAGACCTGAATATATGGTTTTAATTTCAACTCGATATCTGCACGCGTTCCCGAGATAAAAGGTCTTGACAGACACACAGACAGACAGACGGACAACAAAGTGATCCTATAAGGGTTCCCTTATTTTTTCCTTTGGAGGAATCCTAAAAACTCTTTTTAATCTTCACAGACCATCTAAAAGCTTCGACAGACTTGCTACTTTTACCATCGGCTATAGAATGGAATAGGATAGGACGGAATACGCTAGGATAGGACAGAATAGAATAGGATAGGATAGGATATGGTAGGGTAGGATAGGATAAAATAAAATTTGCGATATTAGTCGCTTTTCAGAAATCCATACAGCGACCGAACACAGAAACGCGTCATTCCACTACCGCCACCAAACATAGAGCCGCCAAAACGGGATGCAGCATTGATACAAAATCGCCACATCGCTGGTCGCCGATGCTAATAGGTACCAAATCTGTCGTGGCTCTAAGTCTGCCTACGTACGTGAGGAAAAGGAGCGAACAAATCCAAATGAATCCTATTTCAAAGCGTGTGTTTTGTAAACATAACCTTACTGTAGTGAATCCTTACAACCGCTTCATTAGTTAGGCCCACGCTCGGCGCTAATTTAGGGCTGTCACGTTCTATTAGTAACTTTTGGTCATTTTGTTTAAAAAAAAATTACACGGCTGTCCAAAAAGGAGTGTTATGATTTTAGAGTTCATGTATGTATCTATGTTTGTGAGTTTCTTATATAAAATATATTACACCATAACTTCTAAACGCCTGAACCGATTTAGATGTATGGGGTATCGATAGAATCATTACACTATTCCGGGTTAGCATTGGTAAGTAAAATAAAAAATATATGAATGTGGTACACAAAGGGTTAGTGAAACAAAAAAAATATAATTCAAACATGGCAGGCGCCTTTCCTTCTTTTTTTTCATCTTATTTAAATTCTTCCTTTTTTGTGCTGATAATCTATACAAATAAACTTTCCTTATATGAAACTTCAGATAATTTATTGTCTTAGATCACTATTATCATTTGTAAAGGGTCAATGTAAGTGGGGGGCACTTAGATTTACCCTTTACAAATGATAAATAATACGACTCATTTTATCATTCACTAACGAACTTTGAAGTTTATCTTCGATAACATCATACGTACCAGAAAATTAGGCTGTTTATGGTGGCAATAATGACGCAGGATTACTTTTTTCTTGTCCATCTTTTCAATTATTATACCACTCAGATAGCGATACGTTATCATAGCCAAATAAATAGCTGATATCGTAAATACCATAAGCTCTAGTAACAATCTATAATTAAATTAAGTAAGCTCTCACATCATATTGTAATGATACAATAGTAGATAAATCTATCTGCTTTAAATACCAGTACCTGAATTTTATTAGATTATATTTTTTATTAGATACAATGATTAATATTTTTCATTTCTCTCTTTTGATTCCTGAGAAAAGGAACCTGATTTCATCAATCCGAATTTCTACTGTCAAAATAACAAACATTGAGTACATGTACCTACCATAACAGCTACATGTAGTGTAACTTGTCATTGATAAACTATTTAATATTTATAGGGACTTTAATTAACTGTATAGCTGTTACGTCAAAATATGCGTCACAAATATGTCCGTAACGTAAAATTACTACATTCTAGACGTGTTACTTACATACATATGTACATACATAAACTAACGCGCTTTCCCCATGGAGGTAAGCAGAAACTATATGGTCATGTACAAGCGCTGATTGCGAGTAGGTAGGTACTACCTGTCACTTCCAGCCAAAGCCTGTAACACTATCCTTTTATTTGTAAAGCCTAGGAAAACAAACTAGAACCAATGATAAAATTCTCTGTCAGGCAGCCAGCCCGGGATCTGGGGGGGAGGAGACAAACAGTGGTATGTCCCGGGATTGCAGGCGCCAAATTCATATGTAAAAATAACTTGTTTCACAAAGCACCTAGCTGGATGCTATCGATTATTCATTTGATTTAGAAACATCTCAGTTCTAATTCTCTTTACTGGTTACAAGAAGTTTTTCTGTATTTAATTTTTAGTCACCCAAAAGAGAAAAATATCAGCTAAAAGGTAATAAAGAGATTGCAAATTTATTGGGGGTATAAGGTATTCTCCCAGTCACAAAAAATCCCACCCATTATAATTATATTTGTGACTTTTTCTATTAATTTATCTCAGGAAGCGCCGCTATCAAGTTATTACCTAGTTCGGAAAAATCGTAGATCCGGGAGCCGGCAGCAAATGTTAAAAACAAAATGTGAATAAACAAGGCTCTGTTTTATGAATACGATCCATCACACGCATGGCCACCTCGATATCTTATCGATAGACTTATCTCTCGATACCGAGCCATATCTCACCGTCGTTAGTCCGAAGATAGTTCAGTATACCAATCCAATGTTTTACAAAGAAATGGTAAGTCATAAATAAATAATGAGATTAATGAGTGATATTCATTGTGTAAATTCAGTGTTAATCGATCCACCGCGATGTCACTGTCGCATAGATTATCGCGGACCTCGTGTAGTGAAATGTAAATTTTAAAATGTACACATTTTATTTGGTATCTTTCGTTGTGTTTCTATATGTTCTTGCCGCCATAGCCCTGGTGAGTTACGTAAATCTGTGCTTGCGTTCGATCGGTTATTTTGGCTAAAAGTGTGATTATAGATTTTTGATAGGTGATTATAATAAAAATTGTGATTATGTGATGGATAGAAATCCGGAAACGTTTATCTTGTATGGTGGTCTGTTGAGTGAATATTTTATTATCTCTAACGACTTGTTATGTAAACAAATAATTATTATTTGTGAAAAGCGGAAACTTTAACAGTCTAATAAAATGTTATACAGTTAGCTTTGACGTAGGTAGGTACTGGCTACTTCAATTAATTCATATCTAAAGTAAAACATCAATTCTAAATTCCGAAGGCAAAAAATCAAATCGCCAACCCTACGCCATTCAATTGACCCCACACGTCTCTCCACAGCGCAGTGCGAAACAGCGCTCGTGTGAACCAGACCTTTTTTAGAAAACACAACATTTTTCTCTACCACTTACCAAGTGGAAATAAAGTTAAAATTCGCGTGGCAAGTTGATGAAAATGTACAATTTCTTCTGTTCCATTGTGAGCTACTTTCCCGAAGCGAACGGAGAGGTTCGATGTTTTTTCATACGTTTGTCAGTTGTTATGAATTCATGCGTTTACCTGTATTGTTGCTCCACTGGCTCAGATATGCCTGAGCGATGTTAAAATTTTCCGAGCTGGATTATCGCTATGTATCATCTAGGTGATTTAGTACCGAACGTTTCCTGTGTAAATCTTGAAAGTGATAGCGGAGCATAGTGATGTACTGTTTGGATGTTGTTTTCTCTTGCATACCAGTAACGAAACGTAAAACGTAATTTGTCGTTTTTTTTTAGTTTGTCTACGCAGTTTCTTACATAGTTACTTATAAATTTTTGTGGAAAGAAAAATACGGTTCTGAGCAGGATTTTAACCTGCGCCTCCCGGAATATACTCCATGCGCGCTGACCAACTAAGCCGTCTCGCCCTCATATAGTTGATCAGACCGCCTGGAGTGTTTATCTGGGGGGTGCAAGTTCAAATCCTGCTGCAATCCATATGTTTCTTTCCACAAAAATGTATAATTTTAGAGTTCGCTACGCATGCGTTAATGCGTTTATAAGATTTATCTTAGTATAGTTTCTTAAAACTTTACATTAAAGTGTTATTTATAAAATAATATGTTCTGCATTCACAACACGGTACCCCATACTTTAAAACACTCGTTGTTCTTCTGCCTGTGTAGCAATCTGACACGCAGAAATTTAACTATAATACTTCTACGCACAAGCAATCCTGGCTCCGTATTTAATCACGTGCATACAAATCTAACTTTTGAACCTTTTTTTACAGGTGATTGAGCGCTACCAGAATGAGAACGGTTCTGGTGGGCGGAGCAGTGGGATCCACTCAGCGAGCGTCAGCCCAACACAATCAGAGCGCTCCTCACCGCGGTCCCTCCACTCTCGCCACAACAGAGAAATCACTCCACCCGTTAGTACCAAACCAAAACAAAACATCTGCATTATATCTTCCCAAATACCTGAGGTCGGCTTCCATTCTTACTGAATTCAGCTTAATACCAGCATTTTACGTGGAACGACTGCCTTAACTGCCCACAATCCAGTTACTAGGTAGCACCCATAGCTCGTAGGAAGACTTGCTGTCAGACTTTTACCGTTTGACAACAGGAACCAACGATAATCAGATTTCCGAGGCACATACCCAACCAGAACACACTGACAAACATACAATATATCTATATATATAAAAATCAATTGCTGTTCTTTGTCTCGCTAAAACTCGAGAACGGCTGGGCCGATTTAGCTGATTTTGGTTTTGAAATGTTTGTCGTAGTCCAGGGAAGGTTCAAATGGTGAGAAAATATATTTTTCAGTTCAATTTAATTTGCGCAAATATTATAAAATAAATATAAAGTGTTCTACCTACTTTGCTGTCAAACATTTGACGTTCGAGGTGATACGAAGTACACCGGGTCATCTAGTACCTAATATAAACTATAAAATAAAATATTCAGAACCATTTGGTCAAAGAAATTGGCATAGTATCTAACTTACGTTGTGGTGTTGGTCACATTTCTTCTAACTCTCTCTCGTATGGTTGTAATTCAATCCAACCCCAGAAATATCCAGGTCGTCCGCCGGAAGCCACTAACATGTCTTCGAATAACGAGACTATGACTGAGAGATAGAGGGAATCCCAATCAATTTGTCAGTTAAATCGCCAAAGCCAGGGGTTGGCTTCTACTGCATATACATGCCATTCTAGAATACTAGCACGATGACATAATAAAGATTAATTTGATTTTAGAACCAAAGATTTGGTGTAAGTGTTTTTCCAAAAGCTAAATTATCTTTTCCAGCTCCATGAAGAAGACGATGTGTCTGACTGGGAGGAGGGGGAGGCGACGGACGAAGCACTAGAGGTGCCGCGACGCGTGCCTTTCCCAGAGTTCGGAGGGGACATAGTGCATAACAGAGGTACATGCAACAGAATCACTCAAGTGAAATTAAGTCATCGAAGGGCTAATAACGACAATAGGATGTATAGCATATGTAACAATGCTTTTGTTATTATAATTTGCCAGGTAGACTGCAACCCCGGCAGGCACTAGTTATATTTTTAAAATAAATACATTTCCTAATTTATTTACCATGCTAATTCGAGCGCTTAAAGAATTTCTGGCAAAAATAAATAAATCTACAATCATACTTAACGGACTTAGTTATCACTCATTATCGGATGATATAAAAATAACGGGTCGATGTTAATAACCTCTTTCTAGATAAGCTATCAGCGTAAGTACAAGCTGTTATGCAAAAATTAATTCCGACAAGGATATAAACTGTGTGTGGAGGACTCACTGTTTGTATCTTTGTCGAAATTAATTTTAGTTATATATAGTTACAGATAATGAAGATCGCGAGTTCGACGAAGTTTCCGGAAGCGACTTGCAGGCTGTTGACGGTACTTGGGAAGAAAACTGGCTGTTCCAAAAGAAAAAAATTAAGACAATGCAGTCAGTGCCAGTTCCCATGCTTGTCCCCAACTCTAACACGGAATACCGAGCTCTCATCGGCGACAGAGATGCTGACGACACCACAGATCTATCAGATAATGCGAGTGATTCCGAAGAACAAGCAGAATACAAGAGTGATATGAAGAAAGTTCTAGAATCCAAACACGTCATAGGTGGTGCACCTAAATTAGATGAATCTGATTTTGAACCAGACAGCCTCACTATCATCGATGGAAATGATGATTTTGACAAACTCGTCGATGCAGTTGATGACGATGAAACAGTAGACGCAATCATTAACGAAATTAATGAAAACAACGTTACTATTGTTGAAAGTATCAATGTAAACGCGAAAGACCAAGTCGATGGTGGGAAACTACTGGTCAGTATTGAAAGTGGACCTTTAACGAAGGCAGAATTTGCGGTGAAAGAGGAAATACACAGAACTTTATTAAACGGTAACCTAGAAGAATTTACGGATGATTTGTGTGCGAAAGCTAATGGAGACATATACAATGGAGATGCAAATCAATTGCATAGTGTTGACAACTACACAAATAATAAAGGTGAGCAAAATAGCTGATTATATTATAACCACGTTCTCTCTAATCATTAAATAAATTCAAGAAAAAGTTGAAAAAAGAAAATAATCATACCAATATAAGGCTTAATCGAAATGAGAAAGTCGAATATTAAATTAATTAGATCCTAGGTCCCAGGAAACTACGTGAAGTATTTATAATAAATCAAATGCAAATGATTACAGAATCGACGAACACACTGAATCATCAACAGCGTGAGGGTGAATATGAGGAAGAAGTGACAGTACCCGTACAGAGGTACGCAGACAGTCTGCGCAGGAAACACTTCGACGACGGACCTCATGAGTAAGACACACCTAAATAACTAATACTTTCTCATCAGCTCGGCTTCGGAAACTACATAATGTTAGAATGTATTCTTAATTGTCTTGGTTGCAATTTGTACTATGGGATGTTAGTACCTAATTGCCTATTTTTCTAGGCGCTATCTGTAGGTATTTTCAATATGTAAGTAATATAATTCAAGGCATATATAACGGACTAATATAGAATGGTTTATTTTCCTGTTTCAGGATCCCAACTCGTGATACTGATCAAGATGATGAGTTGATACCAGGTGAGTACTGATTTGCGACAAAGATTAAAATCATAACATATGACAATTAAATCTATTCACCTCCACAACTTCTGATATAATTGCAGGTTCAATAGCTTACAGAGAACGTAAAAAATGGCTGAACTACGTAGAAATGCCTAACAATCCATATTCACCAGAAGCCATTCAGAAAAGGCTATCATCTAAGAGTAATGCTTCACTCTTCGATATGTTCACAACTAAAAAGGAAACTGATGATGACAAAATTGAAATACACGACGCAGATGATGAGAACGAAACAAATGATATTCCAGTAAAGGAAATACAACATAATAAACTAAGTTTAACTATGAGTAATGATAGTATTAATAGTATTGATAGAAGAACTAAAAGTCCTTCACCTAGAATATTGAAAGATGTTGTAGCTGAAGAAATTCCACAGTATAAACGGTGAGTCGAAAGTTACTAAGCAAATTCTAATCTTCGCTGTTTTAATAAAGCAAGCTTAGAACATTTTGAATGTATCAAGCTTGATAGTAAACTAAATTGAAGCTAGATAATCGCCCAATTTTATCAACAGTTACGGACGCGATTATTACATAAGGGAGGCGAAAGCATCTTGCGGCGGGCGCCAGAAGGCGAGCGCCAGCTCGGCCAGCCCGGCCAGCTCGGCGTCGTCGGCGAGCGCGAACCTTGCCGCGAGTGTTGACAATTTCGACGCAGAGTTCGCGTCGCCTGTAAGTGCCAGCAGCTCGTTGAGCGACCTCGAGGCCTCCGCCCTACATCACAACATCGTCCGCAACGTACTCAGCCCTAGGAATGCGAGCCCGAACTTCGCTATAAACCCCATATTCGAAAACCCCGATAGACAAAACGATAACGCTGACGAAAATCATGCGACAGACGAACGTCATGTCGCTCGAAATGCCAACGTAAGACAACAATGTAGAACTGTGTGCGACGGTGACGGTTATGTGGAAAACGAGGATATAGTTAGACTTAAAATACCGACAACCCCCGAGATAACCGAAGACCTTTTCGAGACGTACACGCACGTGCGGCGCAGCAACACGCTGCGCAGCGACGACCTGTGCGTGCGCGCCAAGCGCCGCGCGAATCTCAATTTTACGTTCGGTGGCAGCCTCAGGTTAAGCAAAGGCTTTCGTAACGATAATATCTGGTGATTGAGCACCCATAGTTCCCATATTACCTAATACACCACCCCCGTTCTCAATGGCACTCCTACTGACCATTCTCTCGACATGTGAATCTCTTACTGTGTACGATACATACATAGCTTTCCGACATACCGAGTATAGGTTACTGATATCACGGTCATTTTCCATAAATTTTGGTGAAAGATTCTTTCTCATTACTAAATCGAGCATAAATCTAAGATATCTTCGTTTGACACACAGTGTATTGCCTGTTGTGTGTAAAGTTGGCATGTTATTTGTTGGATATTAAAGAAGGCTGACTAACAGCACTGTGCACTATTAATACAAAAGTTACCTACTTAGTACTGCACTTATAGATTTGTGTTCTTCTTATTAAACTTTTCAGTACTACAGTAATCCTCAGAGACGTTAGTGGTGAGTGTGAGATTTTGGCAAACGAAATTTTGACTAACCGCATCCGAACGCTTGCCACTTGACTAACGAAAGCCTTAATATTATTTCTACCAACTCAAACACTAACTCATTTAACACAAACACACACTTGCATTTCATTCATTGCATATTTTTGCAGGTTATTATCACTATTCAACTTTTATTACTTACCTCACTTACTTTTATTACTTCACTGTTTTGACATTTGGTACAATTTCAAAGCGATGCACGATTTTAATGCTTTTAAGGGCACTTTTAACATCTGTAATTATTTACTCCAACTAGAGTAACGTAGTTAATTAACTAACAATAACATCAATCGCACTGTCAGTAGCAACTATTAGTTATTTTTACAAATTGTATATAATACGGACTGGGGGTTTTAGCTGTAAATATTAAGTTCTTAAACATATCATATACAAACTGCAGTAAAACACATTGCAACTAATTACACTATGATAATATTATCAACATTTTCAGGGATTACTTATAAAACAATTCAACATGATAGCGACGAACCAACATTATACAAAATTCGCTGGCAAAGAAGATATGGCGTCGCTAACGACATCTATAAACAAAAAAGACGATATTATGATTGAATATGAGGATGCTAGCGAACAAACGCTATTCGCCGCCAAACCCATATACGTGGATGATGAAACAGATAGACAGTTTGAAGAGATTTTACAAACAGCTTACAACACAGTCCCAACCGAACCGCCACCACCGATACCGATACAAGAAAATGAAGAAAGAATCGATGAACCTCTAAAATCACCGCTAAGCGTGGACACATCTTACATAAGCACGAGTAGTTTGGAAGACTCGATAAAAATCTACAATGTGCAAACAGGAGAGATTATTAAATGTAAGCCTGATAACGTATCACCCAGCTATGAGACTGACACCAATGATAACATCAATATTGTAGATAAGAACATCTCGGAAACAGATAGTGTTAGTAATGGTGCTGATGTGCATGAAGACACAGTTGTGGAAGAGCCTGTAGCAAAAGAGTTGGTTGAATCTGATGATATTCTGCAGCATCTGCCCAAAGTGAAGGAATTGGCTAAGATATTTGTTAGTATGGAGAATTTAGAAGAACCACCTAAGGTAAGCACTAAAGCATCAAGCAATTACATATTATGTGACTGTTTGACGAAATTTAGGCGTGTTGATGACAAACATTACATTGGAACTGCAGTGACGTCAGTTTATTTAGATTTAATACCTACGACGTGGGAGAATGGTATTGCAATAAAGTCATTTTAACTTCTTAGCTACTCAAATAAAGATCCATCTAAATTAGACCCAGAAGTGCATTAATTTAACTAGAGGAACTATTCAAAGATTTATCTGTATTTGGTAAGGTAATTGCATCTGTACGACATTGTATTAACTGCAAAGTTAGTCGTGTTGGTTCAGTTTCCTGTAAAGGGACTGAATAGATAGCAATGACGACAAAAGACATATTAAAATGTGGAAGAAGAATTCGCGGTAGTGAGCAGAGGTTGAGATGGCTTAGCGGTCAGAGCGCCTGAAGTATTTATCCGGGAGGCGCAGGTTCGAATCGTGCTCACGACCGTATTCTTTTTCCATCTTTAAATGTTTAACTTTAGAGTCAGCATTAAGCAAGCGTTAATGCTTTTCAAAGACTGACAATTAAATTTTAATTTCTATTTCAGCCAATACAACCCTACACCCGACGGCGGAAGAGCAAAGAGAACATTCTAACAGAGTTCAAACCAGAAAGAAACAAGCAGGTCTACATGCACAGCCTCACTGCCAGAAGCATCTCCAAGGAGTTCCGAGAAGAACTCAAACTCTCTATGTCCACACCACTCACCGTCCCTGGA
The DNA here is from genome assembly GCA_935421205.1 of Xylocampa areola. NCBI lineage: Eukaryota > Metazoa > Arthropoda > Insecta > Lepidoptera > Noctuidae > Xylocampa > Xylocampa areola. The sequence goes on along the minus strand of OW285200.1, from coordinate 21,538,124 downwards.
GGATCCAAGGAAATCCCCGAAGGTACCGAAGATGTCACCAAAGAATCTAGTAGGCCTGGCAGCCCCGTACCAGAACCTGGTACAATCAAAACCAAGTTGGCATTCTTCGAAAGTCTCAAATCCAAATTCAGTAGTAAGTGAAGCGTTTGATAGGTTGAAAAGCGATGCCATAGACACAAATTAAAATTAAGAAATTAATGTAGTCTTTGTTCTGAACAAAACTTATGTTAATTAGGTAATAAATTAATAATATATTGTGTAAAAAAGTTTAGTATAACAAATTCTAACAATAATGTTCAAATACGATCAAGATACTTAACTTTGCAACGCTTTTCAGTGTAACAAATCTTCACTACTCGTAGAACACATCAATCTCTTAAATTTCCGTATTTTCACGTAGCATGAGAGATATTTGCATGATTTTCTGTTCATTGCGTGCTGTCTATCTTTGTAGTTTGACTACACCTTGTTTGTACCATACTAAACAAGTGATGTAGTTAAAACACTAACCGAGGGCAGAATCATTCAATTCCTTTTAGTATGTACTGTAGTGCATAATAACTAATAACGGTCACATTATTTAAATAAATTAAACAGTAGGTTACGGTGTAAATATTAAGTGCCATTTTGTAATCATATTGTAATTTTCATTTATTTAAGTTAATTAAAGTCTATTTAATTGTGGAAGAAATGTGCTCATGTTTAAGGCATTTTTATTTAATCTAATTTAACCTAATATAATGTTAAATTGTAAGCATAGCGGCTATGGGCATTATTATTACATATATACATTTATTTATTTAAATCTTATTTAATTTTGTCCTCCGTACTTGCAATTTTAAAGTAGGTTTTAAGCACTCGCTTAACATTCAACTTACAAATAAATAAATCGACTTATCTAATTTAAAATATTTATAAATTCGATGGTGCCTATATTTATTCTAAAATACTTAATAATAATCACATTTCTTCACCAAAACAAGATAGACACTTAGCTAATGCCAAAGTTGTAAATAAATAATATAACTGGGTTTATGTATAATGTAAAGTGGTTGTGTATTATTGTATAAATGTAGTCATACCATAGGATAAGCAATAAGTTATATATAGAAGGGACCAATGTTATATTGTGATAGACGATTTGTGAAACATATTCAAACGTCGCGAGATATTTAATATGATCGTGTAATGGATAAGGGTGGTATGAAATAAAAGTGTAACTTAACTTTATTTGGCTTTTATTTACTTTGTATTTTATATGTAATAATTCCTAAATATAAATAATGAATTAAGCTTATTTATGAGGTAAAAACACTGTAGTCTTATAATTTATTAATATTTTCATCTTTGATTTTGCGTGTACATATTTATATATGTAGTAGTGACATAGGTATTTTTTCATCAAGTCATTAAAACATTGGTTAACTAATAATATTCAGGTCATCTCTATGAAAATCAGATATTAGAAACATGGTAAGTAACTTGCTATATAAATTTCACACTATATTTTTTTTTTTTATGGAATAGGGGGCAACCGAGCAGACGGCTACTGATGGTAAGCGATTACCGCCGCCCATGGACACCCGCAACCCCAGAGGAGTCGCGAGTGCGTTGCCTGCCTTTTAAAGGGTTTGTGCCTCCGGTACCCTCACTCACTCGGCGAAACACAACGCAAGCGTTGTTTCACGCCGGTTTTCTGTGAGGCCATGGTATCAATCCGGTCGAGCCGGCCCATTCGTGCCGAAGCGTGGCTCTCGTATATATATAATATATATATAGTATATAATACCATATGAAAGCTAAAATAATCTAAAGGAATGAACTGGATGTTTATTATTACTTCTTAAAAGAATACATTACATTAAAATGTGTAAAAGACTAGGTATCTAGCACCATTATTAAAAATATTTATCATTAAAATCACATTTTTTGACTAAAAGAATAACCAATAATCAATAATATATACTCAGTGTCTTGTGGAAGGGTATACTCTCCATGTCATCAGCATATTTTCTCCTGTAACACCATAGATAATAATCTATTAAACTAGAGTTAGGTACCTCCACATCCTGACCCTTGAGTTTATCTTCTATTCTCTTCTTGAGGAGCTCTACAGCATGGATAGAACAACCTCTGATTTCTACTTCTTCTTCAGAGCCATTCGCGAGAAGAGTATCTGAAATGGTTAAGGAGAATGGTTATTATAGGTAGCTTAATAATTATAACTGACTGCCTCGTTGGTCTAGTGGTCCCAAGCGCGACTGCTGAGCAGGAGGTCTCGGGTTCGATCCCTGGGTTGGGCAAAGTGTTATTGAGTTTTTCTGTTAGGAAATTCTCAGTAGCAGCCCGGAGTTTGGAACTGTGCCCGGTTGATGGCAATAGGCTCACCACCTATTACATGGGACTTAATAACAGCATTGGTGAAATGTGGGTGTACAATTGTGTACACCTCTGCCTACCCCTTCGGGGAATACAGGCGTGATGCTATGTTATGTTATGTTAATAATTATAAATAAAAACATAGTGCTAAGAGCTCTTAGAAACAAGAGGCACTTTGTTGACATAAGGGGTAACTGCGGCTATGGACGCATATCGGTACCTGCCGTCGACACCTCGACGACTGCAGTCGTCACGCCACCGTCGAGGACTCGCGGCGCTCGCACATTAGTCATGATTTAAGTGTCTCAAACATTTGTCAAAATTTAAGATAATAAAGTTGTTTATATCTTTATGAGTTTGACAACAGTTGACAAACTGTAGCAGACACGCAAGAGAAATTACGATAAGATAAAAAACTATCAGATCAATTATGATTAAATTATTTAACACTGAAAATATTACTCATATGTAACAGATATCATAACTATCACAACTACACATTTTTAAAGATATTTTCTTAAGCTGTTGGCTCGTTAATTAGCAGACACAATAGATTTTTATTGTTATGAGGTATAATTCTGAACGTGGCTGAGCGGAAAGGTTAATATACATATAGGTGACAGCTAGAAAGTATTTCCAGTTCTAGGAGTATTTTTATCTGTGCTTTGAAAGGCATGTTATACCATGGCTCAGCCAAATCAGTGGCCTACAAATGGTATACGTGTTATACAACCCGAGAAGACTATAAGAACTTCAAAAACTTAGCATACATTCGATCAGTGGGTCATCTTAGGATAGAAGTTAGTAAAAAGCCTGAGATATAATAACTTTATTCATTGGCAAATTTTTTCTAGATAATTAATCACAAGAAACTCACCCGTCTTTAGTTTATCCATTAGTTCATCACTGTAACTCAGGGCACCAAAATAAACCAACACCTGTGGCACTCTATAGTCTGCAAACATTGTGATCCTATCAATATCCGTGAACTCTCCCCACCCCATACCACCAAAGAAGTTCCATAAGTCTGCCACTAGGATCTGTGCTCTTTTATAAAGGGACACTTCCTGACCCTTAAAGATAGCTTCATCTCTAAAACATGGAAAATTATTTATGATAATCTCCAGTAATTTTTTTGCAGACTTCTTGGCCTCTTTCAGACATGTCACAAAAGTACCATTATACTTTTTAAGGAGTATAGTTCCCACTTCATGTAGGACTGATATCCGTTGCTCAAACAGTGGGATTGTGGCTTCATTGTCACCTTTCATGACTGTGCGGAGTTGCTCTTCCGTTACTTTTGAGTAATACTCTGGATTTGTTATGTCAATTCCATTCTGAAATTACACATTGACATTAATATTTTATTCAACCTATTTCATGCACCAAGTTCATTCCGTACAATTCTATAGAAAGAGGAGAAGCATAATAATTTCACTTGCAAAGGCATAGTTTTTTACTTAATCTTTTTTTTTTATTGGCTTCACTATTCCCTGTTTGACTATGCCAGCCTCATGAGATCATTCATACCATGGGATAATTAACAGCATGCCGACTACAACAACAGCCCAAATGCAATCAAACAACTTTGATGATTTGAATTATAACTGTGAGTTAGCCAATAGAGCAAAGATTTCTATAATAAGAAGTAATTTGTTACCCACATTTCGTCCCCATTTTTTCCTATATCCTATAATAGGTACTATTTAATTTTACCTTAATAGCCCTAGCTAGTGCAGCTTCCAAGGCATAATAACCTGAATGTCCATCTACTGTCCATTTCTGAGCTCCGGTGTATGACCAGAAGCAGAAGTTAAGGGCATCAGCCACAAACACCCAGTCGGCTGCCTTCTCATGGCCTTTATCAGGGTGAATGATGTCCGCACCAGTGTCAGGAATCTCTAACTTGTTTGATATTGAAGACATCATCTAAAAGTATATTTTTATTACTTTTACAGTATACAAAAAAGAAAAAAAAGAAAAATTCTTTTTCCATTTAATATTGTAACTTTAGAGTTTGCTAAGCATGCGTTAATGCTTTTTCAAAGACATATCTTGAATACAAAAAAGGTTTTAAACATTCAAACAAATCAATAGCAAGTTGTCATTGAAAAGCTTTAACTTTTTCTTTTTTTTTTTCAAAATAAAATTATAGGTATAATAATATAAGGTGTGTGTGTTTCTAATTTATAGTTTATGACGCCATCATTACTCAATAAATTTTCCAATGTCGAGATTAAAACAGACACTGTCACGGTTTTTAATCTGATAGGACGTAAGTGTGTCAGAATCGTTGCAAGTGGAAATTGATAGTCTATACCTACTCCAATGGGAAACAGGCATTATTGTCTCCATCTTTTGAATTATTATACCGCTCTTTACTTAAACATTATCATAGCCAAATAAACAGCTGATATGGTAAATACCATAAGCTATATTAACAATCTATAATATTTAATTAATTTACATTCATTAAATAACAGCACTGATAGCCTAGTGGTATGACTGTTGGACTGACCAGTCAAAGGTTGCAAGTTCAAATCCAAGCCACACACCACTGTCTTTTCAAAATCATGTGCATATTATAAATTAATTATCACTTGCTTGAAACAGTGAAGGAAAACATTGAGAGGTTATCAGCACACCTCTGAGAGATATTCTCGATGGTGTATAAAGCCATGTCAGAGATCTACAGGTGGTTTAAACTCTGATACTAGGCTGTTCATCAACCACACGATAAGAAAAAGGTAGGTTAGGTATTCAATAGGATCACTGTTCCTTTATTCCTTATTTTGTCCCAATATTAGTACTAAAAAAAATATTATTCAGTGCCATCTTAGGGACACTATGATATAAATAATATATTGCATAAACCACTTGAAACTGTAAACAAGGCGTAATCTTACCTCTTCACAAAGTTTATCAAGTCCTGCTTCATGAATTTTAACATGTTGCGCATTTTTGGCGATGTATTCACCGGATTCTGCTGGCGGTAATACTCCTTCACGTACCATGATATGGGATTCAATGTAAATTCAGGTAAAAAATTTTTGGTAAATGTAAGTAACTGTAAAACAAAGTATCGGAACAATTTTTTCAAGTAAATTTCAAAGTTCAACTTCAAATGTTCAAACTCTTCCAGTATTCAACGAAACAACTTGTTGAAGACGATGTCGTGTCGAACAGTCGAACATGACATGTTTTGAACCGTTCGGTAATCACTAATCGCCCAACCTAGTTTAATAATCACTATTATTTTTGAAGAAGATCACGAGTAGTTGTTATTTATTTTTTATAGATAATGATTACAGCCTGGTAAGCTTAAAATAAATAGTATCCTTCATCCTGGCTGGTAAGGTAATTGGTGTATCAATCATTTCTTTATGTAGTGGTATTTGGTACATATTGTTTCTGTCTTAATAAAGTAGGGAAAGTTTCTGAACGTATAACACTTACATTCCGTTTTACCCTAATTAACGCATATACAGTGAAAAGTTTTATGATATAATGTTCATTATCTTCGCTGTATGCAAATAAATGGCAAATACAAATAATTATTGATAAAGTAAAAACAATATTGAGATTAAATTATCTTACTGACTTTAAGTTTGTTAAAAAGACTGGTTTGGTGGAATATTTAATTATACTTTGGCGGATAACGAAACGTTATAATTCTAACCTCAAAATATTATTATTTTTATAGTTGAAAAATAAGCGCGAATTATTTTTAATAAACTCTGATTCAGAAACTCTAGTTCTAATTAATTATTCAAACCTTTACAAGATGCCGCTTGATGTGCAAGGAACATTTGTATCACAGAAGATCAGTAAAATTAGATGGATAGCCGAGGATTACGTGGAGACCAAGTGCTTCTTTACCGGTAGTTGGGATGATGATGTGAATTCGGTGAAAGTTTGGACTTTTGAAAGTCCTCACGAAGAAGATGAAGTAGAGTACCCTCGGCCTCTCTCCGAGTATCCTGTGGACGGTGACGTCACAGAAATTAAATTTACAGAAAAGAATAAAATTGCAGTTTCGTTGTCTAATGGAGATGTGAAAGTGCTTGAAGTTAGTGTGTATGAGAAACAGTCGCCGCTTAGAGAAGTGTTCCACTGGAAGAAGTTGCATAATTACGGGTGAGTGTGGAGTTTGTTTCCTAACAAATGGTTGTGATCACAATAAAATCGTTACTTAGACCAGTCTGCCTCCATAAGATTAAAGCTAGTTCTATTTCATGTATTTGACTGCCTCGTTGGTCTAGTGGTCGCAAGCGCGGCTGCTGAGCGTGAGGTCTTGGGTTCGATTCCCAGGTCGGGCAGTGTTATTGAATTATTCTGTTAGGAAATTCTCTGTAGCAGCCCGGAGTCAGAAAGTTGGTGGTGTGACACCCCGTGCTTCGGAGAGCACGTAAAGCCGTCGGTCCTGCGCCTGATCTCTCTCTGGTCGTGTCGGATTTCCGTCCCATCGGAATATGAGAGTGAAGGAAGAGGGAGTGCATCTGTGTTTGCGCATACACTTGTGCACTATAATATCTCCTGTGTACTTTGCTAATCTCAATGGAGATAGGCCGCCGTGACCGAAATACGAAGGAGTATATTTCATGTAGTCAAAATATTTGCTCACTCAAACAACATTTCACATAAGAATATTCATCAATTATCAATATTATGTCTCCTACAAAATCTATAGTCATATTTATAATATTCTAGCTGTGCCCTGCAGTTTCATCCAATCATTCAAACTATTCTGTAAGGTTTAATAAAAAAAGTCTCATGTTAAATTCTTGTCCTCACAATGATGAACTCAATAAAAAAATATTTATCCAATTTGCTGCAGTTGTTCTCAAGTTGGCGTGACCATTGGAAATAGGGATTCATTTTTATATATAAAGGTAGTTTATTTGATAATAATATCATGCTTTGAGTAGAATAAAATTGTCATCATATCACACAATAACTCATTAAAATTATTATATTATACTTATAGTGAAGAGCGATGTTCCTGCACATCACTAGACACATTGGAAGGTGACATCGCTACTATTGGAGAAGATGGCATTGTGAACATTCTTAGTGGTCGAAGAGGGGAGGTGATGCACACCATCAAAGGAGCTGATAGTTGCTCTTTACATTCAATCTGCTTCATTAAGCATAATGAGGTGAGGTTTACTATCTCAATAATAGAGTTAGTAGGTATAGTGAGCTCGGTGGCGGACACTGCACGGTCTAACAGCTCCTGATGATGCCCTGTGGAGGGGCAAAACACATATAGAGTAGTAGGTGGTAGTCAGGATTTTCACCGCTTGCGTATGTGCATATATTTGCGGGCGGGCGGGCGGTCGACAGGTAATGCATGACTACCCTCAATTTTGTGGAAGTAGCTAGATATTGTATTTATTTGCATCCATTATAGTTGTATAATAACTTTCGTAAGGCATATTCATATTAGTTATTGTTCACCGGTTACTACTCACATCCTGAACTCACTGTAGCTGAGACCGCCACCTACGATTCAAACTCGCGTCATCGCCGCAGACTCAGCTCATGACTAAGGGCTCCGTTAGAGTTCGAAACTAGTCGGGCAAACCCGAAGAATGTACGTGAGTAGTAACCGGTGAACAATAAATAAGAGTTATAGTTGTTTATGTTGTTATATAAAGCTACTGCCTCATTGTACTGAGCTGAGGTTTTGGGTTTGATTCCCAGGTTGGGCAATGTTATTATATTTTTCTGTAAGTAAATTTTCAGTATTTACTCAGAGTTTACTCAGTCCTGATTAATGGCAATAGGCTCACCACCACTGTACATGGGATTTCCAATCCAATTCCAATATATATTTATTCTCAGTAGTAGCCCAGTGTAGAAATAGATTGATGGTAATAGGCTCTCAAAGGAGTTGATAACAGCATTTGTGAAATAATATAATATAATAACTTTTGTTTATTTTCTCTTCACAATAGGTTTGATTATTGCTTAAAACTTAGTTAGCGAGTGTAACCTGTTTTGTGAAAGACTGGTGCCTGAGAAAGGTTTGGTAAAACCTGTAGTTACAGGTCACCAGTGATCCACTCCACGGACTGTACACTAAACTTAAAGTAAATATCATTGTGTACCATAATATGCTTAGAGGATGAAACACCATAAAACTAGAAAGAAAGAAAACAAGGGTTCAACAATATGAATGACTGTAGCCAGTATCCTTCATATTGCAGTGTGAGTGTGTATGTGTGTGTGTTTGTGTGAGTATATAAGTTGTATTGTTGTAACGAGTGGTTGTGTATGAATATGTGTGTGGGTGTGTGAGTATGTATAAGTGTGTGTTTATGGTGTAGCAGAGCACAACTGGTTAAGCTGTAGTTTAATTAGCAGGGCGTATTTGCTTTTCAGTTTTGTTTTTTTTTTTTTTTACTCTACAGGTTATAACTGGTAACCTTCGAGGCCACATGAAGATATGGGACCTAAGATCCGCAGATAACAAGCCAGCCGCATCATTCCTCCTGGCAGGTGACGAATTAGCCGCAACCTGCATCATCCACCACCCCACTCAGCCCCACATAATCCTCGCAGGCAGTGAATCTGGCTCCCTTGCAGTCTGGGACTTACGTATGAACTCATTCCCTACTTCCTTAGTCAATGCACACTCTGGAGGAGTCTCAGAAATGCAGTTCCATCCAGAAAACCCACACAAACTGCTCACATGTTCACTATCAGGGGAACTTTGGGATTGGAATATGGAAGCTATGACCAAGAGCTCTAAAGGCCAAGACAATCAAATCACATGGATGCCATTAGAAGACAAGAAGGGTATGATGGTAAACTCTTTGATACCGGCCTTACATAAGCCCATTAACAGTCTTCACTGTGACAAAGGCAGGATACTTTGTGGAGCTGATAATGAAGCTGTTTATTTGGTCAAGAACTTTAAATACTAGGATTGGTTATTGAAAAGGTAAGTTGGTTTTTGTCTTTCCTGTAGTTAAGGGAAGTCTGTGATATTAGCCAAAATGCCCTAATGTTGAAAGTTAGTAATTTTTCTGTAGAAACATGTAATGGAGTCATTTTACTGCAATTTTTCTGCCAAAATGATGTATGGTTCTATCATTCTGTCTTGGTGTTATTTTTAAGGGAGTTTGTTTCTTCTGAAATTTACCAGTATCAAAATTGATTCCTGAAGTATTATGATTAATATGGGAGTGAAGCATTTACTAATATAATACTTAGTTTCAAGCAATTTGTAATTTTATACTAAGTTTCTAAAATTAGCACTTTTGTTTAAGTTAATTTAACATATAGAGAATTAAAATAATTAAACGTTTGTATAAGTAATATGCATTTTTATTAAATTCTGAAAAGTAGATACACTTATAAAATAATATTACATAATAATAATACACCAAGTCAGTCTTTGCATGCTTAGTATCGGTAAAATATATTACAAAAACCGAAGTATAAAGTATTTACAAATATGTTTTAAATTAATTGTGCAAACTTAATATCAATGCAAGGCACCATTATTACAACCGTTGAATAGTTTACTGCCGAAAAGGTAACATACTAAATTAAAAACAAAACTCATTTTATTTACTCTGGCTACATTCATGGTTAAAAGTTCCAAAAGAGTTTTTAGAAGCATTCATTCGAATTTCCAATATTTTAACAATTTCTAAAGTGATATAAAACTGCATCTAATTCTGGTCGGTTTATTTTCAAATAATCACATTTATGTAGTCCTCAAATCCAAAACACTGATGATGGCACTGAGATATAGGTTTTCTTACTACACAACAAATCATTCTGTTCTCAATACAATCAACATAGCTATTTATAAACGATTTTTTATTATAGAAATACTCCTGACTTTACTGAGAGCAATCACAATTTATTAGTAGTCAAATTTTTATTCACATTGTTAAGAAACTGTTATATTCAATCAAGTATATATTTTCGAAGGTACCTCAGTTAGGCTCAGCCTCTTAAACTGGAATAACATTTGATAATATCACTATAAATTAAGAAAAAATGGTTGAATATTTGGCATCTTATTCACATTATTATACAAAATAACATAATGGAGTATAATAATTATTGTAGGTAAGCATAATAATAATTATCACTCAACTATAATATTGTTCGAGAATAAAATATAATAAACACAGCACAATTTGACTGAAAATAATATTGGATATATTGTTAACTAATGTTCTTATTCGATATAATACTTAGTGTGAGCACCATTCAACAGACCTAAAACCCATTGAATCGGAAGCAACGCATTCATGATTCCCCTCGAATTTGACCTTGAGATGTTAAGGCCACTCATTCAGTTTAAAAGTCCGTCTAAACCAATTCACTCGCTACTAGAACGGGCAGCCAAATCAACTTTGACCTTGACCGTTTCCATGTCAAGCTCAAAATTAATGTTCACTTTACGTGAAAGCCTGTTCGACCTCATGTCTGGTCCCTATATTGACTATTTACAATCACTGTAGTTGTGTGAGTCAGGTATGGTGGTTCCTCCTGGTGGGAGACGGTTTCCTCTGCGCGGCGGCGAGGAGCGAGGCAGGTAACACCCACAGTTGGTCGCACCAGCGCATTAACGCTTCTGTCACGTGACAGCTGTTTGCGGCTGTCGCTAGCTGAGTTTCCAGGCTATCTGAAGACTTGATCAGTAGACTGTGAAGAAAGAAAAGTTTTGTTAGTCATTTGATCATGTTTTTATGTAAATGCAGTATTAGGACCCATTATGGGACCTTGTAGCACGCCCGCTATTGCTGTATTCCCAAAAAAAAAATACGAAGTATAAGATAGTCCAGTTTGATTTCCCGTCTATTAAAAATGTTGACTAGAAGCTCTATCGACAATCCACAAAAGATATTTGGATTTTAATACAAGCAATTTGTTTGTCTACTTAATCGAATGCTTCTAGAAGATCCATATTTTCAAATCTTATTACCTGGGTGGGAAGAGCGTAGGTGCAATAATCATGGCGACGTTGTGTTCTGTCATCTTGTTGGTGTCCTGTCTCGCGACAATCTCTCGCACCAGTCGCAACAACTCGCGTAATGTCGCCCGTTGTTCAGCCGGCAGTAGTAGGACTAGCAGGTTCAATGCTCGGCCTTGTGTTGTGCCACTCAGAGCTGGAATAAACAAACAATTCGATAAGCATCTCAGGAATTTTAGAACAATAGGTACAATGGGAAACTAACAAGGGATATTTTCCCCGATTCGATCTTTTAACTTGAGAACTATACATGAAGACCTTTTGAGTAAAAAACAACTATAATTTCGTTAATATTGTCCTAGTATTTTCAGTATACTATATCCCGTAATATCATTTCGACCATTCCATCTTATGGACGGTGCTTGAAATTCTGAAAGGCATTAAAAAGTGATTTGTACGGAATCTGGATTCTGATCTCTCCAAATCGATAAACTCACCATAAGTCTGGTAGAATAGTCTCATGAGCTCCTGAGTGAGTGGTGGTTGCGGCAGAGCTCGCAGCAGTCGCTTGAACACGGCGGCCAGGTCGTGACTACTGGCGCGAGATAACGCAGCCTCCACGGCCGAGCGGTCCGAGTACCACTGCCGCTCGATCAGCTGGCAGAGAGCTTCGATCTGTAGAAGAAATAAAGAAGTCGTTGGTTTAGCATGCTTAGCTTCTCGTGTTCATTAAATCATTTGCCGTTCATTGAGTAGTTCCGATTCGTTATTGTCACAATTTTGCGTTAACCCACTACGATGTATAAATACCCTTTAAAAATTTTCTCAAGTCTATAAACAGCCCGGATTAGTAGCCAAAATATTGAAATGCTTCTATATTTGTTGATGAAGTTTTATCAAGTATATATCTTGCATGGTTACCTTCTGCTTATTCCCGGGCACCCGCAGCAGGCCCTCATCTGCCGTACGCTGCGCTAAAGCCGAGGCCAGAGCTCTCACTATACTGGGCGCGCAGCTCCACGTCTCCTCCCACAGTATCATGTCCTTGCGGACCAGTGTCTCAAGGGACACGCCGAATACTGACCCCTCTGAAAGAAAAAAATAAATGGTTGATTATAAATTAGATTTTAGGTGTTATTTAATGCAGAATTAATACTTTGTTCATCTCTGTATGGGTTTTGCTTGCTGCTTTCTTTATTTAAGGGATTTCATTACATTCTCCAAAAGCTTCAAGGTTACATACCTTTAAACCTCTAAGTCCCAAATCAAGTCTCCCTAACTATATTTAATCTGTCAAGGTAGTTACGCCTTCCTATTATGCGTCTAATCTTGCCCTACTAACCTCGTGGACTTAACAACATTTCACTTTAATTCATTCATTCAATTCTTACCTTCTTTCCTCTTCTTCTTGGGGGATTTCCTCTTCTGGAAGGGCAATGAGTACCGATCGAAGAGCGCGGTAAGCTCAAGCCACAGCAGAGGCGGCAGACGCTTCAGTTGCGGCTCGCCGATGCTCTCAATATCCACAGTACTGTCCTCTTCAGGCCATTCCTGGGGCAAAAATATTACAACTTGTTAAATATAGAATTATCAAATTCCCGAAGAAGCCAAAAACTAATTTACAATGATGTGAGTGATAGGAATATAATCCAAACAAAATATACGACTCCAATTAGTCAATTGAAACGCACCTCCTCGTGGTCGAGCATCTGCCTGTCGAGATTGAACTTGTGTTCGAAGCTGAGCGGCTGCTGCCCTGACGCGGCGCTCTTCGCACGAGACACGGCCGCGTGTTTGTTATTACTGTAAAAGGGAAATGATTTTATTAGTAACAGAAACACTAAGTTTCAGCGGTTGTATTGTGCTAATACGCTAAACCAGTTATAGTCGCCGTGCAGTGAAAACCTCGTCTTTGCATTAAGCATAATTTTACAGAAGACGAAAAAACCGTCTAGTAAAATCGCCACGGCGACGTTATGAAGAATCTGTCCATTCATTTTGGTTGATTTCTGACACTTGTATTATACGCACCAAGACTGAAAAGCATCCTTCACCTAGTTACTGGACCCTTGCGATTACAAATTAATTTTTCTAGTTATCTAAAGCGGGAAGTGCGGCTGATCCGTTACTGTGTAGGACGGAGGATAATGTTTAAGAATATGTAAGATGAAAACTTACATGAATGGATCATTGTCTTTGAGTATGGATCCATTGATTCGTTCTTTTCCTATCCTCGGTCCCTGGACTGTGCCGTATCTTTGGTAACCTAGGAGCTCGATACCCTCTGAAAATTAAAATGATATAGGTTAAAATATCACACAAACGTAGCTACAACAATTGCATCTAAATGGAAAACACTAGTATGGCGCTTAAATCAAAATGAATTCATTCAGGGATTATTTTAGGATCAATTGATATCAATAACTAAAGAGATTTGTATTGTAGCATTTTCTCAGGGTGCTCCCAAAAACTGCTCCTTCAGATAAAATTAAGGTGAAACTATCCAAAAACTAAACAATCTTCAATACTAACCGGTATTACTCGCAATATCGGCCCAATGCAAGTCATTAGGCTTGAAGAGTTCGTGCATGGGCAGCGGCGGCGAGTGCGGCTCGGCCGTTGGAGACAAGCGCACGCGGCGCCCGGCCGCCGGCGCCGACGGCGTGCGGGCCAACGGCGCGTGAGTACCCGCCGGGGGGAAGCTGTCGCTGTAAATGATAATTAGTCAGTAGGTGGTCTAGGCAATGACAGGTTTAGAGAAGGTTGAGATGGCACTCAGTTATGGTAAATGCAGAAAAAACGATTGGGAGATGTTGTTAAGAGGATGGGCACCAGTATTAGTGTGAATAACAACAAAGGTACGTGTACTGTGATAACAATAAGTGGTACTTCAAGAGAAATCTTTGAAAAGCATTAACGCATGCTTAGCGAACTCTAAAGTTATTATATTAAATGGAAAAAGACGTATAGGGACTGAATTGATAGCAATAACGTCGCCATAAGACGTGTTAAAATATGGAAGAAGAATTCGCGGTGGTGAGCAGAGGTCGAGATGGCTTAGTGGTCAGAGAGTCTGGAGTATTTATCCGAGAGGCGCAGGTTCGAATCCTGTTCGCGACCGTATTCTTTTTCCATTTAATATAATAATACGTGGTACGTTTAAAAAGCGTCGTATTTATAACACGAAACTTTACCTAATACAGTGTTCCATACTCAGAAGTGAACTTTGAAAGGCCAATACGATAATGATGAGGAAAAGCAAAAGGTTTAAAAAGTTCACCCTTGTGGATTTTAAAATCTAATATATAAAATTCTCGTGTCACAGTTTTCGTTGCCATACTCCTCCGAAACGGCTTGACCGATTTTGATGAAATTTTTTGTGCTTATCCGGTATCTATGAGAATCGGCCAACATCAATTTTTCATCCCCCTAAATGTTAGGGGTATTCCACCCCTAAATTTTTTATTTATATGGCAAATCAACGTTTGCCGGGTCAGCTAATATTATAGGAAATAGGTAGAGAATACTGTCTTCTACGGGGACTTGCTGCGTTATTAGATAAAAAGATTTTTCTTATTTTAATGTAAATACTTACACGAAGTCCGGCGGCGTGGTTGCATCGGCCCATTCGGCAGGCGGGCTGCCGGACCCGCCACTCGGCAGAGAATCCAATGAGTCGGGAGTCGCACTGCGCGACCGCGGTTCACTACCACTTGAGTTCTGAGGACAAGGAAATGTAACATTAATTAAGGAGAATAACTTAGTTGTCAGAATTATGCAACAATTGTTCTAAATAAACGACTTAGTAGATATACAAGTTTGAAGCTACGGACGCCCAATATTCCTCGTAGTTATTACATAAAAAAAAATGGGTCCACCATGTTCTAAAACTGATAATGGTGAAATTTAACTGAATAGTAAGTAACTATTTAAGCTTGAAACGACACGCTACTAACCCTCGTTTTATTGACTATTCAACAAAAAAATAATTTAAATCACTCCTTATTTAGACTTAGGAAATCTCAACATTATAACAAGTTCCAAAGTAATCGTGCCTATCTAAGAAAGCCGTCTGTTAGTCGATCGATCACTGACACTAACATCAAAAGAACAGTAGTAACAAAGTAGGAACGTCCGGGACATGTTTCCGTGTCTAATTCTGTGTCATAATTGATGTCTATTTGGATAAAAACCGGCTCATGTGTAAGAAAACACGACAGAATGCATTGAAAGTTTTAGAAAGTACCAAATATGATTCCAGAACGCTTTAAGGATTTATGATATCGAGAATTGCATTATGGAACTATACCTACAAAAATAGATTTTCAATTACAATTTCGGCCTCCACTCGATAGTTAGCTAGGGGGAAAGACTCGGATCAGATTTATCTTGAGACTGAACTTCCAAAACCATATTTTTCCGATTTTAGGATCTTACCCGAACGTCTTTACTCAAACTTTCTATAGGTTTACAAAAAGTTCTGAGATATAAAATAAAAAAATAAAAAAACGCCAAAAGCACAAAAAAAACAACAATGAATCACAAAGACATAATTCAAGAATTACAAGACATGGTCAATCGTCTACTATAATCATCGCCTATTAATCATCATCATCTGAATCACGGAACTGCGCTCATTGTCGGTAACACTAACAGATCCAGTTCTTGCCGCTTATGAACAGAAACAAACGTAGAAAGCACGTGCTGAACAGCTGACGTAGAAATAGTGGGGGCACTTTATGGCGTCAATTATTTTTATTTTAGCATGCTAGTAATGTGTACCAGGGGCGTAGCTACCGCCGTATCTGCCGTATCAATGATACGAGGCCCCCAAGCCACAAGGGCCCCAACGTCTGTACTGTTTAAGCAAAAAATCGTAAAATGTTATATATAAAAAGACCCGAATATAAATTTTGATAAAGGATTTAATTAAGTATTAGCTACGCCACTGGTAGCTACACTGTTTTTATCTCTTATTATTTACGTACCTATGTTTTGTTCACTATTTAGGTGATCATTGGATTCCGATCCAAAATTTTAACTACTAATAAGACGCGACGTTACGGTTGTGTTTAGCTTCCATTTCATAAAATGTTAAACTACCGTATCTCGAAAATATATTTATATATATACATATATATATTTATTACTTGTAAGATTCTGTGTACCCACCCATTTTCTGCAAATAAAGGATTTGATTTGAGAATTTCTTAATTGTATGGCAACCAGAAAGCACCCCCAAAAGTGGACTAAAAAGCGAACACAAAGATTTTAGGAAAAATGTGAAGATAGATTAAGAAATACTTAAAATTAGAAGTGACAAAGATTTGTCACGTTTAATATTATGTTGCCATTGGTTTGCATCCATAATTAGAAACACAATTGTGATTGGCATTTAAATATTTTGGCAAAAGAGATCTACCCACAAACGCGTGACTCATTATGTCAGTTTCCGCGTCAGTACGTGGACTTCCCAAGTTTAAAAATATTTAACTACAATAGTACCTATCTCCCTACAGTGGCGTCCCTATCAAAGGTTAACATTTCTTTCAGTTTTCCCTATGATATATTGCAATTTTATCGGCTGTATACCTATTGTAAAATTATACAATTTTGAGATTTAATTTACTCACTGTCTCCGCTTGTAAGGTCGGTTATTGCATTTGCTGACAGCCTTTACATAGGTAATTTTACTACATTTAGGTGTTAATCTAAATCAATTTGTGCACTAAATGAATATTGCATAAAGCAAGAGGCATAAGCGGCGTAACGCAATGAATAGCCAGGTAAATCAAAAATTAGTCTCGATGTTGCTTATATTTTTGGTTGCGGAAGTAAATTAGTGAATTGGTTAAGCGTAGTTAGAATCAATAAGAAATGAAAGCGAACATAAGAGACGACTGCGCCGTGAGAATATTTTGCGACCCGTAATATTGTAGACAAGACGTACGTATGTTTGTATAAGACTAATTGATGGTCGCGGCACTACTCGCGTGTAACATATAACATAGCATAACACCTGTATTCCCTGAAGGGATAGGCAGAAGTGTACATACACAGTTGTACACCCACACTTCACCAATTCTGTAATTAAGTCCCATGTTAGTGGTGGTGAGCCTATTCCCATCAACCGGGCACAATTCCACACTCCGGGCTGCTACTGAGAATTTCCTAACAGATAAAACCCAATAACACTTTGCCCGACCCAGGAATCGAACCGGAGATCTGCTCAGCAGTCGCGCTTGGGACCACTAGACCAATGAGGCAGTTAGCGTGTAGGTTTTAGGTTACACCCAAGGTTTACCAAAATCCGTTCATTAATTCGAATACGTAAAATATTCCAATTCGAAAATTATCGATATGAATTTATTTAGAAACACTTCTTTAATACAAGTACCCAATCTAGTAGAAACCACTTCCCATTAGAGTGCCGTGTACGCAGTTTCTTAGTTTTTGCACCGTTTTGTCGTGTGTCTCATTGATGCGCGCGCATGCGAGTATAGCTGATGAACTGTGTGAACCGCGCATTGTTCAACAATTACCCCGCTACCGGTTGTAAGCACAATTGCTCTTGATTGTGTATTTATCGGTAGTCTTTTTTGTGATTGAAATTTCACTAGGAAGGGAAAAACTTGAGGTGTAATATAACAATTTCTTTAGAAGAAAGAATGAATTATTGCAATTAAATAAACACTGAAAAAATATATTGCTAGATAAAGAAAAGCCTATGACTGAAATAACATACAATTTAAGCTAAGACAATGGTGACCTAAATTGTGTTGCCATTTTCTTTTGAAATCGCAAGGACGTACTTACGTGAAATAACCAGATTGTCGGCAACACCTTACCTTAGCAACTAGTTAAAACTATTTCTCTAGTGACATAACTTATAACTTGCTCAATAAACAAACGTAGTTAAGTAGCTAGGTATATTTTTTCTCAAGCTGCCAGCTTATTACAAAAATAATTGTAAACTGTGCCACATTTTAATGACACAAATGGAGTAATAAAAACTTCATATAAATCAAACATTCCCATACTTAGTCGTCATTGTCCCTTCTACTTAAAGTTTATTTAAAAAAGAGAAACCCGACATTACGTATATTGTTTGTCCCCACATTACACAATCGTCGGAGAAAGCTTTAAGATTAATGACTGGCTACTTTTTAGAAGAATTTCAATGTAATTTCTACTTATTAATGATTACTGTGTCATTATGTAATCGACAATTTATGCAATATATTTTAGTTCACTGACATTTTATTTGAATATCTTAATTCAATTCCATGGTAAAGTCACTTCGCTTGAATAGATTAGTTAAATCGGCAAATATTTTTCTATGAAATACTTATGCTTTAATCTAATTATATATCCATTGTTATGTCAGACTAGTTACATAAAATACAAATCGAGATAATCACGATAGTAGTACGCGTGATTATCTCGATTGTCTTTTATGTAATTTTATTTTAAGATAAGCTGTATTCGTTCGATTCGAGAGTGCACTACGTATTCATTATATTGCAATAATTTTAAATGACACAGATATTCAACGGATACAAAATTTATCGCATCACTGTATACTACGCTACCGTAGTATTAATATTAGAATCAACGCTAATATGTAGATATTAACGTTGATTCTAATATTGACACTAAATTAAGTACATAACTAAAATTTAGTTAAAGATAACTATGCTTTAATTTTAGTTTAGCATTTCACAACTAGATTTAACACAAATGTCCAAACACACTTGTCACTCGGAAAATGCTCCTTACACCAATAACCTTAATTACCCACCCATTGATTACATTAGACCCATCACTACGGATACTGAATAGCGGATATTGCGGAAGAGAGCTATCGGCAGTCCCTTAGCATTGGACTTAGGCATGTGTGTCAGCGGTGCCGACCAACCGGTCAGACACAAGTCTAACCACCTCCCTCTACGGACACAACCGATAAATATTAATAAGGAAATCTCGACAAGAAATACGGCTATATTAGGGAGTAGATCGAGAGATTGACTGAAGCAAGTTTATTTAGATATTAAATAGAAATGTGAAACTGAGTAGATTTTCTTAGGAGCGGAAGTGGTGTTAAGTTTTTCAGAAGCTTACCGCTCATCAATACGTTAGTTTCACTCTATTGATTTATAAACGTAGGTATTTTCACATTTCTCTTCTTTGATACAATGTTTTTCAATGTGTGTCAACTGGTCTTATTAACATTACCCCCTAGTTTGATAAAGATACCATTGAAACGATGTTTTT
The DNA here is from genome assembly GCA_935421205.1 of Xylocampa areola. Taxonomy (NCBI): domain Eukaryota; kingdom Metazoa; phylum Arthropoda; class Insecta; order Lepidoptera; family Noctuidae; genus Xylocampa; species Xylocampa areola. The sequence goes on along the minus strand of OW285200.1, from coordinate 21,518,530 downwards.
ATAGAATGGCAATATGTTAATCAGTATTTTATTACCTATAATAAACATATCGCAGATACCAGCCAATAAAATTTATTCCCCAAGGTGAATGACTCAAAATGCCTTTATGCGGCATAATCCCTATAATCTAAACATGTATTTACTCGGAACTAACTGTTGCAACAGACGGACAGGCGTGGTAGAATAACAATATGATATTAGAGGCGATGCGCATGAGAATTAGTTTGCCGTGAAACTGATCATATCGTAGACAGTGTTAGCCTAGGGCTTTCCGACTGCTGGTAGTTGTTAGGAATATCCATAAAAATTATATCTTCATTTTCAATTGATATACCATGTAATGTGTTCAATTATTCAATACTAAGCATATATATAATAAACTGGGGAATATTCCCCAGTTCTAGTAGTTACATAAGATTTGAATTTTGACCAAGAATTATTCAAGCGCTAACTTATGACAAAGATTTTTGGGCAGAAACTATAAAGCATAGTTTCAAATAAACATCATATCATAGCAAAAAAAAACTTATTTAGCGATTTAATTTTTTTACTGTTTAGTTATAGAAACATGTCTTATCGATGCTCGTTTACGTGCATATAAACAAAGGAAACCCAGAAAATGTTTGCGAAAAGCAACCATTGCTATGCATTAACCAAGAACAGCAAAGAAGTATTTCAAGTAAATGCATCAAAAGATCGCTTTTGCATCACCTGCGTGCATCTACAAGACCTTGGCACTCAAACCGGAATACAGAACTGAATAAATTATATAAGCAACAACTGGGGCGTTTGGAAAAATTATTATCACGGGCAACGGTCGATAAATCAATTCTTGACTATCTCTAGAAGCTCCGTGTTTTCAAAATGGCGTCTATTCAACTGTCAAAATTGTAAATGTCATTAAAATATAGAAATAGTAAAATATAGAAATAATTATGTTCCTTTTTTTATTAGCCGCTCAGCTGAGATTGGTTTTATAGTACTTACGAGTCTAGTTTAGTAAAAAACTTGTGTGATTAAAATCATTGAGAGAGATAAAGTCCACGAGGACTGCCACACGCCAAAATAAATTGGTTTCTAACTACTCAGGATATAATGATCCTCGGGCATATTCGTGCTCGTGCTGTGATCCGTGAAGTTATTATTTTATACAAACAATGCTAAAAACCCATTAGACTTTTAGCTGCTAGTTTTACCTTGGAATACGATAAAACTAGAAAACAATAAACGGTATTTCCTGCACGCTCGCTTGATTGAGTAGCCAAAATGCGGTGGTCAATGATATGCGTAATTTGTTCTAATAACCGTAGAATATTAGATTTTTTTGGAGGTTAGCTCTTAACGCAGATTTGAATAGAATTGTTGCGTAATTTATCAGGAAGCAATTTTGTTTTATAAAAAAAAATGCTTCAACAATCTAAAACCATAAATAGCAAATTACCATAGCTGGCTAGCGATTCTTTAACTTTTAATGAAAATTATAATAAAATCCAACTGCAAGACTAACTAAACAAAGTAGGTAACGATATACTATCGAAACATATTAGAAATAACTAATCTGAGACACCTCAATTTAGTTATTTTCTAATATCCATTGTTAGTAGCAATTTGTAGCTCATATTACATTTATATAAAATTCTAGGCACCTGTCTATTAGATCGTCTACAATCCTGCGCATTTGCAATTAATTCGCCTACTTTTGGTATGCTTTGTTGGTAAACAATGCGTAAAAGTAGACCAACCTTATTACTGATTATTAAGCCATAATCAAATAATTATCTACCGGTAGTTTTATGAAACGCAAAATAATCTTGATTGCGTAAGCTAAGTTTTGTATTGATATTCTAGAAATAGGTAATAAAAAAGTTGTACCTTTATTTCAGAATCACGATAAATCTATTAATCGGGTACTTAAAATAAATTTGTGTCAGTCACAGCAAATAATTTACAGAAAGATTGTAGATAATGTGGAATGGCCTAGTAAATCATGACTATTACAAAATCTGTACTAAATACCATTTTGGAACAGAAACGATTTATGTATCTAAACAAACAGTAGATACCAACATAGATATTTAAAATATTGGTGGTTATCAGAACCAATAAATTATATTGAGATAACAAAGAACCCAAAGGCAGGAAATATAAACAGTCCAAATAAGGACAAAGAAAGGAGACGATACAAAGCTCAGACGCATAAAGTCTAGAAAAACATCGCAGATAAACAAGAGAAGCAAACAACCAATTGAAATACTACATAATCATATTAAGCTTCCTACTAGCATTTATTAAAATTTTTAGATCTTTAGGAGATTTTATTTTAGAATGGGTATCTACATGATTCTCTTCTTTTGTTTAGGATCCGTGCACCCTGTAAGTTCGTGCTTATCTCGTGTGTACAAGAATTTGAAACAGATTGATTAAAGAAAACAAAAACAGATGCATATCTGTTTTAAATCTACAAATCACGTGATTGGGGAGAAAACTAAAGATCTTTATATTATTTGCTGTTCATCCAATTTTAAGAGCTTGAAGACATTGAAGTCATCAAAGATAAGGCAAAACATCTCACCCTTCCGACCTTTGATTTCCAACTTTCCAAAATGACGTCACAAACACGAGGTCACTCACACTGAACAAAACAAATATTTACCAGAGCCTCGATATAGGAGCGCATGAGGGCTAGCCCCTTGCAGTTGACCACTTTCTCGCACACCTTCACCCGCATCGTGTCACAGATCATGATCACTCGTGTGTTGAGCGCACTACACACTGCACGCTGCACACTGTGCTAACTGCAGTGTTCCATCACGCACAGTTTGGAAACCAGCGGATGCGTTGCGTTGCGTCCGCTTCACTCCGTACTTAACACTGCTATCGCTAGTGTAATTACTATTACCGTATTACCAGATATTATTTTTGCGTAATTTTTTTTATAAAGGCAGTTTTATATCGCCCGATTGTTGCAATTTTACGGCGTGTTTTGATTGTCACACGTTCTTCGGTATGCTTTCACTTACATTGACGGTTCGAAGGAAACTGTTTGGCGGGAAATTAAGTAATAATCAAAATTGTTTTAGCGAATTAGTTTTGTTGCTTGCGTTTATAAGTTATTTTATGCAAAATTTGCATAGAACGTAAACCATTATGTTGTATCTATTCAATAGTTTCCTGGACTAAAGTAATATTTTCAATTTGAATTTTATCAATATTTTATTTCACTCCATTATTTTAACTTAAAACACTGCATCCAAAAACCACCACACCAATTATGCCCATTTCAAATAAAGTCACATCAACTAAACTTAAAATCCAACGTTAAAATCTTTCACAAACACGAACACGCGTAAACAGCTAAACGTTCTGAACCAAACAACTTGCTATCCCCGAAAACCTTAATTGCATGCTTATCTAACGAGCAATTATCACTTGCCCTAATATGCAGTGTACAAAGCAGTTTGAAACATATTTCAGTTAGCGCGTCACTGGGTAATGGCTTCTCGGTAACATTGCATGATTGAGAGCGCGTGATTCGATCGAGCGAATATCATCTGGAGATTCCGAAATATACTTTTTGCTTACAAAGTTTCACGTAACATTTTTAGAATATCGTGTAAGATTGATAATTGCACTATAAATTTCCCTGCATCTGTACCGTAATATGTTGTTTAACGTTTTTATTAAGTAAAATAACCGGATAGATTTTTATGAGGCTTAATTTGAAAGTTTCCGGTGATTAATCTTCAAAGAGTTGTGTGTTACTCAATTTTTGCAAAAAAAGAATCTGGTCCCAGAAAGTGTAACTTTTACAATGATGAAAACCAAAAAAACATATCTTCAACTAATCGATTACTCAAAAACAAAAGTAGCGCCATACAATCAGAAAACGCGTAACCGCATGACAATATCACAACTGAGAATACCGCTGCTTTTACTTCACCGATTAACCCACTGCTCGTGAAACTAAATATAATGACAGCCAATCATTTGCGGCTAACCACAAGTGATCAGGTGGATATAGGCTTAGAAAGTACTGGAAGAATGGTAAAAAATAATTTCATATTGACATTCCCATTGATCGAGACTGGTTGAAATGTAGTTTTCTCGTGATATTTTCTTTGAGATCAGTGGAGTGGAATGGTCATTAGAAATGGCATGAGTGATTTTAGATGGTAGCATTGATGATATTAATTCTGAAGTGCAATGAAAAGTAGATGAAGATAATTTAGATTATGGTTATCGTTTCCAATAGAAGCGAGATGAAAATACAGATAATACTAGATTTCTATACCGACAATTATTGCTTCTAATTAGACTCGATCAGAGTAATGGGTAATAAAAGAATTACCTTATATCAAAGTGCAAATTTGATTGAATATCATCGTGAATAGACGATAAAAAATTCGCCCTAAGTTGATTAAAATAAGTATATTTTTTTTTTTCAAATGTCCGAATTATTTTGGATTTCATTATGGTTTTGATTGGATGTGTTGTTGACTATACCTATTTTTATGTAAGATAATTTGTTAATTATCGCTTTATCAAGAAAAACATAATTATACCGCGTGTAAAATTGATCAGTTTACTCGCAGAGTAAAACTGCGAATTCATCCATCTGATGAGTCTTTTACGTATTTCTTTTTGTACACTACTTCAGCTGTTGCTTTGTATATAATCCAATAATCTTTCGGACGGAGTGATTCATTTCCCTTTAAATAACTTCTCTAGTTTTCTGATAAAAATAATAAACGAATACAGGTGATTCATAAATATGTTATGTCTGTTTATAATGCAGTTTGCTTACTTATTTGTGGATTGTTCGAACGTATGTCTGAAAAACTTTCAAGCGTTTAGTGTTTATCACAGAAAATATCTGGGGGTCTAAAAAGACCACTTTAGCTGAATCATAATAGGATCCTAATATGATTCATTTCACAAATCGTAAAATGGTCACTTCATATGACTTGTGTGCAATTCATAAACAGTAATAAAATTCATCAATTTGACAGCTTTCTATGGAGATTCGTAAAATGGCTCACAAACTAGGAATTGATAATATGTCAAAGAGCAGAATCTTATGAATTTAGTCAATTCAAATAATGATTCATTTTTAGGAGACATGCTCAACGTGGCAATTTCAGACCTCCTGGCTTATTAGTGTCCACAACTTTATTAATACTATTTTCTTATTTCTACAACCACCGTTACATTCATTACCACAATTAGAAGGTGTACCTAAACTATATATTTTAGATGAAGTTCTTAACGCTTGACTATCGATCAATTCTACTTTAAGTCAGTACCATAAAACAATTTTTAATGTTAAAATAAATTTACCTACATTATATTTATCTTAATTTTAAAGCATGTCGGTTTATTAATATCCCGATTCTTTACTTATTTTTAACACATTTTTGCATTAAAAAGTATGAACTGACATATTTCTATTAATTGAGCGGTTTTATTTTAGTAAGCCTACTGGTCCCGTCAATTACATTTGATCAACTAATCAATTGCTAGCAAGTGATGCCATCTATCACACATAACACGAACTACTGACGCGTGTTTAAGCATCCACCGTGGTAATTGATATACAATTAACCAATAATGGTTCACACTTAACCCACTGGGGTTAAGAATACTGATTCACACTAGGGCGTTCATCGATCTTCCCTGAGTTTGACAGTACAATACACGAAAGAGGTGTTAATTAAGACTAAAGATCTACAAGCTTTGCGATAAATGGAGGAGTTAGTTGCACAATTTCTTCTTCCCAGGTTAGAGCTCTAAGAACTGCAGTGAATGGAGGGCGAATTATTTACCAATGTGCTGTCTTTGTAAACTTCTGACGGCAACAATAACTCTTTACTAGTCTGATTATAAGCAACGTTTTTCTTTAAAATTAAATTCGATGAAATGTATTTAACTTTCGAGTTGCCACTCACCTCTAAATCTCTAAAAACATCCCTGATGTCCGGTTTCCTGGCTCTGGAAGCAGCTCGCTTTCTCCTCACAGTCCTGTTGAGTCGTCTCACCCGCCTGCGCACAGCGGCGGCCTGCTCCCTGGGCAATGGCCTGACGGCTTCACCCAGCTGGGCCTCGGTGACCTCCAGCCCGGCTTGGAACGGCGCCGCCAGGGACCCCAGGCCTGCTGCTTGGAGCCATTCTGTTTCCAATTCGCCTTCTGTGTGGACAAAGAGATGAATGGTTATTCAATGTTTAGAGTAGAAATGAAAATGTTCAGTTTATGAAAATAGGGAGGGGCTATTATAGGGAAGTATTATAGTCGCAAATATTTGTGAATTAATATTTCTCTTGTCCATAATAATATGTACTAAGTACCTACCTATACTATAATTATAACGCAAATAGATTAACCGTAACTATTTAAAATTGTTCCTACTTTTATATCAAGCTCAAATTTTCCTAAATCATTTTAAATAATTAAGTGCTGTTCCAAATATTTGCCACATTCAAACAATCTTGGTCCTCGAAACATACAAATCTCATTTTTACGAACGTTTTTGTTCATTACATGTAACAGAATAACCTAAAAAACGCATAAAGACGTACATATTGCTATGTCAGACACAATTTGCAATCACCTCATAAGTTTTTGTGCAAACAAAAATCTTCCGCAGTTTTTTGTGTGCACTTAAATCATGAACCATTAAGTTGATACCAATGTTCTCTTGGGTACACTCGAAGACAACCATTAAAAGGATTTATGGAATGTGAAGTCATACTGAAATCGATAAGTTTATTCTTAGAGAACTAGACGGGAGACGCCTTCTGACTAAGTATCGAACAAATTTGCTCGCCACTTTTGGCGGGGGGTGAGGTAACACAAGCACAAAAGAACTTGTAGTAAAGCGAAAATAGCTCTCGTCATTACATTAACAGTATTAAAATACATAAAAAAACTAAACACAATCAAAACATTGTGTTACACACTATTAAAGTCGTGTACTATCTTACCATACCGGTAAAAGGTTTATATGATTGGGAATCATATGCTGGCGAGAGGGATACGCCCGATAAAGTACTCTTATACTAATTCCTTCAAGAGGTTATAAGACATTATCTATTCATATAACCTAAAACATTAATATGTAAATAAAAACATCCTATTTTTTTTAATTTGTAATTTGTTTCAAGTTACACGAGTGATAATACTCGTATTACACACGAAATCAAGTGAAAAATGTGACCGAATTATTTTTCTTTTGTTTAAAAGTATTCCAACGAATCCATTGCTGCCGCAGACTGTACCAATACAGTTTTTTCGAAGACAAATATACCAACAAGGTTGCCTGTTTAAAAAATGCAAGGTCAAAGAACTTATTTGCACGCACACAGGGTTCGTATTATGGTAACACCGTGATCCGTGACCATTGATTACAGCATGCATGCCTTTAATAAAAGAGGAAGCGATCATAGATATCATTTAAAAATTATGGAAGCGATGAATCTATTGTTTCTGCACGATTTGAAAAAGAAGAATAGACAATAAATTGTCGATAACACGAATTAAATTAAGCAAGGAAATCAGTGATTCAACGTGATGTTAGATATTAATACATTGTTGGCATTAAAGCTCATTCGAAGGTAGAAGTGAAAAATGATATCGCATTTTTTTATACAGACAGCATGGCGCCTTTTATCTTTACTCATAAAAATTTGAAACTAACCCATAGATACTAAATCGCCTCATAATAAAGCTTCCACCCTCACTCACTATAGATAGTCCAAAAATAGTTTTCACTTCAAAAAGGAAGATCTAGCAAATGAGAAACTTCCGAAGTACAATATTGTCATAGTTAAAACAAGCAGTTAAACATATCCAACATAATAACCGATGAACGGACAGGATGCTTGTATTTGCGCTCCGAACCTAAATATAGTCTGTCTGCCCTGAGTCAGTGGTTAGCGCCACTGCTAACTGAAGTACAGGGCTTTTTGTACCATTTGCTGTGGTTGAAACAAAGACGATAAAACGATAAAACGATTAGACGCTCACCGAGTTGAAATATCGCAAGTTTGTTTATAGCTGAACGATACCAAACGCGATCGCTTTTTGCTGCATCGCATGTAGTGACTCCGTTATCTAGATAATAAAATCGCACATCCTTAGCGATGCTTCTATGCTGCTCCTTGTGGAGAATTTCTGCATTGACTGCGTAGAACGAAGCTGGTAATTGGAAGTACAATCTCTTCACTCAGCTACTGACAATCAAGAGTGCAGAATCTAGAAACCAATTTTTAGAGAAAAGTCTAAAAAGCGATTAAAGCACTGGTCGCTGAGGCTAAAAGTATCGTGTATGCTAGGCCTTAAGCCGTAAAAGGGATGAAGTGCAGATCTTGTTGCTTGTTTGAAGTACTAAGTCGTTGTGAAGGATTTATTTGATTCGGTGAGCTTTCAGCGTGTAGCCCAAAATAGGCCGCAATGTGTTAAGTGTTTACGCGGTTAATGCAGAGATACAAAGTTTATTAGTCATCGCGGGTCAGTGAATGTTTAAACTCTAATGCATGTTTATTCAAAGGGTTAGCCACGGTGTTGAAGTTTATACACATAACTAAATTCATAACTACATTACTCTTTACTAGCTTAGCCCACGACTTGGTCAGCGTGGACTCCAGGTTTGGGTCCAACCGGGATAAAAAATAACCTATGTGTTAATCTAGGATAAAATTTCTGTTTGCCGAATTTCACCTAAATCTTATTCGTTCATCCTCACAAACTCGGTAGACAAAGAGTTTGCTTTTAAGATACAAAAGCGATGTATCCGTGGTATGTTTGGTCTACAAGTCACAGATAGCTGCAAACCGCTCTTTATAGAACATAATATCCTAACATTACCATCTTTGTATATTTAAGAAATTTGTCTTTTTGTCAAAAAGAATCCGCAATTGTTTCCTCTTCAGTCAAGTATATCTCAACGTAATAGACGTAATAATAATAGACTATGTTTGCACAACGCCAAAACTACCTTCATGTGGAGAAGTTTATTCTGTATGGCTCCTAAAATTTATAATAAAGTACCAGATGCATACAAAATATTAAATATTAACCTATTTAAAAAGAATCTTAAAAAACTTTTATGTAAAAGAGCTTACTATAAGGTAGATGATTTCTTAAAAGATAATATTTAAAATTAAAATGGTAACTCTATTCCACATATTTTGCTATTTGTTTAGATTAAGTATCCGAATGTAGATTTTAAGTTTAAATAAATGTATATTTGTATGCCTGATATGGCAAAACATATTGAAACTGTAAATAATATTGTACCACCTTATATAACATATGTTTTTAACAAATAAATTTATCTTATCTTATCTTATCTTATCTAAACTATTCCCATTTTTAAAATATTAGTGGGACATGTAATATTTACAAATTTATTACTGTTTAGTTTTTTTGGTAATTTTAAATAATTTTTATAATAGATATTGTCTCATGGCTATAAAAAAATGCCACAAACCCTTTTTTTTATCTATGTCTTTAAGCAACGGCCACAAAGAACTGGGTTGATTTTAAAGGCTTGTGTATGTTTGCTAAAAGCCAAAGTATCAATGACCTGAAATTTACGCTATTTTGTTAGTGAGTTCAGGGTGTGGTTTATTTCAACGATCGGCCCGGAACTCACTGTATGTTATTTATTCAGGCACTCAATTAATACAGATATTTATCCCAGAGCTATCCACTGCAGAAATAAGTTTATATGCTTAAACTTTGTGTTGGTTTAAAGCTGTTTGTTATTGTTGATGTAAACGTGTTTAACAGGTACTATCGCCGGTGGGTCGAATTACGTTTTCGTTATTAACTTCGTTTTCAAGTAACTCCGTCTCCAAATATAATAAAAGTATATTAGATGCAATTATTTTTATGAAAAAAGTAATTTACGAGGTAAAAATTTCTCATCTAAAGGTAATGGCACCCAACTACCAAATGATTAAATTTTGTTAGTCTTTTTTTACCCAATTAATACAAAAGCAGCTAGTTAACGCTAACCAAAGAAACTAATCTAAAGTATAATTTAAATAAATTAAAATGGCTATAAAGTATTTTAAATCTATAAAATAAAACCTAATAAATTACCATCGGAAGCACGTCTTCCTAAGACTGGTAGTAAAAAAAAACATCATAAACAAGGAACAGTGCCATTCATTAACAATTTAATTACCAACTTATCTAAACGGAACCCACACGATTTGTTTTGAAAGTTAACGTTTAATTACCTATATATATTTTCATTTAGTTACCACACATAGAGAATAAGGAATGCTATAGACAATTTTTACCGGAACAAATAGAAAAATAACATAAGAAAACCGATCTAGGTACTACCTACTAAAATAAAAAATATACCTACGTATATAAAATCTTAATAAATTCGAATAAACTCACCTATCACATATTTGGCTTGGAAGCGACATAATGCACCCATAACACACATGGATCACAGAGTAAAAACGAAAACTAAATAAAATTTCACCGGAACATCAACGATTAAACAAATTGCTCTTAATTTAAATCGGGGGCAACACTAAACGAACTGCAGTTGAAGTACATTCTACCACACAATAACAGTTGCCAAAACGTATAGATAACACAACATTTTTTCATGACTACTTGTGTACGTGGGTGTACAATAGCATATGCTCGTATGACGTCACAGGTGACTCGGTCTTACGTAGGGGAAATATCGATAGTCACTATGTCTGAGAGGTTGAATGATTGAATGACTCATTTGTGTACCGCATTATTATTTTATGAATGAATATCATGAAAGTATGAAGCTTTGCGTAATATTTTGAACTATTGACGAATTCACTGCTGATCTGTTTACTGAAATTATATACCACAGTACTACTAGTGTTTGTAGTTAAGAGTTTATAAAGCCATGTGCACCAGAACGTGACTACAGTTTTAAAAATAATATGGTAGCCATGTTGTTTAATACTTAAATGGTATTTAATCTAACAACTTTTTTTATTAGAATACCGAAGTCAGAATACCGTAAATAATGGTTAGAATAATCTAACCATTATTTACGGTATTCTGACATTGAAATTTTGTTGTGTATGCCCTTTACAGATATAGACCGGAAATATAGGTATCACAACACTAACATATTTAAAACAATGAATGGATTAATATACAGATACGATTATTATTAATAATGTTTAAAAGTAGAATGAGACATCTTCACGATAATTTTTACTTCAACCAAATAAACATTCAATATTAACTTCTTATGCATATTTAAAAAAATCCTTACGCAAGAGATAACGTTTTAAAGAATCATATTTTATCTTTCTGTTTTTTATCTACGTGTAATTGAAAAAGACAAAAGGTATGACGATAGTATTTGAATACGCGCATGCCAAGTGCATGACTTCTGCATAGATTATTGATTGTACACCACACATTCCGTAGATCAGTGTTATTTCGTCCGTAATCACATAATTGAATTGTGCTCTTCTTTAAATTTTTCACAAATGCATTATATGAACTTGAAAGAAAATAAATAGGTAGTTCTATAATTAAATTAATGTAAAATTTCCATCCATTGCCTAAAAAAACCCAAAACTCAACTTTTTACACACAATGTGTCCAATCGCACGCGCAATTTGACACATGTCATAAAGAACTGTCAAATATGACATGACGTCAAAAAAACTGCACCATATTACGCGGGTGACGTCGACGTCGGCATCGAGCGTCGCGGCGCGGCAAACTGCGCGTGCGCCGACGATCCGGGATTATTATGGTCATGTATTTATAGATCCGATCGAAATACGGAATAGAGTTCAATTATTTCCGTTCAGTGAATGGAGCGAAATTGTAAATTTTAAGGAGATAATTTGGGTAAAGATGACTTAACACTAAAATATAAGTAACACAATATAGATACTTAATTGCCTACTTATCAATATGAGTTCATTGATAAAATTCAATGAGCGTGTGAGTAACATTCATTTTCGCATGTTTTCGCGGAAGCACACAAAGCAACAGTATGTTTGTGTGTTTGACTCAGAACTTTTCTCCAACTAGCTCCAATAACAGCAAAACACTAAAGGAAACTTCACAAGAATGCGTACCTGTGGCCTACTCTTGAAAATAATTCCGGTCGATTGACATTGAAAATATGTCAGATCGTACATAAAAATACCAAAAAGTCTAAAAAATTATTATAGATCCGGGATAATATGAAGTCGAATATGAAGATGTTTTAAAATTGAAGCAACTGTAATGTAGGTAAATTTATTTTAAAATTACGCGTTGTTTTATGGCGTCTAAATACGCATATCGAATTGGATTGGACTTGGCATTAGTTTCAAGAGTAACTGCACAAGCAACCTAATTGGGATAAAACAGTTAAGATCCATATATTTATCAATCTGTTTTTCAAAACGTTTTAATCATTTGCAAGGAAAGTTTTCAGTCTCAAGAGATTTATCGGACAAGCGTATGTTTTAAGTGACCATATCTACCTTTGTTAGTTTCACGTAGAATACGGTCCTGGATTTCCTTTTTCAATGTTTGTTCAGCGCCGATATTATGAGATTACGGGATACTCAATATTTATATTCGATAAGGAACATTAGTGACATCATTACAAAATTATGATTTTTAAATACTATTAATATACGATACTGAATCTGGATCTACCTATTAATATTTATAACTATAAGTGAATTAATCACACGTAGACAATAAAATAATCAATGCGGACAAATCTGAAACGAATAAAGATAAGCTCTAAGGAATATTCTTTTCTTAGATTTTCGAGATAATAAAGCTTTATGCAAAGATTTTTATTTAATTTTGTAGCGTATCCATTGACCGTACATTTCTTACTAATTAATAAATATCATAAACTCAATAAATAACCCCAACTAACTACTCTGGCTCAACTATCCAAAATGAGCCTCGGCCTCTAAAACGACAACTCTAGACAAAATTTGATTTAAAAATAAAAATCTAAATGCACTTTTAGTCTAACCTCTAGTTAGTCACAGATGAACACTAAAACTATTTGTGTCAACGCACTATGGCGTCTAGACGAGATATATTTACACCAGAATCACTCTCAAACGTCACATGGCTATTTACAACGGTCATAACGTCAAAACTGTTCGGAAATACTTAGTTTCCTTTGAAAAAATTGTGACGACAGAAACATTCTTGGCATTTGTGAAAATCATTGATGCCGTCAGCTCTCGGTAATCTACTGGTAATACAAAACTTTCTAGTAGTCTTGAGACACCGTTTTCAGGATAGGTTGACTGATTATATTTTTGTGTGGACCGATTTCAACAACGTCAAGTATCTTAAATCCAGTGAAAAAAAAATATCTGTATGTCGAAACTGTCAAACAATCGAAATCTCCCGAATAACGTTATGCGACTTGGTTGAAATCGGCCCTAAAGAGTTCCTAATACAATAATAATGTAAGTTGAACTCACCACCACTGTCAGAGTCATAAAACAGTCTACGCTTGTATCTTAACAAGACCACCATTATGAAAAAATAAATAAAAAAATCCAATCGACACTGCACTAACACTTCAATGTAGTGTGTCCTCACAACACGAATGCATTAACTAAACTAACAAGAAACAACTGAAATTCGAAATAAGAAGTCTTGGTGACCATAGATAAGAGGCAAAAGGGCTCTCAATCCCTAATGAGGTTAAAGTATTTAGAGATTGTATGCCCGCAAACAACAGAGATTAAAAGACATTAGTGTGTCTCTATGTTATTAACTGTCATTATACGGGATTAGAGGATTTTCAATAAGGGTTTTTTCAAGAAATAACTGTATTCGGTAGTCAGTGATTTGTTAATTACATTGTTTTTACACCTATTTGTTATCGACTAGCGCGGTTTACGCTTTCAAAATTATATTTCCGTAAAAGGAACTTAACTCGATTTTCTGTAAATAATATGATTTTATGTTTGCCATTTCATAAGTCTCTCTCTCTTTCATCGTGTGGTTGTGAACAACTAGATGTATCTAGAGATTAAGCCGCTGTAGGTCTCTGACATGACTTTACACAACACCGAGAACATCTCCCAGGTGTGCTGATTTCCTCACGATGTTTTCCTTAACTATTTTAAACAAATGATAATTAATTTCTACGACACACTCGAAAAGTTAACGGTGCGTGCGTTGTTGGATTTGAACTTGCGACCTTTGACAGTCCAACGGTAATATCACTAGGCTATCACTGCTCTGATAGATTTCATGAGTTATAAACAGACAATCTATACATATAAAACAAATACTTATTTATTGTCTCCGAATGATAATAGAAGATGTATTTACTTCCACAAATCTATATAAAGTAGGTACCAATAGGAATTGATAATAGAGACAATAGTCTCTGTTATCAATCCAATATTACATAACGTAAGTCTCATGCGCATGTTTAGACATTGTTAAGCTAATCTTGTTTTGGAAAACTACTGGGGCAATATCCTGATACAGATTTTGTTTTTGTTTTTATTTAGGAATTCCTCGACAGGCATGACAAGCTCCGAAAACAATAGATGCACTTCAATCTATGAATAAAAATATTCAATTAGTACTAGAACTTTTAAATTAAATAGCACCCATAGAGAAGGGATTTTTGGGTACATTATTTTTTTATTATTACAATATTTAGATTTAAATTGTCAGCTTTTTAATGTTGTAGGTAAGTAGCGGTGGTCCGGAGATTACGGATGCGATTCCTGAATAACCGGATTTAAACCTTGCTAGTGCAGTAGGCTACACGTCAATGGTAAAAAAAAACAATGTAAGCTAGCCTCGCATACTAATAAAACCTCTTAGTAGTACTAACGTAGGCCATCTCAAGGTCAAATTGTCACCACTTACCACGCATGTGCAGTTTACTATACCAAGATTCCTAAGTTTGTCTTCTTCTAAAGCTAATCTACCTTTAAAATTAATTAAGGCATCACTGACATTTATGGTAAGAGAGAGATGAGGTAAACATTGCATTGTGAGAAAACCTGGTCAAGTCCAGTGGGGTTACTCTTGAGGTTAATACCAATTCCAATATTAAATAGATGCATTAAAAGGACGTGTAAGATTAAAATAAATTTACCTACATTACAGTTGCCTCATTTTTAAAGCATGTTGTCTTATTATTATCCGGATTATATAATTGTTTTTTAGACATTTTGGTATTTAAATATACGAAGTGACATATTTCCAATGTCAATCGAGCGGAATTATTTTCAAGAGTAAGCCTACTGATCTGAAATCGCCAACCCGCAATAAGCTAGGTATGGTGATTAATGCTTGTTGCATAAATGTATACGAACGCTCTTCAGTCGAAGGCCGGTCAGTGGTATAATATGTCTTAATTGAATGTTAATTTTCAACTTCACAAATAATGTTTTTTTATTAATTAACACTGGTCGTCACTACAAGACGTCGCCATGACGACATAAAAAACTATTCTCGTTAGGTTAAAAAAAATGTGAATAGGTATATAGGATACGGTCGTGAGCACAATTTTAACCTATCCCGTCCGGATAAATACTCCAGGCGCTCTGACCACTAAGCCATCTAGACCTCTGCTCACTACTCCGAATTCTTATTCCACACTTTAATACGTCTTTTGGTGACATCATCGCTATCTATTCAGTGTCTATACAGGTGACTGAACTGACACGACTAACTTTGCAGTTAATATAAATGTCATACAAAACTATTGTGTCAAATCTAATGATAAAATAATTACTCACTTAAAACAAGATATATGGTGTACAACTTCATGTTGGATCCCCATTAATACGATAATTTTAACCACTTAAACGACTGTTTTTCACGGTTTTTCCTATAAACTGCTTTAATATCTCGCATTGAGCGCAGAATACCAGATAAAGGATAGATATTTGTGACAGATTTAAATATAGGTATAATCTATGCAGTAACACCCCCATATCTATGGAATGACGAACTTTATCTTTTTGCGTATTTGCGTATGTAGATATATGTATTTACTAGCTATGCCCTCGACTCCGTCCGCGTGGATGTCGTAAATTAACACCATGTCGTGTATGAACACAAATTCATAATAATTAGTAAAGTTTCAGTCAATGCTACTGAATAGAGAATGAATAGATAGATATAGATAGTTTAACAAATGTTCGACGTGATTCTTTAAATTGGCATAACTTTTTTAGTTATGAACCGATTGACATGCAACAAACACTAAATGTTACCAAGCACGGAGTTCATCAAAGTGTTATTGAGGTTTTCTGTTTGGAAATTCTCAGTAGCAGCCGGGAGTTTGGAATTGTGGCCGGTAGATAGCAATAGGGAATACATGAGAATTGATAACGGCTTTGGTGAAATGTGGGTGTGCAACTGTGTAAAATACGGCGTGAGTTACGTACCTAATAGATACATAATCCTATACATATAATAGATATACGTATTTATTAAGAATGATACTTAACACAAATTGTTACCATTTCTCATGACGATACTGCGGTGCGAGCATGGTTCTTTTTGTCGACACGTATGTCAATTTTAAACGTCAAATTTGACATAAAGTGTCGATAAAACTATAAAATTCAATAGGTACATAAAAACTTTTATCGTGTAACAAGTACTTATGTCAAAAAGATCGGTTCTCGGACGCCTGTATCACATAATATAAAATAAATATTAATTAATGTTCCGTTTCAAAGATCCTTTATAGAATTTTTTAACATTTATATGGAAAAACATAAGATTTATTGGACTTAACCATATTATAAGAAAATAATTTATATTTAGGTCTTTAAACAATACTCTATTAGGTCACATAAAGCCAGATTGCCATTCCTATAATCTATTTAATTTATGCGTAAAATACTAATGATTCAGGAAGCCAAAAAATACAAGTGGATACACGTGTCTATTAACTAAGAAGATTTATTACAATTTAAATAATGAGGAAGCACATTCCAATCCGCTGTAAAGAATAATAAAAAAAAAATAGCTACATGTTGGCAACATTATGTCATACAGACATGTCGAGAATGTCATAATAAGGATATACTCGTACATATTGTTATTATTTAAAGGTGTTGAGGTACTTGTGACAATTTCTGTGGATTTTACAACTGTGCCGATATAGTAAAATGCAGTAAGCCTTCATGGCTACTAATGCATTTTACTATATCGTATTTTAAACTTGCATAACCGAAATAAATAATTATATTTAGTACTTTTAAACTTTCGCGATTCGAACACGTAATTATTGAATTCAAACGGGACTTAATCGCGCTAATAGGATAACTGAAAAATTAAATTGAAAAAACCACTTGCTCTTCCCGACGATGACACCCGCATTCTCCAGCCTACTCGTGACCACGATCCAACGTTTCGACGAACTTGATCGAAACGTCGAGGTAAATAAATATTATCCTTTTAGCGCGATAAGTCCCGTTTGAATTCAATAATTCTAATTATATTTAATTTGAGAGAAAAATGAGAAAGATTTGGTTCGCCCACACCTCAATCCTTATTTGAGTTTGCTCAAAGACATGCTTATAGTAGCTGCTCCGAATATAAGACACTGTAATCGATCAAATTAAGTATACCACGGACACGACATCGCCTTTCAAAATAATGAAACATACAAAAAACGACACAATAAAATAAGGATGTACCGTTACAAATGCGGCCAAATAAAATCGCCCACACGATGATCGGGGATAGTATGTTAAGTACATGAACACTACCTGACGAGAATCGATTAAGGATCGCGTACTCGATTTCGCTTACCGATTCGAATGATCTACTTTTTATTGAGATGACATTCGGATTAAAGCATCGGCCGACTCGACTTTTCAATGGAGAAAAATATAGTTTAGTGAAAACTGACGTTAACAATAAAAATGTAAAAGAGCCTGTAAATAAGTACTCAGATTTATTTAATTTAATATTTAAATGGGTCCGCATTTATATAGACCATGCATTGACGTGTACGAGGGGCTCGTGGCTAAGTAACAGCCGCACAGATCGATCGATCGAGGTTAAGCTGCGCTTGCCGCGGTTGGTATGGGATGGGAGACCATTATTTCATACCGAGACCTTTCCGTGCCTCGGAGAGCACGTTGAGCCGTCGGTCCCGGTTGTCAAAATTAAGATCTATGACAGCCGTTACGGGTAAAGACCTGAAAGTCTGACAACCAGTCATACCACGAGATATCGTGTTACCCAGAAACTGAGTTGTGGAGGTCAGATAGGCATGTCCTCCATGTAAAATACTGGTATTAAGCTGCATCCGGTTTGATAGGAAGCCGACCTCAATGTAATTGGGAAAAGGCTAAGCAGATTGATTGCATTGACGAGTACCTAACCTACTAATTCCGTCAGTACCGTCAGTATGTAGGAATTAAGCTTAGCGGAGCGTCCGACTTTTAAAACAGTTGTAGTTTGATTAACATCGCTCTTGTTTTCTTGTTCAGACCTACTTACTTCATTTAAGCTTATCATACTTGAGACGTGTACTTAATATTCCACGCAGACCATGATATTCTTAAATAGTCACTGCATATTATAAAAAGTTTGATGCATGTCGACATTTAGTTGCGTGCCGCGGCGCGGGCGCATGCGAGCATACCAACGCGTCGGTTGCTAGGCCACGGATGGAACAGACAGGAATATGATAGTCTTGTTTTTTTTTTTCAACTAGCTAATGTTATACTAAGTCGGATTTACTTATAAATTATGGCGTGGAAACACCTTTTCACTTTCATATCCGCATTCGAATCTAGCATAATTAATTATATTATTTCAACAATTTAAATAAAAAATGTGATCACCTGTTCAAATGAGTAATTAAATCGCTTCTGTGCCGCTATCGTACAATCAATTTCACATCGAAATCACATCGAGTGCGTATATACTATCATAGCGAATTCGTGAAAGATAATAACGAATTAAAGCAAAGCTAAAGCTCATTCTCCAACGATAAAGCTCATTGATAAACGAAACCTCTAATTAATCCATTAAATTATACGTTATACTGTCCGCAGACTTATATGAACTTTATTACTTTGTGATGATATCTCAAGAGGCAAAAATTACTGACATAAATTTTGTTCTATGCACGGTATTTGTTGTTTTTTTTTCGTTATTTTTACATTTGACGTTCACTTGAATATCTTTCACCCACGAATGACATACACAATGTATTCCTTGTCTCCAAAAGACTCGCTTCTATAGGCTTAAAGTTACCTGGCAAACATGTGCCTTGTATTACCCCTTAAGAGTGTGAGTATCAAATACTACCCATATTTTCCAACTGATGCCTTTGTGACATTTGATTTCACATATGGAGATTTAGACAGTACTCAAAGTGCTAAATGAAAATCTAGCCACTTTCTTTGATGACTAACGCAACATTCTTTAGAAGCTTGAGCGCAAGAAAGTGCTTTTAAATCCTGCACTACGGTTCAGAGAAATAAACCAGAACGAATCTGGCTAGCTCTTAGTATTTGACCAAAATTTGTAATGACTAAAGTATTTTACCCCCTAAAAACGCCCATTACAGTTGTTAAAGTAGTAACAAGAATCCCAGAATCCTTTTTCTTTTATTTGTATTAGCAAGAAAAGACTACGACGAATAACCGCATCGGTATAAAAAGGTGCAGATCCTTAAAGGCTTCTGAAAGGCTTGGCAACCTCAAGGAACCGAGTCTCACTTGGACATACAATTGCCATCCAAGCGCTACACCATTGAGATTCCATTACTATAATATACATATTTAGTACTTTTCTGAAATAAAGTTCAATGCCGTCTCGATAAAAAGTGACTAAGTAGATGTAGGTACGATCCATCAGGCTAGATACTCTCACCTCACGAGAAACAGGAAAAAAGACACCGACAGCTTATCGAAACCACCAATTATACGCCACAGATATGTAAATAACGGGTAGCAAGTAGCGATAGCTCCTATAACTTCCCACGCTCATATGAGCATACTCGCTCACCGTGACGACTCTTACCCTTACTTCCTAAAGGAGCTGGCAGGCACAAAAACTGTATGCAAACAGTCGTGAGAATATCTATAATAGATTCACTACCTTAAAGTGAAATGGTGTAACCATACACCGTAATATTTCTATAAAATGCTCATTCTTAGCAAATGACTTTTTCGTAAAATTATCAGAATGGACGAAAAACTATGAGACAATATTGTTTAATATTTAAAGCTCGTCATGTTTTATCGAGGTCATTTAATAAGTTAATAGTCGGAACCATTACAGCGTATGAAATAATTAATTTCCCCTTGATCCAGATTTCTAATTATCTACTTGAGACGATATTCCACGCTATGTTGATTAACAGTAATAATTGTAAATTCTACTACATCGCTTTTAATACTGTCAAACCGTCAGTCTGTTTAGACAGCAAATCTACAGCAGATAACACTTTCAAATAGATTTTTTACTACTTAATGCTCATCTCGCGAGTTTCCCAAGCAAAACCAAAGAAAGTAATGCGTTGTTTTCATTATCGTGTATCGGAACAATGGCAGCGGAGACAATGCTCAGGCGCAGCCCCCGCTCCCATGTGAAAGTGCTTGTCTGTTTGTATGTCACCTCGTCCGTTTCCAAGACCGCTGAGAAACTGTCCGCTATCTACAAACATTAGACGATACATCATCCTTGTTTTGACAGAAGATTTGCCGATAAATTGCGCTCATATCGATATTGATTTAGCAAAGATTTGCACTTAACAGGCATTCTCAGATGGAATCTTAACGTATCGAGTAGTTGCAGTGAGTTTATAAATAATTTCTGAGAAGTTATTTTATCAAATTAACATCAATTACAATACAAAATTAACTGTGTTACTATATTAATAGCATGGTTCGTTCGTAATCAGAATAAAATCAGCATATAGTCATCGGAACAAAAACATGATTAAGAAAATGTTCCTTTAATTTTGTCCTCACATGTAAATACATAATTATGTCCCGTTGGCAATAGTTCATAATTATCTGTCATTTGTGAGCATATCCTGTGTAAGGCAGTCCTTATATTTCCCTTTGCCCATGGAATGGTAATTGCTCTTAAACAGCAGTTCGATTTGCTGTTAAATTCAGTTACCTACGAGGGCCGTCCATGTTGTTAACGACTATATTCAAATTACTTCTGTTGATATTTCCGATTCAGTCTATCAATTAATGTTTTTTCGTTTCCCTTTTAATAGGTCCTTCACTTCTTTGTTTATAAAATTGTATTGAAAATAGCTTAAAGGCTATAGATAACTTGCAGTGTTGTGATGGTACCGACGCAGTTTAGGTACTAATTACCTTTAATAAATGAGTTCATCTAAGAAGAACATATGCTGATTTCCTTTTACGAGTAATTTTTAAAACAGTCTTAATTCGACATTACCGTAAGCGACAAAGAACAAATTATTTGTGCATAAATTAGAATAACCAAACACCGCCGCCTATAAACTAAATCAGTCAGTGACGCTATTCTGCAAAAACTAACTACATATGGCTAATTAAAAACGTTGCACAAAAAGAGACAAATGAAATTCTTAAACCTAATTGTATGTGAACCAGTATCATTACTCTATTATTAAATATTATTTTTTATTATAATTTTACAAGGAAATAGATTTGGTAGATTTAGTGCTATGCATTATGATAAGTATTTCTCTAAAATTACGTCCTACGCTTAAACGCTTAAAAGCAGGACATGTAGGTGGCCACCATTCGCAGTCAAATTTGGACAATTACATTAATTTGTATAAAGTAGGCCAACCTACTAACGCAAACAGAACATGAGTAATGGCATTAGGCAAAATAATGAGCAGTGACACTAATTACAAAAGTAGGTTAAATAAACATTATTTGATTGTAACAAATGGAGCCAACATTTAAATTTATGGCATATTGAACTTCATCCTAAAGTACATTGTAAAACTCTTCAATCAATTCTACATTACGATTCAAATCATTGAACCACACACAGAGCCAATAAAACAAAATAACCTGGCAATACGAAGAATAACACTAAAAAGGGTAAAGCTCAATAAAATGGACATTCTCAATTATAGCCGGGTAGTAACAACAATAGCCACACATACAATGTCCGTACAAAACGAGGAGTAATGAATTGAGACGGTCTTGAACTAAAAACAATTGCTTTATACTTAAAATTGGCATTGGTGTGTTCCGGCGTAACGCGGGGCCTTTCATACATTTGCAACGCGTACCGAAATTCAAGAATGTGCTAACTGTCAAACTTATGAATGGTAGTTGTGTTCTTTCCTCATCATTATCAACGGGTCTTGCTATTGTCCTATCTATTCACAATTTGTTCAGGTCGCGTGTGATTTTAATTGACAATGGCACAGCGAGCAACTTCGGCATTGACCTGTGGTTGAGAGGTCGGAAAGTTTGGTTTACCTGTTGTAATATTTGGATGAACCTTCTAAACGATTCTAAACATTCTAATGTTGCTAATTTTCTTTATTTCCTTTAATTTCGTCCGGTTTTTTCAAGAAAGATAACCAATTTACCTGATCACGTGAATCAACATTATGAACGATACATTTATTACTAATTCGTGTCACTATTCCAATGAATTTATACGCTTAATACGTTCCAAATTTGAATAAAAAACCTGATAAAATTAATGGCCTTATGCAATTTTATCTGCAACCAGTGCGATATAAAACGATAAATATTTAGAGAATGATAAAAACAGTGATGATCTAATTTGAGTGAATGACATTATGTAAAAGTAGGACAATGACATATGTACGTAGATTGCATCGGATTCGTACCATTGATAATGTTCCGGGGCCTTCGTCGGCGCTTCAGTCACTAGTGATGTCATGTTTTAATGTACGACAATGAAATGTGGAGGCTTTGTCGGTATCGGAGATGCGCAAGGTTGAATTTTGTTGGCGTATTAGGCAAAACACAGAACGGATGTAACGGCTCTTTTATTATTATTTTCTCTGTGTCCGCTTTGCTTACAGGAATTGCTGGGGTATCTACTCGCTTTGATGGATAATATGTATATGTATTAATTTATAGATTAAGGAACCTGATAGTAACACAAATATCGCGTTTGCACAATCTCTAACAAGACATACTTCTTCAATGTCCACAATATACCGACCAAACAAGTTGTTGTTTTGGTATGCAAAGTTGTAATCACCGCTGAAATCAGAACGACCTCGAACATTCACCCATCCTTCATAGACCAGACTAGATCTATATCAACCAGCACATTTAACTTGCAGATGGCGACCTGTCAAACAATACGAATATATCGATAAAAACAAAGTAGGCAGTCACAATGAACTTGTTTTAAGATCAAAGATTATAATATCGATGACTGGTGAATTTTCGATCGCTATGCAGAATTGCGTAGTAGAAACAAAGTGCTTATGCTAATAAGTTAAAACAGGATCTTTTGCTGTAACGTTCGGAATGCTTGTGAATGTTTTGCTTTCGATGCCAACTGGTTTGCCAAAAACCAGTAAATTCAAATGTGTCCTCTACTGGTTTGTTTGTAAGTCTAGTATTATGAGCGTTGGACTGGCAATTCAAGAAAACTATAAGCTTTTCGAAATCATGGTGCGTATTATAAATCAATGATTTGAACGGTTTTGGTCGGTGAAAGAAAACTTCGCAAGGAAACCAATTTCACAGCTTGGCTCATCGCCGCAAGGTTGCCTGCTTGTCGGTTTTCTACAGATAGTATTTACCGTAGGAGAGCCATGCTTCGGCACGAATGGGCCAGCTCAACCGCAATGATACCACGGCCTCACAGAAAACCGGCGTGAAACAACGCTTGCGTTGCGTTTCGCCGAGTCAGTGAGGGTACCGAAGGCCCAAACCCTTTAAAAGGCCGGCAACGCACTTGCAACTCATCTGGGGTTGCGTGTGTCCATGGCCGGCAGTAATCTCTTACCATCAGGCGATCCGTCTGCTCGGTCGCCCCTTATCCCATAAAAAAATAATATATATATAGTACTTCGGTGAGTGTGCCCAAGAACTCCACGACCACATCCCACCGGCCCCCTTCTACCATCGGACATCTAGAATTCTAGACGCACTGCTAGTTATGGTAACCCTACCTTGCTGCTATTCCACCAATTCGCACTAAACGTTTCCAAACGTCTTTTAAGCTCACTCCATCATCTACTTTGTCTCTGTCACCTCTGACCTAGACTAAAGTCAAGAGCAAATCCACCCAAAAAAAAACCAACTCAACAATGTTCTTGATTATGTGTAAAGCCACGTCAGAGACCTATGGGAGGTTCTTAGTCAACCACACGATAAGAAATGGACCATTTTGTTCTAAAGAAACCATGAGACACATAACATTGACATTCAAAGATTTAGAAAGCAATATAGGACCTACCAGGATAATTTTACCTTTGAGCGAATATTTGATCAATATTGGCCAAATTAACTTTGCTTACTTCACACGTTGGTGGACAACGTTTTAGAATTGTCGGTAACTTGAAAGATGACGTCATTAGCGCAAACAAATTCGCGCCTTGTCGCCACACCCGTGGGCAATGGCGGCAACTTTATTTGCTGAGATAACGAAGGAATTTTAGTTGGTTTGTTTGTTTGCGACCTTATATTGTGTTTATTCGGTAAGATTAATTTCTCTACTGAAAAATAAATAATCTGTAGATGAAGTTAATATAAAAATAACAACATCAAAATAGAGCTTCGAAAGACACGTAAACTGTCGATCCCGGCTGTTAACGTAAAATGGGTTACAATAAAAAAATGGTAATAACATAGTAATATTAGTGCTGAGACACATTTCACCATGTAAATATGGCATGCAGATGTAACTTTTTTTTACAAATAGTCTAAAATATTATTAGTGTTATGAGCTTACAACAAGCTTACAATTACAACTTATTAACAGTCGCTAAGCCAAATCTGGGGCCTAAAGGCGGCAACATCTCTGACACTATTGTTATTGTATGTGCCATCCATACTAACCTATGTTCACAAATAAATTATTTTGATTTGATTTGAATAAAGAATAAAAAGAAAAAAGTAAGTAAGAAAGTACTTTATTTAAGAATTCCAGTCATCTTTCAATTATATGCTTATTAGAATGAATGGATAGCGGTTAACTGTAATAAAAATATTTTACTCAAATCATTCAGACAAG
Organism: Xylocampa areola; assembly: GCA_935421205.1. Lineage (NCBI taxonomy): Eukaryota > Metazoa > Arthropoda > Insecta > Lepidoptera > Noctuidae > Xylocampa > Xylocampa areola. The sequence goes on along the minus strand of OW285200.1, from coordinate 21,493,329 downwards.
TTTTTCAAACTAAACAGAAATACTAAAGATTGTTTAGATTACCTAGCTATACTAAAAAACTTTACAGTACAAGATTCTTGTCAAGGAATGCTACATCCACCTAACTATCCAACGGTAAACGTTAATGGAAATATTACCAATCTCAATTATATTTTATTAGGAAGCCAGAGCCATCAATACTTAGTTGGAAGATAGGTACGGACATCACATAACATTATTGTAATAAAAACTGGCACCGTTACTTGGCCACTATAACAGTCGCGGTGTTGCAAAAAAAAGAAATATCGATACAACGAAAACTAGTTTCCATTTTCAAACGCTATGAAAACATAAAAAGCGAATTTATAATAGTATTTTCTTGTCATTATGGCAATTATTAATTATTTTATCAATCGATAAATTTTTGCGAAGGTTAATGACCTGCTATAAACATTAGTTTTGTAAACTTAAGGAATAAAATAATTGATTTTGTGAGAAGGAAAGGAAATTCTAGGAAATGATTATTGTTAAAAGAAATGGTACAGGAAATCAATTAAATCTATAATTATTATAAAAATATTAAATGCTTGCTAACACTCAAGCACAGTATTTTCAATATTCGTGTAAGATTCTCTTTTACCACATCAAAGGCATTTAACATCTTGTTAGTTCAGTATTATTTGTAGACCATAAATAATACAAAACTGAAAAGATTTACATAGTTAATGGCCGCCTTGTCGACAGCAGCGACAATTGGCTGTTTCATAAAAAAAATTATGAGTTTCTCCTACGAGTGCTATATAAAAATAAAATACGACGTAATTAAGATAAAAATAATACCAATGTGACCAAGTGTGACGTAATCACGTAAACAAACTCTACTCCAACAGACAATATGCTAACGATTTTTTAAATATGGAAGTGTTTTTTTTTTAGATTTCTGGCATCTCTTCTGTGAACTTATTTGGCAGTTTCATCATTGTGTGTGAGTGAACAAGAACTCGGCTAATTAAAAGGCACTATTTTTAAATAATTTGTTTTTTACAATCTAAACGTAGAACAACACTTATATAACTGAGATATTTGTATCAAGGTATACGTTATATTTAGAAACAGATAAAAATGACAACGGTGGACAAATATATCAAAAAATATGTATATAAGTACACACCTGTGGTTTTGTAGTTGGTACTTATTTTTAAACCTAGATTATCGAAATTTTTTTTCGTTGAGAAGTTACTCTAATGTTATATATATATATACTCAGCATTATTCTTATTACTGTAAAACTAAAAGTTAATTTCCTTTTTTAGCCAAGAATCTTTATTATTTGGAATATTTCAACTTTGTAAGACAGATTATACGATTATTTTTTTACTATTGGGACGGGAGCATAGCCAAAGCACTTGCTTTTTTACCTTGGCCTAATTCTTCTCTTTTACGCATTTTATGTGTCCTATTTACACTAAAGTGCTCAGCATTTCAATTTCTATACATATAAAAATGAATCCTTATTTACCTTGGTCACGTCATAACTTGAGAACGACTAAATTGGATAAGTCTTTTTTGTTGTGTTCGTAATTGTCAGAACAAGGTTTTTACTTAGGTTTTTTTAATGGTACGAGAAAGAATTTAACGGGACGGGTGAAACCTTGGGGCACAGCTAGTACTTATATAAAAGCTATTAATAGTTAATCGATACATTAATACCTAATTACAAATGTTGGTTCATAAAAATAGCCCATAGCAATCTTACAAATATATAAATTAAAAATAAGAAGGCCACAGATATTTCAAGATCAAGTTAAAAATATTTTCATAAGTAATTGAATTTCTTAACTGGTCCAAGACCAATTAGATTTTAGATTGTATGAAAAAATAACAAGTCATAAGGTTGCATGTCGCAACAAGGCCGCTATTCGTTCGAATTAGATCAAGTTGAATCAAAGGTTTTAGAATTTGAATGTATTTTTAATATTAATCATTTTTATTAGAGCATAGAGTTATATTTTAATAATATTTTCACTAACGCATGCGTAGCGAACTCCAAAGTAATTTCTGTGAAAGCTAAAAAACGGTCGTGAGCTGGATTTGACCCTGTACCTCCCGAATAATTGGAGTAAAGTACTTTATTATTATCGTGTGGCTGCTCATGGACATTCTCCACCTGAAGGTGCCGGAGGAGGGATACGTAGGACTTCTATCGACTTAAACCACACGGCTAGGGTGGCCATCCGTAGGTACTTTATAATAAAGTATTGTACTTTATTTCGGACAAATGTACTTTATACTTTATGAGAGCAATACATTATGTGAAAATACTTTATTTTATCTATTTAGATTTCTCAAGGGTTCATTTATTGTTCACTAAAATAAACAATAGGTTTATGCCAAATTCAGAAGGATCATATGAGCGTCACAGACTATTTAACAGTTACTCCATTGCTGCCATGCTTCATCACATGTATGATCTACATCATTGGGTACCTCTTATGGCCACGCGTGGCTGGTAAGCAAATTGTCATTAAGTTTTTTTGCAAGAAAACTGCCAGCCTATAGGGAATTGTACCCCGTAGGGCTTCACCACCTATTACGGCATCAATTAAATGTTGGTGTACCTATATCAGAAATCAATATAAATGATAAATGATTTTTGTTTCTGTTATTACATCTGTTATAGACACTTACAAGTCAAACATTCTTTTTCAAGCTAGATGGCGTCAGCATTTCCTGTCTGACTAGCTCTGAGAAGATATGCCGAAACAAACTCAGAGGTCAACGTCTCCCTTAAAGTCCAAACATCATTAATTTTATTTAACATATGAGTGTAATTATGTAGGGATAGGTCTGGGATGGCCTTTTGAGGAAAGAGCTGCCTATCCTAATCGACGGCACGTATGCATCAATCATCGTGTAGCTCAACCATAATTTAGGGAGGTCAACGACCCGTTGCAAGGAGATACCAAATCGGCAGAACATTTGCATAGGCCACAGAGAAATCTCAAAAACCGCCAGACAAATAAATGAATTTCAACTTCAAACAAATCCTACATAGTACTCACATTCACATTTGCATGGTATTGATGGATAAGCTTAACAATAATATTTCTGTCTAACCCTTCGGGGAATATAGCGTGATGCTACGTATGAAAACATCAACAGTGAATGTACATTTTGGATAATCCAAGAGTAATAAAAGCAAACAATTTAAATTTTCTTATGTAACGTCTCGCGTAGAGCTATAAGGTTTTTTTCAACTTTTACCATAACTCGTGAAGTAATCATGTTAACTTTGTACACGTGTATTCGTGTGTTCACATAAATTAATTATAATGAGATCTTTTCATTGTTATGTAATGAAAAGGAAGGTAGTTTATGTAATATGTGTAATATTAATTATGATTTTATATCCAGTTGCAATCTCTGGCTGCCTCGTTGGTCTAGTGCTCCGAAACGCGACTACTGAGCCTGAGGTCCTGGGTTCGATTCCCGAGTCGGGCAAAGTGTTATTGAGTTTTGCTGTTAGGAAATTCTCAGTAGCAATAGGCTCACCATCATGGAATTTCATAACAGCATTGCTGAAATATGGGTGTACAACGCTGCCTACAACTTCGAGGACTACAGGCGTGATGCTATGTTAAGTTATGCAATCTCTGGTCGGTAAACGATCGTAGAAGTTAAGCAACGCTTGGTGAAATCATTCTGTAGATGGGTAAGCGGTAGGAGCATTTTCTTCTGAGCGTATTGGGTACGTTTAACTGTCGGTCCCGGTGTTGCTTAGCGAAGTCAGTGGTCCACGGGGCTTGACACGGGGTTGGCTCTTCATCAAACGAAAGAAAAATAAGATCAGGATTTTTTACATATTATTATGTTCCGCTTTCGTGTTATAACAGCTCTGAACATATTTCGTATAGGAATAGCCGCTGATGGCAAGATTAGGTGGTGAACATTGTTGATATTAGCTGGGTGCTATTAATTAAGTAAGGCTGAGGAAGCATAGCACAAAAATGGGAAAGCACATAATCAAGTTTGAGTAAAAAAGTATGTATGAGGACGATAACAATGACAAACAATACATTTTTTTATTCTTCCAGAACTAAATAAAATTTTGGTTTTTCATACACTTACATTTCAAAGTAGGTAGTAAAGTAAACCGCCTGTATTTTAAAATACCAGGTCTCCCCCCTATAAGGCAGCTACAATAAAGTTATTATTTACCATTATACACAACCGGATGTTTATGTGAATGATGAACACTTCAGACGCTCTGCCAACTGAACTATCCCGACCACTATCTTACCATTCCGAGTGGTACAGTGACGGCATATTTACTTTAGAGTTCGCTAAGAATACGTTATTATCAGTAATGATAACTATTGTTGGTAACAGTGCTGACAGAGTGTGCATTAGTGTAATAAAACTTACGTAATACTAGCCATGATGGTTGTATTTTCTCCAGATCACAATAAATTGCCCAAAACATGTCCGGATTCGATGCCAGCCCCGAACGGAGCCGTTTATTCTTACAACGGAAAGTCTTCAAACGGAAAGTCACCTTATCCCAGTGCTGTCAATCACAGATGCCTGACCGACGTCTGTGATGTCAATATACAAAATGGATAATATCGATATTATAATTATAGTCAACGTAAAATAATTTAATTTGCTATAATTATTTCAAAACCTAACATTAGCTCTCTCTCTCTGTGGGGCTCGGAGGAGCTAGCTTTTCATCCCGAGGTTTTCTGAAAAATCACTTCACTATAAGAAGCCAAGAAATAAGATACAAAAACAAATGTATATATTTATAATCTACAAACACCTTGATCTTATTCACACTACCAAAATAAAAGGGCTACAATTAGAGTGATTACGTAATGTCATTCATAGGAAGTTTCTATTAATATTTGTAGGAGGTAAAAGCCATCGCCTGTAGCAATGTGGACTCTATTTAATGGCGATTACGAAACATATTGCTATACTAAAATGTTTAAGTATAACTAGGGTTATCAGGTATTCCGCTGCTGTAGTACATAGAATAGAATAGAAAATATTTATTTGCGTGTATTGTGAATATTGTACAGATCTTAAATGTTAATGTTGTTTCACATATTTCGCGTACTTATTTCAGCATGCAAAAAATATACACTACATTGTCATTGAATTATAACTATTTTCCTTATTATTCAAATCGACAATGAAATACAGCAAACTAACAATATCTCCGAAGAGTTTCACAGAGGTGTAATGCTGTTCTCCCACCTTTCACCAAAGCAGTTAATAATTCCCATGTAATAAATGTCAATCTTTGCCATCAACCAGGCACAAAATCCGTGTCGCTACTTCAATAATCCTACCAACCACATTAACCTATTCTGCCTTATCAGAATCTGATTCGACGTTTAAAAGAGTAACCATAAAGTTTCTTTCGGGTTCTTCTCCAAAGGAAATGACTATTTGCAGCTGTGCACCTAAATTCTGACCTTTCATAAGTGCCTTTGCATGGTTTGTATTAAATAAAAACTTTCGACTTTGACTCTGTAAATTGAACTCAGGGCTGCAGGTTAGTCCCAGAATTAAAAAAATCCAAGAATCTCCTGCCCTTTGAAGGTTCTTTTTTACAGAAGTATTGCTAACAAATGTAAAAGGCAATCCCATGGTGAACTTTCAGGTTTCTTTGCACAAATATCCACTTAATGTAATAGTGTATGCCAGAAGCAGTGATGGCCTTGTGGTACGACCGTTAGACTGGCAAGTCAAAGGTCACAACCCAAGGTACGCAACGCTGACTTTCGAAGTCATACGTGTATAAGAAGTTATTTGTCACGTGCTTAAAATAGTGAAGGAAAACATCGGAAGGAACCCAGCGCACCTGAGAGATGTTCTTGATGGTGTGTAACATTATGTCAGAGACCTGCGGGTGGGTTAAACTCTGACATTAGGTTGTTCATCAACCGCACAATAAGACGAATGTTATGTTATGCCTGGTGGCAATTTTGTGATCTGGCAGCCCTAAATATAACGATATGTATTTATTACTCCAATCAAATCATGTGAGATACAACCTGTAATTTTGCTTTCACTGTTAGCAAGTGATTTTACTATTTCTATTGAACTTTCTATTTAATACTGTACGTGCAGTTCTATTACGTACTAGAATAAATCTATAACATTAAAAGCTTATAACTATGTTAGCTAAAACATGCAATATATACCTACACCAAAGATACAAGTCACTATTTTACAAAAAAACTTTTCGTATGTACAAATAAATCCTACGAACGCATGCCTTGCAAATTCACAAGTTTAATTTTTTTTTAAAGAAATATACGATCTTGAACAGATAGAGATGATGTCAACAAAGGACGTATTAAAATGTGGAATAAGAATTCGGAGTAGTGAGCAGAGGTGGAGATGGCTTAGTGGTCAGAGCGCCTGCAGAATTTATCACTACATATTATGAAACAATGGGCCGCGTCTGTCCATCTGTCTGTTCGCGATGAACACAAAAACTACTAAATGGATTTTCATGAGGTTTTCACTAATACATGAAGTGATTCATGTGAAAGGTTTTGTGGAAATTGGTTGAAATATGACGATGGTGAAAAAATTGTCTAGCACCGCGTGCGAAGCCGGGGCGATTGCTAGTACGATATATTTTTCTTTCCAAATTTTTTTTAACCTTTTTAGGTTATAAATAATTATATATTTGTAATTGTATCTGTATCGTATACCTCACGTTTTAGTCAATAATAAATGTCTCGTACCTAAAAGTTATAATTCCGAAAACGAATAAATTTATCATAAAACGATATTGTCACAAATGTTTCTTCATTATGTCGCACAAAATATTAATAAACATTATTTAAATTAACATCCAACAAACAGCACGAGACTTTTAAGTGCAAAGTAAAACGTTTTTAACTCGTGGTAGAAAGATATCGTTTCGTAAAGGAAATTAACAAATTTATAGGTAAAAAGAATTATGTAAAAGTAACGACAGTCGTGAGCAGGATTAAAAACCTGCGCCTCCCGGATAAATACTTCAAGCACTCTGCTAACTAAGCCATCTCAACCTCGAATTCTCCTTCCACTTATCCAAAAGACTAAGGAGAGGATCCGGGAGGCGCGGTTTCGAATACTGCTCACAACCGCATTTAGCTTTCCATATTTATTTAACCTTAGAGCTCGCTACGCATGCGTTAATACATTTGAAATATATTTCAGTATTCAATAGGTACCTAAATTTTTTTAAGAAACAGACAAGTCTTATAACGTGTAATAAAATGTAAACTACAAGCTGCTTACACAAGCTATAGATCTTGATAGCAATAGCGTCAAACAACACGTAATAAGGGCCATTACTTAGATAGTGAGGTGACCATCAAGTTCACTTAGCGGTGCCGTAACACAATTGCGTAATACACTCAGATGGAGATACGCTGAGATACCAGGTGGACAATGAGCGTGCAACTATTATACCTAATAAAACAAATTGTGTGATGATAATGATTTACTTTAATGTGAGATGAAAATACGGATGAAACCGTGAGAATTGCGAGTAGGGAGATTTGTTTAAATCACAAATGGATCGACTTTTGGCCACCAACTCGCCTGATGGTAAGCGACGGTGTGGCCGAGGATGGAGCTCGTATATCCAGAATAAATCTACTCACTCTTATGTAGAGTGGATAGATTTTGGGAGAACGATAGTTGGGGAGTTGATGCAACTGCCCAGACCCGTCTCCCACAATGGTTGCACCGGACTACATCCAGAAACACGACTAGTTCTCTTCACGGCATGGATTCGTCCGCGGCCGAAGCCTCCCACCAGAGAAAATTAGGTACAAGATGACAAGTATTTGTCCGATACAGAATTGTTCATGTGACATTTAAGAGTATGTTTACAATCTTGCGCATGAAGACAGGAACAATTCCAACAACTTCGACTATATCTTGGTTAGTTTCGCTTTCCCACTGAACCAAATCTTACTTACTTATGGAACTACAAGCTCTTCGAATGGAAGAAGTAAAAAATTATGCTTCATAACAATAAAAATCTATTGTGTCTCGTACTCGTAATTAGCGAGCCAACAGATTAAAGCCAAAATACTAAAACGCTAGTCAATTTTGTAGACTTCAAATTTCGTGCTGTCTTTGAAGTGACGGCACTTCAGAATAATTATGAGTTAACTTATATTAGAGCTGCATTTAGGGTTACCACCCTTCCGAACTTGCCCACCTTTTGGCCTACTATCCGGACTTGTTTGGCTTTTTAATTTATCCGGATTTATGACTATGGAAGAAAAATATTTGCATGTTATTATTTCACAATAAATTACATAAAAATATAAAATCTGTAGGTAAGTATCTAGTAATAAGTATGTTAACAATCTTTATTCAACTAATCAGTCTTATCTCCTCTTAAAACAATCAACTTCTATATAAAACCTAATCTTCTGTCCGTCCTTTTCTGCATACGTCCGCCTTTTTATCAGGCCTTTTGTCCCGTACTCAATAAATCTTTAGTCATCTGTTAGCAGCTCCGATATGATGTAGTGCTTACTGCGTACATCGCAAGTATTTTTATCCTACTTTATTCGGACTGGTTTTCTTTAATTATTTTTAAGATATAATAAACTATATATACAATATACTTATTAGTAGTTCGTTTGTACTCAACAGGTGTTTGTAGTGTAGTATTTTATGTTTTATAACATTAAATACATCCACCTGTTGTGTCAATTAATTAATCAGCTCAATACGTGTGTTTATGCTGCTGCAGTAAAAAACCATTGTGGTCAGAAAGCAGGTGTAAAACTTAAGAACTTTTTGTTGCCAGATAATACATAGCAGGTGATTCATAACATCACGACTTTACTCATTAAGATTACGCAGAAGTGTAGGTTTACTGTTTTACATCAGTATCAAGTCCTCTTAATAATTATAATAGATAATAGATGATGTTGGCGGCTTTGTTTTGTCAGGAAATTCTAAACTCAAATTTCCTAACAGAAATACTTAAAATTACCTTCTTTACCCGCGTCGGAAATCGAATCCAAGACCTCACGATCAGCAGCCCCGATCAAGAGTTCGATGAATGGTGTGAGAGTACTGTCCAGAGCTCATTTTTGTAAGATTGTCTTTTATATGTCACATTTCAAAATGTATGGAACAAGATTGTAACGCAAACACAAAACAACACAGTAATAACATGTCAGATTCTGTCGAAATCTCGAAATCTCTGTCAGTTGTAGTCTAGTTGACTTTATCAGTCGAAAACAAAAACATGACTTTGTAAACAATAACATGTTTTTTTATGAAGCTGTTTTGAAAACATTGTAGGTAGGTATTAATTATTGTTCACCGGTTACTACTCACGTGCATTCTTCGGGTTTGCCAATTGCGCATTGCCGTGGACTCACCTCATGAATAAGGGCTCCGTTTGAGTTCGAAACTAGTCGGGCAAACCCGAAGAATGCGCGTGAGTAGTAACCGGTGAACAATAATTAATATGAATATGCCTGACGAAAGTTATTATTCAAATTTTAGGTGGGTATTAAGTATCCTTGTAGAGTTTTAGTAAAGTTATTGGTTACGGCGTTAACCGATACAATGGCGATCGAAGGCGATACTTATGAATTATTAATTAAAATATACATTGTTCCTGTATCTGTTGTGATGGCGGAAAAATCCTTGACCTTTTTCAAGGCTTTCTTGTCACGTATAGTAAGGAAATAAAAAATATTTTTGATTGTAGATATCTTTAATTGATATTTGATTGATTAGAAAATCTCATTTGGCTACGGTTGTTAATTGTTAGTTCCGGTTTTATGAATGGCTCGGCTTGTCCAGCAATTTCAGGTTCTTTGTATCTACTGCCGAATATAGGAAATATATTAAAGAGAAAATAAGTTACCTATATTATTTTAAGAGGTATACTTATATTATAAATGCGAAAGTAACTTTGTTTGTTTATTACCTTTTCACGTCTAAACGACTGAACGGATCGTAATGAAATTAGGCAAGGAGATAGATTATATCTTGGGGAGGACATAGCTATATTAAGGCGCGTAGACAAAGTCGCGGGTACCAGCTAGTTTGAAATAAACCTTTTAAACGCATTAACGCATGCGTGCGAACTCAAAAATTATACATTTTTGTGGAAAAGAAAACATTCGTGACCAGGATTCGAAACAGCGACACCCTAATAAAACTGGTGACTCCACGCGAGGTGCTGTGGCAACTAAACTATCCAGACCCCTCACTACTCCGAATTCTTCTTCCACATTTTGAATACGTCTTATGGTGACGTCATCTATTCAATCCCTACATCTACTTAAACAATATTTATAAAGTTACGAAACTGCGAATCTTTACATCATTTACTGTCTTCAAGACCGGTTGTGAATTTATGCATTGGACATCAAAATCAGTACTAGTTACTACAGATTCTATGTTTACAACAACAAAAAAAAAACGCTAATTTCAACAAACATTAGCCAAACTCCATGCAAAGTCAGACACATTAACATTTGTAACGCCTCATAAACGATAGAATACAACAGTTAAACATAAGCCATGGTTAAATTAAAGCGACAATTTACTGCCTCGTTGGTTTAGTGGTCCGTAGCGCGATTGCTGAGCAGGAGGTCTCGGGTTCGATTCCCGGGTCGGGCAAAGTGTTATTGAGTTTTTCTGTTAGGAAATTCTCAGTAGCAGCCCGGAGTTTGGAAATGTGCCCGGTTGATGGCAATAGGCTCACCATCTATTACATGGGACTTAATAACAGCATTGGTGAAATGTGGGTGTACAATTGTGTACACCTCTGCCTACCCCTTCGGGGAATACAGGCGTGATGCTATGTTATGTTATGTTGACAATTTACTTAACGGTCCGAATCTGAATATGGAGCGTAAACTCAAGGTGGTTCCGAACTCCGAATTAAAACTAAGAACAAAGATTTCATCAATCAATACATATAATAAAAATGTTACGGATCGCTGTTTGAGCATGGAAGATACATGAGAAAAAATATTATTGGGACCTTTATCAACGCAAATAGCTACAACACCCAAAACAATAATTTTTAGAATTTTTGTCTGTTCGTCTGTGCGTTTGTGCATGCTAATCTCAGAAACGGCTTATCCGATTTAGATGTGGTTTTCACTAATATATTGTGGTAAGCTTCACTCAACATTTAGTGTTTGTTTCATGTCAATCAGTTCTAAATAAAAAAGTTATGCCAATTTAAAGAATCACGTTGAACATTTGTTAATTATGAATTTGTGTTCATACTCGACATGGTGTTAATTTACGACATCCACGCGGCCGGAGTCGCTGGCACAGCTAATCTACTAATATAAGTAGGTAGAAGACAGTTACAATTGCCAACTATTATGGATAACTAGCTTTGACCCGCAAACGTTGTTCAGCCATATAAACTTTCTGGATAGGGCCACCCCTTATCACCTAGGGGTATAAAAAATAGCCTACGACCTACTCGCAAACCTACAAAACATACACAAAAAATAACATAAAAATCGGTCAAGCCGTTTCGGAGGAGTTCGATAACAAACAGATTGATGTGTGAGTTGAGTGAGATTTTTATATATTAGATTTATTGAGACGGTAATACGCTGTTGCAATCTTTACTCTGTAAACGACATCAGTGGAGTTACTCTTAAAATGAATACCAGTCATAAATTACTAACTCGTGTTAAAACAAAGTGTAATTAAAAAAAAACTTAAGTCACAGTTATCTCTATTTTACATCATGTTGACTTATTAGTATCTATCCCGATTCTTTCATTATTTCTTTAAGACATATTGGCATTTTCAAGAGTGGTACCGGCCGGCAATCGGATCAGAATTACATCGAAATTTTTTCGAATCCAAATTGGTTCTTAGTTAACACTAGAAAAGGATACATACTACATTAGGAAATTGAGACAGAAGATAGTCTGTAAGTGAAACCCGACATTTCATTGGTCGATTCATACTTAATTTTACTTAAATAAAATTTCAACAATCATAGATGAAAAAGTGTTATTGAATTTTTCTGTTAGGAAATTCTTAGTAGCAGCCCGGAGTTTGAAAAGGCTCACATGGGACTAAATAACAGCATTGGTGAAATGTGGGTGTACAATTGTGTACACCTCTGCCTACCCCTTCGGGGAATATATGATACTGTTGTTTTTTTGTTATAGATGAAAATTTAAACATATCTCGCCTTGAAGAATTTTTTTTATTCCAATCAGGGCACTTACGAATGTCCGATATTAAGATAACATTTGTAAACATTCAGTCCTTGATACTATTTCTAATTAGAGCAGATAAAATTGAATGAGATTATACAATATCAGTCAATATGTAAGTACCTATTCGTATAATTATGTACTTCAGATTAGATAGTGCTTAGTAGTAAAATAATCTAATTGTAATTAATCGCGTTTTTGTATACCAACTACAGAAATCAGAATATCATCTCATGATCATAGTACCTACACACACTTTGATTTTTGCAAGGTACCATCTTCGTGTCGTTGCAAACTTAGTGTTATTGTAACTCACATCATAGTTATAAACTTCTACTGCTAGAGATGACGTGCTTTAAGTCAGTGGCGGCAAAGCATGGGTTGGCACCCGGGGCGGTTGTCTATTTAGCACCTCCAAAATAAAACAATATTGCTATGCGACTAATTTAGAAAGTGCATGACTTAAATCGTACATCTGAATAAGCGGAGGTGTTTCTAAACTATCAGAATAACACTAGCCTACTATTGATAGAAGCTATAGCACCATGGCTAGTGGCTACTAAGCTGCGCGAGTAAGTTAGCTCTTGATGCTTGGCACCCGGAGCGGACCGCCCCTATCGCCCCCCTTTACGCCGCCCGCCACTGCTTTAAGACCCCAGCACTAATGACGTCAGAATTCAGTAGGGTATACTCTACTGTCAGAAAGTTTTCGATTCCAAATCCGAGAGCAACAAAACCCAGTAAATAACGCTATTCCCAGATCCTGCGTTTTTTTTAATAATTATATTTCCTTATATGTTTACTTAATCAATACTGAATTAAAAATATACATGCACACGATTATAACGACACTAATATTTAGTGTAGTAGTCGCAGATTTTTCGATACGGAAACTTGCGACAGTTGAGAATACCCCTGCAATTCCGTAATTAGTTTTATACAAACTATGACAGTTCATTGTGAATGCAAACCCTACATACCCCACACAAACTAACTACACTACTTATGACATTCAAACAAATCGCGGTCTCGACCTTGTAAGACCAGCCCGTCAGGCAGCGTATCATCGGATCGGCGCAAACGCAGTCCCGTTACGGGCAATCTCATTCGGTATAACGGGTGCTGCCGCCCGATTGACTGCCAGTTCTGGACATGCGCACTTGCAGTCGTGCACGCCAGAGTAAACAGTCTGTTGTTGACTGTACTTGAAGAAGGTTGTCACTGGTGTATGCCTGTGGGTGAATCGTGAATGAACTTTAATTTAGATTGTGATGGCAATCTGTATTGAGAGCACTGGCCATTCAGTAATCGGGTTATGTCAACTTACAAAGGCATTGACAATGTAAACACTACAGAAATATCGGTAGGTACCCCCGTCCAAGTAACGCCAAATTATTATTTTCATCACATATTCAATAAATATACCATTATTTATAATTATAATGCCCGCGACTTCGTCAGCGTGACAAAAGGTAGGGATGGCCTTCTACAAGTTCCAACCTATATCTATACCAAAAATTTACCAAAATTGGTTCAACGATTTAATCGTGAAAATTGAACAAACAGAGTCACTTCCTCATTTATTATATAAAGTCATTTTGATTCTTCCTCACTGGGATTACCTACCTCACTTTTTTATCAGTAAAAGCATCTAACAACCTTCCAAGATATAAATAAGCAAGCACGTTTTACCATTTTATATGTTGACAATTTTAAATGCACGCAGTCATATCTTGAAATCCACCGTTATTAGTTATTGGTACTAAACTGCTAATAGTCAAGTGGCCTCTTGTGAATGAAGGCGCCTAAGCGTCCAATTGACCCAAAGAATACGACGCAGAAAGCTCACTTCTAACAGTAACTACCTACTTATGCATTAGAAATAAGCATGGATAGAGGAAATTCAAAAGGAAGCTAAGTAGTTACGACTAGGATAAGTAAGGATTTTTTTTTTTCAAATTGTTCGAGTTAGTTGTCGTTATTGTATGACGACAGGGATATTAGATAGATACTATAAATGCAAATTATTTTGAATTGCGTGCACACGGCATAATAAGTCAGAGACCTTCGCGTTTTTTTTAACGCCTGACACGTTTTTTTTTAAACACGAAAATAATGAAATTCCTAGTATGGGGCAAACACTAGGAATTTCTTCCTGTATCGTGGGTACGTTTACAAAAACATAATCTCACATACACACACACCAAGACTCGGAAAAAATATCTGTAGATAATACAAATATTTGCTCCGTGCAGGAATCGAACCTGCGATACGCGACGTAGCAGGCGGTCTCTCGATTACTGCGCCAACCGCGCCGTCTACGTTGTTCATACTAAGTTGTTTATCAACCATACAATAAGAAGAATAGATTGACATGATATAGAAAAAACAAAATGGCTACGTAATATTTTGCGCATTGGTTATGTGTACCTTCTGTCCTTATCTACGCTGTGCCTATAACTGTAAGCCTAGAAGCCTGTGCTATCAATATAGGCGGCGGCACTAAAATTATCATTTATGTATGCTATGCAGGTAACCTATACAAGTTTTCCTGCCTAGTTTGTCATAATAACCTATTTACCTTCATTTTTTCCAAGTGCATACGAATCAGCTGATTTCCCCCGATTTTACTTTTACTCGGTCTGTATAAATATGTAACATGTTTTGGAACTTGAAAATTCAATAACATAACATAGCATCACGCCTGTTTTTCACACAGTTGTACACACACATTTCACCAATGCTGCTATTTAGTCCCATAGGTGGTGAGTCTATTGTCATTTACCGGGCACAATTCCAAACTCTCGGCTACTACTGAGAATTTCCTAACAGAAAAACTCAATAACACTTTGCCCGCTCTGGCAATCGAACACGAGACCTCATGCTCAGCAGCCGCGCTAGAGACCACTATACAAACTAAACAGTTAAAATTCAGTAGTGAAGTGATATTTTAGCGGAGATACCGCATATTTGTTGCGGTCGGAAGTTTACTGTAGTACATCTTATAAGAATTAATTAACATACAAAGGAAATTAAAAATATTAATTATTGTACAACGGTTACTACTCACGTGTATTCTTCGGGTTTGCTCGACTAGTTTCGAGCTCGAACGGAGCCCCTAATCATGACCTGAGTCCGCGGCAATGTCGCAAGTCAGGCTGACCGGTGAACAATAATTAATATGAATATGCCATAACATAATAGAAAAGGGCTTACAAGCAGCTCGTTATAAAACACGAGCAGAACTACTTCCTCAGTCGGCTTCTTGGAACATTAACTAAAGTATCTTTGTCTTTTGTTGAGTCAATGTTCTCAAATGACTAGTTCTTACATATTCAAACGTCTGTCAAAGGCCTTTTGAAGCATTTAATGTTCATTTTAATACGTCTTCAGCCTCGGCAGGTTTCTCTCAGTAATCCTAAGTCCTGTAAATAGTAATTTATCTACCGCATAATCTTTTGCTGTCATAATAGCTGAGTCACCTTTATCTTTTGATTCATTACGTCAATTGAGTCGCTGGAAAGGATTACATCATTTATATTTTTATAAGATTCATTCTTTCATCTATAAAATCTAGAAGAGACGAAAATCCGCAAATGGATCTAGTTATCTTATTGATCACTGAATGAAACGGTGAAGGTAAACATCGTGAGGAAACCAGCACACATGAGAGATGTTCTCGATGATGTGTGCCATGTCAAAACCTACGGGTGGTTTAAACTCTGACACTAGGTAGTTCATGAACCACACGATAAGAAGAAGAATGATCATCAAAGTTAGTTTTGGGAGTAAAAGGAGAGAAGAGACGGAATAAATTAATAAAATATGACGGAGCATAACTATGTACATTTATTATATTTTAAAACTTACAGATTTGTAATGCACGCATAGACTTATATATTAATTTGTAGTTTTCTCAATGTAAGTGAACTGTTTCTTTGTTCGTTTTTTGAGAAATAAATGTGTATAAACCGAAAGGTAATATGCATAGTAGGTCCATCAAATCTTTAGCAGGTATCGCCAAGTGGCATCAAGTACGTATGTACCTAGATTAATAACCTTCAAACTGATTTGCAATTCCAGAGGTGCGGCTTCAGACTTTAAACTTGAGAAAGGAAGGTTACTTGAAGCTTTAGCAGGTTGAGAAATTGCGATGGTAGCAGTGGTTTTAAGGCGTCCGGTTTTCTCAACAAAACCTGTTGTTAATAAGGAATGCGGGCCCAACGTTGACGTACGAAAGTTCCGATACAAAACGCGTGTGTAATGTCGATTGCTTTCTTACAACCAATTAATCGATTCTATCCGAGTGTGCCGAGATCGTAGATTTCACAACAGATTTATTGGGTAATCTCGATTTACGACTAGCGTGTCGCGACCAACGGAAGATGGTTTACGAGATATATAAACATATAGTCTAAGCTAGAAATTGATGATGAGTAGAGTCCGAGTGTAAATCGCGGCGAGTAGTCTATAATTGTCAACGGTTGGACGTCTAACTGTTCACAGATGCGTTATAATGGGTCCGTTAGCTGTACGTCCGTGTGCATTACATATTTTATATATTTCTGTATCTACAGAACACTGAGTTGTTTGCTGAACTCTAGGAAGTACTTCGCTTTAATTCGGATATAAGACAGTTTAATGAAACAACGTATCTTGAGAACTAAACCACTTCAATTGTATGGCGGTTCCTTCCTACCTCCCTTTTTCCACGTTTACTATATAGTTTTAATTTAAACTACTTCAATCACTTCTTCAAAACAGTTTCACTTCTGGATATATACAAACATCACCACCAAACGGTTTTACCATCGGTCCCTTTAGCGTTGGTACTGGATTGCCATTACTTCACTGAAGTTTTGGCGCTCACGACTTTATAGTTTCTTTGACCTTAAGTCTGCTACGTGTGGGCCACTTTGAGTACCGTATTCCAACATTGAGTTATAATCTGTAGGTCCATCGATATCAAAACGAAAGGTTGAGTTTGGTCAGCCGTCTGTTTGGCAAAAAGAACTGTGTTTATAGATGAGATCGTTCGTGTGTGTAGGGCGGGGCAAACCTAGTGGCAAGCTTCGTTCAAGCTGCTCTGTCATTTCTTGAAGGTATGTAATATAACCCACTACTACAATTGTACTACTACCTAGTATAATAGTGGTTAAAGAGGAACAAAATTTAAAAGAATCTGGAGCAAACCTAAATGTATTCCACCAATAAATCTGTCATCATCATCACCAATATTTTGTTCACGATATTCCAATTTTTAGCGATGATTGTAACGAGTTTGGCCCTATTCCTCTAAGAGCCGTAGCGTTAAATATTATAGGTACCTATCGCGATTATAATAACCATGTCTACACCACAACGATACAGCTGTAGTCATCGGTAGGCCACTCCATTGATTTCGTTGGATTTCGCAAAGTACGATCAAGGAACATAATTATAATCTAGTATAGAAGAAAAATTAAAAGACAGAGCTGCTAATATTCTTCACGAATGTTTTTTCTGGGACTCACTTATAAATACAATACATAAAACAATCTACAATTTATACAGTTTATAAAAAATAGAGGAGAAGTAATGCAAGTTCATGAATGAAATATTCCATTCCATGACGAAACCAGCTATTAGAGTTATCATAACATAACCAGCCCATAACTGTCCCACTGCAGGGCGAGGGCCTCTTCTTCTACAGAGAAGGCAAGATGTACCGTTATACATTGAATGCAACCGAATAAAAAAAATAGTTTAAATATCGTGCTGTCTTTTATCATTTTGAAGCCAAGTGATAATGTCAGCACAAACGGGACATTTAAGATTGCGTTAGAGGAAAAATCTTCTCCGTAAGTTATAACCTTCCGCACTCAAAAATATAATAATGAAGAATTTACGGTTGTGCGCAGACGTTGCATGTGAAAACGGAGAAACGGCATCAGAAAAAGTGAATCAAATGGATTTGTTACGGATTAAATGGTTATTAATATCGATACAGACTGGATTTGGATGAAATATTTGATAGAAAGATAGATAGAATAAGCTATATATACCATTAGTGTTTCATATTTTATAAAATAAGTAGGTACAATTAATGAGTAAGGGTACAGTTGCGATATTATTCAAAGTCATGTTTGTTATTCTTTTTAGTTTAGTGTTTCTGTAACTTAAAATTGTTTTGAATACGACGTTGTCAAGTGTTTAGAGGTCTTAGAAATATTATTAAGAACCCAGACTTTACATTGGCATATTGAGACATGTTAACAAGACTAATAGCAGTTGTTAGCATGCAAAAGTTTATACTAAAATAAGTAAAATATGCGTAAGGTCCTACATAAATAAAATAAATCCGTGTCGACATGAGAACCTCCTCCTTTTTTCTTGGGTTAAAAACTACACAAATCAAAACAACAGCATTGTTGAGGACGTAAACATTAAAGTAGGTAACTACGTTGTCCGTTTTCTGCGAATTTAATTAGTAACGCGTAAATATTTGAGTTTAGCGATGAATTCCTTACACTTAAACAATGACGCAGTATGTATTATTAATATTAAACATAGTTTTGTTTATACTAAGTCACGAAGTTTTTTTTTAAGACGCGATGAATATTATTGAGGTTGGACACGATGACTGCAAATAACTTTTATTTGACACGTCGAAAGAATTGACTATTAAATAGCGCGTTGATTTAAAAATGACTTATGTTTAACACCAGATATAGTAAAATGTAACGTATACATATATCTACTGCCACAAATAGTATCTAAAAGATTACCAAAATTCACACCCCATTTTAATGTGAAATCATAACCAAAAATGTTATATCTTGCTATCCAAGTAAAGTAAATGACTCCAAACGAATTATGACAGAATGCTTGCCTCCTCTAAAACACTACGACTGTGAAAGATTAGTTTTTCTAGCACTCGCCGTGCATAGTTTTAACCTAACCTTTTTTTTTGAGCTCTGGAAATGCAGTCGCACTTCCCCTCAACCACGGCGGTGACGGAAGGGGGTATATGGGGATCTAACCCACTAAAACCCCCCCGTCAGTAGTCCTCCGCCGAGGTGGGGCACGATAGGGTCGCGCATTCACCATCTTGCACCGAACCTAACCTATCCTAACCAAACCTAAAAATATGACACTGGTTTATTTAGGCAGTAATAGCGCAATAAAATTTGGTGATAATTTACTACATTCGCTGTTTGAATATATTTAAGTGCAGTCATGACTAAAATTGCTAGAAACGTAGTAATTTTAGTCTTTTAATGGTACATGTTTAGTTTTTGGTGTTTAGTATACTTTTTTGGTAAGGGAGTTTTGGGTTTCAAAGTATATTTGATCCCTTAAAAATTATACATGAACTTTAATAATTATGCGAAAGATGTTCGCTCAAAGGACCTGTCAAGAAACAGATTACTAATTATTTTCTAAAGAAACATTGTAAAATAAAAGACACGAACGGGATTCGAACCCGTGACCTTTCGTATCATCGCTCTATCTGAACTGAACTATCGTGTCGCTTATTAGCCTGGTAACAGTTTACTGTAATTACTACGTTTAAGCATTGCTTTCATATCGTGTGATCGATGAACAACCTAGTGTCAGAGTTTAAGCCTGCCTTTGACTTCTGACATGGCTTTATACATCAGCGAGAAGATCTCTCAAGTGTGCTGGTTTCCTCACGATGTTTTCTTTCACCGTTTTAAGCTAGTGATAAATATATTTGCACACGTAACACTATAATCACAGCAAATAAACTGTCTTACAACAAAATAAAGTACATCAATGAGGGTATCTCTGTGGCACTAAATTAGTTTTGTTAGCTAATTCGGTCAACAATATTTTAGTACCTACCTTGTACTATAAAATTTATGTCTTGCTGATGGTGGCGTTGTGTATTGGGTCATTGAGTTCCCTTCAAAATGGTTGAGTTTAGCGATGCTGATGCGCACGTCATACTCGTGAACGGGTGCTGTCTGTTGGGACTGGTCAGCTCGTAATAGCTATGGTTATAATTTTAGCTTTTTATATAATTAAAATTCTAATTTTTCTTCAACATTAACCTGCATTATTCTCACATGAATAAATTTTAATTGTAAAGAACACATAATTTTAAAAGAGTGTCTATGGAGTTTCTTGCCGGTTCTTCTCCATAAGACTGACTTCTTGGAACCGTGCACCTAGCTTTGACTTTTCATAAGTGCCTGTAATATAGTCTATTTGAAATAAAAAAAATTGAGTTTGAGTTTATGTTATTTGTAATAGAGACTCTTAATTAAAAAAAAACCGAATGTCAGTACTTCGAATTCACAACCTTGTCTTTTCAGTCCACTTGTCGTTGCACTACACAGGATAGCTGCCTTTAAGAATTTATAGATAAGAAGAACAGTTTTAACTATGTCCATCATTAGACGCTCATAATTGCCTTGATATTAAAATACTTAGGGAAAGACTTCTCAATCCATGTGATTACTCAAACATCAGCCTACAAGTCTTTCATCAGAGTCATCACAATCTACGAAAGAAGTTCACTACAGAACCCAAGGCCTTCATTAACAAATGCTACGTAGTAATATCTTAGGTTTGCGCGATCACTACACATTCTAATAAAACAACTTTTAACCGGATTAATCGCGTGTATTATTGTTTTTTTTTTTTTCTGACGTTTCGAACACTTTGCAGCGTTCGTGGTCGCAGGAGGACTAAGGTGTCAGGTGTCTCAACAGTTTATTTAAAATTATTTCAGTCTACCGTACATATAATTGATAAAATTCATAAAATTATTTTGTCTCTGATACATATTTAAACTAAATCGCGACGGTATTTCCTAAGACTATCCCTGAGAAGAAATACCGAAACAAACTCAGAGGTCACAGTCGTTTTAAATTAAGAGATACAATTTTACAATTTTATCGAATTATAAACTAAAAGGTGTTCCGATGCACGCAGTAATCGCTCACAGTATCTTGATTTATCTTGTGACTTGACTTTGTTTGGGACTTGATTATTTTCAGTACAGGTTTCCAAACAGAAATCGAAAATCATTAACGCATGCATAGTGAACTGTAAAGTTACAAAAATTAATATCTTTAGAGCTCGCTATGCATTCTTGAATGCATTTCGAAGATTTAACTTTATTAGTAGGATCTTCCTAAACAGGTAGATTTTCTGATAATACAGACGACGTCGCCGAGGCCGGCCATAAAGAGGTGACGCTGGCGAGATGACCCGAAGGCGTTCCACCAAGGCTGGTTTAAGACGACGGCGCAGGGGAAAACTGTTTGGAAAAACTTGGGAGAAGGCTTTGCCCAACATAATGGGATAGTAGTATAGGCTAACAAAAAAAAAACAAACTAATATAAGTTTCAATCAACATTGCACCGTAACACTGTAATATACGATTGATTTTAAGTTATCCGATTACTTTCTATGCCATTAAACTTTTACAGTCTTATTACAAAAAGCGGTTTAACTAAAAACCCAGGTTTAAATCTCTATAAAGCATGGTTTAAACAAAAATGATATTAGAAATCGTGGTTTTGCGATAAACCATAGACCATATCGTGGTCTAACGCTAAACCTCGGCACCCCCTAGTTTAACGATGGTCTAAATCATATTTGTGAGTTTCTCTTTTAAGTAATAGCATTTTTTTATTATGTTGTGTGGTTTTTACCCGAAAATGGATATTAATATGGTTGAATTAATTGATATTGAGGATTTTAAAGCCGCTGAATTGTTGGAAACACCACGCCGACACAACAGAAATCGTGTTCGAATTAAAATTCCCTTCATGTAATTATCCGATGAAGATTTCAGGAAAATGTATAGGTTTAATAAACGTTATGCATTATTACAGACTGATTTCAAGTTTATCGAGTAAATTATGTTTACTAACTTACTTTTTCCTCGGTATTCCAATTCACAGATCGTTTTTTGGTCCATCACAATATAATATTAAAATTACTAAAGAAGGTAATATTATTAACAAAGAGGTAATTGTTCTTTTTAGAGACTTCGATAGCATAAAAATTCCAAAGCTAAATGAACTTTGTTCAACTTGCGATGGTTTTGTTTAATGTTATGGTTTCATATATCGCGCGAGAATGTTACTTTTCGTTACAAGTTATATTATTAGTAATTAATACGAAATAAATTAATGTTCTTAAACCTAAAAAAAAGCCGCAGTCGATGAAATAACGAAAGTTTAAATCCATCCTTGCAAAATAACAAAGTTTCAATATTTTCAACACTCCTAAACATCATTTAATCATTAGCGTATTATCAAAACATTTTCTTTTCTGGGCAAACGGAACGTTGCAATAGAATGATATCATAGTGAACGAATGATATTTGTATTAATCTGTGGATAATACATAGTCAATGGTTCAAATCACGGTACTAAGAAATCCACGGTTTTTTTAGGTTTTGTAATAAGGACAAATTTAAACCATGGTTCTGCAGATAAGCCTGGACTTGATAGTACAGGTTTAAACCAAGTTTTATTTAGTTTTTTGTAATAAGACTGTTAATGCTTAATATACTTACATACATACATACTATCATACAGATTTCCCATTGGACAGCAGGCAACGTGTGACATTTACGTGACCTTCAGTTTGGGCAATCGCACATTCATATAGTAAGGTGAACCCGTTCTGTTTACTTTGCATTGATTGCCTTTTGCTTTATGTGAAATTTCGTAAGCGTCAGTTTTTGTTGCAAAAGTAATGGTGGACATGAAGTACGAATAAATGAGGAAAATAAAACGGTTTTGCTTTGAGATATTTTAAGACCCGGACGAAGATTTGAAGCAATTCTTTTATGTAAAGTGCTTAAAAATTTTAAATTTTAAAAAAGAACACCGTCATTAATATACAATGTTTTTTTTTTCTTCTTAGTCTGGCTTCGCAATCGCAATACTCGTGCATTTAGCCAATGTCAAGTTACAGAAATTATGTTTTAACATCGGAAAATACTTACTAATTTATGTCTTAATCTTTTTCTATTTAAAGCTAAAACGATAAACTTTTTTGTTTGCGGTTGTGACTCTGCCTTTTCTCCTTAAAACTGCATAATAAGCTAACTTTTTTTTGGTATCCTGACTAAATTGATGGGAACTGGCCGTTTTGACCAGGAAGAAGAATGTTTGTGCACCTAGCTTTGACTTTTAATACGTGTTACAGACACGTATAATATGGTTTAATTAAAATTGCGTTTGGAAGTTTAATGAAGCTGTAATATAGAGAAATAATTGTGCGGAATAAGTTGTTAGATTATATAACTACACAGTTTTTTTTATATACTTATTTTTCTTTTCATCGTTACAAACCTGGCAATAAAAAGGCATCAAAAAACGCGTTGTAATCTTGTAATAATTTACGCACACTACTTTTTGTTACAAAATTGTGATGTACAATAAATTAAAATTATACCATAATTAAAATTGGATGTTAATATAGATGAATCTTTCAAGCGTAGTATCGCATGTGTAGCAAAATCTAAAGTTATACATTTTTGTGGAAAGAAAATTACGTTTGTGAACCTCAAGCTACGACAAATACTCCAGGCGCTCAGTAATCTCGGCCTCACATTTTTGGTGACGTCATCGCTATCTATGCCATCCCTATACAAGTGACTGAACCGACAAGACTAACTTTGCAGTTGATCCCAAGTCATAGAGATGCGATTACCCGTACCCTAACAAATACAGCATCTATTAGCCAATTTATCAAAAATGGCAACACTATACCGAACTTTTGATAAACTTTTACGTTTACTACTAAGAATTGGGACAAAATAACAGCATATTCTTTTTTTTACTTGTAACAGCCAACCGAACAATACTTCCATTGTGGTACTGAATGGGAAAATTAAAATTCCCCAAGCACAACATGTGACGAAGGCCATTCTTATGAACTAGAACATGTCAAGGCTCTTGCAGACTCTATGATAAATACTGTTACTCTATGGTAATTTTGTAAAAAGGAATATTATTTAGTTCGTAGTCAAATTTATTTGTATAATTATTCTAAGTTTTACATTAATTAATTTAACTAAAAACTAAAAATATTTTATAATAAGAAAAAAACAATTATCTAAACTAACTATTATTAAAACTAAACTATTATATATTAAAAATATCAAAATTTAAGCTATAAGACTAAAAAGGTAGATATTGACTGAACAGGGACTGAATAGATAGCGATGACGTCACCATAAGAAGTTTTAAAAAATGTGGAAGAAGAATTCGTAATAACGAGCAGAGGGAGTAGGTATTCATCCGGAGGCACAGGTTCAAATCCTTCTCACCACCGTATTTTTCTCTCCACAAGAACATATAACTTTAAAAAGGTATTTTCGAACTATTACTTCTATTAAACTTAATTAAAATATAAATACTTCCAGCTCAGATCAAGATGTTAATGATTGACAGAACACATTTTGTGATCAACAAAAAATTGATTTGAGTTCTACCTATTAAGTGATCCGACAAAAAGAATTAGATATTCGTGGGTATCAGTCTATCAATCTAATTGTAATTAATATTCTGGTGTAGATATTTACGAACTTAAGAAGATCTAGAAGCTAATCACAGTTTTTTTTTCTATTTACTCTGACCTCGTCGACATCCATCTTGAAATCCCGTGTTTAATTACAAATATAATTAACGCTCACATAAATGCTATTAAGCCAATGAGCATAGCTGCCTGGCCTTGGAGTATATTAAATATTACTCATTAATTGCGCAAACAACGCCTAGAGCAAATATCCCAACTGAGAGATTGTCAAACCAGTAATGATATCGTTTACTTTGAATATAATTGACCATAAAACTCTTCTATTATGCCACGTAAAATTTTAATTGCGATTAGATTATTACTTTTTAACCATTGCGTATTAATTAAACAATAAAGTTTTATTACCAGTTCAAAAATTTACCAATTAGTTTAGGCATCGACAATACACATGCTTCCAAGTTACCATGTTAGATATTATTTGAATTCAATTGGTAAAAAAGGAAAAATAAACCTGCCACGCTTAACGCGGAGAAAATAGTGCTGTATTTCTTCCAATAAAACCGTTCATAAATAAATACCAAAAAAAATTTAAAGACGAAAAAAGAAATATATATGAAGCGGCCACGTTACAAAAAAAGGGGGAAATAATTATGTTTAATAAATAATTATTTCCCCCTTTTTTTGTAACGTGGCCGCTTCATATATATTTCTTTTTTCGTCTTTAAATTTTTTACAAGAAAATTATATGTGATGAAAGGTTAACGTTTGCCAAGCGAAAGATAATATTTATCGTTTCATGGTTGAGAAAGACTGTCTGGATATAGGTAAATATTAGTTAGTGACTGATATATGTAACGTCGGTACATATTTATTGGGAAACTAATGTAAATATAGCACGATTTCCCATTACGCAGTGGTAAGAGATCTCGAATGATTGCTCTAAAGGATGATCGAAACGATCATCAATGAACGATGTAAAAACGAATCGCCAACTTTTTTCAGTTTAGGAGTATGTATTATGTTTCAATGAGACTTAAAAAAAAAACGGACGAAATGTTAAACAGAAACTGTTAGAAGGACACTAGGTCCTACAATTTCCCGTAACTTTACACAAGCAACACAAATACAAAAGGTTCGACAATCGGCGACAGCACTACCTATCACAGCGCGCGAAAGCACTCACACAAATATAGCAGTCGGCCATTTGCAGGCTTCATTCATAATAAAGCGAGGTTATTTGAGGTCCGTAGTTACTATAACCCCTACCTGCGGACTCTGGGGTAAAGGGTGGTAACAGTGGTAGGTACTCCATCGCACTCTTTAAATTTACAGAAATACTATCGACAAATTTCGATTATGTAACAGTTTCTTATCAAAGTTCTGTTGACCGTTACGAATTCATTTATATGCTTTGATAATGAAACAACCTCCAACATCAGGTAGGTAGTTATCATGAAATACAAATTGAAATAACCGATATTGAATTAAGGCAATCGGTTACAACGGTTACGTGGGTTGGCGATAAACATGTCAGTTGCAAGTATGTGGTTTCAAGTTATTTTGTGTCAGGATATTTTAAAATAAACCGATTTAACTGCATTGTGTAGGTTATTTATTTAAATTAACGAATGGTATTGACAACTTTACACAAGATGGCTTACAGGGACTCGATGAGAATATGGCCAAGTATCGTGTACAGTAAAGGAAATTGTAGACGCCTATTGCCTATATCCAGCAATGGACTTATTTCAGGCTGATGACAATTGACAATGATTGGAATGCGCCTCTGAAAATATATTCCAAAAACAGCTTTTCATGGTGGAAGCAATACTGTCTTAAATTAAATAAAAAAACCACCAAAGTGGTCAAGAAGTTGCATTTTTGGAAATTATTCTTATTATTAAATCTTACCTTCGTAAAGGTTGTCATCATCATCGTGAGCGGCACAGATCTGTCGGCAGAGGTCTTCGTACTCTGCCCAGTAGGCCGCCAACGCCTGGGGGTCCGGCGCGCGCGCAGCCAGTGGCAGCGCCATGCGGACCTCAGGAGATTCCTGAAGAAAAGGATTTTATTAATAAAGTTTCTTGTCAAAATAAAATACAGATAGAGAGATTAAAAAAGGCCCAGATGAGATAGGTGAAGGGGATAGGAGATTCGTTAAAATTCGATGACATTAGCTTAAACCTCATGTGATCGTCGCCAAACGAACTCACACATATGTGATTCATACATATGAATACAATAAACGAATCTTGGAACGCTTTGCCTATATTAATTGCTTAAAAAAGGGCGTATAGCCGTTTATAATATAGGTATAACTATATGTCGAAATCTAAAATCCCACAAAATTATCAAATGTTAATATAAATCAAGACACTAAAGTACGAATGAATAATATTCGGTACTCCCAACACAAAGACAAAACGTTTTTGTTCTGCCTCATATAATGTAACAACCTCTTGTTTTTTCGTTCATTGTGAATTATTCTATGAAATATATCACTGTTCAATCTACTGTATCTGTCCATTCTTACATCATCGTGCAAAAAGCCGCACCTAAAGATAAAAATATAAAACCAGTTCGCCTAAAATTACCATTTATTCTTTATGATCTTTGTAAAGCCACACACAATGATTAGTACCAAAATAATGAGAAATACTCCATAAAGGGACAATGATATTCGTCGCAAGACAACAATGTAAGTAATATGAATTATGAGCAATCTGAACATTTGAGCAGTTTGCGAAACGCGTTGGTCAATCCTTTCAGAACGTGGGGTAGACAATGCTGAGATTACGACATAGCTTTACGCATCTAAATAATATCGTAATTTGTAATCGAGCAAACTGGAATTAAGCTTTAATTATGAATCAAGATGTACCGATAACATTTTCTGTAGAGGCCAAATTTAAAGGCTGTTAGAAGTAATTTGCGAATTTTTAAAGCTTATGTGGTGTTGGGTGATTTTACACCGTGTAGCTTTAACTACTTAAGTCCGGGCTTTCACTCATTATACGTATATGGTCCTTAAGTGCCATCACATAAAAGAAAATGGCTAAAATACTAATGAATTAATGAAGTTGCGGTGGGCTATTGTCAATCCGAAGGCCGCGACTACCTCAGATCCTTATTACTAGACTTTATTGAAGCATAATTCTCTATTAATATAACTCCTATGAGGCTATGAGATTTCAGAATCTCAATACCGACAACCAGCCTGTCAAACGCGTCACATATCACCATATTTGTTTTTATAAAAAAAATTTTATTCTCCTTTTATTTAGGAGTTTATTTGTTGTATAGGTTATATTTGTTTTTATTGACACAGTGTGACTGAGATAACAAAAACTCGATTCCTACGAAAATAAGAACGTGTTTTAAAACCCCAAAAAATGTATAGGTACGTAAGAGAAGTAATGAACGTACCAAATGAATCGCGCCAACTGCGTAATACCTATGCTCTTTTGTTTCTTCAATACAGTAAAACGTTACATTTGTCGCACACTGACAAGAAAGATCGTACTTTATTGTACAATGATCCGTCAAGTATTTTACCTTCCTCTTCGGTTTCCTGGACTTGCAGACGGAATGAGGAAAATATTAATTTCATTATAGTCTGTGTGAGAAGTTTACAAATCATTTACGTCAATGGACTTAACACAGTATAAGTATTACTTGTTGATGTTTTTATTGATATGCAATTCAGAGTCAACATGTTATTGTTAAAACAGTTACTGTCCCTATCGTGTGTCAAAAAAATTTGGTTACTAATAATAGCATTAATCAGAGGTTAAAGAGTTAATTGACATATTTTTATAACAAATAAACGCGTACCTAGCGAAGCGTCTTACGGTGACGTCACCATAAGACGTGTTAAAAAGTGTATGAAGAATTTGGCTTAGCGGGCAGAGAGCATGATTGTTTAGTTGGCAGCGCACTTGCGCTGTGGTGTGTTTTCTAGGTAGTACAGGTTCAAAACTTACTCTCCTTATCTTGCTTTACACAAAAAATAATATTTATTAATTATAATAAAACAACTTTTAACCGGATTAATCGCGTGTATTATTGGTTTTTTGTTTTTCCTGACGTTTCGAACACTTTGCAGCGTTCGTGGGCGCAGGAGGACTAAGGTGTCAGGTGTCTCAACAGTTTATTTAAAATTATTTCAGTCTACCGTACATATAATTGATAAATTCATAAAATTATTTTTGTCTCTGATACATATTTAAACTAAATCGCGATTTATTAATTAATTAAAGGTAATTCTTTGAAAAGCATTAACGCATGCTTAGCGAACTCTAAATTTATTATAATAAATGGAAAAAGAATACGGTCGTGAGCAGGATTCGAACCTGCACCTCCCGGATAAATACTCCAGGACTCGGTTCGCTCATCTGTATAGGTACTGAATAGATAGCAATGACGTCGCCAAAAGACGTGTTAAAATATGGATAAATAATTTGCGGTGGTGAGCAGAGGTCGAGATGGCTTAGTGGTCAGAGCGCCTGGAGTATTAGCCGGGAGGCGCAGGTTCGAATCCTGCTCACGACCGTATTCTTTTCCATTTATTAATTACATTTAGTCGAATGAAAAAAAACAGAGCCCATTTTTAAAATCACTGTCAACTATGTTTAAGAGAAAAGATTCAACTGGTGGAGCGTGTTCAAAGCTGGTAGGAATGACACCCATCATTCCTAAAAACACCATTTGACTCCCAAAACATGTCTAAAGGACTAAGGTCAATTAATAACACCAAGTAAACGTTGACGCTCATGAGAGCAATTAACGCGGTTATCAGATGAACTGGAGGGGCTTGCGTCATTCATTTACACAGTGGTACTGAAAGTAATCTTTCCGCATAACGATAGAATAAGTGTTCATACATGTGTAAAAATTACAGGCAGAAAACATTATTTAAAACTTAACAAATATTATGCTTCATAGCTTTGCAGAGTTGTGTTTGAAAATATATGAAAAGGAACGGTTGTCCTAGTAATGCAAACCCATAAATTTTATGTCACAATAAAAATAAATGTATAAATCATTCTCCATAAACAAACTCCGTCATATAAAATGGCTCCTGCTCAGAACTGTCAAAATAAAATTGTCAACGCCATACAATATGGTAAGTTTGGTTTTTAGGCGGGAAAATGTAAAGTGCACGTTGTCGGTTTTATATTGTTTTCCAAAATTTGTGTTTCTCTGAAGTTTAATGTGTAATTATGGTGGATAATTAACCATTAAGTGTTCATGAAGGTGTGCGAGTGTGGGCAAATTAAATAAAATTAAAAATCACTTTCTGTGTTCACTCCTAAATTCCATCGAAGACTCAGTAACATTTCCACCGTTTTACTGGGGCAACGCGCGCAACAACTTTTAATACTTGATTATTCTGAATACTTGACACTGGCAAGCACAAAAAGTGTGGCGCCATATAATAAATATTACTTGATTACTCCATATACTTGACATTGGCTAAATGCACGAGGAGTGCCAAGAAAGAAGAAAAAAAAGTTAAGTTTTTTTTTTTTTTTCAAATTAGCATCCCAAGTGAGGAACAAGCTCAGAAGTAAGATTGGTTTATTATTGGTATGGTTTAAAGAGCCACACCTTTGAATATCTTCACGTAAAGTTATCAATGACGTGTGTCATTAGTACATATGCGATAAAGCAAGGTCGAGTGCCTACTTAGAGGTATTTGAATATTTGCCGAGAAGGCGTCATCTTTTATACTTATTAGTTTCTTGCAAAGCATTGCTTTTTGAGGTGTAGGTTTGGAGGCTGGTATTCTGATCCCGATTATAGATCAAAGGAAATATACCATTTACGATAGAAAATTGTGTGACGTTTGTTGCCAAGATCACAACATCAAAATGCTTTCACTGTTAAAAAGTTATGAGTTCTCAAGTAGAACCAAACCCATAGCTGAACTCCGATTTGTTTAAATAAAGTCATAGTCTACGGAGCCTGTCCCAAGTATATAGTGCTCTTGACTGTACCACATTTATAACAATCAATAAAAAATAGCTCTAATATACCCTGACTCTATAAAGTCTACATCTTGGTTAAAACTTAGGCGTATAATGTTCGTGGAACTATTACATAGCATAAAATTTAAGTCCATAAGGAATAGTTTGTGCGACAACGGCCAAGCCATACTTTTTAAACTTATTATACACCACTAGTTAATATTTATTGTGTGGCGCAACTTACAACACAATAAACAATGCTACCATACACTGCTATCAAATGAAAGTTCTAGGGAGCACCCAACAACTGAACCGATATTTTCCTATTAAAATGATAAATAAAATATGTTCACCTCATTACACGTGTACATACTTTAACTATAAAACCATACACATTACAATAATGTTTATCAAGAATTAGTCACCGTCGACAAATGCTTGGCATTCGGTATATAAAGTGACACGGATTACACACCCCAAGTTATTGTCCGTAACTTCCGTAGGTTCTAAACTACCTAATTTTATTACTGCCCCATTGGTCTATTGGTGGCAATCAGCTGTTGAGCGAGAGGTCCATAATTCGATTCCGCACTAGGCTCACCACCTATTACAGGACTGAATAAACTTTTATGTGAAATGTGGGTAAACAAAAGTACACCTCTATCCAACCCTTTTTGAAATAAAGGCGTGCTACTTTAATAACAGCACCTTTTACAACATACACTTCTGTAGTAGTACATAATTCCTTCGTAATCAAATTGATTGAACAAAAAACAATAGGCCAGCCACCTGTCTTGAAACTTGATCAATTAATTCCGACATAATTAATAGTGCCTCATAATTAAAATATAACCGTTACGTAATGGACACTCCAATTCGGTTTATTTCTCAAGCAATTAAGTCGCCGAAACCCGTCTTTGGTACAATGTTCTTTATATTGTGGTCAATTTAGCATCATAACTGAATTAAATAGGAAGATTGTCCTTTAACCAAATAATGTCAAGGTGCAGTTGGATGTCTTTAAGAGATGGCGGGAAAGTCCAACCTTCAGATAGACAAAGAGACTCGGTGCCTGACCCAGAACACGAATAGAACAATGTACGGCAAACCACACATCAGTGGTAACACTTGAAGAACGAAAACCGTCCTTGCTTAGCAGTTAAGGTACCTTAATAAACGTCAAATTGTTACCAAAGAAGGTGAGTGACATTCCAGTGTTACCTTAAAATTAAACAGAAAGTGCCTGGCACAATAAACGCAATGATGCCAACCCTTTCATTCTAAATTAGTGCATTCAATTTAACATAGTTTAAAGGCCGCTTATTTCGACGTAGTTTGGCTCCACCCATCGCTGCCTCCGCTCGAGATAGTTTGTAGGTTATGAATGTATCCTCTACGGCCCACATAGTGTAGTCACAAAGACAGAAGCCACTGTTATGGCATCCTGCGGCGTTTCCGGAGCACCCACTGATGTAATTTGAATGTATATTACGATTCCAGGGACGCACTTGGTAAAGTGATAATCGGACAGCGTATAGTCGCCCGCGTCGTTCATTCGACACACAGAGATAAATAATAAAGTAGTTGATTCATGGATTTTCTCAAATATTATAATTTATAGCAGTCTTTGACATCTTGCGGCATTTTCAGAATCCAAATCTATTTTTAATTCGGCATTATTGTCGAAATTTTTTATTAGCATTAGCAATGATAATTATTTCGTTTATTTGTCTATGTATAAGTGAGTGATTTTCTATATAAAACATCTATATTTGTCGGTCACATTAGATGACGCTAGCAGTCAGACTAGTTTAGAAACGAGTTGACCTATTTTTTACTTGTGGGCAGTGCTTGTTATTTTTATTTAAACAGTCAAATTGTATTAAAAAACAAATTTGGGATGAACGATGCCCGTCTACCGACTAGCAAGATACTAGCAATGCTATTAGAAAATAAGGTTAATGAACAGATAATTAATGAATAAGTGCCTTTATGTACGGAAACCCTCTCATCTCATTTCCGACGACACTTGATAACATGAACCTGCACTGCTACAGCATGGTCACCAAGGGCATTGACGTGAGTGATGAATGCGAATGAGATACCAGAGAAAATAGAAAACAAGAACTAGAGTTCTTGTGTGTGCCTACCCCTTCAGGTAACACAGATGCTATGTTATGTTTAAGAACAAAATTGAGCACCTCGATCAATAATATTTAGTAAGCCGTAAAACCCACATAGTGGAGCTTTTGAATCATACACGCGATTTTGCTATCGAGTTAAGGTACCCAATGCCTTATACTAGAAAATATTCATTTGAAGTCGGAATAACATTAAATTACTTCTAAGGTCGCAACAATATAATGGGTATTATCAAAAACTTTATAAATAATGTAAAACAAAATTTCACAACCCACAAGTGCATTCCTAAAGCAATAAAGATCATTTGAACGCATTCTTGGTTCATTTACAACACAAATAATTTGTGAAATAATTACCAGAGTCGGATTGAGGTCGATACACGTGAGATAAAGCACCGGACGCTGTTAAATAATCCATTAAAATCACATTTAAAGTCGCATTAATTTTGTTACTTCCCTTCACCCGTGATCTTTGCCGAGAGTGGACGTGTCACCGATTTTAATAAAAAGTTTAAAAGTGCTCACGCGACTATAAACCGTTAGGGCAAAGTTATTGAGTTTAGTTTCTCCATAAACAAAAAATATATATTTGTCATAACTTCCATACCGTCGCGCTCGCCCGGCCGGCCACGCCTCCGTGCTAGACTAAGACAGTGGCCAAAATTGCCGTCCCGCTCGACTATCTGCGATTGCACCGACGTGACCTTGGGACGCCTCGCCCGAGATAGTACTCGCACCTATTATTGAGTAAAGTTTACGTTCGACGTCTCACCGTAGATTATGTCACGCTTGCAGCGATCCCCGCCTGCGGGTAACAAGAACTTAACGCAAGTATCCTCGGACTCGGACATACCGCATTCACTATCCAGTAGTCCACACGGAAATGTAAATACCTCTTCCAGACACAAACGTGCTCGAGACGAGTCATTATCACCTCAAGCGGAGTCACCACCTTCCAACGAACTGCAGGGCTTCAAACATGAGGTTCTCCAAATGCTTAAGACATGGAAAAGTGAACAGGAGTCCCATTTTAAAAAGATACTGGATGGTCAGGTCTCCTCTATGACGAAACTGGTTTCCGACATGGCTGAGTTAAAATCTCAAAATGCTTCTATTCAGAAATCAAATATGGAGATTGAGAAGACTGTCAGTTTTATCAGTAAGCAATATGACGACATATTGAAACAAATGGAGATATTAAAAAAAGAAAAAATCGCTTATAAAGATAGCATTCAAGCAGTGGAAGCTAAAATACAAGATCTTCAGGTATCTTCGCGCTCATCCACTGTTGAAATCCGCAATGTTCCCCCCTCGAAGGAGAAAGAAACTTTGGCAGAATTAACTAATATCGTTAGCAAAATTGGAACTGCAGTAAACGTACCTATTCATTCCATGCACATACGGGACATTTACAGGCTCCCTGGAAAATCGGGATCTACCAGACCGATTGTTACTGAGTTCACCAGCGTACAGACTAAACTCGAACTCCTCACATCAGTTCGAAATTTCAATAAGAAATCTAATAAAGAAGAACGACTGAGTACGCATATCCTTGGGATCGCTGGCGACCGCTATCCAATATATGTTGCCGAGTATCTTCCTCCGAGTACCAGAAAGCTATTCTTCGCTGCGAGGCAATTCGCTAAGCTAAAAGAATTTAGTTTCTGCTGGACGAATAATGAGAATGTTTTTCTACGAAAAAGTGAAGGCGACAAACAGATACTCGTAAAATCGGAACAAATGCTACGCGATATGGAAGCGAATCAATGACTTTTTATTATCATAAGAATACTAAGTTTATTTTATAATTTTTGTGTATTTTTTAGAATAAGTTCAACATCTCACACTCACAACTACTCACGTAAGTTTTTCCGTTATCTAACACATGAGCGTTTTATATCTACACACTTAGCTAAAATCTCATTAATTTATTATTGTTATTTTTTTCTGTCCTTTCATGTCCAATCTCCTTCTAATAGCGTATGCCTCCCTTTTTGGCTTCTTTATACATTTATAACAAATGGCCATCCCCAATAACCTAGATGACGAATTAGACTCACTCAGTGTTGCCAAATCATATAAATATGCACCCGAGATGTGTTTGCGGTATATCACTCACCCTATCAGAGGGTTGAAGATACTACATCTAAATATTCGAAGCATTCAAAAAAATTTTGATGAAATATCTGTTTTAATGAAACTTTTGGGCTTTCACTGTGACGTTATTGTCCTATCTGAGTGCTGGCTAAGCAAAATATCTCAACTACCTACTCTGGACGGTTATACCTCTTACCACACAAATTACACTTTTAACCAAAATGATGGATGTGCTATTTATATCAAATCTTCTATAAAACATGATGTAAAAGAACCCAATTTCGCCAACGCCAACTGTCTTATCTGTACCATAGAGTCTATCTCAATCATTGCTATTTATCGTTCTCCTTCTTATAGAAACATAACCAACTTCATTGATAGTCTGGATAAAATTCTCACACTCCCCACTCAATCTGTTGTCCTAATCGGCGATATCAATATTGACATCAAGAACGGCAACAATGACACCAACTCAGACGAGTATCTCACCTGTGCCGCTGCACATGGTCTACTTCCGGCACACCTGTATCCCACGCGTGTTTCAAACTGTCTTGACCATATTCTTCTAAAAACTAACTTTTCGGCCACAGCAATTGTCATTGAATCGTCCATCACAGACCATGAACCCTTATTACTATTTTTGCAAGCTAATAACAAGGATCGTAACCTCCCTCTTACCAAGTACAAATTAAATCGTGATGCCGCTATAGAAACCATAAAAGGCTACGACTGGTCCCCCATTCTAAATAGGACAGATGCAGACAGTGCCTCTGAAGAGTTAGTTGGTAATCTCTCTACCATAATTAAGGCCAATACATACGAATATAAAATACCCAGAAAACAAAGAACTCTTAAGCCCTGGATCACGCCTGGTCTATTAAGGTGTATACGAAAGCGTGACCGCATGCACGCCAAATTAAAAAAATGCAGTAATTGCGAAATTTTGAGAATCACGTATAACCGCTACCGCAATCACTGCAACTCATTATTAAGAAAACTCAAGCGCGCGTATGAGAAAGAAGAATTTTGTAAAGCTAAACATAATATAAAGGCAACCTGGGACGTAATTAAAAAGGTGGCTGATATTAGTTCAAATATCTCGCCTCCGGTCGAACTGTTACATCTTTCCGATTCTCCAGGCCTCTCACTTAACATAGTTAATGACTACTTTGCTGGTATCGGTAAAAATCTTGCATCTAAAATAAAACCTATGTCCCCTACACATACTGTCGTGTCCACAACATCATGTAGTTCTATGGTTCTCCTAGAAACCACAGAAACGGACGTCGAAGGTATAATTTTAACCCTCAAGCTCGATTCCGCTACAGGTTGGGATGGCATCCCTTTAAACGTAATTAGGGCCACCAGGACAGTGCTGGTCCCCATCATTACGCATGTATGCAATCTGGCCATTTCATCAGGTGTATTTCCAGCAGTCTTTAAACGAGCAGTGGTTCACCCTATTCATAAATCCGGACGCAGAGACGATGTCAACAATTACAGACCTATCTCGGTTCTTTCCGCTATGTCAAAGATCCTTGAACGAGTTTTAAACAAGAGTCTTCTCTCCTTCCTCAACGTCAATAATATTTTATCTCCCAACCAATTTGGTTTTCGTAGAGGAATGAGTACCGAGGATGCCGTTTTAGCATTGACCGAACACGCTGTGAGGACTCTTGATAACAAACATAAATGTCTAGGCATCTTTATTGATTTATCTAAGGCCTTCGACACCGTCTCTGCGACTGAATTACTGAAAAAAATGGAGAGCATTGGAATCCGGGGTGTAGTGTTGGAAATGTTTCGAGACTACTTGAGGGGACGTACACAAGTCGTTAGAGTCGAACAAAACGAAAGCGACGAGCGTCCTATTACGTACGGTGTACCACAAGGCAGTATTCTGGGCCCTACACTTTTCCTGATATACATCAACGAGCTATGTCAGATAAAAATCAATAGCTGTAAAATAACTTCTTACGCAGATGACACCTCCCTATTAGTTGACGGAAAAGACTGGGCCCAATGCTATCATAACGCAGAAAAGGCACTGACGTGTGTTATGGAATGGCTGCGTAACAATTTGCTAACGGTGAACGTAAGTAAAACAGTTTACATAC
Source organism: Xylocampa areola (assembly GCA_935421205.1). NCBI lineage: Eukaryota > Metazoa > Arthropoda > Insecta > Lepidoptera > Noctuidae > Xylocampa > Xylocampa areola. Next base: position 21,456,256 of record OW285200.1, on the reverse strand, counting down.
CGTTCGCTATTAAAGCAAATCTTAGTCCACCAGCATCCTATACTCTTAAAACTCACTCATGCAAGTCCGCAAATTTCTGTGACTGCCCCACCATCGCTCGGTCACAAACTGTTAAATATCTAGGCGTACATATCGATCAATATCTAAACTGGCATAAACACCTCGACACACTTGTGAGCAGAACTCGTAAGCTGATTTACGCTTTTAAAAAACTACGTAATTCTGCTGATACGGACACACTAAAAGTCGTGTATTTTGCATTGTGCCAATCAATTTTAGCGTACTGTATTCCAGCCTGGGGTGGTGCTACGGAAAACGTCTTCTTACGACTAGAACGAGCGCAAAGAGCTGTATTGAAGATTATTTTCTGTCGTCCGCGGAGATATTCAACAGTACAGCTATATGCAGAATCAAAAGTTCTGACAGTAAGACAGTTGTATATTTTCCAGACCATGCTCCGCAAACACTCTGCGCGCCCACTATCAGAGCCTACTGGCAGAGTCAAACACACAGTCTTTCCCCAACAATCTTGTAAAACTGCTTTCGCTAAAAGATGTTACCATATCAACAGTTCGAAAATGTACAACCAGCTTAATAAAGAATTAAAGTTTTTTCATTCAACTAAATATCAGTTTAAATCTGCCTTACGAGAATATCTTTTGAAACTCGACTATTGCAAGACGGAGAATCTTTTGATGGGAAGCTATTTCAATCTAAAGGATTGAATTCCATTATGGACAAATACAAATATATTTTATAATCCATATTTTAGTTGTTATATATTATGCTCACACTCATTATTATATATAAACACACCCCCCCTTAATCCACACTCTTACCATCTATCACACACACATCCTCACACATACCTACCACACAGAACCATTATTACTTTTTTTTTTTGTTTAATTTTTTTCTTTATTATGTTTCCGCTATCAATAATCTTTTGCCCTGGATTAGCTTACTTTGTTTTGTAACTTTTTTATTTTCTTTTTTTTTTCCTTTTGTTATCAAGGTCCTATCCAGGTAATTGTAATTGTATTGGCTTATTCGTATAGTATATTTTCGAAGGTGCACTGACTTCTAAGATACAGGTTTTTCCTAGTTTAGAAGTCAGGATCTTTATGCTCTGGCCCACATAGCCATGATCCTAAAAATGTAAAAATTGTGATCTTTTTGGTAATAATAAAGTTTTATATATTTTTTTTATATTATATACTAACACAGGCATCTCAGGTATGCCGTCCGGTTTCCGGGACAAAAAATATACGACGCACACGCATCATTCGGACAAGTGTTGGATGAATCAAGTGAGTTATAAAACGACAAACACATTGGATCTCATTAATGTACATGCTCTAGTGAACCATGCTAAACAAAACAGCAGAAAATGCCACGAAACAGTGATTTCGATTTTTATATCAAAGTTAGCGATATTAATGAAACAGAAGATCTTTCCTCTAACGAATTATATTTTCTTAAGTGCTAAACTTTTTTTAAAGAGGGCCATAAAATAATTACTTCGTTATCTCACGGCACAAATACTGTGACCATGAATCTCACATACAAATTACTGTTTTAAGAGGGTGATCCATCAAAGGCATCCATATCACACAGTCATCATAATGTGAACCCAATTACGGCCCTGTGCGTGACTGAGAACCATTAAAACTTGACTTTGAAAAACCTGCATAATTCAACAAATGACATTAATAAAGCTACAAACTTGAAATATTTGAACTTAACTATAGTTTCTACTGATTTGGCTAGTAATATCTACATAACAAGGAATATGAATGCCTTAAATTCCATAAAAGACCTTCGATATTAACATATTTTAGCATTAGTGAATGGAATTTCTGCGAAAAATGATCGTAAATTTTTATAGTACGAGGATAAAAATAAAGAAATCTGATATCACCAATGAGTGTGAATCAAAATCAGGTATTCTTGAGATCACTCGCGTGGCGACTGATTGTCACAAGATCCGCCTCACCCCTTCACAGTTATGTTTTTGTGCATCATGATGTCATCAGCCATCAGCTTCATGCATCAGTAGCGTAGCATATATCTTAGAAATCTTTGTCCTTAGACCATGCTGTGCTTCAGCTTTTATAGGTCCAACATTAAATTTAAAGTTACGTTGAAGATTATTCATCATCCAATTAAGAAACTTTAACAAGCCTCAAAGTTCGTCAAGATGGTATTAGTAAAAACAATCTTCTTTCCCAAAACTTATTCTAGTGCTCTTTAGGCTACCGTCCTTCGTCAAAGTTCTGACAATTCTTATTTTTGTTGGTATGACATGACTTGTGACGAAGTCCCGTCTTCTGTTCTCATCATCTTCAACGGAACATCGAACGGAACGGCTATAACTTATCTGACACTTTAAAAATATTGTAGCTTAACATTCACTAATTATTTTCTTATCTATATTGACTGTATTAATCCAGTCCTATAATTCCTAGAGAATAATTGGGTTTGGATCAATATTATTGTCCATTTTTCCCTATATATATATAACAGTTTCAACATTACACGAAGGTGCAATCATAGCCTTACACACTTTGTATTCTGCAACGGTTTCTAAGAATAACCAACCTATCTTCACTATATTTTCCTCTATTTGATCATCGATACCAAGAAACCGCCTTAACAGAGATAGCAAATAAGGCTTTACTTTATTTATTTATTTATACATATAACCATGAATAACTTGGGTCAACGGCATGAAAAAAATATCTTTTAATTGCTTATAAAAAAGGACAAATCCAGGTTATTTGCTTCATTATTATAGCACCCCACTGCAGAGCACAGGCCTCCCTTCCCTTCTTCCTAAACCTTCATCTCAGTTAATAACTATTACACATTTAACGAATTTGAATTTTTATATTATTTTCCAAGATACAGTCAGTTTTGGAATGTGAGAGCTGATGTCACCACTCCGTGGGTAAGTGACGATGAACAGTGCGCCGTGTGATGCGTCTCATACTAAGTGCATTTTTCGGGCAATGTGTTTATTTTTATTGAAATCGAACATACGTATGACATTACAAAATGTTGGGAATAAGATGGTATGTTATGTTTCTAAGATTTTGGAAGACAGAGACCTTATTAATATAGCCTAAAAGATATCAAGAGTTCCATACTGCTTCCATGTTATATTTCTTTTCACATAAATGTAAGTTAGTTACTTACACCTATGTTTAGTGAGTCCTTAAGAATATTTTACCTTTTTTAAGTGTATACTTATTAAGGATTGGGAGGCTCCTGGCTAAGTAACAGCCGCACTGTCCGTACGATTTAAGCTGCGTTTGCTGCGGTCAGTCTGTCGCTAGATGACCATCATTTCATATCGAGACCACTCCGTGCCTCGGAGAGCACGTTAAACCGTCGGTACTGGTTGCCAAATGAAAATCTATAACAGCCGCTACGGGACAGATACCTGAAAGTCTGAAAACCAGCCTCACCAGGAGATATCGTGTTACCCAGTAATTGGGTTGTGGAGGTCAGATAGGCAGTCTTTCTATGTAAAATACTGGTATTAAGCTGCATATAGTTAGACTGGAAGTCGAGCCCAATACAGTTGAAAAAAGGCTAGGCAGTAGGCATATTAACTGCATGTCTTCTATAAATGTTCTAGATTTCCACGAAAATGGTCATCATCGCAATCCATCGGAAGGATTTCGAAATCAAACAAATTGCTACATGAATACAAATCACTAACGATATCTCAGACAGAACGAACGCCATTTAAATGAGATTTATTCTAAAGATTCATCTGTAACTAAAATATTTCATAGAGCAAAAAGCAAAGTTCTTTAACGCTTTTTATATGTAATGCAATACTAGCCCTATCTCACAGTATTTACGGCTCAAATTACAATTTAAGATACGTCCATAGAAATCCACGACCACACGACATAACATCCATACAGACAGAAATGATTAAAATCTTACTACACACACTACACCATTTAAAGTTACAGAATTACGAGCATACAGTTAAACAAGTTCTGCTCTACATAATCGCACGCACTTGCGACAGTGCGTTATTGCGCATAAAATGTCACCGATTAATCGCTGGACGGTACTACCGACATTTTTTTTTATGTTGCAATGTCCGGTCTTTGACTGGCGTTGATAAATGATATTTATATAGGATGTGATGTTTGTGGTAAAGTGTGCGTTGTTATTGATAATAATAGTGTTGCTAATGAAATAAATTAGAAGTTCAGTGGTATGGTATACACGCACAGGGGGATGAGTTGCCCGCGTCCGTAGAAGTGCACCCTTAAAATAGAAACCCTACACGTGGGCCCTGGGTCGTGCAAAACAGGCAACACAACTCTGGTGGGAGGCTTCAGCCGAGGCTTGTTACCACACACCGGACGAAGCTATACCGTGAAGCGACCTAGTCGTGTTTCGGGATGTAGTCCGGTGCAACCGTTGTGGGAGTTGGGTCTGGTCAGTTGCATCAACTCCACAACTATCGTTATCCCCAAATCTATTCACTCTACTTAAGAGTGAATAGATTGAATCTGCATATACGTGCTCCATCCTCGGCCACACCGTCGCTTGCCATCAGGCGAGTTGGTGGCCAATAGAAGCTCCATTTTTGATAAAGTGCGCATATTGCTTTTTAACTGACATCTGAGCTTCTCAATTCGACTGTATCTTCATTTTGTATCTTTGTTACGCGATTATTCCATCAATTATGAATTGGTTTTGATGATTCTTTTTTGTTTGGTAAGTCATACTTCAGATATAAAATTTACCGAAATTGATACAGCGCTTTTTGAATAAGTCAACAAAACAAAAAATATATACAGATATATACATATGTTTTTGTTCCCTTCAGCAAAAGTTTTGATGAGGATAATTTATATATAGTTTAAGTTAGTTTATGTAGGTATAGTCTATTTTTGTTTTATTTTCATTATTTGTTCTATGTTTTAGAAATAATCTTAAAATTATAAAGTGCTGTATTTTTATCTCTGCACTAGCCTCAGCCCTTATTTTATCACTATCTAACTCACAACTAAATCCTTGAACTGCAACCATGCTACAAGTTTCTTATAATCCAACTGACAATCTATCGAAGATGATCATAAACCAACCTAAAGTTCATCAACAGATTCAAAAAAATCGTAAAACAAATAAATGCGATTTCGAACTGCCACTGTTAACTGCATCAGCATAAATATAGGTAAGTATGTTTAATTATGTGCGTTACGTAACAAACACGTTTACCTGTCACGTTCCTTTTCCGAGCAGATTGTATAATAGGTGTAACCGGCTAATTAGTGGCAATGAAAGCTGAATGCGATCCTATTAATTATGAATAACCTGAAAACATTCACTTGCCGCTGCAAATTATATATTTCGACATAGGAAATCATTATTTTGTTGTTGCAATTAAACTGCTTCAGATATAAAAAGCCTTAATGCATATTAAATTTATATGAAGTACTACAGGGTCACTGATGATTCACACACACTGACTCCATCGTATTTTATACTCATTTGAACCAAGATGAAAATTATATAGAAGAAATTAATTCTATTCAGCGACTTAATACATTTAAAAGCGGCATACGTAGAACACATCCATGAAATCAAGTTCAGTTTTGTGAAGATTATTCACTTCGAGGTACTGTTGAGTAACAGGCTCAACACTTTATACCAATAATAGTTTAAATTAGTATCCAAATGTTTGTAATTCACTTAGCAGGAGCATTTAATAAACTCTCGAGATAAGAGGAACATAAATTATACTAGGTTTATGTAATTAAAATTAGGATTAATCAAAATTAACTACGAGATTATGTTAATGAATTTAAGCAACTGACGGATATCTGTTGCATCACACTGTCGGATCTGAGATGTCTGATAATTTAATATTTTAAAGCATTCTATAAAACAATTAAAATGATTCATGGTCCAGAGTTTACGAAATCTAGCCTAGCTTTTGAATCAAGATAAAATTTAGCTGTTTCATTTTTCCGAAAGTGTTGCTTAGCTTGGTAATTCCAATATCTACGCTAAAAATGTTACGTCAATAATAACAGGAGATATAAAAGTAGTGACGCCATAAACAAAGTTTTACTATAAAATTGTAACTTAATGGTCAAGGTATCTTGTCCACCCCGACCCTTGCTCGTGCCAGCTTTAAATTCGTCCCTAAATAATAATGATTTGAATCCGATCCAGCCAGTCGACGCCCTAAGCCGAGACTCGTACCCCGCAGGGGGTGCCCTTAGCGTGTTGTCGCTTAGTTTATAAGTTGAATTCCCTGGCTGGGGGCCTTAAAATAATTAAGACAACCACAGGAAAGCCCGTTTAAGCAGTCGACAACCTCCTAGGTTGACCTGCGAGATGTCATACACAAAAAAAAAACAAAGTATCTTGCTTAGAATCCTTTACCTACTGAGTACCTTCGTCCTTGCTGGTATCACTATCTATATCACTAACTTTAGATAAGTTAGTGATATAGATAGTAAGATTTAACTAATACAAAAAATAATATGCGTGGATAGGAAACGAAAACTATTGTTGCTATTAAATTAATTGTAAACGCAGTGTTGGAGATTTAAGCCCCATGACTTAGTAATTAAGGAAACGAAAAAATATTATAGATCGTTTTCCTTATTTTCCTTGCGATAACAATTTCCCTAAGAGAAGCTAAAAACCTGACGAAATGGAAGCAGTACACAAAGATGCGAGGGAATTTCAAGGACACGACCTTTAGAAATAAAAGTATACGATAAAAAAAATATTTATGCAATGAACTTGGGTCGGAAACCTTAAGAAATGTTTCAATAATGACTCTCAAAAAGCAAATACATATTTCAAAATGATTGACATCCTCTTCTGAACGCTTTCAAGGAGGATGGTATTTGATTCTACCACGAAATCAAGTGTCACAATGTATTAGTCCATGCAAATGGCATTAGTTGCAAAACTTTCTGAACGTGTTAAATGTCAAATCTTGAAAATCACAATCGTATTTGTACAAGACATGAATATTTCTCTAACAAATTTAAAGGAAATCATTATGTTTCACGTCGGTGTACTTTTATTTGCGCGTGACATATAGATACTGCTTTTTCCGCAAAAGCTGTATATTTCTCGTAGTTGAATTCTGTTTTGGAGTTCTCCATCGTCTGTGAATTCAATTCACAGTGGATAGGAGTTACCAACTGAAGAATCATTTATAGCCTACAATATCTATTACTATTTCTGTCAATTTCTGAATCTTATAGAGTATATGTCTGCCTAGCCTTTTCCCAATTACATTGGGCGGGTTCGCGGTTGTGTGCGGGAGCGTTCCCGCGAACCGCCCTCAAGCAGCTGTGAAGTTTTAGTGGGTTCGAGTCCCACATAACCGCTCTGTCCCCCCGTGTCAGAGCGGTATGCGAAGGCATTTCTCCACATACCGGATGCAGAATAATACCAGTATCTTACATGGAGCGACTGTCTATCTGACCTCCACAACCCAGTAACTGGGTAACACGATATCTCGTGGTATGACTATTGTCAGATTTTCAAGCCTATAACTATACGTAACGGCTGTCATGGATCTTAATTTAACAACCTGGACTGACGGCTTAACGTGCTCTCCGAGGCACGGAATCTCCATCTTATAGAGTACCACACTTTAATTTAAACATGTCTCTTTTCTATCACCACCATCTCATTACCACAATCTTTTATTGAATAAGCATTGTTCTTGAAATAATCGATTAAAATAACCTTTTTGTATGGCCTTTATCTGTTCATTACACAAACGCATTGATACAGTTGAGTGTTGCTGTCAATTGTTACAGCACCGCATCGTGAGTACGACACGTATGTGGTTTGTTAATGATGCGATTGTGACGTCATTCGTTTACGATAAAAGATTAATTATTGACGGAGAAGTACATTGTAGTTTGTATGGTATTGAAATTATAATGCGAAACACCAACCCAAAACCTAGAGAAGGCTCTTATACCAGTGATCGGAGACTTGTATAATCGATAAACTTATTTAGCTGATACAGGCCTAATTGACAACAATTAAAAAATAATATTAAGGCAAGCTAGCGAGTTTGTTAGTTATTTCAATTCTTTGCAGTATAAAAGAAAAAATAATAATTATGATTGATATAGTTAATAATGATGTATACCTTAACGACTTATCTATCAGTGATTCATAAATTAAGAATGTGTATATAAACTTAAGCTACTTCCATTACTTCATTGCTTATTTTACAAGACACATCCATAAACGTATTGTTTTTCACTAGATCCAACTACCTTAATCGAATTGAATCGGTAAAATTACACAGAATCGATTTGAGCAATCGATGTTCCATCAACGGAGATCTTGCAATCGAATACGGACAGTTGAACATGGTTTTGAACACAAACTTTTTTATGGACGTCATTCGATTAAGCACACATAATATTATGAGAATTTTGATTCAGTATTGTAACTCCCAATACAATTATACAAATAAAAAATCATTAACAAACAAACATAGTCATCGGATGAATGCTGAAGATCTGAGTAATAAATATTTAAAGCATTTCATTTTCTAATTGCTTGCCAAGTGTAGTGTGATGCCTGTTGATACTATTGGGATTGACGTAGGTATCAATTTTAATAGAAGCCCATTGGGCAATGTCCCTTCTATGATTGCTAATGGTAGTCATATATTTAGAAGTTCTGCAATAGGCATAAGTGATCTGAATGGTGAAGAAATACGAAGCGTTGAAATAGCTATTGACAATATTCAGAAAATTAAATTGTGTACTGCAACTCTAATGTCAGGGTTCGGAATAAGCACAAATTATTAAACCTTATCGTTTTTACAGTAACGTCACACATACCGTGTGTTACTTTCAAAAGGTTTCATCGCATTCAATTGCATTGCGTCGTAGGCATGTGGACCATTGGCTTTTTAAAGTAATGAACCTTGCATCCAAAAAACTGTCTACCTGAATGTTTTGTTCATAAGAAATATCATTAGCGCTATCTCTTACTTATCTTATAATTTCGAAATCATATAGATAGCTCAAAAAATTTGATATGACTATGATACCAGATTTCCTTTGCCTTTCAACAGTCATTTTGCCTGTACGATGTACGTTTTAGGTCAGAAAATCTATACAAGTATTCTTAGTAACAATGAATCATTATACCAAAAATATCTTCAGAAAAACACATACTTAACTTCAAAAAAATCTAAGTAGCAATTAACAGGGCACGACCGATAAACGGCCCCGTCTCATTCGATAGTTGCGACACCATAGTCGCAGTCTATTTGTCGTAGAACAATCAGTGACGCAATGTGCGCGTGCTCAATCGCGACGATACTATTGCTGAGATAAGGGTGTTGCACCTTCAAGGTGCTGGTGTAAAGGGGACAGTTGAAGTGTGTAGTTGAATTTATGTTAGCTTCTGGTCTAATACTTATGAGTGATTCAAAGACACAAAAAGTCTAGTGGGATCTGTGTTTTAGCAGCCTTACGAGATTTGTATTATAGAACTTCCAACCAAGTTATACAAAGTTGGTTCAAAGACATTTGTTTTCAGGACACCGTCTTAATAAAATAACCCCTATGTGCCTTGGTTTTCATGTCCATTCTGCGCTAATTCATTGTAAAATGTCCTACTTTTGTCAATGATCTATAATTATTTGGTATTATATATTCCTATAACTCTTTAGGGTCTCTATAAGGTTAATAGAAATAAACTATTGTACGTTATTTTTTGGTGTTTTCCAAATAAACACTTACTAGTTTAAACCATTTATACAAAGATAATCTATTCTTATTTCTATGCATTTATATCACGTTGATAAACAATGTTTACATTCATATTATTATGTTGGATGCTTAAGTATCAGGTGATGTTATATAATACATTCGTTACCGATACGGCAATTTTTTGCCGATAATTGTGTTTATCAATAATAATAACAGTATTTATGATCCACGTGTTGGATAGCACGTAAAAGTGTTCGTTTTTAGAAAACAAAAGAATGCTGGTCTTTTAATTATGATACTTGATTCATTTATCTACTTGTTCGAAGTCTATTGGGTCTGTGGACCGTGTAACTAGTGAATTATGCTACTACCTTCAAAACCAATACATACACGGTCAGCAATATACAATACGTGGTCATCTTTCATACCCGGTTTGATTAGTCAATCTTCAACCTGACTAAAAATTCCGAAATAGGATTTGATCTTTTTAACTTATCTAAAACTGGTACTTACTCAATGCTCCCATTTGATGTAGGGAAAAACCACATCTAACATTACCTCCTCAGCACACAGACTACCGTACGTGTCTATTTCAAACAAGAAACCAACTTCTCATCGACGGAGGTCCAACAGCCATAATTTGGTTCGATCAGATATTGCATACTCACCGCAAATCATACGCGTACGATACGCGTCATCGCTCAAATTGCCTGTAAATAATCAAGGATGTAACGATACCGATATCGATCACGATACATCGGAATCATCGATATAAAAATGTCTAAGTAGTCTGCTAGAAGAATCTTACTTAACACGAGATCTGAGATCACGTTGGGTGTTGGTAATGAGTGCAAAGATTAAGCATTCAAAATTACGCAGGGACACCACAACCTGAGAAGCAGTTTTAACCTGCTGGTCTAAACTAAATGAGTTCTATTATATCATATGTATATATAATATATTTAATATAGTTAATTTTAAGAGCAGAATTACCCAAATAATACTCTATTGTGTGCCTGAGCAACCAACAATGAACCAGTATCGATAAACTATCGTAACATCACTATAAATAATATAATATTTTGGTTTTGCCGTCCATTACAGGTATTACGCGAATCGGATAGCAATGTATGGTAACTGATATTGACTATGATTGTACAGATGATTGGTGTGTCGCAAATTCTGACACGCTTCGGAGATTGTAACGGTTAATGTTTAGGTACTAAGTTTGTCGTTCTTTTCTACTGGTTTTGTGCTGACTAACTACCGTTGTCAGTGCAATTTTGTTGTGACTGTTAACGTTACCATTATTAACTAATTTCCGCCCGCAATTCCACAAAGTATTTTTTTTATATATCTTAGTCATATTTATTTACATCTTCAAAATTATTTGAATTTGATACCTGCCTTCCTGTAGGTAAATCTCTATCTCCATACGAATATATTGGATGTTAGAATTCTTAATAGTGAGAGAGCTTTCAAAGGAAATATCTGATAAAGTACAAATTGTACCATTCCACGGAATCTACGGCAGAGACCTCCCAACTTTCTACGAGAAATAACCAGTTTTAATTAAGTTAACTGATAACATCAATGTACCTACTTGCTATAAACATGCCGAGAATGCTTTAATCATGTTAAAGACATACTTTATGTGTGTTAGAAGCAATAAATTAAATTAATATTGATGTATGTAATCCTCTGCATGGAACTGCGTGTATACATTTTAGAACATGGCAATTCTTGATTTGATTTTGAATGTTAATTCAAGTTATTTCTTAGAAAACAACCCAATATAATTTAACACCATGATATTACATTAAGTCCAGAAGCTTTGCCTCTTTTCAAAATGGCGTCTACTGAGAACTTGTCAATTTCATACACATGTCATTTCAAGTTATATCGACGGTTAGGACAAACTGACATGAAATTAGATTAGTAATACAACCTTAGTGTTAACGATGAATTCGCCAATGTCAAGGTTGATAAGATTAACCAGTAAGATAACCAAAGGTTCGACTTCCTGTGGACTTTTTGGGTCAGTATTTTGAGTAAAGACGATAAAGATTATCTGTTTCTTTATTTCACTTGTTATGTCAAACATATCTTAAAGGGATTTAGCAATAAGTCACAGAAGCTTCAATAATCGTTATCAGGATAGAGACGAAACCATAAATAGTATCAACAAGGTCTTTGATTTGTTTTGACATAGAATTATTTGAAGAAATTATTTTTCAAAATTGCGAATAATTAAACAAACCTCAGGCTAAGAAATCTGCTGTATATTTTGAAAAAGAAGATAGGAAAAGTCTAGACAGGGCTGGGCCAAAAGACCATATGACTCTAGTCCTTTGGATTTCTTCTTAGAAGTCACGGGAAATAACAATCAGTTTCAGATAAATATGAAAATAATACAATAACTATAGTAGCAATTATAATATAAATCGAAATAAATACTTTAAAGTTGCGTATAAGACAAATGTCGGAAAAATCGAAACAACCTGATTCAGTTAAGAATCACGTTTAGTATTTACAGTCACGACGACTAAATAAATTATAAAAACACATACTTTCCAATTAATAGTAAGTATCGAATTAAAGAAATAAAAGAATAACAATAGCTATTCAGTAACGCCATTATTTTTATTTATGATTTCCATATAGTTTGGTCATGCGTTAAAAGAAATGGCTGAAGAAAATACATCAACTTCGCACAAAAAGTGCAAACTCACTAATTATTCAATTTTTAAAACCTAATCAACTATAGCCTCTTTAAAGTTAACACACTCTTAAGTGAATAGTTCAGTAGTGCGGAACTGTGGACTTACTCTTGAAAATAATTCCGCTCGATTGACATTGGAAATATGTCAGTTAGTACTAATAAATGCCAAAATGTCTAAAAAATAATTATAGATTCGGGATAATATGAAGACAACGTGGTTTAAAACTGAGGCAACTGTAATGTAGGTAAATTTATTTTAAAATTACGCGTTGTTTTAAAGCGTCCTTTTAATATTGGAATTGGTATTAGTTTCAAGAGTAACCCCACTGATATTGTTTGTGACGCTAAAAAACAGTGAGTAAGGTAAAAGATAAAAGGTCGACAGATTTTACCAAAGTAACTAATGTACTAAAACGGGTCTATCGCCTAAAACATGTTGATAAGTGAAATTTTTGTATGGAAAGTCACTTTTTTGTCAGATGATACCCGACTAGTTTCGAACTCGAACGGAGCTGTCATGAGCTGAGCCCGCGGCGATGTCGCGAGTCAGACTCTCAATTTGCCGGTGCTTAACCGGTGAACAATAATTCTTTGGCGAATTTATTGTAGAATTAATCTTTTGATACATAATTTTTTCGACGAGTATTTATCCGGAAGGCGGAGGAATCCTGCTCACGACCGTATTTGTCTTTCCACAAAAAATTCTAACTTTAATGTTCGAATCGCATGCGTTAAAAGTTTTGTCTGTACCTTTTGACTCTTTTGTGTTCCAGTCTGTATATGAAATTTCAAATTCTGACTATGTACCATTTTAATAAAGGGGCAGAGTTTATTAATATGACCCTTAATCTTTATAAAACAAATAAATGTATTTCATTCTTATCGTGTGGTTGATGAATAACCTAGTGTCAGAGTTGAAACCACGCTTAGGTCTCTGACATGGCTTTACACACCATCGCGAAAATCAGTCCGGTGTGCTGATTTCCTCACGAAATTTTCATTCACTGTTTTAAGCAAGTGATAATTAGTTTATAATACGCACATGACTTCGAAAAGACAGTAGTGCCTACCAAATAAATAAACGAGGTACAGGCAATACCTAGTAATATTAATTTAGCACCACAACTTTGGTTTAAATTAATTAAATCTTACGAAAAGTGAATCTATTTATGTTGGCTCAACCCTCAGACGGCGAGGCGACTATCTTAACCCGAACAAAAACATAGACCTCGTGATGTCTATCTCTAGTGTCTATGTGTTTACTACCTTTGATTGATTGAATGACGTAAATACTATCGTTCAAAAATGGATCGCTTGCAAACGTTCACTTTTTGACAGCGCCATCCATAAACATGTCAATGTCAAGACTATAGATAAGGTAATCAGCAATAAACACGCTGATGGCAACAATAAGTATTTACTTTGACATAAAAAGCAATAGGTACATTATTTATGGACGTTTTGATTTTCTTTTTTTTTCATGTTTTCTTTTTATGTCGTCAACATCGATCATCCAGCCTGTCTTTTCCTCTAATCTAATAGAAGTAGTAGACACTCTTTAACATATAAAGGCCTTATTTTCTGTTAGATTTGTAAACACTAAAATCACAATCTATAAATAACGTTTTGAATCACTAAATAGCGTAGTATTCATTAACAGTTTATTGGTACATAATAAAAACACTTGTGTTTTCTCATAAACCTTATCAAGAATAAAAAAATATGACGTAGGTAGATTTAACTCGTACAAAGAAAAAGTATCATTGATTTTTACTTTGCTTATAAATTATTAGTTGTCATGATTTTCATAATTTTTAAGTTTTATAAAGAACAATTTGCAGTTATTTTAAGGTAGCAATGGTAGTTCAGAATTGATATGAATTTTAACATCTCCTTCTTCTTATCGTGTAGTTGATTAACAAACCGCCCATCCTCCGACATGGCTTTGTACACCGTCTAAAACATCTCTTAGGTTTGCTGGTTCCCTTCCACGTTTTAAACAAGTGATAATTAATTCAAGTCAGTGGTGCGTAGTACCACAAACAAGGCTACCACTATTCTGTTGGAGGTATTCTCGATAGTGTGTAAAGCCATGTCAGAGACCTACGGGTGGTTTAAACTCTGACACTAGGTTGTGCATCAACCACACGATAAAAAGAAGAAGACCACTGTTTTTATCTTATTTTTACATGTAAAGCATTGATAATAAAAGATTGTGTTAAATATATAATTGTAATATCTTTCTCCTTCCAAAATAAGGACACCATTTTAAATACTCTTTCAAAACCGTTGTTTAAACTTTAAACGTTGACAAATCGTCTAGGAACGACATTATCATACATTATTTATGTGCAGACGCAGGTCTTAGCCAACTTTACGAGTTCTAACTCAACAGCCATAAAACTTATTTACGAGCTGACACAAAGCCTCATACGTGTTTCCAATTTCAAATATAAATTGAACCAATTTAATTGTTTCCATTAACCTAACTGTAAGCAGCCTTTTATCCTTACTTTATGCAGTCACAAACTAAATTGTTATTGAGGAATTTTATACCCACACAGTGTATAGGCACGTAAGTGAAAATTAACTGCACTTCGAGTTGTTCTTTTTGGAATAAAGATTCCTTTTTTGTTGGACTGCCAGTCTGTTTCATAGTGTCGGTTTTAATATCTAGAATCAAACAGTGCACATGTAAAGTTTATAAATATTTCGTAAACAAAATCTACAATACAAAACTAGTCGCGGTACAAAACAGTGACTACTGCACTACAAAGGAAAATAACTCTAGCGATTCTGATAACACACGCCACACAATGCAATGAAACTCAACCTCAAACGAAAATTTTCAATTAAATAAATCTGTACTTCGATATGTTGCTGTAGACTTATCGAAGTACAGACTTATTTAATTGAAAAGTTAGGTCTTAATCAATCACAATTATATTAAAATCAATATAATTATAATTATAAAAATAAAACATCGCAGACATGTTTACAGTACCAATTAACTTGACATAGCTACCCATCAGTAAATAAACAAACAAAGGCGCAGTCAAGGATGCAATTCTTATAATTAACACATACTTATTAAATACCGTCATGCATAAGATAGACGAGAAAGCGAAGAACAAAGCTATCCATTCCGACAACGAAAATCCATCATCTTCAATAGATGTAATTGACGCACTGCAAATGAAATATCACTTGTAATATAGAGAAAAGCAAACGATGTTAGGAACACGATAATTGATGTAGCGATACGTTCTCCCATTAGTGGACTAGTGACAGTTGGCACGCGACGCTAAAAATACACATGAAATAGGTGAGTGGAACAAATGTCCAGCCAGAGAGAAAATATTCAAGATTAAAACTCTTATAAAAATATTCAATAATAAACAAGTTGTTGTTATTTTATGCGGGAAAGCGTGAGTTTTTCATCTCACAGCTGAAGAAAGAAATTATATTTAGAAACTATGCAATTCTAATTAGGTAGGCTGGGAACGAATAAGTTTCTAGACAAGACTAAGTTTGGAGCTTTTTTGGATATGACTAATGAATACAAAATTTAATTTGACAAGTGTTCTACGAATTTCAGGTTTCTAAACCTTTTGATATATTTTACTTAATAACCAATTTTGATTAGATGTTCAAAACATTAAATAGGCTAAAAAATAACAATGCTAGTATCAATTTGCCGGATAAGAATACAATTTTACCTAACATTACACTGTCCGTCCAATCAAAAGTGCCAAAAGAAGTAAATTATATGTAGTTAATTGAAAATTGTATAACAATCAGGAAGGCAATTTGGTAGTATAATATTTTAAAAGTTCAAGTTTGCGAGTTAATTGAATAGCCGCTATAACAAGTGGGCTCATGAATAGGTCAACAGATGCCCTTTACAATGACTGATATACAAAAACAGTAAACGTAGTCACTAGTCGGTAAATAAATAACATGTCCACGTAGAAACTCATAGCAATTATTAATTATGTACTCGATATAAAAACATAATAAAAGACAATTCTATATTAAGACATTACAGTACGACAGAGGCAGCTGGATTGATCAAAATATACTCATGAATAGACTCGTAGAACAACAACAAGAATTGAACAACTAAACCATAACGAATTGGTTAAAGTTCATGCTTTTGCTAAAACGAATCTTATGAAATAATTTTATGAGCCAGACAATACCGAAGATAATGATTCATTCGGTAATTCAAAACAATCAATGAATTAAATTCAACTCAAGAACTTAAGTGTAGTGTGAGTGTGGCATACATTTTAGTCCATTCACATAAGATTTAAAGACTGCAGAACCAATACAGGAAGTGTTATTAAATATCTAACGACTAAAGGGCTACATAATTATTTAAATACTTCTACAGTATGAACAGATAATCATGTGAAACTTCACTATACATATACTGAAGCAATTAGGTTTTACTATCGTCACCGACATCAGATAAGTTCTACGACGATATCAAATTATGTGGACTTGCAAATTAATTTGATAAACATGTGAACTACATTATGCTTAACTGTTAACAATTAGTTAATATTATAAGTAAATATTTGTAACAAGGTTTCATGCAAGTTAGAATACAATCGCATAATTTAAATGAACGTGTCAATACAGATAATAACGATGACGATTGGCTGTTTATAGTAATTAGCGAATGAATCATACAAAATGGCACTAACCAACTTCAACATGTGTGATCCGAAGAAAGAGCCGATTAAGCGAAATGGTTGTACATACGAAAGCTTAATAAAACAGTTCTAATTGAACCATCAAGCGTCCACAGCACACACACTCACTTTTACCAAACTAATTATTGCCGGGGACCATTCGAAACGCGAGACGAGAGTTTGTTTTTATGTTCCGCCACGCGTCGGTCAGGTAGCTGTTTACAACAATCGATACACTTGTTCACAACACCATTCAATTCGTTATTCGAAAATAATAAAACAATTCGTTAACTTTTATTGTTACCAACTTTTCAAATCACACTTCGAAAAGAATTAAAAAAACGTTTGCACAACGAGAACGAAACACGACGGGCGATATTGTCGGCAGTTCGCGCGGCACTGGCGAGAAATCGAGAATGAATCGAGTAGGCTCGCGTCGGGCCTCTCGCTCGGCCGTACAGCCTCTACACAGGCTGCCCCTCTGAATGTTTTCTGTTGCGACCTCACGCGCACCCAACCTTTTTTTATTGCTCCAGGTGGATCTCGAATAATTTGAATCCCACGGTTAAAAAACAACATGTATCCAATTCGAAAGATCATTTGTTACTGTTAACTTAAAATTTGAAATACGTGACAATCGAGACGAATAAATCAAAACAGTGATTCAGGTTAATAATAACAATGGTAATGTGTGAGTTAAAACAAAAGCGTATTAAAATGATAACACTTATCGTAGAGCGGGCGAGTACGATTAACATAAAACATGTGAAGGAGATGGATATAATAACACTTGAATTGACAATGAATCATGAAGGTTCTATTGAAAACGTGTTATTTTAGACAAACGGTGATCGCATTAGATCACTTGTTATTAAGGCTGAAGTAAAGGTTTTAACTAACGCCGCAACTACTTGTAAACAGAAAAGGTTGAATTTGAAGATGCTGTTAACATTTTAAAACGGCCAGTGTTAATTATCTGAAGAAGGACATTTAATAATCTAATGTCTCGAATTCAATAATACAATTGATTATCGCGTTCACGTTCTTACCGTGGGAGAGCCATGCTTCGGCACGAATGGGCCGGCTCAACCCGAATAATACCATAGCCTCACAGAAAACAGGCGTGAAACGACGGTTGCATTGTGTTTCGCCGAGTGAGTGAGGGTACCGGAGGCCCAAACCCTAAAAAGGTCGGCAACGCACTTGTGACTCCTCTGGGGTTGCGGATGTCCATGGGCGGCGGTAATCGCTTACCATCAGGCGAGCCGTCTGCTCGGTTGCCACAAATCACATAAAAAAAAGAAAAAAACGTTCGTCACCTCACTTGCACTTTTTTCACAAACTTATAATCAAAAGCTATTTTATCCCTAATAACATTTAGGAAATAAATATCGTTGCTATTCAAATATATATATATATATATATCTGCCTAGCCTTTTCCCAATTACATTGGGGTCTGTTACTTAGTCACAAGCACCTCATCGTTGCTATTCAAATATCTAAAATAAATAGTTGGGCCAACTTAATCATCAGTGAAGAATAAATAATCTTGAAAGATTGCTACAGTCTTGAATTTTGATACAATCTTGAATAAATTAAAATTGTCAGTCAACGGCACGTTCATGGTAAAAATTAGACATTGATAGCATCTTTATGTAAGGGTGGTCCTCGCGTAACCACTGAGGTAAGGTTGACCGTACCTTAAATAAACATAGCTGTAAAATTTTCAAATAAGGATCAAAAAGCCGGTCTACTTTGGGTTGACTGAAAATATATTTGCTGGCAATTTCGATTGACCATCTTAGTATTTCTGACCATGCAGTTTTGATAATTCAGGATCTTATTGTGTTTCAACTGACTTTTTGCGAGTAAGTTAGGATTAAACCCACTGTTGTTTCCGTATTTTTTCGAAATTAGAGCCTCGTAAGATTTTGTAATTAGAAATAGTTTGCTACATATAGGTAACAATCATATATATTTCAATCTTATATTATAGTTTAACTAAACTCAAGAGAAAGAATACTGGATTGGTATAAATAAACCTATTCTATTAAATCTATCTATTCAGCCCACGTCTACACACTGCTTATTATAAGGCCTCCTCCCAGTTTTGTCGGTCCTGAACTTATCTCATCCACAGTCGCCCCGCGATTTTTACGATGTCGTCTGACCAATTTGGATTCAAATTCATTTTACCGCCAAATTTACTACTTATAATCTTAAGGAGCTAGATCTTTTTAACTATAAATCAATAAAAGTATTCATTATGATGGCAAAACTACTTAGAGTTGTGCAAATAAAATACAACATGAAAACCAATTGTTTCATAAGAAAGCAGATTTAAATTTTGCACTGCTGTCAATTGTCTTCGAGATAACAGATATACATAAACATGTGACTGAAACAATCATTGCTATTTTAGGGCCAGACCGAATTGTTTTGTTTTTAACATCCTCAAATCAAAATATGGGTGACGATAATAAATCATATGATCGAGGTGAAGGACGAACAAACTTCAAAACCTGATATAGCTTCTATAATTATAATTATCGAGAAGCAAAAAGAACCTAGAGAGAGTTGAGACTTGTTTGCACACACCCAAGTTCATCAAGATTTTCACAGACGTAAGACGTCTAAGTTAAGACAAAATCATCAGTTTATGCAATTATAATTTTATGAATTTTATGACCACCTCGTTGGTCTAGTGGTCCCAAGTGCGACTGCTGATCATGGGGTCTCGGGTTCGATTCCCGGTTCGGGCATAGTGTTATTGAGTTTTTCTGTTGGGAAATTCTCAGTAGCAACCCAGAGTCAGGAAGTTGGTCGTGTGACACCCCCGTGCTCCGGAGAGCACGTAAAGCCTGTCCTGCGCCTGATCTCTCTCCGGTCGTTTCGGATTGCCGTCCCATCGGAATATGAGAGTGAAGGAAGAGAGAGTGCACCTGTGTTTGCGCATACACTTGTGCACTATAATATCTTCTGCGTACTAGTACGGTACGGTCACAGTGGCTAGTCTCCGTGGAGATAGGCCGCCGTGACCGAAATACGGTCGGGAGGAGTATTATAATTTTATACATCTGGTTAGTGAGCATAATTCTTTGGGAATGAACAGGTAACAGAGATTAATGTCAAAAAGATGCCACAAAGTGATGTATGTCAAGGCAAAAATTAATCATTCGTTTTCCATAATAATTTTGACAGGAATGTGACCCAAAATGATAAGAGCATCATCAAAAGTTCAAAATCAAAGAGGCGTTACGAAAGCATTTGATTTTATATATCAAATCAATTTTTAATTATATGCTCGATTTTGCGAGCGACTCCAATATCGATGCGGCAGTGTCAGCGACCGCAGTTCGGCTCAGGTTTTTGTTCAATCGAGTCATTAAACCTCGGTGATGTACAGTAATTGATTCTGGGAACAAACAAGACGAGTTTGCTTTAGAGCCATAAAAGAAGCGTGCTTCGAAATGTTTTGTCTATTAAATTTATGACTAAAAGTAACTTTGTTCACATAGTAATATCTTAGGTTTTCGCGATCACTACACATTATAATAAAACAGTCCTCCTGCGACCACAAACGCTGTAAAGTGTTCGAAACGTCAAGAAAAACATAAACCAAAACACGCGATTAATCTGGTTAAAAGTTGTTTATTATACAAGTAACTTTCCTTAATCCTGATTTTAATATTGCAGAACAAAAGTACCTCCTTGGTCTATTGGTCGCAAGTGGCTCTTTAACGAGATGTGATGAATTCTCAATATTACCATATATCAGGCACAACTCTAAAGATACTGTTAATGAACATGATATCGAACAAAATTATTAAATTTTATTCTTATTTGGAGGAATCTATTACCGCCTATACGGCCACCAAAAGAATAAAAAATGCCTGATAAACAGTCGTCTGCTACTAAATTCATATTATACACTTCGTAATTCTGTTACAGAAGTCAGATAACACTATCGGCCACTCTGCGTAAAGATGACATCATCACGTTTAAAGCCCAAGTTGATTTCTAAATGAACGCTCTTCGTATGGCCTCGACTGAACTGATGAAGTCTGAAAATCAACCTCTGTTGAACTCAGAGTTCCTGTAAGCGGAGCATTGTGATCGCGTCCGGGAAACAAAAACTAGCCTGCGCATCCGCCGATTGAACCGAATGTTTTGACAACATCACTAATTCACGAACAAAGAAAATAGGCATTAACATTTATGAAGCTTAAAGAGGACGAAATATTTTGGTATACCACACAAAAACCATATCATGGGCAAATATCAAAATTCAGGGATCGTACTGTGTTAATACTAACATTGATTGATTGTGTGAGAGCTAGTCATCGTTTATAACTCATCTCCACCACACTCGCTCAGCCAATAATTGTCTATATTATATTTTATTGTATCCTCACAGTAATCGACAATCCTGCCGAGATACTGCTCACGTTGTAGTGCTGCCAGTTTAATCTGGAAGACAGCTAAATCCTCATAACATTATAAATAAGAAAGTTCGTATGTTTGGATGTTTATTACTGGATTAACATATAAGAGTAATACAGTTTCTTCACGCAGATGAAGTCGCGGTCACCATGTACGTACCGAATTTTGAATGTTGTTGCCCATATTTCAAAATATACTAGCCACCGGCTTCATTATAAATACTAAGCGTATCTTGGCGTGGCTGTAACTCCATTTCCCTTCAAAGTTTACATGACCACTTCACAATTTGTAAACGTGTCTCACATTTCTCTTGTAGTTTACATTTTTACAGTCGTTAATGTCTCAAACAATGTTTCTAGATTTGTCATAATATTATCGTCATTAGCTGCTACAAACATTTTGCGAATGGCGTTACTATGTTGATTTTACCATAGTGGCATTGTTGCATATTACACTTTCTTGATAGAAACCGACAATAGAACGCTAATTTACTATACAAATTTTTGGAGAGTGGTAAACTAAAGACTATCTTTATCTAACTAAATGAAATTATAGTTTACTTCACGTAGTTTTTGGACATCATAATTAGTCAGAATGAGAATTTATAAAACCAAATATTAATATTAGCCCATGCAGAATTTAGATTGGTCTTTAAATCAGACACATTTTCGTCAAACAAATACAGCTGCTCTAAAATATTTTAACCCCATAGCAATTTTACATCAATAAACATCATTTATAATATAAGCTAAAAGGGTGGATGAGAAATGTGGGAATGTAGCAGACATGAAAGTAAACAATTACAAAGAAATTCATAATATTTTACTTTAACTATAAATATGAATTTCCTTCACTTGGCTGACTCAATGTGGCGACAAAGACGTTGTTATAAGTTACCCAGACAAAACGAATCAGATATTATAATTAACACCTTTGTCAAAAGATATTGTAGGATTTATAAAAAAAGTAAAAACATCCTCTTAAAACATTACCGATTCATCCGCATCCGAACATAAATAACGTCTGCTCCATCCGGCCATCTAACTTTGTCCGTTTCTTTTTCTCACTCGTCTATTTCGTCACTTTAGCGTCATCTTATATATCTTAATTGTAAATGAATAAATAAATTATCTTTCAAATACACATAGTTGTACTTAATTAGGTGTCTTGGTGATGCCTCTTCAGCTCCAAATTGTGGGTTCAAATCTGACATGTACCAATGTGACTTTCACATTTTAATACGTCTTTTGGCGAACTATTCAGTTCCTATTCAGGTAACTGAAAATCTTTAATTGTCAATGGTATTTTTTCATTGCCATAATTATGTACTTTCTCAGTTATTCAAAAACATCACAGACATAATAAGCAATGATAGCCTAGTGGTATGACCGTTGGACTGAAAAGTCAAAGGTCGCAAGTTCGAATCCAAGGCACGCACCACTGACTTTTCGAAGTCATGTGCGTATTATAAAATAATTATCACTTGCTTATAACGGTGAAGGAAAACATCGTGAGGAAAACCAGCACACCTGAGACATATTCTCGATGGTGTGTAAAGCCATGTCAAAGACCTACGGGTGGCCTAAACTCTGACACTAGGTTGTTCATCAACCACACGATAAGAAGAAGACAGACATAAGGTGAAGGATAACATCGTTAGGAAACCTGCATCTAATGGTCTGAAATCGCCAACCCGCAGTGAGCTAGCGTGGTAATCAAAGCGTGGGACAGTTATGGGCTGGTCATGTTTTACTTAATTGCTAAAATATACATTCTTAGTCGTACTCACTATGGCTAGACACCGTCAAGCCACAGTAACTAACGTGGTGATTAATGCTCGTGAATCTCTCGCCGTCTGTATTAGAAACGGCCTTTGCCAATGCCATGAGGTTGAACAGATACGGGCTGGTTATGTTATCTTTAAAGCTAAGTCTTTCTTACGCAAGAATTTTGTAATTTCAATAGCCGTTAACACCAAACTTATTCAATTTCATTATAGTCAGGTCCGTTGCAATAGGCATGAAGCACAAACTCTAAACAATAAATCACCTATAACACGAGACGTCAACACTCAACACCCATTGTGAAAATGATCACAAGACAATACCATTGACGTCTATAATTTCCCCTAATTGACTCAATTGTCTGACTTCACACTGGCTTAGACACCACAAATTTAAGTAAACAAACAACAACTATCTAAACTTACTTCTCTATCCTCATCTAGTTAAGAGCTATTTTAGCTTACCAAACAGTTTTAAGGATGCATAGTTAACATTGCCAATTTTGAATGGGTGAGTGATAAAAACGTTAAACTGCAAATTCTTGGACAAAATAAAGGAAATTTTGTATAACGGCACTTCATTTTCACTGCCGTCATTATGGTTTGATCTAGTTCTTAAATAATGGCTATGTTAAGCTTCATTTCGCTTTTATTAGTGTCTGACGACTGTGCCAAATGAATCGTCCACTTAGATGGGACTTCAAGATTTTGATTTAATTTTATTATATTATGGTTGCTCGTTTGTTGCTGTGGGTAATTTATTGACATTCTGCGGTTGTACCTACACAAGTATTTGTATAGTCATTTACTAGATGGTTCTGGTCTGAGTCTGTGTCCGTGTGTGTGAGATTTCTATCCGTTATATATCCACGATACAATACTGCTATATGTATTTCAATTTCTGTAAGTTCTGTGCGTCTCGTGATAGAAGTTAATTTTACCACATTTTTTTTTGGGAACCCTGTACTGAAAATAATCAGGTCCCAAATTAAGTCAGGTCACAAGAAAAATCAAGATACTTTTATCGACTCCACAAGTTTGTCGACAAAGAGCCGGACGCCAGTTTACTGTTCTTCTATTGAGCTGTCCCGGGATTGTATTTACTCTTAATATTCGTCATCTTTTGAATAATTTCTAAACAAGTGCTAGCGAAATGCACTATTTTCCAGTTATTACTATAGCCACAATCATTTTAGATTTTATGGTTAGGAATGAACTTGGTGCACATTAGGTAAGTAGAAAAATAAAATATTTGAGACAAGTAAGCAAGACACGAACAGCAATAGTAAGAACTGATACCAATAAAAAGTGATAGTACATAAGTGAAATTGACTGTGGGTGCTGAGTGCGATTTACTAATTTGCATGTTGCATGTTTTGCGCAAATATCTGAGATGATCGCACGGAGCCTGTCGGTACCAATACTCAGCAGATTACCTTGTTACACAAATTAACTCATAAAAGTAGGAATCGTATCATAATATGCATAGACTGGAATATTGATATATTAAAAGACACTACACAAGCAAGAGAATTAATATCTATTTTAAATAATTTCAACTTCTTGACACATGTTAAAATGCCCACTAGGAAAAAAAGCTGTTTTTATCAAATAGCCAGTAATATAATAATAAATAACCCTAGACACAAAAAGTAGGATACATAACTTAGCCCTCTCAGATCATGATAGTAGGCAGTCATTAACGTTCTTTCTTTCGATAGCTAGCTATAATAGCTAGAATACTTATTGACGAAAATTTTTATTGGAAAGAACATGTAAAAACGTCTGGACTCGACAAATTATTGTTTGCTATTCGAAAACTGAGACGAATAGCCAGTAAAGAAATAGCGCTCAATGGTTATCACGACTATGTTGCATCAGTGCTGCGCTACGGCCTCGTGATATGGGGAAATTCAGTAGATGTGAACAGAGCTTTTATTGCACAAAAAAAATGTGTCAGAGCTGTATATGGCTCAGAATATTTAGAGCATTGTAAGCCATTATTTAAAGCACTAAAAATTCTTCCACTTCGTTGCCTATATATTTTTTAAATCTGTATGTTTATAAAAAGGTATTCGCACATGTTCCCATTGTATGAACACATTTCAAAAAAAGAGTAAAAAACAGAAGCCCAAATAAATAGCTACCACCTAGCCAGAGACTACATTTGTATAGCAGGAATTCCAATTGCAAGGCAATCAAAATCTTTAACAATTTACCCCCACGCATCAGAGTATTGCTCACAAATAAATTCAGGAGAACAATATTTGCTTGGCTTTTAGACAATTGTTTATATTCAATTAATTGATTTTTTAATTATAAATTTTGACATTACATTTTATCGATACTTTGTGTGTGTAATTATGTATTGATAAATAATAAATAAAAAAATTGTGCTTCAGTAACTTGACAAATAAAATATACCTATTTTCGTCTTAATTTATTTATTTTTATTGATTAGATTAATGTAGATATATCTTCTAGAGTTTCGATGACAGACTAACTATAGCTATAATTATATTGTTGTGGCCTAGAATTTGGTCACTTTGACTTTGTAAATTAATGTTAATATTACTACACCGGCAACGGTAGTGTATGTGAAACTATTCAATATTAAGATTCTTATGTACCATATACTCAGAAATTAATGAATTCAATTCTATTCTACCAATAGCCAATAACAGGATATCGGTACTAGGTCACTTTGTTTGTAAGAAATTACTACTATTTTACGGTCAGCTTTTCCTTTGTTTATTACTGAGCAGTTAACTAGAAAAATAATATGGCTTTACAATTGTAGTTCACGTCTTTACGGCCTCATAGTTCCGTACAATTTAGCAAAACTAATAAGATTTTAACACAATATGTTATTTATAGGTACCGTTAAATGGGTAATGTGTGAGGGATGACATGAATGAAAAGGGAGTGAACGATAACGTATTGACTGACCGAGAAGAATGGTAAAAAAAAAAACAATACACCGACCCAAATAACTTGGAACCAAAGCAGAAACAAGAAGAAGGTACTGTTGATTGGGATGAAAAGAAACATAGTATCACGCCTGTATTCCCCGAAGGTATCCCCGGGGTAAGCAGAGGTGTAACCAAATATACACCCACATTTTACCGATGCTGTTATTAAGTCCCATGGTGGTGGTGAGCCTATTGCCATCTACCGAGCACAGTTCCAAACACCGGGCAGCTACTGAGAATTTCCTATCAGAAAATCACATCGAACCCGAGACCTCATGGTCAGCAGTCACGCTTGGCACCGCTAGACCAACGAGGCAGTCTAAAAATACTCTTGATGGTGTGTAAAGCCATGTCAGAGACTTGCTGGTAGTTTAAGATCTAACCTACATCTTTTTATCGTGAGGTTGATGAACAACCTAGTCTCAGATTTCAAGCAGTCAGTGGTCTTCTGACAAGGCTTTACACACCATTGAGAACATCTCTGGTGTGTGCTGGTTTCCTCACGATTTTTTCCTTCATCATTTCAAGCAAGTGATAAATTATTGTATAATAGCTTTCGTGAGGCATATTCATAGTAATTATTGTTGATCGGTTACTACTCAGCTCATGGCTAAGGGCTCCGTTCGAGATCGAGCAAACCCGAAAAATGCACGTGAGTAGTAACCGGTGAACAATAATTAAAGAGATAAATCATTTCTAATACTAACATGTTTTCAAAAAGTTTGTAGTGCTTGCCTTGGGCTCTTTTACTTGCCAGTCTTATGGTCATACCACTAGGTTATCAGTGCTTTTAACACTACTGAAACCGATCTCATGGCAATTTCGTACTGATACAACACTATATGACAATTCAATTGTCCACCTGCGTGTTCTGACAGGCTGCAGATTGATTGTCACGCTCCTCCTTTCGTTTCGGCTATCACTATCACAGTCACAAGCATTTCCAGTATTTCATAGCATGTCGCATGTCGGTTTGGACGTAACATATTTTATTGTGTCCGTCAAAAAACAAATAATTCAGTACGAAAACTACATTCTTCGCCATTATCGCGTTGGACAGTGCCATAAAACATATTTTTCATTTAATAAATCCAGCGGCTGCAACGCTTTCTGATCAGATGCTTAATATAAATCAAGGTTACGCTTCAAGCGATAGTGCTGTCAAGACAAACTTTTGCTCGTTATTGCTAAATATTTTTCTTTTAATTAACAATTTCTCCTGTGTGTCATTGCGTTTGCATTGCAATGTAACTTCAGATAGCAACAAAGTTATAAAACCGTGATTAAAGATGTATTAATTAATTTTGTAACTAAGAAAGGTAGAGAAACTTAAAATTTGAGACTAAAATTATGTCTAATCTAGTTGTAATTAGAACTATAAGTAGCTACCGTTTTCATTGAATCCATATTATTTTACGTTCGACTTATCAGAATGAGCTTTAAATAACACAAAAAGCTAAGCTTTGTGCGTGCATTATTAAATGAATATTGCAAGTACGACTCGCAAACCAACGGTTCATAAATCATGAAAGTACCAAACATTATTCCAACAACGAAAAAGTCTCTATAAAGAAAAACTGCCTATTATGGTAAAGGATGATTAATTAGTATCGTATGCTAGCAGTTACGAGTATTACCATAACATTGCGTGGTTGACGTAACCGGACTACCATACTCTTCAGCAAGAACCAGTTGTACACGATTGTAATTTGTACGTGATGTGTTCATTTACATGTTAGGTATATTTAGTGATGTCGTACAGTATTGTGAACATCTGATTAATTAAATTTTTATGTTTTCTTATAGTAATGTAACTAACTCGTGAATCAAGTTTACATAAAGGTATATCTGCATCGTTGTCATTCACACATTAATGTGATAACTCCGCAATACCTCCTCTTGAACCACAGATTGTGGGTCAAATCCGAGAAGTCACACAGTTGTCATAATTAACAATTACTTAGACTCGTCCTCCACATTCCTTTATTAATAATAACTGTAACCACAGCACACGACTGTTGCGTGTACGTATGTGCGTACTAGATTGATATTGCAAAATGTAGCATGAGGTCCTGAATTAGATTTCTTGTGCTTTTTATGTCAAAAATCTAACAGGGTCTACTCCGGTGCCGGACTCCTACCGACTAAAAACATTTAGATCCGGGATCCCGGGCCCGCCGCAGCATTCACCGCGAGTCCGCGACTGGATTAAATTCCTGAGTCCAGCCCTGTTATTGGGTTTTTCTGTTTATGAAGTCGCAATAGCAGCCCGGGGCTTGGAATTGTGCTCGGCAAATATCAATAAGCTTAACTGCAATTATATTTGTTTATAATGTAATCACTACACCATACAGAGGTATCCAAAGTAGAACAGGTCAATTATGTAAAGTAAACATCTGTAATGGCTCGCCTTGACCTCGGCGCCGCACCGCGTCCGTCGCCCGCGCAAAGTTCACGACCGCGAACAATGCACTTTATATTTACGACTATTGCCGACTTGTGACCGCGCCACTTTCCTCTCACGTCAGATTTTATGGTGATTGATTATTTTGCGAATTGGTGATTGATGTAGGAGTTGGTTTTTTAATAGTAATTTGAGTTAACACGGTTGGCGATGTGACCGATGCGATGCTGCTGTGTCGTGTGTTTCAAGTTCGACTACCGTATGGAACAAATATTTGTATGATCTATCTAACCATAGATAAAAAATATTTTGGGTCAGCGTGTGTGCGATTGCATCCAGTAAAAAACAATAACAAAAATGCATAAAATGAAATACTCTTGGCTCCACTCCGTGGCAATTCTGTCATTTATAATCGAGTATCATGAACTCAGAATTTTATCAAATATACTAATGATTTTAAGAAGTGATTTCCAAGAAAGAAAATCTCTAAAATCTACAGGTATGGAATAAAAATCCTTTGATTAATTCCATCAGCTTCTGTTTTACGAATATAATATTATTACCACTTTTAAAAAGGTTCCCATTTTTTTTAAATAAATCTTTGAAGGGCTACGTTGACTACGCCATTGTATTATAATGGGTTTAGAGGAGAATCTTACTTAAATCTCTGCCCTTCCTTATTCCTTATCTGACTTACATATTCAGTTTTGAGACTTCGCCAGGAGGTGAGGCTGCTACTGCGTCGCACGTGCGTCTTGCTAACGCGCATCGTTTTGCCCTGAAACAATACAACCTAACTTAAAATTTTGTGTTTCAATTAATTAAAACATTTAAAAGTAGTTAAGTTAGATTAAAGTATGTCATCTATCCCCTCTTTGTCTCATGCTGCACCTCTTCCCAGACCAGGACGCCATACAGATAAAACTCCTACAGGGTCACCCTTTACCATTAGTAGAACACGGGTTTAAGGAAATTACATGAATACATTTACTACCTGTATTATGTACATGTTTAACTAAGTATGCGACATCCCCACACACGGTACAAGTAATATAAATCGTCCATAACTTTAACATACAAACCTAGACCTCGACCTGTCAAACCTGTGTAACAACAACACAACGCACCGTATAATATCACTAATAAAAACAAACTCCGCACAGAGTTACTACACAAAACAATCATTAACTAAATAAGGAAGTCAATAAAGATTATGAGATTTCCCGCTCTCGTTCAATATTTATTATGAGAGCACGAAACCTCACAAGACGGGTAAAAACATAAGTCTACGGAAGCGTAAACACGGATCAAATTGGCATGTTTAGAAACATCACTATATAAATAACAAGTCACGCTTGTAAACTTGTATTCTATAAAGGGTGAGAAGTGTTTTTGGAACACCAATAAAAGCCTAATGGAAATCTTAAATTTTTTTGTTTGTTTTTTGTAGTCAGTCGGAATACCAATAGCTCTTTTAATTTTAGCCTGCTAAGGTAGAATATAGACAGCCCTTTTTATCTGAACTGTAGTAAGTTTTGCGACGACAAAATATTATTACGAGGGACGAGCTTGGGACTAATAGAACTCCTACTAGTAGTAGTATGACCAAATGAAACTAGGACCAAACAATGCACACACACAGCCAAGACCGCCAATAATTGTTGTTTAACCAACCTGATAAACATGGCGGTGTCAATTCGATTTCGGTATTAAGAATTATGTTTATTATATTCGGTGAAATGTGGGTTTATAACTGTGTACACCTCTGCCTTCCCCTGTAGTGGGAAATATAATCCATTCTTTGTATCGATAAAATTTCCTTAAAGTTTGGATAAATATACACTCCCTACCTACTCTGAGCTCTTGATCCTCATTGAACAATTCATTGAGAAGAAATACTAAAATCACCATGATTTATCAACTGATTGGTGAATTCATTATCGGTCAGCCTGAAGGAGCTGCTACCCGAGTTTTCGACATAATAAAAAATAATCTAATCGTGTAAAACATGAGTTACAACCGGAACCGGCAGTAAACTTGACATGTTTGGGTACATCACGAACTCACGCCACAGATTACATACAAACCGCGCCAAGGTAACAGATAATAATAATGCCTGATTAATTGATAGCGTTTACTGTACATATGGAAATTACGTTGTTAAAAATAGTTTTCCTTCAAGTTGGTAACCAGTGAAGGAGTTTTGATTGTTTATTTCGCTTATACAAGTAACTATACAAATCTACAGGGCAGATGAAATGGCGGCAGGTCACGGGAACTATTTGTGGGCCTCGAATTCCCCTTAACCTTAGGGGAGAAATCTGTAAAATAATTATTAGACCTGCTGTCTTGTATGATTCGGAATGGTAAACATGCAGCCGAGATGAGAATATTAAGAGGGGTGTGTGGTGAGACGCGGATGGATAGAATTAGAAATGAGCATATATGAGGAAGTCTGAAAGTGGCACCGGTGACTGAGAAGTTGTGTAGAAATCGTTTAGCATGGTATGGGCTTGTGATGCGGAGGGATCAGGATCATTTGACGAGGAAAGTTTTGAGTATGAATCTAGATGGCTGTAAGAGTAGAGGAAGACCGTGGAAGCGATGGATGGAATGTGTTAAAGATGATATGGCAAGAAAAGGAGTGACTGACGATATGAAGGTATGAAGGTATGGAAGAAGAATACATGCTGCGCCGACCCCAATAAATTGGGACAAGGACAGGGGGAGGATGATGAAGTAACTATACAAATCGAAGCAGTTGGATTTGTCGCAGGGGCAGTTTCCCTGTTACATATTATGAGAAATCATGAACGGCTAAGCGGTATAAGCGGCAGGTCGCAGGTACGGACTTTACGTAGTTATGTGTATATTACATTACTAAAACCGGTGCAGAAAATCATGGTGAGGACAGCAGACCTGAGCGATGTTTTTGATGGCGTGTAAAGCCGCCTCACAGGACTACGAGTGGTTTAAATTCTGAAACGAATTGTTTCATATTTCTGGATGGTAACACAATTACGTTAAACCAAGATAACCGACTGACAATGACACAATAAATTTCTCTTCAATGCCTCCCAAATGTGCTAACTGTCCTAACTAACCTCGCTCGTTATACATATATAATCAAAATATGTGACATGGCCGTTAAGTAATAAAGCGAACCTCCGCGCCGAATGCTAAATTCGTGAAAGTGTCGTGAAAGCGCGCGGCTGATGCGCGTGAGCACGGCGCCTGCGCAGCGCCGCTTGCAGACTGGTAGGGTTGCTAAACAATGCAATAGCGAACAATTACTAGCAGGTTATTTAACCATGTGCGACATATTATCGGTCTGTAAAAGTTTGCGTCTGCCACAGTTAATGTGGACTGCAATCAAAATCATAACCAAAAGCAAGGTTATTATAAACCCCAACGTGTTCTAGTTATAAAAAATAATGCTTAAAGAATAAAACAGTTTAAAAAATTTGAGCTCTAACTCTACTTGAATCCCAAGTCCATATTGCAGATAATATAATTGGTAAGTAGAATAGTGCCCTCATGAATATATAACTGATAGTAATATCTTAGGTTTTCGCGATCACCGTCTTTTGGCGACGTCATTGCTATCTATTCATTCCCTATAGTTGCAGGTTCGAATCCTGCTCGCGACTGTATTCTTTTTCCATTTAATATAATAAAACATAAAAAAAAAACATAGCATCACGCCTGTATTCCCCGAAGGGGTAGGCAGAGGTGTACACAATTGTACACCCACATTTCACCAATGCTGTTATTAAGTCCCATGTAATAGGTGGTGAGCCTATTGCAATCAACCGGGCACAGTTCCAAGCTCCGGGCTGCTACTGAGAATTTCCTAACAGAAAAACTCAATAACACTTTGCCCGACCCGGGGATCGAACCCGAGACCTCCTGTTCAGCAGTCGTACTTGGGACCACTAGACCAACGAGGCAGTTTTATATAATATAATAACTTAAACTTAACTATTTAATATAATAACTTTATTAATTACATATTACTATATTGTACATATATTTAAGTGTCTACTTGTGTCGGAACTACTAGATCTCAGTCCGTGCAACCCTAGCCTGAAACGACGCACGCGCAATTACAGAGCAACTTGCGAGCACGATACAGTGATAATTATATCGTTTATTAGCACAACTATAAGACCGATGAAAGTGTCCACTTATGTTGTTATTGTCAATTCTCACTTTTTGTGAACAGGAGGTGGTTAGGTTACTGTGCTGACAGTGCGCGCGCGCAACCATGAACTTAACTTGCGATCTTAGAGAGATAAAATATTGTACAATGTATTTTATGGTTTATTATGATAATTGTATGGATAATTAACATAACATAACATCACGCCTGTATTTACCGAAGGGGTACGCAGAGGTCGACATAGTTGTACACAATCCACATTCCCCCAATATTAAATCCCATGTAATGTGCTCCACAATTCCAAACTCCGGGCTACTGAGAATTTCCGAACAGAAAAACCCAATAACAATACCCGACACGGAAATCGAGCCCTGGACCTCACGATCAATCACTACTTGCCACCACTAAAACAATGAAGCGTTCAGTTGAAATTCAATTCTAACATATTGAAATAGTGAGTAGAAACTGGTAACCCAGTGAACAGCTGCGCGCGGCATCCGTAGAGTAACTCGCGAAGTCGCGGCTCTCAAGTCCCCCGACTGCAAGTAATTACGCCATTTAATAGTACTGTCATTATACCGCTGAAAGTGGCCGTTTGTATGATACCGCTAATTCTCACTCCTGTGTACATAACGATTTACTTTCATTTCAATTCCATTACACATAATAAACAGAGCTTTAAATACTTTGAAAGTGTAATTTTTTGTTATTGAATTTTTCTGTTAGAAAATTCTCAGTAGCCGCCCGGAGTTTGGAATTTTGCCCGGTGTTGGCGTTAAGCTCACCACCACACGGGAATTAATAACAGCATTGGTGAAATGTGGGTGTACAGCTGTGTACACCTCTGCCTACCCCTTCGAGAAATACAAGCGTGTTGCTATGGATGAAAGTGTAATCTAAATTTACTTATATATAAGTTTGTGTTAGCGCATTATTAATGATTGTAGCATGGTGTTTTGGTTGTTCAACCCAGTAGACCGACTGCCTATCTGACCTCCACAACCCAGTTACTGGGTAACACGATATCTCGTGGTATAACTGATTGTCAGACTTTCAGGCCTCTGACTACCCGTAACGGCTGTCATAGATTTTAAATTGCTGATTATTATATTATGATTTTACTTAGAATAATGTTTTCTTGTTGTTTAGGGTACAAAATAAGAAATAATGACGTCACATAAAAATAAAATATCTTGTCATCCCATATATTCAGTGGTACTTAATCATCAGCACTGTATCTATCTAATTCATTGATAGATGCTGTCAAATCTCAAGTGCTCAGATTACGCAAGACTGATTTATAGAATTCCCAAATATATTATACAATATGGCGTATTATTGAGTCATAGTTTACGTAGATACTAGTGTGTAGGTACGTGTAGCTTACACGTGCCCGAGGGTGCATTTACAGACACAAGTCTGACATGTACACAAATATATATACTTACAGGCTATACTTACAAATAGTTTTTCCGTGCAGGAGTCGAATACGCGACTTATGGCGCAGAAGCCGATCTTTCTTTTTTATTCATCATAAATTTATACGTCTCGGACATGACAATCATACTGACATTTTTAATAGATAATAAATTAAATGTACAATTATTATACTTTGTGTTTCAGATTGAGCGCCTACGCAGGGCGGAGTGCAACGGAAATGGGGCGCCGGCGTCACATCGCTCGACAACACTTTTACTGGACGAACATTAGTGTTGTTTTAATTTTGTTTCCTTCAAAGAAGACTATTTTAGAATCGATTTTATTTTTAAACTAGCTGACCCGGCGAACTTCGTCCCGCCTAACAGTCGTTCCTTTTTTTCGGTTTCATGCATTTTTTTTTTAATTTCTCTCCGTTTGAACCATCCTCATACTTCAAGAAATATTATAAAAAAAGAATCAGCGAAATCGGTTCAGCTGCTCTCGAGATTTGCGCTTAGCAACATATTCAGCGATTCATTTTTATATTATAGATTATAAGAGGCAGCAACGGTTCGAGGAAAAAAAGTAAAGTTTTGCATTAAATGTTAAAAGATACAGAAGGTATAGTTTAAACGTAGCTGAATAACGTACCACAATAAAGACTATTTGTATTTGTATAGCTTGTTTTATTTGAAGTACCTATTTATTTATCGTTACAAATCATTTGTTTTACATTCGCACCTATACTTGGCTCATCATGCACGTGATAACACACAATTTAATTTAATGTAATAAAAAGATAATCAAGATTTACCGCAAGTACGCGATCGCTATTCAATTTAAAGTTGCACTGTCTCTTTCACTTCCAGGTGAAGTGACAGATTTCCCACTTTTGGCGGGATGTGCCGCTTTTCAGCCCCCTCGAGAAGCGTCCCGTCGGTACCCTAAGTGGCACGGGAAAAATCCCGCATTTTCATCTAGCCACCTTCTAAACAAAGAAATGCTCGAAGCGAACGAGTCAAAAAATTATTATGATTATAATTTATTCAGAAATGAAGAATTGTAACCAATTTGATCGATGTGCTTTCTGTCTGCGTCCCGATTTTTTCATCCCAGTACCGCTTTTTTCCACTTAAATCATGACATTTAGAAAAACAGATCTGGCAACTCTAGAGACAGTGTGAGAATGCGGGGATAGGTACTTCAAATTGGGAAGCATTGACCGATAGTCAAATAACAGATACAATATAAAAGCATTACGTACTATTAAATACCTATTTAAACTATAAATCGTAAACATTAATAAAAAATAAAAAGAACAAGCCTGCCATTTAAAAAAAAATTACTTTACTCGGGACAATCTAAAAAGTCCGATTTGACGTTTCTTTTTTTAATGCATTTTTTTAATTTAAATTTCAGCTTTACTAATGATACTCGTTGTTATAGTGTATGGTTAACATAGTAATTATTTAGGATTATGAATTAGATTTTTCAATTTCTTATGTATATGTCAAATCGGGACTTCTTGTTTGTCAAACCCTAAAAACTTAACACTCTTTTTTTGGGCAGTCGTGTAACAAGCAATCTCAATTTATCCAAGTCAAGTGTATATCCAGACCGAGACCTACTGACATAGACAACAAGATAATAAATGCAAAACTTAATAACAAGCCTCCTTGTACGGCAGCTCATACAAGCATTCAACGAGTTAGACGCGCAAAAAATGACTTCAATACATAATTATTCAATTGCGTAGGTGACACACAGAAATGGAAGCGAAACATATAATCAAAACCTTATAATAATCATATTTTTATCCGACTTAAAAAAAAGAGGTTTTTTTATGGAATATGGGGCAACCGAGCAGACGGGTCGCCTGGTGGTAAGCGATTACCGCCGCCCATGGACACCCGCAACCCCGGAGGAGTCGCGAGTGCGTTGCCGTCCTTTTAAAGGGTTTGGGCCTCCGGTACCCTCACTCACTCGGCGAAACACAACGCAAGCGTTGTTTCACGCCGGTTGACTGTGAGGTTTCTCAATTCGATCGTATATTTGTTTTTTTATGAACCGATTTTGATTATTATTTTTTTGTTGGAAAGGAGATATCCCAAGGGTGGTATGATAAGGAAACCAGGATCTGATGATGGCGTCCCAGAGAAATAGAGGGAACCTTCAAAAATCGTAGTGGCGACTGGTGCGTTTGTTAATTTTTTTCATTAAATATTTTAAAGCACTACTATTTAATGAAGGTCTGGAATCGATCTGATGATCGAGCCGAAAGACAGTCTAGGGAACTCCTCAACGATTTACAGCAATTAACTGGTATTTGGGTTTGATTAACTTGTATTGATAGGAACTTTATACTTAAATGTGTTGTGAATGTCATTAGGGGTCTGGTGATGAAGACTTTATTTCCAAGAGTAAGCCTCAAGGACGTACATACAAAAAGGTTAAAGCACCTCCTTCGAGAGAAAAAATTACCGACAATTTGAATAGTTAGTTACCGTAATAATGAGGAAAATATTTTTTTGTATATTTAGATTAGTGGCACGAAACTGAAAAAACTTTACAATTTCTGAGCACACTAAACAAACAAAACATTAGGAGCAATGAATTTCTCATAATGACCTCACCTTGCTAATGGCCTAGGTAGCTAGTATAATGTGCCAAGTATATAACCTACATATCTCCATTCGTAATGCGATGTCATTCTATTGTCACTATGTACAGTTTTCCACATAAAATAACGCTTAATAAAAACTCTTTTTAATGACAACACAGTTAGTTTTACCCAAATACACCGGACAATAACGAAAATAGCTAACGGATGCATTAACTAGTTTCATGGGAAGGGTGTAAGTGGAGTGGACCAGTTTTTAAATATTTTATTGTGGTTTTAGTGACTCGGATAATTTTAATAATAGTAATGGCGATACAGCAGATTTTTTAGAGTAAAAAACTTCAAGAATAATGTCTATATTTTTTCTTTTATTGTTTATCGGGAGATACGTTCATCATTTCATTTTCAGTGTCTGTCACACAGTTTATACTAGGGCAGACACTGTCTTTCACTCTATCTATAAATAATTTTATTTGATAGAAATATTGTACATAGGTTTTGAGAAAATTTAGTTTAATTTTAATTGATGGATACGGTTTGTTATGATGATGGCAAATACGAAAAACGAAACGAAAATAAAGACGATATGTATATGAGCGCCCCAATTTGACCCCCCCCCCCCCCCTCCCCTAGATCCGGGGGCTGCAAGTAGATGAAGCGAAAGAGATGTATCAGAATCGTAGCAGGTGGATATCTTTATTCAATGCTTACTACGAGAATCGGGCGTTTCTATGAAAATACATATTATTATTAAAATATGAACAGATTTCGCTACTCAAAACAAAAATCTTTATTTAAATAACTTTTTCTTTATACGATACATAACAAAGAATTCATCAATTCATTGTGAGTTATACATAGAAAGGCGTTTTTGCCATCTTTATAAGAAAATGAAATACTGACATAATTATATAACTTCACTATGGGGCCATCAGCCTCTGACATTTGACAACAGAACTTCGTCGCTAATATTCCAACAATGCATAACTAAAAACGGTATTTTTTCAGTTGAATATGTACAACTGCCTCGTTGGTCTAGTGGTCCCAAGCGCGACTGCTGAGCATGAGGTCTCGGGTTCGATTCCCGGGTCGGTCAAAGTGTTATTGAGTTTTTCCGTTAGAAATTTCTCAGTAGCAGCTCGGAGTTTGGAATTGTGCCCGGTAGATGGCAATAGGCTCACCACCTATTACATGGGACTTAATAACAGCATTGGTGAAATGTGGGTGTACAACTGTGTACACCTCTGCCTGCCCCTTCGGGGAATACAGGCGTGATGCTATGTTATATTATGTTATGAATAAAAAATAAGGAAAATATTATTTAAAAAAAACTGAATGAAATATAAAATAAAAACCTTATAAGTACTCTACAATATAATAATGTATATTCTACTAACATTTCTACTGAATTGCTGCCAGAAATTCACCGACTTTTTTTACCCAACGTAACAATCCTATTGTCACTAACGAGTAACTTCATTACGTTACGTCACACATAATTAGTCGGCTGTATTCAGAATACGTTTACCGCGTTAGGTAATATTTTAGTAGATCGCATTTCGGAAATGCGCTCGCGTCGACTTTGCAGCAGTAAGGAAATGTTTGTAGATGCGCGCGCCGTACAAACGAGACGGATAAGAGTCACTTTCTCTGATAGGGTTGGTACTTTATACAGAAGGGGAGCTCAAAAACTAATAGAAAAGACTATCTGAAGCACTCAAATGAATTGACCCCGCCTTGTAATTTGTGTAAAATAATTTTTCGACTAAAGACATAGTTTCCCGAGGGGAAAAAACAATGAATGAGTGTTGTAACAATGTGCTAAGACACAAGTGCATGTTAAACTTGTCAACCCTATCAAATTAAAATATCAACCACACTTAACAGGACAACGGCGTTTGCTAAAACAATAATTCTCATCGCGTCACAACAATTTGCCTCATTTTCGGAATACGTCGGGCAATTCCGTGGAAACTTCGTATTCTGATTCGAGTCCCGATCATCTGTGTTACGTAGCTATTTGACATGTATCGGAGCCGATTACTCTTCGTTCTGATTTCAAATGTTTTCGAGGACCAATGTAACGGTTTTTAATGTTTTTGAAGTAATTTTCAGCTAGCATTGTGTTTAAATTATGTGAAAGTTTGTAGAAATGTTAAGTGATTTTAACCTCACATTATTAGAGGTTGTGTCGTGTGTGTCTTCCGGCTACACTAACTCTTCCCGTGAGATGGCTTACTTACATATGCCCGATTTAATACCTTACCGTCGTTAGTTACAACTTAAGTGCCCGTTTCTTTACCAATAACGAGTGTAAGTGTGTATAGCATAGCTTAGTACCTAAATCCCCTAATCCATTACAAGCTAAACTGGTACAATTTGTTTATGACACTTAATTGAACAAGTTAAGCATTATATAAAAGAATTCGAAATATGACCTGTTAGAGTAAAAATAAGCATACATATTTATCAATGACTGCACATTCGGATTGCATTATGAATGACATAAAATGAAAAAAAAAAACGACGTACATGGCCACGTGCTTTCAATATCAACAATTTTAATATTCGAAACTTTTCTCACATCTGCACAAAACCGTGACGACTTATTGTTCAAACTATAATTCAATTGATAGCCACTTAGGGTTGTCAAGTAAAACAATCAGCTCACATGATATACCGAGAATAGCGAGAAATTTCGCTTACATTTGCTTCATAGCTTTTCATGATATTGGTTCTAGTTCATGGTGGTTCTATTAATGATTGTTCAACGGTTATTACTCACTTGCATTCTTCGGGATTGCCCGACTAGTTTCGAACTCGAACGGAGCCCTTAGTCATGAGCTGAGCCCGCGACGATGTCGCGAGTCAAACTAATAAATGTGAATGTGTCTCACGAAAGTTATTATATAAAAAAAACGTGGTGGTTCTAGTTTATAATTAATTTTTGAGCCTAGGTAAACAAAATATTACAAACCAATCGATTAACTAATTCTGACGCTATCATTAAATTTATTGTTGAGGACTCCGTAATATTATATTCAGTTAAATCTTTTCTGTTGGTTGTATCAACCCTGCTACTGAATAATAGTGGTTTGGTTCCGTCGATTTAGTCCGTAAATTGCCGTAATCTCACTCAAGCTAGCTCTAAATGGAGAAACAATGTGGTTTATGCCCATTCGCCAAATCAAATTTGGAACATGAGCTGTTGAAGAAAATGTTTCGTAAAGTTTTTATAGCAGTTTTATGGGGAACTATGACATGATTTCTGCTAAATGTCGTTATGGACAAGCGAATGGTCTATATTATATATAAACATGGTTGTAGTTATAGACCGTGCCAAGATTTATACCGAATTTAAACTGAAAAACTAATTTTGCAAGACTTTTTTACAGATCTTTTTTTTGGGAGCGTTTGAGGTTCTAACCTCTAAATTATTTGGAATATAAAATTACATAGTACGTGAAAAGGGGTGGTAACCCCCAATTAAATCCTGGCTACAGCCTTGCTTTTTATAAAAAATGGCGCCATCTAGTTTATAAAAATGATTTGTAAAAGGGTCTTCTAGAGATCTATTTACAGAAATAAAATCATTTATACCAACAAGCACTCAGCCACTTGAATGCTTGCAACACCAGTGGTATATTTTGCGACTGTGTAAGAATCTTTTCTCACCATTTTTCATGAAGCCCATGTTGTAGTCTCTTTGGAAAACATCGGAGGGAAACTGATTCTAAAACCTGAGCATATATGGGATGCAAATCCTCAGAAACAGGAAAGTACACTCTAGGATATGCGAACCACTACACTACGATTGACTACAACTAAAGTTTCTTCTAAAACTACCATTTGCAAAATTTTAATGCACCCTTTATGGTGTGATGACCTCTAAAATTATTAGTTCCACATCTATAAGTTTTTGTTTCTTTAAAAGGCCTGATTAGGTACCTACATGTTTTCAATTATTTTTTTGTACGTCATCTGTGAGTGACGTAGGCGTTGCCTGATTAAAAGTAGAACACTAAGGTCTTAATCTACGCAAATAAAAAACCTAGGCATTAGCACGCAAGCAGAAATAAACCTACGCGCAATAATATTTAAGCACACACAATCACAAATTATATTTAAGCTCCAAAAAAAGGAGAGCACTATAGATCTTAGACTTTTTGACGTGAATACGTCTTTAAATTAGCTTCCATAGTGGGTGGCAATTCAGAAAACTGAAGATAACATAAATGGGGGATATGATTTGGTGTTGTAGCTACATATTTATCATCTAGGTACATCCAAATTGTAATTAGACCACTCGACAGCAAAAGGATCAAACAATTCGTTACGTTGAGCGAGGACTGGGGAGAAGGGGGAAGCCTTGACAGTTTAGGTCGTTTCGTTGCTAAAATTCTTCAAATACTACCTGTTAGGCACGTATTCACTGAAAACACACGGCCGGAACTGTCTCGTGGACACGGCCGTGTGTTTTGGCCAGTAGGTCGGTATCTGCCATTCTCAAAAGTCACACGATCTTTTAAAATTAATAATCAGATCTTGTATATAATTGCACATGCAAAGTAGACCAATAAACATGAACCCAACTTCAGACCTATTAAATTGTATCTATGTCCTAAACTGACATAACAACATCACGCTGGTACTCCCCGAAGGGTTAAGCAGAGATGTACTTTTAATTTTGATTTATTGATAATTCCGAACTCCTCGCTACTACCGAAAATATCCAAACATAAAAACACTTTATTAGACCCGCCCATTGAACCCAAGACCTCACGTTCGGCCATTAGACCAATGAAGCAATTACATATAGTAATTTAGAAATACCTGTACCTTTTTACTATTCACGCTAGTTGCATAGGGCTTCGGCGTAAATAAACATTTATGTACCAGTTACGCGTAACTCAGAAGTGAATGGGCAACCATTCTGCTACCGTTAAGTCTGATTAAAAAAATCGTACGGTATAGACAATGAAACAATAGTTCATATTGTTTATGGTCGTAGAATTACGAAATGTTTCGTATCTAACGGTCCAGTACCATAATACGAATATAAACCTTGTTTTTTGGTAATAAGATGGCGACTTCGCGAACTACAGCTGTTTTTTCCTATTTTAATAAATGCTAATTCATTTTATGTAAGTATGCTTTGCAATAAGGAATAGAATATCTCGCCTTTTTCTGTTATTGAGCACTAAATTATGCTTAGTTCATTTTAAGATTGAAAAATTAACCTATTTAATTATTTATTTATGACTTTGAAAGATTGAATGACAACATATTGAAGAAATGTTTATATTGACACTACGAAAATAATAGCGTCATATCGATTTTCGCACGAGACAGTCCTACTAGCAAAAAAATCCGCTTATCTCTACATAGTATAAAACAATGTCGCTTATGTCGTCGTCTGTCTGTTTATTTGTCCGCTAACAAAAACAGAAAATCACGCAACGGATTTTGATGAGGTTTGCACCAACGTTTAGAAAAAAAACACGGATGGTTTATAGATATAATAAAATCAAATTAAGCTGTTTTTGTAATTAGAAAAAAAAGAGTGGTTTACGTAGGCTAAACGTAACTTCACTCTTTTTACCATTACACTAATTTATAACCGTGCGAAGCCGGGGCGGATCGCTAGTCTATACTAATATTAGAAAGCGGAAGAGTATTTTTTTGTTTGTTTGTTTAAACGCGCCAATTGCTAGACCTACCAGTCGGATTTGAAAAAATCTTTTTTATTTGATAGCCAGGTTCGTGAGGAATAGTATAGGCTAGCTAACATTCGGTTACAGGTTACACCTTTCAGCTAGCCTTAAATATTTTTGATAAGTGAGTCGGAAGAAAGAGCGCTGCCGATCCTCTTCACCCGCGTGCGCTGGCGTAATGGTTAGTGATACGTAAATATAATGTTCTACAAAAATATCGGCCTTAATTACGTCTAAAAAAAGTCGCCAATGTCATAGGCGTGTCACCCATGTTGTCAATACAAGATCTATCAAAAAAAAAAACAATCAGCCCTAAGATATCGTGTTATTCTGTAATTGGGTTGTGGAAGTCAGATAGACAATCGGTCCTTATAATACCTATTAAGCTGGATCGGGTTAGACAAAGCGTGAGACGAGAAGCGTCATGTACGGAGAGGTATTTCTAAAGTTCTTCTCATTCATGAATAGAATGAAGAAGAATGCGTCTTCTCTAAATTCACGAGTAGCTCATCCATATTGTTGATTGAAGCTTCTTCTTATTTTAGGCGTTGTGTTCAACCACAACGTTTCCTAAATCAGTATTACGAGAATGTGAGCTCCCTAAATATAGATAGAAATAGACGAAACACCATTCCTGGATAAAGCCTTTTAAAGCTGTTGTGACGATACAGTCAAGGGCCAACGCGAGCTATTGTTTATAGTCGAACCAATGTAAAGTATGATACTAGACGTTTGAAAGTTCCGCATACTCTTCGCACAGAACAGTGATGTTCTATATAGTAGCCGACTGCCGAATAGTCGAGACAGCCGACGAATTAAAAACACAATAGAAGTTTGTTAATACTTAATCTCGCCTTATCCCAAGACGTAAGGTGATTAATATTTTACTGAAAACCAAATGAATTTACCTCTAAAATAGAATCACACTCGTCACACTTTTAAAAGAACAAAAATATTGTTAGGTGTAGGTACCACTAAACTAATCTTGCTTGAAAATATTTTATTCACACAGATCTCTGTACTTCAAAACAGAAATAACGATACTACTACCTACTTTCATAGTTACAAAAATTGTACAGACCAGCCAAAATTTATAAATAATTGCTTAATCTTATAAATTTAACCAAATTTCACGAATAATATATCATTATTAGGCTACTAAATTATGCCGAATACTAGTCTATCCCGTATCGTCAGCACATCTCTACACAGTGACACAAACATCGCGCATGCGCTCTCCGTCGCAACATTAGGTTTTCAAATGTCACGCTCTGCCATTTATAGGGTTTTGTAATTCGGCACACGAACTAGGAAGCATGGCGAGGTACGGTCCGTTGCATAATATTCAATATAATATAGGGACTAGATAATGTAATATGCTATTGAATTGATTATTGAGTCGATAAATAGTAATAGAAAACGCAGATCCGAGAATAACTCTGTGTATGTCTCACGCGTTGTAAAGTGTGTGATTCGTTAATTTAA
Source organism: Xylocampa areola (assembly GCA_935421205.1). Lineage (NCBI taxonomy): Eukaryota > Metazoa > Arthropoda > Insecta > Lepidoptera > Noctuidae > Xylocampa > Xylocampa areola. The sequence goes on along the minus strand of OW285200.1, from coordinate 21,412,077 downwards.
ATTGAGCATTATGTAATATAATTATTCTTCTTGTTAACAGTTGTTTTAAATATTAGTTAGTAGTGTCATTTCCATATATTTTAATCAATTAATTCTTAAGGAATATATATGTCGCAGATGGATTGTAAAATCAGCTGTTTTACAAAACTGCTAGCTGATTTACAAAACAGTACTGTTATGAAAAACAGCTGAACGACGTTTAGCGGTTTTACATAATTACTGAACTATAACACGCAGAATTGAATGAACGTTTTGCGTTTATCAATGCAGTGGGTCAACGATCAGAGATTATGTAAAACAGTGTGAAATGAACTGTCAGATTGTTGATTTTAGTTCGAAAGAATAATATAATTTAGAGATAGAATTTTGTCGCATATGGCTCTGTATGTCTTAACAATAATAACCTAACTTTATTTTACTTCTCAATAGAAAAAAGAAAGATGAAAATTTTAAATGACGTAAATACTAAACCACTATAATAGTCGACAATATATCGGGATCATGAAAGAAAATAAACGAAATTGATCCATGAGCCAGCGAAGCGAGCTCAGGAGTTTCGTGTATCCCGACACGGACAGGTTAGGTTCGAAGAGGATGACCGTCATCCTCTTCGTGTTTCGGTTATTTCTAACCTTACAGACACAAAAATAGGAGCCCCGCGACGTGGGGCTCCGTCGACCCAGCCACGGAAAGTCAAATCAAAATACAGTATCTTTACCCACAGTAGTTATGTCATTCTGTATTACGTCTAAAGCTGGGTAGCTGTTTTGTTAAACGTATCGCAATAGCAATCCAGCTGAACGTCGTTCAGCTGTTTTATAAAACAGTACTGTTTTATAAATCAGCTAGCAGTTTTGTAAAACAGCGGATTCTACAATCCATCTGCGACATATATATATATATATATAGTTTTATTCTTATGAAATCTTAAATAGCAAAGTTTAAGTTCCTTTATAAAAACAAAGATTCCTTTATAAAAGGAACTAAAGGGAGAGCATGGCGGACATATCGGTAACTAACTCAGATCGGATTTTATAGATGGCTATTTAGGTAGGGTTGCCATCCATCCTGGTTTCGCCGGATTTGTCCAAGTTTAGAGGGCATCCGGAAAGTGTATTACGTGTAAAATACAAGACTGCAAATTGTTTGTTATAACTTCATTACTATTTTTCTTTAGATTTTTACGAAAACAATAAATAAAAGTTTAATATATTTATTTAAGTAAAGTATAATTAAGTGTATTTAAAACTAACATTTATTTTACTGAGCAACTTTAAAAACATTGTTAATAATTGATATTTAAAGCTCCAAAATGTCCTGGTTGGCAGGTTTTAGAGATGGCAAGCTACATGGCGTGGCATGGAACGTCTATGAAGCCACGCTTCTGTGGAAAGTAGAACTAAGGTAAATCTAACTCAGTAATTGTACTCTCAAGTGTCAGAACTACCAACATACGGAAACAAAAAAATAGCCCCCCGGAAGCGCGTGCGTAATTAGCGGGCAGTCGAATCAGATGCGTTCCGTTTTACGTTGCGTAACCCGATTGTTATCTATTACGACATGAGAGATGAACGCTGTGTGAACTGGGATTGAGAAATATCGCTTCAATATGAACAGAAGCATTGCCATTGTTATGTGGACTGTACCTATTGTAATTTTTGGCGGTTTGAAAATGTTTATAGCAAATGAGTTCGCTCATGTCATCACGAATGTGGTGGGATTTAGATTGAGACGTTAAATACTTTTTGTTCTCCTAACGAGTTTTTATGTAAATGTATTCTTTGTGTTGATTTTGGTTTTGCCTGCCCTAGTTGTTCACAGTCGGAAAACATTTAATTTAACTGTAGTGACGTCAATTATGTTAAAAAAGCTAGTTATTTGACTAAGTAGTTCCGTTAGTACTGATCCTCGTGGCTATAGCTGCTTATCCCTCAAATCTTTTACAATATAAGGAAGTCGTGCGTTATCTAATAATTCATTCAGTCATTGCGTTTTACAATCAATTTATTGATTGCTTATTTTAAATTTACCGTGCGTTTTTTTTTAAATTGTCAGAGTTTAAACCGCTTGTAGGCCTTAAACTTGGTTTAACACCGTGTTTCCTCGTGATGGAGATGATGATTTCTAAAATTTCGTGGTGCGTGCCTTGCTTGGGTTCAAACCTGCTACCTTTGACTTGGTAGTTCAATGGTCATACCACACTTTTTCTACAAATACCGTCTGCTTTTTAAAATAATTCAAATATTCGTGATGTAATATACCCAAATTCGCATATTCTATATTTATGTGAAAGCGGACATTGAACTTAACAACAATTATGTATTTTTATATGAAAACGATTATCTAATCTTTATCAAGAACAGCCTTCCCAATGACCTATGTTACGTCACGTCGGATTACCATAACGGATGCGTTCAATACTACGTTAATTTATTCCTTTTTTTTCTTGTAGAAAATTATTTTATTGAATTTAAGTACCATGATATAATAATTTAAATATAATACCGATTACGGTGATTGATATTAATATTTGCACAAGTATACCTAACTGGCTAATTTGAGTATTATAATTTTCCCGATTTTGTCTATTTTCCGTGCAACTAACCCAGTTAGATTTTGAACACATTCTAAGTTCTTGTCTGTTGTCTTTACTGGTTGTATATTTTAGATATTTAATATTGGCAGACAAAAAAAAAACTTTACAGGAAAATTGCAAATCTATTGAAGGTTTTTTATTACCACCAAAAAATATCACACAATATTTATGTTTGTTAGTTTTTCTAAATAATTATCTCTTACGCTGAGGTGAGAGGGCGTCACTATCAAGTTTCTGTCCCCATTCGAAAAAATTGTAGATTAAGGGCTGTGTATCAGCACTGTTGTACCTACTGTTGTAAACCCACATTTCGCTGAAGCTGTTATTAAGTCCCAAATGGTGAGCATAATCCCAAAAATGAGAATTTCCTTACAAAGAAGCCATTTAACACTTTGTGCGACCACAGAATCGAACTTAGGACCTCATGCTCAGCAGTCACACTTGTGTCTAATAGACCAATGAAAGAAGCATTCTAGTCTTGTATAAAGTCTGAAATCAAATCGCATCGGGTAAGACGAGACTAAGGTTTAAACTCTGATACTAGGTTATTCATCGAATCATCATATCATACGATAAGAAGAATATCCAATTTTAAATAGATTGAAATATAAATTACATCACATAAACAATTAAATAAAACAATAAATAAACATCACTGTTAAGGTCAAGTCTTAAAATAAAGAACAGTGTAACCGTGTCAATGTCTGCCGGTCATAATGACGTTGTAATAGCTTATGCGTGCGCGCATCATTTGCGGCGAATGCACGCCAATTTGTTATCTAATGTGCTTTATCATTAGAGGATTTTAACACATTAAACGGGCACGGTTGTTTTTAAGATAATCTATTTTTATGTTTATGGTCGCTGATTCGTCGTGTTAGCCTTTACGTTCGAGTATGTTAATGTGTCTGCGAAATTATCCCTTGCAATATCTTTTTTATTCATCATTATCCCCCTGCCCTTATCCCAATCTAATTGGTGTCGGCGCAGCATGTCTACTTCTTCCATTACATCTCTGTCAGCCGTCATGTCGGTAGTCACTCCTTTTCTAACCATATCATCTTTCACACAATCCATCCATCGCTTCCTCGGTCTTCCTTTACTTATGTAGCCATCCAGATTTATACTTAAAACTTCCCTCGTCACATGATCCTCTTTCCTCCGCATCTCATGTCCATACTATGACAAACGATTTCCACATAGCTTCTCGGTGACCGGCGTAACATTCAGACTTCCTCTAGCATACTCATTTCTTATTCCATACATTCGCGCCACACTACATAGCCCTCTTAACATTCTCATCTCAGCTGCATACAATTACCTTTCGTATTCGAATTTAACAATCCTTTCCAGAATTCCACCAACTAAAACAAAGCAGTTTGGGCATTCAACTGAACAGACTAAGGAGTTTGAACTTCCACGGAACCACTTTCGAGGGTAAGTTAACTGATTAATTACAATAAAGATTCTGGGCAGAGTACCTAAGTCGTGCCGCCATATGTTATAAAACCATAAAAATAGATTTAAAACATAATTTAACATACGTGACTTTATTTGTATATTTTTTTTATTATATTATTTCTTACAAATTTCACGACTGCAAGATATTGCCAACGACTACGACTGTAAAAATCATAATTTTTAACAAAAAAAAGAACCGACTCCAAAAATCTTTCTGTTAAGTAAAATTGCACTAAAAAGTTGAAAATAATTGCATTATTTACTTACAAAAATTTATATAAAAAAAAAAAATTTTAGAGGATTCTGAATAAATCAATTTATTAGGACAATAATATACAATTATTATTTATTTTTGGAGTCGGTGCCAGACAAACTTTAAAAATATTAAGGAAGTTTCCTAAAATTTGCAAAGTATATTTAAAGATACATTAACCTTAATTATTTTTACGATAATGTATTATACCTAATTGAACCTATTTACAAATGAACACAACAACTGCCTAAAGCGAACGTAATACGCTACTTCATGAATGTACTTACATGTTTATTATCCTTTACTGGCACCGACTCCAAAAATAATAATAATTGTATATTATTGTCCTAATAAATTGATTTAATCAGAATCCTCTAAAATTAAAAAAATAATTACATAAATTGTAGTAAGTAAATAATGCAATTATTTTATAACTTTTTAGTGCAATTTTAAATAACAGAAAGATTTTTGGAGTCGGTTCTTTTTTTTTTTGTTAAAAATTATTTTATTTCTTAATTATTTGTGAATCTTGCGTACCATAACTGATTTATCGGAAGTGAATATGGGTAGACCTACTCAACGCGCTGTTCATATATATCTGTCGCAGATGGATTGTAGAATCTGCTGTTTTACAAAATCTCTAGCTGCTTTACAAAAAAATACTGTTTTATAAAACAGCTGAACAACTTTCAGCTGGATTGCCATTGCCATACGTTTAACAAAACTGCTACCCAGCTTTAGACGTAATGCAGAATGACATATCTACAGTGGGACAGGTTTGTTTATTGTATAGGTATATTAAATGGATAGTCACCATTCAAGTAAAAAAGCGATACTGTATTCTGATTTGACTTTCCGTGGCTGGGTCGACGGAGCCCCGCTTAGCGGGGCTCCTATTTTTGTGTCTGTAAGGTTAGAAATAACCGAAACACGAAGAGGATGACGGTTATCCTCTTCGAACCTAACCTGTCCGTGTCGGGATACACGAAACTCCCGAGCTCGCTTCGCTCGCTCAAGGATCAATTTAATTTATTTTCTTTCATAATCCCGATATATTGTCGACTATTATAGTAATTATTGTTCAACGGTTATTACTCACTTGCATTTTTCGGGATTGCCCGACTAGTTTCGAACTCGAACGGAGCCCTTAGTCATGAGCTGAGGCCGCGGCGACTATTATAGTGATTTAGTATTTACGTCATTAAAAATTTTCATATTGTTTTTGCTTTTGGCAAGTAAATAAAGTTAGGTTATTATTGTTAGGACATACAAGAGCCATAAGCGACAAAATTTCGAACTAAAATCAACAATCTGACAGTTCATTTCAAACTGTTTTACATAATCTCTGATCGTTGACCCGCTGCATTGATAAACGCAAAACGTTCATTCAATTCTGCGTGTTATAGTTCAGTAATCATGTAAAACCGCTAAACGTCGTTCAGCTGTTTTTCATAACAGTACTGTTTTGTAAATCAGCTAGCAGTTTTATAAAACAGCTTATTCTACAATCCATCTGCGACATATCCATATCAAAGTAGGAAATCTAGATCTGAGGCTATTTCAAAAGAGAGTAATAAACTGCGTAAAACAAGATGAAATTAATTTAAAAAAAAACTGACTAGCGTATGTTACTCACGGGACAGTATAAGGAGTCTAACGATACCCCATATATCGAAATCAGTTCAGGTATTTAGAAGTTATGGTGGAATAGGAAAGAAACTCACAAACATATTTACATACATACATACTTAGATACAGTCCGTTTTTTGGGCACTCGTGTAAAATAAAAAGATATGTTTGAGAATGCGGTCTTACACTAAAAAGTATTAAATAGCAAAAAAAATATGACGGATTTCCGATGCTTATCTTCCGGTTTCATCATCATCATCATCATCTGATGATGAAGCTGGAAAATAGTTAGTTCATTAGAACTATTCTAGAGACCGTAAACACCACCGGAAAGTCACAAGAAAGCAAAATACACCATTTCGTTTACTTCGACGACGTATTATTTTTCAGTTATTTTGATTTAAATACCAAACTACTAAACCAATTTTCATAAAATTTAAATGGGACCAATCTGAAAGTAAATAATTTTCCAAATCGGTTCATAAATGACGGAGTTCTGAGGTAACAAACATAAAAAAAAAAAAAAATACAACCGAATTGATAACCTCCTCCTTTTTGGAAGTCAGTTAATAAAAATAGGTACTTTGTCCAATAAATTGTTTCCCTACTGCATTCCTAGAACTTTAAATATGCGGTCAGTCCATAAGTTAAAGAATCCGAGCACCGACGTCATTCCCGTACAGTCATCGACACTAGGTAATGACAGTTAAAATTGCATCCGCCAACGTTTCCTAAGTCATCGTCTCTTGACGCCTTATATGGTTTTTATTCGCACCTGGTTCAATACTGAGGGTAATCACGCACATAAGTGTTAGTTTCTTTTCCTTTCTGTGAATAGAATCTGTTGTGATCGGCTAAGAATATTTTTTATTATTATTATGAAAACGTTGCCCCACACTAGAAATTTTTCTTGTAATGTGGGTGCGTTTACAGGTACATGCACATACTCTGTTATACAACCACACAGATGAGCATGTTTTAATTAATTTTAATATTAGGACAATCACCTTTTAAGAAGAAGATAGCTTCGATCAGGTTCACAAGTAAAATGTGTATTTATAAACAAAATTCCAAGCCGAGACGAACTCTGACAATGGAACGAACAAAAACGAGGAAGACGATACTTGACCTCTACATATAGCTGTTCCAATATCTCATGTAAATATAAACAGACAACACCAATACTAGAAGACACGCGTCCATACCGAAGGTCCCCCGTAAAGGAGAACAACGTGCTCTCCATACACTACGCAAAATGCAGATTATAACAAAGATCATTATGGCACGTCGTCGTGTACATGAGCTTCCACCGATAGTAAACATGCAGGTCTCAATGCGTAACAATACAAATATATGTCGGACAAACAGACAGGTTGTGATTGGTAGACACAATGACAGCGGAAAATGGAAAATTCCGTAGAGGTGAAAATGTAAAGTAACCGAAAACATACCTACTAGGTAGGGAAATGTATTCATACGAGACCAGTGTATGTTATTTATGCCACAGAATGTCGTCCACACATATTTCGATTCAATGTCAAAGTACTAATTTCAATTTGACCAATCTGAGTCTTGTCAAGTTATATCTAGGATTAATTTTTCGGTATCCACATTCGGATACCCAAGTTTCAATTAAGTGCAGCTGGCCTGACTGGAGCGAATGGAGCGAAAGGCGCTTATATTGTCCTCCACCTCCCATGGAGCTTCCCACCATACTTTCTACAAAAATAACCATAAAGTTTCATCCATGATAAAATTGATAAAGCATTTCGAGAAAGTCCTAATTTGCTAAATATACCGTCCTCGTGTTCTATATTACTTGCACGCAAAGCGGTGTTTTTTTGAGTGTGAATATTCCATCATGAGCATCCATGATCCGCCGGCGGTGCCAGCCTCCTACCGCCTAAAAACCATATGGTCCTAATTCTAACCTTTACCCAGGTGGCGAGTTACATGCACCACGGCATTCGAGGTGGCCTAGCATTTAGAATCACGACGACTCTCCAATAGCAACTTGTCATGCGCTTGCTACGCGTAAAAAGCACAACATTCAACGGTGGTAGAAAACATCAGTATACAACAAAGGATCTAGATTTACATTTAAACTCAACTACTAACAACAAGCTGGCAGTACTTTGTGCACCACCACAGATGCGCCTTGTTACCCACAGCACGATCTGTTATTTATTCATGCGCCCGCACATTTACATAACAATTTAGCGCATTACCTACGTCACTTGCACGACTTAAGGCAACATTCTTGACACACGTGACGAGGAAAACCTTTCAACGATATCTGTATAAAGATGTGCTCTTAACACCAGGAGGAATAATTGTTTGCACAATCGCGTTGTCCTGCAGAAAACGTTGAAATCGCAGGCTTTATTATCATGTATATGAGATTTTTGATAAACAAAGGACGACGAAAACTTGAGAAAAGATGAAAGAATAGGGCAAATGTATTCCCCGAATGGGTAGGCAGAAGTGTACACACAAGCAGTTACACACGAACATTTCTCAAATGCTACGTAACAGTTGGTGAACTTATTGCCAACAACGGGGCATAATTCCAAACTCCATGCTGTTACGAAAAATTTCTTAACAGGAAAACCCAACACTGCCCGGGAATTGAACTCAAGGCCCGCACAGGAGTAACACTTGCGACCACTACACCAATAAGGCAGTTTTAACACACACAACATCAAAACTAAGTTAGGAGAATCCAAATTTATTTGCAAATATCAAAAAAATTGTTCTATTGACACACAAAATTAGATATGAACACCTGGGGCCTAATTCTGCTAATTTACCAATGCTTCAGTTGAGTGTCGATAGTGTGTCGATGGAATGATTTTAGTTAGACCGGTGGTCTTATTAAGCTAGCAGACTACCAATTAACTAAAATCATTCCATCGACACACTATCGACACTCAACTGAAGCATTGGTAAATTAGCAGAATTAGGCTCCAGGATCCATAAACACAGTAGAACATTCGCAACACATACATAGCTTTCCCTTTGACAGTTCGACAATGTACTTTAAACTTTGACAACTAGATCAACGCAAATATTATTATGCTGTCAAAATGAAAGCATGATTACGAGTAAGAGTATGTAACGTAATAAGGCTGCAGGCTAGCCATAAATCGAGCAATACATTGCCTAACATGGATTGGAGAAAGTGCAGTTTTCTATTTATTAATGAGACCTAACTTTAACGTCTAATGGCACGACCGTGATATGATGACTAACAAGTGACGGAATTTTAAATACAGTTGGATCTACAACATTATAATATAAAGTCAAAGTCAAAGGTTTTTATTTCATGTAAACCATACAAAGGTCAACCAATTTATGAATAGTCAGAATTTAGGAGCACAGTTCCAAAAAAGTCGTTTCTTAAGGAGATGAACCGGCAAAAAAATCCATGGTTACTCTATTAAACTTTATATATTTTACAATTTCTGTAAATACAATTTTGGGCTGGATATCAGAACAACGTAATCTTGGATGTAGTCACTAATTTGAAAGATAATTAGATATGCCTTATTAAATTAATTGCGCATTTGACAAGTTTACGGCGTTCTCACATTTACAATATGTTGAAGCTAAAGAAGCTATAAAAACAATGCATAACATCCGTCAAATATTATTAATAAGTCTAACAAAGTTAAAAACAAAAACATTGCAAACATTGAAAGAGGTATGATAAACAAAAAACAAAGTTAAGATATCCTTAGATATAAAAATGTAGTATCATGCCTGTTCCCGGAGGGTTTGGGCAGAGGTGTTCACAGTTCACTGTTAGCCTACAAGTTCTCCAATGCCGTTACTAAAATGTCAAAATATTGGTGAGCTTGTTGTCATATTCGGAGCATTATTGCAGTCTCCGAGTAATAGGTTTATCTGAGAATTTCTTTAAAAATCCAATACATTGCCATACTCGGGAATCGAACTCGGGACGGATGTCATGGACAGCAGCCGCGTTGCGAAATAAAAATTATATTAAAACCACATTCATCACAAAAATAATAAGTCGTTTTTCAAAGAATTAATTTTGCTGTATGGATGTGTTATTATTTGTTTAATGCGAAAATATTCTAATGCCTTTAGACAATAGTCCTTTTAGTATTTTTTTAATGTCGATTGTTGAATTGTAGTCGTTATTTTTTCTTTTCGTTCTTTTGTTTTAGTGTAAATTTTCGTGTTTGTCACTTCCAATTCAAATGAATGGCAGTGGTGGTGCTGAGTGGTCATTAGCTTATGACATAACGGATAGCTGTGAGTACCACAGTAAGCCAAACCTTAACCGTTTTTAAGTGTTGCCACTCACTACTAATTTCCCCGGTATAGTATGAAAGAAAGAAATAAATATGCATTTATAGACACAAATCTCACATGCTAACACACGCAGACCAGGAATTAATTGTGTTAAAAAATTGTGCATCATCTTCTTCCGCCTATTTTTATATCCTTGGGGAAAAACTATGAAGAATAGGCACGTCGAAATTAATATCAAGATTGCCATTATTTCAGCTCGCTTCCCCATATCCCACCGGTAACTATCAGTGTTGCCAGCACACAATTTAACATTGCAATCAGAGCATCACAACGTGACTAAAAATGCGTGTAATCTCAAGTTTACTTAGTTGCGTAAATTACTTTACAATTTTATCTTTATCATCTATGTCGACGCCAAGAACAATCTCAAACCTTATTACTTTATACATAAGGCTATTGTTTTTCTAGCTTGGCGATTCTGTCTACGTTATTGGAAATTTTTGAGAATATATGAACTAAAGTTAAACATTTTTGTGGAAAAAGAATATAACTTTACTCCAGGCGCTCTGACTGCTAAGCCATCTCGACCTCTGCTCACAACCGCGAATTCTTCTTCCACATTTTAATATGTCTTTTGGTGACGTCATTGCTATCTATTCAGTTCCTATACAGGTGACCGAACCGACACGACTAACTTTGCAGTTAATACAATGTCGTTCAGATGCGATTACCTTATCAAATACAGACAATTGGGTGATATGGTTGTTAAGCGACAAAACCAATCAAATAAAAAAATACAGACAAGTATTCGAAAAGCATGCTTAGTAGACTCTAAAGTTATAAATTATTGTGGAAAAAGAATACGGTCGTTATTATGAACTACAATACCGCTCGTGACATTTCATACGGTATCCCCTCTATCCCAATACCGATAAAAATAAAACACAATAAATATTTATCTTGTAATAATTTTTACAATAGTTGTATAACAAATTATAATTGTTTGTAACTTTCTGCGAAGACATTTGAAACATTTTGATTGGATGTAGGAACGAATTCTACCTAAATTAATTAATTAGGTATCTTTTTCAACATAATTAGGAGATCTTTTTTACATAGCATCATAGCATCACGCCTGTATTCCCCGAAGGGGTAGGCAGAGGTGTACACAATTGTACACCCACATTTCACCAATGCTGTTATTAAGTCCCATGTAATAGGTGGTGAGCCTATTGCCATTAACCGGGCACAGTTCCAAACTCCGGGCTGCTACTGAGCATTTCCTAACAGAAAAACTCAATAACACTTTGCCCGACCCGGGGATCGAACCCGAGACCTCCTGTTCAGCAGTCGCGCTTGGGACCACTAGACCAACGAGGCAGTCAGCAGATCTTTTTTGTCTGTCTAAAAAGTTATTTACCTACTCTAATTATTTCGTAACTAATACGTTCACTGTTAGACATTCCATATTGCGGACGGCTACGATAATTAATTACCAGATTACTACATTTCATGGAATAACAAACGAAAACTTCAATCACAATTTCACCGTTTATTTTCATTTTACTCGAGGCATGCAAGGAAAAAGTGTGCTACAAGTCTGGGGTTGGTAGGCAAATCTGGGCCCCGGTAGCATTTACCTCCGTTGCACTGATCCCTCTCACGCGGCCCTTTCACACACCCCTCGCACATTACTCTCGCACTCATCTCTCACACACATCTCACGCACACATCTCTCAGTTCCGTGTTATTTATGTAAAAGCTTCGCTCTGTTGCAAAAATGCAGGCCATGGCCATGCCAGGGTAGGAAAATGAAGATTGGTGGATATTTCCTAACGCCCGCTTTGACTCCTAAAAAAGCCAACCCAAAACTGTTCCAATCTGCATGCACAGTCGGCAACATAATTAACTTGTCTAGGTAAGTATTTCTTTTGTTTTTACTTGTACTTAGTTTTAGTAAGTTTCGGTTTCGGTTTCGGCCTAAACTGAGAGCAAGGCCGAAAGATTGGTTTCGGTTCTGGCTGAAAAACCTGTTTCGGTCGGACACTACTTGTCTTCGAGCGATCCTCTGCTGGTTGTCTTACCGGTAGGTAAGTACCTATGCTATACAGGTAAGTCAATGACAGACTTATTGTGTGAGTCATTTTTATGCACGAGGTAAGTCAGATGAGTGATGACATGACTTCACATTTTGATTAGATTTATACCTAAATCAAAGACTACACTTAAGACTTGAACGCTTGACGTAAACACAGATAATAAGATACCTGAATACGTCTCTTGACTTTTGTACTCGGACGGAAATTATTAAATAATTATTTTGGAGATCAGTCAAACGGAGATAAATTTATTCGGTTCAGTGTAAACAACATATTTATGAAGAAATCAGGAGACGTCGGAATACCTCAGTAAGTAGAGCGCCTGGAGTATTTATACAGGATGCGCAGGTTCAGATCCTGCACGAGACAGGATTTTTCTTTCTACAAAAATCATTTATGTTTATTGGTATATATTATATCCTCATTTATTTCTGGTTAACAGAGAAATACTTAGTTTAAACTATTTAAAAGAGCAGAAAAATTTGTCATCCCTTGTAGCCCATACTTAATTTTAGAATCCATTCAAAATCTTAATTTCTCACAAGTATAAGCTAAACACAAATCACGCACAATGCGTTACGTAACCCCTCTGTTTTCAAGATACACTGCACAGACGAACATGTCGGTGACATCACCACTGATTCCATCTAGCACTGGGCTACATATGGCTCTACAGGTCGTAGCATTAATATTTATACATCGCACAGAACATGTAATAATCGATTAGAATAATAGTAATCATTAAGATTAGGTATCGATTTACATATTTGTGGTGGTTGATTAATTCAATTCCACCTAGTGTTGATTGTTGAGCATAAAACATGACATGGCTAATTGATTTGGGCGCAAAATGTAGATGATTAATTAGCTTTAACCCGCAGTTTCACCCGCAGAATCACAGATAAACAGGGATAAAAAAATATCCTACGTACTATTCAAAGACCTTAAGTACGAGAAATACGGGATCAAAATTCGTTCAATCGTTTTTGCTTGATTGATTTAAAAAACTCTCAAAAATTCGAATTCTTTATCATTCTAACACTAGGTATTAGGATAATTGTTATCATCTGATATCTATCTTTATATCGTAAACTAGCTAGGTTCTAACATTCTAAAGTAGGCTGGTACCAATACACAGGAGTCATCAAGCCAAGACAACTACTTATGGGCTACCTGAACCACTAGTCAACAAGTTTGTTTCTAACCACACGATGGACAGGAAATCGGTCGCGCATATTAGCAATTCAGCGCTACAATCCTTTTGTCTGACATGGGTCTGGTATTTTCCAAGATAAGATGTTCATGGTCACCCACTAATGATTCTAGATTTAAAATCATAATTTCTGGCTTTAACACGTAACTGTGCGCGAAGCAGATACAATTGTTGAGCAATCGCGGTACACCATATATGGAGCACTGCACAGGGAAAGGGTTAAGCTGTATTTGTTGTGTTGTCAATCAAAATCTGTAAGTTATTTATGTAATCTATGGCTTGTTCGTAGTCGAGTCAATGACAAGCAACTCTCTCCATTTTCTGTTCCGGCTGTTGGAAAATGGGAAGCTCTTCTGCGATTAGCAATTATTATAATTGTAGTAATGTTCTAATACTTAAATGGTGGACATCATAAAATAAGGAATTAACAATTGATAAGGGTGTTTATTTTGGCTTCCCATATTATCCAATTACTGTAACAGTTAACAGTAAATATTATTCGTTAAAAGGCAGTTATAAAAGGAACACGCTGTATACCGTGAAGTGTTATCGAATAAAAGACATGTTTCCAGTTCATTGGCCCGACAGTTTAGCTATTGTCTCACTACTAAGATATGGCTTTGAAGGAGAAACGCCTGAGTGAGATCTCCTCCGACATTTCTCCTTACAAAGTTGCAGCGGAACGTATCATCAAGAGACACATGTACTTACGTTTTATTTTAAACCTAGTGTTATGTAAACACACCTCTTTATGTTATTTGCTAGGCTTTTGTAGGCAACGATAGCCTAGAATGACAATTGGATTACGAAGTCAAGTCACAATTCGTACATAGCCCCCTAAACCACTTACTTTTCGCATGTACATATTCTAAATGACTACTTGCTTAAAATGGCGAAGGAAACCATCGCAAGGAAACAATCTAGGTGGTTTCAAATTCAAATTCAAATTCAAATCATTTATTCTGTAAATAGGTTTTTTGGAACTCTTTTACATGTCAAGTTAAAAACTAGAAGGCGCCGGCTTTTCCTGTCTGACTACCTCTGAGAAGAAAAGCCGAAACAAACTCAGAGGTCACAGTCTCTTTTAAAGTCCAGACATCAGAATATAAGGCTATGTGAGCGTAATCATGTAGGGCGTTTGTGTGTTAATCCCGAAGGTTACGATGTCTACTTAGTCTGTCAGAATACGACAGAGCACAATTCAGTAAACAAACCTCCCAGTTGCGTCTCGTCGTGCCAAGATCTTACCAAAGGAGTTTAAAACAATACGAGGACTTAACTAAATAACAATTTTCCTCATATTAATGCATATCGAGAACAATCTGACCCTATAAATAGTCATGCTATGCAAATTCTACGATACCATACTAAATTCTTCCACGACACATCATAAGTATAAAACTATGTACTATTTACATCTAAGCTCATTCAGATCGACATACAAGGACTTGATGGAAATACATCTAATAAGTATAAACAAAACGCGTGTGGAATTAACGAGAACTTTAGCAGAGCTATGCAAGGTCGCGGGGCGCAAGTAGTGGGACACCTAGCGACACCCACGTGGCGGACATCTTTGTGTACCTACTGCGTCACTAGCGAACCTTGGAATATGTAAAGGATAACTCCATAATTGTTTGCTTGATGTACTGGACAGGTTTATTGTGTGTTATGTATGTTGTTTCTGGTTACACAAGTTATGTAATGTTATACGTACATGTTAAAGTTATGCAAGTGCTAAAATTATAGTGAAATGCTCAAACTACAATTAAAAATGAGCTCAAGTAGACATTATGAATGTAAGTCTTTTTCCATAACTGTAATATTATTTGATTTCAATGAGGTTTCTTTTTTTCTTCTTCTGATCGTATGGTTGATGAAAAAACTATTGTCAGAGCCGCCCGTAGAGTACCTTTGATCTAGTACAGTATTATATTATGATCTGTGCTTTAAATGCCATTGCGAACATCTCTGACAAACAGTACTCGTTTCCTCACAACTTTTCCTTCGCCGTTTTATACAAGTTATATATATTTTTAAAGGTACATTATTATAAAACGTTGTCAGGCGTGGCTTGGGTAAGAGAATCTTGCGTTAGATAGGCCAACTTTCATACCCAAAAAGGATATGACCGTTGAACCGACAATTATCAATCCAACAATCTACTAGGCTGTCAGTGCTAATGAGGCAGTTCTTTGCAGTACTAAAATTTACTACAGAACAATATTATGCGCAGAAAGTTATTTAGGAACATAATTTGAGTAATCTCTTATCCTATCACAAATATCTTATCATTACTTTATGATAACAAAAAATACGAGACATCTGTACAACACACTCTTCTCATTTTATATCACAAAATAGTAAGTTCGACAGTTCAATGAAGCAGTGATTTTTTTTAAGCTTCCGGTTGCAGGATCGATCTCGTAAATAAGAACAAATTATACTTAATTAGATTAATCTTGCTTGTATTACCTAAGTAGATTGTTTATCAATTTATGAAGATATTAATATCAGTTTTTCTGAGCTTTGATAATTGTGTTGGTTATTATGTCACAGAATAAATAATAATAGTACAAAATACACCATAAGATAAAACACTTACCTTTGTATTAGGTACAAAAAATCATGTAAAAGACTAGTCACCAGTCGCCGGAAATCCTCGGTTATTAAAAGATACCATAGTTATGTAACAAAACAAAAAGAATAAAATTATGATACCTATTCAAATGTAGCCGGTTTTATTAGGTTTTAGTAGAAATTCTCGCCTTCCTCAAATAGCTTGCGTAGCTTTCTATCTACGGTTGACGCAATTTTTAAGTGTTTATGGCCTCCAGCGCGAGTCGTTTCACAATCCTTTAAATGGGTAGGTACTTACTCTCGGTTGCTTGCCCATTTCATACAATATAAATTTCTGTGTTTTTTAATACTCTTTTCAGGTCACACTTGACATATCTACTGTATCGTGGGTATGTTTACAGCCATATACATCACATGCATGTCACATCCCTATTCCTTAGAACCTAATAAACACAACTTCATTTTAAATGAGTACACCTAAATAATATAATAAGGATGGAAAATTAAAATTAACCATCTGCTTACAGAATACCGACAATCTTTCAGTCCACAGATGAGACGGAGACCTCTTTAATACATAAAAAGATAATCTACAAATACCTATCCGTTACTTTTTGTATTTAGAGCTTTATTGTATTTTACTAAATGCACTAAATTCATAAGAGCAGGACGCGATGACGTCTAATTCAAATTTAATCATGTCAACCTAAAATGTTCATACAATTTTCGTTTGACGTCTCCAATTGTAGTGGCTACCTAAAACTGTACTAAAAATGTTCGGAGATTTTAATTTGACGTGCCTAAATTGGAATTTGACATCCCTTCATTCGTCCCATCTTGCTCATAAAGTAATTGTTAGTAAAAGACAGGAATGTTCTAAATTTAGTTTAGTTCGCTACATTAGAATTAACGCCAATAACTGTACCCTCATATTTTGCTACTATGTGTTTCTGATGGAGGTACAGTTTTCCCTGAAACCATTCCCGGTAAACGTTTAACGTGGGATTTCTCTTAATAGGTTTCCGGCACAACGTCCACGTCGGATTTCCACGCTTAAACAAAAAGGTGTTGCATGTTATATTCCTGCACGGAGCAAATATTTGTGTGATCGACCGATAATTGTACAGTTTAATGTGATGATTATAATTATGCACCCACAATACAGGAAGAAAGATTTTTTTTTAAATTAAGTTAAATATACAAATTTAAACATTTCTTATTGTTACGTTTCGATTTTAACTTAGGCAAAAAATTATGGGAAAGATGATTTGCACCTCAGCCCAAACGGGTTTGCTTGGATCGCCCACCAAAGGGCTGCGTAGCGTTCGATGGGTTAAAAATAAATAAAGAAAGAATAGGATTCCAGCAATAATAATAAATATAAATAAATAATAAATATTCCACAACTATCACACAACGCCGTCTAGTCTCAAGCTAAGCAGAGCTTGTGTTATGAGTACTAGACAACTGATAAACATACTTATATGTTTCTAAATGCATACATGTTATAGATAAATTACACTCAGACACAGAACAAATGATCGTGCTCATCACACAAACATTTGTCCTGGGTGGGAATCGAACCCACGACCTCCGGCCTAGCAGTCAGGGCTACTAACCACTAGACCAACAGGACAGTCCGATCAGCAATGTGTACGTGATGGATAATCCACAATAAAAAAATGTACTTACGCGAACTTCTTTATTAATTTGTATGCAGTAGCGTCGAATCACATTATATCAGCAGGTATGTACCCGCCTTCAACCAGTTCATATTTGCCATTAAGGGCATTTTGACGTCATCAGATAAAAAGAGGTGTGCACTATGATAAGATAGAGTAGTGATTACATGATTACAATAGTTACTATCATTAAGTCAACACACGTGTACACAAAAGTGTTTTTAATACAATGTTTATGTTATTTGATTGCGGCTTAAAAACGAATCCGTAGCCATTGATTTATATATCAATGCCCGTAGCCCGTAAATAAGTACTCCAACAGTTTCGATAAATCTAAGCTATCGTTAACCTCCACTCGCTAAGACGAACTTTTTTTTTAAGAGTTCAAACCTTTATAAAAAATCACAATAAACTGCCTCGTTGGTCTAGTGGTCCCAAGGGCGACAGCTGAGCAGGAGGTCTCGGGTTCGATTCCAGAAATTGAAATGAAAATCTCAGTAGCAACCCGGAGGTTGGAATTGTGCCCGGTAGATGATAATAGGCTGACCACCTATTACAGGGGACTTAATACAGCATTGGTGAAATGTGGGTGTACAACTGTGTACACCTCTGCCTACCCCTTCGGGGAATACAGGCGTGTTGCTATGTTATGTTATTACAATAAATACTTTATTTTTCTATTAAGTACAATAAATTTCCACAACACAAGCAGGAGGGCAGGGCCTCCCCTCCCCTGCCTGGTTTTTCGTATCGAGGTTCCATAGCTCTATGTAAATTACAACTACTTTTTTTAGTTAATAAAATGAACCTTTAAATAGAGCGGAAAAGCTGTCATTGTCTAATTACTAAGTTTATTTATTCCTCAGCAAAATTACATACATCCTCAGATTTTAGACCCCATCAGGGTAACCTAAGTCCGAACGACACTAAACGATGTCAACACGGAGGATGTGGTGTTACGACGCCGGAGGCGAAGCATGTAGCAATTAGGTACATTAATTGCAATTCTAAATGACCAAGAAAACTGAAGGCTAAGTGAGATATAAGTATAAAAATATTTACTATGAAATGATATTTCAATATAAAGTAATATTGCGTATAACGACCGATGGGCGATAGACACTAGGGGGACTCTATTGCCGTACGGTCGTTCTAATTACAAATCAAGCAAGGTATGTCTGTAATCATAGCTTTTCCTATTTTTTCATCAATAAGTAAAACTTTTAACTATCAGAATATCTTAGGTTTTCGCGATCAGTACACATTATAATAAAACCAATAATACACGCGATTAAACCGGTTAAAAGTTGTTTTATCAGAATGTACCTACTACCAAAACACAACAATTGACAGCGCGGTTGGCACAGTGGTCGAGAGACCGACTGCTGCGCTGCGTGTCGCAGGTTCGATTCCTGCACCGAGCAAATATTGTACGATCTATAGATGATTGCTCCGGGTCTGGGTGTTTGTTTTCTTGTGAGATTATAAGTCTGTAAACGCACCCACGATACAGGAAGAAATTCCTAGTGTGGGGCAACGTTTTAAAAAAAAAAAAACTAATTCAAAACTGATTCGATAGAAAACCTGTGGTACGGACCTCGTTTACTGATAAATGAAAATATTTTCTATTGATTAACAAGTACCTTGACAATCGCAACTCAAAGTTTCTTTCTAATACATCATCATCCCCCTGCCCATAACTCAATTTATTTGGGGTCGGCGTAACATGATTTCTTCTTCCACTTTCTAATTGTTTTTTAAATTGCTGCAACCCCCATTTCCCAATGATGCTGTTGTTTGTGGTAGCTACCACCGATACGGCCTCCTTCTATCTAGCTATGTCACACCAAATGTTATCCATGCGCCAGGTTCTCATGTTATCCTACTATCACACTCCACTAACAGGGCCAAATTCTTTCTAATACATATTCTTAATAATACATTACTGACTCTACAGTCATTTTAGCGTTGAAGTTTAGTAGTTTTAATGCAATTTAGTGCATAAAAACAAGTTATCTATGAAATTAAAATAATTAGTTTACAAACCTCTTCTCGATGCCTCCTTTTCGACCACAAAACACACACCCAAGCCAGCACTTTAACACACACTTTAGTTCAGTTAAACTTGCTATAAACTTAAGTTACCAGCTCCAAGACAGTCAGGCACACGACTGACAGCCCACAATATCTACGTGATCTATACCACAACGCAATTGTACGCATAATGTAAATGTTATACATACCTAATGTAAATGATATACATGGCTAAGTATTACAATATTACGTGGGTTATGTGGAGGTACGCATTATATTAGCTATTGTTAAGCTCTGTCCGATACTTACATTTGGTTAATGTTACTGCTTGAAATGTAAATTAAGACATCTGTCATCAATCGAAAATGTAGGTACTGATGATAAGTATTTTTGGAACGAAGTTCCTTATCGCGCGTTGCGAAAGGGGGCTAGACGGAAAAAATTAAGACGAAAAGTTGTAACGACACTTTTTGCTATAGTAAGCTATTGTAAGCCGTGCGGCGTGCGCATGTTTCTCTGTCTGTCTCTCTCTCTCTCTATTATAGAAAGCAAGCCAGATATATATATATATTTTTTTTATTTTTTTTTTCTCTTTAACTTCTATGGAACCAGGTGTCCCTTGACACCTCTCAAGTTTTTTATTTATTTGTAAAGTACACAAAATTTCGAGCTTTTCGGTTGATAAAATACTTAATTATTGTTTCGGATTCTTCGGGATTGCCCGACTAGTTTCGAACTCGAAGCCCTTATTCATGAGCTGACCCGGCGGCGATGTCGCGAGTCAAACTAAAAGTTTCCGAAAAGCTCCGTTCGACTTCAAAACTAGTCGGGCAATCCCGAAGAATGCGCGTGAGTAATAACCGTTAAACAATAATTAGAATACTTACAGTCTTATGACTGAATTCACAATTTATGACACTTTTATTCATTTAATTTTTATCTACCTACTCGAACGTTATGTTTTTTGAGTCAGAGATGCCATGACGGTTAGGTTCAAGTCATAGTAACCCTATTACCAAGCTTATTAATTACTTTTCTCATTTATGTGGTAACTACACACTAACTAAAGTTATATTTTTTTTCGAAAAGGAATACGGTCGTGAGTAGGATTCGAACCTGCGCCTCCCGGATAAATACAACTACCCGGACAAACTAACTACTAGAAAAAATATTAAATAAGTTAGTATAAAAGCACTGCTAATTTCAAAATAACATTTCTTCCAGCTTGTGCTTTTTAAAATAAAACAAGCATTTGTATGCTTGTTATACTTTTCCCACAATATCCTAATGGGTGAATAAAATAGCGACATACCTTAAAAACCTATAGGTATAATTCCACTAATTAAAATGATAGAGATGATTCAATCTATTATTTAAATGTACACAACATCAATTAACATACTATGTCACATATAATTGTACGTTACGAATCTATAAACACGAAACCAAATCACACTTGACCGCTTTTTTCTCAGCGTAGGTTGGATAGCAAATTATCATGGTTCAAGTCTGCTTCGAAACCATTGTCTATGCTATGTGTCATAAAACGATGATTATAGTTTGTGCTGGCAACATTATATTGTAATTGAATTAATTATAAAACAGGTTATGCGTTTGTGTAGGGTAGACTAGGTCAATTTTAAGATTGAAATTGAAACAATGAGAATAGTTACTTGATGTAAAATGGTCCATAAAACTATTTGGCTCAAGTATTACTCAACTTATTCTATGGAAAATGGTAGAAGAAAGAGTTATTTATTAACATAACAAAGCATCACGCTTGTATTCCCCGAACGGATTAACTGTAGGTACTATTCTACACCAACATTTCCTATAGTAATGTGAGCCTATTGCTATCTACCGGGCACAATTCGTAATATAAGAATGAGCCATGAGCCGGTAATCGAACTCACACTCGGCAGCCGTGGTAGCGGACATTAGACCAATGCGGCAGAAAGTTATTTATAACATACTTTTGCATTCATATAAATATTTATAAAATATACTGAACTAGCAAACCCGATCAATTTTATCTTTGAATCCTTCTTCTCGCTGTAGAAGTTGTGCTGACTGGAACTGTGAGCATTATTCTAATCGTGACCTAACATTATTGTAATCGTAACCTAACATTTGGATATTAGCTTCTTCTTGCAAATAATTTTCAAAAATCTACCTAAATGTTGTTCGGGTCATCGATAGACTTCAATGAATTGGATTTTGAGGATTTTAAGTGCTGGAAAACTAAAATCTAAATAAATACTGCTACACTCGTACGGAAATAAATACGGACAATTTTAACAACTTGAATAACTTTCTTGCGAGGGCTGTACGTCGGCTACCGCCGACAGCCTCACCAGGCTGTCGGCGGACTTCGCCGACGCCTATTGCACCACTGCCACTGAGGCGAATTGCTGTAAGCTTACAGAGGCGTCACAATAGATCTTTTCAGATTTCAGTAACTGAGGGGTCTACAGCCGCTCCCTCTACTCTCAAATATATAATGAAATTTTACCTTCAAAGAACCCACTTCGCACTGCAACATTTTTCACAAAAATATTTAAAAGTAAACTCAAAAATCCACTGTTTCACAAAACGCACTATAAACAACTAAAACATATAAATTTTAGAAGAAATGTTACCAGATAACAAGAGATATTATATCGTTGTCAGAATAACACTTACGAAACCTGTACACGATCCCAATGTCATTGCTTTAGAGATAAAATAAGATGATAATATGTAATCATCGCAAAACCCCGGCTTTACAAGACCTGGGTTTTTTTAGTTCCACAAATATTATGATTAGGGAACTACCAAAGTTTTCGATTCGTCACGAGTTCATATCAGGAAATCCAAAAAAAATATCTTTGTAATGAAACGAGCGATTTCGAAATCTCTTTCGAAATTTTTCGAATGATCAAACTTATTGACACTAGGACACAAAATACTCTGTTGCATGCTATGACTTTTCATAACTTTGACTTTTTAAAGAAATCAGGGTGAACCAGCATTACAAGAAATCCAAAAATCTTAGAAGGAAACTGCATAAAAAACCACAGTAAAATTAGGTTAAATTACATGTAAATTCTGATAAAAGAATATCCGAACTTCATTATGTAAACTTTCACATCAAAGCTTCGAGCTATTTACTAGTCCACCATCACTTACCTTCCGTCTACGGTAACCGTAGAGTGTGGTACTACCATTATCTACTAAACGGAAACGCTTCGTAAGTGCAGTGAGAGGATTGGTAAAAGTAGGAACTGGTGTAATTAGCGGTGTGACACCAGGAATTATCCTAATATAGGCGGAACATGTCAACTTGACTGACGGTAGTGGCTGGTGACGGATCGGCGAGTGTTGCATGTTGTTGGGTGCATATCCACACGGTAGGGAAAAAAAGAAAGAAGAAGTAAGAAAATAACTTTATATAACGAATTAGATAGGTGTAATAAAATATTTTGAACGTAAAAGGCATCAAACGGCTCGCGCTACTTACATGTAGGTACCTATCTACCGTTTCAACGAGTCCCCAGATATCCAGAATTTTGTGGGCAAACGTATTGTGATTCTAATTCACACAACATATTAAACGCTCCCAAATATCAATGACAAGCTACAGTCCTTCTCAATAACCAACAGCTCGACTGTCCACGTATAAATACTTAAATTTCTTAATACTTTATTTTATACGTGGTCGTTCCCGGTGTCTCAAAGGAATTTAACGGCAAATAAGGAATTTTATCGATTGGACAGACGATAGAATCCAACAGAATACTTAACAAAACAGATAAAATCTTACCGACTTACCGCTATCACTAATCCGCGTGCTAACGCTCACACAAAGATAATTAACGTTAGGTCTTCTACGAGTCCTGCAGATCGATCATGTAAGTACATTTTGGTAATTTTGGTGATAAGTTTAACATGAGCAAACGTCAAAAAAGCAAAATTCTTCCATTTCAATAATCTGTGAACTACAAAACTTCAGGAACGGGCCATCTAAAGATCTAGCATCGTCGTAATTATAGCACTGTTCCAACAGCATTTATTATGAAATCATAGGCGTTGAATTCCATTTCCTACACAAGAAAATTTACTGACTTAATTACATGTATGATCATAATATTTTACGTAACTGCATAAGACATTACTCTATATAACTGCAGAGTAAGCATTAAACCAGCAGTAAAAGGAGTCCGAACTGACATAACATACTATCTGCACATCTTAGACATCGCAGCACTATCAGTCATCTCGTCACATGGTCATAACTTGCGGGTCTACAAGATGTAATCTACGACTAGGTAATGAAACAGTAAAGCTGTCCTATGAGGAAGAGAATGTCTGAACTAATATTATTTATTTTATGAGACTGTTGGCGTAAGTGGTGCAGCTTGGACTTCCACTGCTGATCAAGACTCTCGTAGTAAAAGATATTGCAATTATAGAAAGGCTTTTGAACTGTCTCTATCGGCTACATTCACGACTAGGAGAATGCTGCTCTTCTTGAACCGTTATAGAGATACCTACTTAAAAAACTGCAACCTATACCTATAAATTTCTTATTACTGCATTCCTATAGAAATAAACACCTCGTAAACAACAGCCAGATACTTTGTACGCAACAATACATAACTTACTCTGAAGCACATACACACTTATAAACAAACACAAACGAGCCACTTAAACAACCAAGCGACACCTATTTAACAACCACACTCGGCTCATAGACACGTTACAGCAAATCCAGAGGACTTATCAATTGGACGGAGTTAAATAAAAAGGAATCAATCCGGAAAATCACATAAAAGAAATGAGACGTGTTAAAAAGTGGCATAGCAAAGCGAGCAATGGCTATGGTCTGCAGAAGAAATAGTACCGTTCGCACCCTCCGAATTTTGTGAGAAGATTATTATACTTGGGCAGACACTTCACTATCTCGCACCATAGTAACAACACCGCTGTAGGTGACCATCTCATGTCTTGACCATTACAACCTCTAATACTTTACTAAATAAAGTTACTTGTTGTAGGCGGTGGTGAGCAGAGGTCGAGATGGCTTAGTGGTCAGAGCGCCTGGAGTATTTATCCGGGAGGCGCAGGTTCGAATCATGTTCGCGACCGTATTCTTTTTCCATTCAATATTGTAACTTTCGAGTTCGCTAAGCATGCGTTAATGCTTTTCAAAGATTTATATTGAATTACTTTACAAAATATTGGTGTGTTGGATCCTTTTCGTTCAACTACGTCCAATTACAATGGAACCTGCCCGCTGGGCGACACACTTCCAGTCGCCATGCAAATCCCGCGACGCTGCCTGCATTCCAAGCACTGCAGTGTAACGGCATATGCGCAATTACCGAAGGACCAGTTTCGAAATATCATTGCAGTTAGTGTGTTACGAGTAAATATTAAATTATTTGGAGTGTAATGTCGACGTATAGGGAATTCCTATGAGCAATGGTAGTAAGAATACGGTCGTGAGCAGGATTCGAATCTGTATAGGGACTGAATAGATAGCAATGACGTCGGCAAAAGACGTGTTAAATTATGGATGAAGAATTCGCGGTGGTGAGCAGAGGTCGAGATGGCTTAGTGTCAGAGCGCCTGGAGTATTTATCCGGGAGGCGCAGGTTCAAATCCTGCTCACGACCGTATTCTTTTTCCATTTAATATTATAACTTTTGAAAAATTGTTTTTTAACTACATCAGAGGCATACCTAAACCTTATACATTTGATCCTTCGAACCGTGTGACCCTAGTTCTTCTAGTAAGTAGAACACAAAAATCTCTTCTGGCGATGTGCAATATCTTCAATGCCCGGACATTGCAAACTCTCTATGGACGGAGCGCATAATGACAACAATATTTTGAATCTGGTCCTCATGTATTATGTCCCTAAATTGTAATGTGTTTAATATGTGCATATGTTTAAAATGCACGTGTGTCGAATATGTTTATTGTATGTGTGTCAGTTATTTAAATAGCCATGTCACAAGTCTAGCGTCTAGGTCTGGTAGGGCTGGGCTAGATCCGGTAAACTGAACACCTGCGGAGGTTTAATGTTTTAATTAAATTTGTTGATTGTTTCCACAGACTATTGATTATGGTTTGATTGAATTAAGTTTGTAAATTCCTTATCTGTAACGGGTAACTTTAAAGTCTGGAAAACTAATTTTAAAACTATGATTCTTTCAAATGCTTTTTATTTATCTTTACTTTCTTTTCAAGGTACCTCTGACTTTTGAGCCGCGTCTTCCTCCTGCGTAGATAAGCAAAGATACCATTACAACCATAGAAGGAAAACGAGATAAGTAGTGTCAATTTATTTTCATATCAATCGCCATCTTTTATCAATGTCTAAGTTAATTACGTTGCAAACCAGCGTCTATTGATAAATACCTCGTAATCGTCGGCATCAATGAACTAACGAACGTAGAACATAAAATATTCCAATTAGCTACGGTGAAAGGCACCATTAATCAATTGACTCTGACTATCGCAGTAGATACATTGATATATGCCTAAGTTAACGGATATTGCGGCCAAACCTTTGAAGAAAAAATAAACCCTGCCCCTGAACCCTGTCTAACTTCAACTGTTTCAAGATCATATAAACCGTTTTCAAATTTCGAACGATGGCTTAATTACAATAAAACTATTGACAGCTCCAAATACTTAGTCCATACTATGTACGTTTAAATGTAACCTTGATTATGTGTGTCCTCGTAATTGAATTGATAAGGACTGATGGATGGCTTCAGCAGTCAGTCCTCCTCACACATTGGTTTACTCGAGTGACGGCTAGCGATGCAAATGAACGCGATTAGTGAACAGTTAACTGTAACTTAACAGCGACCTTGGTAGTGTGTGGTGTATATTTGAAAAATGGAGGTGACATCGTGAAGATATTATATACCTTGTTGATATTTTGGTCACAATTAGTTTGAAGATCTTCAACAGACCCAACAGAGCAAAAAACGGTGTTCCTTTTAATGAATATATTAACTACAATTTATCAGCAATTTAGGTATATTTTTGAGAATGATCGCATTACCTTTGTACAATATATAACATCTACGTCAACAAAAGTAGGTAACCTCTTACGCAGTGTACAAGAACCTTATTTGTACAGACATTACATTTGAATGTAAGCAGATATCTATTGTATTTCCTACCCAAAAACAACGCCCGAATGAAAGTTGTACCAACTCAAAATCTGTCTCATATAGTGTACTTAAAGCTACCACATCCAATGTCTAGCGCATGAATGGACGGAAAGGCGCACGTCCCTGCGCGCGAGCTTCCGCGTCGACGCACGCGCCACTTCCCATAAAGAGAAGCGCGGAAGTCGTTCCACTGATGGATGGCGAGTGGTGTGCTCCCCTTACTGACAAGTACTTAGGAGAAAGGGAGGCGATCCTTTTAGACGAACTTTTTGTTGGTGGGTTCCATATTTATGGTGAACGGAACGTGGTCCTTTCATACGAAGCCTTTATGGGTACGCGAAGATTCGTTCGTCGATTTTGTGCAATATAGCTTACAAGAATATTGAAGTTGCTCTACGATGAATAGATAAACAACCTATTGAACAACAGGAACACCTATATTGTTAAATAGGTATGACAGTATAAATACTTAGTAGAATGGGGCTTGGTGCTTTTAAGCG
The DNA here is from genome assembly GCA_935421205.1 of Xylocampa areola. Classification (NCBI taxonomy): domain Eukaryota; kingdom Metazoa; phylum Arthropoda; class Insecta; order Lepidoptera; family Noctuidae; genus Xylocampa; species Xylocampa areola. Next base: position 21,384,577 of record OW285200.1, on the reverse strand, counting down.
AATGACAGAGGTTTATGTAAACAGTGGAAACCAGGTAGAAACACGTTAGTTTAGTCTGCTTAAAAAGATTCGATCCTGCTCCTCCCGGATAGATACTCCAGGCGCTCTGACCACTACGCCATCTCGACCTCATCATCATGACCGTATTCTTTTTCCATTTAGGGCCGATTTTTCAATCCTCAGATAAACAGACAGATAGGGTTTATTCGATAGATAGCAAAAAAGTCAGTTGTTCAATGGTCAAATAGGCTTTATTCGTCGAATAATTCACTTATCTGAGGAATAAATATATCTGACTCTTTGACGGCCAGATAACCGCTTATTCCTTAGATAACCGACGTTGATATTACTAGTTTGAGGTTAGTTTTCGATACTGTACTTTAATTCAAATGGATATTTTCGATAGTATTGACGACATGGCAATTGAGGAAGAAGCCATTATAAATTTATATGAAAAGAAAGAATCGTAAGACCGAGGGTCGATAACTTTAACGTGTGTGATTTATTTTTGTTTTATTATTCATTAAAATAAAAATTATACTTGATAATAAAAAGGCTTTGTCAAAAATATTTGTCTATTATTATTATTTTTTGCAAATTTACTTGAGATAGGTAATGAGCTGCAGCATTCTAATTACACGAAAAACACCACACACCCAAACTAACAACCTCGTAACGTAATAAAAGCAAAATAAACTCAGAAAATAAAAGTAACACGCTGACGCTTATTTGTTTGACATTGACACCAAACAAAGAAATAGTCCGTCCCGTTCTAACATTCGTCTATTCTGTATATTTGTTTCACCACCCTGAAGTTAGCGTTTTCACAGATGTGTTATTCGGGCAGATAGTTATTCATAGGTTAAATATGTATTGAAAAATTGACAACCACTTATCAGACGAATAAAGAGACTAATAACTTTATTCTTTAGGTAGCTATTGGTACTTTTATCCGAGGATTGAAAAATCGGCCCTTAATATTATAACTTTAAGAGTTCGCTAAGCAAGCGTTAATGCGTTTCAAAGATTTATCTTTAATTGCTTAGAAAGATTTGAGATTTATTGTAATAAGCATTGGACAATTTCTAATACTTAGTTCTAATAACAATACGGTCTACAGATAAATCTTCAAACGCGTTAACGCATGCATGGCGAACTCTAAAGTTATAAAATTTGGGAACGAAAAATACGGTCGTGAGCAGGATTCGCGCCTGCGCCTCCCGAACAAATACTCCAGGCGCACTGACCACAAAAAAATATAACTTTAACGATACGTTCTAATAACCAAACCACAAATTTCAATATTTAGAAATAGGTATATTAAATGGTCCAGATCGCGTTATATTAGTATAAAAAGGCTTCTACGGTACCTTTTTGATTCCCGACGTTTCGACCGAATTGCACCGGCCGTGGTCACTGATTGCTGGCAGCGACAGAACATCATCTTCGTGTCGTGAGGGATTTTCCATCCACCCTCACTTGTTCTTCATTAACGTCGGTACTTCGACACACAACGCTAACGACGTCTTCACACTGGCGCACTACGGTGTTACAGCGCTGGTTACATTTACTTAAAGACCGGATTCCACGGTGTTGACAATTTGAATCCGTTCATCCCGATTGAAATTGTTGTGTTTCTTAATTTCAATCGCTTTACCTACCATTGGTGGATAATAGTGACGATAAGTGGGGAGGATTTTTGGATCTTGTAATCCTATCCAATGATTGGAACCGGGCTCCAGTAAATGCTTTGCTATCGCAGACTTTTGTTTGGCGGTTTTTGACAGCTGAAATATGTTCCTTGACCCTTTCAGCTATCGTTCTCTTGGTCTGTCCAATGTAGTAACTACCGCAGCTGCAGTCAGTCTTGTAGACGCCAGGTGTCTGTAGAAGAATAACATCCTTTGGTCTGCACAGATATTTCCCTACTTTAGAATGCGGCCTATATGCGGTCTTTATGGCGTATTTCTGTAATACCGTGCCAACTTTGTCCGTTACTCCTTTTACCTAAGGTATAAAAGCCGGCAGTCGGTTGACCTCAGGTTGTTTTTCCTTCTTTTTCGGAAGTTTCGGGTCCCCGTTGTATCGGTTTTTCCTCAGCACCTCCTGAACATGAGTGAGTTCTCTTTCTAAATGTTCAGGATCACATAGGTGATAAGCTCTATTTGCTAGAGAGGTCACAACAGATTGCAGATGCCGCGGATGGTGATGCGACTGAACTAGACCCGATTTAATATTTTTCTAAAATGCATACAAATCGCGAAAGCTTAAAATTAAGAAAATACAAACGCAAACTTCAATTAAGCAGATCCTTCATCCTAAGGTTATGGCGAACCTTTTAAACGACTGACATATTGAGAAGCAGTAACTTCAAGACCCTCCTTCAAGATAAATAGAGCGTAAAGCTAAAGATAGTTATGCAACATGACATGACGTCTACCTATTATCATAGTCTCGTTATATCCGACGCAGCGAGACAAAGCAACATGTCACATATGACGGTAAGTTGGTACTTTCGATTTCGGATCGTGGCCGTCCAGTGAAAGTGGACAGGTGCTGTTGACCTTTGGCAAGCATGTAACTCATTGATGACCGATCGACTTGCGACACTACCGCAGATATGAAGTAGAAATACAGAAGACCCAGTCACCTCCTTACCAGTCAGTTACCTAAGTACTTTCTGCAAAACATATCAGATCTTAGCATCGAAACGTAGGTTTAGACCAGCGAGCATCTAACCACTCTTTGGTTTAGACAGCGGAGTACTGTCGAGAATATAATAATCCATATTTCACCAATGTAGTTATTAAGTATAGGTTTATGTAATGTTTGGTGTGGTGAGCAAAATGCCTACTACCTACTGAAAATGATCTAACAGAAAAACTCAATAACATTGCCCGATCCAGACTTATACAATTTGACGACCCTTCAACGACAAGACTTTCCGGAAAAAAATCACGACAAAGATAATATGCAGATTGTAGATTTATATTGTAATTTCTTCGTAAACAATTAATGTTCTAGGGAGGGCCAGGCCCACTTGAATTTGCTACACCAATGCCTGGACCTGGAATCGAACTTAGAACCCTCCACTCTTTTTACACCAACAGTTGGCGGAGAGGATTGAATGGAACGATAAAAACTCGGCTCGAAAGCCCAACCGAACTGGGAAAGTACCAAGGCCGTAGCCAGAAATTATTTCGGTGGGGGGGTCTACCCTCAGGAATTATTATAAATATTTCGGGGATAGCAGGGGGGTTCTACGCTTTTTTATAAATATTATAACAAACTTAAATTTATTTTTTTAGTTTGAAATCATAGTCAAATAAAACACTCCTCTTTTGTAGTGTTATACAAAACGGTGAGCAAAGTTGCCAGTGCACATTGAAGGAATTTTATGTCGGCAAAAAAAATCCTTCAATGTCCTTCCTTCAATTTTTATCCTCTATATTACCGGCGCAGTGATTCCTCTTTCAGGCTCGCCGGTTAACAACCAGCGAGTGTAACTCCTGGTGTTACTATCAGGCGGGCTGTACGCCTGTTTACCGCCTTAATATTAAATAAAAAACTTCCGATGAGTCCTTATCATGAGCTGATCACAGTAGGCCTTCTAATTATTCTTATTTAGTGACAATGCACAGCCCTGCGATTGTTGTGAAGCAATATACGACCGACTATGGAAGCTGCGATGAATGGGTCGTTCCATTGAATAAATAATTATAGGGTTGCTTTGTAAATATTTCGCAGACTTGCAGACTTTCTTAAATTGCGAGATTCCGCCACCGACTGATGCTCAGAGTATGTATGTACATCGTATGATGAACCACATAAGTTTAAACCGTATATCGTTCACAACCTGTCGAAGAAATCAGAAGAAATGAGTAATCAAGTTGTGAATAGGAATAATTTGCAAGGAAATTTATTGAGTTCATTCATCGATTATAGTTTTTTAGATCATATTTTTCTTTCCACAAATATGTATAACTTTCTTAGTATTCAATTTATTGAAGTTTTGATAGTTTAAAACATCCGTTTTTGTTCTGTGAACGTCACAATATGGCGATGGTCATCTCTTTTCTTACCGTGTAATCATCATCCCCCGCCCTTATCCCAATTTAATTGGGGTTGGGGCAGCACGTATTCTTTTTCCACATTCTAATTGTTTTTGAAATTGTATACTGCTAAAGTTTTGGATATGCTTACCGTGTATCCTGTCCTAATATCCTTTCGCACACTTGTAGATTTCTAGACGTTTACTGGCGCCTTTTCTCCATGGGGGTAGGCAGAAAGAAATACAGAAAACCAGCTGCAACAATCCTTATTTCCCCTTTAATCCCCTTTTGCTTCGTCCATATTCATATAATAAGGTGATACATATACGAGACCCGGTTGCGAGTACTACACACCGGCTATATATTTTAAACTAACTGTGCCCGCGACTCCGTCCGCGTGGATGTCGTAAATCAGAAAGAAAGAAGAAAGAAAATATTTATTCTGGGCTCTTGCAGGTTATACATGACCGACAAAGAACAAATAAAAAATAAAAAAAAAACCTGCACGAGACCAAAAAAGGCTCCTATCTCAGCATAAGCTGCTCCACCAAAATGTAGCAGCGCTGGTTTTCAGATAGGACCGTTATAGTGATATCACGGGCAACCACGGTGTTCGCAAACATGCAATATTAAGAATATATAGTAAATAATTAATAAATTGTGATAAATACATATAATTAAATAGATTCGAAGTCCTTTATAAATAATTTATGTAACTTATTTATTTACACATCGTATGTATCACGTTCGCGCATCCATCCTGCCTTAGTCTCAATTAACACCATGTCGTAATTTTAAATAAAAAAACGTGTTACAATATGTAAATCTCATTTTATTGGGACATGATACTAGCATAGTAACCGTTTGTAATATTTGAATTTCCGTTTATATGTAGCAGGTACCTATGTACAAAAAAATTGCTCTTCTTTTTGGAGGGCTCCCTGGGTAGTGCTGCACAGACAACACAACTTTGGTGGGAGGCTTCGGCCGCGGCTGGTTACCACCCACCGGGCGAAGCCATGCCGACCAGCGACCTAGTCGTGTTTCGGGATGTAGTCCGGTGCAACCGTTGTGGGAGACGGGTATGGGCAGTTGCATCAACTCCCCAACTATCGTTCTCCCAAAATCTATCCACTCTACTTAAGAGAACAGATGTATTCTGGATCTACGTACTCCATCGCTTACCATCAGGCGAGTTGGAGGTAAAATGAAGATCAATTTAAAAAAAACTCCGGCTTAAGTTCACGGTATGTTGACCAAATTCTTTTCACAACAGCATCTGGGATGATTATACGCCACGTAAAATCTGCACTAACACAATAGTTTTTTCTTCAATGCAAATTAAATTCAAGTCAAGTCAGCCGGCTGCGGACAGCTGAGCTCTTGACACTATAACAATATCATAATTCGCAACCGAATATCTTTTTTTTTGTATAGTAACTTTCGTGAGACACATTCATATTAATTAATGGTCAACGGTTATTACTCACTTGCATTCTTCGGGATTGCCCTAAATTCCCCTTCGGCAATCCCGAAGAATGCAAGTGAGTAATAACCGTTGAACAATAATTAACCGAATATCTTGTCCCGAGGTACAGTATGACAACTCGGGACGAAGCACCTTTCATTCAATCATTCAACTATTAAGAGCGATTTGAATCACTGTATGGAGTATAATATAAAACTGTGAGGATTCTACGTCATGTTGACCATAGACCCTACACAATGGGCCAGCGTGGTCGTTGAAGGTTGGTGGTATATTAGTGTATGTCTATGTCCCTAGCTCCTGTTATGGCGGTTGCCCCAGCCACGTCGATGATCGTCTTTATATTCATCCATGTTGCGCTGGCGTGCTAATTCTTCAGGATCCTCTGCTTCTACTAGACGCTCCTGGAATCAAATATTTAGTTTTATAGCTAAACCAAGACAATTTTTTGTGAACAATTTCATCGTGCTCATCATATAAGGATTGCATATCTGTTCAATCACGAAGGCGCACGCCACCATAATCAATGGCAGTAGGATAATCTAAACTACAACCTAATCTAGACTAATATTATAAAGCGGAAGAGTTTTTTGTTTGTTTAAACGCGCTAATATCCGGAACTACCAGTCGCATTTCAAAAATTACATTTCTATAATGATAACCAGATTCATGAGGAATAGTATAGGCTATCTAACATTAGCATTTAGCCTTAAATATTGGAAATTCGAAACGTCGGGAAAAACAAAAACCAATAATACACGCGATTAATCCGGTTAAAAGTTGTTTTATTATATCTATCTATCTATATACATATATATAAATCAATTGCTGTTTGACGTTCGAGGTGATACGAAGTACACCGGGTCATCTAGTATTTTATAACTATTCATTATTTTTCTGTCCGCACTATTAGCATTTCCACTCAAACTAAGACGTCACGGTTTATCTGTCTCTACACTCTCACTGACACATCACACGCATACGGGCCCTACCCATATAAATTTATTGTAGAGAGGCCCAGCTTCTTGAGTGTCCCTCAAACTATCAAACCATAAATTTCCATGTATTTACTAACTAAAAACTAAAATATCGACTAACCTTTTGTACCCTTTCTTCCTCGTCTGCATCATTCTCTGTAGCCTGTATGGTCGTGTGGGGTATGTTTGAGCACGCGCCCGGGAAACTATCGACATGAAAATATTTGTATTAGTCTACACATTCATGGAACTAGAATATTTAAAAGCATTAAGTCTGCAGTGGTTTTAGATCATATTCGAAACTGATTGCAGCCATAAACATAATATTATATTTTTATTTGGTTGTCAAGAAACAAGATATATCGTAAAAATCTTTCTGTTTTCATTTGTTTTGTTAATATGGTCCTATAAGTTGTATCGAATTGAAAGTAATGGTTGGAGAAATAACGTCATTAAATATACTATTCTATAACAGCGCAGGTTATAATATACGGATCTAAGTATACGCGGTAAACTCACAGCCCCTCGCGGACCCGCTGGTCGTAGAACTCCTCGACGGTGAGGGCGGGTATGGCCGGGTAGCCGGCGCCGAACACCGCCTTCTGCACCGCGTCACGGGCTATGATCACAGGGTTCAGCGGGACGCGCGGACGCTCCTTTGGCTTGGGCTCTGTGGAAAAAATGGTATATACTATAATAGGCTGACTGAATTGCAAACCTTCTTTCTTTTTAGCAAAGAAAATGTAAAAGCATACTACACCGTAACGGTGCGGTTCTATGAGGCTCACGCCCACTAAATCGCCGCCATTTGCCAATTCCCAATTTGTCCTGAAGAGGCCCCAGGAACATAACATAAATCCTCTTTATTGTACACCAAAAATGACAGCAACTGCATTATATGACATTCACAACCCCTCAGTAGAAGCTTTTGACGTCATCATTTCTGACAAAGTTGTGTTTTTCACCAATGGGACATACCACCTCACAAATGCTCATGCAATGTGGATGATAGTCTGCACCACGTTTGAACTAAACGAATTTGCATTTGGTATTTTACACCTTAAGTCAAACCAATATTCTCAATATATTTTTGATAATTTACAAAAGAAACTGTTAATACCGTGAGCTATGTTCTCGGTACACAAAGCTACTGAACATGATTGTACGATAGATATTTCAGTAAATTCAACTTACTTTATTGGTCTATCTTCTTCAATTTTGAAGTATGTTCAAATGCAATTTAGCATACTCTCTGAGAAGTGTTCATGTTGAATAATAATTATTCAGAATCTTCATTAGTATCTTCGTTTCTGACTTTTGGTCCTGGTTTATAAAATAACTGGTGATTGATACTGATTCTGAACAACCCTTAATATTGTGATGATAATAATTTTTCCTTTCCTTCATATGATATAAATATAATACCATCTCACCTCCAGCATGTTTGGACATATACTCCAGTATCGACTTCTCCTGTTCAATACTGCTGAGCTCCTCGAAGGCCTGGTTGATGTAACTCTGCAGCAACTTCAGGAAGTACTCCCGCTTTGTCTCTTCGTCTGTTGAAGTTTCCATCGTCTTTGATAGTGTGCTGAGCTGCTCCTTCAAATCTTGCATCTGCTTGTACCTTTTGATCTTGGCTTCTCTGGAGTGTACCTAGAACAGTTATAGCCCGCTATTTCACACACCTGTTTTCTATGGTCATAGAAATTACATAATACCAGATGTTATGGGTTTGACCTTCATATTGATTCATTAACCTGATGCATGCAACGCTGTTAATAATGATATTACTATAAAAAACAACACTATTACTAAGAACCTCCAGCCATCGTTTTTTAAGGATGCTAAAAATTGAGTTTTATCTAGTAATACCTTAGGTTTTCGCGATCACTACACATTATAATAAAACAACTTTTAACTGGATTAATCGCGTGTATTATTGGTTTTTGTTCGACTTTGCAGCATTCGTGGTCGCAAGAAGACTCCGCTCACTCATTCTCTCGCTGCAACGCGTTCGAAACGTCAGGAAAAACAAAAACCAATAATACACGCGATTAATCCGGTTAAAAGTTGTTTTATCTCTTGAAAAACAATCAATCATCATCTGCATAGCCTTTTCCCAATAACATTGGGGTCGGCTTCCAGTCAAACTGGATGCAGCTTAATACCAGTATTTAACATGGAGCAACTGCTTATCTGACCTCCACAACCCAGTTACTGGGTAACATGATATTTCGTAGCATGACTGGTTGTCAGACTTTCAGGCCTCTGACTACGCGTAACGGCTGTCATAGATCTTAATTTGAGAACCGGGACCGACGGCTTAACGTGCTCGTCAACGCACGGAGGGTTCTCGGTATGAAATGATGGTCACCCATCCACAGACCGACCGCGACAAACGCAACTTAACCTCGATCGATCGATCTGTGCGTCTGTTACTTAGCCACGAGCCCCTCATACCAACAATCTTGAAAATGAATCAATAAAGACAAAAAATAAACTCAGGTACTATGTGTATCTTCTAGTTAACTACATAGTTCTATTATGTTATTACTGTGAAACTCACTAAATTAGCAATTTTAGCTTGTTCAGTCTGTGGTTTCTCAACTGCAATTGCATTTGAGTTAATGCTGGACTGTGGCACCTCCAAGTCAGTCACACCATAATCTTTACACCTCTGCAGGAAATCTCTGCAAATGAATTTACAAAATATTAAACATGGACATGGCAAGGCTTCATACCCCCAATATACAGGTGAGGGAACAATTATATTATGGCCAACCATATTTCTGTATCTATTCTATTTCTGCTTTGAACTATGTTTTATATCCATTGTACCACATTTGGTACACTGGAGGACAACTGTTTAGCTATTATGTCTGCTTAGCAAATAGAGAAAGTGTTAATAATGAATACAAATGTAGTATTGACTGTAACTGCAAGTAGAAGTTATGTGGCACTTCTAAAATATATATATTCAGCTTAGAATGATCCTATATAAACATGACTTACTTGAAATAAATCTCAGCAACATTGACAAGGTCCAACCGGGGCTGGTTGCAGAGTTTCAGAGTGAGTGTTCCGAGCAGGGCTGGCAGTAGTAAGTACTGCAGGGTCTCTGTGGGTAACTCGTCCAGGCTTTCATTTTTACTGAACATCCCTGCCATAGAGACTAAATTTGTGACCTTCTCAAACTTTGCTATAGCAGATTTGACACTAAGCTGTAAAGAAGAGAAGTGGAAAATTAAAAATAAGTCAATGTAAAGTTATAATTTTAAATAGAAAAAGAATATGGTCGTGAGCAGGACTCGAACCTGCGCCTTCTGGATAAATACTCCGGCCGCTCTGACCGCTAAGTTATCTCAACCTCTGCTTCACTACTGTGGATTCTTGTTCCACATTTTGAAACGCTTTTTAGTGACGTCATTGCTATCTATTCAGTCCCTATACAGGTAAGTCAATGTAGTTAGCAAATAAAACACTAGTTGGATTGATTCTAAGGTGCAATGTTAAACTTGAATTAAAGATTTTGTGTGGCTCAATATTCAATTCCTTAATTTCATTTTCACAAAAGTATTCCAGTTCTAGTAATTATTACTATTTATGTACAAAAGTATAAATATTTCAAAGCCTCACTCATAAAGAAAATTAATTGATACATATCTATTCTAATATTGCAGCAAATAAATAACAAGGTGATAATTAATTATCCTTGACTTATTTTTAGCATGTAAGTCATAAGGAATGTGTGAATTAAACATATGATGTTCTTTTTCTTCTTTAATATATATATATATATATATATATGTGTATAGTTGATGTATTATATATATAAAAAGATATATATGTAGGTATAAGTGTTTAGGTTTATGTAGGTATCTACTTTTATTTGCACCACACACAACCCTGTATCTGATCATTTAATTATAATCTGTCCAAAGGTTGCCTGGTAGAAATAGCAGACCGCAATAAGGCCGCCCATTGTATAATTTTAATATCAACTATTTTCTGTCAGTGTATGTCCATTTGGTGTACAATAAAGTAAATAAAGATAACTAAAATGTCTAACAAAAGAAAGCATTGTGAATAGTGTGGAGGAGTAATAAACAGATCTATGAATGTCTGCAAAACCTCTGTAAACAACTTCAATTCAATGATGATTGCACACAATATGTTATTTTTGGATAAATCAAATTTATTTGAAAGAGCCATCTATTATTTTTAACATTGTTTATAATATCTACATAGGATTTTGATTAAATACTACTTCTACTTCTTAAAAAAACTATGCCTGTATACACAATTTTGGCTGAAAATATATGATGGTAGTGTAGAATCAGGGAAATACCTAGATTCCAATTACCATTATCTGATTACTTTTAAATGTGTTTGTGACGTCTTTTCTATTGACAACAAAACCAGATGACCAGTCCCAAACAGAAGCAACTAAGAACTTTCTAGACATTTCACTTATCAACATCTATAAACTTAATTTGATTAAAATATAATATGTAGTGCTATTTTCTAAACAAACTAGTGGAATTATAAGCGTAAATACGACCAAGTAAGGCTAACAAAGCTTACCTGAACACCGTTACTGTTCGTAGGATCGGTGCCTTTTTCTGTGCTGTCATATATCTTCATCGCATCGTCGAATATCTTCTTCAATGGTTCATCGTCTGTAGACACTCCAGCATCAGTTTGTGCCATATTTTATTGTGATTTATTGTTGTAAATGTAAAATCCGACAATCTCAAATTGTTTTTCGACTGACGTTGAAGTTTGACAGTTGACAGTTGACTGCAATAATAAATCGATCAGATGTCAGATCGACTTCAATGACATCTGACCATCTGAAAATGAGATTGACGTTTAGACTAGAATCAGTATTGCTAAAATGTTTCTAATTAACTACTATTTGCAAGTAAGACGTATATATTAGTCTTAGACTATAATTATACCTATCTAAGTTATTAGTAGATAAATAATACTAATACTTATTAATACATGTACAAAATATCAATATTATTATTTCAAAAGTAGAACTATTTTGTTTGTCCTGTGCAGAAGTAGAAACTAGTAGATGGAAAGTTGTAGGAATTTATTAAAAAGTCCTGTATGAGGAAATGTAGGTATACTTACTTAGTTTTCTGAATTGGAAGCTTTAATTTTGACTCTACGACAACATACATTGCGTCGACCTTAACAGTTGAGGAGGTAGTATACGATTTTATTTTAGAGTAGATGTAATAAGTAACTAATAGAAGCACTAAAGCTTAATTTAGAGCATACATTCTTATTACAGCAGCATTCATAATAGAATATTATATTCGTATAATGAAAAAGCTTTAGCTGAGACTGAAAGTGATCAAGTTACAATTGCTAGACATCAACTTCAACTGTATTGAAACACACTGAGCACGAGTCACAGTCAGTAAACTGGTTTACATTACATGAAGGTATATAAACAACACAGAGCGCCACTGAACTGAACACTTTTTGGATAAAAATTGCCTTTTTAATAAAATATACAATTCAATTATAAGACAGATTAATGGGTGCTGTATTGCTTGTTCTTGTAACAACTCAACAAAAACAACTTAATATTATCTTGCGAAACATGCAATATTTACCATTTTAACACTAAATGCAATACGGCTGTAGTTACTCTCTCACGTTTATTTAATAATTTATTTACATATGTAGTGTGTTTAAATTATATGAGTGTAACTATTGATATTCAAGATTAGTATTAGTATCGTAGTATAGCCGTTGGACATACACATTATTATTAAAATGTTAAGCAATAAGACATAATTTTGTACTGATTAGCAACACACACAAGAAAATGTAAAAGGAGGACACTGAATTCATATGTTGAACAATATTATAACTATTCTTAGTTTTTAGATAATATAGGGAGACACTTTTTTCATGTGTTCTTACTAGGCAGCACTTATCAATATATTTTGATATAGACAAAATGTAAAGTCACGATTCATTCAATTAATTTGAATGGTTTTGTCCGATTTAGTGTTCGCACTAATTCTGTGTTATCGAGAAGCTGGATTGCCTCGACATTCACGTGATGGTGAAGTCTCTGCTCGTGAGCTTTTGCACAATTTTTAATTACTCTGGCTACGACGTCCATTTTGAGATCCGGGAGGATGTTCCTGATTTTCCAAGGTGCTTTGGCTATGTCCCTGAGTACTTTATTTTGAAATCGCTGGATGATTTCTCTATTGCTTTGTTTGGTACAGCCCCATAGCTGAATTCCGTAAGTCCATACTGGCATTAGGACGTGTTTTTATAAAAGAAATTTGTTGTGTATTGACATGGCCGATGATCTGCCTATCAGCCAATAGGTACATATTTTTATGGCGCTAGTCAAGTTCCTCTCGCTTCTTCTTAACATGGGCCAGTGAAGCTTTGCGTCAAGGGTCATTCCCAGATATTTGGCGGTGTTTGCATATGGTACCGCCTGGTTATTTATAAATACCGGAAAGTACTGCAGTTTCTACGTTGACTTGCCTTCATTTAACTTGATTCTCCATTTTTTGGTCCAATTCAAGACTTGATCGACGGTGACTTTCAGCTTCTTCGTGAGTGTTTCCTATCGCCATAATAGCTGTGTCATAAGCAATAAGGTTGCTATGGAATTACTTTCGGACTCTGGAATATCACAAGTGTATAATAGGTATAACTATTAGGTATCGAACCGGACCTAACATGCCTGTGATACACCACCTTTTATTGGTACAACTTTAGAATAAGCTTCTTGTATCCGAAACGCTCTGTTAGGTATATAGGATTCTTAACTTACAAATCAGTTTCAATGTATGCACTATAATTATAGGCCCTCGTGCCAGACTTTATCGGACGCTTGTCCTAGATCGAGGAAAACAGTTACTACGCACACTTTCTTTTCTTCTAAAGCTCTTCCGATGATGTTTGTTATTCGGTTTACCTGATCAATTTTTTTTTGAAACCAAGCTGATGATCAGGAATAAGTTCTCGATTTTCTATAACTGTTTTCAGCCACTTTAGCAATAGCTTTTCAAATAACTTTGAAGTCATAGGTAGGTTTCGGTATCATGATGACTTCGGCTTGCTTCGGCTACTTTCCACATAGCATATACTTCAGTCGAAAAGCGGCGTTGATAAGTGTAGTAAGCTTATCAGCAGCTTTACGTGGGAGCTGTCTTAAGATTTCACTTGTTATTAAATCATATCCGGGTGCTTTTTTTTGGGCTTTAGTTGAGGATTTCTTTGGCAACTTCTCTCGGAGTTACAAGTTTTATATTTGAGCAATTTTGGCTTGGAAAATAATTGGTTGTTTCGAGCCAGTTGTTTTGAAGATTCGGTTGGAAGATTTTTTCTAAATGTTGAACAACCCTCACAGCTTTTTGTTCGTTGCTTGTGCCCATTATCCATTTGCTTCTTTGTTTGGGGGAATTTGAACTTTTGGCCTCTTCCCGTTCTTGGTCGCTTTCCAAAGAGAATGACTGGTATTTTGGTCACTGGTTAACTTACATAGGTATTCATGAGTTTACATGTCATTAAAGTTCAGGATTTCCCTTTTGACTCGTTTCGTTAGACGGTTAAATAATCTTTTGTCTTCTGGGCACCTGGTTTGATACCATCTTTGACTCTGCTTTAGTTTTTCTGCTTTATGGTTTCATAAGGTTATACGGTATGAGAAACATTTAACGCTTTTTTAGTTCCTTGGTATGTTATTCCAGGCTGCTTGTTGGATATTTGAAGTGAATTTTGTCACCTCTAAATCAACTTGATTAATATTTTTCAAAGGAACATTTTGTTCTATACTATTTTCTAGATCTATACTAAAGCTATTCCAACCTGTACATCTGTTAACTAAAACTAGGCTATTTTCTTTTAAACGAATTTTTTCACTCAGTGTCAAAGGAATGGGTTAGTGATCCGAGTTCATATCATAGCACTCTTCTATATCTATATAATTCTTTAATATACTCTTACATAAAGAAATCGAGCAAGTCGGAAATCAGGTCAGTTGGCCAGTAAGTTAGCTTGCCAGTAGACACGGCGTCACATTTTAATTCTTATATGGCTCTAAGTAGCTCCCTGCCTTTGTTAGTAGAGCAAAGCTCTTAAATTGAAGAAGAAGAAGACCTATTCAAAAGATCTTAGTCTCGGAAACAAGGCTATAACATTTACTCCGGAAAGACGTCACAGAAAGGCTATGTATGTTGCGTATCCAGCTAGACGGTGACGTGGGCCGCGTAGCAGACAAAAAAACTTTCTGCGAACGCCTACTAAAATAATTATAGCAAATACATACACAAAATGCAAACATCGCACTACCATTACCTGTAGTGCTGATAAAGCTGCCTCGTTAACCTAGAACTGGTTAGAGTGGACGTCAATGCTATTGAAATAGAGCTCTTTTTGTTAACTAGTACATTATGCTGGGTTCATGTGAAAATTAAAAGAGCAGTAATTAAAAACATTATCCCAAAACAATGTCATACACTTCTTTGCACCCTGGCACCTTTCAATATTTTCTGAACAGGTCGTAATTTACTCTTATCTATCATTGATACTAGAGATATCGTTATCCGCATTTGGCATTGTCCATGTTGATCCAGGAGGCAAAATCAACGTGTAGGTACGGTCTATATGTGTAGATTTATACAAAGTCATATTTGTACGACAAATGGACAGCACTAGTCGGTCCAGTAAACAGCCAGTGTCATCAAATCTATGTTCAGTTGAGAGCCAGTGGGCGACAAGTGAACACGATATTTAGTGGACATGTAAGTTATTGTTCGTATGCGCACCGGCACGGAAACACCACTGTGACCTCGGCACATAACAATCGTATAGTACTCAGGGACGGGTATCTTGTGTGGTTTTCCATTTTTTAATTCGTATCATAGTGTGGTCAGTAAAACCTTTAAGTTAGCTGGTTTTCAATATTGTATTGTTGTTTTAACGCATTATATCATAGTCATTGCGCACCTAGTTATAACTTGTTTCAAGTGAACGGTGGCTGTGTTCTAGAACCTGTGTAGGTACTTAATGCAGTAGCCCTTATTTGTAAGTCGTTAACTGTGTTTTGTTGTGGAATATCTACAGTGCGTCATCGGTTGTCGGTTATTTTCTTTACAGCATTTCTTAAAAAGTATCTACATGAACGTGCATTGCGCCCATACAAATATAAGTTATTCTAAGCTTATTCTTATGTAATGCTTTCAGTATTTAAGTCTAACACATCTTATAGTCCTCTGATATGATTTTTTCAGCAACTCCTGAAAGTACCTTCTCATACTGCAAACACATACTTAATATTGCACGAATCAAAATTAAATTATAACCGTAAAGAAAAATTATAAGGATTTAGACGTGTGCAAATTAAATTACTATGAGTAAATGGGCTTTATAATGTATGATTAAAACACTTATTAGCATAAACTTATATACATGTTCAGATTCAAATCAGAAGATTAATTTTAGGATTGGGTTCTTTAGTTTCACTAGCTTTGCACCAGAATTTTATTGAGATTTGCTGTTTACCCCTACACGTTATTCTTTCCCATAGTATTCATTCAAATTATTGGTTCCGCCTAAAATATGTAGCCGCCAATTAAATAAACGATATTTATTTTAAACAATGATATAATTAATTTTAATCACTACGTTCATTAGACCTTTTTAATTCTTTTTTTCTTTGAGCTGTGTTTTTTGTTTTATTTATTCCGTCGACATTTGCGCAGTATAACCTCATTAGAGACACTAGCGACCACTATGCTGCCCTTAGGTACCCCCAATAAAAACAAACTGATCTCGTAGCCAGTATATCTTGGTATTCCATGGCGCCACTATTTATTCTATCGACATTATGTCAAATTGAGCCTTTGAGCATTTGCATAGTTTCATGTTTTGCCGCCTCCCAAGATAGACTTGATGTACAACATAGTGATGAGTTGTAATTGCATTATTTAAACTAGGCCAAGGCATCAAGGCATCATCTTCTGTCCTTACTCCAAGGTACCTATTATTTTCTTAATCCCTTTATTTCTCCTTGCACTTAGTTATAAATACGTTTATCTACTAAGACTTGCTTTAATTTATGACTCATGGGTTTATTACGGGTTTATTAAGTAGGTAGTAATTTCGTCCTACACTTATGAGTAATTTAACTACCACGTACTCCGATAACTTAGCAATCTGCGATAATTCACTCGTTGTTCTAACTATTGAGTTTACGTTAAAGTGCGTTTGTGTGTCGCTGACGTTAAACCTTCTAGATATTACTGAATTAAAGATCACAGAGTTTAGCAGTGAGAACTGATAATATTGATATTTATTGGTACTACAAAACAATTAAAAAATTTCGCGTTTAATATAAAAACCTTCGAATGTCAAACAGATACTTAAAGCACAATAGAAAATGTATTGTTATTTCAATATTGTTCCGGCCAGTAGACGAGACACGAGAGGATAATTTTATAGTACCTTAAACATGAACATTTACAGGGAAACAATGATAAGTTATAGAATGCTCTTGTCATCCATGTTGCTCTATGTGAGACATATTTTAATCGTCATATTCCCCCTTATAAGTGTCTAAGGGGTGTACCTTTCTATCGCAATGATTAAGAATAGGTAGGTAGGCCAGTTATAGTGTATTATCTATGGGTAGGCCACTCGATTACTAAACAAAAAGTCCCCTCATTCATCGAAACAAATCTTACAATAGGCAATTATTGTCATAAGTTCGGTAATTGCATGAGTCACGCTATGTACGTAACTACATACTTCAAAACCTAAACATTTTCATTGTTTTGTCACTTTGATAAACTACTCCATTATAATAACGTTAACCAATCGTTTTTTAGATGAGTATAATCAAGAGACTATAGGCAACGCCAACTTAATAACATTTCATACAATAAAATTCTGTATTACTGTCATGTCTGTCATGCATGAGCTCAGTGTGCGACGACAGTGCGCAACTATATCAATATATATTATCAGGTCATCGATCAACTTAAAAGAAGAGTTACTATCATATGACTAAACTCTGACCTAACATCATTGTGTCGTTTCTGGAAAATTCTGGCGGGAAACGCGTCGCGCCGGCTTGGGCAGGATGCCGGCCATTACAGTCATTGTCCCGACAGTCCTATGCTATGGCTTACACAATCGTTATTTTAATTCCAGTAACGTCTCGAAGCATCTCAACTCGACCATGCACAAAAGTAAATTAATTAAACACAGAGTAGGACACGTGAACCAAAAATCGATTGACGTCGATTGTCCATCTAAATGAAACGTTTTATCTCCATCAATCGAGTGATATCTGACAGATTAATAGTAATTCATGTCATGAGGGGTACATGCACATGACTATCTACTGTTTTAATCCGTAATTGTTTACTGAACGATGACAATAACAATTCATTTTTTTATGACTAAAAGCCGAGATCCGTCACAGATGGTTCACATCGTGCACTACTTACTACTACTACATTCATATGTCCGTGTGATGTTTCATTATCGTTAATCAGTTTGTATACGATAACTAACAACGTTGATCTAACAAAGATGTTTCTGTTTCAGATATGATGGCTACCCAAGTTAAAGTTTAAAGCTCTTCGTCACACATCAAAATGGTGTACAACATAGTCCTCGCTTTCTACCTGATCGCAACTGGTTTAACTTATGGATTTAATGGAGATAGCTTCGAACTAGAATGTCCAGACGAATGCGACTGCCACTACTTTAGGATCAACTGGGTGACCGACTGTTCCGAGAGCAACCTTACAGAGGTGCCCTACGATGAGCTGAGTCTCAGCGTGTATATCCTAGATTTAAACGGCAACAACATCACGAGTCTGAAACCCTTCCCAGGGGATATCAAGATGAGAAGGCTGCAGATAGCCAACAATCACCTGACGAGAGTCGATAAAGAGGCTTTCAAAGGATTAGAATATCTAATAGACATCGATTTATCAGGAAATTACATCAGCTACGTGGACCCAGAAGCATTTCTGTAAGTAGCTTGTCTGTGTTATAAATATTTTGTAAAACAAATTTTGTGACACACCGCTTCCATTGTTTTCCTTTCTAGTAGGTAGGTAATCAAAATAACAGCCTTGCATTTACAACATTTGGTAGCAAAATATCTTCAAAACAAAACATAATAAATGTGTTATAAGCTTTGTTTAACCGACGGCTTCGTAATAGTCTGTTATTAACTCATTATGATATACTATCGTTTGGTCAACACAAAAATAAATATATTTGAGTAAATAAAAGGCTGAAAAACTAAATTATCTGCAAGCTCTATAAAAATGACAAGGATTCATAAATGACAGTCGTTTTTATATCTTCACACTTTTTTGGGTTGAACAATAGTCCAGTTAGTAATAAAAGTATGTGTATTAAAATCGTTGAAGTTGCTGCCGCCAGGAAGTAATGGCATCGCGTACCTACACCATAAACGTAGATCAGTATGATTCATATTCAATTAAGTGGCAAATCCTGTCAGATACTTATAAATATAAGTGGAGTTTATTGATGAATGAATTAGGGATATCTTCACATATGCAGGAAAAGCAGCACCCTGTTGTTTTCCGATGCTCACATCAGCACGTGAACACAATGCTTACTAACAACTCTAACAAATGAGTCATCAAAACCACACCTCCATGTGTTTACTTCACTCACACAGGTTTATTTTCTCACGGGCATCCATTGTTTGTGAGCGATTCTGACAGAACACAATACGTGCTGATGACAAAATTGTTCAAATTGCTCCTAAACTCGTTATGGTACCAGAAGCGAGACCAATTGCCGCCAGCTCTGGTGCCAATATTGGATAATAGTCACACAACGAATGCAAATTGAATTCGTTCGCTAGATCGCCGTTTACATGCTTATGCTCATTACAACTCGCTGGTTCCGTGGACAAAAGACCCAGTTACCTCCAAGAGATTGGGTACAATGTGATGACGGTTTGTTGCCTTAGTCCGTACCAACTTATGATTCATATTTTTGAATTATAGTTAATTCTTTCGTCACATTGGATGCAAAATATTAAGCGCGTATACGAGAATCATAACTGCTACTTTGGTCTTTACTTTTTTTAATAAAGCCCCTTTTAACTCATTTCAAGCAGGATGGACCCATCATTATAGAGTTCAATGCCGTTAGAAAAAAAAAAAAACGCTAATGACCGTCCTATGAAACGTATAAAATGTATATATAGGTATAGGTCTGTGCTTTGAAGTCAAATATAAAATGAATTTCACGCTTTTTCTACTTGTGTTTCAGTGATTCTCGTGGACTACTCAACGTGGAGCTACAAGACAACCCAATAACTTACGTCGAAGGGCCGTTTTTAGCATCATTCACCCTACAATACCTAGACATCAGTAACTGCAACTTATCCTCAATCAATCCACAGTTTTTCGATAACATCACCACATTAACAACGATAGATCTTTCCGGAAATCCCCTTAAAATATTGGAGGCAGGAGTTTTTGATGTCCTAACTAGCCTAGAAACTCTTAAACTAAATGATTGTAAGCTCACTTCCATATCTGATAACGCATTTTCTTCTGCAATAAACATAAAATATCTAGAGCTTTCGGGTAATCAATTAACAAGCACAGACTGGCCTGAGGTTTTAGGAAAACTGCTCAGATTAGAGTACCTCAACTTGAAGAACTCTGGTCTTACTTCCTTGTCAGAAGACACGTTCTCCAATTGCACCAATTTGGTCACACTGATTTTAGCTGACAATGAATTGCGTGACTTAGATGTTGCGGCCACATTGGGCAACAGCGTCACTCATCTAGAATTATTGGATCTATCTTATTGTAATATACAGGGCCCAATTTCTGGCGAAACATTTATTAATGCAACGAGATTGAAAACTTTGTATCTCTCAGGAAACCCGTTAGTTGCAGCAGACTTGCAAGCCGCATTAGAACCCCTTCCTAAACTTGAAAGATTATTCTTGAGCCACTGCGGTCTTCGTGATCTGCCAGATAACTTTAATGTTTTCGATAATCTTCTAGAACTAGACATATCCCACAATCCACTTGAGAATGTATTCACAAAACTATTAGCACCCTTGGAGAAATTGGAATACCTTAACATGGGATACAGTAATCTTTCCTTTGTTGGACCAGACACATTTGCCAGGATGACATCAATGAAGAGGCTAGTTCTCTCTGGTAATGATCTGTTATCTTTAGAAGCAGGACTTTTTGGAAATCTTACGCAACTTACTACCATAGAATTGGAATTCTGTGGCTTGAAAAGGCCTCTGAACGGATTAGCTTTCTTCAAAAACTTAACGTACACGGATTTACGAGAGATTCGGCTTGGTGGAAATCCTTTGGTGATACCGGCGTCAGGCCCCATATTCCCGAAACAGTTATCGCAAGTATCGATCCTTGATCTTAGCAACTGTAACATAACTTCACTGAACGTAGATGCTTTTAAAAACACTGAAAATATAACAGACCTCAATCTTGGTGGAAATCGTCTAAGATCAGGAGAAGGAACTTTGTCATTCTTAGAGAGATTACATCACCTGGAAAAGATAAATCTCGGCAACAATAACTTAACAACAATTGATCCTGAGGTGTTCGCTAACAATCCCAAACTGCACTCGCTCAACCTGCTCGGAAACCCATTCGTGTGCGACTGCAAGATTGCAGAGATGTGGGACTGGGCGAACATGATCAAGGGAGACTTGAATGTTCTGGTCGGAGCCAAGAGTGCTGAGAAAGACATTGTGGTTAAAGGAAACAAGAAAAAGAAGCACCTTTTCTGTCATTACAATGAAACGCAGCTCCGAAATATGACTACGATGGTGAACAAGACAGTACCAGGTAGAAGGCCTTTTGCGAAGCCCAGGGAATTAACGTACGCTAATAGAACATGGGCGAAGTACGTTAGGGAGTCCGGTTGTGAGCCAGTCGTCAAAATTTTACGACCAGTAGCTTTTATCGGCGAATTTTTTGAATTCAATCCAGGTAATCAGATTTCAACCGGAGTGACGATCGTAGCCATCATGGCTTTAAGTCTAGGAGTTGCTACAGTCCTTATGACAATAAAGCTATTCAGGAGAAAGAACGTTATTGAATGTGACACAGAGACGAATAGAAAAGTCAGATAGCAGATGAATAGAGCCCTGTAAGTGTCAGGATGTGCCACTTTCAGTCGTTAAGAAATATATTTATAATTTAGAAATATATTTATAATTTATTTTTGTACTCTCATCTCTAATTTTATAGTAGTAGTCTCTCTAAAAGAAAGTTTTAGAAATGTTTCGAATTTATATACCTAAAATCTTATTTATGTTATGTTACTAGTCACATAGCTTCAATTGAGGTCATGATTCTCATGCAGTTTGTGAAGTTATAGCTTATATTAAGTACCTATCAGTATTGAATTAATAAAAAATAAATGCCTATACAAAATCGTTTCATTGCAAGAAAATAAACTAAACTTTGTATATACGTGTAGTCTCACTATGAAAAGTGGCTTCAGAATAAACAAACAGCCATATTCCAAAACACCCTATAGGCTTGAGATGTCTTCGTTTGCCATAAATCTAAATTGCCAAGTAGAGGCATGACAAGCAACGAGATGGTTAAGATAAATGAAAAAAGTTCTGCTATTGATTGGAAATTGCCCAGCAGAGGAAAGATGTTTCAAGTGTTATTCTGAATTACTCAGCGCGTTGTTTGGGGTCGTGCTCGGTTGATGACAATAGGGTCACTAACTATATACATAGGACTTAATAACTTAATTAATCCTGAAATGTGGGTCTACCGTGTACCCCACTGGGGAATAAGGGCGTAATAATATTTGAAAGTTTCATTCAAATAAATAAAGTTAATATATTCGTTACGACTTAATCATGGATCAATAATTGATTTGAAAATGAAGTTATTGAAGGTTTAGTTTCCGTATCTATTAAAACAAGTCTCTATGACCGCAATGTCTCCGCTGATTTCTTCACAACTAAGCGTCTGCAACCTGTCAGCGTAAAATCGAATATTGCTCAACATGAAACTCAAGGTACTTAAATCTCATTTTTTATACAAACTTTTTGAAATATTTTGTGTAAATATATAATGAAAAGGATTTCAATTAAATTACTGCCTTCTTCAATTGGATATTTCAAAGGTAAGACCATGGTAAGACTCAATAATGCACTATTTTTTTTCAACAGTTCGTTTTTGGTAAATAAGTGATCCCTGAATTTATATTTTTTCTACGTATGTTCTATTCCCAAATATCTTATTCCGGTTTTTTTAATTTCTAAAAATCTATATAAAAGCAATGATGCAAAACACATTATGGTAAATGCAGATGATATCAGTATATATATTTTAACGGTCGTATGCCTCTCCACACTCACACTTGCGCTTGCGCTCTGCTCTTGACGATAAAAACTGTTCTCGCGTGCCTACCATATCATCATGTATCGCGTGATCATTATAATGTTGGTTCCGATCGAGGAAATCAAAGCAGGACCGACACATTGTAATAACCGGACACGGAAGGAACTTGGGGATTCAGGAATGTTTTATATTATTACGATCATTATCACGATTAGTTTACCGCCCTTACGGGTTGGGTACATCTGCATGTAATCAAATCATATCTGGTTATAACCGTCAGATTTTATTGTACAAGTATACTAGAAATTGTAATAGAGGGGAAGCAGTTTGTATCAGCGTTTTTGGAGCCGCTGTTTAGCATACAAAAACAAAGTTGTAACTTTTTTATTTATTTATGCCACGGTGACTGATTCCATTGACTAGTGCAATGAAGTTTTTTATTTATCGATGGAAAATAAGAATTGACACAAAAACGGTTAGCGTCACGTAATATATTGGTAGATAGCGAAAGTTTAATTACGTAACACAAAGAAATAGTTCATAATACTCTTACCGAACTTTGGATCGAGTTCACCTCTCCTTAATTAATCTCAGAGATTGTGACGTCATACAAAATTAAAATAAAATAATTAATATAATAACAATTTATTAATTTACTAGTATAACAACTTACATTAACAAAATAATAAATTAGTCTTATCAGCTAGCTGGTGCCCCAGCAGATGTGCTCGTCTTTTTAATGTACCAATTTTCTTTATAAACTTTCTTTCTCATGCCCTGCTTATCACTCTCGGGGCTGTGGTTGCTGGCCATCGCGGCTAACTCACTATCGAGAAGCTTTGGTATAG
The DNA here is from genome assembly GCA_935421205.1 of Xylocampa areola. NCBI lineage: Eukaryota > Metazoa > Arthropoda > Insecta > Lepidoptera > Noctuidae > Xylocampa > Xylocampa areola. The sequence goes on along the minus strand of OW285200.1, from coordinate 21,360,799 downwards.
AAATCGGCTCGAAACCGTACTGGAACTGTGGTTCTACGAAGTTTGTCTTACCCTTGTACCTTTGGTAGGGTCGAGAGGCAAAAGCCGAGCTATCGCGAGGTGCTCCTTTAGAATAGTCGTATTCGTATAACTGTTGCTTCGGTTTGTGGTGGCCATAATATGATTTTCCCTTCTCCTCCTTTTTTGTGGGAAAGTCAAACGTAGGTGCCGCCGTGTACTTGGCGAATTTCGGTTTAAACTTTTTTGTATCGTCATCGTTGCTTTCGGTCACATAATAGTCAGGCTTTTGTTGCTTGTATAACTTGTAATAGCCTAGCTTATTCTGGTACCGGTCGAGTAAACTTTCTGGCTTACTAATAGAATAATCCGTGTAATAATTTTCCTTCATTTTATCCCTCGAGTCTTTATAGGTCGCGCGGGATTCTTTAGGGAAATCATCACCTTCTTCCTGATATTGTTGAAAAGGGGTATTTTCAATGTCGTACTCTGTGTGATCCGGTTGGACTCCGTAACTTTCAGGATCGAAGATGTCTTTTTCTGCAGCATCTAAGGCCTCTTTACTATATGCAGGAAAGCCAATTGCAGAATGTTGATATGCCTTTTCAAAATCTTCTTCGTTTTCCTCCTGGCCGACCGCTTCTTCTTGGATGCGCTGGTCTTCTGGAGTTTCTTCCTGAACTATAACGCGTTTAGATTTTTCATGAAAATGAGCTTCAGGTGCAGGATGAAGTTGAGACTGGGGAACCGAATAATAGTGGTGAGTTTGTGGACCTGGAGACGGATATGAATGCTCCTTAGAAGAGGATTGATGATATCGGTGCGGGACTGGAGACTGCTCGTGGTGTTGTTGCGGAGGCGCCTGCGATGTGGACTTCACATGATGCACATGTTGATTCGGGTCTACCTTTATCTGAGCATTAGCGAGCAGACGTATTTCTTCTTCGTACTCATTCGTTATAGGCGCAAAGTCAAAGTTTTCTGTATTTTGACCCGGAGTGGAATAATATTTTGAACCGCCATGCACCGACTCATGTTGGTTTTCTTGACTTGGCCTTTGATAGTGTTGCTGTTCTTTCTGGGCTGGTTCATGATGTTCTTCACGATTGGGATGTTCATGATAATGTTCGGCGTGATGGTGATGATATCCTGGACCGTTATTAACGGAATTTTGAGAAGACACCTTATGGCCCTCAGAATCGGTGTTCGGTGCGGTGTTGTGTAATTGTTTTTCTTTATGCTGTACCTGAGGTTGAAAATTATATATGACGTGTTGCGGACTTTTACCATTGCTGTGATAGTGAACTTCCTTCACATGTACTGGTTCGTTTGACGTACGTGTGTAACTGTAATTTACAGGGTCCTTGTCGGATTGAGACCCATAACTATAATGCACTGGTTCCGACTGAGTCTCTTTATTGTAGCTTATTACTTTTTCTTTGTAGGTTTCCTTGTGTCCGGGCTTATTTATTTCATATACAATTTCCGGGGCATCGTCAATTGCGCTATGTTGAGTCACGGTTGGTTTCTTGGGGGAATCATTTGTCTTAAAATGTTTATTGGATTGCGTTGGTTTCTTCTGCTTCTTTTTAGGTGCGTCTTTTTTCGTCTTTTCACTATTATTTCCACTATCATATGACATTGTCTTTTGAACAACAAACTCTTTCTGATAATTTTGTACTCCGTCTATGTGAGCTTCTGGCAATTTTTGGTATGTGGCCTGGTTAATTCTAGGCAAGAAATGTTGCACTTGAGGCACAAGTGGATTGGCAAACGTCAGAGGCTCGAGAAGAGTTATGTCAAGAAGAGGAAGAGGTTCACTTTTCACTTTCACTGTAGATGTCTTACCGTTATCGTTCACGTAAGTGATAGTTGTTTGTTTAGCATGAGATGCTTGTAGATGGGCTTCATCGTTATGCGTGCCAGCTGACTTTCCACCTTGGTGTTGTGGGTGCCCTTGCAGACGTTCATTTGAATGTTCTACATGAACAACTTGAGGCTCTTCTTGTAACCTTTGGTATCGCGCTGGGCCGTGCGCTTCCTGAGGCGCTTCTTGGATACGATGGTACTTCACCTCGTTATGACCCGCTTGCGGTCCTTCTTGTATACGTTGAAACTTCACTTCACCATGAGCTGCGTGAGGTATTTCTTGAATGCGCTGGAAGTTTGTCTCACCATGAGATGTTTCCTTCACATTTTGGTACTTAGGCTTACCAACAATTATTTGGGGTTCTTGCTGCCGTTGGAATTTAGGTTCATTTTTCACATTACTATATTGCTCATGCTGAGTATTGGTAAAAACAACTTTATTGTTGGTTGATTGTTGCTGGGCTCTTGGAGTTTCGAAACCATAATTATAAACATTAGAAGTGGGCGCCAAACTTTGAACTTTCTCTGCATACACTAAATGTCCGAAGCCGGGAAACTGATTGAGAGGAGTCGGAGCTGGGCTTTGCAGAGCGGGTACTCTAAAAGGTGCACCGAAGAACACCTGCGGACCAGACTGCTTAAATTGGAAGTTTGGAGATGCAGCAACTAACGGCTGCGCCAAATGTTCTGGTAATTTGGTTTGAAGCGACACATATTGCTGGGGAAATGCGGTCTTATACGACGATAGCTGAGGGGTTTCCATGAATCTATTTCCATAAGAATCCATCAAGTAGGTGTTAATGTTTTGATTAACTGGCTTCTGCTTCACTGGGGCCACTTGTGATGCGGCTGGTTTTGGCGCAGCAATATACTGCGGCAGGTGAAATGAATACGAGGCGTAGGGCGCGGCGCTGGCGTACACGCCTATGGGAACGTTCCGGTACAGGCGCGGACCACTTGATGCACTCTCATTCTCTTTAGGAGTCGCACGTTGTGTCACAGTGCCTTCATCACCAAGGGCTTGGCTTAACGAGAGCCAACACACGACCGCGAAGATTGCCTGTGAACATAGAGACAAACATTAAACAAACAGAAATAAATTGATCATAGGAATTCTTTAATAAGATTATGTAATGTAATAATAATAATTTGTTACAATTAATTTACCTTTCTTCCCATGATGGGCGACGTTATGTCGAGACAGTGGGAGCGGCAATGCAGCGGCGCGGCTCCCTCCGCACGCTTATATTGAAACGTGCGCAAGCGCAACCGCCGACCGCCGATCGTCTTTTTGCTAATGCCACTCTATTTTGCACCGATTTAAGTATAAGCACCCGTTATGTCATTTGAACACAAGATAGTGCCAAATAAAATAAACTGAATTGTTATTATTCGTTTACATTTAATTGAAAATGGAAAATAAATGAACTATACTTCCTGTGTCCGGATACGTAACACAATAATTATAAACTAATGTTACAGTCAACAATAGATTTGGGAGTCACTTGGTTACATAAGTAAAGAGTGAGTTGTTATGATAACGCTTTCCATGGGTGAGGTTTTACAATACCCTCAATATACATAGAACATGAAACCACCTTGTTAGTCTTACCTGTCGACTGGCGGAACCATTTCAAAGATACTTTTTAAAGCCTCCACGGCAACTCGGCATTCGCAATAGATTAGAGCGTCGAAACAGACTAATTGTCACGCTCGAAACAAGTGTTTCCTGGTGTAACTCTAACGCAATTGAATGTCACAAAAGATCAAGGATCACTAGATATTAATCAAGTATGTCTAAATGTAAAAATTGGTAATCGAAAATATTCAATTTATAGTTTCAAGTTTACTCGACCTAAGAAGTTAAAATCGACAAATAATGCGGAAATTTATGAAGTAGAATGTGTCACACAGTAATTACTTTCCTAACCCACTAGCTTTCTTCGATCTCCGGTCACGGTCAGCGCGCTAGGGAGCCTAAGCACTGGAAACCCAGTGAAAGTCCACGTATCAGCGGCACCGGTGGTCATCAATCAAGCGTGAGCCAATATCGAATTCACGGTCAACCGATATGGGTATCATGCGGTAAAGTCGCATAAAGTTCATTGGCTTAGAATGAAAATCCTTATTTATCAATTTTTTTTATTTTTTTTTAATTAAAACCTTGCCCCACTCTAGGAATTTCTTCCTGTATCGTGGGTGCGTTTACAGACATATAATCTCACATGCACCCTAACACCCAGACCCGGAGCACTTATCCGTAGATCGTACAAATATTTGCTCCGTGCAGGAATCGAACCTGCGACACGAAGCGCAGCGGTCGGTCTCTCGACCACTGCGCCAACCGCGCTGTCGAATCTAAAGTTATTGCGGATTACGCATTGTTTTAGGTACATGAAGCTTTTTTTTGGGCATTAAGTGTTATGGATAATAACACTAAATGGTGACAAACTAAGTACCTAGGTATTGATACAACAAATAAAACAATTCTTCTATTTCTTATACTGAGAGTTGAGACATAATAATAACTGTAGCCCCTGCCTAGTTTTTTTATTAAGGTTATGTACCACTGTTGTTTCATTTATTATTCATTGCATTTGTTGGGGACAACGAGAATTGTTTTTACCACTCAAGTTAAGACAAAGATTTTCGAACCCCAAAGGCACCAGACGATACGTGAAGACATTTTATTATTTAACTTATTTAACCACAAATGCAATAGTTACGAAGTGAGACCACAAATTGTACAGCCGCAAATTACTGTTTAGATAATCTTGTTTACCTGCGTTTCTTCTGGATTTGCTAATTCAACGGCTAATCAATTTATGTCTGTATGTAATCGGTGAAAGAAAGTTCACCCCGGTGTCGTAGATGGCAATTTAGAAGATGGGCGGAAAGGGAAGGTAAGAGGGGCGAAAGATATTATGCCTATATCTATTTACTATTGAACTTTAACGTCTTAATATTTTTAGTCACCACTGTAGGCAGAGGCTTTTAGAAAATCTAATTGAAGCTCATGCCGATTTGACGAGTTCTCTTAAATTACTAGAAAAGTGCGAAAAGAAAAATGCCAGCGATCGACAAATAAACATCCTACCTACACGGCTACACTTACTACCACACTAGACGCGTACGTTCGCAGTCTGGGCAGGTTTTATGCCTATGATCATGCGCTACACCGGCTAATTACCTATCGTGGGGGCTGGAGTCCCAGAACACCCACGTAGTCGACGCCCCTGCTGGCTGTAGATACCTACATATTTTCCAATAATTATCCTGTGCAATTCAGACTATTTCAGACTTATTTACTGCATATACTTACTATTTATGAAGAACATTATTTCAAATATTACAAACGTTAGTCAACAACTCGACACTTAGGTAAGTACCTATTGTAGGTACTTGTACACTCAACCAAAAAGTTAAGAAATAATTATTTCGAGTTACTTTTTCGATGTAGCATTTTCCCCGAGATTTGCAATTAAAATTGCATCGAAAGATCAAAGTTAGCGTTGCAATGACAAAATAACAATAAGATCACGTCTTTTGCACCGATAGTTATAGGTAATAAAACTTAATCATTTCGCGACGATTTAAATCTAATATTGCTACAAAGAAATTATAATGAAAATACACGTTTAAACTTCTGGTACTTCTCAATACTCAATACTCAATAACTTTATTTCGCTCCACAATGTGTAAAGGTCTTATATATAACAAAGTAGCCATTGTGGACCCTGTCAGGTACGAAAATACTAGGAGAGAGGAGGAAAACCAGTCGTAAACTTAGTCTAACATTATAATAATATATATATGTTATCAACTTATCAATTACTAAAAAAGAAAAAAAAAATATTATAATTATTATTATTATTGCACCGCAATTTATTATTAGTGTTTTGTTATTATCAATTATATAAGTATATTAAAGCTTCTTTAGTAGTAGGAACCTATTTTTAAGGTTTAGACTTACTAAAATGTATCATTTAAGTATTCATTTATATGGTAGTAGCATTTAATTAATAATAATTCTCTTAACTTTTTAATAAATATAGTGTCTTTGACTTTTTTTTTAATACTTTCCGGCAATCTATTGTATATTTTTATCGACATGACATAAGGGCTAGACGAATGCATCTTTAGCCTTGAGTTGGGTAAGTTTAATCGGTTTTTATGCCTCAATATGTATTTGGTATTTATATCTCCGCGCTTTGTGTAGAAATCGTTATGTTTTCTTACAAATTTACATGACTCTAATATATACAAGCAAGGGAGGGTAAGAACTTTTAGACTCTTAAAACTCCCCTTCTATTTCTGGGCTATCTTTCACATACATAGGTATGTAGGTATGTGAAAGATAGCTCAGAAGTAGAAGGGCTGAGTTGGACTCCAGCTTAAAAGATTGGACACTCATATCTGAAGACCAAGAAAGAGGAGGAAATGACAAGTCGCTGCACTAGGTCAATTTATTACAACAAGACAAATTCCTAGAGAGCGAAGTTTTCTTTAAATATATATATACCTATATGTATATATAAATAAGTACCTTTCGTCGTCCTGTGGTGCATCTTAGTTTCAACCTTCTTTAACTCTAAAAGACTTGTCTTCTGTTTCGATTCGGTTAACAATATCATCAACGTGCTCCTCATTAGTTTCACAGGTTTGTGTGATATATAGCCTTAGCCAGTGAATTTAGATTTAAACGACACAACGGCAAAATTAAACAGCGCGGTTGACGTAAAGGTAGAGATCGGTTTCTGTGCCACGTGTCGTGGGTTCGACTTGCGAGAGTCGAATCCGCGTTACTATTTGCACCTGTGTGTGTGTGTGTGTGTGTGTGTGTGTGTGTGTGTGTGTGTGTGTGTGTGCGAGCGTGAGTGAACGCAGGTAGTGTTATGTTTTCTTACTAATTTATGCATTTCTAATGCATATTATATAAAAAAAATGCTTTCTGCACCCATATAAACTTTCAACTATGCCAAATTTCAATCAACGTTTCTTACCAAGCACTAATCAACGTCTTAACAGATTTTTTAAATACGTATACTGCACATCTCATACCGGTTCATTATTCTTAAATTTGTTCCAAATCTATTAAAAATTCGTTAGCAAAGCGTTATTTTGGAAACGAAGTCCAATTTATAAGGAAAACATCCCAATATTTCAGTACTTTTTAAAGATTTTAATTTTAGGAAGAGTCAAGTGTCAATCGATATTAGATTAAAATGCGCCCAATAGCTTACTATCTAATTCAGATTTATATAAACGAGTTTCTTGATAAATAATATAAGGAATAAATAAATTATTTTGGTACTTCATGTTTTTATTTATTTGTATAATATTTACAATAGAAAACATATTTCTAAGGAAGTGAATTGATTAAACAAACGCAACTTAAACAATATATTAATTTAATTTTACTTTAAGTCATAGGTATAAAAAGTTTTATGTTTAAGTTTAATCTTATTTAAATTCTGATCAATAGTTTTACGTCATGTACGTATGTTATAGCAAATATTAGCAGTATAAAAATAATTTACCAACACGTGTATGTCTTGTCTGTATGTCGTGTCAGCGCTGATCTCCAGGACTCATAATTCAATAATAACTTTAAGTTGCATCCAGGTATTTCGTTCACTTTATTTTGTGCAAGATAGAGACAGCAATAACTCAAGACCAATGTTTTAATACAAAAACCATAGGCGTAGCAAAGGAGAGGGCGGGAGGGACAGGTGAGCCTGGCACACCCTAAAACATTTTTTACGTAGAAATTGCAAGATAAATCTACAATAATCCCAAAAACCCGTTACGAGACTTCGTGATTCACCGACATTAGCTGTGTCCCTTTGCATCTCATCACGTTTTTTTTTAAATTAAATTATTTTAATGGCAAATATAATGTCAAAAAAGCAATAATCAGTACAAGCATTGAAAACCAATAAAAGTAACATTAGCGTCAAATATTTTCAACCTAAATCCATTAGAATATGCCACTATCAATAAAAAATGCTACACAGAGAAACCACATCACAGAGTTAGAACAAAATTACATACACGCAACTCATTCATAATCGTGCTTCAACGCTTTTATGTGACAGGAACAAGTATAACCCATAAACATAAGCCTTTGTACCCCAAGGGTGTAGGCTGTTAAAAGACCCGTGTAATAGGTGGTGAGCCTATTGCCATCAACCGGGCACACCTCCAAACTGCGGTCTGCTATCGTTTCCGAACAGAAAAACATGAAATCTATTTACCCGACCCGAGAATCGAACCTAGGACCTCACACTCAGCAGTCGCCCTTGCGACCACTAGACAATTGACAGAGTTAATATTAATTTTAGTAATAACATAATGAAGCGTTCATTCTACATCACTTTTCGATATATCAAAAATATGTGTTAGAGATATCGCACATAAACCAGGGTCTTAACAACAATCAATGTTAATAATATAAACAGCACCGGCTGGTTTCACACATAAATACACAGAATAAATCACAAGTAAGACTCATCAACTGTCTGTACAACACTATATAATCCATCACAAAATGTTCCATTTCTTCATACTGAAAAATCCACCACTTGAAATATTGTAAAGGCTAAAATATAGTTCTCATAGCAATATTTCCAACCAGGTCCATCCATAACTGCCCTGTTACACCAGTAACTATTTACGAAGAATACTTCGCCGCAAAATACCCACAGTGACAGCGAATTACTCGCCTCAGTTTGGAGAATTCTTCACGCTGAAAACAGTCACACGATAATGTGATCATCAAATCACATACCTCATTATTGTAACTGTAATATCAAACGCCTAATCTGTTGAAAACGTTCCTAGTTATGGTCAAGTTGTTGGTATTATTTTTCGCGCCTAACCTAGCTTTGACTCCGTTATTTACACTCTCAGGCATAGACAACCTCCTCTCAGGTTTGTTGAACACTGGCGTGAATTTCTGGATAGGTTTCTGAACTACTTTTTGTACAGGTTTCTGAATAGGTCTTTGAACAGGTTTCTGAATTGCTGCCTTCAGGTTAGCAGTGTGGTTAGCCTCTATTTCCTTGTAATGGACTTGATTGGAAAATTTCACCGATTTGACCTTTGAAAGGGCAAGCTTCTCTTTAACACTGACAGGGGTCTCATCAGCTCTCATAGTACCCACAGCTATCTTCCTAACATTATTCTTTGATGTGGTGACTGTAAAAGTCTTCTTTGGGATGTCAACTGTACTCTTGAGAATTCCTTCGTACTTGAGAGCGTCCTTGTCTATGGGTATAGCTTGTTCGGCTACCTGCAGGTCTGCTTTGGATCCGAGGCGCGCGTAAATTGGTTTCACAGAGGCCTTCGTTGTGAGAGCCACTTTACCAGGTTCAGAATTGCCGAGCCTGGCAAATACTGTTTTAGATGGACCTGCAATAAGAAAAACATATTTTTTTAAACATCTATACACAGACCTCAGTAAGTTGAGACAAAAAAATTGTCTCTGTAGGTATTTATGTGTAATTTTGTCATTATGACCTAGATTCAGTGACAGCCTTAAGATATAAATAAACCCAAAATTATTTGCATTGCACAAGCATTGGTGCTATGTGATACATTGTTTAAGAATAGACATAAATGTATATCATACCTTCTTTGACTGCAGGCTGTTGTGATGACCCAAAACGTATGAGTCGTGACTTCTTCAAACTGACCTCATCATTTCTGTCACGAAAAGCAATAACATTTTATAAAAAAATCGGCTCAGCCTCTGCATATACATTATGTTAATTTTATCAAAGTCATACTCTGTTTTCAAACCTACCCCATCTCAATGGATTTTCTTTTCAACTGTGTTGACGGACTGGGCAGGTCCTGCACCTGTGGGTTTCGTATGTAGTGCTCCAATATACGGCTGGCAGCTGTGAATGTAGTGAATGTGATAAAAATAGGAAGAAGTTTGTTATGTACGCATAATTAGATTATTTTTGTAAAAAATGTGAGAAATAAGCAATGCAGATAATGTTATATTACACCTAGACATGAAAGTAAGTCGCGAATTTGCAGTCATGAAATTGTATAAAAAATTACAGTAAGAAAAATCTATTATAAACAAAAAAGAAATAAAAATCAGAGCTAAATTTTCAAGTGATTGTTATTCCGAGACTGTAGTTCATTAGGTGGCTGGGTTGAGACGGCACACGTAACATGTCTGTCTTAATTCTTTCAACACAGTCATGACTAAACCAATTTTAATGAATTTTGGTATCAAGATATATTGGACCTCTAAAAAGATCATAGGCTATCTTTTGTCACACAAAGTCGCGAGCACCAGCTAGTGTGTTATAATTAAACACGACTAGGCTAATAAATAATTCCTTTTTCCTACACTTGCCACAGCCTATTCCCAACAACAATGCATGCAATTTAAATCAATAATACTGACGAGAAGATGGCTGTGCAATAGTGGTACGTCCAGTGATGGCAGCAACAGGCACCTTGGCAGTGGCAGATACTGCAGTGCTCAGCACACGGTCACGAGCTGTACTCTCGTGCACTTGCTTGGAATGCCTACAAATATAGCAAATTAAAGAACTCAGAGCTAGCTTTTACAAATTGTTTTTTTAAGGAAAAATGCCAGCTTATAAAGGATTGGGATGTCCTTCAGCACATTACAACAGCAAAGTGGAAACACTAAGTACTTATATAGATATGAAAATGCGACATGGTAGCTCAGTTGAGACTGCTATAAGATGGTGAGTCAAAGGTCGCTAGTTCGAATCCCGCTCATGACTATTATCTTTCAATGTTTCATTAGATAATAATAATGAATATAGGTATTACATGACCTTAATGTGTATAAAAAAAAACATTAAAAGACATTTAGGTTTATTATTCCAGTTTGTGTAGGCTGTAAGTGCTCGTGTAAACAGATGTGATTATTATTGTTGTATGAAATGCAAAATATAACTATTTTTATTCAAATAATATTGAATTAGATGAACAATGATAATACAAATAAATTGGTGTCAAAGTAATAGTATTGTAGTACCTTGCACACAAATTAAAAATGTATAATGCCTTCATTTGACATTGATGATGTTTTAGATTAAAATAAGAGTTATGTATGTTCTGTTATGTTCATGGAAATTGTGTTTTTCTTTTGGTTTTATTAATTATTTGTCAGACCATATTTATGTCAAAATCTTAGACTGTAAATATTATAGAATTTAAAAGAGGAAGAATATTATCCGCACCTCAATATAGCAATAACATCACCCATCCTAGAGATACCCATATCCCTCAAGTATTCTTTGTTGAGATCCAAGAGCATGTCATTTTGAATGCGGTTCTCCGTGAAAGTTAAAGCATATGTTGCAGACACATCTGAAGGTATACCGGCAGCCGTGAAGAAATTCACCCACATGCCTAGAACATAAAACACATTTTTATAAGAAACCTTTTTTTTTTAGAATGCTTAGAACATGAGGCAAGCGTCGCCCAGCTGATGATAATGATGAATTATTACTGTGGTTTCACCCCGTAAGATATGCAGATGAATAGCCTGTAGTTAATGTTGATAGAAAACTTTAAAATTCATCATGACTTATGACTCTTAATTTTGTTAGGTATTTTGATGGAACACAAACATTATGGTTTTCTATAGTTATAAAAATAACTATAGAAAACCATAATGTTTCTCCCTCTGCTCTCTATGGTCTAGTTATAATTCACAATAGCCAAGCCACCAAGTAGAAAGTCGCAGGTTAGCTTCCAGGTTGAGCAATATGATAAGGGTTTTTTGTCAGCAATTACAAAATATTTACTAAACATAGAGATTGTATCTGTATTACTTTAGATTTACCAAAACCTCTGCATCAAAGAAAACATAATAGCATTTGGCATGGGTTAATTAAATCTTTCAGATGTACGTAAATAAAAACATGTCTGACGGAACAATACACTACAATTTGGGTTCCCAACCATAGTGTTAAAAACAATATTATAATCGTCGTTGCTCGTTAATACTATTTTACTGTTTTATCAAAAAAGTATTCCAAATACTGTTTTGACGACCGCTGGTATTTGGAGCTTTAAAGAAACCTTTAATATTAAAAATAGATGATTACTTTTCTAAAATACTGTTAATTTTATTTCTCCGACCTTATTAAACTATATTTATCGTACAAAAAGTTGGGAACCCTAACTACAATATACAGCAGAGGTTAAAATTAGCAAAATAGCAAGAATCTAAAAAGGTTACAATTGGTTTACGTAGATACTACACATTATAAATTAATATTTCTGATATTACTAATACATAGAAACCACATGAACAATATTAATATTCTTATTTTTACGCGAAAAATACCACGAAGCAATCTTTCAAAACTCAGCCTTGAGCGTTTATTCAGAATTAGTAAATAGCGATGAAATCTAAATAATTCAGGTACTCACTAGTCAAATTTGAATCCATTTTTACAGAAGCAGCACACATTTTATTCCCAATAAATATCAAATTACAGTCAAAAATTAAATAAAAATGAAGCCATCCGAGGGATTCCAGCTAAACAAGAGCAATAGACAATAATAGATCCATCAATTCCATCATCGTTCAACATTCCAATTCCACAGAGTACTAAACTTTTTTTATATATAGTAGAGATGGTTGTATTTATTAGAACACGTCCGAACACTAGGTATTTTACGATTACGAGACTAAAGCGGCACCAATTCCAATTTTGAAAATACTAGCGATGGGCGTTGAATGAACGAACTAGTTAATTCAACCGTCGACGTACTGTCAACGAATCGACGGTTCACCTTTCTCAATCAACTAGTTGAATTCGTAGACGGATAAACTGAAACGCTGACACATTCATTTCAACTATCAACGCGTCGACCAACGCGGGAACATAGTCGGGTAAATAATCGAGCAAACAAAATTGAACTGTAAATCTAGTACCAGAGAGTTGATATTTGTATAGAACGAATGGTACAAGACAAACCGGTTTGTAATTGTTACAATAAATTATAATTTGATTTGTTAGTTGTCCTACTTGTTTTTATTTTGGATTTTTTGATTTTTAGTAAATACCTTCGCCTGGGGATAGAATAAAATAAAAATATAAATAATTGTAATGAAATAGGTACCTAATGAAGAAAAAGCTAATAAAGATATTTATTGGAAAAATAATTAATGTTCATAAAATCAGTTGATATTTTAAATATGGCTGAATATTTAATATGTAAAGTCAGTCCTTTTAACTAATGCATGAAATGAACTTCAAATTAAAATAGGTAGATACGTCGAACCGTAGACGTCGCGACGTTTATATCGTCCAATAGACTGTACCGTTCACGTTATATACGTCGACGACCCATCGCTAGAAAATACTTAGTCCGACTAGTCTTCACACGTAAGGATTCACTCAACATAATATTTCAAGCCATAGATGAAAAAATACTTCCGTAGGAAATTGATCCGTCCCCTAATATAAATAAGGAGCTTAGTCGCGTCTCCAAATAAAAATACTTCATGCCTTAGAGGTAAAAATACTTCAAATTAATGCTTCCTTTTTGCCTTCCTATAAAAAAGGAGCACAATAGCACTTAGAAAAAAATACTTAGTAATAAGGGCTACTGTATCATTTGCGAGTTGCCGAGTAAAATACTTTCACTCTTGCGAGTATTTCGGGTTGGCACCTGGTAGGCGTACTTGCAAGCAAATAGCTGGTTTTAAATCCTGGTCGCGTAAATACGCTGGAAGTGCGTATTTACGCGACCATAGAATTCCCTAACAGTGTGACAGTGACACTGACACATCTGTCAATTCTGTCACATATTCACATAATTTTGTAAACTACAATTGAAAAACTAATTTTCTATTTCTCTGTCGGTTTTCTTTGCGGGTTTCTATTTGTAGTAATTTGTCTTCTAATGGTAATTAAAGTTATATCAAGTGGGTTTTTTTCACTAACTAATATAAAACTCATACAAAGAGGTAAGTGAAACTATTTTCGTGTGTTTATATCACATAACCTTAACATACTTTAAAAAAAATGTTTTGTTTCTTTTATTACCAATAAACTATAGCAGCTAAATTAAACATGAATAACTATTATAAAACTACTAATATGAATTTGATATTATTTTAGTTCAAAATTTCAAATATTGTACTACAAAGATGTCAACAGCGCTAGACACATTACCCAAAGTGGATATAGATGCCACTGGAGTATTTAAATACATATTGTTGAATGTGTATGATAAAACGAAGGTTAATGTGGAACCAGCTGTTATTGTTCGGGGCTATAAAAGATGCAATTACCATTCAGACATTTATGATGAGGCAAGTAGTCTAATTTTATAAATGTAGCAGTGCTTTACTAAATATTTAGATACTTACTGAGTCTTCTGGTTTATATTATATGTATTATGTATACTACAATTTTATTAACATAAGTACCTACTATATAAGGATTTTTTCCTAACATTGAGTTACATAGAGTCATCACAATGTTAGTTTATAATATTTGTTTGTAATCAAGACTACAATACAATCACCACACTAGTTAACACCCAAAAAATGATTAAGGCCACCACTATATTTAAATAGATAAATTTATTATTTCTGTAAATTTCAGGTGCAGGAAAAACTTCAACCTTTAGACTGTGAACCATTGGGAGGTGGTAGAATATCTCATGATGCTGAAAATAATAAGATTCACATTTATGGCTACTCTCAAGGCTATGGCAAGGCTGACCATGAGATTACTGCTAAATTAATCAAGAAAGCCTACCCTTCTTACAGCATCACTGTGAGTGATGAGGGATATTAAAGTTTACTGTGGTTTTATTAATAATTTATTTATACTTTATACCTGTGGAATAAACTCATTTGAATAATACATTATTTATTTCTTCAAACTCTTCTATGATTTTCTCATTTGTATAGAATTTAGATCCTGCTAGCTGGTGCCCATGACTTAGTTTGAAAAGTCAAAGTTTACTTAGTTAAAATATGGATGAACAATTTGCGGTCGTGGGCAGAGGTCCGGATGGCTTGGTGGTCGGAACACCTGGAGTATTTGTCCGGGAGGCGCAGATTCGAATTTTGTTCGCGACCGTACTCTTTTTTCATTTAATATATATAATATTATTGAAAAAACATTCGACTGTTAAGTGGTATAATGATAATTTAAATCATATATTAATAATAATTTTTTATAGGTACATGTTAAAACCATGTAAAGCCGATAGTATAGCAACTGATAGTAACCACGAATATGTTGTATGTTTGGCTGTTTAGCATAATCAGTTGATGACTATTTAAAGTCTATTTTTACACGCTTTATATTAGCTTAACTTGTATGTATGTTTGTAACCGACTCCTTAGGTCGCTATTTTGACCCACTTACCGGTTTCTGATTGAGATGAAATTTTGCATACACGTTTAGTTTGGATGACAATGCATGGTAAGCTAAGTGACGTCATTCTAAATCCAATATGGCGGACCCGCGATATGGGTATCAAATGAAAGGGTTTTTTTTTTAAAAAACCTTGCCCCACGCTTGGAATTTCTTCCTGTATCGTGGGTGCGTTTACAGAAATATAATCCCACAAGCACACTAACACCCAGACCCCGAGCAATTATCCGTAGATCGTACAAATATTTGCTCCGTGCAGGAATCAAACCTACGACACGCAGCGCAGCAGTCGGTCTCTCGACCACTGCGCCAACCGCGCTGTCGGTTTGCTGAGAAGAGTACGAAAAATGAAACAACGTCACTAAATCCAACATGGCGGACAAGTCATTTTTTATGCACTCCCACGATATGGGTATCAAATGAAAGGGTGTGCTGAAAAGAATACGAAAAATAAAATGACGTCACCCTAAATCCAACACGGGGGACTTCCAAAGATGGCGGACTAGTCATTTTTTATGCACTCCCACTATTTAAATTCTATTTTTACACGCTTTATATTAGCTTAACTTGTATGTATGTTTGTAACCGACTCCTTAGGTCGCTATTTTGACCCACTTACCGGTTTCTGATTGAGATGAAATTTTGCATACACGTTTAGTTTGGATGACAATGCATGGTGAGCTAAGTGACGTCATTCTAAATCCGCGTCATTCTAAAACGCTCCAAAATGGCGAGCAAAACGGAGCTCTTATTCATGAGCTGAGCCCGCGACGATCACAGAGTACATTTGTATAACTATAATGTCGCGAGTCAAATAGGCCGGCTCATGAATAAGAGCTCCGTTCGAGTTCGAAACTAGTCTGGCAATCCCGAAGAATGCGCGTGAGTAATAACCGTTAAACTATAATTAATATGAATGTGTCTCACGAAAGTTATTATACAAAAATTGTATAATAACTTTCGTGAGACATTGCTTTTTGCAGTTTTTGCTCGCCATTTTGGACCGTCCACCATCCATATTGAATTTAGTGTGACAACATTTAATTTTTCGTATTCTTCTCAGCAAACCCTTTCATTTGATATCACACGATTCCATAAAATGACTAGTCCGCCATCTTTGGGAGTCCACCATGTAGGATTTAGAGTGACGTCATTTTATTTTTCGTATTCTTCTGAGCAAACCCTTTCATTTGATACTCATATCGCGGGAGTGCATAAAAAATGACTAGTCCGCCATCTTTGGAAGTCCCCCGTGTTGGATTTAGGGTGACGTCATTTTATTTTTCGTATTCTTTTCAGCACACCCTTTCATTTGATACCCATATCGTGGGAGTGCATAAAAAATGACTTGTCCGCCATGTTGGATTTAGTGACGTTGTTTCATTTTTCGTACTCTTCTCAGCAAACCGACAGCGCGGTTGGCGCAGTGGTCGAGAGACCGACTGCTGCGCTGCGTGTCGTAGGTTTGATTCCTGCACGGAGCAAATATTTGTACGATCTACGGATAATTGCTCGGGGTCTGGGTGTTAGTGTGCTTGTGGGATTATATTTCTGTAAACGCACCCACGATACAGGAAGAAATTCCAAGCGTGGGGCAAGGTTTTTAAAAAAAAAAACCCTTTCATTTGATACCCATATCGCGGGTCCGCCATATTGGATTTAGAATGACGTCACTTAGCTTACCATGCATTGTCATCCAAACTAAACGTGTATGCAAAATTTCATCTCAATCAGAAACCGGTAAGTGGGTCAAAATAGCGACCTAAGGAGTCGGTTACAAACATACATACAAGTTAAGCTAATATAAAGCGTGTAAAAATAGAATTTAAATAGTCATCAACTGATTATGCTAAACAGCCAAACATACAACATATTCGTGGTTACTATCAGTTGCTATACTATCGGCATTACATGGTTTTAACATGTACCTATAAAAAATTATTATTAATATATGATTTAAATTATCATTATACCACTTAACAGTCGAATGTTTTTTTTTTAATTTAACTCCGTTAGAACCATCCTCGTACTTCAAGGAATATTATAAAAAAAGAATTAGCGAAATGGGTTCAGCTGCTCTCGAGATTTGCGCTTAGCAACACATTCAGCGATTCATTTTTATATTATAGATGTGGTATTTTACTTGCGATATTTGGCGAGTTCAACGGCCAAGTAATTTTCTGCAATGTTACAGTCTCAAGTCCGCTTGTTTATTGTTCACAATTCTTTGATATTTTATTTCCCATGGTAGTCGTTTCAAAAAAAAGGTTTAGAAATCCTGTGTGCGGTAACTGTTCTGCTTTATTAACGTTTCGTTTTACGTGTGTATAAACAGGAGTCGAATGAGGAGGTGCGAGGGAAGAAGCCGTTACCACGGAGGCAGAGCCATACAAGGGGATTCGCATAAAAAAAAACAATGAAAATTGAAAGACTAGGTATAGAATTAATAGAATAGGTTATGTTAGAACTGTGACCAAACTACCCAGGAGCCGAGTGAACGGCCGGCGAGTGCCAGAACCAATCCTTTTAAAATTCGTTAATTTCTTACCTATATTTCGAATAATTTAGGATTAAACTAAAGACAGTCTCTATATAAGTTGTTACTTACTGTACTAACCCTGTAATGTGATGATGAGAAAATATATATATATTTCTTTTTATTGCCACGTTGAATGGCAATGCTAATTCTCTGACCAAGAAACAGGCCAGCCCTCTGGTCACACGAAGTGTCGACCAGTCTGCCAGAAAATCCTTTGAAAAGTTGGCGTGCACTGCGACCCCACGACCCGAGTGTTTCGGCCCCAAACGGCTCAAAGTCGTAGCAGCCGACAAGGTTGCTATATTTACGCTGTTTGAGAGTCTCTGCAGCAGCAGCAGCGGCGCCAGCACAGCTAGCCGAGCTGGGAAGATGCGATGGAGTACGGGTGTCGACACATGTTGCGTCGGATTAAACTTAAGTTTTTTTTTCTTTAAAACTATGAATTTGCATCAAATATTATTTTCTAATATACATTAAAAACACACTATTCTACAATAAAAAAAAAGCTACTATATAAAATCAACAGGCAATATTGGAAAGTGCTTCCCCTTGACCGCAAAAGCCACCACCCAACAGCTTTTGAAACGCATCTTCAAGCATTACTTCACCTCTGCTAAAAACCACCCTAACCCTCAGGAAAGCCCAGTTAAACAGTCGAAAACCTCCTAGATTGACTTAGAGGACCAGACGGGAGACGCCTTCTGACTAAATATCGAATTTTGCTCGCGACTTTTGGCGGTGGGTGAGGTAACACGCAAGCACAAAAGAACCTACCTACTGTTATATTTAATAAAAAAAGTAACGTAAAATTAGTAGCTGAAATGACTACGTCCCATTATTGTTGTAAAGAAATGACTATGATATAACGTAAACTATTATAACCTTATTGTTACACATCTTTATTTGAAAAATTAAAAAGTATGTAAAAGAACGAAGAGTCTGGACATTCGTGGTTCGACAGGTGAAAAGTACAACAATACTGTAAAAGTTTGAGTTATAATTATAATATTGTGACCTATAATTATATTTTTGAAGTTTAATTTGTATGCCTATCTTCTGAAATTTTTACTACCTGTACCTACTAAAGCGAAAATAGCTCTCGTAATAACACAATAATAAAATACACAAATAACTAAACCCAAACAAAAAATTGTGTTACACACGATAAAAATCGTGTACTTGAATGCCATCAAAACCAGTAAGGCCAGACGTACGATAATTTTCGTACATGTACGCTAATTTCGACTCCGGTACGATGTACTATACAATATGTATCATCCTACGTAACAGTACGATAATTTGCAACCCTGCCCGAAGTGGAATGAAAATACTAGACTGTTACTTTTTTAATCATTCTGAGCTCATGCTGATTTGATCTTATGATCAAAATGCCAAGACTATCTGTTACATTTATGTAAAGGAATTAAAAGATCGTTTCCCATTATTTGTCGACAAATTGGTGGTAGTGCTGCTAATTCTACAACCAAAAAAAGCTTTGTCAGTGAGACAGCAGTTCATCACCTTTATTGTTGTGTGAACTATGTCCCAGAGCGAAGCCGCGTGACCGTAATGAATTGCAGAATGCAATGAAGTAGACATATTTTGGCACACAATTTTCCAAATAGTATAATGATGGCGAGAAAAAATACATAGTTTTTCCTCAATTTGCTCTGGCCCTTTTGACATTTCCCTTCTTTTGACCGCATTCAAATTGCACCGAACGACTATTCAGCAAAAAATATTTTACGAAAACCAAATGATAAAAATTCGCAACGCAAATTGTTATAGGGGCTTGATTTTCAGCGCAATCCGTATAGACTCAATCCCACTTTTTTATAAAGTAAATACCTAAGTTAGTTTTTTAATTATTTCACAATTCACAACTTCCTAAAATTCCTATCAAATTTCTAGTTTAAACAGCGTGAGGAAACCTGGACTTTATTAAGTAAGTCTGAAATCGCCAACCCGCAGTGAGCTACCGTGGTGATTAAGCTCGTGCCTTCTCTGTTTGAAAAGAGGCCCTTGCCCTGCAGTCAGTTAAGGGCTGGTTATTTATTTAATTCTGTTTTTGGGAATTTGCTACGCTTTCCGTGCAGCTCTGACACTTGTACAATAATTTTTTATCTGGTACGATAATTTATGAATATTGTTACGTTAATTCATTCGCACTTGTCTAGCATGGCATCCCTGACAAAACCTGTCAAGTGTGAAGTGTCAATTTTTTGTCAACAAAGTGTCAAACGGACAACGACAAATATTAGTGCCCGCTGATTAAATGGTGTATTGTTTTAAATAATGGCTAATTTTACAACAGACGGCAAATTATGCATAGAGCGAGAGCTAGAAATTGATAACACCCAGCAACAGTTCGGTGATTTGCTATCGCAGTTTGATATTCATGAAACATGTCAATGGATAACCAATAACAACTTCTTGAAGGTAATCATTTTTTCGACATTTCTTTTTAGTTAATTACACCATGAATATTTAATTCCTTGCTGTAGTAATTTTCCCCTTATTCGTTCTCATTTTAATATGTGACAACAGGTTTGCCTTCAATTTCCTGATGAATTACTGGGAGTTAGTGCTAAAATTTATGAAGAAATTAAAAAGAGAGTTGAGGTTGATCTCTACATACTAGGTGACACTTCGTATGCTAGGTAAGCAAGCTTTATACATACGTACATACAATCACGCCCGTTTCCCATTGGTGTAGGCAGAGACAATTGTTTTTCCACTCTGACACATCACTTGATTTATGTTAACCTTCTATCTTGGCTATATTACCTATATCATTATCTTGCATAATAATAGGTAGTTACACTACACCTAATGCTTATAAATCATCACCAACAGCCCTCAACATCCCACTGTTGGGTACATGCCTCTCTTAAACTATGCTATTTGCTTCACTGCTTTGCCAAACACACCCAAAAATAACTAAATTAAATCTTTCCTTAAATGATTATTTAGTTGAAGTAGAATTTCATGAGAATCAAACATAAAAAAAATTCATACACTAAAATCAATCACTTTCTGTTTTCTAACATGGTGAAAACATACTTTGTATTTTATTCCTATTTCAGTTGCTGTGTGGACTCAGTTGCTGCAATGCATGTTCAAGGAAATGCAGTAGTCCACTATGGGCACACATGTTTCTCCAAAACCAATATACCAGTGTTCACAGTGCTACCCAAGAAACACTTGAATGTTGAGCACACTATGAAGCTGGTGCATGACAACTTTAAGTCCAATGAAAATGAAAAATTATGCCTGTTTTATGATGCTGAGTTTGAGCACTGCAAAGGTACATTTAAACAAAATCAATAAATATTTCTACCTATATTAAGACTAGCTGACCCCGCAAACGTTGTTTTGCCATATAAATAAAAAAAATTGGGGTGGACTACCCCTAACATTTAGGGGGATAAAAATAGATGTTGGCCGATTCTCATAGATACCGGATAAGCACAAAAAATTTCATCAAAATCGGTCAAGCCGTTTCGGAGGAGTATGGCAACGAAAACTGTGACACGAGAATTTTATATATTAGATTAATATAGGATTTCAAATAATTTATGGTGTAATGCCTTCCAGACAGTACACCATACCATATAGTATTCTTTCTTATCTGGTTTGCTTAGGTATGCATTTCTTCTTATAGGTTCTCAGGTTTCCATGCAAGTTTAATATTATGGAACTTAATTGGAGTGGAATCTTATCTTATCTTAATTGGCTAGTTCTTGAGTTGACCTTAACTAGTAAGGTAGCTAGATGAGATATGTCTGAAGTCGGCCCCCTCTCAAATTAAGTTCAAATTTAAAAAAGTTTTTGTTTGAGTTTAACATGTAAGCTCACGCACGTATAACTATGTAGTCATAACAATTAAAATCTATTGTGTCTGCTAATTAGTGAGTCAAAGGGTGAATAAAAATTAATCATTATTATTACCTACATAAATATTGCATAGGTTATATTTTTTCCAGATGATATTACAACACACTGGTTCCAATACTATCCACATTGCTATATATCCTATGTGGAAATGGAAGAGAGACCCAACAGATATCTGGGAAGGGTTGTCAGGAATAAACAAGGCAAAGAGTTAACAGTGGACCAGCTCAAAGATTGCATCTGTATTCATATTGGGTCACGGGGACAGACACTGTTCAATTACACCATAACTATTGCAGGTTTGTAAAGAACCATTTATTTAATAATATCTTAGGTTTTTACTATCACTACAAATTATAATAAAACAACTTTTAAACAGATTAATCACATGTAATATTGGTTTTTCTGGGGTTTCAAACACTCAGCGTTTGTTGTCACTTGTCATCCTGCAACCAGGAACACTGCAGTGTTCAAAAGGTCAGGAAAACAAACACCAATAATACACAAGTGTCTAGTGTAGTGAATCTAGTTAAAATTTGTTTTATTGTGACCATTTATCTTTTAATTTCATAGAGCACCTAATGCTCTTAAAGCTGAGTAAATTATACAATGTGCTTAAATTTTATTAAAATTATGCTATATTAGCAAAACTTTTATAATCTAGCTGTAAATAATAGTATGATTTAGGTGCCAAATTAATTAAATCTTAAATTAATTGTACACAGCTTCAGAATGGCATGTATTAGACCCAGACACAAGTAAAATTGAGCGTTCTGAAGAGACTGTTTGGTTCAAACGCAGAAGGTTCCTGGTTGAGAAGTGCAAGGATGCTAATGTTGTTGGCATTCTTATTTGCAAGCTAGCTGGTGACCAAACCAAGGATATCATCAGCAGGATGAAGCAGCTGTGCAAAGTTAATGGCAAAAAGAGCTATATTGTATCTGTGGGCAAACCCAATGTACCAAAATTAGCCAATTTTCCTGAAGTAAGTGTCTGAAATTTATTAGGAAAATATAAGCTGTAACTGTAACAAACTACAATTTTTATTCCTTTCTTTTCCAGATTGACATATATGTTATGATTGCATGCCCAGAGAATGACCTGTATAGTGCCAGAGACTTTTACAAACCAATTGTTTACCCATATGAACTAGAAGTAGCACTGAACTCTAACAGAGAGCCATATTTCACGACACATGTCACAGACTACGACCAACTGCTACCGGGGCGGCGTCACCACTTTGATATCAACCATGTTAAGGAAACCACAGATGTCAGTCTTATCACAGGAAAAATCAGGGAAACGAAAATAAATTCACATGAAGGCAGCAGCACAGAATTAGCAGAAAAACAAAACTGGGCACTAGAAAGTATAGGGCAAAACCTCCAAGATAGATCTTGGAAAGGTCTAGAGCAGAAACTAGGAGAAACTGAAATTAAAAAAGCTGAGTCAGGACGCAAGGGCATACCGCTACAGTACAGTAATGAACCAGAATGAATTGAAAATTTTATATTTGATATTTACAATACTTCGGTTATTATGGTACCAAACATATTTCTCCTACTAAGTAAGACCATTTTTTACAAAATAAATGACCAGCAATAAAAAAAACCTTTATCTTTTAATACATTGGCTCACTTATTACCAGACAATCGATTTTTATTGTTTTGAAGTACAAAGTTGTATGTTTCAGAGCAGAAGGATATCATAGTTATTAGTTATTCATGTAAGACACTTATTACTTCTTAGCAAAACTTCATAATCAATCACACTTACAATGAAAGGTGACTCAAAATATCTGTGTTGAATGAATAAACTTTAACAATTTCAAATTGTCCCTGTACAACTTTGATTTATCTTTAATCAACAAGAACTTAGTGAAACAAAATTTTATAAGCATTCATAAAATGTTGATCCTTAGAAGATACTAGTTATGATAATCATCATCACACTCTTCACACTTTCATATTGAGTGGGTTCTGTGGAGACTTGAGCCATTCTTTCCTCAGCATCTGCTTGAGTTGTGACAGCCTCAGTGATGGGTTATCAGCCTTAAGTATAGGAAGATTTGCTTCTTCAAATGCTGTGTAGGCAGCTTTAAGTCTTTTTTCAGGATGCCTGTCTGTATCCAATTTGTCACTGGAAATCAGAAATAATAATTTGCTGAAATATTGATACAATGAGAGCCAATGTCATAAAAAAATATCAAAAGTAAAATTCTGTAATAACACTATAAAACTAGTGTGTTGTTCCATTTCGTTATTGATTTTCTTATTTTGGAGTAATTTATTACATGTGATACAAATCATCATCATCACCATATTATCCTGTTATTGCTCATCAGGGACATAGGGCACTCAGCATTTCTCTAGACTTTGCACAATCTTTACTATAACTTCTTTATATTTGATACAAAAGTATTAATAAGAAATTAAATTGTGGTCTAAAATATGAAGTAAATACCCAAGAATGGAGATGGCTTCATCAACAGTCTGTGCCACTTCCCCATCCAGTTGGATTCTGTTGAGATTTTCCACCAGTGGTGGCTCCTCCACAATAACTTTAGAAGGCTGAAAAACAAATTGATAAGGATATAATCTATGATAATTAATTGACTAATAATCACATAGTACATATTAATAAAAAATATATATGATTTCTTGAATGCTCCACTGTTTTCACAGCTTTCAAAGTGCTGAAATATTTAAGTATTAATTGCAGAGCCAGAGAAATCCTTTACTATTAAAACTACTTCTTAACCTAAAGGGAGTTCAAAATTTAACTTTGTAGTTAATGTAACCAAACAATTGTTACTTTATGTAAGTAACTATTGTTCGGTTACATTAACTTCATGATATAATAAAATGTTGAGGGAAAAAACTATAACAATAATAATTATAGGTTTCTAATACCTACAGCATTAGCTTAAATTGTTAAAAATGGTAAATTCTTTGAACCAAATATTTTAATTAATTGTTAGTATTATGTTTAACTTACCACAGGTTTAACAGGTTCAGCCTTGATAGTCTTCTCCTTCATCTTCTCAATCTGTGCTCTAGTTATCTTTGGTGGTGGTGGGGCTACTTTTGGAGCAGCCTTCAGTGATTCCATTTCTTTATCTAGTAGAGCTTTTGCTTCAGCCTTCTTTTGAAGCTGCTCTAGACGCTTTTTCTCCTGTTCGTCCTGTAATTTTAAAACATTTTTTAATGTGTTGTACACAATTAACAATTTTTAATATCTACTGTTGTCAAATTTATGCAGCGTTTATAATAGGAACCTGTTAAATATAATCAAATAAGCATTTATTTGATGTTAAATATTTAATAAATAATCAATGTGGAAAATACGTTGCACAATACATGTTGAATGTTTAAAAGATACTGAATATGGTAAATACGTTAGGCACTATTTATATATATTTTGAAGACAATATTTGGAATGTCAATAGTAATAATGCCTAGCAACCATACATTAAAAAGTAAGTATATATTACATACTCTTTGGAGAGGTATATATACTTCACATATATTACATACTCTTTGGAGAGGTATATATACTTCACATCCTCGGAAACTTTTAAAAAATTTTGGATAAATTTTTCAGTCCTATTCTGGAACTCAAATCTTGCAGCCTGGGGCCGAATAGAGGTTTAGTTAGCATGTCAGCTAACTGTGTTTTAGTTTAATATGTTTGGTGCGCTTGTGGTATTCGTACTTGGATACTCGACTTGGATACTCGACTTGGATACTCGACTTGGATACTCGTTTTACGCATGTAAGTACTCGTTTTATGCATGTAAGTACTCGTTTTACGCATGTAAGTACTCGTTTTACGCATGTAAGTACTCGTTTTACGCATGTAAGTACTCGTTTTACGCATGTAAGTACTCGTTTTACGCATGTAAGTACTCGTTTTAGCGCATGAAAGTACTCGTTTAGCGCATGAAAGTACTCGTTTAGCGCATGAAAGTACTTTCTATGTTTTGTCTTAATCAACTCCAGGAGTCTGAGAGTAGCCCTTGATAACCATTCTGGCTTTGTATCTTTCGACGGAACCATCAGGGTTCATTTTTACTTTATATACCCATTTACAAGGAAGGGCTTTTCGTCCTTTGGGTAGATTAACCAGATCCCAGGTTTGGTTATCGTTCAATGAGGTAATTTCGTTGAACATGGCCTCTTGCCATTTTTCTTTGTCGGGAGAGCCCATCGCTTCTTTGAAGGTCAAAGGTTCTTTAGGCTTATGAAGGTTTTCAATTTCTTCAGCTGCTGCTAAAATGTAATCATCATAGCGTTTAGGAGCTGTGATATTCGACCCGTCTCTCAAAGACCTTATTTGAACGGCAGGGTTATCTCCAGCATCATGTACAGATTCATCATCATTATCGACATTGAAAGAACCGGAAAGAGATTCGTATTCACTTTCATTATTTGCTGGTTCCGTTTGTAGAACACTTCTTGAGCTATAGACCAAATTTTGTTCTAACAATTCATCGTCATCTTGATCATCTGTGTCACAATCACTCAGTCGTTGATCATCGCCTCCATTTTTTTTTTTTTTATTAACCACGGAAACCACAAACCAAACCACGGTATTTCCACAGTTTTTGTCGAACAAGAACGGCTTCAGCTTGTATTACCCAGGTGTCATAGTTCTCTTGTTAGAGGGTCGATTTTAATATTCGCCATTTTTCTTGACTAAGGGTATCTACTCACTTTCCGTTACTTTTTACACGCTCTGCTACCATGTTAAATATAATCAAATAAGCAATTATTTGATGTTAAATATTTAATAAATAATCAATGTGGAAAATATGTTAAGCACAATACATGTTGAATGTTTAAAAGATACTGAATATGGTAAATACGTTAGGCACTATTTATATATATTTTGAAGACAATATTTGGAATGTCAATAGTAATAATGCCTAGCAACCATACATTAAAAAGTAAGTATATATTACATACTCTTTGGAGAGGTATATATACTTCACATATATTACATACTCTTTAGAGAGGTATATATACTTCACAGAACCATATCTATCTGTTAAACCCACATAAGAACAAGACTAATATTCTAGAGATAACGTGTTCCAGAACTAACCTTTTTCTGTTGTTTCTTCTTAAGTTTGTCGTCATTGTCCTCCCACTCGGCGTCCTCCATCAATTTTTTCACCTTCTGGTCCTTTTCCTGTTTCACATTCTCTTTTCGTTGTCTAGCAGCTACAGCTTTACTGTTTTCGCCAGCGAATTTCTTCGGCATATTCGCTTAGTTCGAAAATCTTAATGGAAAAAAGGGAAAGAACTTTATTAAAAAATCCAAAAAAAATAAGTATCCTTCAACTGACGGTGATAATTTTGTCTTGTAATTTTTATGTGAAAAAAACGACCACTTAGGATTAAATTTTCGAAATAAAATTCGTAATTGTGGAAACTGGACTGGAAAATAACAAGTGTCAAATTATCAAAATGTCAATGGTCCTTCAAACTTCAAATGCCATATGCAGCAGTCATATGTCATGCGTTAGCATCAATGACTAAAAAGAAGAAGTAAAGGACGTGCCCTATTAATCTATTTAAACATTACGTTCTTGAAGGAATCAGTACAAGAGTAGTTATAGCGGGCATACCCCTCTCGCCACTATTATACGATACCCTATCATATGTGTTTAAAAAAACTAGTTGAACGCCATTTTGACACATATCACATTGTATTGTCATTTCGAACGAAGCTCCCAATAAATGTCTAATTGCGCAGTTTTCGGTTGTGCTAAAATGTTCAATACTTCGAATTTGCAAAAAGATGGTATTTCCTTTCACATGAGAGTAAAATAACGTGGCTATCAGTCAAGGTTTCTGAATAATCAATAATTCTAAAATAAAAAAAAATGATTTGGCGCTTCAACATGGAAGCCAGCAGCTGTAGTGAGACTACAAACAAGACGGTGCGGCGTTGTCTCGCTACAGCTGACACTAGTTCATTCATAATTCATAATAACACAAATATGAATGAAACGTAGTCTTGCCTTAGAGATTGTAGTAAGTATGGTAAGAAATAAATGTCGATATCTATATCATTTAGGTAATTTTTAATAAGTTGAATTAATAAAAACTTAACTTAAAATCATAATAATTAAGTATTACAAACACTTGTTTTTGGAAATAAAGCTATAGTTAATAACTGATGTCAAACAATAATGTCAAAAAACAGTTTTCTTTTTCTAATAAATTTGTAACTTTAGAGGAGAGGCGGTTCAAATCCTGCTCACGACCGTATTCTTTTTCCACAAAAAATTATAACTTAAAGTTCGCTTAGCATTCGTTAAAGCTTTTCAAAGATTTATCTGTATTTCGTAGAATTGTAAAAAAAAAAGAAATTCCATGTTTACGTAAAACTCAACAATTTGAAATTTATGGATATCGACATTATCTGGCATGAATTCTATGTCTCATCTCTTCTCACACACTACTACTACTATACATATATACTTTTTTTTACCTGTATGGTTACAATGATAGAACACGATTTTGACGACGTGTGAGACACAATTGTATGTTGGTGTGTAGTTTTATTAATGTGCTAATGTAATAGCGAGAGCTATTGTTGCCTTAGTGTGAGTTTTTTTTGCCTGTGTGTTACCTCACCCCCCGCCAAAAGCGGCGAGCAAATTTGTTCGATATTAAGCCAGAAGCCGGGTCCCGTCTGGTCCTCTAAAATTACGTTATACGCCACACGTCAATATGGTTGCTACAGAATATCAGCGCTGGTTGGGTTGCCATAAAGGCGACACATCAGGATTAGGCTGAGTGACGACCATATTTCGCACAGTTGCGTTGTAGGGTTCTATAATACGATTGATTATTTATTTCATATAATTATTAGTTTATGTATCCTAACGGCTCTGTGTATAAATATTTTTTTCTTTCTTTCTTCTTCTTTCTTTATAGAAATTTCATACGATTCGATACAGTAATAGAAAAACTATATGAATTTCTTTTTAACTTAACTGATTCTACTAGTGTAAAACGAGAAACCTTAATTTGTCAGTTTTCTGAAGTTGCAAGTTATAAATATTTATTTATTTAAAACCTTCAATATATGATGTCACTAGGGCATGCAAAAACCGGGTGGTTTTGGAGAACCGAGTTTTTCGGTTTTTATTTTTAAAATATCCGGCTAAACCGGTTTTTTCGGGTTTTTCGGGTTGACTTTTGTAGGTAAATAAAAATGCTGAAAATAGTAGATATTTTTTATTTTCTTTCATGTTCTAGTTTACATACACGGAGTACGGAGTCAGGAAATGTGCCCAATAGGCGGCAATAGGCTCGCCCTCTGTTACATGGCACTTGATGGGATCTAAAACAGCTGGTGAAATGTAGTTGTAGTAATACACCTAGTGGCTAGTGCCTACCCGTTCGGGGATACAAGCGTGAGGCGGAATGATTATGTATTTATGTATTTTACATACATATATAATCACACGCCTCTATCCCCGTAGGGGTAGGCAGAGGTGAATTACTACAGCCACGTTTCGCTACAAATGTTTTTCGGTCACACGTAATAGAGGGGAAGCCTATTACCGTTTACCGAGCATATTTCCAGTTTCCATGATGCTACTGAGAATTTCCTAGTGAAAAAACCCAATAACACTGCTCAATCTGGGATTCTAACCAGGGACTTCACGATCGCGTGCGCTTTATGCCGCGGGATCAATGAGGCAGTCTTACTATAAATATAAACACACATAAAATACACTCAAAAAGCATAACCCTCATTCTTGGCCAAATATATTTAAAAGTAAAGCCCAGTAGTTACCCAGTAGTTTTATACCTAACCTACCCTAGGTTAGGTATAAAACTACTGGGTAACATAATGCCATTCTGAGAAAAATATGTAATTCACTACCTGCCTCTCTTATCTTTCAATTTAAACCATCTTTCACCAAGCAACAATAACAACTTTGCCGTTATTATTTCCTTTCTTTGAATATAAGGCGTAGAATTATAATTTAATGGCAAACATATATATAAACAAACTTACCTACTTAATATAAAATTCGCTGTTTAACCAAATAAAATATGTAAGTTTAAAAAAAAAGAAGTAAATGCGAAGTTAAGCGCGTAACGTACGCGCGTGATTCACTGCGATACTTGACAGAGACTAACCAAAGAAAATGGCGGCCGCGTTCACGTCAACTCAAGATGTGCGTTCCATTATACGTGCCTATGGCTTCAGAAGTGCGTTCCATAATACTTTCCTTAGATACAGTATTTACTATAAATATCACATGAAAATTATATATAATAAACACATCAACACGGTCTAGGGATATTTTTAAAAAAGCGAATTACTATCAATATGTTAATTATTTATATGACATGTATATATTTAAAAGATACGTTATTTAATATTCTACCATTCTCTAGTAATGGTTAAGGTACTTCGATTAAAATTTCAGGATTTTATGAAAAAAAAATGAAGCATAGACGGAAACCGTATATGAATTAACTTTTAATTTATGAGTAAAATAGAAAAATCATTTAATTTGTGTTTATAAACTTGAAGTTAGTAGTCTGAGAAAGCGCCCATGATGTTCATAACACATCGGCAACGATTCGGCATGCTCAGAACAAGGTTGTCAATGTCTTGCTGCGGAATATTGTCCCATGTCCTTCTGAGGTGCGCAAAAAGTTGATCGTCTGTAGCCAGATTTTCAGGAACTTCCTTCAGAACTCTTCTTTGCAGCATATCCCACGCATGCTCAATGGGATTTAGATCTGGCGATTGAGCAGGCCAGTCTAAGGCCCTAACATTGTGTGTATGTAACCAAGCTGCTACCGTTCTCGCCGTGTGTGCCCGGGCATTGTCGTGCATGAGCAGGAAATCTTGCCCCATTTGTATTCTGTGGGGCAAGATTACGGGCCCCAGCACCTGTTGGACGTATCGTTCTGCCGTCATATTGCCCCGCACCCAAACGAGATCCGTCCGTCCTCCAAGACGAATTCCTGCCCAAACCATAATTGTTCCTCCTTGGTATGGGTGAACTTCCTGAGGGTTCTGAAGACGGCTCCATCGTCCAGGAACTCGCCAAACACGCGTCCTTCGTGAATCTGGATGGAAACCGAACCTGGATTCATCCGTGAACAGCACATTGAACCATTGTTCACGGCCCCAGTCCACGTGGTTCCGAACCCATTCTAATCGTCGTCCACGATTGCCTCTCCGTAAAGGTGGGACCCGGAGTGGTCTACGAGAGCGTAGATTGCTTTCATGCAGTCGCCTTCTTACAGTTTGGTCACTCACAAGCACTTGGTGTTCCACTCGCAGCCTTTGGACCAATTGAGTCGCCGCTGCATTTGGTTGAGCTCGCGCAGTAATTTGCAAAAATCGGTCTTGTCTGGGGGTAGTGATGCGACTTGGCCCCCGGTGCCTCTCCGCTACTTCAGCTGTGGCACGATAGCGTGTCCACAATCTTGAAATTACATTTTGGTGGGTCCCTATGGCCTCAGCAACATTACGCTGAACAGACCCAGCTTCCAGCATTCCCACAGCTCGTAACATCTCCGCCCTCGTCAAATGTTGGCGTTGCATGGCTACAATACCTCAATTTTAACTTTCTCTTTCATTTAAAAATGAAAAAAAACTGTAACTAAATGTAATTCGTATTGTTTTCTAAATTTCGCACATATGAAAATTCCCTCTCCTACACATCAAGACATTTTTATGCCACCGAAACAAAAGAATTTTCAAAAATTTGAATTTGGAATTAGTCTGAGATAAATTACAAACAAATCGGTGTATAAAAGATTTCAATGCGGCCAGTACTTTTCGAGTTATTTAATTGAGTATGAAATATCCCTAGACCGTGTTGATGTGTGTATATTAAAATTATATTTATTTTTATTATAGTATTTATAATTAAAGGAGCATGTTTTAGTTAGAATAAAGTAAAATCGTAGAGAAAAACCGAAAACACCGAAAAACCCGGCTTTATAACTAGAAAAAACCGATTTTCAAATTCTGTCGGTTATTCGATTTTTTCGGTTTCCGGTTAACCGGGTTGCATGCCCTAGATGTCACATATGACCAGCCCACTGGCCGGTTCGCCATTTTAGTTTTTCTTTCTCAGTACTTTTCACGGTGTACATAAAGTGTCACTTGGCGTTATCGTAAAACTTATCTATACTATTTCCTTTGCTTAAAACATCTTGAGTGCTGAGAATTTAACTGTGAAGCTGCGTGTGATAAAAGCAATTATGGCTAAGTGCTGTGTGAGTGGCCGTGGATCGAATTATAGTAAAAAAAGTGCCTCTTATATCCATGCACAAGTAAAACGTTAAAAATTCATATATTATCAAATCTCCTTCATATATTTCGACCAAATTTTAGATTAAGTTAATATTTATTACTGTTATGTCATTAGTAAATATCATTTTAATAAGTTTCGAAAGGTAAATGTCATTATTCTGGGTTTGTTTACAGGATAATTTAGTGTTGTGCTTCTGATTTAAACAGTTAATTATTTAATTAAAACAATTATTAATTTAAACGATTTCGATATTGTTTTACTAGATTTTTTTGAAAACATTTATTTTAAATATTTACACATTATGTGTTATGATAATAACCAAATTACCTAAAAAATTTTAGGTTACTGAAAATGAAGTTCTTAAAAATGTGGTTGGAATCATTGGGTCAAGAGAATATTGATACTAGCCGCGATAAAACATTTGCATGTTCTCTAAAAAGTATTTGGTATATACATTTTGAAGAGTCCTGTAATAATAAAACTCTGGATATAATAAGACTTCAAGACAATGGAATAACTGAAAGGCTTCCTACGGTAAATTACGAAACTTGCATTACTCAGACCCATATCCAATAGCTTTTAAAAGATGAGCGCCCATTTCAGTGGCCACGCCCTTTTCCACAAATTCATAAAAAAGAGACTTTGTGGTTCGACAATATTGCGAAAACATTGTGTCTTTTTAGGGTTCTGTTCCTCAAAAGGATAAAGTAACACTTTTAAAATTACTTAGTTGTCCCTCTGTCTGTCCGTTAAGACCTCTTTTTTCAGGAACGTGTGAAGGTATATAAAATAGTGAATTCGTAGTTATACCGTAAAAAAAATACATAACAAACTTACATTTGCACTTGGATTATCGAACGTGTCGTATTTCGATATATGAGAAAAATCAAGAACAATATAATAAGACACTACAGCCACGATAACTGCGCTTGCACAATTTCTTCTTCATCCTACGCTTGACTATGCCGATGCTAGATAGCTAGCTATCTGATCTCACTGAAGACCAATTCAACAGACTTCAGAGACTTCAAAATTTCTGTATAAGATTCATATTTGTTTTACGCAAATATGATTTTAGTCTGAATTTCGTCTTAAACTCAAATGGCTTCCAATTCGCTTTCGTCGGAATGCTCATATTCTTTTTCTACTCTACACTACTCTATATAATCCCACTACTCCTTCCTACCTTAAATAACGTTTTGAGTTCATCCGTGATATGCATCAGCAATCCTTAAGATCATCAGAGAACTTGAAACTGAAAATGCCCATGCACTCCGCAAGGTTCTTTGACCTCTCATCCTCTGTTCAGACTGCTCGCTTGTCGAATGCTTTACCAAAGTCGGTAAGGCACGCTCAGAGTTTGGTATCTTTTAAGTGCATGGTGAAGGACCATTACTTGAATCTCGTTTCTAAATTATATTTAAATTTTTTCTCTCTGTGTATTTTCTTATTTCAATTCTACGTATTTCTTTTAAATCTACAGTAGTACACTGTAAACTACCCTCTACAAATTTCTTAGTTATTCTTTCCATCCAATGGTTGTTTGGTAGAAATTGCTTTTAGCGATAAGACCGCCATTTGTACCATTCTTAGTTTTCTTTTTCTCAGATTTAAGATCTGTTCAGTGTACAATAAATTATAATCTATCTATCTAAGACAACCACATCAACTGCTGCCAATGAAGGTGATATAGAAGATATTTGCATGGACAATCCTGAACCAATTCAACCTCGGTGGGCAACTATGGCGAAGCGAATAAATATTTACTATTTTATTACATTTGTGTTGTTAGTACATAATATGTAAAAAATATAACAAAGTTTGGGAAACAGTGGTTAAATAAGATTCAATTGGATACTTAAGATAAGGTGACCCAAATGATAACGATTAATCGATTCGATTGATGTAATAAAAACTATTATCAATTTATTAACTGCCATGAACATCACTAGATAATGGGCGGGGCCTACGCCATTTTAGTTTCTTTTTTGGCGCACCAAATTATTGTTTAGTTCATGTCCTCTACTTCTTTAGGCATTGGTCAAGTGTCTCATGTATACTAGAGAAATTGCCGTGTTTATATGGAACATGGGATTTCGATTAACGTAGCTACGGGCCATAGCATGAAAAGGCAAATAAATGGAATGGCCCAAAATCGTTTAATATTCAAAATTCACGACAAATATTCTCTAAATCAATATTTAGCCTAATAAATCTCTGATGTTAAAAACAATATTTTTTCTCTTTATTGGTTGCGAGTTTGCGACTTTGCGTTCATGCATTGCGAACATTAAACTGGTCGTGTCAGTCGGCTTGGCTGGATTGAGCTTGTTTGAATTAGGCCCATTTATTTTACTAACTCGAAACTCAAATATTTATGAAATTAACTATCTTAATTATAGGCCGTACATCATACTATAACATACCACGATATTGCATTATCATGATCTAGCCGTGCTACTTATTTGTAGCCAGTATTTGTTTCTGTAAGTGTAAATGGTGACGTGAAATAGCGCTCATGCAGGGTTGGATTCAGACAGATAAAAAACTATAGTATGTTTTAGTCAAAAAGATAGTATATATCGTAAAAAGATCGTACGTTTCTAAAACAAAGAATAATATTATATATAGCACTAGAAGAATATAACAGACTTTAATTAGACATTTTGTGCGCAGTGTTGTCCTTTTCTAATAAGCTGACCATCACTATCACTGCATATTATAAAACAAAGTCCTCCACCGCGTCTGTTTGTTCGCAATAAACTCAAAAACTACTGCACCGATTTTCATGCTGTTTTCACCAATTAATAGTGGTTCTCGAAGAATTTGTATACAATGGCTAAAATATAATGATATTTGTTGGAGGTGTCGGAAAAAAATAAGCCATCTGGTAGAGTTCAACGAAAACGCTGCCTAAACCCTTTGAAATTTAACAAAATGATGTATGGTGGAATAGTGTATCTTTTATAGGTCTACAGAAAATTCCACGATGGCATATGTCTATCTCTTAAGGTTATCATACTATATGCATTTTAATTGGTCGCGATAACCGACATGGATCAGCTAGTACAACATAAGGAAAACAGGCGTCCGAGTACGGATCTTTTCGACAAACTTGTCGAATCAAGGTTTTATGTATTGAATTTTATCGTTATAACAAAACTTTATGTCAAATTTGATGTTTAAAATCGACAAACGTGTCGACAAAAAGAACCATGCTCGCACCGCAGTTGCAATATGTGTGTGATAACATAGTTTCTATCGAGACCATTTTTCCGTGCATCTATTGGCAATGCAAAATAGACCTTATCTGTCGGGTATAAAGTGTGTTTCTAATTGTAATTTAGAATACAGTAAGCACTCGAGTATCATTACAAAAACTCCTTGTCAGTCCTTGAGAGTCCAGTTTATTCGTAAGATACTTAAATTACTAATCTGTGCAGTTTATTTTAATTTTAATGTTGCTGTATGTTTAAAAGATTTGTATAGATAGGCTATTTTTTTTTTTATTCTGCCTAGCCTTTTCCCAATTACATTGGGGTCGGCTTCCAGTCAAACCGGATGCAGCTTAATACCAGTATTTTACATGGAGCGACTGCCTATCTGACCTCCACAACCCAGTAACTGGGTAATACGATATCCCGTGGTATGACTGGTTGTCAGACTTTCAGGCCTCTGACTACCCGTAACGGTTGTCATAGATCTTAATTTGACAACCGGGACCGACGGCTTAACGTGCTCTCCGAGGCACGGAGGGGTCTCGGTATGAAATTATGGTCACCCATCCACAGACCGACCGCGGCAAGCGCAGCTTAACCTTGATCGATTTTAGCGTACGATCCTTCAATAATATAATAATAATAATAATAATATCCCACAACTACCACACAACGCCGTCTAGTCTCAAGCTAAGCAGAGCTTGTGTTATGAGTACTAGACAACTGATAAACATACTTATATATTTCTAAATGCATACATATTATAGATAAATTACACCCAGACACAGAACAAATGATCGTGCTCATCACACAAACATTTATCCTGGGTGGGAATCGAACCCACGACCTCCGGCATAGCAGTCAGGGCTACTAACCACTAGACCAACGAGGCAGAATCGTACAAATACGATAGTTATCGTACGAATTCCAACACTGCGCTCATGCCTAATAGTCCCTATATGTCACTGTCAGTGTCACATATTTACTGTAGTATATTGATAAAAAATCCATTGGAAATCGAGAAGTACAAAATTACCTAGTTTTCTAATTATTTTGTATGATATAATAACTATGGCTTTAGTTGCGTACGAAAATAGTGACTCAAGTGACTATGAAGACGAAGGGGTTACACCAGTTGTGTTGTTAAACAACAAGCTAGAAAGTAAACATGGTGAGTATTTATCAATACAAAACAAAAATAGATATATACCCTTTATATAAGTTAGTTTTAGTATTGTTTTGAATGCAAACAATATTGCCTTTGGATTTTAGCCTATATTGACATGAAATTATTAATATATTTATTATAATTTTCCAGAAATTCCACCAACCCAGGAGCCAGTACCAACAAATTCAAGAGACCATATTGAGTTACCAGAGAATGGCCAAAGTTTGTTTAATCAACTACCACAGCCTGCAAACAAGAAACCAGTTGTTATTGAAGAAGATGATGAATTTTTACACAAAAAAGAAATTGTAAATGCTGTAAAACCAAAAGCCAGGATCACAGTCCCCTCACTGAGTGATGTAAGAAATCTGCATATATGTTTGCCATTGTTCAATATTTTGTTTGATTGATAATAATGATAACTTGTTAAAAATTAATAAAGTACTCAAAATTGCTTAAAGACAATATTAAGCTGTTGGCTCGCTCATTAGCTGAAACGATAGATTTTTATTGTGATGAAGTACGTATTTGTACATGGGTGAGCCAAAGGGTATGGTTTGACTTTAACTATTAGGTCTACTTATTAATAATTTGTTTCTTACAGTTTAAAGATGTGAAAAACATTACACCAAATGTAAAACCAAGGGCAGCAAGTGATGTAAGTTAACACAGTCAATATTATGGATGCAAATAAATACAATATCTAGCTACTTCCACAAAATTGAGGGTAGTCATGCATTACCTGTGCACCGCCCGCCCGCCCGCAAATATATGCACGTACGCAAGCGGTGAAAATTCCGACTACCACCAACTACTCTACACGTGTTTCGCCCCTCCACGGAGCATCATCAGGAGCTGTTAGACCGTGCAGTGTCCGCCACCGAGTGAGCCAAAACCGCACCCTACACCTCTATTTATGCCTTCTCCCCCCCACATGTTGTAACGGAAAACTACGGAATGTGTTTTTAAACTTGATTCAATTTATTGAAAATTTTATCTGTAATAAATTATTTTATAAAGAAAAATGGATGTAAAGAAATATGTAATGAATTAATTGAGAATAATAATTATGGTATTTAAGAGATAATAATAATTTTATTTAATTGGTTGTTGATGTAAAAATACGCAACAGTGGGGAGGAGGAAACATTAAGCTGCTCATTTAGCATGGTCCCATCAACGCTATGTTTGATAATCTCTAACTGTTCCAACACGTTCAGCCTTAGACCTTTACTACAAGTATGTAAAACCTTATAGGAATGCCCTTCCGACAATCTATGACCGGTGTTTAATAAATGTTTCGCGAAATGTGATCTCTCTGGTCGGGCATTCCTACAAGCCGAAATGTGTTCTTTATAACGCGTCTCAAAACTGCGGCCAGTTTGACCCACGTACACAGAATCACATTCATCACATGCCAACCTGTACACCCCCGACTTCCTGCCAACCTCTGTCTTTTCTTTGCCGTTGCAAATGGCACGTCGAACGGAATTATTATTTCTAAATGCCACATAAACGTCATTATTCCTTAAAATTTTTGAAATTTTGTCTGATATTTTACCCAAATAAATCATACTAGATCGATAATTATGAATAACGCGCTTATGTGGCACCGCGTATAAGAGCCCAGCCACCTGTTTGTTAATTTTGTCCCTAACCATGTTATATACCATCCGCCGATCATAACCATTTGCAACAGCAATTTCACAAATCGTATTTAATTCTTTTTTATAGGATTGATCTGATAAAGGGACTGTCATTAACCGATTTATATATGAATGAAAAGCAGCGAGTTTGTGTTGCCAAGGGTGACAGGAAGCCGCAGGTATAACAACATCCGTATGAGTAGGTTTCCTATATATTTGGAAAATGTGTCGACAATGTTCCCGTGTTATGGTTAAATCTAGAAAATTTATAGAATTATTTACTTCAATTTCCAATTTAAACTTAATCTTTGGATGTAAATTATTTAAATTTTGAACAAATGAATCTAATTCCTCTTTAGGATTGGTCCAGCATATGAGAATATCATCTACGTAACGATAATAATAAAGGATGCCACTATTGCCCACAATATACCTATTCTCAAAGTTGTCCATGAAGATCTCCGCCATCAAAGGTGATAACGGAGATCCCATGGCCAACCCTTCCTTTTGTTTATAATATCTACTATTGAACCTAAAATAATTTTGTTGCATGCAAATACTTGTTAAACTAATGATCTCATTTGCTTCCTCCGGATGCAGACGTCGCTTTTCTAAAATATCTGAAAGTATCTGCATACTTTCAGTACAGGGAACGTTAGTAAATAAGCTGTCTACATCTAGAGAAAGCAAAGTCGAATTAGAAGGCAAAGTGACATCCTTTATCTTTTGAATTAAATCTGTAGTGTTCTGAATACTATATTTAGGTGAAAAGGATGATTTTTGTTTAATAATACTATTTAATCTTTTAGCTAACTCATATGCTGGGCAACCCATATACGAAACTACTGGACGCACAGGAACATTGTCTTTATGTATTTTAGGTAAACCGTACAACACAGGAGCCTGTGGATTCATTGGGGCAATCTGCCTTGATGAGAACTCATTAGGGAAAATAAATCTTGAATTATCAATTATGGATTTGACTTCTGTGTTGTACCGTGTGGTTGGGTCCGAGCGCAAAACAATAAAGTCATCGCTATGAATTACGTCATGACCGCGATGATTACGTTCACAAAGTTCATGACGTAATTCATAGCGATGACTTTATTGTTTTGCGCTCGGACCCAACCACACGGTACAACACAGAAGTCAAATCCATAATTGATAATTCAAGATTTATTTTCCCTAATGAGTTCTCATCAAGGCAGATTGCCCCAATGAATCCACAGGCTCCTGTGTTGTACGGTTTACCTAAAATACATAAAGACAATGTTCCTGTGCGTCCAGTAGTTTCGTATATGGGTTGCCCAGCATATGAGTTAGCTAAAAGATTAAATAGTATTATTAAACAAAAATCATCCTTTTCACCTAAATATAGTATTCAGAACACTACAGATTTAATTCAAAAGATAAAGGATGTCACTTTGCCTTCTAATTCGACTTTGCTTTCTCTAGATGTAGACAGCTTATTTACTAACGTTCCCTGTACTGAAAGTATGCAGATACTTTCAGATATTTTAGAAAAGCGACGTCTGCATCCGGAGGAAGCAAATGAGATCATTAGTTTAACAAGTATTTGCATGCAACAAAATTATTTTAGGTTCAATAGTAGATATTATAAACAAAAGGAAGGGTTGGCCATGGGATCTCCGTTATCACCTTTGATGGCGGAGATCTTCATGGACAACTTTGAGAATAGGTATATTGTGGGCAATAGTGGCATCCTTTATTATTATCGTTACGTAGATGATATTCTCATATGCTGGACCAATCCTAAAGAGGAATTAGATTCATTTGTTCAAAATTTAAATAATTTACATCCAAAGATTAAGTTTAAATTGGAAATTGAAGTAAATAATTCTATAAATTTTCTAGATTTAACCATAACACGGGAACATTGTCGACACATTTTCCAAATATATAGGAAACCTACTCATACGGATGTTGTTATACCTGCGGCTTCCTGTCACCCTTGGCAACACAAACTCGCTGCTTTTCATTCATATATAAATCGGTTAATGACAGTCCCTTTATCAGATCAATCCTATAAAAAAGAATTAAATACGATTTGTGAAATTGCTGTTGCAAATGGTTATGATCGGCGGATGGTATATAACATGGTTAGGGACAAAATTAACAAACAGGTGGCTGGGCTCTTATACGCGGTGCCACATAAGCGCGTTATTCATAATTATCGATCTAGTATGATTTATTTGGGTAAAATATCAGACAAAATTTCAAAAATTTTAAGGAATAATGACGTTTATGTGGCATTTAGAAATAATAATTCCGTTCGACGTGCCATTTGCAACGGCAAAGAAAAGACAGAGGTTGGCAGGAAGTCGGGGGTGTACAGGTTGGCATGTGATGAATGTGATTCTGTGTACGTGGGTCAAACTGGCCGCAGTTTTGAGACGCGTTATAAAGAACACATTTCGGCTTGTAGGAATGCCCGACCAGAGAGATCACATTTCGCGAAACATTTATTAAACACCGGTCATAGATTGTCGGAAGGGCATTCCTATAAGGTTTTACATACTTGTAGTAAAGGTCTAAGGCTGAACGTGTTGGAACAGTTAGAGATTATCAAACATAGCGTTGATGGGACCATGCTAAATGAGCAGCTTAATGTTTCCTCCTCCCCACTGTTGCGTATTTTTACATCAACAACCAATTAAATAAAATTATTATTATCTCTTAAATACCATAATTATTATTCTCAATTAATTCATTACATATTTCTTTACATCCATTTTTCTTTATAAAATAATTTATTACAGATAAAATTTTCAATAAATTGAATCAAGTTTAAAAACACATTCCGTAGTTTTCCGTTACAACATGTGGGGGGGAGAAGGCATAAATAGAGGTGTAGGGTGCGGTTTTGGCTCACTCGGTGGCGGACACTGCACGGTCTAACAGCTCCTGATGATGCTCCGTGGAGGGGCGAAACACGTGTAGAGTAGTTGGTGGTAGTCGGAATTTTCACCGCTTGCGTACGTGCATATATTTGCGGGCGGGCGGGCGGTGCACAGGTAATGCATGACTACCCTCAATTTTGTGGAAGTAGCTAGATATTGTATTTATTTGCATCCATTGTAATGGACTTCCGCAAAGTAACGCCTGAATCTATTCAATACTTACAGTCAATATTGTTTTAACATAATAATTATCATTCAAAATAAAAATATAATACTTATGTAAAATATTCCAATTACAGAAAAAGTCTAGCTTACTAAGCATGTTACCACAACCAAGAAATGGAGTAACTGCCACAACAAAATCTTTAATACCTCATGTTCTCACAAGAAAAACAGATACTGTGAAGAAGGCACCAATACTAGTAAAGAAACCTAAAGTGGACCCGTCACACCTCATAAATGAGTATTCAGATGAAAGTGATAATGATGAAGTACAGAATGATTTCTTCTCAATACACAAAACTGTTGAAATTATACCAGATGATGTGGAACTACCCTCAGATACAGTACAAAATGCTACAAATGCAAGTGTGGATAAACCAAAGGGTATTGAGGCATTCTTTAAAAAGGATGAAGATGTTAATCATATACAGCTGGAACCAGATTATGATAGTCACAGTATAGAAGAGCCAGTTGAAGCCAATTCAAGTTACAATGGATATGGAACAGAAAGTGCTAATAGTAATGAACTCGATGACGAGGCTGTGAGTACCAATCATTGTTTACTTTTTCTAAACTTGACAGTGCTAAATAAATTATTAAATCTTTAATCTGTAAGGGCACTGCGTGTACTTATATTGTGGTAACCACTTATAAAATTCTATTACATTTAATTTAATAAAGTTTTCCATTTAACAATTTTATTGAACTTTTTGTAAAGATATAATAATAAAATAAATAATTAATGATTTCTGTTCATCCAGATCATGAAGCTATGTGGCACACGTGGCAAGCGTAAGCGTGAAGATATTCAAATTGTGAATGTGAACCAAGCGGAGGTACTGGCAAATGCACGGGAGATGCTGATGAAGGGAATCATGGACGACACCACCAAGCGTGTGTCGGCTAGCAAAAAGAAAGGCAACGAGCCTACCACACAGCAAAGAAGGAAGCACCAGATCACATACTTGGCTTTCCAGGTTTGTGATAACAATGTTTATTAAGGCCAGGTAAAAGGTACCTGGGTTGCCGAAGTACTTAGTCTTGTATCTGGCGACCCCAGGGCAGTGAAGCACCACATGTGCTGCTGTTTCATCCTCCTCCATGCAGGCTCGGCAAAATGGGCTGTCATTAACTCCTATAACAAAGAGGTGTTTATTAAAAGACCCAAGAGCCACTATGACTCATCACAGCATGCAGCTGTTGTTTTGACAGTCGAAGAAGCTGCCTTGTGATCAGGCTTTCAATGGTTGGAAGAGCCTCTTTCACCTGTCTGCACTCACCATGATTCATTTAGAAGTTGCTGTGTTGGTCCCTAGTGCGTTGTCTTACCAGGGTACGTAGGTGTCCAAAGGGGAGTGGTACTATGGGTTCTGGACCTATAGTGGTCATGCTTGAGCCTCTTCCTGGGAGCTCATCTGTTGCATCATTGCCTCGGGAGCCGCTATATCCTTTGATCCATTGTATGGTTATGTTATTATAGGTGCCTGCCTGATTTAATTTCTGATGGCCCTCATAAATGAGCCCAGAGTTGACCATTTGGCTGTTCAGTGCTTGTAGGACTGCCATACTGTCTGAAAGTATGCAGACTGGGTATTTTGTGACTTCTCTGGGCACAACCATCAATGCTGCCAGAAGGATGCCCATACACTCAGCCTTGAAAACTGTATTGTAGGTTTCCTAGTGGTGTAGAGATGTGTATTTTGAGGTCTTAGGGAAAATCCCGAATCCAGTACCTGAACCTGTTTTGGACACATGTAGATCAAGAGTTTTTCATGCTTTTCATGAAGTTGGATCATATTGGACTACATCAATCCATCATTACAATATTTTAGTCTATTTATGTTTTGAAATGGATGACTAGTTCACTCCCATAATAACATACATAATCATCTTCACATGATCATAGATCTACTTTGAATAGTATTCTTGCTCTTTTCGAGAT
This sequence comes from Xylocampa areola, assembly GCA_935421205.1. Lineage (NCBI taxonomy): Eukaryota > Metazoa > Arthropoda > Insecta > Lepidoptera > Noctuidae > Xylocampa > Xylocampa areola. The sequence goes on along the minus strand of OW285200.1, from coordinate 21,317,660 downwards.
GGGATCAGGGGTATCTGCACCTACAATGGTTAATAGTAATCTTCAATTATATATAAAGCATCATCTATTTATACTAATATTGTAAAGTTGTGAGTTTGTATGTAGGAGGTAATTTGGAAAAATTATATTATCAACAATTATTTTACTAATAGTGTACGGAGTGCTCTGCCGACCCCACACTATTCACTGGGTTGGAGGATATTCACGATTTAAATTAAACTCCCGGTTCGCTTGAAAATTATTTATTCTTGATCTAACATAATAACAATCTTGACTTACAATAATGAACTGAATTGCACTGCACTGCAATGCTCCGATTATATACAATTTTGTATGGTCGCAAGTAGTGGCAGGGGCAACCATGTTCAAAAGTTCCCATCCACCAATCACAACTCTCTTGTTCTGTGTTCCGAATAACAAAATACATGATCTAATACTATTTATAACTAATTATTTCCAGATATTAATTACAGACATTGATATAATAACACTAAATATTAACAGCTACTGTTATCGGCAGCTGTGCGCGGGCGTCCTGCACATTCCTCCCGCCGTGCGTCGTCCGCCGCTGACGTCGCAGCCGTAGAAGATGGTGCAGGATCGCCGTTCCCGATCGGTAGCACGACTATCTTCTTCACTGGACGTCGCAGGGTGCCGCCTTTGGTGGTCACATCCACCGTGCGAACAACTCCATCTGGTCCGGGGAATGTAGCGCAGATACGTCCTCGTATCCACATGTTCCGTGGAAGATTGCTGTCCACGATGAGCACCAGATCGCCAATCTTGGGAATCGTGCCTTTGTTGTGCGGTTCTCTGCGGTTGCGTAGTTCTGGGAGATATTCTTTGAGCCATCTGGCCCAGAATATATCGGCGAGTCTCTGAGCTGCTCGCCAACTGGCTCTTAGACGCAAGTCACTGTCATCAAATTCCCCTGGTGCAGCAATGCGACCTGGACCACCCAAGATGAAGTGATTGGGTGTCAAGGCTTCAGGATCTTCGGGGTTCACTGACACATGGGTAAGCGGTCGGCTGTTCACGGTGTGTTCGGCTTCTATGAGCAGCGTGTGAAGCACTTCCTCGCTTGGGAAACGCTCGTTCAGAGTGGTGGCGAGTGCTGTCTTTACGGATCTCACCATGCGCTCCCATGCTCTTCCCATGAAAGGTGCACCAGGTGGGATGAATCGCCAGTCGATCATCTTTTTCGAAGCTTCTTCTTCTGTAGCTGCGAAGATGGCGGTTCGTAACTCTTTCTCTGCGCCGTGAAAATTGGTCCCGTTATCTGACCACAACTGCGCTGGGCATCCTCGGCGCGCTATCATACGTCGTAATGCCATGATTGCCGAATCTGTGTTGAGCGATGCCACAAGTTCAAGATGGATGGCTCGCGTCGTGAGGCACGTGAATAAGGCGACGTATCTCTTTTGATGGCTCCGTCCCACTGTTATGGTCAGCGGTCCAAAGTAGTCCAACCCGACGAAAGTGAATGGTCGCTGATGGTGTGCTAAGCGACAGGAAGGGAGATTCCCTGTCATCGGCTGTGGTGGAGAGGCTGCCTTTATACGGCATCGTAGACACTTGCTGACGATGTTCTTGACAGTCGGTCGTAGACGGAGCACCCAATGTTGCTGACGGCATTCATTGACTGTCGTTTCAACGCCCGCATGATGTAATTGGCGGTGGACATGTTCGATCCACAGTCGTGTCGCGAGGTGGTCTCCGTCTAGTACCATTGGTTTCTTCAAGCGTTCTGTGACGTCCGTCATGGCGATTATTCTGCTCTTCAGGCGAATCTCTCCCTCTGTGAGTTCTATGCACAGTGCGCGCAGGCGACTATTCCGAGGTATGGATCTCTCGTTCTTCAGAGCTTCTATCTCTTCCTGGAAGGCTTGTTCTTGTGAAGCTCGCAAGATCAGATTCTCGGCGCTACGTAAAAGTTCGGCGGTGAGAGGCAGGTAATTGTTTGTGATGTCTGGCCTTTCTCTCGCTTTAGCTGGCAATGTCTGTTTGTTCTTTCTCCAATCAGGGTCTGTCCTGTTGTTCTGTTTGGTTCTTTTGTAATGGATGCTCTGCCCTGATTGCCGGCAGAGTTGCAGAAACTGCAGAACTCGTGCTGAGGCTCGAAGGTATCTCTCCCAGCGAGAGAACCTTTTGATATCTGGTATAGCTTCGCTGATCTGTACGTTCTTTGGTTCGTTGGCGATCAAGCTACAGGTTTTTTCTTCTCCTGTGATTATGATATGATTCTTCACGTCAGCTGGCCATGTCTCCGGAGGACCCAGAAGGAATTCTGGACCATTGAACCAGCGATGATCTTGTCCGTAGTTCTGTGGCACATCTCTTGTTGCATCGTCTGCTGGATTCAATTTGGTCGGGAGCCAGCGCCATTCGTTGGTGGAGCTATGTTCTTCGATTGCCGCTATGCGATGAGCGACATATGGTTTGTAGGATCTGGAGCCGGTTCTGATCCATGACAGCGTGGTTCTGCTGTCGGTCCAGAATGTGGTTGACTCTGGCGTTCGCTCGCGTTCTTCTTTGACTGCTGATGCCATGCGAGCGCCAAGTACAGCCGCTTGTAGCTCCAATCGTGGTATCGACATTAGCTTTAGTGGTGCCACCTTGGCTTTGGCTGTAACCAGGCAGACGTAGACTCTTCCGTCCTTGGTGACTGTTCGCCAGTATATTGTTGCTGCGTATGCAGATTCACTAGCGTCTGTGAACACGTGCAACTGCAGCGAATCCGTAGCACTGAAGCCTGGGTACGTTCGTGGAATGGCGATGTGTTCAACTTCTCTCAGGTGAGTGAGCCATTTCCTCCAGCTTTCTGCTAGGTCACCGTCTAGGGCTTCGTCCCATGCTGTTCCGCGACGCCAAACTTCCTGAAGAATCTGTTTGGCTCTGATGGTCACCGGCGATACAAGTCCCAATGGGTCGAACAAGGACATTACTATTCTGAGTGCTTCTCTCTTAGTAGGCGTGTCATTCTGTAGGATGTTCTGAGGTATGCTTGCCAGATTCAAATTGAAGGCAAGCGAATCTTCTTTCGGCTTCCATATCAGACCGAGAACTCGTTCTGTTTCGATACTGTTTTCCAGCTTGATAGTATCTTCGGTCTTAGTGACTTCCCCTAGCGCTTCAAGCAGGGCGGTGGAGTTGGATGACCATTTCTTGAGTTCGAAATGTGCCTCCTTGTGGATGTCGCTTACTGCTTTCGAGACTTCTATAGCTTCTTCTAGGGTGTCGAAACTGTTCAAATAGTCATCCATGTAATGCTTTCTTTTGATAGCTTCGACTGCTTCTGGATATTCTTGCTGATATCTCTCAGCGTTCGTGTTTTTTACATAAATTGCCGTTGCAGGTGAGCAAGAAGCTCCGAAGATCAGTGACTTCATGCGATATTGTTCCGGCGGCTGGTTATCTCTCCGATCTCCTCTCCACAGGTAACGGAGAGCGTCCCGGTCTTCTGGTCGTAGTTCTATTTGCAGGAACATTTCGGTGATGTCAGCGGTCACGGCGATTGAGTGCTGACGGAATCGCATGATCACTCCTAACAGCGATTGTAGTAAGTCTGGACCTGTGAGTAGTTGGTCGTTCAAAGAGACTCCTCTGGTCTTGGCTGCAGCGTCACAAACAATCCTCAACTTCTCCGGTTTCATAGGGTTGAAAACCGCGAAGTGTGGTAGGTACCAGGTTCGATGCTTCGAGATTGCGGATGGAGCTGGTTCGGCGTATCCTTTTGATACTAGTGCTTCCATTTGTTCAGAGTACCTCTTCTTTAGTTCAGGATCTTTGTCAACCTTTTTCTCTACGCTGATGAGTCTGTTCAGAGCGCTATCGTAATTGTCTGGCATTTTGATGTTTTCATCTCGCCACAATAGAGCAGTTTGATATCTTCCTTCTGGAGTTCTCTTAGTATATTTTTGAAGAATGCGAAGTGCTTTTTCTTCGGGATCGTTAATGGGCTTCTTCGGATTGATTTGCAAGTTGTCTATTGTGATGTATTCCTTCACCAGTTCATGTAGGTCATCTTCTGTGTTAGCATGTCTGATGAAGTTCACTCTGTGGCCAAGTGCTCGCGTGTGACTGCCGTGTAGAACCCAACCGAGTGGTGTTAGTGAGGCCACTGGTTGGTTCTTCCTCCCTGTTCTGGTCTCCGTTGTGATGAGGAGATCCCAGTTATCTTGTCCGATCAGGAGTCTAGGTCTGGCATCTTCGGTCACAATGTCATTAGCGATGTCTTGAAGATGTTCACAATCCCGTACTGCTTCTCCAGGGATCCTCTGTGCAGCCAATTCTAGCTGCTTGACTGTTCTTGCACGCAGCTTACGTTCTGATGTGTGAAGTCCTTTAATGAAGAAGTTCACTCGTCGAGATGATATGTCGACCGTGGGCTCGCCGTCGAAGGATGCTATTCGTAGTGGTTCACAAGATCCTTCTGCTCCGATTTGATTGGCTAGGCTCTCGTCTATCAGTGTCACTGTAGAGCCGTCATCAAAGAGCGCGTAAGTGTTTACAGCTCCCGCCGGTCCAGAGAGTTGCACTGGTATTATTTTAAGAAATGACACCTTCGGTGTCCATGCTGAGTGAACCTTTTCTTGTTCTTCTCCGGAGCGGTCGATTTCTTCTTTCTTCTTGGTAGCTGTACTAGTGGCGTGTAGCATCTTGTGATGTAGATGCACACAGTCGTTTATCTCGCACTTCTTGGGTTTACAGCTGTGTTGCTTCGTTCGGAATCTGAGGCAACGAAAACACAGGCGATGCTTCTTCGCGATGTCCCATCTTGTATCAGTAGTTGCTTTCTGGAACTGATCGCAGTCTATGATGCTGTGCCCCTGACGATCGCACAGACCACACTTTGGTTTGTTCGCTTCTTGTGTGGCATGTACCCGTTGCTGACGTCGCTGCGTGTTCTGAGGAGATTGTGTTGTTGCAGCGATGTTTTCAGGTAGTGCATATGGGCTGCATATCTCTGCTTCGATCTTGATGAATCGGGTAAATTTCAGAAGATCAGGTTCTGTTCTTGGCTGTGTTGCTGAGAATTGGTACCACTGTCTCTTCAAGGTTGGCGTGAGTTTCTCGACAATAGCTTTCGTGACTTCTGGATTGAAGAGATAATGTCCGCAGTTGAGTGCTTGTAGAGTCCCAACTATGTTTTCCACTTTAGTGGCGAAAGTGCAGACTTCACGAGGAGATTCGGTGAGGCGTGGTAAAGTTCGTAGACGCTCTATCTCTGCCATTGCAATTGAGTCTGGGCGTCCGAAGCGTAGCTCGAGTGTCTTCATGACTTCGTTCGGGTCTGCGTTTACTATTAGTAGACCTTGTACAGCCTCTTTGGCTATTCCTCGTAGGCTTCTTCTCAGTCTCGACATGTTCTCCACTGCTGTTAATCGATGCGCTGTCTCACAGTAGGCGGCGCGGAACGTGAGCCAATCTTGATGAGCTCCGTTGAAGCAGGGTAGTTCACTGTGTTTCATGGGCTGCTGGTACTGTGCGGCTTGCACAGCTTGTGTGATCGCAGCAGCGAGTTCTTTCAAGTCCGTCCTTGGTTCTTGGACGGCCAATGTTGCAGGTTGTTGCACGACGTGGGCTGATGGCATGGACGGCGGCACCCAGGGCGCGGCAGTAGGCCCCGGAGTGTAGCTATGATACGGTGCCGTAGTGTAGATCGGATGCCATGATGTGTTCGTTTTCACGTGCGTCGAGTTCTGTGGCCAGGATACGATGGGATCCACTGGCGCTGGCATTGGTCGCGGTTGTGCAGGCACGAAGTTCGGTTGCCAGGATGCGGCGGTGATCACTGGCGGAGGGTTCAGGTGTGTCTGCGTAGACGCGGGGATCTGTTGCCAGGCTGCGGCGGCGATCACTGGCGGTGGGTTCAAGTGCGGCTGTTCAGTCGCAAAGTTCGGCTGCCAGGAGGCGGCGATGCTCACCGGCAGCGTGTCGTTCACTGGAACTCCCGCTTGTAGGTGAGCGGTATTCCTAGGTTCAGGTTCAGTGTTCAAGTTTTCAGGCGGCGGGTGCATAGCGGCAACTCCCGCCGGTAAAGATGCCGGGATGACCCAGGACACGGCGGCGGTCACTGGGGCTGCAGGTTCGATCGACGTCTTCAATTCAGTTTGATGCGGTCTGTCAGCAATGGCGAGCAGCTGACTTGATTCTAGCCAAGTAGTCACTCGATGTTCATTTCCGGCTTCCGAGGCAACAGAGGATAAGTCTTCGTCTGTAGATTCAGCTTCGATTTCAGCGAGGCGCGCGGCTGCTAACTCGATCTTTAGTTGTGCTAGCTCTGCCTTGGCTTTGGCTATGCGGCGCGCTTTTGAAGTTCTGTCACTCTTCTGTGACACAGGTTTGCTGCGGCGACCACTTTCCTTGTTCTTATTTGCATCGTCTTGTTGCGGCGCGGTGCGTTTTTCTGTAGACGTAGTCGCGGCGGGTGTTTCTGTGATATTAGCTGTCGTTCCCGTCGCTTCCGTAGTGCATGTTTCAGTCGTAGTCTCTGTAGTAGCTTCTGTAGTGGTTTCCGTGGCGGTTTCAGTTTGTTCTGTGACTGTAGTCGACGCCTGGCCGCCTCTTTTCCCTGTAGACCTCGTAACTGGCATTGTTCTTAGTATAATTCTTCTAAATAATCTTCAAAAAGTTCGTTGGAGTCTTCTCAATAGTGATCTTCCTCGTATCCGGCTCGAAGGACCAATGTACGGAGTGCTCTGCCGACCCCACACTATTCACTGGGTTGGAGGATATTCACGATTTCAATTAAACTCCCGGTTCGCTTGAAAATTATTTATTCTTGATCTAACATAATAACAATCTTGACTTACAATAATGAACTGAATTGCACTGCACTGCAATGCTCCGATTATATACAATTTTGTATGGTCGCAAGTAGTGGCAGGGGCAACCATGTTCAAAAGTTCCCATCCACCAATCACAACTCTCTTGTTCTGTGTTCCGAATACCAAAATACATGATCTAATACTATTTATAACTAATTATTTCCAGATATTAATTACAGACATTGATATAATAACACTAAATATTAACAGCTACTGTTATCGGCAGCTGTGCGCGGGCGTCCTGCACAAATAGGAAGCTACATTATCCCATATGTAATTTATAGCCTATAGATATGACACCATGATATTAAGTGCCTGGATTCTTTCTTATCATCATACATATGTAGTTTAACAGAAACAAAGTTTGTCCGTGTGTGTCCGCTCAATTTTTTTTGTCATATTTTCAGGCCAAAGCAAATGAAGCTGAACTTCAGAATCAATGGGCAAACAACAGAATGTCAAAGAGACAAACACAAGCAAAGTATGGATTCTAACATAAACTTGTATTTAATTTTAGGATACATTGTAAATAATGACCATGTTTTCAATCAAATAAATATTTTTATTTTGATATAAGTATTTTATTTGTTTATTATACAAGAAGACTACTGAACTAATTAAGACTAAGCTGGGTATGTTAATTACAATCTTCTAGCTTTCCTTGGTCGTGGTGGGTTCCATGACACATGGGTATTGTCTGTAATGGATACAATTTCAAGACCTCCCATTTGCAAGCCTTTTACTGCTGCCTGCAAATAAAATAACAAATATATTTTAACAATCACATCTGAAATATAATATATAATATTCTTAACAAAGTAGTTTAACCTTTTGAACGATACAATCTCATCAACATTTACATACTATCTCAATGCCATCATACTTAAGCTGTTGCGTCAGTCATTAGCAGACACAATAGATTTTTATTGTTACAACGTACAGATCTGTACGTTACTGAGCCGAAAGGTTAAAGACAAACATTGTGTTGCAAACACAAATAGTTTGTTACAAAGTATTGAACTGCTGCATGGTGGCAATATGGCATGCAAAGTTATGTCTTCTATAGCCATCAGAGACACAACAAGGTTAAACTGTTATTCAAATCCTTCATTAATATCTTACCAATCTTCCTGGACCCAAGCCCTGTACCCTCACTCTGACAGTTTTAAATCCTCTATCAATTGCTCTCTGAAAAATAAAAATAAACAATATTAATAACAAAGCAAAAATAATTTGTGTAAGTATATTATTTTTACAGATAAATCTTTGAAAAGCAGAGTAATGCATGCTTAGCAAACCTTAAATTTATAATCGATTGAGATGGATTAATGGACAAAGCCCCTGGAGTATTTATCAGGGAGGCGCAGGTATGAATCCTGCTCGCGACCATATTCTCTTTCCACAAAAAATATATATTATTTTTGTTTTATTTTTACCAACATCAGACTATACATTTCTTGAATACCAATTATCTTTATTGCTTGGGTAAAAACCATATGATCATTTAAACCTAATAATGTAGTCTATAACTTACACCAGCTATAGCGATGGCAGTAGTTTGCGCAGCTATATTAGTTCCTTTCTTAGTATTCTTAAAGCCTTCCATGCCACAAGATCTGATGATCTTCACATTGCCACTGGCATCTGTCATGGTAAATATTGTGTTGTTGTGTGTAACCCGAATGTTACAAATAGGAAGCTCTTTGTATAATGTGCCACCAAATATGAAGTTGTCTGAATCTAAAGTAGGAAATAGGTTTTGTTTCCTGGAAAAAAATAAATGTTTTTCATGTTTTAGTTGACACATGGCGGGCGCGTTTTAATTTATTTATTTTGATTTTAAGAAACAGGTATTTTAGTGATATGTATTGTCTGGCACAATCTTCTTACTTTTTTAACCTCGAAATTTTTTATACTTATGTTTTATCTAATTGAGTAACTCTTTAATTTAATGAAATTGGATGGAATTAAATGTATATGTAAATATACTTACGCTTTTAGAACAGAATCTAGGTCGACGATTTTCTCCCCTTGAACACCTTCATCGTCTTGGGGTATTCTTTTATGATCAAACTTGTCCGACGCTTGGGGAGCAGAAGTTTGGAACAACCGTGCAACACCGATCACAGGAACCCGTAAAGTGTTCCTTATTGCACTAAGCATCTTTTTGTGCTATTATAATATAATTTTTGTGTATTATTTACTTCTTTGAAAATGTTATTTAAAGACATAACCTAAAATGTAAGCAATGACATTTCATCTAGTTTGACAGGTACGTTTCATTCGCGTGTGCAAATTGCAATCAATAAATTTTTTTTTTTTTTTTCCTTCGCCCTAATCGGGCAGGCTAAGGTCTTAGACCATACCGCCTCGTCTTCAGTGTTCTTGAATAAAAGTAAGGCCAAAGCCTCGTCTTCAGTTACTTCCTTCTTGTTTTAATCAAGTATAAAAAGTTATTGCAGTTATTGCCCCAGTAAAACGGTGGAAATTTTACTGAGTCTTCGATGGAGTTTAGGAGTGAACACAAAAAGTCATGATTTTCAATTGTATACAATTTGCCCACACTCGCACACCTTCATGAACACATAATGGTTAATTATCCACCATAATTACACATTATACTTCGGAGAAACACAAGTTTTGGAAAACAATATAAAATCGACAACGTGCACTTTACATTTTCCCGCCTAAACTCCGCAATCAATAAAGAATCTATAGTATTTTCTCATATAAAAAAAAAAAACATGAAAATATTCATTATTTTATCCACTGGGTTACGCCGTCCTCCGTCTAGGCCACAGAGTACTTTTTTTATACAGGTTGAATTTTTCAAGTGGGCGTGGATGACCAAATGGAACCTTATGGAATAGCCAAAAATGCTCAAGAGTATCAGCCCGATTTTAATGAAAATTAAACTAAAATGATTTTCTAATAAAAACCAGTGATGGATTTTGTAAAATCAGTATTCGCCAAAAATAATTGATAAATGCATAAGTTAAGGGGCTCGTGGCTAAGTAACAGCTGCACAGATCGATCGATCGAGGTTAAGCTGCGCTTGCCGCGGTCGGTCTGTAGATGGGTGACCATAATTTCATACCGAGACCCCTCCGTGCCTCGGAGAGCACGTTAAGCCGTCGGTCCCGGTTGTCAAATTAAGATCTATGACAGCCGTTACGGGTAGTCAGAGGCCTGAAAGTCTGACGACCAGTCATACCACGAGATATCGTGTTACCCAGTAATTGGGTTGTGGAGGTCAGATAGGCAGTCGCTCCATGTAAAATATTGGTATTAAGCTGCATCCGGTTTGACTGGAAGCCGACCCCAATGTAATTGGGAAAAGGCTAGGCAGATTGATTTGATTTTGATAAGTTCATACTTTTCTACGTGTTATAATTCAGTAATTATGTAAAACTGCTAAACATCGTTCAGCTGTTTTTCATAACAGTACAGTTTTGTAAATCAGCTAGCAGTTATGTAAAACAGTGGATTCTACAATCCATCTGGGACACATACCTTTTCGAAATTATGCTTAATATTATCTTTTTCAACACACCTGCAGCGCAGTCGGCTTCACATTGTTTTAATTTTTTTTTAAATAAAACAACCTTTAACCGGATTAATTGCGTTTATTATTGTTTTTTTATTTTATATTATCTCTTTGCGTTTAAGGCAACATCAAAGAAAAAAGAACTCGTTAGCAGATATAACAAAAAAGTATTTTGTTAAAAAATATCTGGTTCCTTTAGTCTGCCACAGTCATTACATAACAGAATTTAACCGCGACACTCGGATGGTGTAATACGTTATACTTCTCGGTTAAAAAAGATGAAATTACGCATGCGTAGTTACTTGCCACAAGACTTTATGACTTTAATTCTGAAACTAGCTAAGAATCACAATAAAACCAACACAGCCCTTTAACCATGATTTAATAAATAGATATATAGACACCGATGGATTAAAATACAACATTTAATTGGTAAACATATTTTTGCAATACATGACTGTCTGTGAGAATCCGCGCAGTGAAGTTGGGACGCCTAAAGACATTAGTTGTAGATGTCCAGCCTCTGCCAAGTAGCTAGCCTTCACGAGTTCAGCGGTGGCCCATTTGATAGTATACTCATTGGCAACGGCCTCCTCGCCAACAGCCTCCTTGGTGATAATGTAGTTTATGAAGAAGGTGTAGAGCGGACTCGCAACTAGTTTTATAAACATATTGCTGTCGAGTAGCTCTTTAATCAACTCGTCGTCTATCTCTTGCTTCTGTAGGTAATTCTGAACAAAAAAAGTCATTTTTTTAATCTTAATCCCCATATTACTTTAAATTAAAGAATATAATTATTTATTTATTTATAACAAAACATTGAAAAATGAATCCATATTACTGTGTGTTTGCTTACAGATTTAATTTTTACAGAACCTGGGGGGTTACTCTTGAAGTTAATACCAATTCCAATATTAAATCAATGCCATAAAACAATGTTTAAATTTACCTACATCATAGTTATCTTAATTTTAAAGGATGTCGGTTTATTAGTACGCGTTTTTTTTTACGACCTTTTTGCCTTTAAAAGTATGAAATTTTTCCAATGTCAATCGACCGGTTGTATTTTCAAGAGTAGGCCCTGGTCGTCCTCTAGGTAAATATAACGTACCTTATGCTGAAGGACTAAGTTCAAAATATTGTCCTTGAAATGTTCGCATTTGCTTAGAAGCAGAATCCAAATGGCGTTTGTGACTGATTCGGCTGACACATTATCAGCAAGCCATTTTACTTCCTGAAAAAAGAAAAACAATTAATACAGTAATTTTATATAAAACACGCACATATAGTTTTGCAAGTAACTTTATAATTATAAAGTGGAGAATAAAAAGAGCTTCTACTACCTAATTGCTTTTGCAAATATTTCCTAAATTCATTCAAAAGGCATTTTGTATTTATAAAATTTCAATAGGTGGCTGTAACATTTACTTTTTAATATTCTTAAATAATGCACAATAATTGAGTTACACTTATTTTAAGCAGTAACTTAAAGTTTGAGCAATTGAGCTATACTTCATAAATATGAGTTACCTGTTCAGTAAGTACGGGTCGCCTCAGCAGTAACTTGATGAGTATTAAGTTCTCCTTCTGCTCAGCTGGGTCTTTGAGTAGACCGCTCAGATATTCGCTGTGCAGACTCCTTGAATCACTGTAAATAAACATGAATTTTAACATAACATCATCAGCATCACGCCTGTATTCCCCGAAGGGGTAGGCAGAGGTGTACAGAGTTGTACACCCACATTTCACCAATGCTGTTATTAAGTCCCATGTAATAGGTGGCGAGCCTATTGCCATCTACCGGGCACAATTCCAAACTCTGGGCTGCTACTGAGAATTTAAACATTAAACATTGAATGATTCGTTATTTTATACAAATATCTATCAACCAGATTTAAATTCTAGTTCATGTCACTCAGTATACGGGTCCCATAAAGGAAGGTCTAAGCTATAAACACGTAATGCACCTGTTCCTGATAGGTGGCCAGCAGTTGAGCACGTCGACGAGCGCCTTCTTGCGGTGCCACGTGTCTGACACCTGCACGAACTTGGCGAAGGCTTCGCGCCGCCCTTCCTCGCTTACCAACATCTCATCTGAAATTGGATGTAAATAATGTATTGAAGGTTTACTTACATACTCAATGCATTTATTTCAAGAAGCACTTCTGATCTATCCAAAATTAGTCATGTACCATGTTCCTGAATGTAGTCTATGTGTTGCAGATGGATTGTAGAATAATTTTGTTTAATATTTTTGTTTTGTAAGCTTGTTTAATTCAGCAGAGTTTTTTTACATAAGTTTAGAGAAAATAGTCACCAGTCAACTTCTTAGCGTAGTCGCAGTCAGGCCACTCAGTGCGGAACAGGTCCACAGTGAACTGAGCTATCTTGAGCATATCATCGCTGTCGTGTACCCTGGCCTTCTGGCTCAGTGAGAGCAGGCCGATCTGCTTGTGCGGCGGTAGGGCGAAGTCCGACGCCTTCAGCATCACCTTCTCCAGCAACTCCTCGGGGAACTTCACGCCTTCCTTGTGGTACGAAGTCAGGCGATTGACTAGAGTTTCTACGTCACTGGAGAAACGGAGAAAATGCCTAATAAGATATATTTTTAAATGGAATCTATATATAAGAGTCAGGTATGGTATAGCAAATTATGAAATATAATTTGGCATTGTTCAATCGTTTATTACACGCGTGAACAGGCATGTTTTATGGCCTAAGTTATTTGAATCGATGAATGTATCGTTTAATATTTTTATCTTTATAGCATAAATAGATACGCGAAAATATGGTCATAATATTTACATGCGTCGGATGGCGCGTAAAAATAAAACCTTTTCTTTATTTCTTTCATATAGACCAGTATCACTTTATCGGGTTTCTTATTCTCACATGTTATCATCACTATGTTATACATATCCAAGACACTTACTGCGCATTGTACACATGGTTCTCCACGATGTGCTGCAGTACTGCGGGCGGGTCGGCGGCCACGTGCAGGCACTGTAACAGTGTGTTCAGGGTGCCCAGCCTTATGTCGGCCGACATCACCAGGCGGCTGATGCACGACACTAATGTCTCAGTATCGCCATGACTTTTCTCTATTTCCCTAGAAAACCACAACGAAATCACATTAGAATTTTTTTTGACCCAAAACAAGCGCTCAAAGTTCGAAAAAAAAAAACAATATTTTTAATAACAATTGATAATTTACGTATGTATTTACATCTGATATTTTTCAGAATCGGATAATATAGTGTGGACTAAAAGCTCTGCAAAGGTGGAGGAAAACTTTTAAAACATCATTAGAAACTTACGGCCATATCTCGTTCCGTGGCACGTTGCTATTGTCGATGAGGCTCTGTATGGTGGTGGAGTGGAAGTTCTCCAGAAAGCGAGCCCACCGCGTCAGGTCCTGACCCACCTGGGACCATGTCTGTTCACTAGAACCAAACTCTTACTTTAATTACTTTCTTCAATTAGCAATTAATATTAAGCAGTTCCATCAACAAAGTTTGAATGAAATTCCAATAACATATAAAAAAATTACAAACTTCTTGTTGAATTTGAAGTCGTTCTCCTGTTCTTGCTGGCAGTAGTCCACGGCTTGCATTATCATCAGGTTCCGAGTCCCAGCTGGTACTCTGCACACAAACATATCACAATAGCACTTGAATTGACCCATCCAAAAGCACTGTTCTATGTTAGAGACTTTTAAGGCTACAAATTCACTCTTAACTCGCAAAAATATCTGTAGGGTTACTCAGTTTATTGCAGTTTTTAATTCGAAAATGGATTAAACTTAAATAGTTTTTGGAGAGTATTGCAATTTTTTCAATAATTTTCAAGCGTAGACCTACTGGTTGATATAAACCAATTATTCCATCAGCCTTCAGATAAGTGACCCCAAGGAGCAATTAACTGTAAATCTGCCTGCTTCAGATGGCAAAATAACGTCGGACCCTGTTATTGTTAACAGACACCAGTGGACAATGGAATTCAACCATTCTATTGTCAGATTACCTTCTAACCACAAGAGAAAAAGAGAAAGACAAAAACATTACCGTTGTATCGCCGTATCGGAGAAGCAGGTGTCGGCTACGAACTGCACGAGCTCGTGCTTGGCGAGCTTGTTGAAGTAGCTCGCGCACTGCCGGTACTGCTGCATCCACTTCTTGTTGCTTGCGTTGGGCGGCACCTGGACAATTACGAACAGTTCTAAAATATATTATTATTATGTTTTAAGGTAAAATGTCTTTTTTTTCCGGACTCGCATCCAGTAAAACCACAGTCATCCATCAGTTCATTTACAGCTATAATCTACGCAACCCCGAATGTGCGTATGCGTAAATGTATCGTATTTGCTTTAATTTACATAATACAACGTGTGTGTGGAGATGGTAAAATGTGTTTTAAAAATACTCATATCTATCCAATAGGCAAATAATGTATAAGGGGCAAGGCAAAGAATTTACTTAGTTAATGCGGTCCTTAAATTATTCTGAGGTGATGTCAACATTGTATTTAGTTATTTATATTCTGTATAAATTACAATTACTCTCAACTTTTAACCCGATTAATCATGTGTATTATTGGTTTTTGTTTTTCTTGACGTTTCGAACACTTTAATACACGCGATTAATCCGGTTAAAAGTTATGTTATTATGATGTGTAACGATCGCGAAAACCTAAGATATAACTATACTTTCAGACCAGTTTGTCTCAATGCAAGGCAAAGGCTTCTCATTGAAATACATTACATTCAGCTTGTTTTTAGCTTCTATATATAAACTTTATGTTTGTATCGAGTCAAGTGCTCACGATCATCGGGCCGGAATAAATACTTACTTCAAAGAAGTACTTGGTCAGCCACTTGGTGTAGATAACATTGACAGAGACCGGTATTTTGAAGGCGGGCGGCAGGCTGCGCAGGAACTTGGTGACCATGCCCACGTTCTCCGGCTTGATGATGTTCAGGGTGTGTGACGTCACCTGCTCGGCTGACGGCTGGTCCAGGAGCAGCTTGTAGTCCAGCTCTGGTGGGACATGTTTGGTTCGTCTTGTGATTGACGTTAAGGTCTATTTATTTTAGGAAGGTTTTTGTTTTAAAAAAAACCGATAGTATAAGAAATTTAAAACAAATCGGTAATCTCATTTCCGATTTACGTAGCGCAAAATCTCTAAAATCATCATTTGATATCTGTCGTGCAAGAGACTCCCTAAATTCTACTAATCTATTTCGTGAATCTCGTTATGAACTATTAAAGTCTAGCTGAACAATTTAGCCCAGTCAATCGCCATTCATCATATCGCTGTCAATTGCTGGAACATCCCCAAGTTTCACTAAAGAAAAAATGCTCATATCGACAAATACGAAAAAAGCATCCTTACAAAAATAGGCCCTTTAGACCGTTTAACATAATTTTGTATGAGATAACCCATACCAAACAGTTAATATACGACCTATAAACAATAGTAAAACAATAGCCGTGTATCACATTAGTTACCTGGAGAAGCAGCCTTGGCCTTCTTGAGTAGTTTGATGTGTTCTGCGGAGGTGAGGGCGGCTATGGGCGCCTTCTCGTCCACGGTCTTGAGCAGTGCGAAGAAGTTGATCAGTGCGTTGTGTTCCGTGCCACATAGCTGCGGCCATAGAGCTTCTTTTATACTGTAAGGAAAGATATATAGCTATTTTTGTCACGAAATAGCAAGTAAAGAGTACAGTTATGCCTTACACATATGTACATATTTACATTAATTAATAGCTATCCTAGACGTAAAATAAATTGTTGCTATGCTATATTGATCAGGCGCTCCAACAATTGTATCATCACATCCGTATCTTCGACGGGTTAGAAAGAGGTGTCCCAATTCGTTTTACACCAACATTTCACCAATGCCGTTATAAAGTTTTAAGTAAAGGTATGCAGCCACACGTCCAGCGTGCACAACTTGTACTGCCGCTATATATAATACGACAAGTGTACCGTGCGTGCGCCCTGGTGGCGGGCGGCGGCGGCGCGGGCGCGGCGGGCGGGGCGCCGCACAGCGCGGCGGCCGCGTGCTGCAGCCAGACGTCCAGCGTGCACAATTTGTACTTCTGCGCCAGGGACACCGCGCGCTCCACGTGCGCCTTGTCTGTTGATCTGTGACGACAACATACATATCGCGAATGTAAGATCGACCGTTAAGGCATATAAAATTGCTTAACTGCCTAATGACCAAGTCCGAGGCGATTATAGAGTATATTCGGAGCAAGTTCACATCGAGGGTCGAGCGGTCTGAGTCCTGTCACAATGCAAACTTCATTTCATTTGTGGTGAGAACACCGAAGGATCATCTGTCGACCTATACGACGAACCAGTATTTTTTGCCGAGACGGTGTTCCGCCGATTCTGAGGACGGATATCTGACACCGCGCAACAAACGAAGGTAGGAATAATATAACATTTAGTTCTAGGAAGCCCCTGACCTGGTATGGCTATGGCCTGTGTCACAGCAATGTCAACAATTACATTTGTCTGTCACTTCCCGTCCTACGGCAAGTATCAAAATGGTTGACGAGAATGCCTATATCTATGGAACAAAGTGCCCTATCTCTCTGTATTCTTGTGTTATTATAATCAGGAATAGGCTATGCTAGCAATATAGCATTCACTGTTACCTACATTATCCACAATAGGAGCGCGATACGGCACACAAAATTTTCTCCGCTAATTTCCCAGCATTTTCGCGGACATTTAATCATCTTTTGTGAATTTTTTGATGCAATGAACCTCTTTTTGACACGCTTTTATTAGCTTCACCTGTAACTAACTAACTATGTAAGAAAATCTTGGAAGTTAAATTTGACCCACTTCCCGGTTTCGGATTGAGCTGAAATTTTGCATACACGTTTTGTTTGAATGACAATGCATGGTGAGCTAAGTGACGTCATTCTAAATCCAATATGGCGGACTCCCAAAGATGGCGGACTAGTGATTTTTTATGCACTCCCGCGATATGGGTATCAAATGAAAGGGTTTGCTGAGAAGAATACGAAAAATGAAATGACGTCACTCTGAATCCAACATGGCGGACTTCCAAAGATGGCGGACTCATCATTTTTTATGCACTCCCGCGATATGGGTATCAAATTAAAGGGTTTGCTGCGAAGAATACGACAAATAAAATGACTTCACCCTAAATCCAACATGACGGACTTCCAAAGATGGCGGACTCGTCATTTTTTATGCACTCCCGCGATATGGGTATCAAATGAAAGGTTTTGCTGAGAAGAATACGAAAAATAAAATGATGTCACTCTTAATCTAACATGGTGGACTCCCAAAGATGGCGGACTAGTCATTTTTATGGAATCGTGTGATATGGATATCAAATGAAAGGGTTTGCTGAGAAGAATACGAAAAATAAAATGATGTCACCCTTAATCTAACATGGTGGACTCCCAAAGATGGCGGACTAGTCATTTTTATGGAATCGTGTGATATGGATATCAAATGAAAGAGTTTGCTGAGAAGAATACGAAAACGATACGCTTTTTTACGATAAAATGTTTTATTCATAATCACTCTATTTTATTATTGTATTTATAGAAAATTATTTTCTACTTTTTAGTTCGACTAGTTACAAAAACGTGTTTTTTAGTTTTTTATACTATTTTTATTATTTAATAGTGTAGTTAGGTTGATAACCTTTAGAGATCAATAGTTCTGTTACGAAAAAGTGGATGTATGCTAAAATAAAAAATTAATAAATGTATTTGAATTTCTCTTTCAAATTACATAATTTATTTTTAACAAAAAGAATTGTAACAAATAAAAAGACCGGTCAAGTGGGAGTCGAACTGGTGCGCCAAGGGTTCCGTACCTACCCATTATACCGTCTGTCCGTGTGTCACCACCGATTTTCTCAGGAACGGGTGGACAAGCAAGTTGAAATTTATACCAGATACTAAGGTCTTTAGTCCCTATTAGGTGTATAAAAATCAAGGCCCTGGGTTAACACGATAAAAAGATACGGGAAAATTTATATTTTCGCGAAAACTTGTAAGCACCAAAATTTACCTTAATTATCAAAAAAGAAATATTTCTTGGTATTATTCCTTTCCTTGTGCTGTAAAACCTCGCTTTTAACCAAAATTGACAATTCTAGGTCAACCGGAAGTACCCTATAAGTTTTAGGTCGTAGGGTTCCTTTTTTTAACTTATGGGGTACGGAACCCTACAAACAGATGTTTCATACATATTACGAAACTATAACAATAAAAATCAATGTTATTAAGGATTCTTATTAGAATATCGAGAAATCATAGTTGACATTAAAAGTGAAAAGGGGCGGGGCCACGGTAATTGCTGCTTTTCGCTTTGAAGATTTAGCTGGTTAGGAGCCCATTCGTAATCCTATTATAAGCGGTTCCCACTTTTAAATAATAATTTAACATTGATCCAATTGATTATCCACTAATTAATAATATAAGTTGATAATTTGACAAATATTATATTTGGTGTTGGCCACCATGCAGGCGGCCATTGCTAATTGGAACGTTAGACCAAAGAGTATATAGTCACTACGTTCTACGTTAGACCAAACGGTTGTAACTTATTATCTATTGTAAAAACTATCTACAGTAAATAATAATTGTGGAAACTGAAGACGCTGTGTATAATTAAACCTGACTTCGCTAATAGTCAGAAGTGGTATGAACTTATGAGTGTTGGAGAAAATCTTCAGGTATGTTAATTGATCTAATTTCGTTAAGAGATTAGGCCAAGGTAAAGTTATTATATGTACCTACCAAAATTTTTAATAACTTTTATAACGAGATTTGTTAATAGTAAAGTTTCGCTAATACTATATCTAGCGAAGGGCGAAGGGCGAAGGGATTACTAAGGATAACGTTGTCAGCACTGCCTTGACTGTGGATGCCATGAAATTTAACATTTTGTGTCATTGCCAGAAATGGGCAGTCCATCTAGTAACATGACACTGAGTTAAAAGTTGGAATGATATCTTAAAAAAAATTATATAGCTTTTCATATGGTTGATTTTATTCAGTAGTTAATGATCTTTATATTATGATTAACTGACATACTTAAATATTCACATTATGTCTGTTCGATTCTCGGCCCAGACAAGTGATTTCATAAACAATCTATTGACATACAGAGTGAAGTTTTGAAGTGCCCACTTTACGCCTGTGGATAGCCCAATCCGAAACTACATAAGAATAACGAAAAGTTCTGAAAACTGGGTTTCTTAACTATTTGAATCACTTTATTAAAATTCAGCATTTCCTTTACTTTACCGTATTTATTTAGAGCACATTTTTTTTTCAAAAATTCTGTTTTTAATAATAATAAAATTTTAATTTAAATCGGGCCCGAGACTCCTTTGAGTATTTTTCGACATTCCTTGATTTGGATTTCATTGTTTCGGAGTTCCCCATCCATGCACATTTGAAAAATGTATACTGTATATGTATAATGAAATTTGACCATATTGAACCTTTGAGTGTGGAAAATCCATCATGGACGTTGTGGTGACTCCTATCGACTAAAAACCACACGGTCCTACTATAACCTCTGACGTCCCGGGTTCATTGCAGCAATCACCGCGACTTACAGCAATCGCCGCGACGGGAATATTTAACCTCATATTCTACTCATGATACTATATAATTTGTCTTAAATAACATATATCAAAATTCATAAAAATAAAATGATATTTATTACAATAAAGTGCAAACTATAAAAACTTAATATCATCATCATCCCCCTGCCTTTATCCCAATTTATTTGGGGTCGGCGCAGCATACCTATATCTGGCATGCTGCTAAAGATTTAGCAATGTTTTCGGTCCGCCAAAGGAAGGTAACCGCCACCGATAGACCGTATCGGTGGCGGTTACCATCTATCTATGTCACACTTAATGTTATATATCCTAATATCACACTCCATTAACCGGGCTATAATAACACATACGGCTTACAATCCGTACGATACCTTAATAGCATAATTATTCACAAAACAAACAAGTTCGGTCTCTGTTATAACAACATACACGATTCATCTTGACTCTCACAGGGTTTAGGGTACTTCAATCGGAACTTGTAGCAAAGAATCCATTGTTTTGAACAATTTTGCGTTCACCACAGTATCTCTCAAACGACTTTCTGAACGTCTGCCTTGTGTCGAAACCACATGAGTCCGGATAGACAAGCTGGCGAACTACTCTATGGTCCGCGTCCCGCTGTCTATTTTCTCCCTCGGCAATTGATTTTTCACCAACTTCTATAATTCCATCTTCAACGCTGCCGCCTTTCCGTTTCTTCATATCATCGGTGTGTGTGGTACACCTCGTAGTAGAACATTGTCTGAAGTGGGCCTAGAACACCCACATGCCTGGGCTATCGATCATATCCCAGATAAATAAATAAATAATAATTGTTTATTTAGAAAAAAGTTCAATACAGTTAACAAATTATCTTACAATAAAAATTAAGTACAAATTGCATGATTGCCTGAACTAGGTAGAAACCTGTGACTCAGGCTATGTAGTGCATGCTTGCAGGTTTATAAATTAACAATAAAATTAACTTAAAGAAAAGTAGTATAGTGATTACAAATTATTATATTATAGTAGCGATAAGTAATTTATTACATTATGAAAGCAATTTATTTGCAAACTATGAGTAAGTCTTCTGTCTGTTCGTAGGAAATGCTTTGCAAATATTGACCTATAACATTTTTACAGCTAAAATAGTCTAATCTATAAATACTTAGTTCTCTATTTAGCCTATTGTACAAAAATGGGCCTAAGAAGGTAAAAAATCTCTTTATAAATACATATTGTGAGGTGGAAATTGAGGTGCAGACGATATCATTCCGTCTTTTGTTACTAATGTCAGCATTGTAGGTTAGCATGGTGTGTTGTTTTAATATTAAGTGCATAATGAAAAGTTGACGAACAGTTAACACGCTGCAGGATTTATATAACAGATGTGTAGGGAAGAAAAAGGGATGGAAGTTAGCTACTTTTAAGATTGCTCTCTCAGCTTGTTCAAGAGGACGTATATTAGTTTTTGGTACACAGCCCCATGAAGTAATACAATATTGGAGAATAGATTGACATAGAGCTAAATAAACTTGTATTATTAATTTTTTGTCTCGAATTGAACGTAGTTTTTTAAATACATATATAAGGTCCTAATTTATTAGGTAATTTCCTTTGAAAGGGGTAATATATAAGTCAAATACATTCACTGAAGCTTAGAATTAAATGGATATAACAAATTATTTTTAATTAACATAGTACTAGCGAGACGAAAACTGCTCCTTGAACGGCGAACATTAAGAAAAAAATAAAATTGTTGTAAAAATTTGAATTATAGCTTAAATGTATTCTTATCACTTACACATTGACCCCTTAAAAGGAAATTACCTAATAAATTAGGACCTTATATAAATTTACATAATCAAGTTGTCGATGTGTCATGTGTTGTTTAAAGGAGAGTGTATCGTCAATTACAACCCCAAGATATTTTATGTTGCATGTTTTGAGGATAATGGGACATGACGGAACGGTTTAACCATATCTGGCATGTCCGCTACAAAAAGGTCAGATATAACTACTATAAAAAGTTAATATAATAAATGACAAAAATTATAATTCACACTTACATTCATTTGTGATATCAAATCTTGATATTTACGATAGTTCTAATAACAGTCAATTTATTATGCAATATTATTAATTACGAAATTTTATTATACGATATTAATATATCGAATAGCAATTTTCACAGGCCAGTAGTTTTTCTTCATCATCTACCATGTCTTAAAACAAATTCCCCTAACTTTAAAAGTTTTAGATTTGATACACTGATACTGCATATCTGGATCTAAAATCGATACGAGAAGTTGTAACATTAATTTATAATTTTATGTTGCTATTTCCAACTTCACATTTAAAGAAACTTTCGTTAAGAGATTATAAAAAACTAACCAAACTGGTATTGGGCAAATATTATAATTAATAATTTTATAAATAACTGTTCCTATCAGTAGGTTTTTTTTTTTCAATAATATAAAAGTATAAATTGGATTAAGTGGCAAGCACTACACATGAGATAGCGATAACATGAAAAAAAAAAAAAAAAAAACATATATTTTTAAGCCTGTACCTTTTTTGGGAACCAATAAATGTTACAATTATTGTTATTTTATACGTTAGAGATAGAAATACTAGGCAAAATAAATGACTATCAATAACTTTTAATAAAATATTTAGTTCCAGTTTAATGACCTTGGAATTTTTTATACGCTCGTTAAATAAAACAAAAAATAAATACACTATAATAAGTATTATTAAAATTATAGCTACTACTTATTACAAATTACGTACTTATACATAATGGCGGATAATTTCAATGTTATACTCACAGCCGAAATAGCTCAGTTGGGAGAGCGTTAGACTGAAGATCTAAAGGTCCCTGGTTCAATCCCTGGTTTCGGCAATTTCTTTTTGTATTTTTTTATATAAATTTTAGGTTAATTTAAAGGTATTTAGCTTATAACACATACATGTTAACTTTTCTAGTGCGCTTATAACTTTTTTTTGTATTTATCAGTAACAAACACTTTGTCATGATTTTTTGTACTCGATAGCGACGGATCGTTTTCATATTTAGTACCTAATAAGACTATGGGTAGACACACCGAAACAAACTGAGAGGTCGCAGTATCAAAAGGGCCATCATTGTACAGGATTACGTGAGCGAACTATGATAGGGATTTTATAATGGTCTTTTAAGGAAAGCGCCATAGCTCTGTTTCCCCCAACTATCTAAACATGCTATACAGGTTGGTTCTACCTTCTTCCATATTCCTTTATATGATTCCCACGTATTCAACTCGGCACGGTACATATATTTGTAAGTGTATTCCGGGTAAGCATGTGAGATTTGTCTCTCTAAACGCAATCACGTCACCAGATAAACTTCTAGTATGGGAAATATATTCCTAAATAAAATAATATTGAAGTGTCCCAAGCCAGTCGAGTATCCACGTTGCTCTTGTCCATTACTGTATTGCAACAAACTATACAACGTACTTCTACCACATACCTGGCCACTCTGTATATAATCTCCCGGCGGTACTCGTCATCAGCATTGAACAGTAGCCCGTTGACGGAGTACCCCATAGCCCGCAGGCCATCCACTTCGCCCATACCCGTCAGCCGATCAATGCACTGTCGGATCATGTCCATCTGCTCTTCCGTAGCGTTCTCCTGTTTCAGAGTCATACGCGCCATCTGGTGACGAAAAGTTGTTATGAGTAACGAATATGAATTAGGAAAGGAAAAAGTTTCGCATAAAATATTTTTTTCAGAAAGTTTTTTTAGAAACATCGAAACGGGATTTCTCTGAGTTAGCTCATAATCAGTCTCTATTTAAAACTCGTGTATGTATTGCATTATGAGCCGATACTCTTCTCCCGAATTTAGATCAAACTTTTTTTTGCGTATTATATCCCGCAGGTTAACCTAGGAGGTTGTCTACTGTTTAACCGGGCTTTCATGTGGCCTTAAGAAAAGTTAGCCCCAGCCAGGTCATTCAACTTATAACGTGCCTTGGCTTATGGCGTCGCTGGTGGGAGGACAGCAAGGGTCTGGCTAGATCGGATTAATTAGGTCGGTGCACATGTTTGTGTGTATACTAACGGTGGAAGGCTTGGTGAGGTAGACGTCCCCCCCCAGCGCCCGCACGTTACAGCGCACGAGCGCGGCGTACAGCGCGCAGCTGACGGCCGTGTCCGTGTTGTTGGTGTCGAGCAGTCGCTTGGTCTGCGCACACTCGTGGCTCGAACGGAGCAAACACGCCACGCTTAGAGGTGTATCCTTGTACAGGATCTCTTGCGCACATTTTTGGACCACTGGAACAGTAAAACGACACACATTTAGAAAGCACGCAATAGTCGACTGGTACGGATTATATTATATATTCACGCCTGAGTTAAGTATTTGTATGTCTTATAGAACATTTTATCGGGTCTGGGTGTGCAATCCAAATTACTGACTGTAGACCCTATGGAAATTTTTAGAACGGGATCTTTTTATCATAATTTTATTTGCCTAGAAATATTTCACTGCACGATATAAGCCTCACACGTAATTGTTTTATTGGGTTGACTTAAGTTTGTTTTTTTTACAACTTCAAGGGACCATAGACCAAAAATATTGAACCCAATTTGATATCTTCAAGCGTTCATGAGAATAAGGGCCTTGACGAACAGACAGACAGACAGACGGACAACAAAGTGGTCTTACGAGTGTAAAAATGATCTAACGGCCGGGTGTGTTAAAAATTTTTTAAACCATTAATTATCAATCATAGTTAAAGATAAATCTTTGAAAAGCATTAACTCATGCTTAGCGAACTCTAAAGTTATAGTATTAAATGGAAAAAGAATACGGTCGCGAGGAGGATTCGAACCTGTGCTTCCCGGATAAATACTTCAGGCACACTTTAGAAAATTATAATGTTTACCTTCAGTCTCCAATTCACAGGTGGACCCATTCTCCAAGCAGTTCTGTATGTAGAACCACTTGAGTACATTGTGTCCGACAGCGGCCGGTCCGTCCGCGGCGTCCGGTATGGAGAACCGGTCGTAGCTGTAGTAGTTGTTCGACACCGCGTGCTCCGGGTATAGGGAGCGGTAGAACTCTTGGCAGTGGACTGTAGGCTCCGTTGATTCGGATGAAGGAGACTTGTTGTCACTGTGTTGAGGGGAAAGGACGCGTTGTAAAGTTCAATCAGTCTTCATTAAATTGAACCAAATTGAAAGTTTTTATTTTAAAATAACGTTGGATGAATGTTGTTTAGAATTAATTAGGAAATTCGTAGTCGTAATGAAGTTTGCAATTTAGTAATTATTGGCGCCAGATTGTAACTATGCAATTTTGTTGGTTGGAGGAGCTCGTGACTAAGTCACAACCGCACAGATTGATCGATAAGGTTAAGCAGACCTTGCCGCGGTCGGTCTGTGGATGGGCGACCGTTATTTTATATCGAGATCCCTACGTGCCTCGGAGCGCACGTTAAGCTGTCCGGGTTGTCAGATAAAGATCTATGACAGCCGTTACGGGTAGTCAGAAGCCGACAACCAGTCTTACACGAGATATCGTGTTACCCAGTAACTGGGTTATGGAGGTCAGATAGGCTATAGTTCATGTAAGATACTGATATTAAGCTGCATCTTGGCAGCCGACCCCTAAGTAGTTGGGAAAAGACTAGTCAGATATCGTATTTTTTTTATGTAACGCGTTTTATATCTTATAGTAAGAACGAGCGTAGGAACGGGCTGATATGCTGTTTTTATTTTACATTATCTTCTAGAATATTGTAGATTGTCACAGCTTTTCATTAAAACGGTTTAATAAAAATTTTAACTATTTAGTTAGCTTCACTATTAGTCGGCTAGTGCCAAAACTCGTTATTTTTACCGTCATTAATTTCATAATTAAAATATCAATAGAAATATTACTTATCAAATATAATACAACTCTTTATTTAAAAGTTCTGTATATACTTTATTGAAATCGTCACAAGTATAAAACGTACCTGAGAGCGAATTTATTCTGGAATGTGTCCAGCAGGTAGTTGAAGAGTGGTATCTTCTTTTCCGGCTGAGCGGGAACTACTAGATCTTTTTTCTCGATTACAGGCTGGAAAATAGTACAAAAGTAATTTATTAATTTTATACACACAAAGGACCTTTATACGCAGCTGACTTTAGTGTTGAACTGAGTAAAAAAAAAACCTTAAAAATCAACAATGCCGCAAATACACTTAAGGATAACCTATAAATTAGTACGACTTAATGACTTTAATGCTCAAGGCCTTTTCTAAATGTATTTGTAAAAATCTAATAACGGTAAATATTACAAATGCATTAACACATACTTAGCGAACTTTAAAGTAATACGGTCTAGACTTCTAGAGGATTCGAATCAGCACCTCCTGGATAAATACTCCAGGAATATGAAAAAAAAAAGTTTAAGTCTGTGGCAAAGTTTAAATTTTAATCAGAAACGTACATTAAATATGTATATAAACCATAAACGTAGGATAGAAATAGACCTACAAAGCCTACTTTGAGTATGGAATCTCTTACGGAAATATCACATGTTAGAAAGAGAAAGTATATTTAGGTTCGGTCAGCACTATTGGCAGATGTTGTTTTCTCCAGTGTCACTGTCAAAAATCACGCTAACTTATATTTGCTGTATTGTCAGCGAATCCTGTATATTTTATAAAGTTTTAAAATTTATAAGCGATGCCTACGTGTTGTGTTGGTGACTGCGATGTTTCTTATAAAAATAATCCAGAAAAACATTCATTTCACAGGTAAATTGTCAACAACAGCATATATTTTCATGGCCATATTTTGGAAAAAACTATCTTTAGAAAATTTATTTGGAAAACCAAATCCTATCAAGAAAATAGTGAATTTTCTCTATAGTAAAAAACAATGGTCATAAAAGCAATATTGAGTACGTTGTTCTAATATAAATTTTCATTTCATGTACACAAAATAGTGACTTGTCAGTGTCGACCAAAGATATTAGAAGGAAAGAGATATGTTATGTGTTTCAAAATGTACGAGAACCTAGCGATCCACTTTTGCCCCTCCATACAATGAGCACAACGTTATAATTGGCTACTCACGCCAAATAAACCAAATCCACAATGTTAGTAGCCAATCATGCCGATCGTAGGTACTGCCAACGTAAAAATATTTAATTCAAATAGACCATGTAATTGTCGATAATTGTTATCGATATTCTATATAACATTATTGAAATAAACACATCAACACGGTCTAGGGATATTTTTTAAAAAGCGAATTACTATCTATATGTTAATTATTTATATGACATGTATATATTTAAAAGATACGTTATTTAATATTCTACCATTTTCTAGTAATGGTTAAGGTACTTCGATTAAAATTTCAGGATTTTATGGAAAAAAAATGAAGCATAGACGGAAACCGTATATGAATTAACTTTTAATTTATGAGTAAAAACTGAAAAAAATAGAAAAATCATTTAATTTGTGTTTATAAACTTGAAGTTAGTAGTCTGAGAAAGCGCCCATGATGTTCATAACACATCAGCAACGATTCCGCATGCTCAGAACAAGGTTGTCAATGTCTTGCTGCGGAATATTGTCCCATGTCCTTCTGAGGTGCGCATAAAGTTGATCTTCTGTAGCCAGATTTTCAGGAACTTCCTTCAGAGCTCTTCTTTGCAGCATATCCCACGCATGCTCAATGGGATTTAGATCTGGCGATTGAGCAGGCCAGTCTAAGGCCCTAACATTGTGTGTATGTAACCAAGCTGCTACCGTTCTCGCCGTGTGTGCCCGGGCATTGTCGTGCATGAGCAGGAAATCTTGCCCCATTTGTGTTCTGTGGGGCAAGATTACGGGCCCCAGCACCTGTTGGACGTATCGTTCTGCCGTCATATTGCCCCGCACCCAAACGAGATCTGTCCGTCCTCCAAGACGAATTCCTGCCCAAACCATAATTGTTCCTCCTTGGTATGGGTGAACTTCCTGAGGGTTCTGAAGACGGCTCCATCGTCCAGGATTCGCCAAACACGCGTCCTTCGTGAATCTGGATGGAAGCCGAACCTGGATTCATCCGTGAACAGCACATTGGACCATTGTTCACGGCCCCAGTCCACGTGTTTCCGAACCCATTCTAATCGTCGTCCACGATTGCCTCTCCGTAAAGGTGGGACCCGGAGTGGTCTACGAGAGCGTAGATTGCTTTCATGCAGTCGCCTTCTTACAGTTTGGTCACTCACAAGCACTTGGTGTTCCACTCGCAGCCTTTGGACCAATTGAGTCGCCGTTGCATTTGGTTGAGCTCGCGCAGTAATTTGCAAAAATCGGTCTTGTCTGGGGGTAGTGATGCGACTTGGCCCCCGGTGCCTCTCCGCTACTTCACCTGTGGCACGATAGCGTGTCCACAATCTTGAAATTACATTTTGGTGGGTCCCTATGGCCTCAGCAACATTACGCTGAACAGACCCAGCTTCCAGCATTCCCACAGCTCGTAACATCTCCGCCCTCGTCAAATATTGGCGTTGCATGGCTACAATACCTCAATTTTAACTTTATCTTTCGTTTAAAAATGAAAAAAAAACTGTAACTAAATGTAATTCGTATTGTTTTCTAAATTTCGCACAAATGAAAATTCCCTCTCCTACACATCAAGACATTTTTATGCCACCGAAACAAAAAAATTTTCAAAAATTTGAATTTGGAATTAGTCTGAGATAAATTACAAACAAATCGGTGTATAAAAGATTCCAATGCGGCCAGTACTTTTCGAGTTATTTAATTGAGTATGAAATATCCCTAGACCGTGTTGATGTGTGTATATAGTGTGCTTGATTCACAATAGTTTCCGTTTTCAATTTCAATAATAATTATAATTTTAAAATTATAGAGGGTATAAATTAACTTAATAAAACGACTATGTAATTACTAAAAAGAATTACAAATCAATTAAAAATAATACCTATTAAAAATTATCCATCTTGTAAACCATTTTACAATTAAGTAGAGTCATTTTAAAAAGATACGTCAATATAATATGTACAATAGGCGATGTTATCGCTAGTAACGTTCTCTGAAGGAAAACTTTTGGATGAACAAAACTAAAAATCATGGAAGACAAACAAGGGGACATGGACTGCCATGGTATGCTTTATGTATATAAATATTAATTAAAGAAATATACGTTAGTACGTAATATAGGTATATTTCTTTAAGCAGACGAAGTGGCGGTCACCACCGGGACCGCCACTTCGTCTGCTTAACAGATTTTTTGGCGCTCAACCCTAATTCGTTTTCTAAAATAAATGTAGCCTAAGTTACTCCTTATAACATGAGCTATCTGTCCGTGGAAGCCCCGTCAAAATAGGTTCATCCGTTTCGGAGATTAGAAAAATAGAAGTTTCATACAAACTCAATTTACCCTTAGAGGATGAATTTTCAATAATCCCTTCTTAGTGCACACTTACATCATTTAAGGAAAATTTGTACAAAATTTCTTGCTTCTAGATCGAGCGGTTGCAGCTGTGCGTTCATCGATCATTCAGCCAGTCAGATTCTTACTTTATATATATAAATATAGATGTAATAGTAATATATTGGTACTAACTGTACCCCGCAGTTTCACCCACGTATAATTATATTATAATTACCTACTTAGCACCAACAAATAGGAAATAATTCACAGATTAATTATTATTATTAGATATTTAAGACTAGCTGGGAGGTGTATCCGAATGATAGATAGACTATACTATTTCTCACAAATCTACCTATAATTATTTTTTTAAATCCGTGTGGCAGTTCCAGAGATTAGCGCTGTAAAACAAACATACAAACAAAAACACTCTTCCGCTTTACAATATTAGTATAGATTAATACAACTTATTCATAAAAAAGTAATACATATCATCAATATTCTACGATTACTATCGTAGATTATCCATAAATGTATTACCGTCTGCAGTCTGCACGATCACATCACCAACGATTCTCTATTCAAATTTTTAAAATACCGATCGTACCACGCGACGCGTGTGTTTATTAAGAGTATCGGTCGCTGTTCTTTATATTACGTTTTTTATTGATCGATTGCTAGTTTAATTAGTAGATAAGAAGCAATGTATTTCGTACAAAAATACGAATGTCGTCTTGTTCCATCAAGGCAAATGTAACTTAGTAAAAATAACAAGATTTTTTAATTTATTGTTAATATAGTTAAATACAACAAAATTCGTGTAATTATATATCATACGTGATACCTTCCATAATAAAAGTATTAAAATCACTTAGACTTTTGCAGTATATCACCGTACAACACGGCATTTTCACAACATTTCACGAACGTGGTCAAATGTGAACTGATCTATTGAAACGGCCATTTTTCCCGACGTGCGCAAATTGCTCTTATCGCGATCACGCGGACACGCCCACTTAACATTTCTCGTCTATTCTTATTTCTATGGTGTCGACTATAGTGTCGATGAAATTTTAGAACAAAAAGTTCCGACATCAGAATTTATTTAAAGTGTTGATGTATCTCTGCACATTGATTATTTTTTCCAAAATTTTAATTGGGTTACTTAATACTATCGACACAGAAGATGAAACCAAAATGTTGGAAACGTTTCTGTCTGTTTGTCGGTGTGTCTGCCCGAACGCTTATAACATATAAGAAGCTAAGCGTAGCGTAGCTTAGTGGCGCAGGCTACGTAATCACGCTATTACAGTAGTCCCGAAATGCGGCTCGAATCCGGATCGCCAACTTACTTTGTGCGGACCTTGGTTGTTAATAATGATGACGCTAGTAATATTAATTTTAAAAACAGACCCCGAATGAAACTAGTTGTTGATTCCTGCGCTATCACCTTTAGGCGGTGAGCACTGAGCCTATATGTGATTGCATAATGAGTATGTTGTTTATATATTTTTTAGTACAAATTCAAGAGAATATCACAATTTTATGATATATTTTTTTTATACTGAAATGTTTCCTATCGATGCTAAGGAAAAGGAATAAAAGATGAGGCTAATTGATAAAGAAAAAGAAGTATTAAAAAAAGATAATAGGGTATACCATTTCTTTTTTCGGGGTCAAACCTTCGAAATCGCGCCCGGCCTTTATGGATAAGACCGGGGTGTATAGGATTCTTATCTCACTAAAACCACTTTGGTGGTCACCATCAGCATATGGAGGGAGGTACGTAATAGACCAGCTCCAGCGCAGCCCGCTATGCAGCGCCTATTAAGGCACATCCCTAGAGAGACTGTACAGGGGTCTCCCCTAAGCCTCACTGTGCACGATAGCACGTGACCACTATGCCACCGTCTTCTCTGGGATCACGATGGGTAAACATAGTCCCCTCTCTAAGCATCTGTGACCCCAAAGGGCCGCCTGTCTTAAATAATACAGGAGGGGTTTCAGCTGTTAGGCGCCGTGGCGGTTTCCTCCTAGACGCTTTCTTCTCCGAGAGGGATCGGCCCTCTCACAATCCTGCTCGGCGGCGTCTTTCTGGACGACAACAGTCTCACAAAATGAAGCCATTTCTCTCCAGTTCACTGAATCTGTCAGCCCTCACTACTGCTGGCAGAGAAAGGTCTCGCCCGATACCGTCTCATAGAACCCGCCGCTCAGCGGTCTAGTCAGGGCACACCACAAGCGTGTGCTGCGCTGAGTCCAGACCACCTCCACAGTGGTATTAGGATAGGTAGGTAAAAATCATTCAGTCAATCATCATCTCAATCAGTCATACTTTATATACTGCTCAGGGTCCTTAAAAGCAGTTTTTTTACAAGTTACCTATTACCAATGAAATATAATTATAATGTGAACCCATGAATTGTTTTATTATAATAATGTAATTAAATATTTTAGTGCATTAAATAATACCTACCCTTGTGATTTTAGTTTTATTAACTTAATTTGATTGAAAATATTTTCATTTTGTATACCAATTCTTTACATCTGAAATATTGTTTATCGATAATTGATATCATGTCAATATTTCCACGTTGTACATTACTATTGCACGCACACATTGACAATTCAAAATTGGTTGCACTTTTTTGAGCTCTATGTCCTTCTATGGGGTACCAAAAATATTCTAATTCTATGATATAAACAAATATACGTTTAGTTTATTACCCACATTGGCCTGTAAACTTTAAAGTTTTTTGGAATTGATATTTTTTATTGAGTCTGTGTTTCTTACCGTTGTTATAGCATCAGCAAATTCGTCATCAGTGGAGGGCCAACGCTCAGAGAGGCGAGTGTTTTCTTTGAGCGTCACGCCCATCTGCTGTAAGCCTTCCAATTCTAACTCCATTCTGTTAAAAAGATAGTATCCTAGAATTATTATATTTTAAATGCAAATTATGTAAAGAGAAAAATGTAGTCTTTCGAGACACGTTTGTTGAGAACTGCCCAATTAATGTTAAGGGTCTTATAGGATGTCGTAACGTCGACATGAAAGGCTGATGGCCCTTCTATGAATCGATATGTAAGGCTGATGGCCCGTCTATGAATCGGCTGTCAAAGGGGGAACGGCAAAGTAAACAAACAACAAAGAGTCCAGAGTACAGGTGGCGGCACGTGTTCCGGTCGGCGACCTATACGTATAGCTAGTGACCTGGCTCGCAGTATGTCCTGTATGTGCTCGGGGCCGCAGCTGGTGAGGGCGGCGGCGTACAGGTGGCGGCGCGTGTTGCGGTCGGCGTGCGCGTGCGCGCCGCGCGCCACCTGCGCCAGGAGCGGCGCGGCGGGCGCGTACCGCAGGGCGGCGAGGCGCTGCGGTCGGCGACCTATACGTATAGCTAGTGACCTGGCTCGCAGTATGTCCTGTATGTGCTCGGGGCCGCAGCTGGTGAGGGCGGCGGCGTACAGGTGGCGGCGCGTGTTGCGGTCGGCGTGCGCGTGCGCGCCGCGCGCCACCTGCGCCAGGAGCGGCGCGGCGGGCGCGTACCGCAGGGCGGCGAGGCGCTGCGGTCGGCGACCTATACGTATAGCTAGTGACCTGGCTCGCAGTATGTCCTGTATGTGCTCGGGGCCGCAGCTGGTGAGGGCGGCGGCGTACAGGTGGCGGCGCGTGTTGCGGTCGGCGTGCGCGTGCGCGCCGCGCGCCACCTGCGCCAGGAGCGGCGCGGCGGGCGCGTACCGCAGGGCGGCGAGGCGCTGCGGTCGGCGACCTATACGTATAGCTAGTGACCTGGCTCGCAGTATGTCCTGTATGTGCTCGGGGCCGCAGCTGGTGAGGGCGGCGGCGTACAGGTGGCGGCGCGTGTTGCGGTCGGCGTGCGCGTGCGCGCCGCGCGCCACCTGCGCCAGGAGCGGCGCGGCGGGCGCGTACCGCAGGGCGGCGAGGCGCTGCGGTCGGCGACCTATACGTATAGCTAGTGACCTGGCTCGCAGTATGTCCTGTATGTGCTCGGGGCCGCAGCTGGTGAGGGCGGCGGCGTACAGGTGGCGGCGCGTGTTGCGGTCGGCGTGCGCGTGCGCGCCGCGCGCCACCTGCGCCAGGAGCGGCGCGGCGGGCGCGTACCGCAGGGCGGCGAGGCGCTGCGGTCGGCGACCTATACGTATAGCTAGTGACCTGGCTCGCAGTATGTCCTGTATGTGCTCGGGGCCGCAGCTGGTGAGGGCGGCGGCGTACAGGTGGCGGCGCGTGTTGCGGTCGGCGTGCGCGTGCGCGCCGCGCGCCACCTGCGCCAGGAGCGGCGCGGCGGGCGCGTACCGCAGGGCGGCGAGGCGCTGCGGTCGGCGACCTATACGTATAGCTAGTGACCTGGCTCGCAGTATGTCCTGTATGTGCTCGGGGCCGCAGCTGGTGAGGGCGGCGGCGTACAGGTGGCGGCGCGTGTTGCGGTCGGCGTGCGCGTGCGCGCCGCGCGCCACCTGCGCCAGGAGCGGCGCGGCGGGCGCGTACCGCAGGGCGGCGAGGCGCTGCGGTCGGCGACCTATACGTATAGCTAGTGACCTGGCTCGCAGTATGTCCTGTATGTGCTCGGGGCCGCAGCTGGTGAGGGCGGCGGCGTACAGGTGGCGGCGCGTGTTGCGGTCGGCGTGCGCGTGCGCGCCGCGCGCCACCTGCGCCAGGAGCGGCGCGGCGGGCGCGTACCGCAGGGCGGCGAGGCGCTGCGGTCGGCGACCTATACGTATAGCTAGTGACCTGGCTCGCAGTATGTCCTGTATGTGCTCGGGGCCGCAGCTGGTGAGGGCGGCGGCGTACAGGTGGCGGCGCGTGTTGCGGTCGGCGTGCGCGTGCGCGCCGCGCGCCACCTGCGCCAGGAGCGGCGCGGCGGGCGCGTACCGCAGGGCGGCGAGGCGCTGCGGTCGGCGACCTATACGTATAGCTAGTGACCTGGCTCGCAGTATGTCCTGTATGTGCTCGGGGCCGCAGCTGGTGAGGGCGGCGGCGTACAGGTGGCGGCGCGTGTTGCGGTCGGCGTGCGCGTGCGCGCCGCGCGCCACCTGCGCCAGGAGCGGCGCGGCGGGCGCGTACCGCAGGGCGGCGAGGCGCTGCGGTCGGCGACCTATACGTATAGCTAGTGACCTGGCTCGCAGTATGTCCTGTATGTGCTCGGGGCCGCAGCTGGTGAGGGCGGCGGCGTACAGGTGGCGGCGCGTGTTGCGGTCGGCGTGCGCGTGCGCGCCGCGCGCCACCTGCGCCAGGAGCGGCGCGGCGGGCGCGTACCGCAGGGCGGCGAGGCGCTGCGGTCGGCGACCTATACGTATAGCTAGTGACCTGGCTCGCAGTATGTCCTGTATGTGCTCGGGGCCGCAGCTGGTGAGGGCGGCGGCGTACAGGTGGCGGCGCGTGTTGCGGTCGGCGTGCGCGTGCGCGCCGCGCGCCACCTGCGCCAGGAGCGGCGCGGCGGGCGCGTACCGCAGGGCGGCGAGGCGCTGCGGTCGGCGACCTATACGTATAGCTAGTGACCTGGCTCGCAGTATGTCCTGTATGTGCTCGGGGCCGCAGCTGGTGAGGGCGGCGGCGTACAGGTGGCGGCGCGTGTTGCGGTCGGCGTGCGCGTGCGCGCCGCGCGCCACCTGCGCCAGGAGCGGCGCGGCGGGCGCGTACCGCAGGGCGGCGAGGCGCTGCGGTCGGCGACCTATACGTATAGCTAGTGACCTGGCTCGCAGTATGTCCTGTATGTGCTCGGGGCCGCAGCTGGTGAGGGCGGCGGCGTACAGGTGGCGGCGCGTGTTGCGGTCGGCGTGCGCGTGCGCGCCGCGCGCCACCTGCGCCAGGAGCGGCGCGGCGGGCGCGTACCGCAGGGCGGCGAGGCGCTGCGGTCGGCGACCTATACGTATAGCTAGTGACCTGGCTCGCAGTATGTCCTGTATGTGCTCGGGGCCGCAGCTGGTGAGGGCGGCGGCGTACAGGTGGCGGCGCGTGTTGCGGTCGGCGTGCGCGTGCGCGCCGCGCGCCACCTGCGCCAGGAGCGGCGCGGCGGGCGCGTACCGCAGGGCGGCGAGGCGCTGCGGTCGGCGACCTATACGTATAGCTAGTGACCTGGCTCGCAGTATGTCCTGTATGTGCTCGGGGCCGCAGCTGGTGAGGGCGGCGGCGTACAGGTGGCGGCGCGTGTTGCGGTCGGCGTGCGCGTGCGCGCCGCGCGCCACCTGCGCCAGGAGCGGCGCGGCGGGCGCGTACCGCAGGGCGGCGAGGCGCTGCGGTCGGCGACCTATACGTATAGCTAGTGACCTGGCTCGCAGTATGTCCTGTATGTGCTCGGGGCCGCAGCTGGTGAGGGCGGCGGCGTACAGGTGGCGGCGCGTGTTGCGGTCGGCGTGCGCGTGCGCGCCGCGCGCCACCTGCGCCAGGAGCGGCGCGGCGGGCGCGTACCGCAGGGCGGCGAGGCGCTGCGGTCGGCGACCTATACGTATAGCTAGTGACCTGGCTCGCAGTATGTCCTGTATGTGCTCGGGGCCGCAGCTGGTGAGGGCGGCGGCGTACAGGTGGCGGCGCGTGTTGCGGTCGGCGTGCGCGTGCGCGCCGCGCGCCACCTGCGCCAGGAGCGGCGCGGCGGGCGCGTACCGCAGGGCGGCGAGGCGCTGCGGTCGGCGACCTATACGTATAGCTAGTGACCTGGCTCGCAGTATGTCCTGTATGTGCTCGGGGCCGCAGCTGGTGAGGGCGGCGGCGTACAGGTGGCGGCGCGTGTTGCGGTCGGCGTGCGCGTGCGCGCCGCGCGCCACCTGCGCCAGGAGCGGCGCGGCGGGCGCGTACCGCAGGGCGGCGAGGCGCTGCGCCAGCTCGGCCGCGGCGCCGCCGCCCGCACCCACGCCCGCGCTGCCCGCCGCCAGTGCGTACTGACCCACCAGCTGTAGGACTTTACCCTCCCTGCATCAGGAGAGATTTAACTATTTTTTAATATTCATTTGTCAAGTCAAGTTTGTTACGCTTGCGAAATTTTAAGGTATAATTTATAGGAGGAGAAAAAGTTTCCTTAAAAAAATATATACATAATAGTAAACTTAAGAAGTAAGTCATCCGTAGTAATAAGCTTATTGCACTGCTACTTACTATAAAATACACTAGATTTTTAGTATGACGATATGTAACGCGTTAATCTCAGGAACTTCTGGTTCGAATTGAAAAAATCTTTGTGTTCGATAGTCCATTTATCATCGACCAATAGGAGCGGAGCATCAATGAAAAATGTTGCAAAACGGTTACGGTAATCAATTTTTTTCTAAAATATTGCTTTATTTGCGAAGGTATTTCTACAAACATTATATTATTTGCCTAGTGGAAACACACAGTGTTTATGTGAAAGGTGGCGTAGCACTCAAATCTAGATATTCGGGTAGCAGCCTTCAAATTCGAAAGATGAAAAAGGTAATGCATCACCTCCGCACAAAAGATCGATACGAAAGTCAAAACAGGTCGAAACCTGTTCGGATTCGTTTGAACCATGGACTAATTATAAAGAGGACATGGCATAAGCGACTGTGCACCGTGATTTTAAGTGAGTCCTGACGTCAAACAACTGTGTGGGTGGCCCGGTCAAGCCACGCCCACTCGTGCTCAGTCTGCCAGCACTCATCCTGTGCATACGACGATCGCGATCGAATAGTATTTTTTAATATCCTTCAATATTATTATGAGAAATAAAGAACTGTTGTATTTTATCCTGCAAGAATTACTCGGATAAACGTTCTGATGCCATGATAGGCATCACATTTCATTCGTAAGTAATTTTAGACGCAATTTATTAGGCAAGTTCCAGAAAAATCTATGGAACGTCATATTAGTTCTATAGTTTTTCTACTCGCCGCCAGACGTCGAAACCTTAATATCACTTAAATAGCTAAAAATGTCATAGAAAAATACTTTTCAGTTGATAATTAAACGTATGAAAGTAGATTTAACACTATACAAAGCTAATTTTGCCAAAAAAGTATCGTATTAAAATTTATCATTATTTCAAATTTTCTAATGATAGAACATTCAATAACCGCCATCTACAGTGTAGAAAAGGCAATCCTTGAATAGCAGAGTCGTACTGTAAATTACGATGTTTTGATAATGATATTTCATAACATTTAATACATATGTCATTTTATTAACTTTTTTCAATACTATCACGACAAAAATATAATTCTTTTTTAGCGGTGCGAACAATTATTTCTTAATAATGTTTAAAGACACTAGAGACATCTAGCGAAATTTAGCTGAATTACCTAAGACTCAATTGAATATTGTAACTTTCAGTTTTCCCTATTCACCGCAAGGTGGAGAATGAAGAAGTGGGCGGCGTTTTCGACGTTCGACAGCCCCCCCCCCCCCACCCCGCAAATCGTCACGCAGTGTTCCTTTAGAAAAGGCCCTTAGAACATCTCCTCTTTATAAATGTCTTCAAGTAATAATAATTGCGTCTATAATAATACTGGTGCTTCATCAAAATCCCTATGTTTACATAGACCTTATACCATTAGCTTTCACACAGTGAAACGAAGATCAGTTTCGATTGACATATTATTAAATAAGCAGGAGCTGATCCAATGAAATAAGTTGAAATTGATAAACTCCAGCACCCATATTGGTAATATAATAACAGTCAGACATGGCTTCACTTAAATTTACAGGTTCAAATTATTATGAGGAACTATGTCACCTCAATAAGGCTACTGCCTAATTAGCTAATACAGAACAAGTCTTAGCAGGCTTGTCAAATGCCACCCTTAAATGGAAACAACTCTTTAAATCAGGTTTACAGGATTTAGTCAATTGGACTAGTTGTAAACTTTCTTATTTCAACTAATCATATATTAAGTTTGTATATAATGTTCATATAATAAAATAATAAATAGATATTATGTAGCCAGAAGGCTTTATGTCTATTGTGGAATCAAATACTGAAAACACATTATCATTAAATGATGAACTAAAAAATGGCAGAGTTCAGAGAGTGATGTTTAAAAGCGACAGACCTCATTTTCAATCTAAAAAATCTGATCCTGCATGTGTCAACTGGACACTGGCAACTAACATATATTGGAAAGATGTAATACATTTTCTACAACAGGTAATTAACAAAAGTAGACCTACGGCAAGTATATATTCATGCATTTATCAAAGAGACCCATGGGTGGTTCCTTTGAATAGTATATGGCCAAGGAAAATTCTTATGAATGGCCATGTCCTTTGGTCTCTCTTAAGCCCCTCTTAAATTCACAACTGTGACCAATTGGATTGCGGAAATCCTTCGGAGACAAGGCATTCAAATAATTATTTACACCATTTCTTTTTAGTTTATTTTATAGTAACAAACAAAATTTGCTCTCAGCACCCTGGAAAGGTTGGGGCAGAAAAGTTAATATCTGTAAGTCATGCCTCACACCAACATAAATTTTAGATTACTTGAGAATCATTAAAATATCACAGCTAATAAATAATGTCCCTAAAAATTTAAACAGGCTCTAATAAGAAAGAATGTCATCTCTCCAGTAGGCACAGAGGTAATACATAAAATTTTGCGAATCTGACAACTCGGAAAGGGTGACTGCTTTGTTGCAGAACTCTGATTTTGTTCAGGAATTTAAAAATGGGCAGACCAAGCCAAGAAATTTTGTTGCTACCTCTTGTCGATTTGGAATTGCAATTAATCTGTTGATTTGTTAATTACCGGCCACAATAGATTTTTATTGTTATTAAGTATAATTTTATGTCTCCAAGCATAACAGTTAATGGAGTCGCAGCCTGATAAGATGGCACTCCAAAGAGATGTATGTAGTGTATCTAGAGTGCAAACGTCAAGGATGATCATTAGCCCTTCTAGGGCTAACAAGTCAATTGTTCCTTCTGACCGAACAGCTCAATGGGACGATGTCGGCAGGTAACCTCTCGGGGAGGTTACATTCTCATCCAGTCTGACAACCGCACCTTGATAACATACATCAGAAACAAGGGAGACTCATGCTATTTAGCGTTTTAGGGCTAACAACCCAATTGTTCTTTCTGACCGAACAGCTCATTGGGACGCTGTCGGCTGGTAAGCTCCTGGGGCAGGAAGGTCACATGTTTTTTTGACCTTCTAGGACTAACAGGCCAGTTGTTCCTCCTGACCGTACAGCTCAATGGCACGCTGTCGGCGGGTAACCTCGCGGAGAGGTTAAACGGCATCGCAGATCCTCTCTCATACCCGGCTCAGAAAGATATTTTCGAAGCATGGGGTGTACCACACGTGGACGAGAGGGCAGTCTTGCCTTAGTATGTAACTTGGAACTTGAAATTGACACTTTGAGTTGGCTGGGCTTTCCCCCACCGAGTGTAATCTTTCGAGTACTGACAAACAGGAACAAAGCAACAGGAACATACATAGCTGAGCACTGGAATCAGAGTTTTTGGCAGACTGACCGGCGGTCGAGGGCACTGGCTAGTCCAATGCCCTTAAGGGATCTGCGGAAGACCCTTATCGATCGGACAACAGGTAAGGCTCCCCCAAAAGTGGACAAATTGTCTCTCCAGGCTCCAGAGCACGGATCACTGTCGACAAACTTATCAAATTAAAAAGTAGGCATTGAAAATAAAAGTTTAACACTATTTATTTTATTGTTTTGGCAATATTTATTTTATATAAAACTTAACGTTTTAAGAACTAATGTTTCAAAAAGAACCACGCTCGTACAGCAGGCACGGAGAATGAGGGGGGGGGCTAATCAGGTCACCAAATACAGTAAAGATGAATTAATATATATGTATACAGGCTGTGGTTCTAGACAGTGGCCAAATTGAAGGAGGTGGATCTATAGCTGTAACTGATCACAAAACAATTAAAAAAGTATACCTTAGAGAATCGAATTAATTTCACAGACTTGACGAGTATGTTTTTAGATTATTTAGCTCTTATAAATGGCAAGTTCGCAAGCTGCTTCTTCACATAAACGCTGTGTGTTTCTAACGGCATATAATAACTGTTTTATTTTAATGTAAAACAGTTCTATTATCCTTATCCGAATAAATACGTTATTAATCACAAGTATTTAATTTGAACAAAATTGCCCTTGACATCATTTGATTTCAATGAATAGCTTAGAAGATATCATAGTTTAAAAATAACTCCGTTATGAAATAATGATCAAGTACCACGCGCGCATTTATGTGCAAGGCGGGCGGTCATGTAGTGGGGCGGGGGGAGGTATTGGTATAATTTACGCGAGTAAATTAGAGGACGCGGAGCACAGCTAGTACATTATACGAGGCATATTTACATTACCTAGCCTGTTCATCGTTGCCAGCGATTCTCAACAGTGTTGCCAGTTTCAGCAACTTATGACTGGCCAGATACGCATTAGGATCCAACGTCAAACATTCTTCGATCAACTTCATTCTGTTTTCGCAAATACGCACTGAAACAATAAATTAAATTCTATTGCTAATTCCTTCAAATCTGTACATAATTTATATTAAAAACTAGATGTTTTTTATACCTTGTATAGGAACAACACCAAGATTGAAGGCGTGTAGTATTTGCAAAGCATTTATCAAATCCAACTCCTGTTGAATTTCCGCGTTCTCGTCCTTTATAAGTGTTAAACAGCATCTGAAATTAAACCCCAAAAAATGACATGAAGC
The DNA here is from genome assembly GCA_935421205.1 of Xylocampa areola. Classification (NCBI taxonomy): domain Eukaryota; kingdom Metazoa; phylum Arthropoda; class Insecta; order Lepidoptera; family Noctuidae; genus Xylocampa; species Xylocampa areola. The sequence continues at coordinate 21,276,578 of OW285200.1, read as the reverse complement.
AACATTTGCTTAACCAAAGTTTTCAGGTTTGAACTAAAATGTATTGAGAAATACAATCTACACGATTATAATGACTTGTGTTGGTACATGAACAGTAAACGCCACTTGCCATGACTATAAGAGAAATGACTAGGACAGTACACTTGACGTATAATTTCTGTGCATGTCTGAAGTTGTACGCAAGTGGCTGCGCATGCGCGATCTGGCAAGCGCAATAACAGCAAGCCATCTCATTCACTCCTTTCCGTTAATACATCTCCCTCGCTGAAGGGCCGAGAACAGTTAATGCCCTACATGTTTCGCGATTGTGTTGATTTTCCTTCACTACAAATTTAAATATTTTAATATGTTAACAGTTTTCTATACAACTGTATGGAAAGTCTAAATTCAGTCATGCATATGTAAAATAAGACAAGAGAGTTTTAAACAGAATTTCCAAAACGCATTTTTTTATATTAATCTCATACTTGGCTAGTTCCAAGCCGGGGTCAACCAAGGAGTTCGCAGAGTTGAAATACTCCATGGCGGCGGCCAACACGAGGGCCACGCTCCTCTCGTAGCTGACTTGAGTGGAGCTGCGGCGCCCGTCCGCGGTACATGTCAGTACTTCACTAGCTAGCTTGACACTGGGAGCGTCGCCTGACGTCAGGAGGGCTAAAGCGTAGATCTACGAAGGAGAATTACATTTACTCATCGTTAGACTACATGTACATGACAGTTTCATGACTTATCAAAAAGGAAGTAAAGATCGAACTCGATCACATATTATCTGATAATTACTCTTCCTGGGAACGTTAAGAACAACTTGTTTTATTAATAAATGGCTCAATCTGGCCAGTTCAATGGGCATTAGTACCTACTTTATATAATTTAGCTTGCAGTTATATAGTCAGCCTGGACACCTAATTGTTTTTGTTTATTTACCTCATAGCATTGATCTTTAGTAATACATCCAAACAACGAGGACTGCAGGTAGAGAATATCGCTCAGTAACTTCTCCCAGTCTTGTGGCGTAGGCTTTTCTTCGCTGAAACAATATTTAAAATTCATGAATTCCAATTCATGCACTCGGCACTCTTGCCGGGTTTTGTGACTGACCAAAGGAAACTTACGTTTGTATTCATATAAAGATGAAATTAATAAACAAAATTTTATAAAGCACGACTGCCATGTAAGTTTTTTAATTTATTTCACACCTTTTTGTGTACCATGGCCACTATACAACAATTTTTTTTTATCATTCTGGCCTATGTTACCCGAGACAATGTAAGTATTGTAACAATATCGTATTTCTCATACATCTTAATCTGTTCAGGCGTTAAAAAATATGATGGAATAAAGAAAGTCACAAACATACATATTTACATACATCAACCCTAAAAACATTACACCCCTTTTAGTCGTGGAAAAAGTGTAGCGTTCATATTTTATTATCTGTCATGCATGACATGTCATGATGAGATGACAACAGACTTTAGGGACATTCTAAGCATGGATCAGAGGTTAGAGGATTGCTATATTTTACTAACAGTCCATAATAAGAGACATTTTCTAACAATCATACTTGACCACCTCCGAGCATGTAGCTTAAAAACCACGGCGAAATACGACACGTCAACGGTTAGACGTCAGATAATTTGTCCAATTTCTCTCTTATATGGACTGTTAGTAAAAGAGGACAGTACTAATAAGTTATTGCTAGTTATCATAAAATAGTTGTTCATATTTAATCAACTAAATGCGAATGGGCTAATTATAAATTACTAGCTGTGCCCGCAACTTCCTCCGCGTGCATGTCGGTCAACTAACACTCAGCCTGTGGAACCGAAATTCGGAGTAACTTAGGCTAATTATAATATAATAACTGTGCCCCACGGTTTCACCACGTTTATTTGAGAAAAAAACCTGTTATGACCGCTGCACCTACGATATCATAAATGCGCCTGCCTCATTGGTCTAGTGGTCCCAAGCGCGACTGCTGAGTATGAGGTCTCGGGTTCGATTCCCGGGTCGGGCAAAGTGTTATTGAGTGTTTCTGTAAGAAAATTCTCAGTAGCAGCCCGGATTTTGAATTGTTCGTGGTAAATGTGGGTGTACGACTGTGTACATTTCTGCCTACCCCTTCAGGGAATACCTACAGGCATGATTATGTTATGTTATAAATACGCGCGTGGTTCTTGATCATTATTTTGTTGCCGAGTTATTTTAACACTATTATTTTAACTTATATATTGAAATCAAATGATGTAAAGGGATGTTCAAAATTAAATACTTAAATAAATGCGCATTTTTCAGAGAAGGAGGAAAGTTATTTTTTACAGGGTATTGAAAAATTAATTTCGAGATGTAACAAATGCATTGAGGTTATGGGGGATTGAAAAATAAAAATAATTTTATCTGAATTAAGTTTTTTTTTCATACCGATACCGAGAATACATTGAACGCCCCTCGTATATAATATTTACTTCTACACATGTACTAACAATAATTAAACAATACAATGTTTTTAATATACTCGTACGATACATATCATAACAATTTATTACTATTTCCATACATATAATGGGTACTTTATAGTACCTACTTAACAGAATGTAAATAAATTACTACGCTATAGATAACAACACAAATAAAATAGAGGTGGACCATAATTTTGACTGTATTTACCTAGTGTATATCTTTAGAAAAAAAAAAAAAAAAAATCAAAATATTTATATGGAACTTCGGGTTTCTACCATTTTTTTTTAAATTATATCTTATATGTGGCCACCGCGTCGCCGTCGCGCGCGTGGTTCTTGATCATTATTTTGTTGCCGAGTTATTTTAACACTATTATTTTAACTTATTTATTGAAATCAAATGATGTAAAGGGATGTTCAAAATTAAATACTTGTAATGAATAACGTATTTATTTGGATAAGGATTAATATCATGTTTATAAAAACACCTTCGCAAATAATGTATTATTTTAGAACCAATTTAATAACCATAAAAAAGGTTATAGTGAGTCAACCTTAAAAGATACATATTATTATGCTGTCGCGGACTTTTTTTTGAACTTTTGAACACGTACAATTCTATCATACATGATTTTTGCGTAACTTTTACCGTTTACACATCGTTCGCAACGTAAGCTCTTAAAAAGAATATTTTTTTCCCGTATTTGCAACATTTCTCATTGATGCTCCGCTCCTAACGAACCAGTAGCTCCTGAGATCAGCGCGTTCAACCAACCAAACAAACAAACTCTTCAGCTTTACAATATTAGTATAGATCTATTTACTAACGACAACAAAGGCGTACATAACACTCGTTTCAACATTCGTTTGCCGAAAAGTAAAATTATCACGAACGTACTTACGTCTCACAAGACTCATAAACGTACATAAATCAATACAGACATGTAATAATAAATATAAAGCCTACATTTATTATTAGTACGTACGAGGGGCGTTTCAATGTTCATGTCAACGACAACGCCCCAGTCCACACGGCGCGTGTTGCCAAGGCTGCTGTGCGAGATTGTGGTTTCGAAGAAATAAACCACCCACCCTATAGTCCAGACTTAGCCCCTAGCGATTATTATTTGTTCCCTAATTTGAAAAAAGATCTTCGGGGAAAACGATTTTCCAACGATGAAGAGCTTAAGGCGGCCATAAATGCGCATTTTTCAGAGAAGGAGGAAAGTTATTTTTTACAGGGTATTGAAAAATTAATTTCGAGATGTAACAAATGCATTGAGGTTATGGGGGATTATATTGAAAAATAAAAATAATTTTATCTAAATTAAGTTTTTTTTTCATACCGATACCGAGAATACATTGAACGCCCCTCGTATATAATATTTACTTCTACACATGTACTAACAATAATTAAACAATACAATGTTTTTAATATACTCGTACGATACATATCATAACAATTTATTACTATTTTCATACATATAATGGGTACTTTATAGTACCTACTTAACAGAATGTAAATAAATTACTACGCTATAGATAACTACACAAATAAAATAAAAGGTGGACCATAATTTTTGACTGTATTTACCTAGTTTATATCTTTAGAAAAAAAAAAAACTGAAAATATTTATATGGAACGTCATGTCTCTACCATTTAAAAAAAAAATATCTTATATGTGGCCACCGCGTCGCCGATAACAATTTTGGCTCTTTATACGGCATTTTCTCTACTTCTGAGTGATGTTCTCTTTGAGGGTTCTCATAGTCTGTGGCTTGTTCACATAGATCTATGATTTTAAATAACCCGATAAAGGGCGGTCTAATGCGAATAAAAAGTGTATTCGTCAAAAACACCGTGACGATTATTCCGCTTTCTTTAGGAAATTTATTCTTTACAAATATCAAAACCGAATTGAAATTCAAAGCCATTTGTAAAATCTATAACACCTTCCAGTTTGGTAATTAATTATGGGCTAGGCCTAGATAATGTAATAACATTTAATATTGTCACTTATACATTAAAATTTGGTATATTATCACATCAGATATAAGGTATGAACCCGAAATTGAAACAACAGCAAATCTAGTGTTGAGTGTCTTTTGTATGTGGCAGATAAAAAATTTACTTACCAAATTATTTTTTTCTCTTTATTGGAATAAAAGCAATATAGTTCTGCTCTCTTAATATAGGAAATTCTCAGTATTAAATTAACAAAAGCTACTAATAAATTACAATATATTCTCATATTTTTAAAGAAACCTTAGAATTATCACACTTTTTTTTTATTTCATTTTATTCGACCTTTTCCATATTATTAAAAAAAACATTATTATACTTAAATACACAACAATGTGGCATTCAAATGCTGTATTTATTGGCACTAACTACATAACATTTAAATGCAGTACAAGTACAGTTTTATTTTGAATAACATGATACGAAGGTAATCAACGTCTATTGTTGTCCATTTCATGCAAAATGTATGAAGCCTATAACAACTGATACAGTACAGCCATATCCACGGGGCGCCATCAGGAATTTTCATAAACAAACAATATAAATCTTATTTTTTTTACTTCATGGGACTAATTCAATAATAAAACTAATGACTAATGAGCAACAATCACTCTTACGAAGGTAAATAATAAAGAGGTCGGGTTCTTTCCAGCTCTAAGCTCTTCTCGCCACCGTTCGCTATATGAAAATTTCCGCTAGTACCTTTTCTCGTCCTTAAGACGACACTTACCTGACTGGTGGTGGAATAAGCACACGTATAATTTCTTTTTCATCTGGTATATAGTCCGCGCGAACATAACGCCGGACTCGAAAAGGCCTTCTGTCAAATACGTGTTCTTTTATGAACATATGTACATATAATATAACAAGCCTGTAACTGTCCAACTGTAGGGCGAAGCCACTATTAGGTGAAATCAAATCAGTTGGCAAAACTTTACCAGAATAAACTTTAGAAGTAGACATACTATATTAATTTTATTATTACGACAGAGGTCAACGAACTTTCTTCAATGTGACAACGTTAGGTCACCGATTAGCTGATTGAGGAAAATTTGTTAACCCTGGTCGTAGAATAAACTAACAATGATTGTGTTAAAGTATGGCCGCCAACCAAATGGCTAACCTTACCTTATAAGTATATGTTGCTTAAAATATAAAGTTATAATTTTTTGTGGAAGAAGTTGTTATTTTAAATTGTGGTGAAGATATTTTTTGTTAGAAAAAGTAAATAGAATTAATTTGATGGACCGCCACAATGACTTTAAAGTTAAACATACTTAATAATATGAAGCTTAGTCTAAATATTAGCTAAAATAAATATTCCACACACTTTCAATATTATAATAGGCATGATGACAGATTTTGAAATCTCCTTTCATAACGTAGGTACACGTCTACTATATCAGAAAAACACATTATTTCAGCAATAAACTAAGTTTCAACGCAAATTATTGAACTTTAATCTATCTAATTTGATTTAACCGTGAAAACGCTGCTGGGTGTCATGAGGCCGTTTTGACGTCATGCCTCAGCATATTTGACATAAGTTGAAGCCATATTGTACGGCGACGATTGACATTTGACTGAGGCGTGATGTCATTCGCTGTGATTGACGCTTCAGTTAACATGGCCGATTGCAGCATTTTATACTTTTTAACCGACTTCCAAAAAGGAGGAGGTTATCAATTCGGTTGTATTTTTTTTTTTTTTTTTTTTGTTTGTTACCTCAGAACTCCGTCATTTATGAACCGATTTGGAAAATTATTTTTTTATTTGAAAGGATTTACTTTCAGATTGGTCCCATTTAAATTTTATGAAAATCGGTTTAGTAGTTTGGTATTTAAATCAAAATAACTGATAAATAATACGTCATCGAAGTAAACGAAATGGTGTATTTTGCTTTCTTGTGACTTTCCGGTGGTGTTTACGGTCTCTAGAATAGTTCTAATGAACTGCTTATTTTCCAGCTTCATCATCAGATGATGATGATGATGATGAAACCGGAAGATAAGCACCGGAAATCCGTCATATTTTTTTGCTATTTAATACTTTTTAGTGTAAACCCGCATTCTCAAACATCTCTTTTTACACGAGTGCTCAAAAAACGGAGTGTATATAAGTATGTATGTATGTAAGTATGTTTGTGAGTTTCTTTACCTATTCCACCATAGCTTCTATATACCTGAACTGATTTCGATATATGGGGTATCGTTAGAATCCTTACACTGTCCCGTGAGTAACATACGCTAGCCAGTTTGTTTTTTTAAATTAATTTCATCTTGTTTTACGCAGTTTATTACTCTCTTTTGAAATAGCCTCAGATCTAGATTTCCTACTTTGATATGGATATGTCGCAGATGGACTGTAGAATAAGCTGTTTTACAAAACTGCTAGCTGTTTTACAAAACATTACTGTTATGAAAAACAGCTGAACGACGTTTAGCGGTTTTACATAATTACTGAACTATAACACGCAGAATTGAATGAACGTTTTGCGTTTATCAATGCAGCGGGTCAACGATCAGAGATTATGTAAAACAGTGTGAAATGAACCGTCAGATTGTTGATTTTAGTTCGTAATTTTGTCGCTTATGGCTCTGTATGTCCTAACAATAATAACCTAACTTTATTTTACTTGTCAAAAGCAAAAAAAATATGAAAATTTTTAATGACGTAAATACTAAACCACTATAATAGTCGACAATATATCGGGATTATGAAAGAAAATAAATTAAATAGATCCATGAGCGAGCGAAGCGAGCTCGGGAGTTTCGTGTATCCCGACACGGACAGGTTAGGTTCGAAGAGGATGACGGGGGCCCGTGAGCGAGCGTAGCGAGCAAACAGCCCCCGTCATCCTCTTCGTGTTTAGGTTTTTTCTAACCTTACGGACACAAAAATAGGAGCCCCGCTGAGCGGGGCTCCGTCGACCCAGCCACGGAAAGTCAAATCAGAATACAGTATCGCTTTTTTACTTGAATGGTGACTATCCATTTAATATACCTATACAATAAACAAACCTGTCCCACTGTAGATATGTCATTCTGCATTACATCTAAAGGTGGGTAGCAGTTTTGTTAAACGTATCGCAATGGCAATCCAGCTGAACGTTGTTCAGCTGTTTTATAAAACAGTACTGTTGTGTAAAGCAGCTAGAGATTTTGTTAAACACCGGATTCTACAATCCATCTGCGACAGATATATATGGACAGCGCGTTGAGTAGGTCTACCCATATTCACTTCCGATAAATCAGTTATGGTACGCAAGATTCACTAAAAAGTAAGAAATAAAATAATTTTTAACAAAAAAAAGAACCGACTCCAAAAATCTTTCTTTTAAGTAAAATTGCACTAAAAAGTAATAAAATAATTGCATTATTTACTTACTACAATTTATATAAAAATATTTTTTTAATTTTAGAGGATTCTGAATAAAATCAATTTATTAGGACAATAATATACAATTATTATTATTTTTGGAGTCGGTGCCAGTAAAGGATAATAAACATGTAAGTACATTCATGAAGTAGCGTATTACGTTCGCTTTAGGCAGTTGTTGTGTTCATTTGTAAATAGGTTCAATTAGGTATAATACATTATCGTAAAAATAATGATGGTTATGTACCTTTAAATATACTTTGCCAATTTTAGGAAACTTCCTAAATATTTTTACAGTTTGTCTGGCACCGACTCCAAAAATAATAATAATTGTATATTATTGTCCTAATAAATTGATTTTATTCAGAATCCTCTAAAATTAAAAAAATATTTTTATATAAATTGTAGTAAGTAAATAATGCAATTATTTTATTACTTTTTAGTGCAATTTTACTTAACAGAAAGATTTTTGGAGTCGGTTCTATTTTTTATTAAAAATTATTTTTGTTTTATTGAAAATCTTAATAATCTTAATGTTTTTAATAAAACTAGGTAATTTTTTTGAATCCTTTGTGTCTATATTTATCTCGTATCTCGTTTATTCTTTGGTTCTTTAATACTGTCATCATGCTTATTATATTTAAATACATATTATGTTATAAATTGTTCTACTAACTAGAACATCAGTTACATCAGGGCTCGGTAAGGTGATTATATTTACGTATTCTGATTTTTATGAACATCGATGGTTAAATAACGTTTTCTGGGCTCTTGCTTTACCGTAATCCAAGTCAAACTCCTCGCAACGTTGGCTTTGTACTCGTCAAACGCCTGGCAAGTCGGCGGTCGTGAAATGTTATGGGTAAGTGGTATAGGTCCAAAACGTAGCGAAAGTTGAGAAACAGGTCCATGGTAAATCTAATAATTTTTCTTACTTAATCTGTATTCTCGTGATCTCATCCTAATTAATTTGACCATTAGACAGGAAAGTCACTTCGCACGCGTCCAAGGCACGCACCACTGACCACAGAATTTTCAAAATCATGTGCGTATTATTAATCAACTACCTGCTTAAAACATTATACTAAATTATGGCGAAGGAACTAGCACACCTGAGAGCTGTTTTCAATGGTGTGTAAAGACATTTCGAAGAAGAAGAAGCTCTAGCTGTGCAGCTGGTGGTCTCGGATGGTAAAAAAATAAAACTGGTGTGTTTCTTGCGTAGACTGTATTGTGATAACTACATAGCTAGTACGAAGACAGCAGATGTGTGCGTCCTGTTCTAGTTCAGAGAGCGAGTAAGTACTCGTGCGTTGTGCGGGCGACGCAAGGAGAGGGCGTTCTTGTACAGTGCTCGAACCGATACGGCACGGCGGACCTTACTTACGACAAGAACACTCTAACACTAGATTGTTTATCAACCAAATGATAAAAAGATCCCAAAAAAAATATGTCAGTATGTGTGTATGTCAGTACAGCAGTAGCCATAAAACTTACCCTAAAGCGAGAGTCCTAGAGACTTTAGTCAGTAGATTAAAGACATGTTGCGGTTCTTCTCTCAGTTCCCTTAGGTCTCGTGGCGGCACCTTGACTCCGCGCCACGCGAGGCGGCTGCTGGCGGACACCAGGCGTTCCACTTCCTTCACGCGGCGAACTAACTCACTGCCGCTTATGGTGCCGTCACTATACATGTAAAAGACAATCGTAAGTATCATATGGATGTAAATAAATACAATATGTAACTAAAGTGGTCGTGATCGCTTGGTTTAAACCTCGCTCGCGTGTGTAATGTATTTTATAACCCACAAAAAATATCACTTTAATATCTAAATTTACACTAGTGAGGTTAGACAAGTCCTGCATGCACGACATGCTCGCCCGCAAACATACGCACAAGGCGAACATTCCAGCACACACTAACTTTAACTCTAGACTCGTCCCACCCCTCCAGTGGTTACCATCAGGAATAAGGAATCATTATGTGTATTTATAATAATCATGTTGGCCATTGACTACAGTACTTGCTATCATCAAATAGCTTTTACGTAATATTACAATGATAAGTCATGCTTGATCATAATTTTAGAAGTTTTCTATTCACGGTTCACCTGCCAAACTTATTTTACCCAAATTTTAAACAAAAATGTATGTTGTGATAATCATTAGGAGTCGTTGTCTGTTATGTTAACGTCTGGTTTATGTAGACGACTTCGTGTTTCTATGTCTGCCAAAATAAATTATAAAGTCATAGTCAAATAATATATCATTGTACACAGTAGAGTAATTAGTCAACTCGACGACAATGAAAATAGAACCAAATATGAGCTGAATTAATTCGACATTAAATTTCTCCAAGGCAAATGCAGCGACACTGCCAAGATGATTAAACTGGGAACTGTACATTCTCCAGTGAGAAAGCACAGTTTCCAGTTCCTTAGTACATTGTCTTTTGGCAGTGAACTAAGAATTCTCATTTAAATTACGATGCTTACCTTTCTTTCAGTAAGGTGTCGAGCAAGTCACACGCCTTGTCGAGCTGTTCGGTGCCGGTGTGCGCGAACAGACAACGTTCCACTAGCTCCAGGTGAGTGCGGACATCCAGCTCGAACTCGTTTTGCGATTGTAGTACCTTGGCATAACATAATAAATTATAACCTACTAGTGATTCTTTGAGATGTATGACAAATCTGAAACTATTCCATATTTTTTTGAGAGGGACTTTGTTTTTTTTTTTTTTGATTTTTAGGATCTGTTACTTTTTGCTAACAGAATGAATGTAATGGATCAATGTGTATATGTCAATCACAAGATGATATTAACAAAGATATTGAATTGATGTCGGCTTACGGGTGATTTAAACTCTGATAGTAGGTTGTTCATTAACGACACGATACAAAGAAGATATTGAATAAGACAAGAAAATATTGAATCATATATGATATATGCTATTTCGACGTTTCGATTACGTACGAGGAAACGGACCAAAAACGACATATTCTGCCCCTAATCAAGCCAACTAAAATGTGCAAATATGGCGTTCATTAAAAACGTGACCGCATATTTTGAGAAATTTATGATATTATAAAACTTCTGGCTCAGCTTTTCCCATTTCCTAAACACAAATCAACCTAAAATAAAAAAGAAACTCACAAGTAATATAGAAGACAAGTCTTCGATACTGATGCTCTCAAGGTATTCCGTGAGGCCGCTTAGGCAAGCGTCGGCGCGTTTCGACAAGTTCTCGCAACGTTTCAGGAATGGAATTACGAACTGCTTGAGATCCGAAACGAATGTTGCAGGTGTGGACTGTGGATAGAAAATGTTTTAGTATTCACATTCGCGGATGGCAGTCGATAGTAATCGATTCAAAAATAATCGACTAACAAATAACTCATATTTTAACGCAACGCGCAATCAAAATCGGGTCTTGATAAACACATCGCAGAGTAATAGTCCAGCGTTTGTAGCAAATCGGTTATTCTTGTTGCATAAATTGAGATGTTTGTTACACTTTCACGATATAACTAATAAACAGATTCCGATGAAATTTGGCCCACAGGCAGTTTATAAACTGGATTAACAACTTTTTATCTCGGCTTCACCTAATTTTGAAGCCCACGCAGACGAACTCGCGGCCAGAACCTAGAACGTCATATTTTAACTAACAGTGTATTTAATCACCAAAAACTTAAATGTCAGCAAAGAGTTTTTATACATCTAACTCTTTTCTGAAATAAATAGTAAATGTAAAGGAGCTACGCTGTTTTTTTTTTAAGATTAAGAATCTTTATCAGCAAGAGAAAACTTCATTACCTTGCAGTAGCATTATACATACAAAAACTTTCACAATTATTAAAAAAAAATACTAACCCTGCTCATCAGCAAGGTGCAAGTCTCCAATATCGACATCTTCTCCACTTGACTCAAAGTTACCCCTTCTATATTGAGGTCATATATCAGGGTATCCAAAGTCAGCAGATGGAACATGATATCGTCCAGTCCGTCAACGCCCCCGCCTATAGTGGCGAGGGTGATTAGAGTAAGAGAGTGAGAGATGAGCGCACTTCGTTCTTCTATCTCCCTCGCTCTCTTGTCGTACCATTTCGTTAAGTCTTCTGTGCTAGCCGGGATTATGCCAGCGGTTTCGATTTCAGGAGTCGTATCTTCTGACCAGTTTGAGCTCCAAATTGACCTGAAATATCAGGATTTTTGTAAATTCGTAATACAAAAGTGTAACAAAAGTCGAAAATAATACTGAATGTCATGAATGTCTAATAATTAGAGAACCACCTGTGAAAATATTAAATAAACAGAAACATTTTTCCATCACATAAAACAAATTAAATTGATTTCATGCGCTTTCCAACAGTTTTTAAGGCTGATTTTGAATGTTTTTAATAAAAACCGTCACTGTACTACTTGGATTCGATTCCAAAACCTATGCCCCAGGATTGTATATAAGGTACCTCATATGCCTCAAAGTATCATTTTGAACTTTTGTTACACGCTGTATAAGTTTAAAGCACTAAAACTAAGCAAATTAAAATTCTTGTTGGCACTAGCCCAATACTTTGTGTTGGTTGTTTTGTATGTCTCAATGTTCACAAAACAAACAAAGATAATCATACCCACGATAATACGAACAAATACTGAAACACTAATTAATTGTAAGAATCTCAAATCTCGCACGAAAGCACAAGATTTAAGTGTTACTTAAAATTTGAGCGTCGTTTGAGTATTAGACACCAAATTAACTAATACGCTTTGATATACCTGAATATCTCCTTTCTACACCAATCGTCCTCCGGTTGACCAGGAGAAATTTGAACAGGTTTCTTATCAAACCACTCGAAGGGGTGTTTAGTAGGCAGCAGCTGCTGATAATCCAACGGGTTGATGGTCTCTGGCAACTTCTCCAGCACTGCTATTTGCATGACTGTGGTCTTTATATGAGGCCAGAGACATGTGAGCGCTTCTATACGACCTTCTTTGGCGATCTCGATAGCACTGTGGACTACACTGTTGCTTCGGAGACGGTCGTACTCGTCCTTTATGTAGGTGGACTTCTCGCAACGTAGTATTGACTGAAAGTGGCGTAAAAGTTAAAGAGATGGAATTTGGGACATCGCATAGCAATTACAATAAAACCACTTTTAACCGGATTAATAACGTGTAATTTTTTAACTCAAATGGAGTTAGGCGGGGCACCAGGCTAGACGGGGTGATAAAAGGTGGTGCAAAGCGTTGGCAAAATGGTGACCAAGGTATAGAAAGCGACGCGTGGGACGTCTAGTGGCAAGATGGGTGGACGACATCGTTAGCTTTGTTGTCCGCACCTGGATCAAGCTAAATGCTGTACAAGACAGAAGATAATGTTACATGCAAAGAGAGACCTATACTCAACAGTGGGTGAACAGGCAGACTGCGAATGATGATGATTATTATTATTATTGAAATTTAAATATTATAGCCGATGTATCGGAACGCAAGCTCCCCGGCCGCATAGTTCGTGGTAAGGCGCCTGCTCGGTATTCACCGTAGTGTGTTTCCGAACGCTTAGCGCATGCGCCTCACGCTGACCAATAGGAGCGCGCCTGCGTGCGCGACAAAGCCATATGATTGGCTTGTGTGTATACCAACAGATATTGTATACAGGGATGTATAGAGAGTTTTTATAATATTAGCCGCTGGTAAAATTGTGTGACTTTTTATTAACCTTTCGGCTCAGCCACGTACAGAATTATAGGTTGTAACAATAAAAATCTATTGTGTCTGCTAATGAGCGAGGCAACAGCTTTAAGAAAGTTTTTACCGCCCAAAATAGCTCTTCATTGAAACCTGACCCACACCGACTATAATATGTATTTTTCAGAGACAATAATAATTAAATTAAAGAAAAAATTTTTTTTTAATAAACGGCCCCCTTAGTAATGCCGTGACCACGTACGCTAAAAAGTGTTCGAAAATTGAAGAAAGCAAATCAATAATAAACGTCTATAATCCAATTAATTGTTTTATTGTAATGTGTAGTGATAGCAAAAACTAAATGTTATTATTTTCTCTAGGGATATAGCTTCAAATATTTACGAAAAACTTTTTCGTTGCGTCCTGTTAGTCAGTTCGTATAGAAAATATGATCGAACTGTTTCTGCTGCGAGAACACTAGATTCACTGTAACTCACCCTTACTCACCTTAGTATCAAAAATCGAAAGACTAAGTGTGGATTGGGGTGAATAAAGTCAGTGAAATAATACAATTCCTTACCTCATAGAGTTTGAGTCTCTCTTTATAGAAGAGCATGACGTGTCTACATCGTAACAGCTCACTGGTGTACGCGTTCAAATGCTCCAGTGTTATCTCATCCGGTTCGAAAAGCGGATCGATTTGCTCCTTGTTTATTTCTGTAGAAGTAAACATAGCATTTATAACTGTTACTGATTTTGTACAAAAACTTATGATTCCAAATAACGTAGTCAAAAAAATACAACAAAAACAATTATTTTTCTTTAGTCTTTTATAACTTTTAATCTCCTCGTAAAGTGGGTTCGTTTGCAGAAACATATCTAAAAGCAATAAATATTGAGTATTGAGTATTGAGTATATCTTACATTCACACAAACTCAGGCCCGGAACAATAATCATGCAAATATTTGATATGTACGGGAATCAAACAAACGATACGCGACGTATCAGCCATTTTCTCTATCGCAGTGCTAAAGGAAAAGGCAAAAAAAAACATAGCGAAAGTTTTTGATGGGAAACAGGTCGTGAGATCATGTTTTAATTTCAATTACTAACCATCCAATATAGTTTTATCGGTGAGTTCCAATCCGAACTGGAGCAGTTCCTTCGCAGCCTGGAGAGTCTCCGGCAGTCTGTCCACACACTGATGCACGGCCCAGATCTTCTTAGATACTTTGCTCTGCGAGTAGATATTTACAACTATAATATTATGTACTAGTACTATCTTACATGATATAACAAGAACAATGTTCAAAATAATCTGACCGGTGTTTAATACATTTTTCGCGAAATGTTATCTCTCTGGTCGGGCATTCCTACAAGCCGAAATGTGTTCTTTATAACGTGTCTCAAAATAATATATATAGTTATAAAGAACACATTTCGGCTTGTAGGAATGCCCGACCAGAGAGATCATACCACTAAACCAATAAGGCAGTGTAACCATCTATATAATACCACTGACAATGCTGTTTGTATGGCTCATTACCAGTTCGAATAAATATAAAGCCTGTAATTACCAATCTCCTTCCAGAAACGTCGCTTCTTTCAAAATGGCAGACTCGGAACTTGTAAATTTCATAGATTTTAGCATTCAAGTCATATTAGATCTAAACCTGACACAACGGGCAAGTGAATATGTTCCTACATTAAACGAAGCTAAATAGCTTGCCCACTTACCAAGTACTTCTGTATAGCGTCAGTAGACACAGGGTTCTTGCGCCACTGCTGCTGGTACACCAGGTCGCTGTCCAGGCCGAACGTGTCAGCTAATGCTAACGCCTCGTTGTAGTTGCCACTCTCGATCTATGTAAGATAAAACATCAACTAAATAAGTTCCATTCATTGCACCAGTCAGAAAGCCGTTTTAATAATGTCAGACTCTGGGAATAAACAACCCAAGATCACTTATAACACGACGACCGAACCGGGAATCGACCCACGATTTCATGCACAACAGATGCGCTTGCATTCACCAGACCAATGAGGCAGTCTCAGAATGTAAATAAAAAAACTTATTCAGTTACCTGTATAGTGACTGAATAGATGGCGATGACACAGATTACTAAGCGATGACGTCACTATAAGACGTTAGTTATTGTTCACCGGTTACTACTCACATACATTCTTCGGGTTTGCCCGACTAGTATGTGAGTAGTAACCGGTGAACAATAACTAATATCAATATGCCTCACGAAATTTATTATACAACTATAAGACGTATTAAAATGTCGAAGAATTCGAGTTAGGGTGAAGAGGTCGAGATAGCTTAGCAGGTAAAGCGCCTGGAGTATTTATCCGGGAGGTGCAGGTTCGAATCCTGCTCACGACCGTACTTGTCTTTCATCAAAAATTTATAACTTTTAACTAATTAGTTTAAAAAAAGCGATGCTACTATTTATATCTCACACATGTTAACGAAAGAAGACGCGGGGGGTTTCCATCTAAATTTCAGAAAACACTATGTTACTACTAGATTTGAATGTATTATCAGTTTTTTTAATCCATGCGGTGGCAAAAAAAAAATTTTTTTTGTTGTCTGTTACAAGGCTGCTGCTACTGAATCCAATTGTGTGTGTGTGTGTGTGTGTGCCTGTTTGTGTGTGTGTGCGTGTGCGTGTATGAAAAACTTGTGTGACAGAGGAAAAAATCCCTGAGTATGGTAATGTTTCTGAAGAAAAAAGAAGGGTGTTCTAGTAAGATGAGTTACCTTCCTGGAGAACAGTTCAGTGGGCGTGGTGCTCTTGACGCCGAGCAGTCGGTACACGCGCGACATCACGGTGATGCGGCGCGGCTTCGGCTGGAACGTCTCTATGTCCGTGATAGCGTATAAAACTGTCTTTATCAGTTCCTTTGTCAATTCCAACATCGTATCTTCAGTGTCAGCTTCGACTTTTACTACCTCCATCTAGAACAAACTAAACTTCAGCATTTCATACTTTTTTCTATTTATATTTGATTTGGGAAACAAACGAAATACATAATCCAAAACAGTTTCCGCATATTACCGAAACAAATTTCGACGGAATAAATATTTTACAGGGATTAATCGCGCTTACCCATACGTACTTTAATATACCGCAACGTTTTTTTTTCGTTACCACGATTCACGAAACTTGATCGAAGGGTTGATATATATCGTTTTAACACTATAAGTCCCCAATACTATTTTATTAAATATGTTTGAATCGCGTCACAAACTTTTAACGATTGCAGGTAAGGTATCACTGTAGAAATTGAATAGATGATACGATAACGTAGCTATATCACGTATTATAGCTAGCGGTGGACGAGATTATTTAGGTGACAGTACACAAATCATGCTTGCGGTCATATCTTGCTATCCAGAAAAAATATGTTTAAAGTGACTTTAGCACCTCATTCATCAAACAAGGCCACATTCAAATGGTACTCACGCTCTCATCGCTGCGGGACTTCTTAGCGGGCAACACATTGCTCTCACACTCTAACACCATGAACGTTCCACCGTGGGCGCACGTTATCTGTTAACAACGTATTAGATAAATATTTAACGTAGTTACCTAATATTATTGTGAGGATTAAGTAACTTCAGCAACAATGTCGCAGATTCATCGAAATAGCAGTGAATTTTCTTCCAAATATATTGATATACCAAACAATGGATATAGTAATAATGTAGAACTGTAGACTGTGAAGTTAAATATATTAACATTTTAATTACTTCGCTTTGCTGCAAAAGAACGGCAGTCTACGGCAACAATAAACTAACCTGTGGCGAGCCTTGGAAAAACTCCGGTTTCTTCCCAAGAATATTATCCATAGTCTCAATGTCGCAAATGGTGACCGCGCCGCTGAATCGTGACAGTATTATCTCCTGCAAAAGAATCACTTTTTTATTTATGTCCTCTACATAAAACAAAGAGGGGTGGGGGGGCAATGCTCAACAATGTATCAAAATAACCTATCGAAAATACCAAGAATGAAATAAAATTGCAAAGTTAATATCTCAAATTGATTGAGTTATCAGACAAAGTCGCCACATCAATTTACCTCATTGCTCCACCAGTTGATGTCAGCAGGATAGCACACAGCCGGGTCCTTCTTCCCCGGTTTCTCTTCTCCGACGAGTGGGTTCGTCAGGTCGAAGTGCGGCTGTGTGCCGAGCGGCCACCGGGACAGCAGCCTGACGAGCGGCAGGCGCCACACTGACACGTCACCAGCACAGTGGAGGCACACCAGCTTCGTGCCATCCGGAGACAGCTCCATTTGGACTATGAATGCCTGTGAGATGATTCATTTTGGATATAAAGAATCGGTCCTGATATTCAAGGATGCAAAATTATAAACTGTGAAAAATAAAAACCTTACACACAATATGTTGAGTTACTCTGTACTTGTTAGTGGTGTAATAAATGCTTATAATTATTATAAGACCTTGTACACCATTGTTCACAAATTAAGACTGATTCGATTTGAAAAGAATTTCAACAACACACCTTGAGTAAATAAATATAATAATTAACAATTAGTTACAGAAAAGTAGTTTAGAAAAATTGTGTACGTGAACTGTGTTGGAGAGAGGGACCAAGTATTTGTACATGACTGGAAAAAAAAATGGTTACTTAATGCTTATACCGGAAATCAGTATTTTTCCCCAATACTCATATTTTCTTTGAACTCACCAAGTTTTTAGAGTAGCCGAAAGGCACATATCGGTTCAAGCTGAACCGTTCGTTGGCGTGCGCCTCGAGCTCGTCCGACACTACCGACAACTTGTAGAACGGCTCCTCGTTTAGTATGCGCCACGCCGTGATGCCTGCACTTAGCGAAGACATAGGATCCTACGAATTACGTAAAAAATAACATATTTAGTACATTTCAAAAAAAAAAATTTACAGAAATTGAAGGCGATAAGCTAAGTTTCGCGCAATTTGGTTGAATTGTCGTGTAGCAACGTGTACTAGTATATTTTCTATACAACACATTACTTACTTTAAAAGAACCCCTGGGTACTCCTGCGACATACATGGTAGCATGTGCTTCGCAGTATTTGATCGCGGCGACTCCGCCCGCAAACCGGAACGAATGGTGTAGCTTGCAGCCTTCCGTCTGCGAGACCAGGTAACCACGGAGCTTGCCGTCGTAAGTCACTACTAGAACCTCCCAGTTCCTGTTGAGGTATATAGTTTAAGGCAATTTTGTTTATTTATTTAATGAAATATTTTAGTTGCTGCAACGGCCTCGTCGGAGTAGTGGTTTGGCGTTACTGCTGAGCATGAGATCCTGGGTTTTATTACCGGGTCGGCCAAAGAGATATTGGGATTCTTTCTTAATAGCAGCCCGCAGTTAGAAATTGTGGGCGGTAAATGGCAATAGGCTCACCAACTATTATTGGACCTAATAACAACTTTGGTGAAATGTGGGTCTATAACTGTGTGTGTGTGTACACCTCTGCCTACCCCTCAGGGATTACAGGTGTAAAGCTTATGTGTATGTTAAGATATAGTATATATAGTCATAAAATAGGACCTTACCATTTTGTATCTTTGACCCTCAGAGGCATGAATATAATGTCGGCAACAGCATGAGTGTTATCAGTGCACTCCAAGCCACCTGGCCTAGAGCAATCCTAAAATAAAAAATAAAAATAAGATGAAGAAAAAATCTGACAAAACAACTTTGGTGTATGAAATTATTTCTAAATCTTACTCACAATTGGAATGTTGAACAAGTTGGATGCAGTGAGGTCAAAGAAACTGACCACCCCATTCCCATAGGCCAGCACAACAAATGCACAGTCTGGACTCCATACCAGCTTCCGCCATTGAGGATATGCATCACGACTGACTAAAATGTGTTAAGAAAATTGCATGTGATCATCACAATTATAAGACTAACGCTAAATTAAATAATTAAGTGTTTTTCTAGTATTAGTGTGCATAACAACTGCTGCACTGAACAAAACCTATAGCCATAGTAAAAACAAACTTATAAAAATGTTATGTCCTTACCTGTTGTCCTGGCAGCAATAGTGGCATACTCTGAGCGCTTAGTTCTTATCTCCAGTATATTGTCAGTTAGCACAGCAATTACTTTGCCCTCATCTCCCAGGGCAAAGTGCCACTTTTGTTGTTTCTCCAGATACCTAAATGTAATGATGGAAAATATTGTGAGAGATGATGTGAAAATTACAGGACAAAATGCAAAGACCTCCTCCAACAAACCACCAAGAAAAATCGTATGACCTCTCAAAAGAGGTGACACATGTCCCACTAAAAAATATCGCAAAACTCAACACGTTCGCTACCAATGGAATCAGTACATTTGTTAAGATCATGCTTTTAGCACGGGAAACCTATACTAGACTTCAAGAGGAATAAAAGTTTAATTTTATTAGTTTAAGATCCCAAAAATATTTTTAATTTATTTTGTTTGTTTTTTAAGAAGAATAAGTATTTTGAGTTGTTTTTTTTATATTTTCACCAAAAACTAATGTGTAATTAGTATTATAATCAATGCTTTAACTATGTATTATAAAAAACCTTAAACAATGTTTGATTTTACCTTTGATTTTGTTTCAATAGTAAGTAGTGATTATTAAACAATTGAAATAATAACAATAATAATATATTAAAATAGTAATATCTTAGGTTTGCGCGATCACTACACATTATACATACACCTAGTAGAGTCCTCCTGCAACCACGAACGCTGCAAAGTGTTCGAAACGACAGGAAAAACAAAAAACCAATAATACAAGCGATTAATCCGGTTAAAAGTTGTTTTATTATAATATATTAAGCTGTTGCGTCAGTCATTAGCAGACACAATAGATTTTTATTGTTACAACGTACAGATCTGTACGTTACTGAGCCGAAAGGTTAAAATGTTAAATTTAGGCAATATTTATTTGGGGTTGGAAAAGCACACCTTACACTCTGTGTTATTGTATTTAAACATTACACTAGGCTGGTTAAAGGATACATACTATGTGGGCAAATTCAAAAGTAAAAGTTACCTACATAAGTTATAATATAGACGAGTCATAGAAAAGTATTTAATATATTAATGCATGCAAACTCTAAACTTATTAGTTTTTTTTTGTGGAATGGCAAGTTTCTAAGTATTTTCCCATCAAAATTGGAATATGACTCTGAACAACAATCAAACATATAGGTACTCCAAGCACATTTACTACCTAATTCAGTAATTACCCAAGTAAGCAGTACCCAAGGAGCGCAGGTTGATCCTGTTTAAGGTGGTATATTTCATTCTAAAATAATGTTCGCATCTCGTTAGTGTGACAAAAATATTTAATGATACTCACGCTGTGACACTATCGATAAGGCTTTTTTTAGGCCCCAGAAAGTTCATCCATCGCCATATCGCTGATAGATTTTCTGGCAGAATACTATCCGACTTTTGCTGAAAAAAGTGCGCACTAGCTCATAAAAATATTTCCATTGAAGTATCACAAAGATAGCATGGATTCTAAGCTCTATATATTAAAAACAAAAAATATGGTCTTAAAATATTGAAGAAACATGATTTAAAAACATAAATATGCTAGCAATAAGTTTTGTGTTTTACCACTTACTATATATTCTGGTTCTGGTTTCCATTCGGAAAATACGTAGAGTTCATGTAGAATAGACTTCTTTTCCTCCATTTTGAAAATATGGACACATTAACAATTGTACTCACTTTTAAAAAGCACTTTTTCACTTTCAACTAATCGAAATCACCCAGAAAATGGTCCGATCAATAATATTAACTGACGTCTGATGATAAGTCAACCGTCGTCCGTCAGGCATCAACGTCAAGTCGTCACGTCACTCCAGATACTCCAGAAAGTGTTGTCCCCAGACAACCCATGGTTGTTCCTTCCCTGACACCTTATGGATATTACCGTAATACACATGAAACATTCTATCTGTATTATTTATATACCTTGTATTATAAGTATTATTTAATTCGCTAAGCCTAATTTGGCAGCATAGATAACACATATAGACTAGAGAATCGAGACGAGAGATTTGTTAGGATTTTAGGAACAACATTGCCTGTCAGTGTCAAAATAAAAAGTAATAACATAACCCCCAAAAATCTAATTATCAATTACGATGAGATTATGAACTAATTAAAGGAGTTTAGGCGGGAAAATGTAAAGTGCACGTTGTCGATTTTATATTGTTTTCCAAAACTTGTGTTTCTCCGAAGTATAATGTGTAATTATGGTGGATAATTAACCATTATGTGTTCATGAAGGTGTACGAGTGTGGGCAAATTGTATAAAATTGAAAATCATGACTTTTTGTGTTCACTCCTAAACTCCATCGAAGACTCAGTAAAATTTCCACCGTTTTACTGGGGCAATAACTGCAATAACTTTTTATACTTGATTAAAAAAAGAAGGAAGTAACTGAAGACGAGGCTTTGGCCTTACTTTTATTTAAGAACACTGAAGACGAGGCGGTATGGTCTAAGACCTTAGCCTGCCCGATTAGGGCGAAGGAAATAAAAAAAAAAAAAAAATGAACTAATTAGAGATCGAGTCTTATTTAATTGAATATATTAATTAAAGTTAAACTATTAAATCTTTACAATGGACATCCTTAGTGAAGTATATTATAAGGTACTACCAACACCATGATACAGCGTAAGTCGTAACTTTTAAGTACACAAGTAATTGAGAAATTTTATTATAGAGCGCAGCTGACAACGAAAAGAATTTACGTTTCTGGGAGAATTACTTACAGAGCCTAAAATCTCTAGACTTTAGTTTGTATAGTGATAAGCTAAAAGTGCCAACACTAGTCCCTATTGGAAGCAGAATATTGTTCAGAGGAGAACTGAAACATACGAATGAAGTTACCATTGCACTGGGCGCTGATTACTTTGTTAAATGTTCACTGAAACAAGCTGAAATACTAAGGCAACATAGGATCAAAGGTGATTATGTTGACTAAATAAATGCAATGAAAGCCTATATCATAAATAAAATGAATATTTTGATATTATCTTAGGTTTTCGCGATTACTACACATTATAAAAAAACAACTTTTAACCAGCTTAATCGTTTGTGGTTGCTCCTGTGACCACAAACGCTGAAAAGTGTTTGAAACGTCAGGAAAAACAAAAACCAATAATACACACGATTAATCCGGTTAAAAGTTGATTTATTATAATTTTGATATTACTCATTGTATTTCTAAATATAAACTTAAATAATTTAACAATAGCTCTAGACAGACAGAGACATAGAAATCATGGAAGGCCTTTGCCTAGCAGTGGGATGATAGTGGCTGACAGTAACATTTAATAATATTTTGTTGATATTATCTAAAAAAATTACAATCCTATTTTTCAGATGTCCAATCCAAAGTAGATTTATACAACAAAGAAAAAGAATATTTGGAAAATCAAATGTCTTTTACAAAGAATGCTATATATGATAATCAAGGTCAAGAAATTATTGAGTATTACAGTGAAGAAGATGATAAAGCATGGAGGCAAAAACATAGAGAAAATATAAGAAAGTATAAACAAAGTAAAGGTAAAGAAGATAATAATCAAAAAGAAACTATAACAGATGATGAGTTGTGGAACAGACTTGAAGAATTAGAACTGCAAGAGGAATTAGAAAATGAATTATCCAACTTGAATGAAAGCAGCCAAAATGTAAGTATTATTAAGGAAAGCAAAGACAAATGTTTTGTTGTTAAAGAAGATTACATTCAAGTAAAAAATAATAAAGTTGATGCAGAAAGAAGAGATCAAGCAATGGGATATAATGAAGAAATTAAAGTAAAAAAAGAATCAATCCAGAAAACAGAATCTCCTGAAGAAACATCTAAAGTTGATTTACTTCAGCAAGTAATAGATAAACAGAATGAATTGGAAGAAAAACTATATGAATTGAAGAACAGAGATAGAAGTCAAACTAAAACTGAAACAGATCTGCTGTCAAGGTTAGATGAACTTGAACAACTTGATGAACTTGAAGATGATATGGATAGGTAATGACCAATCATTTATGTATTTTAGATGGCCATTAATATTCATCATTTTATCTTTCAATAGCCATTCTTTTCTTTAACCTTTCGGCTCAGTAACATACAGATCTGTATGTTGTAACAATAAAAATCTATTGTGTCTGCTAATGACTGACGCAACAGCTTAAGGAGCCCTGTTTGGCCACACCATTTTATTACATGCCATATTGTTTTCAGGTTAGATGACATTATAGAAAAGGAAGATGAAGAAGAAGAAGAAGATAATGATGGTGACATAAAGAAATCTGACACAAGAAAACTGCAGAGATCTGTATCATTTGCTGATGAAGATGACACTGAAACTATAGAAATAACCTTTAAGCATAGTCTTGTAGAATCTTGTAATGGCCCTTATGACCCAATCAAAGGTATACAGAAACCATGTGATATCTATGAAGCACATTCTAATCTCTTTGAAAATGGGCTTACATCTATTCTTAAAAAGTCTAAATATGAAGCAATGGCAGAAGAACCTGCAATAAAGGTTCCAAAAGAGCGGAAAGTTAAATTTAACAAACAGGACAGTGAGCAACATCAAACTATTGTAGTAAAAGATGTTGTGGAAAAAGTAAATCAAGTAGAACATAAGTTACTTAGCCAAGCAAGACCTACAAGCTTATTTAAGAAAAAAAGAATGCAAAGTAAATCATAGGAAGTGTACCTATTTATTAAGTTTTCTCAACATTAAAATATTACACCTTTTCTAACGTTTTTAATTAGATTTCAAGGTCAGAGGGTCGTCTTAGGGGCGTATTATACCAACGAAAACATTTTAAATTCTCGTCTCACTCGATCCTCACCATAGAAATAGACTGGAATTCAATATCCACCGATGGCGTGCGAGGAGACAATTTAAATTTTGTAATAGTTTCAGTTCTTGCCTCACTAGTGAAAGCATCATCAGTATTTAATGAACACCTTAATTTTAATTTATGTAGTCGGAAACAATAAAGACTTTTTTGGGACATAATTATCAATTTTTGGTTTTTTCAATATACTCGAACTGTTTCTGGATTTAAAAAATAATTTTTGTACGAAACAATTAAGATTGACAATGACAATTGACGTCTGGTTGACAATTCTTTGACAGACCTTGGAATTGAATTGAGGTTATGTTGTGGTTTCTTTGGGAATATTTGGAATCTTACAATTACTTTATATCGTTTTAAATAAATATTGACCAATTCAAAATGCTATCACGCAGCTGGAGGCATCTATGTCGGCGATATTCCCAAGCTGTTACTTTTAGAACCAATGAGAACTCTCCTGTAAGTTCAATCGTATTGGAAGACTATCTATATTTTACAAAAACGGCTTTGTTGTCTTTTTTTATAAAGAGTTAATCGATTAGTGGGTCGTCTATCATTAAGTTTATGAATAATAAAACGTTAACACAACTTTTGCTACAGGCTCAACATAATGGAAAGCAAGAAGGTTTGTTCTACACATTGAACCCCGATTTGTGCAAACAGCTCTTTGGTCATGGCGGCTTCCCTAAAAGTTTTATGAAGCAGACCAAGACTTTCACGGAAACAGCCATTATGGTGCGACAGCCAGCCTTAGACCTCATGGATTGTATAAAAGCTAGTGACATGGACAAGCCAGTTATTCGATATGTTCTTTGTATCCTTTTCATCTTACTTTTATTATTGGAAGTGTGTTTTGTGCTGGAAGGTAGATTTTATCTGAATATCTTTCACCACAGCACTTCCTTATGGGGAGTATTTTGTTAATTGATAGTTTAGTTCTTTTCATATTTATCACTTGAAGCTTGCAGTGCCTATAAATCAGTATCTCCAACCTGTAATTGGCATATAAGCTCTACAAAATCAGTGAAGTAAAATGGGATGAAACCAGCACACTTGGGATATGTTCTTGATAGTGTGTAAAGACATGTCAGAGTCCCATGGATGGTTTAAACTCTGACACTAGGTTGTTCATCAACTATACAATAAGAATATTAGATATCTTCTTTGAATAAATACAACAATGAAGTGATTATATGAGGGATCTTTTTTTCATTTTGAGCTATTCAGTAAATTTCCTTAGCAATATATCAGATGGTGAGAAGGGCACAGGCAAGTCGTTAACAATAGCCCACCTCCTGCACTATGCCCATGAACAGGGCTACCTTATTGTGCATGTACCATGGGGTGAGTTGGCATGTAGTTTATAAAATTTAATTAGTATAGTTATTACTAACTTCTGCCCGCATCTTTGTCTCTATAAACTCCAGAATTCGAGTCTAGCTGGGATCCTATGTTCAGATAAATCTTTAAAACGCATGTATAGCAATATCTAAAGTTATAAATTTATTTAATGTCGTAAGCAGGATTTAAACCCGTGATTTCCTGGAGAGGTTATCCGGGAGGTGTAGGTTCGAATTCTGCTCACAACCATATTTTTCTTGCTACAAAGCTTATAACTTGGGTTATTACTATTTGGAAGATATATAGGTTATGAACTACTTGTGTGCCAAATTTAATCTGAATCTGTTTTCAGTAGTTTTTGTATATATATGAGTAACAAACATCCAACCATCCATTTAATATTAGTAGAATCATCAGGAAGAGGCAGCATTAACACCACTCCTATATGAAACACTTAAAAAAAATGTTTTAAGTTCTATTGTATAATACAGTTTCGGAATGGCTGAGGCGTTTGCCACGTCACAAAGAGATGTCGAACTCACAGACACACGAGGGTCTCGTGGATTTGCCGCTCGACGCTGCAGCCTGGCTTATACATTTCAAAAGCCAGAACCAGGCTCTGCTCAAGTCAGGTGATGTAAGTAATAAATTAATTATTAAAGATGGCTCTTTCTTGTTCTAAATAATACCCCACACTAGGAAATTCTCTTGCATGTAACTTTACATCTACTAATATCTCACATGCACCAGATCCAAAACAATTTGATTATACGAATATTAATTGTTACGTGCGGGAATCAAACCCGCGACATGCGGTGCAAAAGCTGATATCTTAACCACTGCTGTGCCGTCAAATTAAACTTGATGCAGATTTTTCAAACTTAATCATACATAACTATCCCCAGTTAAAAATCACCAAAGAATACGTGTGGAGTAAACGCGAGAAGACGGAGGCAGGCGCCCCGCTGGCGGCCCTAGTGGAGCACGGTATCAGCCGCGTGAAGTACGCCTGTGACGTCATCGATGCCATCGTCGACGAGATCAAGACACTATCCCACAACAAACAGTTTGTTTATTTTTCAACTTAGATGTGTTTATAATTATTATCTAGTTCTTTAGGTATTCGCATCATGATATGTGAAAAACTGAGAAAAAAAAATTGTCACGATTTCATGGAATGGCTTGGTGTGACGTCACTTCATTCCCTTATTTTCTTAAAATTAATATTGACAAAGATAAAAACGGGAGTATTTATCCTGGAGGTGCAGGTTCGCATCCTGCTCACGACCCTGTTTTTCTTTCCACAAAAAAAATATAACTTTACATTTATAACATTGAAAAATTCACATTGGTCCATGGCAGACAGATCCATAACCTGTGGCTCAAGAACCGCCTCTCCATAACCGGTCACCACGAAAATGCCATACGTAGATAAATAAAATACGCGTACGTAATGGTTCCTCACTACCATTTTTTAATTAGGTACCTAGTTTTGGTTTGGGCGTAATTTGACAACAATTATCTATGTATTCATTTTGTGTATGCAGTTTATAAGTCATCAACGATGATTACGCTATAATTCTTACAAGACTAAAAGATGCAAATTTTTTTAGGTGCAAGACATTTGTTGCGATAGATGGCTTCAACAGTTTCTTCTACCCAATGACGCGACTCAACACTCCCACCAAGAAGAAAGTAAAGCCTGATGAAGTCACTCTTACCTCTTCCTTTCTGAAACTCACTGCAAATGACTGGGTGTGTAAATTTAAATTACAAAGATACCATATTTATAAAGTTTCTATGAATATTATATGCATCTATTTAAACTTTGCTATTTCAACAGACAAATGGCGCCGTTGTGGTTTCTGCAGATCAGTTAGCAGTCCCTGATGATCATCAAGAAAGTTACCTACCTAGATACCTGCTGTACAAAAAGGTATAACAATATCATAAACAAAGGTTCTACCGATATTATTATTATTTTAATAAAACTAGCATCACACCTTTTTGCCCCGAGGGGGTATTTAGAGGTTGTACACCCACTTTTCACCAATACTTAATTAAGTCCCTTGTAACAGGTGGTCAGCCATCTACCGAGCACAAATCCATCTTCGGGCTATTAGTAAAACCCAATAACATTTAACATTCAGCCTGGAAATCGATCCCAGCACCTCGTGATTAGCAGTCGCGCTTGGGACGCAACTCTTAAACCCCCGACGCAAAACAAGGGGTATTATAAGTTCGATGTGGCTGTCTATCTGTCTATGGATTTGTAGCTCCAAAAAGAATGGACCGATTATGGTGCGGTTTATTTTTGAAAGCTGACGTGATCGACATGGTTCTTAGCTACAATTTATGAAGATTTGTTCAGGCGTTTCAAGGTCATCAGCTGTTTTTGTTAGCTGCGGTAGGGATGTTAGACGCATAATGGGTATTTCCTTTACTTTCAAACATGTGTGACATTTGAAACACCCATGTATTCTGGTACCACTGAGCTACTCTGATGATGGAGCTCGAAGGTAGGAGACGAAACCCTGGATTGCCTATTAGTAAACCCATCAAGTTTGGGCTCATTAGATTCCTCTTAACTAGTTCTGTTAATTTTTCCTGATAACGAAGACCTGATGCTGGAACTGGAAGGTGGCTGATGGAACCTGGCCCATATATGTACATTGTCGGTTATGAAGCACGTTATTGTTAGCACAAAATTACCAAAAAAAAACATAACATAGGTTTATAGAAAAAGTTGTTATATAAGTTGAGTTGATCTCTTGATTTTGTTTTTAACTTTTGTTAAACTTACTAATAATATTTGACGGATATTATGCATTGTTTTATATAGCTTCTTTAGCTTCAACATTTTGTAAATGTGAGAACGCCGTAAATTTGTCAAATGCGCTATTCATTTAATAAGGCTTAAGTAATTATCTTTTATATTAGTGACTGCATCCAAGATTACGTTGTTTTTACATCCCGCCCAAAATTGAATCTACAGAAATTGTAAAAAGATATACAGTTTAAAAGAGTAACCATGGAGTTTCTTGCCGGTTCTTCTCCATAGGAAGCTACTTTTTGGAACCGTGCACGTAAATTCTGACTTTTCATAAGTGCCTTTGTATGGTTTATATGAAATAAAAACCTTTGACTTTGATCAAATGAATACTATATGTAATGTTATTATAGGAAGTGTATTTAAGTTATTATTCTTTGAAATTCATTTGTTATCATTATATGCGGTTATATATATAAAAGAAATTTCAAAGAAAAGGTAACATTAGTCGCGTGTTTACAAACAAAGTATTAAATACAAGAAGTCCTTTAAGAAGTAAAAATCAGATAACACTCAAAATATACGTTGTTGCACTACCAAACTCTAATAATATTTAAGAAAAATTAAATTTAAGTAGTTATCTGTTGGAATTAGGATCCGCGACTAATTTAAAAAGAAATAAATAAAAATTAAATTAATTTTTAACCGACTTCCAAAAAGGAGGAGGTTATCAATTCGGTTGTATTTTTTTTTTTTTTTTTTTTTTTTTTTTATGTTTGTTACCTCAGAACTCCGTCATTTTTTAAGTATCCTTTTAGGCACAATAAAAAAAACTAAAGATAAACTTTTCTCTCGGTCTTTTAACTTCATTAAAAGAACCTATTAATATTTTAAATATGAGCGTCGTCGCCGGGAGGCCGCTAAGTGAAGAAGTATAATTAGTTATACATAGAGTAGGTCTTTGTATAATCCATACATCATTATCAATATTATTTTTATTTGTATTCTTGCTTCATTTTATTTACTTAGCTTAAAAACGTTATTTAACTTTTTAGTGCTTTTTTTCGTCGGGATTTACAATTTTATTTTTGCTGTTATGTAAAAGGCGCAGCATGCTTGATGTTAAACTAACAAACCACATTCCATTCCAAAACACGAATCTCTGACATAGCTCAAGAAGCCGCAAACTTGATGTGGGACTAGGCAAGCCATGTCTACCATAATTATGCCCAATAAACTATGGGCCAAGCTCTTAGTTGTAACATTGTCATAATATTGTGAGAATAGAAAAGAGAGAATAAAAAATAAATAATCAATATTTTAATTATTTCTTTTTGCAGGGATTTGAACACCTAGACCCATTTGTGCCAGTTGAGGTAGGCAGATACAATGAGAAGGAGTTCTTATGCTGCGCTGAGTACTACAGGGACCGACTATGGTTAAGAGGCCCTCCAGAGATTGAGACAGAGTTAAAGTTCACCAGTGCATGCAATCCTTACATATTTATGGAGCAGTGTGCACCCTTGTAATTTAGTGTTATATGTATTGTAATATAAAGTAGTTGTTATTTAATGCTAGTTTTATTTAAGATATTTCCAGAAATTGGTACAGATAGGTACCATTTACCCATAGACCCATTAAATTTTAGTGTGTACCTAATATAATAAATTATTTAGAAATGTTTTTTTGGAAGATATAGAAACACTATATCTAAAAATAATTTAAAGGTTTTCAAGAAGAGTAAAGCAAAACACTTTACATTGATTTATTATTTTATTTGATGAACATAATATCTACAGAATTAGCGCTTACAACAAAACTTAAACATCATAACCGACAATGTGGCGTTTGCCGATGCACTCTCCAATGTAGAACCAGAATATGACCTCAGCTCCCACTAGGACGTTCAGGGTGCCTTGCTTGACAGTTTGGTTCTTCCATGCTCCAGTCTTGGCACTGGTCAGCAGTTTAGCAATACCAGCCTTGATCTGTGGGATCTCACTTAGCTTAGGGGGCGCCAATTCCACTCGCGCATACTTCATGAAGATACCGAATTTAGGGCGAGCTAGAGCGATTGCCGCTGAAAAATTAATATATAATTAATTAATTATGACACATTCGTTATGGTATGACAGTTCCTAAGCTATTTTATATAGATAATAGTGACTATACGGAAATTAGGATATATATTTGATTAAAAATAATATTAGGTGCATAACCTTCAATTTCACATAAAATCAGAATTACATAATAACTGTGGTAAGCAAAATATGCCCTCATAAATAAAATATCTAAGTTTGTAGAATAACTTAATGATACTCACAGTTAATTAAAGACGGCACCTTAGCGACTGCACCTGCCATTTTGCTAATTTAATCAAAACAATTGAAGTACAATCAGGAAATTTAATTTCGGAATGGAAATGGAAGACGAAGACGAAGGGATACCTATCTGTCAACTGTCAAATTTATGACATTGATTGGCGTAGTCAGTGTTGCCATAGCCGTAGCCCGTGTTAGGTAAGCGAAATGATGAGAGCTACCGCGTATGAATTCGCCGCTAGCGTTGATAGTGTAGCTTGAGGTCTCCGGTTATTATATTTCCATATGATATTCAGTTATTTTATTTCCAAACGAAACGGCTCTGAGTAACACTGGGACATGCTCGATATTTTTACGATATGGTTATAAAATATTAAATATGATATAAATGTACACTTTGTTTTCACGTCCGTTTATAGCAAACTCTGAAAACCATAATTCAGGATCATACTCGACGGTGGCTCCAACCGGTGAGCTCAAAAACGAAAGGCCTCATTGCCATGTTGGTATTTAACATGGGATTTTGATTTTTTTGATTGCCGTTGCATAAAAAGGCTAGTAAGTGGAATGTTCCAAAATCGTTTCATATAAAAAAACTCTACAAATATTCTCTAAATCAATATACAACCAAATAAATCTCTGATATTAGAAGCATAATTTATTTTTGTTGTTATAATTTTAACAAAAATGGATCTACGTTTGGCCACCAACTCGCTCGATGGTAAGCGACGGTGTGGCCAAGGATGGAGGACGTATATTCAGAATAAATCCTTTCATTCATAAGTAGTGTGGATAGATTTGGGAAAACGATAGTTGCAGAGTTGATTCAACTGCCTAGACCCGTCTCCCACAACGGTTGTACCGGACTAACTCTCGAAACACGACTAGGTCAGCCCTGAAAACGCGAGTTCATTCAGTGCGAACATTTATCTGGTATGATTTCGATGTCTCACCTCTTCTCACACTCTACGATACCTATATACTTTTTACCTGTATGGTTACAATGATAGAACACGATTTTAATCGTGTGTGACACAATTGTATGTTGGTGTGTAGTTTTATTAATGTGTGCTAATGTAATAACGAGAGCTATTGTTGCTTTAGTGCGAGTTTTTATATGCCTGTGTGTTATCTCACCCCCCGCCAAAAGTGGCGAATAAATTTGTTCGATATTAAGTCAGAAACCGAGTCCCGTCTGGTCCTTAAAGTTCATTAACATTATTAAAAAAATCAAAGCAAATAAATAAACAAAGTATCCCCTAGGAAAAGACGTCTAGCAAATGTTATACGCAATATTTTTGTGGAATGAAAAATATGGTCGTGAGCAGGATTCGAACCTGCGCCTCCCGGATAAATTATTATTCTTTCCACAAAAATGTATGATCCTAGAATTCGTTTTAATCGGTAATGCATGCTTTAATGCTTAACAAAGATTTATTTAAAAACATATTGCTTTTTATTTTTTATTTCTAAGTCTAAAATAAAAAGTTGACCACCGAGTAACAATGAGGGTTTTCTGAAATTACGCCCACCGGGTAGCAGCACTGAGACATCAAGTCCAAACACCTGTCAAAAGTGTCGGAGTGCCTATATTTTCATTAGCGATTTTGTATTTTTTTGTATTTTTTAATAAAATTACATACAAAAAAACTAAGAATTGAAATGTTCTAATGTTGCGCAATTCCTATGTGCTCAAACAAATACGGGAGGCCATAAGTTTCCTAAAGCTACAATACATTTTAAGCAATGGCTTGTAGACATTCGTAGAGATCGGTGTACGCCTACTAACAATATAACAATATAGGTCTTTTATGCAAAGACCACTTTAGTAAATACGATTACGAGCTGCCAAGCTAAGTTGGTCCTTCAATATGACTTTGCTTTTTGTCGTTAAAGTAAGGTTCAGTTCTTTCTTCGTTAATAAATTTCAGTAACGTTAATAATACGGAACCCTCGGTGCACGAGTCGTAGCTATCAGCATTTTTACGGTTTTTTATCATTTTAGTTAGATCATCGCTATTGAATAGACCATGTGGCTGATGAAGCGAAGTTAAAAGTGTACCTATATACATACTAAAAGACGGAATTGAAGAAAAAAAACATCAGTTTGCAATAATTGATTTACTTTCGCGATTTGTACACATTTTAGAAATATATAAATCGGGTCTATATTGCGATATTTTAAATAAAAGGCTTTTACGAAACCTTTTTTGTTTCCCGACGTTTCGACCGAATTGCACCGGCCGTGGTCACGGGCAGTCTGCCCTAAATCATCAGGTCAATAATTTTATAATAATAATATAAATACAGAAAGTGGTACTCCTCGACACCATATGCATTGTGGGGAGCTTCCTTTCTCTGGGGGCCTAACCACCGGAAGCTTGAACCCTGTTCCCGATGCCGGTGGTTTGCTTTATTTTATATTTTAAAAATGTATATTGTTTTTCTATTTTTTTGTGGAATAAACGAAATATAAATATCAATTTTACACAAATTACTAACTACTTAATTTCTTTGCCCTTTTTAAAAACTATACACTTAAAAATTAAAAAACAAGCTACTTTACGTAAATAACTACAAATTACGTAAGAGTCCTAGCGCGATTAAGGAACTATTAATTAAGTGTTAAGTGTTTTGTGGTTCTACTAATTCTAGTTAGTTCTAGAATTACGTCACAGGCAAATCGGAGACGTTCTGCGCTAAAATACGTGTAAACGACACGACATAAAAGCAGTTTATTTTGTTGTTTTGTATTACTATAAGTTTTCATTTGTCTACTTTTGTCATGTGCGCCGCTGCATTCAGTATCGAATAATTGGTTCGTTTTTTCTTCACGATACCCTTTGTCGTCAACAATACGTAAACTTAAATGATCTATTATTAAAAAAATTGGGATTTGGTATGGGAGACCTCTTGTCAAGCTGGCGCCACTTAGTGGCTAAAATTTTTGTGAAAACCCTAATTATCTATAAAAATTCTTTTTTGCTGTAGTAACATTCGTTATGCTACGTCGATGATTTTATGTCAAACGTGTTTGGTTTGTCAAGTGGAACCGGCAATAGAAACATTTTTAATATAAAATTAGCCGAATATCAATAGAAAATAAGATTGTAATCAAAAGTCAGAGAGGTCTCTGATTTATAGGATATAGAAAATGTATATTCGTGGTATGTTTACACTCTTTCATACAATAATAATAAAATATAGCGTGGCAGGCAAATTGCTTAATTTTCTTGTAATTCTTTCATATAACTTATATACAGGCTACAATACAGCATTCTTGTAATATGTTTAAGACCTCAGTTGTGAAAGATTTTTATATAAACGTATCTAATGGATAAATGATTAGGGACACGTCATTGTTAAGCGTCGTCGGCCGGCCGTACTAATGTACAGGTTAATCTAGCTACTCATCATCAAAGCAATAGTAAAAAAGTGGTAATGCCACGATGGGTTGACGATGAAGTTAGGGTTGTAGGAAAAACCCGGACAGACTGGCGCAAAACAGGGATGAATGACCTAGAAGGCAGGATGCTTATGCCCTGCAATGGGTTGTAAGAAGTTGTGAATGATGATGATGTATAAAGAATACACACAATATGCTTTTTTCAAACAATGTGGTATTGTAAACAAAGGTTGTTTCTATGAGAATACATAAAACATTTAATAGTTACTATGAATATTTAATGATACCATTAAATTAATAATTGTTTTTAGCACTATTCCTGTTATTACTAAGTACACTAAGGCTGAGCAATGCGAACACTCTGCAAGGCACCATAGACCTTAAACGGCTACAGACTATACTTCAGGATAATGTGAAGAGTAAAGACATCACATCATTATACTACTCTGTCAAGGGTCTGGCGGAACTTAATGCTGACATTCCCAATGTTTGCGAGGTGAGTTACACAAGTTATTATCAGAGACAAAACGCTAAATATATTAACTTTTAAATACATCCATTAACATTGCATAGAGCTTTATCATTTTATTTTCTCATAATAAACTATTTAAATTTATTTGGGGTTGGCACATGTTTTCTTGATACATCTCAATCTACCACCATCATGTAATCTTAGTACCTTTTAGCCATAATGTAATATGTTATACCTGATTAAATGCAATAATTAATTACAAAAGATTATTATGACCATATAAAAATAAGATAAAGTAATGATCTATAAAAGTAACTGGACATCATTATGTTATTTTTATAGGCCCTCAAAAACATAAAGTATGATCCTAAGAACATTGAGCAAGTTTTCCAATTGGCAAATGCTGCGGCCATCTCCAACTGTCTCAATTCCCTGAAGCCTGATGTTCTGGCAGCAGCCACCCAAGTGCTGGACAAGAAAGATGTCACTATACCTGAGTTATACCATGCTGTGTACACTATGAAGGCACTTGGCAAAGGAACAGTGTATGACAAGGAAGATGCTTTGAAGAATCTTATTCAGTTGTTGAAGAAAGATGACTCGCCAGCTAAGTGAGTATAAATGTGTTTTGGTATAAGTATTCCTTCAAGATACCTATCTCAAAAGATATGATTAGAGGTGAAAGATAACATGCAGTATGGTTAGTCTTGAATATAAATTGGCTTTATTGACATTGGAAGTATGTCAATTCGATTTTTTTATGCCAAAATGTCTTATAAATAATTTTGAATTAGGATACTAATAAGCCAATACGCTTTAAAATTGAGATAACTATAATGCAGGTAAATTTTTTGGTGTTAATTAATAATGGAGTTGGTATTCATTTCAAGAGTAACCCGAGGTATTAAACATTTTAAAGCATGTAAATTTCAATAATATTGATAAATATTGTTTTTCCAGGTCACACATAAAGTAGATTCATAACACAAATCCTCTGTTTATCTGTAGCTATGGTTACGTGTTCGCGCTATGTGAACACATGGGATGCGGCGCGTGGACGGCGACGCACGCGGAGGGCGTGCTGCTGGCCGCCGACGAGAGCGACTCCAAAGCGCTGCACTTCGAGGGAGGCCTGCCCGTCACCTCCAACCTATTGGGCACTATTCAGAGGTGAGCTTTACTACAAAGTGCATGCATAATATTTGGTGTAATGGTCCTAGAAGTGGGTAAATCTATATTAATATTTTAAGAGACCCTTGTACCTCATTATAAGCATATTGCAGGCATGGAGGACTTTTAGATTTGGCATAGGAGTGCAGAAAGCTGAAATTTTTATATAAAAATAATATATTTATGTAATGATCGACTTTCAACGACTGGGCTACCATTAGTATTTATAAAATTATTGTTCAACGGTTATTACTCATGTGCATTCTTCGAGATTGCCCGAGTTGTTTTGAACTCGAACAGAGCCCTTAGTCGTGAGCTCAGCTTGTGGCAATGTCACGAGTGAAACCGTTGAACAATAATTAATATGAATGAGTCTCACAAAAGTTATTACACAAAAAAAAGATGTAACACATAATACTATTTATGTGCAAAAGAGAAAATCACTTACATGCATAATTTCTAACTAAGTATATTCATATTTTACAATTACCTGTAGTTTCTTATTAATTAGTATCTTGACAAAGAAATCATTTTCTATAACGAAGACTTTTTTTACTACTCAACAATGAATTTTTATTTATACATAAATACACAGCTTAATATTATTTACTACAACTAATATAATGTCTTGTTACTACAGAACATACAAAAGCCAAAAAAAGCCGTCGCCCCTGAGCGAGGAGCAGCGATACAAGTTCGCGGAGTACCTGTTGTCCCGACGCTCTGTCAACACGCCTAAGGGCGCCTGTTTGCTCATCGAGGCTGCCACCGCACTTGCTGACGATGAGGTGAAACATACAACAGTTTCTAAAGCATTTTCTGCAAAAATTTCAATTCTGAATAAATTAGTCACTTGTTAGGAACTAATCATCCATCATATTTTGTTTCTACCACAGCCATCTCCCATTAGCATCGCTATTAAGGGCAAGAAATACATCACTTCCGAGTCTGACACAATCGAAGTTTCCATCACCGACCTGATTGGGCGTCCAGTACGTTTCCTCAAGCCCGAGGAAGTTGTTGCCCAATCTGGCACACGTCTTGCTGACGACGTCGTGGTCCTCTCCAAACAACCTTTAACCCAAAAGCCGAATGAACCAACGACTTTCGTCCTTAATTTGAGCAAGATTAAGGCTCAATATGGCCTGTACAAGATTGCTTTGAGTGCTGGATCTAAGACAGCTAATGTGAATGTGGCGGTGTTGGGCGAGATTCAAGTGAGCAGCGTCGAAGTCGGCATTGGTGATGTGGATGGAACTACCAGCCCTAAGTTAACTACTGTCGCGTACCCCAATAAGCTGACCGAAAAGCTCCAGGCTGATCATCTTCAAAAGTAAGTAAAAACAAAACAAACTAGACTGAAAACGCATAATTAATTAAAAATACAATGACGTTCTGTACTAGGCATCAACAATAAATGTTTCGTTATTTCAAAAATAGGAATAGATAATGTATCACCTCCCAGATATCCTGTTCAATAAACAGCATTTTCTAGGGTGACCCTGAAGTTCAGCGTTCGCGACAAGTACAACAAACCGGTGCTAGTGCAGCAAGCGTTCGTGCGCGTGGGCAGCGCCGCCAACGACGACGAGACCATATTCGTGGCCGAGCCTGACAATACTAAGACTTACAAAGTTGAACTTGTAAGTATTTGTTGAGACATCTACATACATATTATATAATAAGATTTAAAAAAATCAATTAATTCGGAAATCCTTGTCTAACTTTAAACTCGTAATTGCAAAACAATCGAATCTAAGATAAAACAAAATAAGAAAACGTTTATTGCACATTAACATTTCGTTATCGAATAATATAGATTGAAGAACCATAAACTTAAATTGGAATAGAAACTTATTTGAATCGAAATTGAACTGCTTTTAGACAATTTGATAAAATTGTCGTAGACACACACGTCAATACAATAACATTGTCTGTTTAGAACGTGGGCGGTATTGCTAAGCACCTGAACTACCAGTCGGGCGCGTACTCGCTGACGATGTTCCTGGGCGACAGCGCCGTGTCCAACCCCATCGCCTGGCCCGTCGGTGAAGTGCTCTTTAACCTTGGCAAGGACACAAATGCTGTTGGTAAGGATATTTAATTAACGGGGTGAAGGTATAGTATAGCTTTTTTGATCCGTAATCAGTTACGATTACGGATCAAAAAAGCATACATACCTTAATTTTTTTTATAGGTTATTGCATTTTTAGGTATACGTACTACGTCTCTGCCTCGTTGGTCTAGTGGTACCATGTTATGTTACTACGTTGTCAGTGTCTTATCAGACGTTGCAAGTTCATTTTTGCAGCATTGTGTTAATTCTATGGATTCTATGTACTAGGCACACAAACATTTCTGTCAATCTGATGTTTTTCCTTATAATTCGTTTTATTCAACACTGCACTTATTGCTTTTATGTTAAAAATGAAGCTCATTACAGAGGCGTGCTTTTTACATTCACAGAATTAAGATTAGTAAGTGCACGCGCATATGTGCACTAATTAATTCATCACTTCGTGCGAAAATGACTGTCGCCCCATTACGTTTTTTTTTTTCTTGCAAGTGTGTTGGAATACGTAGTATTAAACGCGGTGAGCTTGGTGGCGAGAGCGTAATTCAGTTTCGAACGTAATTACCAAGTTAGTTTACTTGTTTCATAATGTATTATCCTATCCCACAGGGTCCCCAGTAACAACACCATCGAAGCCATACCGCGGGCCGCTGCCGCAGATCTCCCACATCTTCCGCTCGCCCGAGGCGCGTCCGGCGCGGCTGGTGTCGGACGTGTTCGCGTGCGCGTGCGCGGCGCCGCTGCTGCTGCTGCTCGTGCTGTGGGCGCGGCTCGGAATCAACTTCTCCAACTTCCCCTTAACGCCCAGTGCACTCATTTTCCATTTGGCTTTGGGAGGTTAGTGAACTATTGTTTATGCTGAAGCTTACAGAATGATAGAGATTGCTCATAAAATAATGATTGATTGACACTTCACGTAACAAATCAATGTGACCCTAGCTTTTGAACAAACATGCTGTCCCTATGACAAGAGCCATGAGCAGAGATAATATCTAAATTAAGCTCAAATCATGATCTTCCTGCCCTTATCCCAATTAATTTGGGGTCGGCGTAGCATGTATTCTAAATGAAGCTAAAATATTTATTAACTAGCTGTACCCGTGGCTTTGCTCACGTCAAAGTAATCAAACCAGTAAAAGATGGCCCCGCTTATTGAAACTCCCTACTACGATAGACCAGCTCAAGGTCAATGTGTTAGCACTGACTTGCGGCTGTACAGTAAAGTATACGATTCAACCAACTAAAGTTTAAACGCATTAACAACACCCACGATGTTGCCCTAGGTTCTCTGGGTCTGTACGGTCTGCTGTGGCTGCAGCTGTCGATGTTCGACACGATGCGCTACCTACTGCCGCTGGGCGCGCTGACGTTCCTGTCGGGCCACCGCCTGCTGCGCCGCCTCGTGCGGGACAAGACGCACGCGCGCTAGGCACGACACGTGCCCCACTGTGCACACTACACAACATTCTTACAGTTACACTAATCAGACTGAGATCATTATCAATGTTCTACTTTACTACACAATAGAAAATACACTTTTCCCTAATGTTATGACTAACTGCGACTGTCCTTCTTGTTAGACTGTCAATTAGGTTAATTAATTACGATAACCAATGCTCTGAATCTTCTATTAGTCTGATTAATCATGAAATTATTTAGGGATTCTCAAATTTTCACTTGCACACGTGTTTTATTTTAATAGATTATAATTTATAGATTTCTTGTTATTGCAATTTATTTCAGCTAAGGTTATGTAACAGGTATATTGTGAGGAAACAAGGCATTATATTGTGTGTCAAGGCAAGTTCACATTCAATGAGCACTTTGTCATTATTAATACGATCTCTTCATCAATAACAATGAATATTAAGTGAGCTCATTGTGTGTACATGCTTGCATGTCTATGTATGTGTTCTTAACTGAATGATAAGTTTTCAGATTTATGCGACTATTTTATTTTCGTAGCAGTCCTTTAGGAACTAAACTGAATTTTTAAATTTCAATATTTTATAAATTCCTTCGTTCTGTGTAGTTCCTGAATTACTCCATAAATACGTGTAATAGTTTTACTACTTTTACTGTAATAGAGTTTGTAAAAGTAATAAATGTGATTCGTTATAATTATTGCTTCATTTACTCCTGTGTTAAACTAAGCTGGAGTTGCTTAGCTCAAGAAATAAAGGGGTTACTGAAAATTATTTCAATCGTTGATCCTTCAGATCCTGATCAGGATAATCGGTCAAATTTATTAAATTGTCATCGGTCCTAAGTGTGCGAATATTAAATTCAATTAATTTTGTTGAGAATTTTGTCAAAACAATGTTCATAAGTACAACTTTTACAGCATACAAACAAAAATCCTTAGTAGTTTAGAATTTTTATTAGCAAAAGTATATTAAACACACTTATATAAAATTCAAAGCATTTCACTTACAATTCCAAGTAAATGCCACTCATTATTATTACCTATCACAGAATAAATCATCTTGAAATGATTCCATTTTACTAAAAAATATATTAATATTTAAACAATTATTCTAGTTCATTAGAAGCTAAGTCATTAAAACTATTTGTTTAAGATACAAGATAGCAATTCTAGAGTGCTGTTCATCATGTACAATTAATCACCAAAACACTATTCAAGTCACATGTACTTTTGTCTTGGTCCAAGTAATATACACATTTTATTACCAGCTCCACCGGTATTCAACACCACATACATCACTTACATTCTCCAAATTATAACATTTTATTGGAATCAATAATACTGTCAGTCACTGAGACTATTTGCATGGTTTTTTCAGTCTAGAATTCAGCATCTAGAGTGAATACATTATCCATCTGGTTGGACATTACTCCCCACTTTTGGTACTCACTAACTTTCTTCTCGAAGAAGTTGGTCTTGCCCTCCAATGAGATTAGATTCATGAAGTCAAATGGGTTCTTTGTGTTGTAGTGCTGTTAACAAAATAAAGGTTTTACAACAATGAGTACAATGGGTGGACGAAATGTAAGTGATAAGAACTTTTTGGCTTTTTCAGTAATATCAGTGTCAGATAGGTTAAACTGATATAGAGTGACCTAATATTTTTAAAACGGAAACGTAACTAACAAGAATTCATGACTAGTATGACTTGCACACAACATACAAAACATACCTTTTCCCCAATGAGTTCCATGAGCAGTCGATCGGCGACAAACTCGATGTACTCGGACATGAGTTCGCAGTTCATCCCGAGCAGCCTAACAGGTAGGGCGTCTGTCAGGAACTCCTGCTCGATGACGACGGCGTCCTTGATGATTTGCAGCACGCACTCCTTGCTGGGCTTCTGCACCAGGTGCCGGAACATCAGACACGCAAAGTCGGTGTGTAGGCCCTAATGAAAGATGATGATGTTGATAAAGTACCGACATCTACTATAGTTTATAAATAGCAGATATTACTTTAGAATGTTATTGATGCTAATAAACAATAGGTTTTGATTTTGTATTTTTTTATTTTAAAAGCACACCTCTAGTTTATTGTATGAACCATTATCTTATTGCACAACAATTTAGATTGGCAAGAAACAGGTTTGCCAAAATTTATTAAACAGGTCTTTGGGCTGACATGCTCTATTTCATAAATTCAAGGCACATAATTTCTTGTACATTCCTAAACTTATTGGTACTAGACAAATCATTGAATGCACTGCTAGTTAGATAAGAAAGCCATTACTATCGGAATTTTGCTATAAACTGTATACATAAAGTGGATAACACATTGGGGCAATTTTAATCAGACCATATTCTCATTATTCAGATAAAATGGATGGAAGGATAAGACTGTTTGTCAGTCAGGTACTAGTAACTTTGATAACAGAAGTATTAACACAATTTCAAAAGTTCAACTACTAGGAATATTGAGAGCAAACTGAAGTAATAAAAATGACCCAATGTATGTAAAAATAATAACTTTCTAAAATTGCTGTGGCCAACATTGTTATATTCTGCAAATTTAAATCTATGTATCATATGGTTTCTATTTGAGATACAAACCTCATCCCTAGATATCAGCTCATTGCTGAATGTCAAGCCTGGCATCAGACCGCGCTTCTTCATCCAGAATATTGAGGCGAAACTGCCAGAGAAGAATATGCCTTCAACAGCAGCAAAAGCGATAATCCGCTCAGCAAAAGTTGCAGACTTGCTGGCAATCCATTGCAATGCCCAGTCAGCCTTCTTCTTCACACAGGGCAGAGTTTCAATAGCATTGAAAAGGAAGTCTCTATACAAGGAAAATATTGAATTGATTACAATGGAAAACTTTGTTTAGTTAATGGTATGAGTCATGGAGCTCCAATGTCTGTCATGCCTGTAAGGTGTTAAATACCTATATGCAGGTACCTAGGTGCATATAAATAATTTTAAAAGTTATACAATACCTATTTTCAGCTATATGTATTGTAAACCATATCCAAATATTTTATATGAAATTAATTATCTAGAACATCAAATAGGCATAAATTGCTGAAGCCTATGCAAATAACTGAAAATTAGGAAGTAGTACAATAATATAATTTTATTATATTGAAATAGAAATCAATTGTTTATAGCATTATAAGATTTGAATGTTCAGGATAATATCCTAAGACTGATCTGACTAAAATTGTAGTACAGATAAATGCTTACCTCTCCTTAGGGTCTCTAATATATGTGTCAATGAGTAGAGAGTACATCTCAGAGTGCACATTCTCCATAGCTATTTGGAAACCATAGAAGCACCTTGCTTCTGTCACTTGCACCTCCTGAGAGAAACGCTCCACCAGATTTTCATTGACAATGCCATCAGAGGCAGCAAAGAACGCCAACACATGCTTGATGAAGTGTCTCTCACTGTCCTTTAGAGTCTCCCAGTCAGCTTGGTCCTGTATATAACAATGTAAATGCAATTTGAGACACCTAACAGTGTACCTGTGTGTACAAAACCATAAATATTAAAGAATTGTAGGAGTAAGAAGGTTCTGCAATCACATTGAGTATTGCCAATAGAGTTTACCCATGAATAAGGTTACAACAGACGTCATTCCTAATTTTAACAAAACTCAAAAGTAAAGGTTTACAATAACTTTTCTAGACATAGGGGCTGAATATCAGGAATCTAAATAAAAGTGTATAATAATAAAAATGGATATAAACAGCTTCTTCATGTCCTCTTTAATGTAATCAAAAGGTGTTTAGTTAATCTGGTTATGAAAGTCAATATTTTAGGCCTTTAATATTAAGGCACAAAGAAGACCACCATGATGTTATGTAAATAGGTCAAAAGAGTATTATTGCAGTGGATAACAGATATTCAGTAAACAAGATGTAGCATTTCAAAAATACCAGATTTGATTGTGACGCAAATAAATAACACAACACGAGATGTAAACAAGTACCTTCGATAGATCCACTTCCTCAACGGTCCAAAACGATGCCTCTGCCTTCTTGTACATCTCCCAGATGTCGGGGTACTTTATCGGGAAAATGACGAAGCGGCGAGGGTTATCTCTCAATAGGGGTTCCTTTTGTGGGTCAAATTCTACAACTTCTGTGTTCTTTCCTTCAACCTCCATATTTTCTGCACTCACATTCTCATTTCGTGTAGCCAGAACATTGTTTTTGACTGGAGACTATAGGAGAAATACGAGAGTTATGTTCAGGCATGTCACAATGTACAATCTAATAATAACATAAGAAAGTGAATATAGATTACTAACCTGCAAATGAACGTTGCTGAACTCGTTGTGTAGGTTTTCCTTGTCAACAATTGGGGCCATTATGTGTTGATTATTAATTGCAGTCAATGAGTAAAGATCAAATTTCACTAGTGAACGACAGGTACAAGTTCTCAAATGCGAATGCGCCGTTTTCGTTGATTCGTGTTGGCTTTTTGAGAACACCAATTTCCCTCCAATATAATTCAGTTAATTTTGTTCCGAAGTCCACTATAAGACTTCAACAGTTGGCTGTAAAGCTTGTTAATAAATACTGTTGCAAAGATATTCCGTCAGTATTACTAATTGCAACATTGATTGTATTTATTGTAAAAATAAATATAACTTTGACTAAGTTCCCGATATCACTTCAAAATAGAATTACAATGTAAAATAGAAGCTGATGAAAATCTCCATTATAGATTCGGAACGACCATATGTTTACAAGTTCATTGACCACTCACAAATAGGCAAATGGAAAAAGGCGGTATTGTATTCGGTCAATTTATTATTATTTTATTTCATACTAATATACAAGAAATAGCTTTGATTGTATCTGGAACATATGTACAGTACACAAAGGCTTACTTATAAAAAATTATTTCTTGTCTCTCAACGAAGAAATAGCTAAAAAATGCCTGTAAATATGTTTCCCGCCTAAAATTGACAAATTTGACAAAACTAATCCTGCTTTCCTATTGGATACTGTTTACACCAATCAAGCAATAAACCAACGCTACGTTCAATCTTAAAAATTAAGATACTTCATTCAAATTAAACAAGAATTCAAATTAAATTAAATCATTTTCATAATTATTCCGCCGTTACTCGGAGTGGTGGTAGACACACACATGAGTGAAATAGAACAGCATAAAAAAATATTTTTTTGTTTATATTTTACCTATAAAAGAAGTAAAACCTTGAATGCTTGCCAGATAAGCATAATACTTAGGTCCAACACGTTATACACAAGTCTTATTAACATTCTCATGGATGCTTTGCCATGTTTTATTTTTGCTACATGTCTAATGTAA
This sequence comes from Xylocampa areola, assembly GCA_935421205.1. Lineage (NCBI taxonomy): Eukaryota > Metazoa > Arthropoda > Insecta > Lepidoptera > Noctuidae > Xylocampa > Xylocampa areola. The sequence continues at coordinate 21,231,803 of OW285200.1, read as the reverse complement.
AATGCCAAGCGCCAGGCTTTATATGAATAATATGACATACAAAATTCTGTGTTAGTAATGTGAACAAAAATTGCTTAAAGCATTTTGAACTTACACAGAGTATCCTACTAATAAATCTAAAAGCTTATGTGTTCAATAAAGTTTCAAAATAAAACTACGTTTAAAAAAACCGATTTCAAAAACTCCACAAAATATCTATATGAGATAAAAAAGAACTAAAAAGCGAAAAATAATTTATAAAAGATAAAATCCAAAACAGTTCTTGCCCACGTCACGTCTTGTTTACCTACTACCTTGTATGTGCTACCTACTGATAGGTTTGAAGTCGGTGCCAAGCCAAATAGATAGTAGATCTGTAGATACCATAAATATATATGTCGCAGATGGATTGTAGAATCCGCTGTTTAACAAAATCTCTAGCTGCTTTACAAAACAGTACTGTTTTATAAAACAGCTGAACAACGTTCAGCTGGATTGCCATTGCGATACGTTTAACAAAGCAGCTACCCACCTTTAGACGTAATGCAGAATGACATATCTACAGTGGGACAGGTTTGTTTATTGTATAGGTATATTAAATGGATAGTCACCATTCAAGTAAAAAAGCGATACTGTATTCTGATTTGACTTTCCATGGCTGGGTCGACGGAGCCTCGCTTTGCGGTGCTCCTATTTTTGTGTCTGTATTTATTTATTGATTTATAGTTAATTAACACGGTACAATACCAATTACATTAATTAACATAGAAATAAAATAAAAATAAAATTATACCATGTAGGTAATTTTTTCATAAACAAATTATTCGTTACTTACTAACATGGAACAGTGGACACCCTCGCGTACTGTTTCTCTCAGAACGTCAGACATACCCGCATAATTTTACTCCATTCATCCGCAACAACACATTACATTCAGGGTTGGCCGTCAGGAGGGCATTGAGCATCCTTAAAGTGCGACACACAAGCGATTCAGTTCTGGCGACCGTTCTGCACGGCAGTTGCGCGAACAGATTGTGTCGGCGACTTTGGCGGTGACCGATGTATTTGTCGGGCACAAATAGTCGACAGAAAAGGTCATGGAGCTCAGGGCAATCGATACGACCATTAAGGGTCTTACAGGCTACCGTCAGCTGATCAAGGCCTCTTCTTACCTCCAATGAGTTGAAACCCAAAGTCCCTAGGAAATAGTTGGTGGGGTATATGTAAGGGTAGAAATTGAGAGTTCTTTTAAAAAGATATCTAAGAAAAGTTTTCTGGACTTTCTCGAGCATTAGTGTTTGAGCTGCGGTATAGGGATGCCAGACACAACTACTAGTCTCCAGTCTAGTGCGAACCAGAGTGGTGTACAATAATTTAATAACATGCGGGTTGTGAAAAGCACGAGCATTTCGCAAAACAAATCCTAAGCGTCTGAAAGATTCTTTCGCAAGGGTGGAAATGTGATCTTTAAAAGTCAGACAGCGGTCGAAGGTCACTCCCAGGTCCTTCACGTTGGTGACTCGAGTTATATTTTGACCACCTAAGCTGTGGTCAAAATGGATTGGTGTAATCCTCGACCGAATGTCATGACGTAGCACTTATTTGTGTTAAACAAAAGTTTATTTACAAGGCTCCACTCGTAGATAGCGTCAATATCGCATTGGAGGAGTTTGCAATCCTCGTCCGTTCTAATGTGAGCAACTAATTTAAGGTCGTCAGCATATAGCAGGCATTTTGCAAACTTAACATTATTGACAAGGTCATTGATCATGATCAGGAATAAGAGCGGCCCCAATACGGATCCCTAACTCACACCAGAATGAGTATTATATGGCTTGGACTCGAAGTAGCCATGTCTGATGAATTGTTTGCGATCGCGTAGGTAGTCAGAGAAATAGTTTAGATAACTGGACGAGAATCCCATGGCCCCCAACTTTGACAGGAGTACATCAATTCAATTCTTCATTATGGCCTTCTGCCGTCTACTCATGACGGCAATTCTGCCTATGTCAAAGGTGAAATGGGGAAGCGTGTGCTCGAGAAAGAAATCTGATATAAAAAAATTAAAAGTTAATATCTTGATTGATAGTGAAACTCAATGTAACGCCTGTTGATAAGTTAGTACACTGAAACAAACAAAAATATAAAAATAAATAAATAGTATATTAATGGTTAACACATTAAATAAAAGTATACCACGCCAACATGAAAGTTCCAGCTCATAATTTAATATTATTTTTATGAACAAATAACATCAACGCTTGAAATATTTTTTCTTTGAAATCCATTCCATCGCTCTCCCACCACCGCATTGAAAATTGAATCCGCAGAAGGCGAATTTTTGGGAATACCAATATCGAAAAAAATTGTGGGTTTGAAACTTATAACCTCATACGAATAATCAAAAACGGGTAGCCTAGAATATTTGACAATAGGGCCCTCTAAGTTTTTTAATTGGCGAAAGGTTTTTATTAACATGGGTATTTCTTTATTTCTCCAATAAATTGATGATCTGCATAGGTTATCTAAATCGTTTAACTTGGGAACTAATGTGTGCGAAGATTTACAAATTAATTTGGATAGGAATCGAGAGGCCAGATATTGTCTTCTGAGAGCCAAAGGAGGTTCGGCACACTCAACCTGCAGGCGTTAATGGGAGAGGATTTCATGCAGCCCGAGATGATCCGGAGGCACTTGGCTTGGACTCTGTCCAACCTAGCCAAAGCACCCCTATTGCACGGGATCAAAAGGAAAGTTCCGTAATCTAAAACACTTCGGATTATCGCGTTACACAACAGCTTCATAGTGTAGGGGTGAGCGCCCCACCAAACACCCGCTAAAGCTTTAAGGATAGGGATCAATCTCTCGCATTTTTGAATTCTTGAATTTATATGGTGTAAGCCACATAATTTTGAATCCAAAAAAACGCCTAAAAACTTAACTTTATTAACAACTGGAATCTGGTGTCCTTGGATATCGACTGAGACTTGAGGGAACCGATTCTTGCGTGAAAAAACCACTGCCGAGCTTTTCGGTGCCGATAAGCACAGACCATGTCTTATTAGCCATTGGTTTAAAGAATCCAAAGACAGGCATAATGATAAAGCAGCGTCGTTTATGGAGGAGTCACTTACATATAAAGCTAGATCGTCTGCATACTGTAGGACACGACAGTTACTGTTCAAACAGGAACTAATATCTGCCGTGTACAAATGATATAATAATGGACTTAACACCGAGCCTTGTGGTAAACCCCTCCATGTCCGCCTTCTATTAAACTCCTCACCCTGGACTCTCAAAATCAGAGAGCGAGACATAAGTAATCCACATATACATTGTACCATCTTAGCCGGCAGTCTCAGCTGTAGCAATTTTTGCCTGAGAATGGGAAGAAGGACGCTGTCATATGCAGAGGAAATGTCTAGGAAGGCAGTAACAACAGATTCGTTTTTGGAAAATGATATTCGAATATCTGAGACCAGAGTTCCAACGCTATCTATCGTGCTGAGACCCTTCCTAAAACGAAATTGAAAACTCGGCAGTAAATCTCTGGATTCCACAATCCATTCCAGCCGGTTTTTTATCAAATGTTCCAAGAGTTTGGCTAATACCGAAGATAATGCGATTGGCCTATAACCGTTTGGATCATCTGTATGTTTGCCAGGTTTTAGTAGTGGGATAATTATTTGGCATTTGAACTGATCTGGAACCCAACCATTAAAATAACAATAATTAATAAAATTTAGAAAATATACCTTTGCCGTAACGCCAGCATTTACCATGAATGAATAGGGTATACCGTCGATACCTGGAGCTGAGTCACGGACATGCTTTAAAACTACATTAAGTTCATCCATGGTAAATGGTCCGTCCATAGGATCCTCCGATAAGTTCACGGACGGATAGAAGCACTCCGATGACGATGGAACGTAGGGAGGGGCTATTTTGTCAAAAAAAAGCTCAGCAGTTTCTCCGGTTATAGGAGAAGAGATAGATTCAGAACATCCGGATCTAAACCGATTTATGCTCCTCCAAACGACTGAAGCCGACGTAGAAGGGGATAGAGAGGTGCAGAATTTTACCCAACCCACACGCTTTTTTTTTCGAAGCAGGCGCTTGGATTTAGCATATACCTGTTTATACAGTATCAAATTTTCAGTGCTCATTTCTGCATTATAGCGCATTTCAACCGAGTTTCTCTCTCTAACTGCCGCTGAGCATTCTTGGTCCCACCACGGAGGAGATGGGATTTTGTTACGCGCGCTGTTTTTTAATGGAAAGCATGAATTTGCGGTGTCAGTTATGGCCAGAATAAAATCTTCATAACAATTTTGAGCATGATAGTGGTCAATGGGAACTGAATTATTCCATGCAAAATTTGGAAGATGATTAATTCTGTGCTCCAAATCGGATGCAAAACCCGGCCAGTCTGGTTTGGTCAAATTGTACTTTAAAAGTGGAGCAGATGATTTTTCTAGATAAGTTTTATTCGCCAAAGATATAATAATCGGATAGTGATCACTACCATGCGTCAAAGATGTGCATTCCCAATGCGAAGAGGCCGCTAGCTCAGCCGAGCAGAATGTCAAGTCAACACAACTCCTTTGTTGACCGGGAAGAGACCTACGAGTGGGACAGCCATTATTTAATATTATAAGTTTTAAATCGTCCAAGATTTCTACCAGAGCCTCCCCAAAGGAGTCGCATCTTTCAGATCCCCATCTGAAGTGATGACAGTTAAAATCTCCCATGGCCATTATCTGCCCACGAGCGTCTTCAAATACGTTTTTTAAAATAGCTAAGAAATGATGGCAAGGGTGAGCTAAGTAAATGGAGAAAACGTTAACACCCTCTACTCTACGCGCAACAATACTTAAATCTCCTACAAGCGGAGGCAGAGATAAAGATTGGAGATGAACTCTGTTATTTACAAAAAGAGCCGACCCTCCATAGCCATCAGAACGATCACATCTGAGAATGTTATAGTGTGGTATACGGAAGCTAAGACTAGGAGTCAACCAAGTCTCAGCAATAGAAAATGCTAAAGGTTTGTATTTATTTAAAAGAAATATGAGGTCATGCTTTTTATGCCACACGCTCCTCACATTCCACTGAAGGAACACTTGACGGGATGCCATTTTTAATGTTAAGTAAAAGAGAGATAAGTTGGTCGGCAACGTTGGACGGTGATTGTGAAATATTTGCAGAAGAAGAAGACATGAGAGAAGTTAAAAATTTTAGAAAGAAAGAAAGAAAGATCAGTTTATTTGTGAGAATATAGTACAGTAAAGATGTTAACAAAATTTGTGTTCAGTATATTCTACCATTGCTGGTGTACAAATATTTCTTACTAAATTATCTATTATCTAAAATCTATTCATTTTAACTAGTTAGCATAATTTATATATTAATCATATGACATTTATAATATCCCAGCCAAGGACTTGGCTACACAAACTGACATTTCAAATAATTTAAATTATGTAACGCGACCTTAAACATAAATGTAGCACGACCCTAAGCTTGCGCGGGCTCTCTTGACTCGCCCCTCCCCCGCCAACGGCTCCGACGGCTCGTTCCGCGGACGACCGACCAGTCTGCCTACGCATGCGACGCACGCGCCATCTTATTTGTAAATTTACGCGCGAAACGATATGTTCTTGTTGCATGTTGTGTATTTTGTTTGATTTGTGTTTGTGTTTCCATATTATACCTATATCTACTAATTCGTGTTTGAACCTTAATTAAATCCTTGAGAAAGACCTATTACAGTGGCGCCCAACTCGCGGGCACGAATTACGAGAAACCAGGAACAAAAGTGTGATACTAAATACAAACCGAACTATCCGATATCGTGATATTCGATACCGATATCGAGCTAATACGCAAAACTGTGCAAATCCTGGAAAACAAGTGCGTAAAAACTCTTGGGCGAGTCCAAAACCGCTCGGGAAAGACGAATCCAAACGGGCAAGTCCAAATAATACGGGCGAGTCCAACGCGTGCGTCGCCGACTCACCGAGCGTCTGTTGTACGAAGACTTATACGTATCGTATGCATTATATACGTGCGTAACCATCCACGTACCCAATCACCACCCGTGCTGATCGGCGAGGTTCAACATGCCGCCGAAAAGGAGGATCGGGAGGGACGATGGATCGGAATCTGACACAGACGCGGAGATAAACAGAACGGTGGTGTCATCGCCGACTGTCACCATGTCAGAAGAAATGCTTCAGACCCTTGTCTCCAGCATTACCAGGAGCCAGGTTGAAGCAAGCCGCATGCTTATAGAGAGCATCCTGACTGGCAATAAAGATCTTAACCAATCGTGCGCATCATCACCACGACCCGACGCGCCAGGTCACTCGCTGCAGACGGGTAACTTCGCGAAGTGCACGGCGCGTTTCGACGGAACCTCGAAAAACGCAGATGAGCTCGAGGCATTCATCGACGCCATCGAAGTGTTTCGTGAATGTACCAACGTCAGCGACGAGCACGCTCTACGGGGACTACCGATGCTGCTGGTCGGCGAGGCCGCCATCTGGTGGCAAGGCGTGAAGTCGACGGTCACGTCGTGGTCCGACGCCCTGCAGCGGCTTCGAGGGATGTTCGGCATACCGCGACCCGGTTACAAACTATTTCGCGATATTTTTTCAACCGAACAAAATAGTGAACGTGCCGATATTTATATTTCTAAAGTGCGCGCTATGATATCTAAATTACCGTACGTAGTACCGGAAGTCATGCAGTTAGATATAGTGTATGGATTGTTAGATCGTAGAATAAGAAAACGTGTGTCTCGCGATGTCGTGAACGGGCTGGAACAACTGATAACTAAGGTCAGGTTGGTAGAAGAGTCGTTGGCGGAGGTGAGTTTTCCTATTTCTAATAATAATAAGGCAAGCTCCGGTAACCCTTCCGCTGCGCGAGGGCGTTCGAGTACAGGTCCAAATGCTAACCCTACGCCTGCCTTAGGTGATTCCCCAAGTTTAGGTAAATCATTTTCCGACACGCGTGATTTATTGAATAACCCGCGAATTTCAAATGTTAAACATAGTGATAGTGAGGGACCAAAGCGTATTCGACCAAAATGCACATATTGCAAACATTTTGGGCACTCAGCAGACGTTTGTCGTAATAAAAATCTTGACATCGATAATAGTATTAATAGCACTGAGCTGCGTTGTTACGGATGTGGTCAGCTGGGAGTCATACGATCAAAATGCGACAATTGCAAGATTTCGCCTGAGTCAAGTAAGTCTGATTTCTGTACAGCCTATGTTGTCGATAGTAACGATCCGCGACCGCTAGTAGAAATACAGGTTGTTAATCGTAAGGGTGTGGCCATCTTGGACACGGGAGCCACACATTCTATCGCGGGCCCAATGTTGCATAATTTATTAGTAGACGCGGGCATACAATTTCAAAAGACACTACGGACTATAGGGCTTGCTGATGGGTCACAGCAAGTATGCACCGCGCTCGAGTGTGATATAGACGTCGCCTTACAAAGACGTGTGATACCTACCACGTTCATGGTATTGCCGAACGCGCAACCTAGAACCCTGCTAGGTAGAGATTTTATAACGAAGGCTGGTATCCTGTTGGATTTACCACAGAGCAGTTGGTGTTTTAACGACGAGCCACGCAGCTGGTATCCGTTTATCACCAGCTTCGAGTTACCTACCGCCAGCAAGACGGAGCTGATGAAGGTAGAAGCAGCTGACCTTGTGCTCAGGGATAATAAGGGCACCAAATTGACAGCAGACCAGAGGGTCCAGTTTAATGCTTTTCTAGTGAAGAGAGCCGACCGCTTCGCGAAGGACGGGCCCCCATCAGACAATGCTGCCCATCGACTTAAGGCTGATGCACACCAAGAGTCAATAAAATCAGTAAGATTCTTAGGCCATCTGATTGTACCGGGGGGGATAAAAGTAGATCCCAATAAGACTGCAGCTATCGCCGACTTGCCGCCCCCGACGAACGTGAAACACGTGAAGACCTTTTTGCAAAGGTCCAGTTGGTTCCGGCGATTTATACCTAATTACGCCGACGTTGCCAGACCTTTGACAAATCTACTCAAAAGAGACAGCAAGTGGATGTGGACCTCGAAGCAACAAGATGCCTTCAACTGCATCAAGCAATTACTGGTTTCCGCTCCGATATTACGTCAAGCTGACAATACAAAGCCGTTTATACTCAGGACAGATAGTGGTGGTTATTGTCTCCGAGCAGTGCTGATGCAGGGGGAGGGTCCCGAGGAACGGCCCATCGAGTACGCGAGCCGGTTGCTGAACAACGCAGAGAAGAATTACGATACGATGGAAAGAGAAGCTTTAGCAGTAGTATGGGCCGTAACCAAATTCCGCGGATACATCGAAGGATCAGAGGTTGTGATTAAAAGTGACCACCAACCTCTGCGATGGCTTATGACCGCGAAGTCACCAAGCGGGCGATTGGCACGCTGGGCCCATACTCTACAAGAATTCAACCTCCGTATCGAATACATACCCGGAAACTCCAACGTTTACCGTCCACCCTGCACCGACGATGCGGAATGCGAATTAAGCCATGTTGAGGTCGATTTTCCTTCAAGAAATTCTAAGGATGTTCGCGAGAACCGACTCAAAGACCCGGGAAGATTACAGAAGATCGTTGAGTATTCCGAGTCGACCAACGATTCGTTTAGGGGGAGGAGTTGGTCTGATAGAGGACATATACCACGACGAGACGAACCATACCGCATTAAGGAAGCTGCAAGTTCCACCACATACGTGCTGAAGAGGCTCAGAAACAGCGAAGTTATGGGTAGGTACCACGTCTCCCAGTTGACCCCGTTTGTAGACGATGTACCGTCGGCGCCAACGAGAAACGCAAACGCGGTAGACCCAAGCGATTTCTTGACTGACCGAGACGCGAGGGCGCTAAGTCTAGGTCAGAGGGGGAGCATGTAACGCGACCTTAAACATAAATGTAGCACGACCCTAAGCTTGCGCGGGCTCTCTTGACTCGCCCCTCCCCCGCCAACGGCTCCGACGGCTCGTTCCGCGGACGACCGACCAGTCTGCCTACGCATGCGACGCACGCGCCATCTTATTTGTAAATTTACGCGCGAAACGATATGTTCTTGTTGCATGTTGTGTATTTTGTTTGATTTGTGTTTGTGTTTCCATATTATACCTATATCTACTAATTCGTGTTTGAACCTTAATTAAATCCTTGAGAAAGACCTATTACAATTATTAATTGAGACAATAGAGGCAACCTCTAGCTATGATAGTATTATCTGTTCAGCTCCTAATATAAGGGCATCTGAGACATTAGAGTTAAACTTAAATATAAATAAGAACCAACATGTTGTATCATACCCATCAAATATTTGCAATAAAAGTAATTATACAAAAAATTGTTTAAACATTGTACATCAGAATATTCAAGGGTTGATGGGTAAAGACCTGGAATTGGAGTTGTTTATGAATGGTAGCTGTATAGATGTTATATGTTTAACTGAACATTGGTTGAAAAGCAGTCAGTTCATGTTCAGCTTCAATAATCACCGGGTTGCTAGCTCATTCAGCAGAGTAAATATAATACGTGGTGGCTCTTTAATAATTACACACAAGACCATTAAATGTAAAGAAAGATTGGATATAGTGAGCCTCTCTGTTGAGCGAGTTATTGAAATAGCTTGCATTGAATTTGAGCAGTACATTGTAATGAGTGTATATAGACCACCATGCGCACTATATGATACCTTTGAAAAGATCTTAGAGGATGTTTTATTTAAATGCTCACAATCAAATAAAACAGTTGTTATCTGTGGAGACTTTAATATAAATATATTGGAAAAATCTACTGTAACTTCTAGGTTTCTGACTTTACTGAAGTCATATAATTTGTATAACATTTTCTCTGAACCTACTAGGATAACTGCTACCAGTGCTACTTGTATTGACAATATATTTACAAATACAAAACCTACTAACAAATTAATAATAAACAAGTTAGATTCCGACCACTGTGGTCAACAAGTCTCATTACCACTAAAAATATATAAAGTTCAGAGAAAACATATGACATATGTTCCAGTAAATGTTAGCCGTTTAGGTTGCTTTAAAAACAATCTTATACAAAAACTACCTGAGTTGCCTTACCACGACCATCCAGATCAAGCATACACTTTGTTGTTTAATCTGATTAATAATGAGTTTCAGAAGGTATTTACCCCAAAAACGTTATTGGTTGGTGACCGCGTTACTTTCAGTGATTGGGCGACTCCTGGTATTTATAAAAGTAGACTAAAGTTATATGAATTATATTCCGAAAAATTATATAATCACAATCCGGGTTTTAAAGAATATGTTAGAAACTATTCGAAACTATTTAAACGAGCCTGTTCCTCTGCTAAGACCATACATTTAAAAAATAAAATAAAAATATCGGACAATAAAATTAAGACTACATGGAACATTATTAATAGCGAAACTGGCAGGACCACAGTACGTAACCGTGACTTCTGCTTGAAAATTAATGATAAAATTATAGAGGCGGATGTGGAGGTGGCAACTGAGTTTGAATTATTTTTCACTAATATTCCCATTTTAACAACCAAAACTCTATTGTCTTCTTCCATTTCTGCTTATTCAGTTCTTAAACAAAGTGTAGATGAATGTGATAGATCTTTTGAATTTTCAGTTGTTAACGCGAAAGATATTAAAGAAACGTTTAAAAGTCTCGACTTAAAGAAAACTGCAGATTTATGGGGTATTTCTGTACACACTATCTCAACAATAATTGAAGCTATCTCTCCATACTTAGCAACTGTCTTCAACTCGTGTGTCACATCTGGTGTATTTCCTGATTTGATGAAGCAAAGCAAAGTACTCCCATTATTCAAATCTGGTAGCACGTCTGATCCCACGAACTTTCGTCCTATTTCTATATTGCCTACGTTAAGCAAAATTTTTGAAAAACTTATTTTAACCCAAATGTTAAGGTATTTCAATAAAAACAATTTTCTTCATAAAAAACAGTTTGGCTTTACACGGGGTCGTTCTACTACGGATGCGGGCGTGGAATTGCTTAGGAGCATTTACGAGGCCTGGGAGGATTCGCATGATGCTCTCGGTATATTCTGCGACTTGTCCAAAGCTTTTGATTGCGTACAACATAGTACACTTATTATGAAATTACATCATTATGGAATAAGGAACAAAGCTCTCGACCTTTTGACTTCTTATCTGAACAATCGAATTCAAAGGGTCGATGTGAATGGCAAGAGATCTTCTGGGTCTACTGTTACTATGGGCGTTCCGCAGGGTTCAATTCTAGGACCGTTTTTATTCCTCGTTTATATTAATGATTTACCTTATTATGTTAAAGATAATCCCGAGATGGTATTGTTTGCAGATGACACGTCTTTAATTTTCAAAATTAAAAGACAGCTTCTTAATTATGACGAAGTAAACAATACACTATCCAAAGTCGTCTATTGGTTTAATATTAATAATCTTCTCCTTAACGAGAAAAAAACGAAACTTATGAAATTTACAACGCCTAATGTTAAATATGCTCGGACCAATGTACTATTAAACGGATTAGAGTTGAGCCCTGTTGAGTCTACTGTATTTCTTGGTATCACTATTGATAGCAAATTACAGTGGGGCCCGCACATAGAAAAATTGTCAGGTAGGCTTAGTTCAGCAGCATATGCTGTAAAAAAAATTAGACATTTAACTGACGAGGATACAGCCAGAATAGTTTATTTCAGTTATTTCCATAGTATTATGTCGTATGGTATTCTTCTGTGGGGAAACTCTGCAGATATTAATACCATCTTTGTCTTGCAAAAGAGGGCTATTCGTGCTATTTACAACTTGGGTCCTAGAGTTTCCCTCAGAGAAAAATTTAAAGAGATCAATGTCCTGACTGTAGCCTCGCAATATATATATGAAAACTTAATGTATGTACGCAAAAACATTAAAAATTTTGTTAAATTGTCAGATGTACATACTATAAATACTCGGAAGAAACACAACCTTTCTGTACATGCTACTCGTCTCCACAGAATAAGCAACTCGTTCATGGGTCAATGTATACGCTTTTTCAACAAACTGCCCATTAACGTTAGAAATTTACCCTATAATAAATTTAAGAAAGCTATTAAAGCTAAACTATGCCGAAAGGGGTATTACACTATCTCGGAATGTTTAAGCGATAAAAAGGCATGGGAGTGATATGAAAAATGCTTAATTATATTGTTTTGATTTTACCTGACATTGTAATTTGGACATTGTATAATGAAAAAATTTGACATTTAAATAAGATATAATTGACATTGTAATATCATAACAATTGACATTCTTTATTGTGACATTCTTAATAATACAGAAATTGTGAATGTGAGCATCATGTAGGATGTTTTTCTTATTTTTTTAATTTTTATTTATTGTTATACATATTTGAAATCTGGCGGTTTTGAGGTTTTTATATGGCCTACGCAAATGTCCTGCTGATCTGGTATCGCCTTGCGACAGGTCGTTGAGCTCCCTATAACATGGTTGAGCTACACGATGTCTGATGCATGTGTGCCGTCAGTTAGGACAGGTCAACTCGAAACTGATATAGCTCTTTCTTAAAAAGGTCATTCCAGATACCCTGCATGGTTACGCTCACATAGGGATGTTTAATGATGTCTGGACTTTAAAAGAGACCTTGACCTTTGAGTTTGTTTCGGCGTTTCTTCTCAGAGGTAGTCAGATAGGAAACGCCGACGCCATCTAGATTATAATGACATGTAAAAGAGTTTTTAAAAGACCTACTTACAGAATAAACAATTTCATTTCATTTCATTTCATTTCATATAATAACCACAATAAAACATTACAAACTTCTTATCTAAAATAACTACACATTTCTTATTAAATTACTTAATATTAAAAGATTTTTCATTTATGAATTCCTTTGTTGAATAATAACAATTATTAATTAATAATGCGAATATTCTGTTTTTAAACAACTTTAAATTTAATTTAGTTATACAGGTTGGCAATTTATTATAAATTCTGATTGCCATGCAAAAAGAATTGCTACTGTGCAGGTTTGTACGTTGGTTAGGAACAAGAAGTTTTTCGGGAAATCTACCAATTCTGTTACTAACATTGCATTTTTTATTAAAAAGGTTAGGATGTTTGTGCACAAATATACAAATTTCGTATATGTAAAGGCATGGTAAAGGTAATATACGGTGTTTTTTAAACAGTTCTTTGCAACTGTCTAAATATTCTGCCCCACATAGTGCCCTAACACATTTCTTTTGCGCTCTGAATGCCCTTAACAGGTCAACCGAATTACCCCATATAACAATACCATACCTTAATATGGACGAAACGTACCCATGGTATGCGCTAAAACTAGCATTTGTTGTAGTTACTTGCCTTAGACGGTTCAAAACGTAAACATATCTGTCTAATTTCGAGCATATTTTATCGATATGTTGCTTCCAATTGCAATGATTATCTATAGTTATACCTAAAAAAATTGTATAGTTTACTTTATCTAAAGTTATATTGTTCTGATTTATGTTGACTTTTATTGGGTTGCTATTATATGTTTGAAATTGAACAATTTTTGTTTTATTGATATTTAAATTTAAATTATTGTGGTCTAGCCAGGCAGTTACATCACTTAAAGTTTCGTTTATGTCTGCTTCGTATGTATTTATATTATCCCCGTGTATCAAGAGAGTTGTATCGTCGGCATATAATACAGATTTATATTTAATGGAGTCAGGTAGGTCGTTAATGTAGACTAAAAATAAAAGCGGCCCTAAAATACTGCCTTGGGGTACGCCGCATCCATTTATATTGTATTGAGACCGTTGAAATGTTTTGTACAGACCAGTTATAGAAGGTATTTCAACACATTGGTATCGATCTCTTAGGTAACTTTCGATCCAATTTAGAGCTGTACCCCTTATACCATAGATTTCAAGTTTCCTAAGAAGTAAGTCATGTGACACGAAGTCAAAGGCTTTGGACATATCTAAAAATATGGATAATATGGGAATTTTACTGTCCAGGCATTCTGTTATTGTTTTAACTACACTGAAACAAGCTAAAGTTGTAGAATGGTGTTTTCTGAATCCAAATTGTTCTGATTTTAAAATATTATGTTTTGATAGGAAACTATATAGTACGTTGTGCATGGATTTCTCGAAAATTTTAGATATAACCGGGATCAAAGTAACTGGGCGATAATTGCTCATTTCTGTTTTGTCACCTTTTTTATAAAGTGGCTTAACGAGTGAGTATTTCAAACGCGTTGGAAATTTACCCTGGAAAAATGATATATTTATTATATGGCTTATTGGTCCTGATATACATTTCGCGCATATTTTAAGTATATTTGTGTTAATCTCTTCATACCCTGTGGAGGTAGTTTTATTAAGTGACAAAATTATTTTATATATGTCAATGTCGTCTGTCGGGCTTATAAAGATTGTACTTTGGTTATTGGAAATGGTTTTTAAAATCGTTTTACTACTTTGAGGTTTGTTGTTTTTAGTTAAATTAATAAAATAATCATTAAAATTATTTGCTATGTCTTTAGGTAAATTATATTCTTTATTATTAATTTTTAGTTGTTTAATATCTTTAAAGTTTAATTCAGAATCAATGTTATCTTTTATAATTTTCCATGCAGCTTTACATGTGTTTTTAGATTTTGAAATATATTTAGTATTTTGTATTCTTTGAGCTTGAAGTGTACATCTATTTAAAATTAATTTATACCCATTATACTTTTTGAGATTTGTGTTTTTGTTATCGGATGACTGAAGGTATTTTAGATACAATCGTCTTTTGTTTATGTAGGATTTCTTTAATCCTTTTGTGATCCATTTGGATTTAATTGGTTTATTAGTAATTTTTACATTTATGATTGGAAAACACAGGTTATAAAATAAAATGAATGTATCGTGAAAAATATTAAAAGCTTCATCGACCTCATCGAGTTCATAGACGTCCTTGAAAGAGAGAGCGGACATACAAGACGTAAACTTTTTTATGTTTTCCGCACTATAGTCTCTTCGTTTTTCAAACCAAAATTGACCATAATTCGTTTCTTTGTTAAAAGTAGTAGTCTCGAAAGATATACTCTGTGCAGTTTCATGATCTGAAAGCGCTAAATAATGTATTTTTGATGTTGCATTTGAAAGGTTACTAATTATTAAGTCTAAGCAGGCCCCTTTTCTAGTTGGGGTAAAGATATATTTTTTTAAATTATGGTTCTGTAGGATTGACATTAAATCTTTTGTGGTGTTATTATTTTTTAATAAATCGATATTCCAGTCACCACACAGTATATAGTTTTTATTTGGTTTGTTCGCAAGATTTTTTAGGAGTTTATCAAGGTTTTGAAGAAATATTGTTGCATTTGAGTTTGGGATTCTGTAAATGCATACTATACAAAGTTTGAGAGACAGTATTTCTACACCACAATATTCAAAGTGAAACGGCCTAGGTTCCACAATAGACTTTAACGGTATGCTATCTATGTTTTTCCTGACCAGTATACAAGAGCCGCCCCTGCGTTGGTCAGCCCTGGAAAAAGATGCCGCTAGTTTGTAATTATTAATTTTAAGATTAGTTTCTGTGCCCCTTTTCATAAAAGTTTCTGTCATACATATAAAATCTATTTGACCATATGTTTGTTCTAACTCTGGAATGGTTATTTCAATGAGTTCTTTTTTATTTAATATTCCTGCTATATTTTGATGGAAGAGAGTATATTTCAAGTTATTATCGAAAAAACATCTGCCTATTTTCACTGGGACTTTGTAAATGTTGACTATTTATGATTTCGTCTGAGCATACGTATTTTATATCGGCTAAAAATAAATATAGATTTTCGAATATATTTTTCATACCATTATTGTTTAACAATCCACTGTTTTTAGAAAACATATAATAATCACAACATAATTCTAAATTTGAATCTAGAATGTTTGCATATTTATGGGTTTCGTTGTCCATGTAAAGCATGTTATTGAACGTTTCTACTCTCCAATTGTACATCATAGAATATTCATGATATCGGTAAGTGGGTAGACATAGTATAATATTTGTGTGACTAAGAGCCGATTTCACCGCTGACATTAGAAACCGAGTTTAACAGAACTTAGTTCTACTTGATCCAGTTCAAATGTTGATTTTGATCTCAGTTAACGTCAAACTGATTTTACCTGCTACATTTTGATCGCGTTCACGAAAACGAAGTTTTCTTGGTTAATTAATGTAAATGTTGTCACAATTAAGAATTTAAACGACTTTGTGAGGTGATAACCTAAATTTATATTTATTAATATATATGTAAACAATAAATATTCCAAATTAAACATATTTGGTGCTGAAATATTTATAGGAAACTTTATTATAACTATTAAACATGTTTAATTTTATTTAGTTATCAGTTTTATATACATTTTATTTATACAATAGCGTTATATCATAATTAAGTCAAATAACAACAAAATCTCTTTTATGTTAAACAATATTCCGCCATTTTGACAAGGCCGCTCTTGAACGCGTTTAGATAAGCTGAACGTCGAAAGTCGGGCGGTCAGCCTGAACTGGGTTCAGCTTGAACTGCGTTCAGTTTTTGTTGGTGAAATGCAAACTGGAGCTCTGAACTCAGTTAAATGCGTGAACTGAGTTCAGGTTATACTGATCGCGTTTAGTTGCACTGGTGAAATCGGCCCTAAGAGGTTTTAATAGTTCTCTAATATGAACAATCAGATTGCAATAATTCTTAGTGTTTACAAAGTCTTCTGCACCGATCATAATTACACAAAAATCATTTCTCGAGAAGTTCTCCAATTTTGTTGCTAAATTATCAATAAGTTGTGTTGTACTACAATTTGGCATGAGGTAGTGGCATATTTGAAAGTTCATTAGGGTGTTTTTTGCTATCTGTAATATATTATTGGATTTATTGCTACTTATGATACAAAGTTTATTAGTAATTTTTGCAGGTCCACTATCTTCTGCTCGCTTTGGGCTACTGTTTATGTTTTCAGGTGGTTCCTTTTGAATTTCGAATGAAGAAATGACCTCATCTTGATGTTTTTGTGTCTCGACGTAACTTTTCACTGGTGTCGGCCTTTTAGATTTGGTATTAGGTGTACTGGTCTCATGATTAATTGTGTTTTTAACTATTTCTTGTTTTGCATTCGAATCAATATTTATATTTTTAAGCTGTATATTTTCTGATGACAGTTTAATAATTTCTTCACGAGCTATTTTAAGCTCTTTTTGAAGTATCTGTATTTCGTTCTTGAAGTCTCGTCTTATTTGTGATTGTGAGTCGCTTTCGTCATCTGACAAATATGGTAGACTGGTAGTAGTGTCATCTAGCGCTGAGTTTTGGGACATTTTTTTATCATGTCCTTTTTCTATTGTCTGTGCTGACTTTGTTCTAGGTCTCCTTCGAAAAGTTATATTTTCGAATAAATCCATATTAATTTTATTATTGGTGAAACAATTGACAAAACTTGAAAAAAGTATTAATGTGTGACTGAGATCGGAACTCGTAACCACTATGAGCGCACGTATCTACGCGGCGAACGTGTTACGCCACAGCGCTATTTGTTCATAGATATTTGGCTTGAAATAGGATAATACTTCCCGGTCACTTTCTGCCGCATAAAATTTAAATTTGACTGACCGTAATTTTATTTTTGCATCACCTACTTTATTAGAAATGTATGTTAAGTTTTTTGTAATTAATATTGTTTACAATTAGATCGCAAGTGGAATGTTATTGAACACTGTTTGTTTAAAGTACATACATGTAAACGCCTGATTATGTAGATTTCACTGGTTTTTATTGTTTTTTAACACTTTATTTATTTTGGTTCATAACTTAGGATATTGCCTTTATAAAAGTTAGATAACACTATCACATGGGTATTATGGTTTTTAGTCACAGAATCACTTGAATTTAGTATCAAAAATACTGAAATACTATTTATATTATAATTCTAAATACGGAGCCGATGTTAAGGGTGACACTAGCGCCATCCACCCCATGGAATATATAAGAATTTATAAGAAGTTGTATGATAGAAGCAATGCTATTAGAAGATTCCAAAAAGGGATTGTTGAGAGCACATCCATCAGACTGAGATGATTGAGGAGAACTTATAATATTTTGATGAGCAAATTTGTCATAAGATGGAGAAAGGGGGGCATGGGATCTAGGCTTAAGGAATACAGTTTTACGGTATGACTGAGATTGAGAAGCTGATTTAACAGCATTGGCATAACTGCTAGAAGGGGAAGGGATAGCCTTACTGGCTTCTAAATATGAAATAGATTTCTCAGCCATAACAGATTTAATAGTTCTCTGCCTACCCTGCTCTGGACACTCCCTGCTAAAAGCAAAGTGGCTACCAGAGCACAAAACACAGAAGGCTTCACTCTCAGAAATATTGCAGCCATCACCAGGGTGATCATGGCCACACTTACCACAGCGAGGTGTTGACCAAATAGATTGTACATGTCCAAACCGACAGCACTTCCGGCACTGAATTGTGGGGAATATATATTGTTCTACAGGAAGGGCAGTATAGCAACAGTATATCCTCTGGAAGCACTTGACCATCAAATGTTATCACACATGTTTCAGTGGGCTTCCATTCAACTTCACCGTCTCTGAAAGTTTTCCTGTTCAGTCGCCGTACTTTCAGTATTTGTCCACATCCAGAGGGAACAGTCAGGTAGGTTTTATTCTCCTCTTCTGATATATCTGCTGGAACACCAGAAACTACACCCATGCGGGTAATATTAAATGTAAATGGGATAGAAGCAATAAAGTTATTATTAGGAACAAGGCTATTCACTAAGAACGAATTTGCATCCTGAGGGGAAGCAAATTCAACTGACACACGGTTACGACCAACTTTTTTCACACCATCACGAACAATATTGGCAATGTTGTTTTTAAAAAGGAATAAACCAAAAGTAACCGGGTGGAGGACTGAATTGGTGTTAGGGTTTGAATCTATGCGTGAGACGTGGACAATATACGGAGCCTTATCTAGATTCGAATATCTTTCGCGACCCACTTGGCTTCTTAGCAGTTTTGGAGGTCGACTGACCGGGCTGGCTTCATCAGCTACAGGACGTTTACGCGAGCTCGGTTGAGATGTATTCGGAGACTCATTCATGCTGCACACAACTTCTGCAAATTGCGATAATGGGTCCGGATTTGGGGAAAATGGAGCATATATAGGAGTTGAAGGGTGGTTAATGTCAGGAGGATCAGGGGGCTTATTTTTATCCATTACGACTTAGGATATGAGCTGTACTAACCGAGTAAAACAGTCACAAGGACGACACACACAGAACGATAACAATAACAAGTCACAAAAAGTCACAATAACACTCAAAATAAGCAAAAACAGCAAAAAATTCTAGACACACGTGGTACCCAAACACACTGCGGCAAGAAGCCCAGGAGTACATCGTTATCAACTTTGTCGAACGCTTTCCGAAAGTCAAAATAGAGGGCAGGTCCTTCCGATGTCCAAACCGCTAGATATATAGTCTGTGTGGATCAGAAGGTTTGTGTTTATGGAGCGACCTGGGTGAAAACCGTGCTGGGCATCCGATAGTAGCACATTAATCCTCTTGTAGATAGCTATATGGAGTATATGCTCAAAAGTCTTGGCCACGTTAGGCAGGATAGCGATGGGTCTATGTTCCTCTACAGCTTTTTTGTCACTCGTTTTAGGAATGGGAATGACTCGCGAGATTTTCCACTGCTCAGGGTATACCCCGGACTGGAGGGCCAAGTTAAAGATATGACAGAGAGGAGCCACCAAGATGTCACGACAGCTCTTAAGTATAAAGGCAGGAACATTATCATGGCCAATCGAGCTACAGGATTTGAGTCTGGCTATACCCTTATTTACATCCTGAAGGGTTAGGATAGGAAGAGGTATATTCTCTCTCTCATTACACACATTTAGGTGCGATGGGTCCAACTTGGGTGTGACAGACAGAAACACGCTAGCAAAGTAGTGAGCAAATGCCTCGGCCGCTTTAACACCAGAACTAGTCTCCCCCTTGTGTACAACATTTGGCTCAAAACCACCCTTTGATCTGAGGCTAGAAACATGCTGCCAGAACTGTGAAATGTGTCAGTGCAAAGAAATGAATGAAGTATATCTTTTCGCTCAACGAAGTAGTCCAGTCATTTAGTTCAGTACTTCATTTAGTTCAACGGATCAGAACGAGTCCATGAGATGAGATATCAAGAGTGATTTAGTTACGACAAATTATGCACTTCACTTAGTTCACTTTTTTATATATAAATCGATTCTCCTTCATACTTTGTACAGGCTTAGGACTGTCAACCATAAATATAACCATACAACCAAAAACTAACCATAAAAATAAGCAAAACAGTGCAGATCTGGTACCTAGTTTCGACTAAGTTTGGTTGGTCGTCATTGTATGTATTAAGCTAGACGAGCAACGACATGACACGAATGTGTATGTGGAACTGCGCCGGCCGCCGAGCGCTGAGCTGTTGATGCATTGCGAGCATAAAGAAAGACTGAACTACATCTGAACTAAATGAAGTAGAGACACATTCGAATGACTACTGAATGAGAGATATCTTTATTTTGCGAAACGAAGTAGTCCATTTCCTTCAATCGTTCGCATCTCTATTTTTGAACCTATACTAAACCAAACTTTTGATCAAAACTATTGAAATTATTTGTTGCTAGAACTAATTTTTTATATTTTGTCTGTGATCTAATAATGAAGGTGAACACTGAACTATATAGTGTAATATCTATGCACTGAACACCGGTGTGTCATTGATATAACGTCAATGTAATGTCATTTCGGGAAAATAATAACCATTTAAAAATACGCTTTTGTAGTTTTGTGAAATTGTAAAATAAATAAATAGGAAAGTTTAGCAAATATGTCTGATAATGACGATGATTATATGTGCGAGGAAGAGGAGGATTATGGTTTGGTAGGTTATTTATGTTCACACAACCTATTTGCTAATGTTATTGTGTGTAGTGTGACGTTTTGACGATTATCCCTAGCTTTTAACCTTGCTTTTTTGTTCAAAGCTTTGGTTTAAAGCCGTAGTTCAATAGTTTATCTTAAACTTTTACATTCTTCATTGTAAAATATCTGTCTTTTGATGAGGTCCGCATATTCCACATGTTCATATTAACCATGAACCAAAAACGATATATCATCTTGAACTAATCAGTTTCAGTTCTATCAAGTATCATTCTAGTTTTCATGTCATTATCAAGTCATATTTTGGTTCAGGAATACTCAGAAGACAGTAACTCAGAACCAGATGTTGATCTGGAGAACCAGTACTACAATAGCAAAGCATTGAAGGAAGATGAGCCCCAAGCAGCTCTGCTTAGTTTCCAAAAAGTCCTCGAGCTTGAGGGAGGAGATAAGGGTGAATGGGGCTTCAAAGCACTCAAACAAATGATCAAGATTAATTTTAAATTGGTAAGTTTCTATATTATTAATCATATGTCTGAAATAATGTTTAAAATATCTTTTATTATGTAGTCAAGGTACAATAAAGATTGAAGGGTCATAATAAGGTGAATAACCAGTTTCTTTTATTTATTAATTACCATGAAACATGGTAATACAAATGGTCGAAGAGACATTAAATTAAGGAGATACATGTTTCGCCAAACTGGCATGCTAATATCAACAATTCTTGCTATTTCTTCCCCTTAGGTAATTTTGAACTGTGCATCAAAATGTTAATGATCTAAGCGCCTTTATATGGCCTTTGAAATTAATCATGAATTTGATCTAAAACTACATTCTCCAATTTTATTGTTTTATTCTACTCAAAAATTAGCTCATTGTTGAATAATTATCAATCATTGGCCTTATGTAAGTTCAGGCCCACTCTTTGCTAGTACAATAGACTGCTATAGACTCAGAATATAGATTTCCTTTATTATGTACTTTAAATTATCTTAATTTTCAGGGTAACTTCACAGAAATGATGTCGCGATACAAACAGCTGCTGACATACATCAAGAGTGCAGTCACTAGGAACCATTCAGAGAAGTCCATCAACTCTATCTTAGATTACATCTCTACTTCTAGAAATGTAAGTATCAGAATTGTGTACTACATGACCTCATCAGCCCAAAAATATTTATTTCTGTGCATAGAGCACAGTAGGGTAATGCTCTAACCAACTTGTGAACATATTGACAGTTACAGTATGTAGTTAGTGGTCTAGGGCTGTCTCCCACCTCCGCATCCATACTTAAAAGCTGTAAATATGTTTAAAAAAGTGTTGTCTACAGATGGAATTATTACAAGACTTCTATGAAACTACACTAGAGGCTCTTAAAGACGCCAAGAACGACAGGCTATGGTTCAAGACAAACACGAAGTTGGGTAAACTGTATTATGATAGAGGGGACTTTAATAAATTAGCCAAAATTCTGAAGCAACTACATCAAAGCTGCCAGGTAAGATTATTTTGTATTGAAGTAGTATAGTGTCCATTCCGCTGTCATTAAACCTCTCGTATTAATTATTGTTTAATGGTTATTTATGTTATGTGTATGCTTCAAGATTGCCCAAATAGTTTCAAACTCAAATGGAGCCCTTAGCCATGAGCTGAGATCGCGGCAAGTCATTCTCGCGTAATAGTTTTACTCGCGACATAGCGAGCGGGCTCGACGACTTCGAAACTAGTTGGGCAATCCAGAAGAATGCATGTGAGTAATAACTGTTGAAAAATTATGTATATGATAATATGAATCTCTCTCACGAAAGTTATTATACAAAAATAGAACTTTCTTCCTATAGTAAGGTCTGAACTCCCTATTTAACTAAAATCTTATTAGTGATATTGTCTTGCTCTGACTGCTGTAGCTATCTTAGTTTCTGAGCCCAGTTAGTTTATTTCTGCTTGCTGTTTATTATTGTTTGTTAGCCACTGATACTCATTACCTGGTACACAACAATAACTGATTACTTTGCCTAACACTTGAAATTGTTTATTGGAAACACACACTAAACCTGACCAATGACCCGGTGCACCGAATATTTCATCATCATCTGCTTTGGTAAGCATAGCATAATTTTGATCTGAACTTCGTTGGCAGACTGATGAAGGCGAGGATGACTTAAAGAAAGGGACACAGCTGCTCGAGATATACGCGTTGGAGATTCAGATGTACACAGCGCAGAAGAACAACAAAAAGCTGAAGGCGCTGTATGAGCAGTCGCTGCACATCAAGTCCGCTATACCACATCCGCTTATTATGGGAGTTATTAGAGGTAATTATCACATTTTATTTTAAATGTTCATATACCCAATAAGTTCATGTATTAATTAGTTGTCTTGCCTTAGCGAATTTCATGTTATGCATATTTATATATGTTTACATAATTATTTAATAAACTATAATAGCAATCTGCCCCAGCTTCGCACAGGTGCAATATACTAATGCAGGAAATTTTAGAGATTCTAATACAAAAATATCAATGTTCATCTATTCTGTTGGATTTTCCAAACCTGACTTTTAGGACTTCACTTTGCTTCTAAACACAGAACTGGGGTCTTCAGTATAAAGGAAATTTCTCCAAAGATATATCTAATATATAAAATTCTCGTGTCATAGTTTTCGTTGCCATACTCCTCCGAAACGGCTTGACCGATTTTGATGAAATTTTTTGTGCTTATCCGGTATCTATGAGAATCGGCCAACATCTATTTTTCATCCCCCTAAATGTTAGGGGTAGTCCACCCCATTTTTTTTTATTTATATGGCAAAACAACGTTTGCCGGGTCAGCTAGTAAATATGTATATTGTGATTTACTTTTATTGCCACCTATAGTGTGCTAGCATGGCGCTAATTGCTCGTACCTTCTCTGTATGAAAAGAAGGCCAGCAGTGGGATGATTATGGGCTGGTTTTTATGTTACGATTCACTTTTAGAATGTGGTGGCAAAATGCACTTACGTGAGGGGGAATTTGAGAAAGCGCACACAGATTTCTTTGAGGCGTTCAAGAATTACGACGAGTCCGGCAGTCCGAGACGGACGACGTGCTTGAAATACCTCGTTTTAGCTAATATGTGAGTATATCATTAATAATTATGAATATAAGATAAGACCAAGCAGAGAAGTAATCAGTCAACGCATCCTTTTATTCAATGCCAATGCTGAGATGTATTATAAATACGAATTTTTGTTTTATTCTCTTTGGCTAAGATGGTTGTGTTACTTTAAAATTTTATTACCGTATTTGCAATCGTGCGTCCCTGAACGAGATAAAATAATTGATACTGACGCCGCAGTTGGCGCAGCGGTCAAGAGACCGGCTGCTGCACCACGTGTGTCGCGTGTTCGATCCTACACGGAGCAAATATTTGTATAAACTTTAGATAATTGTTCTGGGTCTAGGTATGTGTGCATGTGAGATTATGAGTCTGTAAACGATTTTTATAAATAAAGTAGCGTTTTAAATTATGTAAAATATTCGTTTTTTTCGTCAGGCTTATGAAATCAGGCATCAATCCATTCGACTCTCAAGAAGCAAAGCCTTACAAGAACGACCCAGAGATCCTAGCCATGACGAACCTCGTGATGGCGTACCAAAACAACGATATTAACGATTTCGAGTCCATTCTCAAACACAACAGGAACAATATCATGGACGACCCCTTCATTAGAGAACACATAGAAGACCTCCTTAGGAACATAAGGACTCAAGTACTCATCAAATTGATTGGGCCTTACACTAGAATCCATATACCGTTTATATCTAAGGAACTTAATATTGATGAGAAAGAAGTGGAGAATCTACTTGTCACGTGTATTTTAGATAAGTGAGTATAAAATAGCTTTAATTTTTTAATTTAAAGTTAGTCGTCTGTAGTCGATAGATAGGTAGATGGTACGCCCTGTTTTGGAAAGAGCTCAAGTTTGATCTTATTATTTGCAAGAGATAATTCAATAACTATACTGAATACTGATCTTATTTAGTCGTCGATAGATGGTCCGTACCTAACTGTTAACACCATATTATTGATATTTGTATGTTCAATGGATGGTTTGTTTCAAAGACACTACTATAGCCAAAATAGTCATTAGGAAGAACGACAATGATGACAACTCATATTCTTATTTGGATAGAGGTATTAAAATCGAGCTTTCTGATTTCTTCTGGATTCCTATACTGAATGTTCTTTAAGAACTAACTACTAACTAAAGTCTTAATTTTTTTTTCATTTATTCATGCTATGGACTAGCTAGCTTATGGCTAGTACAAAACATAACAAAATCGTGGCACTGGTGGCACGAAAAAATGTCTTCTATAGACGTCAGTGGCGCTCAAAAAGCTAAAGGGTTGGGGCCCGGTGTCATTGACCTTAACTGATCCATTTGTGATAGTGTGTATTTGTGTAACTGTATGTCCGTTCGTCAGCACGATCAGCGGGCGCATCGACCAGGTGAACTCGGTGCTGGAGCTGCAGAGCTCTGCGCGCGGCGCGGCGCGGTACTCGGCGCTGGACAAGTGGACCGCGCAGCTCGCCTGCCTGCACCAAGCGCTCGCCAACAAGATGGCGTAGTACTACACTACAGCTGTTGCGGGACGAACACTACTCGATCATTTGGCAAAGGCTCTCTCATATAACATATGGATAATACCAGAATTATCGTTAGCGTTATAGCATTCTGTT
Organism: Xylocampa areola; assembly: GCA_935421205.1. Classification (NCBI taxonomy): domain Eukaryota; kingdom Metazoa; phylum Arthropoda; class Insecta; order Lepidoptera; family Noctuidae; genus Xylocampa; species Xylocampa areola. The sequence goes on along the minus strand of OW285200.1, from coordinate 21,206,040 downwards.
ACCTTTAACAATTATTCTGGTAAAGTTTTGCCAGCTAATTTGATTTAAGACTGATTTCAGCAACGCCATATAGAGTTGAATTGGAGATAAATTTCAAATTTTGACAAATTTTTCATACTAAAAATCGCATATTAAAATGAATTCCTCTAGTTGATTCCTGAGTTAGTGAAAGTCGCTGAAATGAGCCCTTTAAATGCGAATTACTTTGCAGCTTTGCGATTTTATATAAAATGTACTAGGAATGTCGTATGAGAGAGCCTTTATGTAGGGTTTAAGGCTGGTTTACAGGAGAACGGCGCCAGCGCGTGCACCTTAGGTTATCTTGTATATTTAATCGGTTTTTTTTTTGCGACAAACGTTCATGTGCGAGATTAAGTGATGGGAAGATATAAGTAAAGCTACAATAATTAGAAGGTCCCGTCAGTCTGCGAAAGGTCGTTCGACTCAACCGCCCGCTGCATGCCTCGTTATCCTGTAAACGTAACCTTAATAATTCGTCCCACAATATCGCCTCAATCTACATATTTATTACCGTTCAGAAAGAGTACTGTTAATGGTACCGGTGCATTAGCCATTGGCCCATTTTACGCGTGTTTATAGAGTATATGAAGGTAAAAACCACATCTATGTACAGTACAAGCTATTAAATACTCGAATCATGAGGATTAACGTCACGTCTTTGCTTTACGACACTACCTCCGTAATGTTTTTTTGTCCACACGCCGATATTTGACCAAGTTCTCATAAGATGTAATACATGGAATAATAGAACTGTAATGATTCAATACAAAATAGCACTAAAATAGAACTAATATAATAGTTCTATTTTATATACTACTCTGTTAAAATTACAAAGAAATGATATCTTAATTTAATTGTTTCTTAAATTACTGAAATTAGATCTAACTTCATATGAGTCATTTAAGTATGTTTTTATTTTATTGAGATGTATGTTATTTTTTATATGGTCATTTATTCCAGTATAGCACGACTCGGAAGTGCAGTTTACAAATATCTATAAAAGTGATGTTCTACCTTTGTTCGCAATTTCCGCGCTCTCGTGCATTTAATGTTCTACAGAAATCAGAATGAACACTGTACACCGAGGCGTAGCTACCGCCGTATCAGTCGTGTTAATGGTACGGGGTCCTAACGTCTGTAATGTGTAATAAAAAAATCGTATAATATTATGAAAGGCCCGAATATAAATGTTGATACAGGGCCCTTATCCCATTTACTTGTGGTGAACCATATATTAGGTGCAGTGCAGTCTGATAGGTTAGGAAATAAACCCTGCTCAAACCAGGTGGAATTAGATAAAAAAGACTGGTCGTAGTCTTATTCAAGCAAATAAAATATTATTAAGTGTATGCTTACGTAAATGTACATAGATGTGGGTAGCTTTATTTTGTACATTAAACATTTGTTTAATGACGTAGGTTTCCGACATGGGCGTAGCAATAATGTTCTCCAAAAAGAGGCGCGATAGGAACGAAGTGATTTTGTGTGAAAACGTTTTATATGTGACTGACCATGAACTAGAGAAAAGTGCCCGCTCAGCCTACGCCTCGACTACGCCCACAGTGACCGCTATTGGAACTTCAGTAAAACGCGTTTCATCTCCATAGAAGTTAAACTTGATACTCTGGGTTTAATTTTATAATGGTATTGATGCACTGATGCGAAAGTGAAACTTAATGTGACACCATGGTATTGTCGTGAACTGAATTCTGAAATTGCAATGATCAACAAGAGTTGGAATTGGAAATGTGATATTGTATATGGATGCGTGTAGTGATAGTTTATATATTTGTGAATAATGTAATATTTCTCCACAAATTATAAAAAAGACATCGTACAGAGGGTCGACATGATGTTGCTTGTAATTATTGGGAACAATCTCGTCAGAACAACTGATAATAAACACGCCTCATTTCAGTGCAGTGTGTTGTGCAAATACACAGTTTCAAGTAATTACATGTATTTCATTTCTGTATACCTCCTCTCTCGTCTAAATGTGCAGCAACAATTCTACGGATGAACACTCGCACATATAATATTGAAGTTTGTAAGTTGGATAAAAATTAAAACAATAAATATAGGTAGTAATATGTAAATATTTATAATAATAAAATAGGTACCTATATAACTAAATTAAATGGACGGATCGGTATATCACAGGTTAGTTATATACATTTCCATTAGTACCTACAAATACATTCGTTTTACATAGGAATTAATACTTCACAACAGATTCGTCATCAGTTCCAACAATAATTTCAAATTTACACACATTAAATGGCACAAGGGATTAATATATTAAGAGTCAAATGCGTGACTTGTGAGCAAAATAAATGGTGATAAATGATAAATTGTACGATTTGTGTTCAACACAAAGACTACAAGCGTTTGGTACTTGGAACAAACAACGCAGCTAGTACACGTATGAGCGCATTGTAACACGCGCTTTGCGTTATATTACAATACAATATTATTAACCTACAACTACGGCAGTGTATATTATTTTGGATAAGTACACATGTTTTACCAATATAATTAAGTAATTAATTTATGTTTTTACGTCGTATACAATAACGAAATATATAATATAATAATACACGTTCCTTCAAGACATATTGCTATATAAATCTAGCATTTAAATCTTCTAAAATCAAGAATGTCTATGAACGTAATGATTTTTCTTGTAGGGTGTTTAATAGCGCTTTTTTATTCTTGTTTAAGCGATATTGTACAAAGTAAGCATATGTTATATGCTTAAATTTTGTATAATAGTCGAAATACACTAAGGTAGTGCGTGGGGGCTGCGCGTGTCAGTGTGCCGGCTTGTCGTGCAGCCAGGCGCGGAAGATGGGCAGCGTGCTGGGGTAGTGTGTGGGCGGCTGCTCGTCCGTTTCCTCGCGGAATGGATATGTGCCTATCAGAATCGGCAGCTGCAGCTTCACCTCCTTCTCTAAGCTCTTCGGCTCGATTATGAACTGGAAAATTACGTTCATTTAGCACAAAAAATCTATAGAGAAATTGAAACAGGATCTAGGAAGCAAGTTATTTTGGTTCAGTGTCTAAATATCAAGACGAATTTGGCAAAAAACTTGTACTTACAAAGACGTCGTACTGCACGGAGATGAGATGGCAGCCGCGCAGGTTGGTGGGCGGTAGCGGCGGCACGTACAGCAGCTCGTGGCGCCACACGTCGCTCTCGCCGGGCCGCGTCTTGCCGTGCGAGAGCGACGCCAGCTCGCGAACCTCCTTAGCTGCCACTTTGCCGTGCGCAGAGTATTGGATTGTCTGCGAATTGACAGAGATAGTGATGGCAAGTCTAACGTAGAAAACCTCATGTAGGCCCGCAAGTTTCCAGGCGTGCAAAGTGAAGTTCGTATATCTAAATTGGTAGGCCAAAACTTTACTTCGTGTCGCTGAGCCAGATGCGTTGGTTATAGGTTAGATCTAAGTTTGCTAGTAAGCTTTATATAATACGCCTCAAATAACATCGCACTGATTAACATCACAGTAAGATTGCGAACATCTAAGTAGTGTTAGACTGGTCTAAAACTACCACTCATTAATAAACCCGAGCTTCTTAAAATACAAGTACCTTGATGAAATTGCAAAATCATGAGTGAACTCAAAAAGTATTCCATGTTTTTGTTGGTAGCTAAATAAAAACTAATAGCTGGTAGAACTATTCAATGAGGGGTCTGACCGATAGGTCGTGATCGTGAAGTCCATAAAAAAACCTTTTTTAATAACAGCTTCGATGCTAACTCGTTTTACTGCAAAAAACCAGTCAAGTGCGAGTACGACTCACGTCCCGAGGGTTCCGGATAATGAACAATACTGAAGTTAATAAACCATGAAAGTAGGTACTGAACATTACTCTAACGACAAAAAGAGAAGTTGAATTCATGGAAAAAGTTAACTGTGTACTTAGTTGGGAAAATACATCCCCAAACATCTAGAAACGACACTGTCAGTTCTCCAAGTGCTAATTTAAGTTTGGAATCGTAAAAAGGCTTTTTTATGTGATTTAACTACAAATTAACGATTTTACGGCGTAAGTAAAAATATGGGGCTTGTATGGCCGTATTTTTTTAAAGCATTCTCTTGCCTGATATTTTACAGATCCAACCAATACCTTGCACGCACTGCTGAGAAAAAGGGTCATAACAGAGAGATGGACAACGAAGTGATCTTATAAGGCTTCCTTTTTTCCTTTTGAGGAACGGAACCCTAAAAATATTCAGCTAACTTGAAAAGCAAACAAAAGAATTAACGATACATCACGAGTGATTTGTTGAAAACGTGAAGCCCTATCGCTATTTTTGCATTGTTTTTTTTTTGCGTTATTTATTGACGTCTTTCAGATGTCTTGTGTATAAATCAGGTAGAACGAGTTCTGTTGAATATAAGTCTACGTTTTATGCTAGAATATTAATGCTGAAAATTTATTAAGCTAGTATTCATAACGGCAGCTGTTTTTCCGCCTCCATGCAGGCCAAACAGGTTAGGTCGGCTCCGGACTAATGTCAGTGAGTTTTACTTTCTGGTATCTTTTTGATTCTGGGTAAAAATGGTTTCCGTCTTACAGGGGTACTTAAATCTTGCACTCGCGTTTGCTGCCAGTAGTAGCAGTCGTTATTCCAAGTTAAAAACCTCGCGGCGACTTGAACAACTTTCACATCAGTATAACTTTATGGAGGAACGAGGTGTGGTGTTACTCCATATTAAAGGGAGGATTCTCCAACCAGGCGGGTGATGTTGCCCGGCGGGCCACGGCCCAATGGCTAATGTCGGGCGGTTGTATATATGTAAATTTGTCGCCAAACTCTGCTTGCGCGATGTAGCATGTTATGCGCGTAGTATCCATGTAGCGAGATAGATGTCGCTACAACTTTTAGTTAAAAGCAAAACTGATATGAACAAAAAATGGGACTAAGAATATAAAAAAAAAAATTGCTAGGATAATAACATATTTAACCCTTAACTGGTATGGTGGGGGCCGCGCGGCCCCCACGCATGACGTTTTCTTGGTTTCCTGACGAGCTAAGCATCATGGGCAACTGCCATTTAAGTATTCTCAATAAGTCGCTATTCGCGGCGACTGCCGGACGTTCGGCGCTGTATCACTTATCAGGACATAGGTATGTACGTTAGTTTTATAACAATTTAAATTTGTTTCTTATTTTTGACAGTTATTTAGTCAAGATGTTGCGGCCTTTAGTGAAAAAACAATACAAGAGATCGTGAACGAAGATTCTGATGAGGATGCTGTCATATATGTGATAGAAAAAAATATGGATTTTTTGCTATAAAGTGCAATAATCGTTCAAAATTGAATTCATGTATGATTTTTGTGAAATGTTAATTAAAGACTGAAGCTTTATTTTTTTTAATTTCACATGTTATAGATTAAGTAAAATAATATTATTTTTGGTTATAACTTTCCAAACGATAAGTTTCATAGATACTTGTAACGTTAAAAAATATATTATCAAAAAGTTGCTACTATTTTGTGATCTCTTGTAATATTTAAGTAAGAAGATTTATATAAATAAATACTAATTGATTACCGTAAAACGAGCCTATTATTTATCATTTATGAGCAATTATTAAAGTACATCGTTAAAATTTGCTTGCTAGAAGCAAACGAAATATGGGGGCCGCGCGGCCCCCACGATACCAGTTACGTATGTCACATTTACGATACCAGTTAAGGGTTAAGTGTAAACAGTAGTGGCATACCTCAGTAAGCGCAGCGCGGGTGGCTTTGATGGTGGTGCGCGAGGTGTTGCGCAGCGTGGCCGTGAGCACGATGCTCTCGCCCGGCACGTAGGCGCCGCGGTCCAGCGACACGCCGCACGACACGGCGCCGCCGCCTACGCACCCCACGCCCAGCCGGTGCTCCACGCTGCACTCGAACTGTTGCTGCCCCATATAAACCAGCATCAGGACATCAGCCCACAGCACTCCACTGCTAGACACATGCCTCTCTAATTTCACGCCATTGTAAACGATACGCGGCTATTTTATTGAAAAAAGGTCTGGCCCTTCCAGCTACAGTCCATAAACCGTATACAAATTCAAGTGTGCGTGTATTCGTAATTCTTCTCCTCCTAAACGGCTTTACCGTTGATGTGCTTATGGGGTCACCTGGATGGTTCTTTGCTTTAGTTGGACCTTGTAGTTGGTGCTGTCGTCGAGATCCAGAAAATGTGGCAGGACAACATCTGTCTACCGGGTCCGCTAGTTATTATAAATGCATAAAGTGTGTCTGTTTCTGTTTGTTACTTTTTAGGACTAAAACAACCATTATGTATTCAATAGCATATAGTTTGGTTATGATGAACAGAGGTACTTTGATCATGTGACGTCAGTCAACAACTGATTTGCTCAGTAGTTTCCTACGTGCGGGGGGACATACATTTACATAAAACAAGTCATGCCACTGGATATGTGTGCTTCGTGGTTCCGCTTGACTGCAAGTAATCGCACGGAACAATGGAATTCAATAGACACATGCATTTAACTAATTAATAATAGGACATTATTTCAGGTAAGGCAGCTATCATTTGACTTTTGAAAGGTAGTCCCTATGACAATGTTTGAAATAGTTAATGACACTTACAGCCAGAACTGGTGGCTCCAAGTTTAGGTCGATCGGGTTCATCACAATGAAAACCTGTTGGTTTTTGTGAGTCAAACCATTGGGTTCCCTCAGTGCTGCCTTACAGTAGTACTGGACCCAGCCGTGCGTTCCAAGGAATGTTGACGGCAGACCCATTGGTAGCCCCAACTTGAATGGAAAGCTGTGTATGCCAGGGGACAGGATAGATGAACTGTGCCCTGTCAACATTTTAGAATAATATTCGTCACATAAAAGTAATTAGACCAGTGTTTTTCAAACGCAGATATTAGTCAAATGTATAGGTAGCGTGAACCAACACCACGGCAGACACAGACTTACGTAGTCTAGTGTAGGTCTAGTTATAACAGTAAAGCAGATATACGTCTTAACGGAACTCTTCCGGTGAGCGATGGCCGGTTCACCAGGCAGCTTCATCGGCTGACAAAGCAACAGCTGCGTACAGTTACAGCGTCTTTTAATAAACTATCTTTGTTATAGGAGTTACTGACAGCCCTCTTTGCAGAGCCTGCATGAAGGAGGATAAAACGGAGGCCCTGGGTTCGCCAAATACAGGGCTACTTCAGTAATCCAGGTACTCTCCGGGACAGGGGCGGACCGTGACTTTTTGAGGCCCTGGGCTAATACTACTTGGGGGTCTACCTTTTTATGTGTGGAAAATCCATCATACCTATACGTTGAGCCGGACTCATACCGACTAAAAACCACACAGTTAATTAATAATATTGTCCATGGTCTTCAATGGGGGCCTTTATATCCACGGGGCCCTCGGCTGCAGCCCAAGAAGCCCTTATATAGATCCGCCCCTGCTCCGGGAGGACGCCGGAATTCAAAATTTCTGCTGGCCTTTCTTGAGGAGTTGTGGTTGATCGAATAATCCATTCCCACCTCGGACGCATGATAATCGCCAAGCGCGGGGAGTTGCGGAAACCAGCTCGCTACACCACAACCATACGTCTTGTCACTGAGTCCACTAATGCTTTATCATTCAGTTGCGAGCAGGATTCGAACCTGCGCCTCCCGGATAAATACTCCAGGCGCTCTGACCATTAAGCCATCTCGACCTCTGCTCACCACCGCGAATTCTTCATCCATATTTTAACACGTCTTATGTTGACGTCATTGCTATCTATTCAGTCTCTATACAGGTGACCGAACCGACACGACTAACTTTGCAATTAATACAACGTCGTAAAGATGCAATTACCTTAACAATTAAAGATAAATCTTTGAAAAGCATTAACGCATGCTTAGCGAACTCTAAAGTTATAATATTAAATGGAAAAAGAATACGGTCGCGAGCAGGATTCGAACCTGCGCCTCCCGGATAAATACTCCAGGCGCTCTGACCACTAATTCTTCATCCATATTTTAACACGTTTTGTCCCAAAATATATTATTCATATATTTTGGGACAAGAAAAACGCGTGTCTAGTTTGGAAGATTACAGTTATTTTGAAGAGCACTTACAATACACTACATTATTAATTTATGTTCAACATTATCGAAAGCGGTCAACATTAGCCAAACCCTATTCTATTTAATCTTTCATTGCCTGACTGCCCCAAAAGGAGGGTTATGTATATTTCTTTGGTGCTCTCTGTGGCCTAAACGGCTTGATGGATTTTAACATACGAGTAAGAGGTGTCGATAGATTCGTTTCAATTGCAGAAGTGACATAGGCTATAATAAGAAAGGCGGGAATAAAAACAAAATATATATAGTATAATATGAGTATCAAATGAAAGCGGCGACTCCGAATATACAGTGAATTTTTCAAGTGGGTGTGTATGGCCAGCAAAGTGTACAATTGAATGCTTACTTTAGGGACACAAACTACAAAAAAGTACCTCTATTGTATGTTGATCTAATGTACCTACCTACTACGATTAGTAAATCCTGTGGTAAATCTAAAAAGTTTAAATTAAAGTGTTATTAGTAGTAGAACGACTGCACTGAAAATAGGGAAACAAGATGAAAGAAAAGAGAAACAAATATCCTTTTCTAATAATTATAATATGCAGTCATAGACATATTTCACTGGCAACATTTGCTACATCCTTGATGTCTCTGAGTTGCATATGACCATTATTTTACTGATGATGTAAACTTAATTAAGCCTTTGGCTCATCCACATACGAAAACATACTTCTTAACAATAAAAATCAATTATATCTGCTAATGAGCGACCAAACAAGACAATTACAAAAATACTGATTTGTTAACAAATAAACTATATTATATGCACTAAACATTGGGTGACTATCAATTGAAAATATATTAAGAGTGCCAACATGGAGAAACTGGTTACAGAGCAGCATATCTACACCAGTTTAGATCTTTTGTATATAATATTTGCAGTTAACATACCGGAATAAAAAAATATTAACAAATCACCTGATTCACCGAGCAGCCTCATCCTGAAGTCAATATAATTCTCTTTGTCAAACAGTCTCTCATGTCTGCCAGATCCCACTCGCACCACACCCTCTCCAATAACGTGGAAGTGAAGACCTAAAATCGGTGTACAATGTACATATATTTAAAAAAAAACACCTGAATTGCGAACCTCCTGCTTTTAGAAGTCAGTTGAAAATACAACACACTGATCAGGTGCCTTCAAAACAGTTACGATAAAATAATTAATTATTCTAATTTAAACTTTTAGAGCTGGTAAATAATATCAATCTAATATTAGCAAAACATAACAACATATGGGTAGATAAACAAAGTAAATTATATAATATTGAATATTTAAAAAGTAAATTATATATTGTAAATATGTATAGATAATTCTTAAAGTTTTAAATTTGTTTATAGTAGATGACAAACAAAATGTAAATAAAATTTCAATTTCTATTTTAACAAAACAAGATTTATCTTGTTTTATTAAAAACGTGACAACTTAGTACCATTATTAAAATTATGATTTAAAATATAAATACAGAAACAGACTTCAAGAAAAACTGGGACATTTGTTTTGTAATAAGAGGGGAAGTTCTAACTCAATAAGTTGATGTCAACTAGAGTTTTATTTATACAATTGTTGCAGCCTACAATTATTACAAAACCTTTGGCTACCTAATTGATAGTAAAACAATGAACTTACCCAACACAGGTGTGTCATCTTGCAATTCCATAAGAACTTTCCCAGACAAGAATTGACCAGGAAAATATAACAATGATGTGTTATCAAAAACTATGAGGAACTTAAGCAGTTTGCGCGGCATATTTACTTCGGTCGGCGCTCAATTACTTTTAGATTACCTAATACCTGTTTAATACAATGGTTAATAAAGTAATAAACATAAGATGAGTGTGATTATTGATGAACTCAATTGTCAGTTCTTCCAAGTGGTCATTATAATAAATGTATGGCTATGTAATATATTATATAATGAACTCTAGAAATGTATTCCGTAATATTTTCGCAGATAGCAAAGTAATGACTTTGTAATAGTTTATTATAATCAGATGGCAGGTTTAGGGGACCTTGTGTCTATGAAAGTTTACGCCTACGATGATATACTCAATTTAAGTTTCTGACATCGTAGGCCGTGTACAACAAAGTTGAGAAATATGTTAATTGAAGGCCATCAACTATGACCACGGCATCATACCTTGAGCAATTTTAAAGCACGATTATGAATGAAATCCACATTTAAATAAAAATTATAGCACAGATCACATGGAACAAAAACTTTTATTATTTATTGTAATACTTTTAAGTGATCAAAATAATTTAAAACAACAAACTTTATTCCACGAAACTTAACACCATAGAAACTTTGACAAGGACAACTTTGACATGAGATTTTGGATTTCTCAGTTCTGAAGTCAAGAATCAGAAGTTTAAGTTAGGTTGCGTTCATTAAGCATTGTTATTTATTATAAGTATAATTGAACGCTGTTTGTATTTTGTACATCTTATGAATAATTTGTATTGCCAATGTTAACTTGTTATACAAAATCTCATTTGTTTTTGGTTTTAAGTAGTAATCATCAGATCTAATAAGAGATATTCCTCTAACCTCTTTTTCCTCTAATTTTGCTATAATTTATTGTACCGTGAACGCGTAAGTTAATAAGTTTTCTTTGATGTATACTTTTAAATACCTTTTTTCTTATTGGGCAAAAATATACGTCACGTATATCACTTTAGTTTGCTCCAATAGACATCTACTTTTTTTTATATTGTCTTCAGCTGGGATTATGAAAGAGAGAACTGACTTGTTAATGGGCGACAGCGGCTCATGGTTTTGTTTATGTTGTTTTGAAAAATAAACGAAAGATTCAGACGATAAAGTGGTTACGTTAGAAAGAATATAATTTAAATTTCCAAGATGCCTAGTGAAATGATAACATTACAACTTGGCCAATGTGGCAATCAAAGTAAGTTATTTTATTACGGAAATTCGGTTTAGTTTAAAATTGTTTCGGTGATAATAGCAATTAACTTTAATTGTTAACAGTTGGCTTCGAGTTCTGGAAGCAATTGTGCATAGAACATGGGATATCTCCTGAAGGGATACTTGAGGAGTATGCCTCGGCAGGGTCTGATCGCAAAGATGTGTTCTTTTACCAAGCTGATGATGACCACTACATACCTCGTGCTGTGCTATTGGATCTGGAGCCTCGCGTCATACACACTATCATGAACTCTCCGTATGCAAAAGTATGAAATTCTATAATATAATATTTATACAAATGGGAGATGACATCATCTATAAATGAGCAATTCAAAATATTTTGCTCTTTGATAACAATAGTAAATCATGTTTTTGTATATATGGAGCAATTTAAAAAGCAATACCTTGAGTAACAAGAACATCCTCTTTCAGTTATACAATCCTGAGAATGTGTACTTATCAAAACATGGTGGTGGTGCCGGTAATAACTGGGCCTCAGGATATGCACAGGGCGAGAAGCTAAATGAGGAAGTGTTTGATATCATAAACAGAGAGGCCGATGGCAGTGATAACTTGGAGGTATGAATCTCAATTGTTAATACATCAAAGTTTTATGAAAATATGAAAAGCTTTAGCAATGAACATAAGATAAGATAAAATAGTAGACCACTATCAATCCGTACATGTTTTAAATTAAGAAAATAATTTCCTGTAACTATTTTTGTCCATAAAAATGTGATATGATTTTAGACCATTGCTTTCCACATCCGTCTGAGATACTTGGAAAAATTTAAAATAAATGCTTTCAAAATACTTTATGAATTATAGACAAGCCCAAAGCAAAATTATGCTAAGCTTCATCAAATTAGTCAACCTCGTCACTCATCAATAAGAAATATAAGAATGTTTCCTCCAGGGTTTTGTGCTGTGCCACTCAATAGCTGGAGGAACAGGTTCAGGCATGGGCTCATACATCTTGGAACATCTTTCGGACAGGTTCCCAAAGAAACTGGTCCAGACTTACAGTGTCTTCCCCAACTTAGATGAAATAAGGTATGTTTTTATTCAAGTTAATATACATATAGTATATTTTTATAATTACCATTTATAACTGTTTAATTTAACAGGGTGTTATGTTACGATGTATAAAGATAAAAAAGATAATAATATTTGCATCACAAATAATTTAAATGTCAAGTGTAATGTATTATTTATTGATAATAATTACATGCTTTAAATGTATTATCCACTTTTCGAATATGCGGTTTTCTAGCTATTGTTATAACAATAATATAATTCATTTAAATAATAAATGATTTTCTATCCTCGTTTTTTGATCAATAATCGTAAAACAGAAACCGGACCGGAAAAGTTTGTAAGGAACCGGACACGTGCGAGTCCGACTTGCACTTGTCGGTTCCTTACAAATTTTTAGGAACATATTGTCTACTTATAATTTGAACCTAAAAATTTGTACGGAACCTTTGATGGGGGAATCGAATTTCGCAGTTTTTTCCGAGCTTTTCCCGAAATTCAGTTTTCAAAACATGTCATGAATAAACATATATATAGTCTATATCTTATATGATTTAATTACAAATGTATAGTTTTCAGATTTTTCCCTGTACTTGTAGTATAAGACAATATTACTTGCCAAATTTCATACTTCTAAGTCAACAGAAAGTACTCTATACATTTTGATTCCCTTGAGAGTGTCGAAATGTACGTTTTTTGCGGCATAAAGGCCGTATATTTTTTACGGTACCTATCTTAGAAGTGAGATTTTTTTCACAGCCTTAAGGGACTTGATACTATAGTTTTCATTTCAACTCGATACCTCCACGATACGTTCCCGAGATAAAGGGCCTTGACAGACAGGCAGACGGACAACAAAGTGATCCTATAAGGGATCCGTTTTTTCCTTTTGACGTACGGAACCCTAAAAATTTATAGAAAATGTTTTAATTTAGTAAAAAAATTGGTGATACCTTCGAAACTACATATAACGCAAGATAGACACGCGATACACGGTTAATAACTATCCATATACGAACATTAGAATGCTACGGTCATTACATATTTAATTGCGTGTAGGCCATCAAATCAGTTTAAATGTATCCATATATGATATCCATCACAATAGTATAATACAAATCCTGTGAAGCTAACAAGTGACGACGTACTAACGAGACAGTTTCCTACATAGTATGTAAACCTTCCTCTACTTCCTGGACCAACATAAGTGTGGAAATGATTAATGACCAACCATCTACTAAGCCACGATAAGTTAAACATTGTCTTGCCTACTGCATTGACTTTTAAAGTGACTAACTATATAGTACCTAGTGGCTCGCAAACTACGGCTCCTAGGAACGATAGATAGATTGCCTATCCACCTGAAAGTTAAACATCCCATGTTGAACTTTTTTACAAAGAAAGAACTCATTTATTACGAAACCATATTATAGGTACTATACATTAAATGATGTACAAAATTACATTAAACAAAACAACACAAAATTGGTATTTACAATAACATCAAGAACTAAAACGCGGCTTGGCAGCCTTACGCCTTGGCGGTAGTGGACTCAACTCAACAGATGTTGGCAGTGCGCGGACAACCACTTGTCAACGCTATTTTCAGTCCGCCCCTTGATACTGATTTGAAAATAAGAACGTCTGCGGGTCAAGCTTTTAATTAACTTGCAATGTAACTAACAACTATGTTTGTTCGGGTGGAATCTTGGAATTTAAATTAGAACCACTTCCCGATGTCCGATTTTTTCTGCTGCAGTTGCTAGAACAATTTACTAATCCATTTGGTTATACTTGACTTTTGTTTGTCTATGGATCTCCTTTATGAATTCTGGAGCACTTCTCCATTTTGAGTTTTATTACGAGAGTACGTAGGTACATAAAATAATACTAAAACATTTATTTATAGACTCCACACACAAGTACTCAAGTTGTCTGCCTTCCTATACTTTTCTCAAATACGTTGGAGTCGGCTTCCAGTCTAACCGGATGCAGCTTAATACCAGGATTTTATATGGAGCGACTAGCAACCACAATATTTTATATTTCGTGGTAAGACTGGTTGTCAGACTCGGGCTTCTGACTAAGTGACTACCCTTAACAGCTATCCTAGATCTTCATCCGAAAACCAGCGTACGTCTTGGCTAACTCGGTTACCAACGAATTGATGGTCACTTTGTAGTACATTGCGTTGTATGTTTCTAATATTTTTGTTCATCATAGACAAGCTGTAACGTACGACGCAATGTACTACAAAGTGACCATCAATTCGTTGGTAACCGAGATAGCCAATAGGTACGCAGGACCCACTGTTCTCACCGAGGTACAGAGGAGTCTCGCTATGAAATGATAGTCACCGATCCACGGACCGACCGCGGCAAGCGCAGCTCAACCTCGATCGATTGATTTGTGCGGCTGTTACTTAGCTACGACTCCACACAAATTATATTTTAATTATTTCCTAACAGTGACGTAGTCGTCCAGCCATACAATTCGCTGTTAACGCTAAAGCGGCTGACAGAGAGTGCGGATTGCGTCATGGTGCTCGATAACACGGCGCTCAACCGCATCGCCAGTGATCGCTTGCATATACAGAACCCGTCGTTCGCGCAGATCAACACCCTCGTGTCTACCATCATGAGCGCCAGCACCGCGACACTTAGGTACTGTAGCTTTGAAGCCAAATATATTTTTCTCTATTTTTATCAGTAATGTGTATCAGACATAGATGACGAAGGAGTTTTTAATATACAGGTATTGTCGTTGTTCTTAGCAGTGATAGTATAGTAGTGTGACCTGGCAAATCAAAGGTCGCAAGTTCTAATCTTAGGCACGCACAGCTGACTTTTCGAGTCATGTGCGTTTTAGAAATTAATTATCACTTGCTAAAAACGGTGAAGGAAAACATCGTGAGCAAAACCAGCAAACCTGAGCGATGTACGCGATGGTGTATACCTAAAGCCATGTTACAGGCCTACGGGCGGTTCAATAAATATTTTCGGTTTTATCAACCACACGATACGATGAACTAGGTTGTTCACGAACCACACTATAAGAAGATGTACAGGATATTGTCTGTATTCTACAAAATATTTTTAAAAGAAGTGTAGTAACTTATATCTTGTGTAGCAGCAGTATGAAATGAAAGGAACAAGTCCACATAGACCTCTCATATTTCGCAATGTTGAGGATTTTCTTCTCTCATTCATTATCTTGTCTCTTGTCATCTTAGTAGATCGTCACTCTACCTAAGCCGAGGCGACCTTCCCTAAGTTTGCCGATTCGTGGCTTGCAATTTGTTGGTACTTAATTGACCCTAGCGGATAACTGGTTTCGCGGCTCGATTATGACTGGAATATACAGTTAAGATATTATATTTTCTGTTAAGGTAATATATTGTGTTTATCAGGTATCCTTCATATATGAACAACGATCTGATTAGCCTGGTGGCTCCGTTGATACCGACCCCGCGGCTGCACTTTCTTATGACAGGATACACGCCGCTGACCGCTGATCACGAACTAAATACTGTAAGTAATATGGGTGACAGAGAAAACAATAATATCTAGTGTCCGACCGAAACAGGTTTTGCAGCCGAAACCGAACTTTAGGCCTTGCTCTCGGTTTCGGCCGAAACGGAAACTTACTAAAACTAAGTATATACCAGTAAAAACAAAAGAAATACTTACCTAATCATTTATAAGTGCAAAATACAAGGTGGCGAACTGAGTCTGTGCGGCGCGGCGGCGCGGGCAAACACGAGTTAGCCGCGAAGTTCGCCGAACGACGCACGGTAATTTACGAATACTTGAATATCGGCGCGGCCGAAACCGAAATTTCGGTCGATCACTACGTATTTCCTTGATATTTGACGATATCATCAAATACCAAGGAAATACGTCTTAATTAAGTGAGGAACCTTCCACTGGGAGCATTATAATACATTTTTTTATTGCCTTTGTAGGCGCCAAAGATTAGAAAAACCACTGTACTTGACGTGATGCAAAGGCTACTACAACCAAAGAACATGATGGTCTCACTCAGCCCAGACAGAACGAACCAACACTGCTACATATCAATATTGAATATCATACAGGTAAGTAAGTGTTATATTATGCATGTTTTTCGATCGTACATATACTGGTGTGTCATGTGTGAACGACTATGAGAGTAGAGGAAGACCGAGGAATGGGTGGATGGATTGTGTTTAAGATGATTTGGCTAGACAAGGAGTGACTGCTGATATGGATATATATATATATATATGGAAGAAAAAATATGCTGTACTAACCCCAAATAAATTGGAATAAGAGCAGGGGGATGATGACATATACTGGTACACAAAATTTGGTCATGCGACAACGAACTTGTTTAATTATTCTTTCGGCTTTCCCCGCCGGAATGTCGGTATAGATAAAGGTCCGTGTCCTATTTCTAGGGTGAAGTGGACCCATCACAGGTGCACAAGTCGCTGCAGCGTATCCGTGAGCGTAAGCTGGCGTCGTTCATCCCGTGGGGGCCCGCCTCCATACAGGTAGCACTGTCGCGCCGCTCGCCCTACGTACACGCCTCGCACAAAGTGTCGGGGCTGCTCCTTGCCAACCACACCAACATATCATCGGTAAGTACAAAGCCCTAGCGAGTACCTCAAAGCGTCGTGGCCGCGTTTCTACTCCATAGTTGTATAAAACACTTGAGCAGCATTCATCTAAACCACAGACCAAACAGTCATTAGTAACAGTTCATGAAGTAGACTAACAATCTCCGTGCTTCATATGCGAGTCACTGGGCTGACCAGATATTGTAATGGAGTACAAATGCTTCGAAAAACAAGTAGAGATTTATAGGACGCCTCTTAACTAATACCTCTATGCAGTTGTTCGATAGATGCCTGCAGCAGTTTGACAAGTTGCGTAAGCGCGAGGCTTTCTTGGAGGTGTTTCGCAAAGAGCCCATGTTCAAGGACTCTCTGGAAGAGTTTGACGAGTCGCGCGGCGTGGTGGACGACCTTGTGCAAGAGTATCAGGCCGCCGCTACGCCCGATTACGTACATTGGAATCCAGGTATCACAACTAATTGTAAACAATGATACAGTACAAAATGAGACCCCCCATATATTTATAAGCTTCAAGCGGTGTTTTTTGAGCTTATAAATATGAAATAACTTGAGTTATTTTATATGTATTTAAATAAAATTTGCATATAATAATCCTTAGACACGAACGGGATTCGAACCCGCGACCTTTGTCAGTCCGTGACAGCGCTCTCCCACTAAACTATTATATCACTTGTTTGTATCTATTAAATTTCAAGTCTTTTCTACATAAGGAGACGCCTGGTGAAATTTATTAGCAATAATTTATAGATTACTAGCGACCCGCCCCGGCTTCGCACGGGTGCAGTGCTGATACTAAATACACTACAGAAAAACTGTGAACGTTGTATATAAAAACATAGCGGCCCGCTCCGGCTTCGCACGGGTATAAAATATATAGCCTATGTGATTAAAATCGATCCAGTAGTTTTGATTTATTCATTACTGCCCGTGGCCCGCACGCGTTAAATTTGGAGTAAAACAATCCCCCTTTCCCTATACCATGAAGATTTCTGACTTTTCTGTAGACCTTTTTTATAACAAACGCTACGTCCCGCAATTTTTAAATCTCTAATATCTTCGAAAATATTCACTTAAATCATACGGTGTAAAGGGCCATATAGATCTATATTAAATGAACAATGTATTCAAGGTATTTAATTGGTTAAGGATTAATGCTGTATTGGTTAAAATCGCTTCGAAAATTAGCCATTATTTGTCGTAAAAAGTAAATGACAAAAAAAAGTTATTGTGGGTTATCCATAAGAGATAGACATATACCATCACGGACTTTTCTGTAGACCTTTTCAATGTGTACAATACTTAGTACATTATTTTGATAAAACTCGTAGGGTTCAGCCTGCGTTTGCAATGTAAGCGGAAAAAATGTAATTATTTACGACATCACATTAGAAACCTCAAAAATAACAGTACTTCTCCACTATTTAATGGATGTTATTATACATATAAACCTTCCTCTTGAATCACTCTATTAAAAAAAACCGCATCAAAATCCGTTGCGTAGTTTCAAAGATTTAAGCATACAAAGGGACATAGGGACAGAGAAAGCGACTTTGTTTTATACTATGTAGTGACTACTGTTTTCTTAGAACAATTTGAAAGTACATATGGTTTAAAAAAAAACATAATCTCAAAATAATGTAACGATTGCGACAACGATCCGTAAACTTGCAGTCGACTAAAATCGATTTACTTATTTCAGAGAGCAGTCAAATATAACGCTAAAGGATATGTGAAGATTGGAAATATGTAACAAGATAGGATCGGACGTACTGAAAGGGAATCCAAAGGAGATGTCGAGCAATGTGCTATGATGATGTACCCTCAGTTATTAATTTAAGTTTTTGTTTAACAAGTGCCATTTATTATTATTCGTAATCTCATTTTATTAACATTGTTTACTCGAATATGTTACGAGGTAAGTCCTTACCTTAAACACGCACACAGTCTGAATAAAATAAAAGTCTTTTTTTACCAAGAATTTACTTTTAATTTAATAGTAGTTATCTCTTCCACATTCCCTTATTACATACCATATACATATCACTGTCGTGCGAACGTTATACATGTGGTTTGTACGTCCCGGGTGGCCGGTGCCCGATGCCCGGCTAATGCCACGCAATACATGCTTTACATTCTATTTAATAGATAAACATCGATATTACGTGAGTATAAGTTGCAACTTTGAGATTGTCAGCAACAATCACAATGTGTAAGTGTTTTGGCGCATTCAAGGAGCTTAGCTGCTATGAAAGCATGAACTACGATTCAGTCAATTATATACTTTTAATGCTCCCAAAATGCACTAAACATACTATAAAATATAAAAATTGCACGAATGAGCTACATTTATAAAAATAAAACCCTTGCGCAAATGGCTTCTATGCTCATATCTTGTGTTTAGCGCAATAGAGAGAGAGAGAGCAGATCTTAAGTCCATCCCCTTAATTTAAATTCTTATTAATGTACTTTACTCTCTTATTTACTCAGTACTATGGCATATTATGTACAGGGTCTCTGTCGCCATCACATGAATGGATAAAGTTGTTAAAGACATTACCTACCATGATGAAGTGTTGTTTTTCTAAACTATCACATGGATTTTAAGCTTGTTACTTAATTTTATTTGATCTAATCTATGGACATAACTTCATTATTGATGATAGTAAAGTGAAACATATTAGCTATGTTATACATATGGCTTTGATCGCGGAAAAACTTAATTCCACAAACCCAAAATTAGTTACATTTTATTTAAGACATTAAATCGCGTTGCTGCAAAGCCTGTACTTGGTTTTCACGTGATTTCTGTTATATTTGTCACTGGTTTTTTTTTGCATACTGATTATTACTTCTACCATTCATAATGTCTAATGGCGGGAATAAATTTGCAATGTGTTCATCTTAACATTGCATACCGAAGGAGTTTCAAATGATTGGCAAGTGACTCTCTTCGTTTAACAAAGCAACAGGTTTACTTCTACGGCTAATGATGCAGCATGGAAACAAACGACAGTATCATTATGAGAACACAATGCGCACACGTCCTTAACACACACCACTATAACCTAATTTATTATACATCAATATAACAGTTGTTCTTATAAAAATGTTGTTTAATTACGAATCACAATGTCGATTATTAAACCATTAAGGTGCTAAGAAAAATGTTATGTGATGAGAAATAAAATAATGCAACTATGTCGAAAGTGAACATTCATAAAATTAAAAGCGATGCGAAGTGCGACGCGTAACTAGCAAAATAAAAAAATGTGCCCAAATGTACAACATCAATATCTACAATCAATTATTCAGACAAGTTTGTAAAATGCATGGCACAAATATTTACTTATTGGTGTTATGTAACAACCCCACTAAGCAACGAATCTGCAGCTAAAATATGCCATTACATAGGAGTTTCAAATGGGGATACACATGATGTGATAAGCTCAGAATTGGCTAGTTAACAGTGAAACCTAGTTTTGCTTAGTAAATCTACAGGTCAAATCATTGATTGTAGGAAATGATATTGTTATGGCCTTTTGGAATATTAGTGACACGGCCTGATGTCAACTACGGGCACTGTGGGCTAGGAGGTCTGGCTAGGTGTCTGGAACTTGGGCTGGATGATGGACGTCTTGCGTAGCGGGACAGTCTCGGGCGTGGGGATGGCGTCACCCGTCGGTAGCTTGGCGGGCGCTGCCGGCGCCTTGAACTGCGCTGATAGGTTGCTCGGCCGCTGCTTCGCCATTTGATAGTCGCCGGAATCGAAGAACTTTTGCTGAAATTAAAATTAATCAAATATATTTTTGTTGTGAAAGTATGTTAAACCATGAGTTCCCATTCATCATCACCATTATCCCCCTGCCCTTATCCCAATTTATTTGGGGTCGGCGCAGCATACCTATATCTGGCATGCTGCTAAAGTTTTGGTTATGTTTTATGAGTTCCCATTATCAATCCAAAATTAACTTTAAGTGTCATAGTTGGAAGAGTTGAACAACCCAATCCCCCCCCCCCCCATTCTAGCCAAGAAGTAAGAGTTGAACAACCCTATCCCCCCCAATTCTAGCCAAGAAGTAAATTATTCTTAATATCCTGTTTCATACATGAATAACAGGTATAACGTTCCTGGCATTGGTCTTGATAGGTGTTATGGTTAGTGAGAGGCCTAAAAAGTATGACAACCACTTACCACAAGATATCATATTACCTAGTAACTGGGTTATGGAAGTCAAATAGGCACATTTAAAGCCAAATCCTAAATTATTAGGAAAAGGTTAGGCAGATAATATGTAATAGCTTGTCATGTCTATAAGACACTATTAAACATTGTATTATCAAGAACATAATCTCTTTTAATAACAGAGTCCAATGCAAATGTAACAACTAATGTCCTCCTGATCTGGTATTGCCTTGTGATGGGTTGTTGAGCTCCCTTAGTTATGGTTGAGCTACACAATGACTGATGCATACATGCCGTCAGATATTATAGGTCACAAAAAGCTGCTATGGCTCTTTCCTCAAAAGGCCATTCCAGACGTTACCTGCAGTCACATTAGGTAACTATTGTATATGTACTTATGAAATAAAATTAAGTGTCATTTATAAGGTACTCACCCCTTTCGCTAGTCTTTTCTGCAGAAAAGCAGAGTGTCCTCCAGGCCCTCTTCCCATCATTGCATTAGGAAATTTAGCCTTCAATTTTGCTTCCTCTAATTTTTCCAACTCTTTTGGCTGTAACAATGTGTATCACATAAATATCATTGTTACATTATTTACATGCTATACTTGGGTATATTGTTTGGGTCATGCTGATTAACAAACGTCATACCAATAAGTATCAGAAATATGTTTAAATCTAATAACATAGCATCATGCCTGTACTTTCCGAAGAAGGTGTACACAGTCATACACCCACATTACACTAATGCTGTTATTAAGTCTCATGTAATAGGTGGTGAGCCTATTGCTATCTACCAGGCACAATTCCAAACTTCAGGCAGCTACTGAGACTTACCTTACTGAGAAACCCAATAAACTAATGAATATTTTTTATAATTTACAAATATATTTTTAATGCCAAAATCTAATCTGCATCAAGATACCTACAATTTGATAAAATAAAAGTGTCAAAGTCAAAGTCAATCAAAAATTTTATCATCAGTGATTAAATGCCATAAAATAATACTTACATCCTTTGGAGGCTCAGGCTGATCAGGTGAATCACTCATTTTGAGAACTGCAAAAAAGTTGGTACACCTATTAGCATTTTATCTAGTATATACCTGGCGCATTAGCGCGTTATCACTATAAATAATCTACTAGATATTTGTTGTAACAAATTTTTGTTTTGTTTACCCTCCAATTAAAAACAACTAATTATCGGTACACTAAATTCGGACCGGACCTACTTATTTCTTTTTAATATTAAAAAAAAAAACAATATGTCGTGTTAATTATCTTCAGTCGACTTATATATGTAAAACACATGGATGAAGGACACCATCGAGGAATAGGTAATCAGCAATATCATTATGTTGTGTGTGGTGATTCAAGAACGTTCGGTCAAAGGAAAGTTTACCTTGATAATGATCTTCGTTACCTCTACGTATTTAGCGATCACAAACACAATTAAAATCGTAGCAATTATAAGGGATATAAATTCCAGCAATCGATTTCAACAAAATTATCAACAAGACAACAAACCACAAATTCTCGTGATTTTCGTAACGTAAAACTAAAACATGGCGTTTTAAAAAAAATACAAGTGTTACCACATCTATGTCTAAATATCTACCACAGAGTACATTTGATATCTACGAATCTAATATTTTATTTACCATAATTTTAGTATCATTAGAATGTTTTTATAGTAATTTTACAAGTTTACGGGTAACTGATGAACCGACACGACTAAATTCACAGTTAAAACCTGTTAAAACAGATGCAATTATTTGAACAAATCATCATCCCCTGCCCTGATCCCAATTTATTTGCGGTCGGCGCAACATACCTATATCTGGCATGCTGCTAAAGTTTTGGCTGTGTTTTATGACCCGCCCCCTGCCTGACGTCAACCCTCTTTGGGAATGCTGTTGTTGGTGGTAACCGCCACCGATACAGTCTCCTTCTAATTATTTGAACAAATACAGATTTATATCTTTCAAACGTATTAACGCATACGGAGCATACTCTAAAGTATTTATTTTTGTGGAATGAAAAATACGGTCGTGAGCAGAATTCGAACAACTTTATTTCTCTTAGTAGTCTGTGATTGTAACTTGTATTCTACTGCAAAATTAGTCGTGTTCAAAGATCGAATCTTGCTTAGGACGTATTTCTATTTTACTTTCAACAAACAATTATAATTTTTTGAGTGCGCTCCGCATGCGTATTAGCATTCGAAACATTTTTTGTATTTGTTAGCATCGTCTTATCTCAGAAGAATTTAAATGTTCAAAAGAATACACCTTCCAGCCGCCATAATAAAATCCATAGAATTAGAATATTTTTGCTACCCCATAGAAGGACATAGAGCTCAAAAAAGTGCAACCAATTTTGAATTATCAATGTGTGCGTGCAATAGTAATGTACAACGTGGAAGTATTGACACGATATCAATTATCGATAAACAATATTTCAGATGTAAAGAATTGGTATACAAAATGAAAATATTTTCAATCAAATTATGTTAATAAAACTAAAATCACAAGGGTAGGTATTATTTAATGCACTAGATTAATTAATTACATTATTATAATAAAAACATTCATGCGCTCACATTATAATTAAATTTCATTAGTAAGAGGTACTTTGTAAAAAAAACAGCTTTTAAGGACCCTGAGAAGTGTATAGAGTATGACTGATTGAGATGATGATTGACTGAATGATTTTTACCTACCTATCCTAATACCACTGCAGCGTTGGTCTGGACTCAGCGCAGCACACGCTTGAGGTGTGCCCTGCCTAAACCGCTGAGCGGCGGGTACTAAGAGCCAGTATCGGGCGAGACCTGTCTCTGCCGGCAGTAGTGAGGGCTGGCAGATTCAGTGAAGTGGAGAGAAATGGCTTCCTGTTGTGAGACTGTTGTCGTTCAGAAAGAGGCCGCCGAGCAGGATTGTGAGGGCCGATCCCTCTTGGAGAAGAAAGCGTCTAAGAGGAAACCGCCTCGGCGCCTAACAGCCGAAACCCCTCCTGTATGATTTAAGAAAGGCGGCGCTTTGGGGTCACAGATGCTTAGAGAGGGTACTTTGTTTACCCATCGTGATCCCAGAGAAGATGGTGGCATAGTGGTCACGTGCTATCGTGCACTGCGAGGCTTAGGGGAGACCCCTGTACAGTCTCTCTAGGGATGTGCCTTAATACGTGCTGCATAGCGGGGTGCTGGAGCTGGTCTATTACGTGCCTCCCTCCATATGCTGATGGTGACCACCGAAGTAGTTTTAGTGAAAAATATGGCGATAAAAATATATGTTGTTGTTGACAATTTACCTGTGAAATGA
Organism: Xylocampa areola; assembly: GCA_935421205.1. Taxonomy (NCBI): domain Eukaryota; kingdom Metazoa; phylum Arthropoda; class Insecta; order Lepidoptera; family Noctuidae; genus Xylocampa; species Xylocampa areola. Next base: position 21,181,815 of record OW285200.1, on the reverse strand, counting down.
ACGTTTTTCTAGATTATTTTTTTAGGAAACAACGCAGTTACCAACACAACAACTAGGCATCGCTTAAAAAATTTAAAACTTTTTAAAATATACAGGATTCACTGACAATACAGCAAATATAAGTTGCTTGATTCGTGTAGTAAGTACTTATTTCTTAAAATAAATACTTAATTATAATATTCTGGTTAATTTAGTTCACATTATATCAGATTATATTACATTCTTCGACTTGGCAGTTTGTTAAAATGTTATGAAATTAAAGTATATTAATATCCGGTGTTTTTTTTTATTGAAAAGAGCTGGAAATCGATGTAAATGTACAAACTAGTTACAGGGCTTGATGAGCTTACAACCTAAAATCGGATACTAACTCGTCTCGTTTACTATACTTATTTCACTAGAAAGTACGACTAGTTAAATGGAACAAGTGCTTACACCAAAAGCGAGACGATCGGTGCACTTACCTACTTTGCACATTTTTAAACCCTTCCGTTCAGCCACGTACAGAATTACACGTTATAACACTAAAAATCTATTGTGTCTTCTAATTAGCGAGCCAACGGCTTTAAAAGCAAACAAAAGTAGGCACCTACTTAAGTATATACCTATATAGTGTAAGGTAAAAGTTGATTAGGTATATCAACTTTTAGTAGCTTATCATTGGGATATATCTATACTGATATTATAAAGCTTAAGAGCTTTTGTTTGTTGATATTAACTCGCTAATACCTGGAACTACCAGTTGGATTAAAAAATAAACTTTTTTATATGATAGAGGTTCATGAGGAATCATATAGGCTATTTAATCTCTCAACTAGCCTTAAATATTGATTTTTGTTAAGTAAGTCGGTAGAAAAAGCGCTCCTTAACTGCTCTATCGACGTGCGCTGGCGTAATAATTGGCGATGCTATATACCTATCTCTTATATATAAGCCACAACATGGTATTTGTGCTAAAAAGTAAATGAAAATTTTAAAATGATTTATGAGCATTGTTATTAGGCATTGGATATAAATCCTTATGAACGGAAGTTATTTCATTATCAAGACAATTTTATGAGTGTGTTGAAATATGTTCATTTTAAATTATCTCCTTATGTAAAATGCAATTTCAACACTCGCGCGAACGGCATTACCCTGGCCGCCCCATGGGAACTAAGCATAGGCGAGGCGAGACCAATTGTGAATTATTTTCTATTTGTTGGTTAGTACTAAGTAGGTAGTTACACTTACAACATAATTATACGTGGGTGAAACCGTGGGGCACAGCTAGGGTACATATAAAAGGTTTTATCCTCTTAGGTAACTTTTGTGGAAGTTGTCAGTTGTCACTGTCAAGTGTCAAATTCAGAATTTGCGGCCGGGGGCACCTCTAGCGCGAATTTGTTTTGTTGTTTGTTGTTACGAAAACTTTTGGCGCAATTTGTTACAAAATACAAAGTACAGTTTTCAATAATGGAATCCGACATCTGTGAAGAGGATATAGACGGTTCTATCGTTAGCATACATGTCCGCAACTTCTTCTGTCATGATAATTTGGAAGTAAACTTAAACAAAAATGTTAATTTTATAGTCGGTCGTAACGGGAGTGGTAAAAGTGCAATTTTAACCGCTTTGGTCGTGGGTTTAGGTGGTCGGGCTTCCGCTACAAACCGTGGAAGTAATCTACACTGTAAGTTAATAGTACTTAATTATATTATAAGTTTGCTTCTGTTTATCATCCTCATTGTCCAGTCGTCATCTCAACCAATTTCTAGAGTGCTTATGATTTAATAACTTCTCAAGCATTCATGATTTATTATTGTCACAATCAAATTAGCCTTAACTCAATGGAATCAATATAATTGTAGTTATGTTACTTTATTATCTTTAATACATATATATATTTGAATAACGTAACATACATAACGTCCGCAAGAGGGTAGGTAGAGGTACACACTATTGTTAAACACTCACATATCACCAATGATACTTTATGTTTCATGTAACAGGTGGTGGCCTATAGAATTATTCAACTAAATTCAAATCCAGGATGTCTTGCTTGGCAGTTACCCTCGTGACTACTAGACAAATGGGCCAGATGTTTATAAATATTTTTCAATATTAATAAATATATATTTTGTCTACAGCATTCATAAGAAAAGGTGCCAACTCTGCCACTATTGAGATTAAAATTAAGAATAGCAGTCCAAAGGCATACAGACACCATATTTATGGTGACTTCATAACCATTGTGAGGAATATTAATGCATCAGGAGGATCCAGTTACAAAGTTAAATCTGCTTCTGGTATGTACATTTAAATTATAAGATTTCAACCCTGACTCTGTCTGTGGGAACTTCAGAATTTGATCCAGCTGGGATGAAAAGTATCCCACGTGTTAATCCTGGTTATAAACTATCTGTGTGCCAAATTTCATCCAAATTCTCTTAGTATTTATTGCATAAAAGAGTAACAAACATCCATCCATCCTGACAAACGTTTGCATTTATAATATTAGTAAGATGATTAAGTCTTAGTAACTCTATGTGACACTGGGTAAATAGTCAGACATTAGGAGCCAAACAAAAAGTCTTACTAAAAACATTAAAATGTTTTGGTAACATAATTGCTATCTATTCAGTCCCTATATACAGGTGACCAAACCAACATGACTAACTTTTCAGTTAGTACAATTCAGATGTATTAAATTGTTGAACAAGAATTCAGGGTAGTGAGCAGAGGTTGAGATGGTTTCGTGGGCAGAGTACCTGGAGTATTTTTCCGAGAGGCACAGGATCTACTGCGAGTCACAACTGTATTTTTCTTTCCACAAAAATTTTGAGTTTGCCTTGCATACATTAATGCGTTTGAAAGATTTATCTGTATCAGGAAACACTTTTACATGAGAATTGGATTAGATATAGATTATTTTATTTAGATAATAATACTGACATAAAAATATTGTACACCTCATGGGTATATTTAAGGTAGACATAAAGTTGGTAAGAATTTACTTTTCACTTGTGACAAATAAAACTGAATTCAAATTACCTTACCTTCATTAGTACCCACCTGGCAATTTTGAGCAAATGCCATGCTGATCTGATATTGCCATGAACAGGTTGTTGAACTCCCTGTGTTTGAGTTACACAATGATAATGCATGAATGCTGTCAGTCAGAACAGGTCAACTCACATAGCCCCTTTTTGTACAAGAATATTTGATCATTACCATAAGCATGATGATGACTTCAAAAGAGACCTTGACCTCTAAGTTTATTTTGGAATTTCTTCCTAGAAAGGAAAAGTAGTTAGATAGGAAAAGGCGGCTCTTTCTAGATCATGGTGACTAAATTTCAGAGCTTTCATTGGTTGGTTGGTTGTTGGTTTGTTTTATGCATGAAGATTGAGGCAAGTGCTTAAGTAACAGACTAGATTTGTCATATAAAAATCAGCCAACCATCAGAAAATAATAATAATTTAGTCTGTGGAGATTCCTATATGTAGACAGTTTTGGGCTGATTCTGGCCCAGTTGTCACTGCTTCGTCTTGATATAGGCGACCACTCCATGCACAAAAATATAAGAGTTAAAGCTAACCAAAATTATATAATAATCAAATGACAGTGAATACAATATAGATAAATTGAAGTTTATTTTATCAAATAACAATTATCATAATTTCTTGGAATTTATATCTAAAAAAATCCAAACTGATATTCACAAATAAAATTTTAAATGGAATCTGAAGGAAGTAACATAATGTTTTTTCTTTTTTATAATATTTTGCTTTAATAAATGTCTTATAAATCTTTTAAATGCCTTGAACTTACTTTTAGTGATTGACTTGACTGGTAAAAAATGCCTTTGGCATTAAGTCAACCTCTGTATTTGTTGCTCTCTTAATTTGTTGTGCACAAAGTATTAATGAATAAATAAATAACTTTAGTAGTTCTAATTATAGTTATACAATGCAGAGATAAGGGCTGGTATATGGCCTTGTGCATATGAGTCAAGTTTAGCTGCTCTACTTATATCAATTCTTATATCTAGCTTCTATACTACAATATATAATAGGTAACATTTCCTGTGCACACATAAGAAACAAGTGTACATAAATTCATAACCTGATTTATAGAGATTATTATATTATATTAGACTAACAGTGCCTGCGACTCCGTCCGCGTGGATGTCGTAAATTAACACCACGTCGTGTATTAACACAAATTCATAATTAATAAATGTTCGACGTGATTCTTTAAATTGGCATAACTTTGTTACTTATGAACCAATTGACATGAAACAAACACTAAATGTTAAGTGAAGCTTAAGAGAATATATTAGTAAAAACCACATCTAAATCAGATTAGCCGTTGCTGAGATTAGCGTCCACAAACGCACAGACAAACAGACAAAAATTCTAACAATCATTGTTTTGGGTGCTATTTGTTTTCATAAAGGTCCCAATAATATTTTTTCTCTTATATCTTCCATGCTCAGACAGCAATCCGTTACATTTTTATTATATGTATTGATGATGATTGATGATGCAATTAAGTTTTTTTTCCCAGGTGATATTGTGTCGACGGCATACAAAGAAGTGAACTCAATAATCCTTGCACACGACATACAAGTTGACAACCCTATTTCTGTATTAAATCAGGATGACGCTAGAAGTTTTCATGCTTCTGATTCTAAGAAGAAATACGCTTTGTTTAGAAAGGCGACCAATTTGGATCAGGCAGAAAGTAATTATGACAGGGCGCGTGAAAACTGCAGCAAAGCTAATGCAGTATGGACTAAAAAGAAAGAAGTAAGCTTAAATTTATTTTGTTAAACTAGTCGTCAACCATGTGTCATCAAGTACTTATATTTGTCATTCATCATGGTATTTCCTGTTTTGATTCTTGCCTCTAAACCGAATTTTATTTGTGAACAATTTTCCTAAGATTAGAATTTTATAAAAATTAAAAAACGCCTTTGCAATTGAATTGATCACTTACGTACTTGGGCATTATTTAGATTTGATGGATGAGCCGGTAATCCATAGAAAATATAATATCTAAACAACTAATGTAATGAATACTGATAAATTTTTGAAACGAATTAACGCATGCTTAGCGAATTCTAATGTTATAATTTTCTGTGGAACTCCAGGCGATCTCACCGCTAACCCATCTCGACCTTTTAGCGATCAGAGTGCCTGGAGTATTTATCCGGTAGGCGCAGGTCGGAATCCTGCTCGCGACCGTATTCTTTTTCCATAAAATGTATACCTTTAATGTAATGAAGATGTCACCTCTTCTAAGGCCGACTTAGACGACAAGAGTTTCTCGCATTTTACATTAGTTAAACTGGCAACCAATTAAATAAAATAAAATAAATAAATCTGATAAGAGCAATACAAATTTATTACGTTGACTGAAATTGACCGTAGTTTACGTGTAAAGATTTTCGACAGACACAGTTCTCGAATTTTAAATTGGCCATAACTTAACCTGTATTCGCAACAGTCCAACAAATATTGTTTATTGCAGTCGTGTGCAGACCTAGAAAAAGAATACAAAAAGTGGATGACAAACCACGAACAGTTGCGATCACGCGACGAAATCAAACAAAGGAAACAATCCCTCCAGAACGAATACTACTGGAGTGAGGTAGCGGAATTAGAACGAGAAGCAAACAAGATTCAAGAACAGTACGACAAACAGAAGGCCAAGATGGATAAGCTGAGACATAAACTCAGTAAGATGCAACACAATACTGGTAGCAACACCAGTGCTATTGAGTAAGTTACTTTACACCAGTTATATGACTTCTTACACATTTGACAATGTTTTTGAAATTACAATCTACTTGACATTAGCAAATCTGTGCTAACACAAGCCACCCCATAATTCTTATTGGTCCGTGATTCATTTTGGTCCCCCTAGGTCCACCGGAACCAATGGTAGGTAGGTACTATGTTGATACGAGATCGGCACCTAAGCTGTTGCCTCGCTCATTAGGAGACACAATAGATTTTTATTGTTACTACGTATAATTGTGTACGTGGCTGAGCCGAAAGGTCACGGATCGGCACCTCACGTCACGAGTCTCTCAGTTTTACTCTTCTCCTTTTTTTATACTCTTCTTTTTCAATTTAAGACCTCTAGCTCTTGTCGGTGGAGTAAGTAGTTTATATCGGTAGTTGCTCCACCATACTAACATATAGATACGATACCTATGCGTTATACACGAAAGATTTGTTTTTTCTTTCGTGTGATTAGAATATACCCTATTGTTAGATTGTTCAAGTCGCCCATAGGTATATAATATGACTTAACGCTTGCTGTATTTGTAAACAGAGATGCTCACACGAAAATGCTGATAGCAGTCCATAGACTCATCAACTATTTTAATTAATATACTATACGTATTACGTGCCCTCCGAAGCACGGGGGTGTTACACCACAAACTTCGTGACTCTGGGCTGCTACTCAGAATGTCCTAACAGAAAAACTCAGTAACACTTTGCCCGACCACCTGGGAATCGAACCCAGGACCTCACGCTCAGCAGCCGCGCTTGCGACCGCTAAACCAACGAGGAATCAATAATGTTTTATTGAACACAGTTTTCCTTTGGCTCTTAAAAATTGAAATGCGATGTTGCTTTTATATTTATATCCGAAATAACACCCGGCAGGTCTTGTAACAACCTGGGACAAACGGTAAAATAAAATAAAAAATTCAAGTATGAACACTTTGGCGTAAAAAGAAATATCATATCACATTTATGGAAATTTTTAGCGAACTGAGAAACCTACTCGATGAGAAATCTGTAGAGAAAACAGCATTAGAACAAGAGCTTCGTTCGGTGGAGTCAGAAGTGAACGCTCTGCAGGCCACCTGGCGGAGTTCGCAGCACAACGCGAGCAAGTATTCCGAACAACTCAATCGGGAGAAGAGGAAGATTGCTGATCTGGAGAGAGAGATAAATAATATTGGGTGAGATATAATGTATCATTTTGGCCAAGTGTGATGAAATAATCTTTAAAACTTTTAATATAAAATGTGCTTATTCATATTTCATACAGTGTATGAACTGTTTGACAAGAAGTTATACAGCGATGACAAAGAGAAAGAGTAGTGTATGAAATCGGGAAAAGCTGCAGGGTATGGCAGAATATCAGTCGAAATGCTGAAGGCTCGACAGGGCGTGGTAGCAAGTCTGTTGTACCGTCTTCTCAACTTGTGTTGGAGTAGCGGTACGGTACCACAACATTGGTGCGAGGCCCGATATGCCGGATAGCCGGAATGTGTCTAAAAAGACGCGGCTGCCCGTTTGGCGTGTTAGTGCCAACTCTTATGTATGGTAGTGAAAGTTGGGTGTGGCAGAAAAAATATGAAAGTAGAATTAATATAGTAGAGATGAGAACTTTTAGGAGTAGAAGTGTGTGTGGCGTAACTTTGAAAGATAATGTGAAGAACAGTGTGATAAGTGAACGTGGGGTGAAAGAGGATGTAGTGACAAAGATTGAGAAGGGCATACTAATATGGTTTGGGCATGTAGAAAGGATGGATGAAAGGCGATTGACTTAACTTGTACACGAGGCGAGAGTGGACGGAAGAGTAGGGGCAGGCCGACCTCAACAAACGTACCGCAAAAAATTGCGGATGTTTTCAAGAAAGGATAGGTTAGGAGCCACCTAAATCAGAGAGCATGTATGAAGACGTTATTGAACATAGATGACGCGAAAGAGGTGTGTCAGAATTGTAGCAAATGGAAATCGATAGTCTCTGCCTACCCCAACGGGAAACAGGCGTGACTGTATGTATGTATGTAATAATGTTTAAGGTACGATAATTGACTCGTATATTGGCAGTTCTGGTGGGGCCGAGTCCCGGCGCGCTCAGCTAGAGGAGGCGGCGGCGCGCGCGGCGGCGGCGGGCGCGGCGGCGCGCGCGCGCTACAGCACGGCGCAGCACGAGGCGGCGCAGGCGCGCGACGCCGTGGTGCACGCGCAGGCGCAGGCCGACCAGCACGCCGCGCGCGCACAGCGACAAAGGGACACAATCCGTATGTACCCCTACCATCGTGTAACAAAACCTTTATATATCCTAGTAGTCTTTTTATTTTCTTTTCAACACACTTGCTCATAAAGTAGCTCTTATTGCACTGCTTTTAGGTTCATAATGTGATTCGCGTGTGATTTTCTTTAGATTACTGCAGCGGTAATCCATAAAAAAAACCGCGCGACATTCACTTTTATGTTTTAAAACTCCTCGATGAGACAGCTAAACTAGCACAGTCAGGAATGATAAACATTTCTGACTGTGCTAGTAAAAAAATGACAAATAAACACTTTGATTCTTATAATTAAACACGAAAAGAAATCCGCGCGCAATTTTAGCAGAATAAGTTAAATAGCTTTTTTCCCTCGAGTGTGTTGAAAAACATACATATTTCTTGAATATTGGTTTAATACTCTCGGATCTGGCTGTGTGTAGACATTAAAAGCTGAAATTTTAAAATATAGTTAAAGTAAAGAGTTTTTATGTCTATATAATCTATTTGCTGCATACCAGTTGTGTGATTAAATGTAAACAGTGTTAGATAAAATATGACGTTTCAATTATTAATAAATAAAATTGTTTCTGTGGCCGAATTAGCATTAATTTGGGTTATCAATAAAAATAAAAATTAGGCTATGGGCCAACTTCGTTAGTGAGCCTTCTTCCACATGCGCGCAAATAGACCATAGACTCGGCGGTCGAAAAAAGAAATTCGCACGCTATTTCAATTACAAAATTAAGAATGTCTTTGCAAAACTTAAATTTATGTTATTTTATTCTTACTTTTCCTCGCAGTTGTGTTGAGAAACGTCGTATGAAACATGTGCCCTAATGGCCAATACAAGTCTCGGTCATTGCTACCTCACCTAGAGGCTCGGGTAGCAATTCAGGCTCGACTGTAATGACCAACTTAGAGCACTTGTATCATAATTGTACTATCATAATCGTTTTCACTTTCTAGGAATTTCTTTTTTGTATCTTGGGTAGGCGTGCAAATTAGCATGTTGACTGTTAATTGAAAGCACACCCACCCAGTTTTCGAGTCAATAATGCAACCACGAACAATACTAAATGTTCAAAACGTTAGAAAAATCTAAATTCTATAACACACAACAACATCCTAAGATGGAGGGATGTGATACATACTACATAAAGAATTGGCCCACACTTGCACTAGACAGAGAAAAGTGTAAGAAGGAAGGCCTCATTGGCCTTTGCCCAGCAGGTCGACAAAACAGGCTAAAATAATAATATCAAAATAAAAGCTATTGCCATTTTAAAATTAATAATCTTCATGATACAGGACAGCTGAAGCAACAGTTGCGTGAGCTGGAGTCGCGCGGGAACGACTCGCTAGCGGTGTACGGCAACAACATGGTGGAGTTGTGCGAGAGAATCAACGCCGCGGTTAAAAAGGGACAATTCTCTAAGCCACCCAGGGGACCCATTGGTATGCGCCACATAATACATTCATATGTTATAGCTTTAATCCCAGTGGACTGCTGTGGATTGATGATGATAGCTTTACCCGCAGTTCTACGATCGTAGTTCGCTCTCAACAGAGTAAGATATTTTGTAGGAAGAAAATTAGCCTACGTTACTCTGTGTAAAACCCAAAAATCACAACCTTTAATTCACATAAGTATTTTTCAAGATAAATCTTTGAAAAGCATTAACGCATGCTTAGCGAACTCTAAAGTTATTATATTAAAATGGAAAAACGACATTGTATTAACTGCAAAGTTAGTCGTGTTTACGACATTGTATTAACTGCCAAGTTAATCGTGTCGGTTCGGTCACTTGTATAAGGACTGAATTGATAGCAATGACGTCACCATAAGACGTGTTAAAATATGGAAGAAGAATTCGCGGTGGTGAGCAGAGGTCGAGATGGCTTAGTGGTCAGAGCGCCTGGAGTATTAATCCGGGAGGCGCAGGTTCGAATCCTGTTCGCGACCGTATTCTTTTTCCATTTTAATATAATAAGTATTTTTGTTTATACATGCCGATTATTTTGAATGCTAAGTACTATTCTTTTGATACTGACTGTGTGGCACTCACAGGTGCTTACTTGAAAGTGAAGGAGAAAAAATGGGGTGGTGCATTGGAGCACATTATCGGCGGTAATATCCAGTCCTTCTGCGTCAACACACCAGAAGACTCCAGGAAACTGTTCCAAATCATGGAACAAGTGAGTATATTTGTTTTCCACTTGGTTTACTTGCAGTCCTAGTAATAGGAACTAAGATTATTGTTACTGATATCAATATAAACTTAATTTTAATTGCTATTATTTCACAGGTATTTAATAAATTATTTGTGTGAGTAGGAAGGTATGGTGGTTCTCATCAGTAACTAAATAAAACGGTTTAAAAATACCTTTAAACCGTTTTATTTAGTTACATGCGTATATTTGTGGCTTTGATTCAATCTTGCATGTACAGTCCGCCAAGCCAGGCGTGACGTGCAGCGCGTTCCTGGCGCGTGCGCACGACGTGTCCGTACATGCGCTACTATAGGTGTCGCGTGCTCACAGGTGTACGGTCGCGGCGCCAAGCCGGGCGTGACGTGCAGCGCGTTCCTGGCGCGTGCGCACGACGTGTCCGTACATGCGCTACTATAGGTGTCGCGTGCTCACAGGTGTACGGTCGCGGCGCCAAGCCGGGCGTGACGTGCAGCGCGTTCCTGGCGCGTGCGCACGACGTGTCCGTACATGCGCTACTATAGGTGTCGCGTGCTCACAGGTGTACGGTCGCGGCGCCAAGCCGGGCGTGACGTGCAGCGCGTTCCTGGCGCGTGCGCACGACGTGTCCGTACATGCGCTACTATAGGTGTCGCGTGCTCACAGGTGTACGGTCGCGGCGCCAAGCCGGGCGTGACGTGCAGCGCGTTCCTGGCGCGTGCGCACGACGTGTCCGTACATGCGCTACTATAGGTGTCGCGTGCTCACAGGTGTACGGTCGCGGCGCCAAGCCGGGCGTGACGTGCAGCGCGTTCCTGGCGCGTGCGCACGACGTGTCCGTACATGCGCTACTATAGGTGTCGCGTACTCACAGGTGTACGGTCGCGGCGCCAAGCCGGGCGTGACGTGCAGCGCGTTCCTGGCGCGAGCGCACGACGTGTCCGTACATGCGCTACTATAGGTGTCGCGTGCTCACAGGTGTACGGTCGCGGCGCCAAGCCGGGCGTGACGTGCAGCGCGTTCCTGGCGCGTGCGCACGACGTGTCCGTACATGCGCTACTATAGGTGTCGCGTGCTCACAGGTGTACGGTCGCGGCGCCAAGCCGGGCGTGACGTGCAGCGCGTTCCTGGCGCGTGCGCACGACGTGTCCGTACATGCGCTACTATAGGTGTCGCGTGCTCACAGGTGTACGGTCGCGGCGCCAAGCCGGGCGTGACGTGCAGCGCGTTCCTGGCGCGTGCGCACGACGTGTCCGTACATGCGCTACTATAGGTGTCGCGTGCTCACAGGTGTACGGTCGCGGCGCCAAGCCGGGCGTGACGTGCAGCGCGTTCCTGGCGCGTGCGCACGACGTGTCCGTACATGCGCTACTATAGGTGTCGCGTGCTCACAGGTGTACGGTCGCGGCGCCAAGCCGGGCGTGACGTGCAGCGCGTTCCTGGCGCGTGCGCACGACGTGTCCGTACATGCGCTACTATAGGTGTCGCGTGCTCACAGGTGTACGGTCGCGGCGCCAAGCCGGGCGTGACGTGCAGCGCGTTCCTGGCGCGTGCGCACGACGTGTCCGTACATGCGCTACTATAGGTGTCGCGTGCTCACAGGTGTACGGTCGCGGCGCCAAGCCGGGCGTGACGTGCAGCGCGTTCCTGGCGCGTGCGCACGACGTGTCCGTACATGCGCTACTATAGGTGTCGCGTGCTCACAGGTGTACGGTCGCGGCGCCAAGCCGGGCGTGACGTGCAGCGCGTTCCTGGCGCGTGCGCACGACGTGTCCGTACATGCGCTACTATAGGTGTCGCGTGCTCACAGGTGTACGGTCGCGGCGCCAAGCCGGGCGTGACGTGCAGCGCGTTCCTGGCGCGTGCGCACGACGTGTCCGTACATGCGCTACTATAGGTGTCGCGTGCTCACAGGTGTACGGTCGCGGCGCCAAGCCGGGCGTGACGTGCAGCGCGTTCCTGGCGCGTGCGCACGACGTGTCCCGGCGGCGCGTGCGCGCTAACCACTTCATGTCGGCGCTGGACTCGCTGGACGTGGCCGACCCCGTCGTCGCCAACTTCCTCATCGACAACATCGCCTTAGAGAGCGTTCTGCTTGTTCCTGACCACGGTAAGTGTATGACAAACATATCGGGGTCTTGGAGGTGGTAACAGTTTATTATGATTATAGAGGGGTAGCGCAACCTTCATAACACTTGCTTCTCGTATACATGTCGCAGATGGATTGTAGAATCAGCTGTTTTTCAAAAGTGCTAGCTAATTTACAACATAGTGCTGTTATGTAAAACAGCTGAACGACATTTAGCGATTTTTCATTATTACTGAACTATTAATTTTTTTACTTCTTTTTGAATTCTTTTCAAATTCTTTTCATTATATAAGTTATATAATGAAAATTAGTAAGTGGAAATGATAAGGATTCATTAAAGCCATAATTCATTTTTTTTCCAACAAACTTATTTTTTTCTTAATGTTTGCCATTCAAGGAGGAGTTTGCGTCTTGCTAGTACTCTGTTAATTACAAATAATTTGTTATATCCATTTAATTCTTCGCTTAAGTGAATGTATTCGACTTATATATTACCCCTTTTAAAGGAAATTACCTTATATATTAATTCTAAACTAGGTATACTAATCGACACTCAGTCCGGATTATAAAAGAAAATAATGAAATTGACGCATGAGCGAGCGAAGCGAACTCCGCAGTTCCGTCTAGCACGACATGGACAGGTTAGGGTCGAAGATTACGGGGGCCATTGAGCGAGTGAGCGGGCGAAATACCCCCGTCATCCCCTTTGTTTCGTTTTTTACTGACCTTACAGATACAAAAATACGACCCGTCGACCCAGCCTGGGAAAGACAATTCAGTATACAGTAACTTTTGTTTTACTTGATGATATACCGTATAGGTATATTAAATGGACAATCTATAAACAAACCTGCCCCACTGTAGATATGTCATTCTGCATTACTTCTCAACGTGGGTAGCAGTTTGGTTAAATGTAACGCGATTGCAATCAAGCTGAACGTTGTTCAGCTGTTTTGTAAAACAGCGGATTCTACAATCCATCTGCGACATACACACAAGCACCTCAACGTAGACAATAAGTTTACAAAGCAACCTGAACATCGCTATTGCACTTTAGATGACGCCATCCGTCTGTCGGACAACGAGGAGAATGTTCCCGACAACTGCGCGAAGATCGTGACCCTCGACTCCACGGAGTACCACCCCGCGCCCAACTACCGCAGCTACGGCGGAGCGGCCAGGCAGAGCCGGTTCCTGCACCTCAGCACTGCCGAGCGCAAGAAGTAAGTCGCCAACATTATACAAGTGCCAACCACGCGCGTTATCTAATAACTTACACAGCATCACCCCTCTATTTCCCGTAAGTTTACCCAGAGGTGTACTGTTTACTTAAATTTCAATAATGCCAATATTAAGAAAGAAAAAATCGACCAACACAGTCATGTGGAAACCCTATTATATGTTGCGGCTTGGCAATAAGCGCGGACTCAGTAAATATTGGCAGTATACGGTCAACCGAGTTGCCGAGCACTTGTCAACGCTGGTTTTCAGTCCGCTCCCTTGCTACTTGTTTACATAAAAAAGCATGCGAGTTTCACTTGTAAAAAATAAACAACATATGAAATTAAAAACAAAAGGTGCGTGTCTCCACATCAGATTTCTATAATCGCAAACTATAGTCTAAAAATTTCGTATCAAAATAAATACGGAATTCCAGCTAAAGATCCTGGCATTACGACTAGACCAATGAGCAACAGTTTAAAAAACAAAATGCGTGCTATAAATTATAATATATGAATGATTTCTATAGGCAATTGCTAGTTGAGATTAAAGAAGCAGAAGCGACACTCAAAGGATTAGAAGCTAATGCTGAAGAGTTCAATCAAGAAGCAAAGCAAGCTCGCAACAACGAACGTTCCGCATCTAAAGCGCTTCAAGCGTTGTTGGATGAACTTCATAGAAAAGATGAAGACGCACGTGTCGCCGCTGCAGCGCTCGATCAGCAGCAGGCACCGCAACATGCAGTTTTGGTAAATAAAAATCTGTAAAATATAGTCCCCTGACGTCTCTCTGTCTGTAAACTATTGTCTCTATAACTAACGGATTTTATTCAGACCTGTATTTCGGATTGCCCTTATAGAATATCTTCTACAACAGGTGGATGAGCTAAACATATCGAAGAAGAATATGAGCAGGCTACAGCAGCAGGTAGAGGACCTGGCGAGCAAGGAGACAGAGTACCGACAGCAGCTGGACCAGTACGACGACCGCATGAAGGATGCCAAGACACGTCTGGCTGCACTGAATGCCAAGTGCAGGAGCTTGAGGGTATGTCACGTGATGGGGATTTCCCTCAACAATTTGAAAAATTTATGTATTAAAATCTCGAACGTTAATTACATTGCTGCATCAAAATCTCGACCGCTCATTACAGTGTTGTATCAAAATCTGGACTGCCCATTAAATTGATGCATCAAACCGCTAATTACATCGATGCATTAAATTGTCTTTCACTCTGTACATTGATGCACCAAAATCTGGACGGTTAATTACATCTGCACTGCACTATCTCCGCAATCGGGTATAGTGCAGCAAGTGGAGTCGGTTTCAAGCAGCCAGTTTCATTGATGCATCAATATCTGTGCACTTTTCGTATTGTAATTGTGCGTGGCTGAAGTTGTACGCAAGTATGCTGCGCAGTCGTCAGTTTTACGATAAGATAGGCGCATGCACTATCTGGCGAACGCAGTAGCCGTATTGTGTCGCCCTCACTCTTTTACATTCCGTCAATACATCTTTCTCGCTCGCTTAGGGGCCGGGAACAGCGAGTGTCATAAATTTTACGCAGCCGTGTTGATTTTCCTTATAAATTTTAACACATTAACACTTTTCAATATGACTGTACCTGCGTAGATACGATAACTTGACCGCTTATTAAATTGATACATCAAACAATGCACCCACAATACAAGAAAGGAGAAATTCTCAAGGTTTATAACATAAATATGGCAAAGCCGTACCACAAAGAATGTTACCATTATCTTGTCTGTTATTAGGAAGAGATTGACCAGGAGCAAATGAAGCTTGACCAAGGAGTGACCGAGCGCAGGACGTACGAGCAGCGGCTGCGGGAGGACGCCATCAAGATGACGCAGGTGGAGGTCATCCTCGAAGACAAGCGCGCCGTCATCGGACAGAAGGTCCACGCCGCGGAGAAACTGTGCGCTAGGATCGTACACCCCAGGTAACATTCATTTAGTTCACCAGTTCTTGTTGTCGTGTCAATGAGTGCATTATTCCTATATACATTTGGACCAGACACTTAGCCAGTAGCTAGCTAGGCTGCATAATCGAGCATTCCCCCATCCGACACCTGGGACGCTTCCCTACGCTGTGAGCCTTATACATAAATGATCACTTGCTTAAAATGGTGAAGGAAATCATTGTGAGGAAATCAGTATTGATTCTTGTAAAGGGACTTTACTTAAGGGACGATACGCGATTGCAATGACTTCACCAAAAGATATAATGTGGAAGAAGAATTCACAGTAGTGAGCAGAGGTCGAGATGGCTTAGCGGTTTATGTTTAAATTGCCTGCAGTATTTATCCAGGAGGTGCAGGTTCGATCCTGCTCACGACTGTATTCTTCATTAAAAAAAAGTTAAAACTTCAATATTCCTTTACGATGTTTTCCTTACCGTTTCACCGCCGACAGATGTTCTCGATGGTGTGTAAAGCTATCTCAGACCTATGGGTGGTTTAAACTGGATACTAGGTTGTTCATTAACTATACGGCAAGAAGTCACAACTTTATTGTTTTTATTTATTAATGGTGCTCCCAGTTTGCTGTTATAAAGTGCTTACAAACATTAGTAAACATTTTTGTATAATAACTTTCGTGAGACACATTCATATTATAGTTTAACGGTTATTACTCACGCGCATTCTTCGGGATTGCCCGACTAGTTTCGAACTAGTTTCAGTTTGACTCGCGACATCGTCACGGCTCAGCTCATGAATAAGGGGTCCGTTCGAGTTCGAAACTAGTCGGACAATCCCGAAGAATGCGCGTGAGTAATAACCGTTAAACTATAATTAATATTGGTAAACATTTTCTTAAAACATTTCCTCACAATGTAAGGAAATTATTAAAAAAATTGTTAGTTAACAAATTGTAACAAATAAAACATCTGTTATCATTTATTCCTAAAGATCGTCTATGGCAGTATACTTTTCTCTAGCTCTTAGCGTTTGGCGAATTCAGTTAAAGCGCTTATTCTTTTTTTTTTAAATAAGAAAAAAGCTAATCCTATGAGCAAATCTTCTTCCATTTTCGTGTTATGGCCTCGGAACGTAAATCCAAATTGTGGGCCGTAGTCATGTTTCCAAACGTAAAAACATGTTTGTAAACATTTTCCAGCAGTGTAGGAGCACTCAAAACCTGTAACAATTCCTAACAGAATGTATCAACTCCTAACATTTGTTAGATAATGTTTATAAACACTATAACAGCAGTATAACGTGTAGGCAGAGGTCTTGGTATGTTGAGCTAGAGGTGTCGACTGCCTCGTTGGTCTAGTCTAGTGGTCGCAAACGCGGCTGTTAAGCGTGAAGTCCTGGGTTCGATTGGCAGGTGGGCAAAGTGTTATTGTGTTTTTCTGTGAGGAAGTTGTCAGTAGTACCCCGGAGTTAGGAAGTTGGCGGTGTGACACTCCGTGCTTCGGAGAGTACGGTGCAGCCTGTGGTCTTGCGCCTGATCTCTCTCAGGTCGTGTCAGATTGCCGTCCCTAAGGACTATGTGAGTGAAGGAAGAGGAAGTGCACCAGTGTTTGCGCATTCACTTGTGCACTATAACATCTCCTGCTTACTTGGCTAATCTCCGTGGAGATAGACCGCCGTGACCGAAATTCTATCTGGAAAAGTATATACGGCAGAGGTGTACAAAGTTGTACACCCATATTTCACCATTACTGTTATCAAGTCCCATGTACTAGGTGTTGACCTTATTTCCACCTACCGGGCACAATCCCAAACACCGGGCTGCTATTGACAATTTCCTGACAGAAAACCCAATAATAATATCCCGACCCGAGAATCGAACCTAGGACCTCATGTTCAGCAGTCGCACTTGGGACCACTAACACCAATGAGGTAGTGAGTATAACAATTTTATGATATCGTATACAAAGGCTCAGTTAACATTAACTTTTCTCACAAACTTTACCTGTTTTATAATAAAACCACTTTTAACCGGATTAATCGCGTGTATTATTGTCCTCCTGCGACCACGAACGCTGCAAAGTGTTCGAAACGTCAGGAAAAACAAAATACCAATAATACACGCGATTAATCCGGTTAAAAGTTGTTTTATTATAATGTGTAGTGATCGCGCAAACCTAAGATGTTTACCTGTTTTGTTTTGTTGGCACAGAGACAAAGCTATAGTGACGAACGAGTTAAAGAAGGTCCAACTGAAGCTGAGCTCCATCCGCAGCGACGGGCTGGCGGAGGCCGACGTGGCCGAGCGCCTCCTGCGCGTGGAGCGCCAGTACCGCGCCACCCGCCTGGCGCTCGACAAGCTCAAGCAGCTCATAGACGATGTCACTACTATACTATAATAATAATATTCCACAATAATAATAATATTCCACAACTATCACACAACGCCGTCTAGTCTCAAGCTAAGCAGAGCTTGTGTTATGAGTACTAGACAACTGATAAACATACTTATATATTTCTAAATGCATACATATTATAGATAAATTACACCCAGACACAGAACAAATGATCGTGCTCATCACACAAACATTTGTCCTGGGTGGGAATCGAACCCACGACCTCCGGCATAGCAGTCAGGGCTACTAACCACTAGACCAACAGGACAGTCAAATATGCTGTACCCACGGATCTGAAAAAAATACGCACACACACACAGCGTAGTTTTAAATATTTGTATGCGTTTAGCTCGTGTATGGCGAGCGAAATTGGATGACTAGCCATGCTTCTTACATGTCGTACGCAACGCTACGTCCGTATTTTTTTAAGGTTCGTGATTGTACTATACCCTATTCAAAAATTTAGAGCCCTGTGACAGACGGACCGCATAGGTTTATTAAAAATAACGTCGAAGATTGTTTATACTCCGGTACTTTCGTTCCTTAAACAGAGTATTAGTTGACAATTAGACATAAAACATGAATTGCTTTAGAACTACAATGAATTATTTTTATTTATTTATACTTTAGATACAAAATTAGGTACATAAGGTAGCCTTGAAAATATTTAGAATCAAAAGTTATAAATTACTAGCTGTGCCCCGCGGTTCCAACAGCCGCTTTAAAAACTTTTTCGTACGATTTAAAAAAAAACTTACGTTAATACCTTGTCCTGACTACCAAGGTATTCCTAACAATGACGACGAACATAACAAAAAAAAGAACTATCCAATTTGATGCAGTCGTTCGCAAGTTATGGCATGACCAAGGGAAATAGGGATTCATTTTTATATAATATACTAGCTGACCCGGCAAACGTTGTTTTGCCATATAAATAAAAAATTTAGGGGTGGACTACCCCTAACATTTAGGGGGATGAAAAATAGATGTTGGCCGATTCTCATAGATACCGGATAAGCACAAAAAGTTTCATCAAAATCGGTCAAGCCGTTTCGGAGGAGTATGGCAACGAAAACTGTGACACGAGAATTTTATATATTAGATAGATTGTGGAAAAAGAATACGGTCGTGAGCAGGATTCGAACCTGCGCTTCCCGAATAAATACTCAGGACGAATACGATACGAATAATAATACAGGTGACCGAAGCGATACGACTAACTTTGCAGTTAATACAATGTCGTACAGATGATATTACTACTTAATTCAATTACAATTACTAATTAAAAATGTGGAGGAGGGATTCGCGGTAGTAAGTAGAGGTTGAGATGGCTTAGCGGTCAGAGCGCCTGGAGTATTTATCAGAGAGGTGCAGGTTCGAATCCTACTCACAACCGCATTCTTTTTCCACAATAATTTATAACTTTAGAGTTCGCTATGCATGCGTTAATGCTTTTTGAAGATTTATCTGTATATGTTTAGGATCAAATAAGTGTTAAGTTTTAAGCGCGCTGTACTTTATATTTTACTAGATACTGCAAGTACGTCTAATTGTATAAAACCAAGCGTGTCAGATTTTGCATGCCTTATTTAAATTAAAAATACAAATAAAACTTCTCCAATCACTCTACTTTTGATTTTTGTTAGTTATTACAGTTTATTGTGCTATAATAAGGCATTTTTCTATTTTCTGATATCTTACTATTAAAACTGGATACCAGGCTGATCTCAGCCTCGTACAAGTTAGTGCTGTGCGCCTACTTTGAGGCTAATAATGATATACATACGCAATATATAAACGTTGTACACTTGCGGTATCTAGTTTAATCTATATCTGTGGCTGCCTCGGTGGTCCTAAGCCGACTGCTGAGCATGAGGTCTCGAGTTCGAGTCCCGGGTCGGGCAAAGTGTTATTGTGTTTTTCTGTTAGGAAATTCTCAGTAGCAGCCCGGAGTTTGGAATTGTGCCCGGTTGATGGCAATAGACTCACCACCTATTACATGGGACTTAATAACAGCATTGGTGAAATGTGGGTGTACAACTGTCTACACCTCTGCCTACCCGTTCGGGGAATACAGGCGTGATGCTATGTTATGATAGTCTAAAGATTTTCGACAGTGTGTAATATAAATAATTGTCCACAGACGAAGAAAACAACTAGTGAACATTGGGAGGAGTGCAGAAGAGTGCAAAATAGAATATCTAGTTTGGTGCAACAGAGTTTCCAAGCTATGCTTACCCTTAGAGGCTACTCGGTAAGTCACTTGTGTGTCACACGTCACTATCACATCTGAGTCGCGCATAGTTCATTGCAACTGTTCGGTATACAATCGTTAAGGTTA
The DNA here is from genome assembly GCA_935421205.1 of Xylocampa areola. Taxonomy (NCBI): domain Eukaryota; kingdom Metazoa; phylum Arthropoda; class Insecta; order Lepidoptera; family Noctuidae; genus Xylocampa; species Xylocampa areola. The sequence continues at coordinate 21,161,612 of OW285200.1, read as the reverse complement.
TAGAAAGAAAGAAAGAAATGTTTATTTGCTTGACATGAGTTACATACAAGTTGTTATGAATGATCAAAGATCTGTCATTTCGCCTGGATGGCGTGCAAAATTGAAAGTAGTGTCTAATACAATATAGCATTTGAGCTTTAGCATTTACTAGCTGATGCCCGCGGCCACGTGGATGTCGGTTATCGCGACCAAAAGTAATCATGAAATTTTGATCCCGTTCCCGCTTTCTAATTGCCCATTTTAAAAGTATTAAAATGGATATAGTATTTTATCCTTAAGAGATAGACATATGCCATCGCGACTTTCCTGTAGACCTATATAAGATACACAATTCCACCATACATCATTTTGTTATATCTCAAAGGGCAGCGTTTTCGTTGAAAGCTCCCAGACGGCTTAATTTTTTCCGATACTTCCAACAAATATCATTATATTTTAGCCAATGTATACAAAAAACTTGACAAACTAAATACTAAAACCTTCCTCGAGAACCACTTTATCCATTGGTGAAAAGAGCATGAAAATCGGTGCAGTAGTTTTGACTTTATCGCGAACAGACAGACAGACGCGGCGGAGGACTTCGGTTTATAATACGAGTATGTAGTGATTATTATTTAAGTGAATTACAATTGACATATTTATTTTTAGTACACTCCGTTTTATCTTTTCATTTAGAAACTCTTTTAAGGAGTAATAACATTTCTCAGACAACCAATTGTATAATAGGTTTCTATTTTTTTTTATTAAGTAGTGATATAATTTTAGTTGGAATTTTGAATATTGTGATACACATTTGATCGCAAATATTTATGTAGAGATTCGGTTTATATCGTGGACTTACAAGTTTTCCAGAGAAGCGTGTATTAAAGTTACAAATATCACTTTTAGTATTAAAGAAGTAAGGATACTTTTTTGCAAACATAGTTACTTCTTGTATATGTATATAAACAAGGCAGGGGTTAAGCAACGTTTGGCACAGCAGTCTACTACTGGGTGACCGCTAGATGCATTATCATCTGAGTGTCTCCGTGTAAGTCTAGATGGGTGACCGCTAGGTCTAGCGTCTCCGTGCTTCGGAGGGCATGTTTAACAGTCAGTCCTGGCTGTTGTCAAATAATAACAATCGCTAAGCTATTTCAGAGGCTTGCACATCACTGGATATGCTCCTTACCATACCATATTGATAACGTGATAAAATATTTAAAATATATTGGGAAATCATCAACACTGATAAACATTTATGGCAAAGATGTATTGACGGAATGACACAGCACGCTGTTACTGCTCTCCCACCAAATCGCGCATGCGCCGATTTCATCGTAAAATTCAGTACCGCGCAACGTACTTGCTCAGTTAATATAAAACGATAATAACACTTTTTTTGGTAGTCGTGTAATAAAACCTCATTGGTCTATCGCACGCAAGCGCGTCTCCTAAAGGCAGGACAGTGTTATTGATTGGGTGTTTCTATTACAAAATTAACAGTAGAATCCTGGAGTTTGGAATAGAATTGCGACTATGTCAAGGAGTTTGTCGGACTCTTATCGGCTAAAACCACACGGTCGTTTCAGCACATAAGGAACGAGACACCGTTACCTTGAGTGGATTCAACCAATGCTTAATCAAAAGAAAAGCTACCCAAAATTCAGGTTTTGACTCTACCTGAGCTGGATACCGTAGCGATTGCCTCGCCATCTTTGAGCGAGGTCGACCCTCTCTCGATACCGCATCAACGGATTTCTTCTGAAACGTAGCAGATTCATAGAAAGAGGCAACGGCCCTCCAAGCCGTCGTTCTGCCGGCAGAGACAAATCTTCGATCCGACTGATCAAGCCTGGATTCGCCGCGCTCAAACTAATGCAGGGCACTTAGAGATTGTGCTATGCGATACCCTGGTCAGCTTTACAATGGTGTTAATTAGCTGTGGCTTCGCTTCCAGTTATACGCAAGTACTCCTTGGTGTAACCGTGTCCGGGAAATATCTGAGCAAGGCAATAGGTGATACGTACGGTTTTCCTCAGTTATCTCTCGAAAGTCAGTTTTTTTTTCTCGAAAAAGCGTTTTTACTCAACCGATCGCACCACCGATCAAGTGTGTGTCACCGTTCCCATCGCTTGAGTTAATCCCGGCAAGAGACTTACCTATAAGGGAATAGTTTGTACACATAATACAAGGGACTTAATCTCTTTATACCGGTGTCGACAAAATGCGGTTATAAACCTTTGTGTTGTTTAGTTCTTATTATAATCATAATAGACGCGATATGCTGATAAGGTTCCAAAAATATTGCTTGTCTACAAATGGTCTTTTAAATTGATCGTTACTATTATCATAAAATCATCGTTCCTCGCAAACTAAGCGAAAGTACGTACGTACGCGCTTAAAACGCGCACGACTCAAATCATAGGGCATTTGTTTTTATGATCAGTATGATCATTCAACATGACGCGACATTGACTGTCCTTTGGACGTTAATACGTAGGGTTTTAAGTGTAGTCGGGGTTTAAGATCCGTATTACTAAACCAAACTCATTGAGAAGCTTAATAAGCTTTATTTAATATCGCATATTTCAGCATCTCAAGTTATATCGAAAAGTTTGTCATAAGTGTCGATCTGCCTATGAAATGAAATCCTGAAATGTTCGAAATTGACAAGTACTAAATATACTCCATTTTTAAATGCGTAGAGCTTTTCAATGATGTTCCTTTATTAATATTGGCTTCAGGAACTATACCTATGAGATTGTTGTAAATTTCGCGCCTAAAAGTTGTGACCGTTGTGGTGTGACGTGTGACATGTGGGGTACTTTGTAAAGGGTCGCATGGAGATCGAGCACAGCCGCGGCGTGTTGGAGATCCAGTGCTCGGGGCGGTCGGGCGGCGCGCGGCGCCCGGCGGCGTCCACGGCGTCGCTGTCGGGCGGCGAGCGCTCCTACTCCACCGTCGCCTTCATCATGGCGCTCTGGGAGTGCGTCGAGGTGCCATTCTGCTTCATGGACGAGTTTGACGTCTTTATGGTTGGTACTACTATTGGAATATTTAGCATTCGCATTTATTTTTATGCATCTACGAGGACGACAGATTTTATTTAAACCATGTCTATAGAAATTCTTGCCTAGATCTCTGGTCTAGATTATAAGTACTAGGTATTATACCATTTAAAATAAAAATATTTGATATTGACCAGAGCTTTAGTTATCCCAAATATTAATCATGCATTCACTATAAAAAAACGGGTTTCAAACAGCAATCAAACAGACTATATCTTACAGGATAACGTGAACAGAAAGATAGTGATGGAGTTGTTGATCGACCACGCGCTGCAGAACACCAGCCGCCAGTTCGTGTTCCTCACACCACAGGATCTGTCCACCGTCACCGCCGCACCAAATATTAGCATACATAAGTAAGTCACATTATTCGAGTATTTGTGTTGTGCTTCATGAGATAAGAGCTTAGTTATTAAATGCGTGCTAAACTAGATATTTACATCGATCTATTACACTAAATTGCTTTTTTTAATTCCACTAATGTTCTTTATTTTTCGTTCGATTTCTTTTTAATACTACCGTATTTTAAAGTTACAATATTAAATGGAAAAAGAATACGGTCGCGAACAGGATTCGAACCTGCGCCTCCCGGATAAATACTCCAGGCGCTCTGACCACTAAGCCATCTCGACCTCTTGTATATAGAGGTCGAGATGGCTTAGTGGTCAGAGCGACCGTATTCTTTTTCCATTTAATATTGTAACTTTAGAGTTCGCTAAGCATGCGTTAATGCTTTTCAAAGATGTATCTTGAACTACCGTATTTTTCTTACTACCAGATTGCCTCGTTGGTCTAGTGGTTGCAAGTGCGTAACGTAAAGTCCTGGTTTCGAAACCCAGCTCGAACAGTGTTATTGCGTTTTTCAGTTAAGAAATTCTCAGTAGTAGCCCGGAACTAGGAAGTTGGTGGTGTGACAACCTTCGGAGAGCACATCGGTGCTCCGCCTGATCTGTCTCCGGTCGTGTTGTATTGTCGTTCCATAGGACTATGAGAGTGAAGGAAGGGGGAATGCACCTGTTTTTGCACTATATGTCCTGCGTAGGTACTTGGCTAATCTCCGTGGAGATAGGCCGCCCTGACCGAAATACGGTCGGGAGTAATAAGTGACGTATATTTAGGTCAACGATCTATCGAACTCTTTACGAGTGTCACTTTGTTATCTCTGTCTTATTATCGTGTTAATGAAATTTAAAACGAAATAGAAATGTACGGCCTACTATAAGCCTGCACATGACGTTCCGTTTATACCTGTGAAGGAATCGGTCCCCAGTTTCCAAAATTAAAATCTTGGTACTTCGTTTTGGCTTTAAGAATAACGCAGTGTAATTGAACTTTAATTGCATTAATAACAGACACTGGTATAAATCAATAAATAATCCAAGATATGTCTTTGAAAAAGCATTAACGCATGCTTAGCGAACTCTAAAGTTACAATATTAAAATGGAAAAAGAATACGGTCGCGAACAGGATTCGAACCTGCGCCATAAGACGTGCTAAAATATGGAAGAAGAATTCGCGGTGGTGAGCAGAGGTCGAGATGGCTTAGTGGTCAGAGCGCCTGGAGTATCTATCCGGGAGGCGCAGGTTCGAATCCTGTTCGCGACCGTATTCTTTTTCCATTTTAATATTGTAACTTTAGAGTTCGCTAAGCATGCGTTAATGCTTTTTCAAAGACATATCTTGAATTATTAAGGTAATTGCATTCTTTACGACATTGTATTAACTGCAAAGTTAGTCGTGTCAGTTCGGTCACTTGTATAGGTACTGAATTGATTGCAATGACGTCGCCATAAGACGTGTTAAAATATGGAAGAAGAATTCGCGGTGGTGAGCAGAGGTCGAGATGGCTTAGTGGTCAGAGCGCCTGGAGTATCTATCCTGGAGGCGCAGGTTCGAATCCTGTTCGCGACCGTATTCTTTTTCCATTTTAATATTGTAACTTTAGAGTTCGCTTAGCATGCGTTAATGCTTTTTCAAAGACATATCTTGAATTATTAAGGTGATTGCATTCTTTACGACATTGTATTAACTGCAAAGTTAGTCGTGTCGGTTCGGTCACTTGTATAGGTACTGAATTGATTGCAATGACGTCGCCATAAGACGTGTTAAAATATGGAAGAATTCGCGATGGTGAGCAGAGGTCGAGATGGCTTAGTGGTCAGAGCGCCTGGAGTATCTATCCGGGAGGCGCAGGTTCGAATCCTGTTCGCGACCGTATTCTTTTTTCCATTTTAATATTGTAACTCAATAAATAATCATTTGTTTCAGAATGGCGGATCCGCGGCCATAGTACGTAAGCATTTTTATACGTATTCCAGTGGAGATTATTTTTTCATTATGTAATTGTTATTATAATTATAATAAAGAAAAGTTACCCGATCTTATGTTTGGGTACTTTCTCGGTGATACATTGTTCATTTTATATCGATTTGTAATTATTGTTGGGATAACAGTGAATGAAAATAAAAACATTTTCAAATAAATAATCAACACCATTTATTTAATACTATGTCGCCGTGAATTGACTGTACATACAAAAAATGTGATCTATGCAGTTATTGCACAAATTACATCTGATTAACTTTTATTATCCATGACATGAGATCACATGCTATGTATGAAATCCGGGATACAATATTGTAGTTCCATTTACAATTAGGTACTTTTTATATTAACTTCAATAAATTGATATAAAAATAACTTATATCTAAACATTCTAATCCTTTTTTACTAAAGATATAATTTTAAATTATTTTTATATAAAGTAACAAATCTAAGTCTTATTTATAAGGCGAGCGTCGCCTTAGTGGATAAGCGTAATCGTTCAACTTAATTCTACGTTGAATTTCACTAAAACGAACAATACCCGGTTCTATTGGAGTTAGGTACACTGTACAATATTAATATTAAAAAATACAATAAACCCATGTTATGGTGAATACGATTTGTACAACAGATTAATTGAATATCTATAAATATAGCAGTAATCGAGTGAGAGGCAAAAGATTCGGTTACATATCAGCCAGTCTTAGTTTTGAGAATTTACATGTCCAATTATTGCCGATGTTAGTGTATGTTATGGATGTTTTGGAAATATTAGCAATTACCATTTTGTAAAAGCTTAAATTTGTTCTCGTTTGAAGAAATTATATATTGTGCTTAAAATTCTAATCTTACGAACTCCTTACAATTCAACTCAGACATTTTATACAAAAAACATAACATGCTATAGAAGTTTGTCTTGACACACTTGCCATGACTTGGCTACCATCGACGAATAAAAGAACAATGTTAATTTTATCTATCACTCCTAAGTATATTTGGCAGGAAAAGAAATGTTAGCAATGAAAATTAAGCCACATGGTGGAAAAATTGTTGGGTAGGTAGTAAACGTTACTTCTACGTTTGTTTATTTTGTATTATTTAGAAGAGTAAATGCAAACAGTAGTAGCGTTATCTACGTAACTCCAAAGAAAGTGCTATAAAGCTAATAATTTTTAAGCCACAGATATTCACGGCGGTGTATTGCGATGCAAATATAATACACGTCTGTCTCGTTCTCGATATACTTAGAAATGATATATATTTTTACTTAATAGCTACGGATAGGTTGTTTTTGCGTCAAGGAGTATGACGTTTGATCATTTAGTTCACATGATGCAGAAGATGGTAATGTGTTTATGTGTATACTGCATCATTTCTAAGTACGCCGTATGATAAAAATTACCCAAAAGAAAAAGAAATGGGTGTAAGATTTTCTAACAATTTGGCAGTCTTTGGTTAAAATAAGCCGCGGAAAGATATTTTAATATTCATAAGAATTTTATAATAATATTTTTATCAGTTGACTCAAAGCTCTAGTTATCAGTCTCGTGGACGTTGTTCGTCCATTTATCATCAATAAGAAATAAATTAGAATATTCATCAATTTATGTACAAAATGTCGAGAAAATCAAGAACTAAGCATACATCTAATTTTCTAATAAGAAGTGCGGCGGTTTAATAAACATAGATATATAAATAAGAGACATTTGATTTGGGTGTTAAAAATTATAAATTGGGACATAAAAAGAGAAAATGATTGGTAACTCGTGAGCAGTGTGTAATGCACGATTGGCAATTTTACAAAATAAATGTATAAACATATATAATTGTTATGCGAATAAAGTCATTGTGCGGATAACTAATTAGTTAAAGATACATAATATAATATTGATTGAAAAATGATTAATTACAATGCATTCGTATGTTTATTTACATAAAAATATTATATTATGCGTCCACATCGATAATAATTCGATTGGTGTGGTGTACTTAGCAACATTTGATCCATTATATAACTTAGGCACATTGCAATTTCTGCCGATATAGCCTTAGATATTATGATATGAGATAGAGTGTTACAAGAATTGAACACAATCTCTTTATGTATAATAATTTATAGTTAAAAATAATACGGTGGATTATCTTTACTTAAACATGGTGTTAGTAACAAAATAAATTGTATGGAATGTTTAAGCAGTATATACCGGCCTACTGCCAGCATTAGTCAAAAAACCATCGATATATTATTAATTTTCATGTAGGAACAAAATATATTTACAGTTTTGTTGTATGAACAGCAAACACATTTTTTTCTGGCTAGTTAAAAATACTGGAATAGACAAATGATTTCAGATAAGTACCCTATATAAATGAAGGAGTAAGGGATGTTTAAGAGTTCTACTACAAAAATGTAATGGAAATATTGTTATTGTATAAATTATAATGGTCTGTATATTCCAGTACTATTTTATTTAGCTGTTTTTATAAGTTTTATAATTACTTAAATGCCTTATTACAAAAAAGAAAACAGTACCAGTTTGTTTCTGGTATATCTAAATATACATGTGCACCATAAAATTATCTCTTCTATCCCTTGCATGACTATTACATATCGGGATCATAACACTTTCTTAAATTCATACTAATCAGACAAACTTTAACTATATGCAGTAATTTAAATGAATGGATATTCTCAATTGAAGTGTTAGGGACATGCACACTCCAACCGCTTCATTAGTGCCTAGTGGTGTTAATAAGCAGCTTACATGCGCACACGCGTTAGAAACTCGCGGATCATTAGATAAAACTAGGCTCAATTGAGAAATACCATTTTAATCGGCAATTGCAACTATAATAAATACTTTTGACAATATCAGTTGAGTTCTAAATAAATCCATTTGTTTGTCTCAATATCCGTAACCTATATTCTTGGTGGTCTGAATGTGATGACAATTAAGTATAGTAGATAAAGTTCTGTTTTATCTAATTCTTATTGAAGTACTTATGTGCAATATGCTGTATATTCGCATGCCTTGATGTCAAATTAAATAGTTAAATGAATTATCGAATAAATAATTAGTCTTTCATTAGAATCACGAGAAGTACAAGACGTTTTTATTTCGTGACTTACTAGTATGATTGACTGTACAGTTCTATTCTGGTAAAAAAAGATGGTGCTTATTGTAACAACAGCACACACTATCAATCTTTGTAAATATATTATACTTTTTTAAATCTTAACCTAAAGTCAAGTCTGTGTAAGAATCTTCAGAGTGAGAATACATTTTTTGCTTACTTCTGTAATTAATCGATCAATTTACCTAAACGGACGTAACAAATCGTGCTCAATGGCAAACAACAGTACAATAATAAAAACAGGAGCCCCTCGGGCCGACCTCGACTGTCCCATGGTACAAAATCAAGAGTATTACAACGAGCGTCCTTCAACTCACCATCCATATAGGAACATAACAAACAACAATAAACACACCTTAATATAAAGTGGCGGATGGGATCAGTCGGTGGAGAGCCTGCGCGCCTCGGGCGGAGGGGACAGGCGGCGCGCGGACGGCGTGCTGCTGCTGGCGGGGGTCTTGGGGCTCTTGTGGTCCGACTGCGGCGGCGTCGGCGGGAACGTGTGCTCCGGCTGCTGCGACCGGCCCGCCGCCGCCTCCGACGATGTCGACTGTTGCTCTGCCATTATCTGGTACACTTTATCCTGTAGCAGACAAAATGGTGAGCATGCTACGATATAACCACGATAGTTTACTCATATTGTTTGATTGTTTCTGAGAGGATTTCGAACTTCTACTTAGCCAATCCTCATGAAACTTGACTCAGTTTTGGTTTTGTACACCTATCGTTCTAAATCTAATATGGCGGACTATTCAAGGTGGCTGATTAAATTTTTCACCTATGTTATCTATTTTAAATTAAACTTATTTCAGTTTTTGTCTTTATTTAGCATATAAGTAAATCTATTATTCTGCTGTTATTTCAATGAATAGGGCTCTACACAATTTCATGGATACCCGGAATGTGTCTAAAAAGGTGCGGCTGGTCGTTCATGTAGGGGTGTTTGTGCCAATTCTTATCTATGGTAGTGAAATTAGGGTGTGGCAGTAGAAACATGAAAGTAAAATTAATGCAGTAGAGATGAGAACTTTGAGAAGGATGTGTGGAGTAACTTTGAAAGATAAAGTGAGGAACAGTGTGATAAGCGAATATTGTAGAGTGAAAGAGGACGTAGTGAGAAGGGTATGTTAAGATGGTTTGGGCATGTAGGAAGAGTGGATGAAAGGCGGTTGACTAAACTAGTACGTGTGGCGAGAGTGGATGGAAGAGTCAGGGCAGCCCGACCTCGACCAACGTACCGATATCAAATTGTGGACGTTCTCAAAAAAGGGTAGGTCAGGAACCACCTAAATCATAACCATAAGAGGTTAATGAACATAGATGAAGCTTAAGAGGTGTGTCAAAATCGTAGCAAAAATCGATAGTCTCTGCCTACCCCAATGGGAAACAAACTTGATTGTATGGGTGTATTTCAATGACTGATGTGAAAAAAATACCTGTTGGCAATGTTACCAATCCAAATACACAGGAATTGTATCACCAAAAGTATCAACGAAGGACTACCTGGTCAAGTGTACCGATAATGCAGTACGTGTAGCGACTGAAGAACTATATTTATTTATAGCATCTCACAGAAGATCCAAAGCGATTCTATAAACCTAAAATTTTACTTATGATTAAATTAACTAATTAATTGATTATGGCCCGGTTAGTGGAGTGTGATAGTAGGATAACATCAGAGCCTGGCACATGGATAACATTTGTTGTGACATAGCTAGATAGAAGACGACTGTATCGGTGGCGGTTACCACCAACAACAGCAATCCCAATGAGGGTTGACGTCAGGCAGGCGGCGGGTCATACAACATAGCCAAAACTTTAGCAGCATTCCAGAACAAGAAGAGAGTATGTATGGAAGAAGAATACGTGCTGCGCCGACCCCAAATAAATTGGGATAAGGGCAGGGGGATGATGATGATGATGATGATTAATTATTATTTTAAGAAAGTGTTATTACTCAGTCTATGGAAAGAAGAAAGAATTTACTTTTTCGATTTAAATATGCCGTACCATTTCTTCTGAATATGTATTGCTAACTAACAAATGAACAAAATAAATAATTACCTAAATATCAAGTCAATAAATAGCAGGGCAAGTTAGTTGTAATGGAGTTTTCGAATTCAACCTGTTCTTTAAATCAATACGAATTGAAATAACTAATTTGACCTATGAATTCTAATATCTAGTTGGTTGTATCACAGGTATAGAGGTACATAAAAATCAAAAGTTGCCGTAATGTGTAACAAAGTATATTAAACAGTGCAATTGTATTGCAAATGCACAAGATGTATTGTAGGTCCTGCACATACCGCAAGCAATGCAAACACTTCGATGCGCGTTAGCCACGGCGACGTGAGGCGGTCCCGTGCCGTAGAGTGGAGAGTGGAGAGTGGAGGGCATACTCACAAACATGTCGAGGGTGACGTTGTGCGACTGTATGCGGTGGCTCTCGTCCAGGTTGACGTCGGGACAGATGAGGTCGAGGCCGGCGGCGCGCTGCACGAACTCGCCGTCGCCGCCGCGCACCACGCACACGGCGCCGTCCGCGCGCACCACGCTCACGAACGGCGCCAGCCAGCGCCAGCACGGCTCCAGCGCCTCCCAGCTGTAACCTGCCACACGGACTGCCCTTTACGATCTCTGTTCACTACGTCATCCGCGTTTACTAGCTTAGTAGTGAGTTTCGTAAAGTCAACGCTTGATAAAAGATGTAGAATGCCTAATACTAATAAACGGCGCGGTTAGCACAGTGGTCAAGAAACCGGTTGCTGCGTCGCATGTCGCAGGTTCGATTCCTGCACGGAGCAAATATTTGTGTAATCTACAGATAATTGTTCCGTGTCTGGGTGTGTGCATGTGAGATTAAATGTCTGTAAACGCACCCACGATACAGGAAGAAATTTCTAGTGAAGTGCAACGTTTAAAAAAAAAACGTAAGTTTATAAGAAACATAAGTATTATTAAAAACAAAAGTGACAAACTTATGATTCAAACGCGACTCACGAGCCAAAAGAAATCTATTTGCGTAGCCTCTTATTTATCTATTCTCTCTCTTAATATTACAAATGTAGGTATGTATGTATGTATAGTGCTCACCTGATACCCTTATAGCTAGTTCATTATTAAACGCGTGTGCTATGGCTGCGGCCGCGACAGCACTGTACGGGTACAGATTCACATCCACATGCAACACTGCTAAGTCTATTAATTGTCCACAAATCACAAATTCCAACGACGAATACTGCGGGAACACGAATGTGTAGCCCCTGAGAGCGTTCGCGCCTACGTCACTTTCGCCGAGCAGCCTGCGCTTGGCGCTCCTGCCTTCACTGGCCAGCTGCATGTACACGTTTAGCCAACTGTTGATGGTGATCGGCGTGATGCTCCACGATAATATCTTGAGGATAAGGAGCTCCTCTAGAAGTATTTCGTCAGTGGTGCACGCACCGTCAGTGACGTACGCAAACTCTCCGATTTTGGGTGGGTACACTTCTTCGACTTTCGCCGCTATGAATAAACATGTGATACCTGAAATAGAAGGTTTTGATAACTTTCGTGTTAAAAATTACTTTTAACAGAGAGTTCTGAAGTTGATTTCTATATTTGAATCGCAGCATTGTTGGCTATCGAAAGATTCTCGACTATCAGTGGTGGTGAGTGCTTTACCTATAAGCTGCAACCGGCCCTTTTGCACATCTTCCGTGTTGGATAGATACCGGTCGACATAGTCCACTGTGAGATGAAATGTTTCTCTATGCAGTTTATATACTTCACATACCTGTTGAGAGAAATACATCGTTTTACAATTGTATTCTGTGGAACTGTGGAAGGGTGGGATAGAAGATAATCAGTGAAGCCTTATAAATTGAGGGTGCGCTTGAATAAAAATAATTGGCCGTTACGTGACAGTTGGACCCCCCACTCATGGCATGGCATGTTCGTAGGGCGCAAAGAAAGAATTTATGTAAATACAGATAAATCATTCAAACGCATTAACGCAGGCGTAGCGAACTCTAAAGTTATAAATTTTTGTTGAAAGAAAAATATGAGAGCCGGATTCGAACCTGCGCCTCTCTAAGCTCCAGCTCTAACCACTAATCTCGACCTCTGCTCTTTACCCCGAATTCTTTCACATTTTAATACGTCTTTTGGTGACGTCATTGCTATCTATTCTTCTTTAAAGGGGATTGAACCGACATGATTAATTTTGCGGTTAATACAATGTCGTACAAGTGCTTATGTCACAAAATTATATAAATACTAGCTGACCCGGCAAACGTTGTTTTGCCATATAAATAAAAAAAAATGGGGTGGACTACCCCTAACATTTAGGGGGATGAAAAATAGATGTTGGCCGATTCTCATAGATACCGGATAAGCACAAAAAATTTCATCAAAATCGGTCAAGCCGTTTCGGAGGAGTATGGCAACGAAAACTGTGACACGAGAATTTTATATATATTAGATTTGTAACTATCGTATAAATGTTCGTATTGTCCGTCCAGTTTCATTGTAAGTCCGCGGCCGGGTTATCTGTCCCGGACGTCTTAATGGCTACATAGAAAGATTAATTTCGGCTAAGACATAAATTAGGTAAAGTGTCTAGTTCATTTCGTTCTATAATTAAATGACGCATCTTATTGTAGCTTTATATGAATTTGAATGAGTTAATTGTTCATTAGTTTGAGTGTTATTTGTACGGTAGTGCCGGATCTACATTGTGGAAATAGTAATAGTACTAAACACTTTTTCCAATAAACTTAGAACGAATTTCTGCCTCTTCCTGTAACCTATATTTGCCGCATTTATAATCGTAAACAAACGTTGTATTTCTTGCTAGAAACTTTAGAACGAAATAACAAAAGATCTCTCGATAAACGACGGCTGCGCACATGTTCGGAAAGTCCTAAAAAGTGTACGAGCACGAGTGACTTGAATCGGTCAGTCATAGGTGTACAAAAAACTTGCGCATAGATATTCTAAGAAATCCGGTACTACTGAATGGGATGAATAAATCATTTTATGTCACTAAAATTGCTACGGCAGTAAATAGGTAACGTAACTTTTATGGATGATTAGTTATGGAATGAAATTAAATACTATTACCTGAATCAATCCCTGTTCTACATAAATGACGTCACTGTTGTTTTGTGCAGTAACCTCTATAATCAACACCGGAAATGCAAGGGTACAAGATATGATACTAATAACTCACGCGAATGAGGAAAACCCGTCCGAAATACGCACGCGAAGTGTGCGAGAAGCATCGTCTAATCGCGAGGCAGACGCTCGCAAAAAAGTTAGCTTCCACAACATCAAGTTAAAGGTACAGTTATTTACCTATAGCACCAGATTGAACGGGTGCTTTTTACGGAGAAGACTATACTGAAGTATCATAGAATATAGTCCTATATTGAAAATTAATATAGTTGAGATATTGTGTACGTTACGGCTTGTAGTGTTAATTTCACGTTAAATTACCGTATTAAAAAGGTTTTCGTTGATTTTGCGGATATGATATTAAATCCAGGAATTCGCTTTGCATTTAATATCTTTATCCTTTGCCTAAAATTAAAAGAATGATTAACATATCACCCACGTTCGTAGTCCTAGCCCTTGCAGTCCTATGATCGAGATAATAGTAGATAAGGTTAAGTTTTTGACAGATATTTAGGCATATTTTTAACTGTTTCACTTAATAAATTCTTCAACTAATTTTACGGATAGAAATGTTTCGAAATCCTGGTTTAAAAAGCGGCCAAGTACGAATCGGAACACCAAGGGTTCCGTTCCCACCACACATTTCGGTAGTTTACTTAATTTAATACCTATTTGTTTTAACATAGATTATATTCTGGAATAGTGTAAGGTATCTATTTACGTGAAAAAACATCGTTGAAAAATTGCTTTATTTTTGGGGTTTTATGTGTGTATAGTTACTGGTTTTATCTTTTACTTTTCATTGCAGCTGCAAAATTTATAGCTATTACGTTGCAAGAGATACAGCTCTGTGACAATTAACATTGTAATGATTTACATAGATATTAATATTATTTCTAGACAAATCATTCTCTAGTAATCAATCAATACAATGTGTCTCGAAAAAATCATTACTACTACTCCTAAGTGTAGTCAAAAAGTACTCGCATTACGCATTAGTTGCTACGTCTAGACGACACGGAGAACTAAATGGATACAATTATCTGTAGGGGACCCTTAGCGTCGCGTCGAGGTGCTGAGGAAGAAGACACTCGTCTTACGTGACGACTAAAGCAGGTTATCAGGTGGGATACAGTATGGTTACCTAAATACTCGTAATATGATAACATAATACTGCGAGAAATCTGGTTTCATTTCAAACTTTATTCCGATTACAGCTGCTTATTTGCCGCGTAAAACTAGAACCTGGTTATAGCACCAATAGAACCGATCTTGCGATAGCTAATGAGGTCGCAACGAATTCTCAAACTGGCGGCAAAACTGATAGGATAATAAAAAAGGTTGCCATTTCGATAGACCATCTTCTCGATATCAATACGTGTTATGAAATGTATACTAAAAAGTTTTTAATCTTTGTAGCCTTATCATACATGCGTACAATACGAGTGTCCCACTTTCACAACAAATTAAATTAGTACCTGCGCTGTACTGGCACATAAATAGTTCGCTTCTTATCTAAAAAGAAGCAAAGCTTTGCGTTAAGTTTTACGTCCAAGTTCTATGCCTACGAACACAATGTGCAATGATTCAAATAAGTTATTGTTACTTTAGCTAATACGTCTATAAGATAGCTTCAGTAAAAATGGAAAATCCCAGAATAAAAATGACCGTTTCAACAACTACGTTACATTCCTGGTAAAGGTCACTAAAATGTGTTCTCTGTTAATTCTATAGATTTTGAAAAGCCTTAATTTAACCGCCTTACTTGAAGCCTGAATTTAACCACATTATCATTGCAGTAACGTAAGAGTACTTGACTAAACGTCGGCTTAGTATCAAGGGGTCATTGGCCCTAATCGACATCCCATCCGCTGAATTACTGATGCGTTGACGACCTTGTAAAAAACCAATTAAATCTTCTTCTAATACATAATCTTAATATAACCGTTAAATACATAAATGTTAAGCGGAAAAATGCTGAAGCGATACCTAGAAAACGCGTTGGTTAAGAGGTCAACGAACACAGCAAAAAAGAGGTCAATGACCCCAATATTAGGTACAATTACAATACTTTCATATATGTGCATTTCAAAAAGTTTTCTTACCTTCACAGTTCAAAAGTCACTGTAATGCCGCATGGAAATAAGACGAAGGTTTAAAAAATTTAACCATACAAATGTTTTTATAATGTGTATCATTAGCAGCACACTCAGTCATACATAACACCTATACTGAACTTTTTATATAAATTGCAATTATATGATAATGTCTCTCTGGATTTAGAATTGTTTGTCTGTATGGAAATCCATAATAAAATCTGATTACTCTCCCATAAACCCCATCTCCTATAGGGACCAGTTTCTTATCATAATTCCTGTAAGATTATGTTAAACATATGTTCAAGTGCTTGGCACTGAATTTATAAATCCCCTATTCTATTTTTAGCCTACATGTTGTGTCAATCGTTTTTCTAGGTGTACTTCTATAGTTTAGTCATTCATAAGAAACTGAAATGCTTATGTAAATCTATCTTACCTCATTCAACCAGTCCAGGAGAATGGCTCTCATTCTAGGCTGTAGATTAGGGTGATTGTCAAACATATTGGGGTTCTTCTTATTGCTAGATCTAGCATCACAGTCACACATGCTGTTCCATACATCTGCTGGGTCCGCCCAGGACAGGCCTGGGAGTGGACATTTACGTTTGGGCAATGTGGGACAAGGTATCTTATTAGTGCTGAAATAAAGGCTCAAAATTAGCACATATGTTGGGCTACTACACAAATGTGAAGGTTATTCTAGGAGATACTTCAGTATGTAGTAATAATCTGTTTATTATGCATATAGGTGTATTCTCACTATCACTTTGGGAAGGTCAATAGTAAATAACTTTTCCTTTTAGCTCATATACTAAGACTGATAGTAACCCTTACACATATAATATAATAAGTTTTTGTGAGCAACCATTATCACAACCAAACAGGTAGCAACCATCCATGTAATGATGTAGAGTTTTATGTAAGACATTATTTAATTATCAGGCTAGACAGATTCATATATTCCAATTGTATTACAAATCTATTTGGCTTAAACTGTGAAGTTGGATTTGTAACATTTAGAATATGCTAAAGTGATTACAAACATACCTGGGTCTCTTATTAGAGTGTGGTGTAGACTCGCCTCTAGCCACATTCTCTAAAGGGCTAAGCACACAGTTAGGAAGGTCAGATATACTCGGTGGGCTTAAAAAACTATCAGGGTTGTAATCAATGTCCGTATATACACTCCTTGGCTGGTCAACAGTTCCATACTGGGAGCCCTCATCATCGCTGGAGCAAGATGATGATTCCACTACTACATTGTGTGCTGGCTGGTCATGTAGCTCCTCTTCTAAAACCGATGAGACCTTCACCGGTGGCATATTCTCTAACTAAAACATATCAACATTGTTACAGTACACAATTTTATCAACAATGAATTGGTGATTATAGAGATACCAACCTCATCGTCTGTGGAATTTCTTTTTCTTTTCAAGGTCAAACGCTTTTCACTGGCTTCACAGGAGGAACTGCAAATAAATATAGGTAACAGTAAGTAAACAAATCCCTACCATCAAGGTCAGTATTGGATGTAGGAGCAACAACACTGTACTTACCCAGTTTGTGCCATTGTAGTTGGAATAAATCAACTGGCACTCTATCTCCACAGCCTATAACAAAACCATGAATTAGTATTTATAACGATCGTACAGGTATCAGTCATCAAAGTTTGGTTTTAGTGGACTAAAATTACCGCATGTCATGTTCAACTTGCAAATAGGGTTATGTCACTTGACAACCGTAATTGAGGGCATAATTCCAAATTTATCATAAAACGCATGCATTCTATTTTAGTAACGAGGTCTCTAGAACCGCTTACGGATTGCAATTATAAAAAAAATATCCGTAAAACACCCTCTGTAGGCGGAGGATCCCGCAGCGTGCCCCCTGCTGATTGGCGGGAGAAATTTTTTCAGAGGCAGTTTACGGGTGGTAAATTAAGAATAATTCGCATATTTTGGCATTTTACATTCACTAGAATACATCAGCTTTCATTTAAGATGATAAAATTATAGAAACACATGAATCAGCTGCTGTAAAAAATGCCACGAATCCGTCACAATCGCGCGCGAAATTCTCCCGTCAGCGCCATTAGACACGTCGCAAGCTTGGGTTTCTCGGCACATCCACTTATGGAAATTGATAAAAATAGCATTCGAACGATACAATATCATCACTTCACTAATATATTATTAAAATATAACGATTTCAAACGAAATAAATACTTCTAATTCGACATAGCCGTTGACAATATAATTGGCTTGGCTTATCGCCCACCAAAGGTTTATAACCTAATTATGCCTACAAGCTGAAGATTTCATTCGAAGTATTTTACTATGATAGGTGTGCCATATCATTAAGAAAAGAAATATAAGTCCATAACATACCTGGTCATTCACAAATTCTTCCAAATTACACAAAACGTACTTTGCTCATGTACTAGATACGATGTATCAACATTCAACACATTGACGACGGATTACACTGTATTTTGGTCACATATACGACTATATTCACTGAATATATGTAAAAACTATACACTTTCTGTAATTTTTAATTTTACATGATACTTTTCAGCTTTTCACGGCTCGATAACGCCCGGCTTTCCGCGCGAAAATGTCGCGGTAAAACTTCTGTACTCAGCGGTATAACTTTTGCCTAACTTCACGTTTGTTTCTTCTGAAAACGATACTTCAGTCATTGTGCGTTATTCGTTTCAAGTAGACTATGTATTTCAGGTACGATTACAAATAAATTACAATATGCCTTTCGAAATTAAGAAACATTGCTGGTATGTATATTGCTAACTTATAAAATAAATAAAATATATGTTAGTGTCCAATAAATGAAGTTTATTCAGACAATCACGACACTTATGGTGATTTAATCTATATTTAGCATGTTTGTTGTTACTTTTTATCGGTTTTATTAACAATATTTTTGAAATAATTGTGTTCAAGGTAAATCAAATAGAAACATTAAATAATAACTAAACAGCTTTTTTTGTACATTGAGTGAAACGGAACATCAATTGAAAACCAACGCTTCTTTTCTATTGGCTAATTTGTACAACTAGCGCCACAATGCTACCATACTAAGACAATTTGTTTGTCCTTGTTGTTGGTATGCATTAAAATAGCTACATTCACGTTGTATCACAGCTGGGCGCCAGCTGATAGAAAATTGAGCAAGAAAAGTCAATAAAGGTGCGCTATTTCGATATTGATAACGTGGCGATACAGTGTCATATTTAGGTATTATGTGAATGGCAGGTGAATTTATAGTGAATAATAATCATAGCAACGAAATGGCTGTGCAAAATATAGCAGTGAAATTGTGCGGTGTTCTGCAAGCGCAAGGCGAGGAAGGTAACAACTTTGCTATTTATTTGTAATTTTGTGAGATATTTACAGCCAAGATTGCAATATTACACCTTAAAATTTATATGAAACTTTATATTTCATACACTCAGGTATTCAAATTACGTTTTGTAGTTTTATTTTACCATCACTTGACACTGAAAAATTACGCAGTAAATTTGTAACGCAATCATATTATTTCTCAAGGCAAGCTATATTTCATGATAATTATATTTGCAGAGGTAACAGCGCGTGAATGGCGCCTCTTAGGGCAAGAACAAGACGGGTCGCAACTCTTAAGTTGGGTATCTGATAAGGATAATGAAGAAGTTCTGAACATTGGTTCCTATACCAATAAAAACAAAACCCTAATAACTCTTCACACGCTTAAAGAAAAACTTAATATAATACAAGCATCAGTGAATGCTACACACACTTTGTTAGTATACATTGTGAAGAAACTTCCGAGTGATAATACTGAAGTTAAGGATCCATTGTATTGCCCTTATTTGATATGTCTTATGCCTGAGAGTGATAGAATCCCTGCAGAAGTGGAAGAGCCCTCAACAAAGCAAATTATGGTCCAGTATGTATATGGAAAGAGCACTAAATACAGTCCCGGAATAAGAAATGATAGGTTCTTACTTTTCAAGCACTTGGAGTGTAAGTAAATCAGACATTAATTAAAATGATAGTAGGAATCATGGATAAACTTCAACATTTAGACTTATTAGTGAACTTGAGCATGGAGATTGGAGCCCAGCAGTGGGTGAAGTCACGCTGTAGATAATGATGATTATTAGTAATCATTTATTTTAAGGATAAAATAATTTTGTTTTAAATGTCAGTTGTTCTTAGGGTTATTGCTTAATGTCATCCATGTCAATGGGGATCAGAACTGTATCTCCTAAACACAGGTTACACTGGTATCTGGGAGATCAGTACTTCATCCACCTACCAGACTTATCCATATAACCTGTGCATAGTGTACCCTACAGTAAAATTTGGACCATAATTAACAATAAATGATTTTTGATTTAGATTTTGTGATTAATTTAATTCTACATACAAAATTATCATGTTATCACTGACTGACATAAATCAAAATTTGCAGACAAATACTAATAATACTGCCTCAGATGTTTGGGTACTTGTTTATCATATACAACTATATTAATCATTATATGTAGAAAATCTAGTAGTTTTAAGGGTTTCTTAGGTTTAACTGTATATAAAAGTAGATGCTAGTTATTCCCATATGAAGGCACTGTCCGCTGCTTTCTATTAGATACAATAAAGATTCAATTGTAATGCCAGTCTTCGTAGAAGGCCTGGAAGTCACTAGCTTACAAATATGATACGTTTGTAAAATCCTGTCTATGTAATCTAGCTTTTTAACCTATTTTAGGCATCAAAATCTACCGCACCCCTATGTTTCTGAATGAATGTGATGATGGTACTGATAAATGGGGTTTTGATGGAATTTACACAGAACCTGAAAAGATTGTTAAAGTGTTTTCTTGGGCACAGTGGGACTGTGTCAATCAGGTAAGCTGACTGGTCATTTTCTTATTATATTATGATAAGATAGATTATGGTAGGTATGATATCATAATATCACTGAAAAAGCATATAATAGAAGTTAGTAGTAGATTTCAGTACTTGTTCACTCATAAAGGATAATTATGGTATAACTACTAGATCATACACCCTCGAATACCATTTATATTCTACATATTCCTATTTAACTGCCTCTTTGGTCTAGTGGCCGCAAGCACTGCTGCTGAGCGTTAGGTCCTGGGTTGGATTCCCAGGTTGAGCATAGAGTTTATGGGTTTTTTAGTTAGGAAATTCTCAGTAGCAGCTCAGAGTTAGGGAGATGGCGGTGTGACACCCTAGTGTATCGGAGAGCACGTAAAGCCGTCGGTCCTGCGCCTGATCTCTCCGGTGCTGTCATATTGCCGACCCATCGGATTATGAGAGTGAAGGAACAGGGAGTGCATCTGTGTTTGTGCATAAACTTATGGATTATAATATCTCCTGCATACTCGGCTAATGTCCGTGGAGATAGGTCGCTGTACCCGAAAATTCGGTCGGGTGAATATTATTTATTTCTTTGTGGATTCAATGAATTTGTATAATGTAATCATTTACATGTATAACTAGAGTTGTAAAGTGACGATCATATGCTTTAAGCGTCCGTCATTTATAATAAATGCTCGGTCACAATGGTCATTTATTGTCACGAAGGTCATATATTATTACTTTATTTTCAATCGACGATTAAGACATTATAATAAATTAACTTTTAACCGGATTAATCGCGTGTATTATTGGTTTTTGTTTTTCCTAACGTTTCGAACACATAGCAGCGTTTGTCCTCCTGCTCCTGTTTTATTATAATGTGTAGTGATCGCGAAAACCTAAGATATTAGTATATAATTAAGAAATTGTTTGATTTAAACTCTTGTTTTTTTAATAATACATGCAAACATTCATAAACTCACCTCTTAAACCTATGGGGATATGCAGAAACTGTAGAATCTACTACGACCCTTACATACTTCTTTTGCTTCCTCCACGTTCATACATCTGCTCATACACGAGCGCTGGTTGTAAATACTATGCACCAATAAGGTAATTCTTTTTCACTATATCTTCTTTAAACCGTATTTCCGTATCCATAATGACAATATTTGACGAATGTAACCGGTCAATATAGAGAAAACATCCATCCATACTTGGTCACATTCATCAGGCACATGTGACATTGTGACGGTCACTTTACAACTCTATGTATAACTAACATTTATTATTAAGCTCACATGTTAGGTACATTGTTTTTTACATCCATATCTGAATGGCTGAAAGTACCTACAGATAATTGTGTCAATATCAATATCATAAAAACACTGGATTCAAACTCCCGACTTCGCCTAATAATCAAACACCGCAAACCGCGAGCCTATCGCGACTTCCTGCAAAGCAAAACCCATGAAAATAACAAATGAAGGTGTTGAAATTATAAAATAAATGCTAATAATAAATAAGAGCCTAGTTTTTTTTTTATTAATTCTGATATGTATTATTGGGTGATGCATAACGTTAGCTAAATAGTTTTTATTTTTTAAATTAAATCTTACAAAAGTTATAATTAGGAAGGTTTTTGTTTTTATAGACTAGTTTTTTTCCTACTGCTGAGTAAAGGCCTCCAATTTTTCTTCCAAACCTCCCTGTCTTGCGCGTTATCTGGCCACACATGTCCAGCAAATTGATCCAGGTCGTCTCGCCCTATACGCCGCGGTCGTCCTCGACGACGATGTCTCCTATCAGGCGCCCAGTGCATGGCAATCTTTGCCCATATTTCTGCGTGCATTCTAGCAACGTGCCCAGACCATTCCCATTTTAGATTAGCAGTTTTTTCCCCAACAGCTGTTAGTTTAAAAAAAAAAATAAGAATAAACAATAGTTGTGTTAATATTTTTTATTACTATTCATTAAGAAATTAATATGTTCTTTAGGTGCTGTACTACATTCACTACCGTCAGCCGACGCAGAGTTTTGCCGAAGGTGAAGAAGTGAAATCGCCGTCGGAAATGACGCCAACATTATCCGCTTTGCAGTTTCACGCCGACCTTCCCCACGAGACTGTTGTATGTGTTCAATATTATATTTTACCTACCTGTGCACACATCGCAGTGGTGATCGCCCATTAGCTTATAAGATTAATTTGTCTTACGGTCTTACCATTTGAAATTGACTAATGAAAGTTTACTTTTCGAGTCTGGAGTCCGCATTGAATCTGCATAAAAATCGGTATCGTTAAGGTAGGGAGGTTTAATTTTTTTCAATAATGTGTGCAATATTTTTAAATAGGTAGGTTTTTAAAATAGGTCGAATTACGGTATAAATATTGTTGTATTATTATAAAAATAAGTAAAATAACACGTATGGATAGCGACTCTACTGATAGCGAACAAATTTTAATTCTGTCAGTATGATCATTGCTTAGTGAAACATAAAAAAAAAACACTAGTGCGGGAGTCCCATAGCTATAGAGAAAGTACATATATGTATAATCAATTAATTATTATGTAGGCACCACGCGCTCACCGGGAGTCCGTCTTTCTTTAATGATTATACTGGCATTTAATTTAAGCACCCGATTTGTGTCTTCACCTGCTTGCATGTTCGGGCCTTAAAAACTATATATTATAAATAATGCTAAACCATAAAGCCTAGGTCAAAACCTTAGAAAAGTGTGACAGTAAACATTTTCTTTTATAACCAACTACCTATCTGTTCTTAGTTAGCTACGTCGTGTGATTTTGGTTTAGCTTCTGTAAACTAGGTATTCTAAATGCGTCTTGTGCTACAAACACACTACATCCATGATTGTGTTACCCGATGGTGACCATTATATCTTTTTAGAAAGCACTACCTATTTATAGACTAACCGCCGTCGAATACTTGAAATAACCAAGAATGTACAAACCTGAATGAATGCCAACGAAAATTAACTCCAGTCGCTATGCCAGTCAATAAAAGATTAATTATATATTCTCAGATCTAACATACCTATCCTATACCTATATTAATTCCGAAGTTCTTATAAAAATTGCCACGTTATTTTTAGAGATATTAACAGGTATTAAACAGCTGATAGATAATTCATATTTCGTCCGTTGTCGTTATATTACTGTAATCGATCTATTTTATCATTACGGTTCACACCTTCACGTGAAACCAAATACCTATTGAATTTTTCTATAGGTTGTACTATACTAAAATATATAGGTACCGGAATCTTACATTCATTTATCTAAGTTGCGGCATTTCAGTTCTGACCTGTGGATCGTCTACGATCATTATTATTATTGTAGTACTCATTTCGTGTAACAGCTGAACATTCCGCTAAGCCTGCCGCACGTGTCTGGCTCGGGGGAGGGCGCGGCGTGTGGCGCGTACGAGGACGATCCCATCCCGCTGCGCGTGCACGACTGCAGCCTCGACCTGCAGATCGTATGCGATCAGAAAGGCGTGCTGTGTATATGCCATCACTATCTTTATAAGGTAACGTAACTGCAGTACTCATGTGCATATTTCAGGACCGTGAACGAGTAGCAGTTCCAGCGACCCCGAATGACACACAGTAAAATCGTAAACAATAATTCCTTACATGAATTTTGAAATAAGGTACTATTTCGTCAGGCATGAGAGTAAGCTAATATTTCACAATTTCTTGGAAGCTATATAATAAATAACACGACACAAACACAACCTTGCCTCTCAAGCCATTAAATAACTTGAAGACAGCGCTGACCTTATGAACTCGTGAATTTTGCGTACTCTGTAGAGTACGTACATACATACATATGCGTACGCTGCTGTTGCATGTCTGTGTGGTATATAGCGTGGTGTCTGACCTGCCGTGTTCATGTCATTTGTTTTCGTCTACAGCCTCTAGATGATTCCACAACATCCTTGGTGCTAGAAGACAGCGCTGACTTGAAGGACTCTGGCGTGAACTTCGCGTACTCCATAACATTGCTGCAGCACGGCTGTGTGGTGCATAGCGTGGTACCTGATCTGCCGTGGTCGCTGGCTAAGTCTCTGCGGCCATCGTATACTCTCTATGCTGGTAAGAATTTTTAGTTCTCCTTCTTATCGCATTGTTGACCGTCTAAGTCAACGTTTAAACCATCTATTGTCTTTAACATGGCTTCACACCACATTGAGAATATCTCTCAAGTGTGTTAGATTATCGTGACTTACCTACTTACCGTGATAATTAATAGGCATATAGGTAACTACGAAAAAATAGTGGTGCGTGAATTGGGTTCGGAATAACGACCTTTGGCCAGCCAGTCCAACAGTTGTACCACGAGACTATCACTGCATATCATACTCTCTTACATAGCTTTTATCATATTCCCCTTTACGACTCGGTACAAAATACTGAGGAGGATTCACAAGTCTCATTTGGATTTTTTTAACTAAAAAGTCTAGGGCATGCATGCGATGCCATACTTAGTGTTTGTGTTTCACATTTATTATGTTACTAAAGTGATTATGATGACTGGATGTTCTCATTTATTATGAAATGTCGACGCAATTAAAATAAGACTTAGCAACATACTCTTTTTCTCTAAGTAAGCAATTAGCCAATATCGTATAAAAATATCAAGAAGCTATAATTTTTTGTGGAAAGAAAATACAGTCGTGAGCAGTATTTGAACGTGCTCCGGATGAATACTCCAGGCGTTACAACTATCATTCTACAAACAAAAAAATGGTGTACAATAAAGAACTGAATAAATAAATAAATAAAAAAACTTTATGAACGTGATACTTGATAAGAAATAAATATTTATTTCGGACTCCTAAACAGGTTACACTAGACAAAGAATCAAATTAAAAAAACTAAAATTATGAATATTATGAGACCCAAAAAGTTCCCTATCTCAACTTTAGGTTGCTCTGTCGAATGTAGTTATCAACAAGCTCTTATATATTTGTTTCACAGACAACTATCTTCTAGTAAACATTCCGATGCTGTACACCCAGTTGATCGACATCAGTTTGTACCACGAGCCCTGTTGCCACATCGTGTTGCCTATGGACGAGTGTGACAGTGGCCCAAGCCTGGCCCCTATCCTCGGCTGGGGGGGCCACGGAATGGTCGATCTGAACACCCTAGATGTGGCCACTATGAGCGTAGCTGACAAAGACTTGACGGCCACCTTCAAGAGTAACACTGCAGTTGAGAATAAGTTGGCGATACTACATTACTTGATACAACACGATGGCAACATGGATTTGGCTGAGGAGGTAAGGCTTTGCTGTTATGGTTTATGAAAGGTTAGATTAAATTGTAATTTAAGTACTTTTTGCAGATGTGTAGATAGAGGTTTATTTTAATAATATAACGTAAAAAATTCAGAAAAGATTCACTATAGTGAAGCAACATATTTTGTAAACTGTAGGCTTATTCTTGAGAATAAAACCGTTCAATTGACATTGGAAATATGTCAGTTCATACTTTTAAATGCAAAAATGTCTTAAAAATAATTAAAGAACTGGGACACTAATAAACCGACATGCTTTAAAATTAAGATAACTATGATGTTGGTAAATTTATTTTAATTGCTCTGATTTAATATTGGAATTGGTATTAACTTCAAGAGTATTCCCCCAGAAGTGGCTTCTGTATTAAAGACGTAATATTGGGTTATTAAAGGATATTAAAAGATGGCTCGATCAATGTAAACGGACCAACAGTTAAATAGTAGACAAGGTACAATAAATTGCCGAAACCCTTGTGTTTCAATGTATTTGTAATGACAGGTTGTACTCAGTTTTGCAAATAAATGAATTTTGATTTTAAAATCGGTAAGATATGATCTACTATATTGGAGCTGACAATATGTATTTGGATTTGCCTTAACCAACGCGACTATTTCGGCATGTGACATAAGAGTACTTAGTAGATGGCACGTAGGCTTGTATGTTTCTGAAGCATTTAACTAAAAAACGTTTTACTCTAATATCGTGAATCTGGCTGAACTAACCCGATGGGTTCGGCACAAGATGCAAGAGTACTTAGTGGGTGCCACTTACACAGTGACGCGCTGCTTACTGCCCGCGGCGTGTGTAATATTTCTTACACATCTGAAACATTGAACTAAGAAAACTATTCTCCAGCTAACATCGCGGATGCACCTGAACCAACGCGATGGGTTCGCCGCGTGATGCAGGAGTACTTAGTGTTTACCACATCCTGCATTCGCTGCAAACAGCTCGCGGTTGATTTATTATTTCCATATTTCTGAAGCGTCTGACTAAGAATCGTATTACTGTAGCTAATATCGTGGATGTGCCTGAACCAACGCGACGGGTTCGGCGCGTTCCAGCGCGTGCTGCAGGAGTACCTGGTGGGCGCCACGTACGCCGTCACGCGCCGCTCGCTGCCCACGTCCGCGCTTAACCTCATGAAGATGCTGCCCTTTACGCTACATCTCAAGTTTGCCGATGTTAAGGTGAGATTTCGCTTTGCTAGATAGCGGTTTTTAGCAAAATTTTGTATGAAAATATAAAAAAGACCCAATTAAAAAGCTGTATAAATAATTAAATACTAAAAAATTCAAATTTTCAAATTCAAATTCAAATTCATTTATTGCAAATATGGGTAGTAATACAGTTGGATTTTGAGAAACAGGAAAGTTGTTAGTGTCACCATATTCTGCACTAGGCATGCAACATTTAGTTCGGAAAGTGGTTAGTCCCTTAATTAAAAAGAAATTTAAATACATTCGAGTTCAATATTACATGTTTTTTAAATTACCAATTAAAGTCAAGTTATATAATGTCAAGGTAATAATGTCAAATTAAATCCATTATGCCAAAATGTCAAGAATTAGTTTGTGAAATCCGTAATTTATGTCAAACTTTAGTAATTACCATTATTAAAATTTGATAATATTAAACAATTAATGATTATAATTAACATTATTAGAGTTTGTCACTCAAATATTCATTAACACTATAATAAGATTTTTCCAATAACATTTTTTTAACATTACATTTAAATATGTCCATACTTTTTAATTCTATGATACATTTTGGCAAATGGTTATAAAGTCAAAATTGTTCCTGTAATTTCAATATTTTGTTACAATTTCGCTAAGTATTGACTTCGGCTTATGCTTTTATGTTAAGCGTTGAGGCGTTTCCATTTTTCTTCTTGTACTCCTAGATCTGATCACAGCAAATTTTTATGGGACATCATAGAAGGCAATCCATTAAACAGAAATCACTTAAATTGGTTCTTCAAGAGGAGATCTGATATCTCCTTCTGCCTAATTATTATAAATTATTTTCGCTTTCGTCTTTTAACTGGCTTGTTGATGTAGTGGTCGCAGGCGCTGTTCGTAACAGCCTCGGTTTGATTCCCAGGTCGTTCAAAGCGTTATTGAGTTTTACTGTTATAAAAGTTTTGCTGTTATAAAATTCCCAGTTTAAATAGCAGCCTGGAGATTGTAATTGGGCTCGGTTGATGGCAATAGGCTCACGACATGGGACTTATTAGTGAAATGTGGGTGTGCAACAGCACTCAACCAACTCTGCCTATGTTATGTTCGCTTTCTTCAGTGATATATACAGGCTTTGTATTGATAAAACTTTCAAATGCATTAACGCACGCGTAGCGAACTCTAAAGTTATAAATTTTTGTGCGTCTTATTGTGATGAGTTTATTATTTATCTCTTGTGCAATTTCCTGTACTGGTACAAAATAAAAATCTTTTCTTTCTTTTTTTTATGATCGTCTTATGGTGACCTTTAGTCACTTGTGTGGGCGGACAGAGAGTTTGTGTGGCCCTGGGCTAATCTAACTACTACTGGAACATAAACGTTGAGCCGGACTCATATCGACTAGAAACCACACGGGTAATTAATAATATTGTCCATTGTCTGCAATGGGGTCTGGGGGTCTTTTATATCCACGGGACCCTGGGCTCCTTTTATATCCACGGGGCCCTGGCCTGCAGCCAAAAAACCCTTATATAGATCCGCCCCCGTGTGTGGGGACTGAATAGACGGCAGTGAGTTACGATAAGACGTATTAAAATGTGGAAGAATTTGGAGTAGCGAGCAGTGGCTGGGATAGCTTAGTGGTCAGAGCGCCTGGAGTATTTATCCGGGAGGCGCAGCTTCGAATCCTGCTCACGAGTATTTTTCTTTCCAACAAAATGTATAACTTTAGGCGTAGTATTATTGGTATTCCGCATTGGTCAGGTCCGCGACATGTGCGTGTCAGTGAGCCAGGAGAAGCTGTGGAACAGTTCGGTGGTGGTGCTGGCGCCGCGCCAGCGCGTGTGCCAGTTCGCCGAGGACGTGTGGACGCGCCTGTGGGCCGCGCTCAACGAGCCGCCGCACAGCAGGCTGCAGCCGCAGGCCGTCATCGACAAACTGCGCGTCAGCCTGCACTGTTACCAGGTACATATTTAACTTACCCCTGAAGAGATGATGGCATAGTAGTCACATGTTTGGACCCTTTACAGTCTCCCCAGGGATGTGCCTTAATAAGTGTTGCACAGATGGGGTTCTAAACGAGGACCCTGTGCCCCCTTCATGTGCTGATGGTGACCACCGGGGTTTTAAGGTAAGAATCTCACACTCCCGGGTCTTATCCCAAAAGGCGGGGCGCCTTTTTGATAGTTTCCCCCAACAATAAAATATGCACATATATTATTTAGATGTTCTTGTGATTTTATTTTTGTTAGTTGCAGTCTGGCCCTAATACCAGTAGACTTGAAAATAAAACCGCTCGATTGACATTGGAAATATGTCAGTTCATACTTTTAAATGCAAAAAAGTCTTAAAAATAATTAAAGAATCGGAAGACTTATAAACCACCATGCTTTAAAATTAAGATTCCTATGATGTAGGTAAATTTATATTTATTGTTAAGTAGTGTTAATCTTGTTGAGAATATTATAAAAAGTTGTTTGAGCGTGCTCCGGGCACGGGCACCGCGATTGTGAATAAAATGGACATGGACACAACATGAGCGGGTTAGATCGGCAAGCGCATGGGACGAACTTTGTCGAATAATTATATTCTCTTCGACGCAATATCATAATCTTATAGCGTCATTCTTTATATGTTCAACACCTGCCAAGTATCGGGTAGCGACTTGCCATGGACTATTGGAGTAAAACTTTAAAGGCCAAAAAGAGCTAGAAAGGAGATTGATTGATAGGTGATGAATTAGGCGTCCAGTGTTAGACATCTCCAAAGGGTCACAGGAGGTCACATCGGAGACGGAGTTGCAGTTGGTAACTGTTTGATGGGATGGTCAAAATACAAATTTGGGAAGAGAAAAGGCAGGTTTATATTCAGCTGTAAGACATAAAGAAGCATAGAGAAAAATAATCTGCTTCAAAAAGCAGGCCTTCGTCTGCTGTTTTTATTTGGTTATATGGCATTTATAAACGGTTTTTTAATCATAAATGGATTTACGTTTGCCACCAACGCGCCTGATGGTAAGCGACGGTGTGGCCGAGGATGGAGCACGTAGATCCAGAATAAATATATTCACTCTTAAGTAGAGTGGATAGATTTTGTGAGAACGATAGTTGGGGAGTTGATTTATTTATTTATTATTAACATCAGTTACTTTCTGCACTAACAATCACCCAACACTGATTTGATGCAACTGCCCAGACCCGTCTCCCACAACGTTTACACCGAAGTACATCCCGAAACGACTAGGTCTCTTCACGGCATGGCTTCATCCGGTGGGTGTTCACCAGCCGCGGCCGAAGCCTCCCACCAGAGTTGTGTTGCCTGTTTTGCACCACCCAGGGGCCTCGTGTAGGGATCCCATTTTAAGGGTGCACTCCTACGGATTCGGGCAACTCGGCGCCCATAAACTTTTTATAGATTGTTCGCTGTTATGTATAGTTTTGAGTGGTACGTGTTTGCCCCGGCAGCCGGAGGCGCTGTCCCGCTGCAGCACGCCGCTGTCGCCGGGCGCGGCGCCGGGCCCGCTGGCGGCGCCCGCGCGGCGCTCGTCGCTGGCCGGCGGACAGGACCTGCTGCCCTTCTTCGAGCTCGACGTGTGCACCGCCAGCAAGCAGGAGCATATCATTGCTGCCGTGAGTGCTTTTACTATTCTACACACTTTTATGTTATTCGTTAGGATATGGTACAGAGATACAGATCGTGATTATGTTGGTTATCCTAACTAATATTATAAATGCGAAAGTAAATTAACAAACAAATTTACCTTTTCACGCCTAAAACACTAAACTGATCATCCTGAAATTTTGCGTATACGTTGTCCGGTCTACAGAAACGGACATAGGGTACCTTTAATCCCGAAAAAAGTACTGTTCCCGAGGAAAACAACAATAAAGTTTTTATGATAATAGATGGCGCCACGTGTCTTTTGAATAATGATTGAATTTAAATCTGTTGGCTCTCTTATTAGAAGACACAATAGATTTTATTGTTATTAAGTACGCATTTGTACGTGGCTGAGCCAAAAGGATACCTAATACGTTTTGTGAGTATAGACTTAGAGTGTCAATAGACCGGTTTTTCTTCCTGATTAACGCGAGCGAAGCCGCGGGCAAAAGCTAGTACTTCATAACTATAAAATTAACTCTAACAAATTAATAATTATGTTATTTGTATAGGTATTCAAAGGTGGCGTATAGAGCCCACTGGCCATATATACTTTGCCTCCTAACACCTAAGTTATTATTATAGTTTACAAGTATTCGTGTTACTTTATTTGTCAACTACCTAGTTGCCAAATAAACAGATTAAATTTTGTCATAATATCGCAGTCCTTAGGGAGATGAGATGAGATGAGATGTACACGATGACCATGTTGTGTAGGTGCGAAGAAATTGAGCGTTTTCAGTCAAATTAACACTTTTGTGATGTGCGTCTGGCTGGCCCGGCCCCAGTGACTTTCAGTAACGAGATATATATGAAAGGAATATACTTATCGTTACAAGCATATATTTAATTTTCAATGTACCTCTTTAATAAAGAAATTTGAAGTACTGTTAGGTGGCCGGGCCAGCCAGACGCTTTCAGCCCGGCCCCACCCGTATTGCAGTAAGTACAAAAAATAGGAGAATGTATCGAGTGTAGAAGCAATGTACTCCTTAAAATAGATAATTAAAATCTAAAATAGTACTGTTTGAGTGACCATCTGTCATGTGCGGATTTTCAGAACACTATTCTAACTGATTTTATCACATTGAGACACATTTCATAAAATGATTTATGATGTGGTGCCTGAATTTGTTTTCATGTTAAGAAGAGGGACTGACAATCAGCCAAACAGCTTTATAATATTTTTAAACAGTATCTTTTAAATACCACATTTACTTCTTTTAAGTTAATTTCCTATTTTGAGTGGCATTGCAAGTGATTAGATTAGCTCCAACAAATGAAAAAATAAAATGTGTTTTATTTTATAAATCATTATACGTTTTTTTTTTATTATTAAAAGGGCACTGAAGAACGCTTGAATTAAATGGTATATTTCTTTTTGTTTGTATTGATCCAACCCTGGGTAAAATAGTTTGCCTCCCTCCAATTGTTAACAATATATAACGGTCAAGTAGATATTATGAATACTAACTCCTAACAAATAAAAATATTAGTTAGCTAAGCATTTAATTACGCATATTACAGTTTTTTTTTTATAGTAGATGTTTTATGATGATAAAATTTACGATAGACCAATTGATTCTTCCTAATCCAAATAAATTTGATATTGGCTGAGTTAATGAACATTGCAAAATCACAATAAATAATCAAACAAAAAAAAACTATTAAAAAAATATGTTACTACGTATTCTTTTAACAAGATGTGATTATAATTGTGTATTCTATATACCTACAGTTTTTGTAAAGTCGATTCTGTAAGTTCTATTTTTATTTACCGATCAACAAGTACTTTAGTTATTGATAAACACAAGGGTTATCACTTATATGATTCATTCACCCTCAATAATTCCTTTTTAACCTTTTCAACGCCAATTACTTGTATAGAAGTTCGAGATTCTCTTGCCCTCAGCTCCACGACTTCATTAGAAGTAATTACTGTAATAAAATAAAATAACGATACTTAAAGCTTTTTTTTAAGTAAAGACCTAATATCATAGTCCCGAATGTGTCTCAATCGGTGGTCACTCGACTAATACAATTTTAGATTTTAATTATCTAATCAAATATAAGGCCTATCGATGCAGGACGTAAACGAAATCAATTTACTTTTATAAAGCAAACGCTGCCCAATTTTAGAAATAAATTTTATGATTTATGAGATAATGGCGATGGTATAAGGGGTCGGGCCAAAAGAAAAATTTATTGCTTGTACTCCTATTAAAATAATAAGACAGATTCGTTTGAAAATAATTAAGTACATAACAGTAACTTTGCCGCGGATTCTATGTACTTAAGCTAGGGATTTGCATCTTTTGTGATTATTCTGTTAAGAGTGGCCGTTACAGATTTCGGCCCCGCCACCTAGCCTCCCCTTGAATATTTCCGAATGTATTAGGTTTTAGGAATTAATTAAGCGTTACGTATGCGTATTTCAGGGAGTACATTGCTTCTACACTCGATACATTCTCTTATTTTTTGTACTTACTGCGATACGGGTGGGGCCGGGCTGAAAGCGTCTGGCTGGCCCGGCCACCTAACAGTGCTTCAAATTTCTTTATTAAAGAGGTACATTGAAAATTAAATATATGCTTGTAACGATAAGTATATTCCTTTCATACATATATCGTTACTGAAAGTCACGGGGCGGGACCAGCCAGACGCAAATCTTTTGTGGGTCTGTGGGAATTAGTAGAACCGGCGTAAGATGACCGTGCACTAACCTAATGCGCAAGCGCTTGCTTGATCGAGGTGAAAAGGGAATTCGGAGTACGAACTAGTAAATATTTAGCCCAGTTTAGATTACATGCTTTCACGGCACCATGTGATCAACACTGATACTATCCCACGAATTAATTTTGGGGGGGTCTATTTTCAGGAATATATTTCGGGGTGAGGGGGGCGGGTTACCTGTTGTTTTTTCACGTATCAAACAAGTGTAAACATTATAATTTTATTTCACTTGTCTGGGATTTCGGGGGCTACGGCCATGAACGCTTTTCACTGTAACGGGGAGTACAGAACCTACGTGATGTGGCGGGCACTTAGTGCGCGAGAGTTGCGAACGAGGCAGTGTCGAGTGACGTTCACGCACTGTTAACTAGAAGAACTTTCGCTTGAAATATGTATAGTCTAATTGAAAAAAAATTGACACTGCGGAGTAACAATAACACTTGGACATTGACCGCGGCGCACAGAACCTGCGCGAGGTGAGCGTGCACCTGATGCGCTCGTGCCCGGGCGGCGCGGGCGTGCCCAGCGGCGTGCACGCGGCCGCCACGCGCTGGGCGGCCGCGCAGCTGGACGCGGCGCGCGCGCTGTGCCGCCTGCTGACGCGCGCGCTGGCCGCTGCGCCCACATACAACCAGCAGAGGGGGTTCTCCTTCATGTACGGACCGACACACGATCATAGCTTTTTGTTTAACTCATTTGTGGTTTTGTTTAGTTTTTAGTGTCTGTCTGGTTCAGTTTTTGCTTATAGAGGGATTTGCCGAACACGTTATTTTATATCAAAAGGGTCTGGCTGAACCTGTCCGAGGGTTAAACGGTGACGGGAGAGCGAAATGTTGTCTCGTACCGACGATATTACAACTTTAACAATTTCTACCATAGAAACTGGATATTATGATCCTTTGGTATAAGATTATGTGGATTTTTGTTGGTTACTATGTTTTGTTTGATTCTGTTTTGACTTTAGGCTACGCCCGTACTTATTACCTGCACATGTTTTATACAGCTTTGGATCACATCTGTCGTCCGAAGTTATGCAAAACAAAAATCCTTTCAATATTAGGATCTTTTTAAACGTGATCAAAATAGGTTTGCACTTACCTCAACTTGACAATAAAGTAATCTTAAAAATGGTTAAAACCAACAACATTTGATTTATTTTATAAAAGTTTTACTTGTTTTTACACTCCCATTATTTTGGATTTTATAGCAATTCCAAGTTACAAATAATAAAAAATACTAATAATTATAACCTCGATTGAAAACTGGTACCTATTGGAATGAATTGTAGTTTTATGTTGAAATCTTGAAATGTTTATCCAAAGACAGTTAATGTTTTATATAAGATTGATAAGGCAACCTTAGTTAACTTAGCGATAAAAATTTATAAAATGTTAGTGCTTATAACCACTCTTTATATTAAAGATAAATCTTTGGAAAGCATTAACGCATGCTTAGCGAACTCTATAGTTATAATATTAAATTATTCTTTTTCCATTCAATATTATAACTTTAGAGTTCGCTAAGCATGCGTTATTGCTTTTCAAAGATTTATGTTTAATTATTAAGGTAATTGCATCTTTACGACATTGTATTAACTGCAAAGTTAGTCGTGTCGGTTCGGTCACCTGTATAGGGACTGAATAGATAGCAATGACGTTGCCAAAAGACGCGTTAAAATATGGATTAAGAATTCGCGGTGGTGAGCAGAGGTCGAGTTGCTTAGTGGTCAGAACGCCTGGAGTATTTATCCGGGAGGTGCAGGTTCGAATCCTGCTGGCGACCGTATTCTTTTTCCATTTCATATCACTCTGTATATCTTGTCGCTATTCCGATCACTGATAATAAGTACGGGGAAATGAGTTTCTTTTTGTTTGTCGTTGTTGAATTTTCTTTTTGTTTCGTTTGTGTGGTTTATCGTTTTTGTTATGCTATATTTTGCAGCGGTTGGCAAAATTGGAGCTGTACCTAATCGAATGGAATTCTGAAAGTAATAATATCAATAGACATTTTTTTCTAGTTTCATTGGTGTCTCACAATATAACAATGGTCAAAGAACTTGTGTTTTTAATGTTGGTTGCTGATTCGTTTTTTTTTTTGATTTCTTTTTCCTACAAACCACCTATTTTCGGACCAACCATTTACTAAATCTCATTAATTACCTTTCTAATTATTATTCTTACACCTCATTGAGAGATATGGATTGTAATGGTGCCGAGTCGCTTGCGCATCGACTAAACCAGAATCCAAATTAAATTGAAATAATTATGTATAATTTCCAGCGATGAGATGGACCCGACACACGCATTCATAGTATTCAAGGTCCTAGAGCAGTACTACTTAGCGACCGACTCGATCGCGTTCCCCCTGCCGCAAGGATTCAGTTCGTTCTTCACTTACCTCGGCTACCGCACGCTGCCTTTCCATTCGTTCGTTCAATATGTTCACCGGAACGTGTTCGAGTTGCAGATTGATGTTATGAAGGCTATTATTGCATGTGAGTATTTTTTTATGGTCATTAAGAAATCATCGGTAAAATTAAATCAATACAATGAAATAAAATTGAAGTGTCTGTTTCTGTCAATTTTTTTTTTTTTTTTAAGTTCATACAGTGATTTGCACAACCCCTATTGCTAAAAATCAGTTAATAAAATGTTTGTCTGTTTGTTTGTTTCGGCTAATCTTCGAAACGGCTGGACCAATTCTGTTAAGAATTTGCCGGCAGTTAGCTGACTATACATGTAAGGAGTAACTTAGGCTAATTATAATATAATTACACGCGGACGAAATCGCGGGGCACAGCTAGTTCTTAAGTAAAATAAGTTGGATGTGTAATTTAAAAACATATTCACTTACTGCCTGAATATTAATTTTTTAAACTTTTATAATTAAACAGATTCAGTTTTAGCTTGCATATTAGTTTATTCTAATTCGCTGTAATTAGACGTCCCTCGTTGAGCGCTAGCCCACAAATTCAAACGTACTAACATATCCCCAGCCAAAGACGATGAGAACAAAACAACGGTGAACAACAAACTCCGCCTCATCCAACTAGTGGGCGAAGGCCGAGCCCGCCGAGCACTAGCCTGCTGGCCACACCGCGCAGCACTAGTACTGCGGGCACGAGACCACGCGCACACGCTACTGAGCGGAGGAGCCGCCTCCCACCACGAGCTCAGCAGGCACCGACCGGTCAAGGACACCGGTCAGTATGTTACAGCGCGCTATATATGTGCTGCCGCCAGCGACCACGCGCACACGCTACTGAGCGGAGGGGCCGCCTCACACCATAATAACATTCATAGCTGACTGACTGCAGGACAGAGGCCTTTCGTCATATAGAGTAGGAGTGAGCATTGATCACTAACTCACTGCAGCGTGATGATTATCATACCATTACAGACCTGTTGGTCTAGTGGTTAGTAGCCCTGACTGCTAAGCCGGAGGTCGTGGGTTCGATTCCCACCCAGGACAAATGTTTGTGTGATGAGCACGATCATTTGTTCTGTGTCTGGGTGTAATTTATCTATAATATGTATGCATTTAGAAATATATAAGTATGTTTATCAGTTGTCTAGTACTCATAACACAAGCTCTGCTTAGCTTGAGACTAGACGGCGTTGTGTGATAGTTGTGGAATATTATATATTATGTGGAATATTATTAATTCCAAGTTTTCCCATGATGTTTGTGCCTCACCAGATAATAATATGTGTATATATATACAGCTTAACACTTATGATGTCCGCAAAGCATATATAATCATCAAACAATCGCCGTGTACCGAATATGGTACACTAGACATTTAACATGTTAAAATAATTGTGAAAGAATCCCTCTACAATTATTTTAAAGTTTAAAACCCAAATTATTTCCAACATTCGTTTTCAGGAATAGCGGCACTACCTTCCGGAGAGCGTCTCTCCCCACTCGACACATTCCTGGACTTGTTGACAGCCAAGGCCAGCCTTAACGAACTGGATTTCAACCTCATCATCGAGGCCACATTAGCCTCTGTGCAACAAGACACTGCTGCTTAAATATTAGGAATAACATTAATCTTTTGTATTTATAGTCTAATTTTAGAAATTTATAAGCATAACAAAGAGCAAGGTATCTACCAAAAAGTTACTAAATAGAATAATCAAAGGCCCCAGAAGGCTTAAGTTAGTAATTAATTAGTGTGATCTCATATCTGCAACTTGTTCAGTATAAATACCAGTTAATAAAGAATTATGAATGTTGTGTGTATTTGATAGTAATATGAATCGCGGCGTCATTTTGTATATCTAATGTCAGTCAAATATACGATCACCCAGAATAAGACGCTATAGTTGCAATTCAGGGGTGGCGTTAACAGTGTTGCATAATTATATATTTATTTTAATATCTTTTAAATCTTACCATAATTGTTAGCACCTTTCATTAATAAACGACTAAAGTAAACCAAAAACGTACCAAAGTCAAAGTTTTTTATTAAATCAAACGTAATGTATAACTTAGTCATAACTTTCTGTATTTTTGTAGTGATATTTGACATTCCACTATTTCTTAAATCATTTATTGTAATGTAGTTGTAATTCCATTTATCCAAAGTAAAGCACAAAGATTTTGACAAATATATTTGGCTGAAATCACCTTAAAGTATGTGCAATTTTCTAGTGCAATATTTATTTAATGT
Organism: Xylocampa areola; assembly: GCA_935421205.1. NCBI lineage: Eukaryota > Metazoa > Arthropoda > Insecta > Lepidoptera > Noctuidae > Xylocampa > Xylocampa areola. Next base: position 21,123,381 of record OW285200.1, on the reverse strand, counting down.
AGAAATAAATACTATTATAATCATATTACCTTATTTTATTAATAGAAATATGCCCTAACAATAAATAATATTAATTATAGAATGGATTATAAGTCACCCAGTGAGCTCTCTTCTGATCTTTATCAGTTTGATGTGACGTAAATAACGATTTATACACTTCACTTGACTGGGGATCTTTAGCTACACTATAATCCTTTTTAGTCTTCTTGTAAGATGGGTCTTGAGCCAGTTCTGTGGGGTGAACACGCTTGGAGGAACCAAAGTGTCCTCTAGCCTGTTTATTTGGATTGTATTTAGGCAATGACAATGGTATAGTCTCAATTTCTTTCTTTACAGCATTACTAGTGCTTGGTCCGGCCGCTGGTTCCTCCTTAACTCCATTCTCTTGTTTAACCTCATTCTCTGCCACAATCTCAGCAGAAGAAGATGGCACAGGTGTGGACGGCTCTGTCTTGATTTTAACTTTCTCAGTTTTTTCTGCCTTTGATTTCTTACTGCTCTTTCTGTTAACTACACGCAAAGCTATCTTTTCCTTTAATTTTTCAATGTCCTCATCAGTTCCATTAAGTGTGACAATGTCGTTATCTGTGAATGGTTGCTGACACTGGGGGCAAAAGTAATGGTTAATAAATCACATAAAATTTACCCAATATCTATATTAGAATGATGATAACATAAACAAATGGGAGCAATCATAAAAATTGTAGGCTTTTTTTAATATTCAGAGCAAATGTTTCTTTGCAACAAACATGACCACTAATAAATCAATACCATCATTGATAAAGGCCAATGATGTAACGGGAGATAGGTTATATTAAGATAACATAATTAATTAAATTACATTTTAAATTGAAAGATGTATCACTGATTGCTCAGAGATTCTGTGAGTATATATGGAAACAGAATAACCAACTGAATTCCATCCAATATAACTTGAAGCTATCCAACCCATGTGCCCCAAACTGGTTTCATTAGAAAGGCAAGACTGTGAAGATGGAATAAGATCATTAAAAAAATAAGCCTAGTAGCACAGCCGGGTATCTGCTAGTAAATAATTATTGATATCTATATATTTATATTGAATTTTATTGATTTAATATTGATTTATTGCCACATTGAATGGCAATGCTAATTCTTTCACCAAGAAACTGGCCAGCCCCCTGGTCATGCAGTGTCGATCAGTCTGCCTGTTTTTTTTTTATTGTTATTTATATAAAACTGGACACTGGGTAAGGGAAGTTTAGGGATTACCTTTATATTTTTTAACTAGATTAGCACCATCATTTCTTATTTGACTATCCGGAGAAGAAACACAAAAACAAATTCTAAGTCAAGTTGTCTTTTAAAGTATAGACATTATATAGAATTATGTGAATTCATTTAATTTATTTACAATGTTGAAACAACAATTTACAATTATAAAAATGAAATTTTCAGGATTCATTCCCTCTATCATGCTATTTCACACAATAGCCCAACAATAGCTTGTGTTTTCTTTTACAAATAATGTAATACAAAAACCAATATATTAAATAGCATGCTCACCATGTGACAGATATTCTGCTTAACCTCCTTTAGTGCCCTCTCAGCCAGCACACATCCACAGCTCCATAGGAAAACGAAGCGGAACTTGCCAGACATCTCCAGGCCACTGATGGGGCAGATGTAAGGAGCATTGCCCTCTCCAACTGCACCTTCAGTGTGATCAGCAGCAGTGTAGGCAGGATTCTTCACCAGATTTAAGTCTTTAATGTCCTGTAGATATAAATATTAACTGTATATACACAAGTATTAGTAAGTACGTGCCTGCAAGCCACAACCTTCCCTGGACTAAGCAGACAACACTACAACAGACACTCATAATTTACAGATAATTCTGGATCTAGAGGGTGTATACATAATAGTGACTCAGGAATTTCTTTAAGATTATGCATACTATCAGCATCAGTCCTGACCTTAGAGGACCAGACAGGAGATGCCTTCAGACTAAATTTTGAACAAATTTGCTTGCCACTTTTGGCGGGGGGTGAGGTAACACACAAGCACAAAAGAACTTGTACTAAAGCGAAAGTACCTCTTGTCATTACATTAAGAGTAATAAAATACATCAAAAAAATTTAACTCCACCAAAAATCATGTTACAAACAATTAAAATTGTGTACTATCATTGTAACCATACTGGTAAAAGGTACCTTTCTATCATTAGGAATCATTTGCCAGTGGTGAGAGGGGTACGCACACTAAAACAACTCCAGTACTAATTCCTTCAAGGTCCTGGCTGATCAGTTTCAAAATGACACTTTGAAAGTTTCTTTTGAATTAGTTCTGCCTCTCAATATTGCTTATGAATTTAGTTTTTCCTTCTTTTTGAAACTTTCTTTTGGTTTATGACTTTTACATATTCAATGACAGATGGTCAGTCTCTACTTAGGCTTTAGACTTACACCATTGTTTCACAAAACAGGTAGACCGTGTCAGTAGCTGGTCACTCCACACTAAAAAGTACCCATAACTGTGACACCGTTACTGTGTACCTCACCCAGCAGTTGTGATGACAGTACATAAGAAAGTATGAGTCTTCACTGAAGTTCCTGCATTCCTATTAAAATAGTTCAAAAATAAGAAGCAATTTTTTACCTTCATATTTTTTATGTGGTTGATTGAGTCTGGCTTAGTTTCCTTGTCAAGTAAAGCTTCAAGAACTGAACTTTTACTGTATAGTCTACCCAGGCCGCAGGCCACAACAGGTGCTTGTAACGGTTGCTGAGATAACGCACAGTTCCGCCACTTGAAAGATCGCTCAGCATCCTTGTCTTTCTATTAAACGATTGTAATAAATTAACACGGTCAACACTATAATTTTATAGAAAGCAATCTTATTTTATCTTGGGATATTTACCTGTTCTGGTTTCTTCTTCATACGCACAAGTTCATCTCGACGTGGGATAGTACCCCCATCACAACCCATTGTGGAATTTAGTGTTTCTAATAATAAACACAAATGTTTTCTTATTTCAATGACGTGCGTGATGAATGAACGTTGTTGCGCTTTATTTCCCCGTAATGAGTAGCCATAGAGAATTTATTCACTACGTTCTACTACTACTGCACAGATTACTATATTATTAGTACTACTGTGAGTAGTCCACAGAGTACAGTAATATCTTAGACTATAATAAATCTATGAGTAATATAGTAGAACGTAGTCCTAGTCAGACACTAGTAACCAGTGCTGCCAGCAGAAGAATAAAAAATGACCGAAACCTGTGCTCAAAAGGGGCGATTTTTGGCAAAGCCAATATAGAAAAAAATTGATTATATTTGTTCGTAGCATCATAGCGTCACCCCAATTAGTGGCTTGAATAGCTTCACTGTGAACCAAAGGCCCAAAGGCCGATGAAAGGCCGAGTACTGCCAAAGGCCATTACAGGTTCAAAAAGGCCGATATGGCAACACTGTTATTGACACTGACAACTATTTGAATTTGTCAATAAACACTTAGATTAAACAGATCTATGAGGCAAATTATACTTCATCATAACAATAAAAAAGAGCCAATAGAATTGGAAATTTCATAAAGAATTTTCTCTTGTTTATAGAAAAGTTTTATAGTTTTGTTAACCAAAATTGGAATTGGAATTAGAACAGATCAATGATTCAAACAGATATCATATAGTTCACTTCCGGTTGATGTCTATGATTTAATATTCGAAAATATTATTAAGGTGAAGTAATACAGTAAAATACTCTTCAAGAGGATATCGCTTTGTCAATTATTGACACAAAACTACAAATAGGTACAATCTTTGAACCGATGATAGCTATGGCTCAAATCTCAGCAATGTGGAGGAATACTTCAAAATTTCTAAGAAAAACAGCGGTGTCGGCGTGAAACCATAACAAACAAACAAACAGGAAGAGTTACTTTCGCATTTGCATTATTAGTTTTAATGCTGTTTATTAAGCTCTAACCCAAAGCCTAATAGGATAAAAAAACATCCAAAGACATAAAATCATTTTTATTATCTTTGGGTGAGAGTTAAGGCGGGAAAATGTAAAGTCCATGTTGTCGGTTTTATATTGTTTTCCAAAACGTGTGTTTCTCTGAAGTTTAATGTGTAATTATGGTGGATAATTAACCAGCTGTTGCGTCAGTCATTAGCAGACACAATAGATTTTTATTGTTACAACGTACAGATCTATACGTTACTGAGCCGAAAGGTTAAGTGTTCATGAAGGTGTGCGAGTGTGGGCAAATTATATAAAATTGAAAATCATGACTTTTTGTGTTCACTCCTAAACTCCATCGAAGACTCAGTAAAATTTCCACCGTTTTACTGCGGCAACCCGCGCAACAACTTATAATACTTCTGAAGGATGTAACTGAAGACGAGGCTTTGGCCTTACTTTTATTCAAGAACACTTAACACGAGGCGGTATGGTCCAAGACCTTAGCCTGCCCGATGAGGGCGAAGGAGAAAAAAAAAAAAAAAATATCTTTGGGTGATCCTCTTTACCAGCTGATTGATTCAGCTGGTAAACCGTAAAAGTAAAACGTCAACGTCAATCAGTTGCTAATTACTTTTGGCAATTGAGGATTTTTGAATCACATTTGGATTCGGGTTGTCTATGCGTTGGTGTAAACACGTTCTTTCGAATTTTCTGTGCTGTTTTTTAGGTTTTGCGGGTGTTTAGTATCTTTAATTGTCGTTTTTGTGCCGTGTTGTTGGGTGTTCGCCGTCCCCTGATTAATACCTTCTCTCGTTTCATTTCCCTCATTTTAATGAGGGAAATGGACGACGATGAACCCCCGGATGGGGGAGGTGGTGTTTCTACCGATCCTGACATATTTTCTTCTCTGGACTTGACTAACGATCCGTGTAATCAGGTTGATAAAAAATTAAAGAGAGCGGCTGTGGAAGATTTAGGTATCGAATCAAAAAAAAATAAGCCTCCTTCAATGTCTTATCAATCGACTTATTCTAAACCCGGTTTTGAGGATAATGGTAAGATTTTATACAATGACGAATGTGATAAGGGGCCTTTTATCATCCATGTCACAAGATCGGAACCTGATGTGTCGGCAGGTCAGTCTATCAGATTACTTAAGTTTGCTCAGCTTATCCATAAGAATAACGTGAAGGGTATTGTAAGGGGTGGCATTAAGGCTCTTGGAAGATCCAAAATAGCCATCGAGTTTAGTTCTGCGTCCGACGCGAATAATTTCACCAACAATCAAATTTTGACATCTAACAAATTCACAGCCTCTGTTCCGAAATTTCATGTTTTAAGAATGGGCGTAGTGCGTAATATCCCGACGGACTGGACATTAGAGGAATTGGTTGAAGGCATTCAAACTCCTAATAATTGTGGTCAAGTAATTAAAGCTCGTCGGTTGAATGTCAAATCCCGAAAAGACAATTCAGTTTCTTGGATTCCTTCTACCTCTGTGGTGTTGACATTTACCGGGCAAACTCTCCCTGAGAGAGTATTTTGCTATGAATCTTCTCTTCCTGTTTCGATTTACCAACTTCCTACCATTCAGTGTAGAAATTGTTGTCGTTTTGGCCATATTGGTTCACAATGCCGCTCTACTCCTCGCTGCTATCGCTGTGCCCAAAACCATCCTGGGGATAGCTGTTCTATTGTGGATGAATCTGCCTCTTGCCTGCTGTGTAGGGGAGCTCACAAAGCAACTGATTTCAGGTGTCCTGAGCACTCCCGACAAAAATCTATAAAGCTCGTCATGTCGCAGGACAACATTAGTTATTCCGAAGCTTCGCTAAGATTTCCTAGTACCAACCGTCTTTATTCCGAAGTATTTAAATCATCCCCCTTCCCCACTCTTTCTGGTTCTCCTCAATTGACTAAAGAATCTCACTCTCGTCCCCTTACATCTCCTCAGGCTTATTCTTATACTAAAACTATTACTAAATCTCCTCGTCCTTCTCCTTCTCTTGGGAAATCTTATGATATTCAGGCCCATAGGAATCTAACTAAATCCCCTCTGTCCTCTCAACATAATGGCTGTGCCTTTTCTTCTCCTCCTATAGAATCGACCCCTCTACTTACTCCCAATGACAATTTAATAGAACTCCTCACTTGTTCCCTTATTAATATAATTTCGAAATTCTCTGACTCACTACCGAACAATGTCATTTTGTTACTCCAAGAATTGCTCGTTGCTTTAAGTAATAAAAATAGGTCAGATCCTTCTACAATGGAATTGTAGAAGTATTCGGCGTAAGAAACATGACATTATTTATTTGTTAAACCACTTTAATGCTGCCCTCCTTGCGGTTTCTGAGACATGGTTGCTGCCGGGATCCAGTTTTAGGGTCCCTGGGTACTCTTGTCTTCGGGACGACAGGGATGATGGATGGGCAGGCTGTGCCCTACTCGTCTCAAGATCAATTACTTTCTCCCAAATTACAATTCCTCCCCACAGCCCTGATTTCCATGTTGTAGCAGTAAGAGCTTTCAATATTTCTTTTTTATCTTGTTATATTCCTCATCCTAATTCCAGCCTTATTTTAGAATTGAATAATATTATCTCTTCCATATCAGGTCCTCTCATTGTGTCAGGTGATTTTAATTGCCACCACTCCATGTGGGGATCTCATTTCTCGGACTCGTCATCTTCTTTTTTGCTTGATCTCCTTGATGACAATAACCTTTGTATCTTGAATGATGGATCTGCAACTCGCAGGGTATCTCCTGCCCAAAATATAAGTGTACCTGACCTTTCCTTCTCTTCCCCTTCTCTTGTAAATTCTGTCTCTTGGTCTGTTTTGCCTATTTCCTATGGTAGTGACCACTTTCCAATTTTAATCCATTTAAATAATGTATCTACTCCAGCCCCTGTAACCCATACTTTACAGAGGTATAGACTCACAGACGCCGATTGGGATAAATATTCTCTTCTCTTAGACGCTAGAGTCAATTCTCTTCGTCCAGTTGATCATTCTAATTTTTTGACTTTATACGATGACTTTGTGTGCTGTTTATTCTTGACTGCTGACGAATCTTTTCCCCTTAAAAATTCATCTCGCGGTCGAATTCCTTCCCCTCCTTGGTGGGATAAAGAGTGTACGGCTTTCGTTCGTCGGCGGAATGAAGCCGAAAATAAATATGCAAATGACTTAACAATGGAAAATTACATTAACTATCAAAAAATTTGCGCTGTCACAAAAAGACGGTTAGCTAAGAAAAAGTCTTTGGGTTGGCAAAATTTTTGTGAATCTTTATCGCCTCGCACTCCATTAAGTGTTGTGTGGCGTAAGATTAAGTGCTTTCGCCAAACATTTGTGGATCCCAATATCTCCTCGAATGATCCTCAAACATGGCTAGATCACTTTATTAATAAGTTGGCCCCTCCTTTTGTCCCTAATCATGACAGCCTTCCTGTTTTCCTAAGTTCCCCTTCTTCATCTGACAGAATGAATAACCTCTTTTCTTTTTCCGAGCTTCTTTGTGCTCTTGATCACTTAAAAGATTCTTCTCCTGGAATAGATGGTATTCCGTACTCTTTCATTTGCAAATCTTCTAATTCTACCAAACAATACCTTCTATCTATTTTTAATGCCATATTTTTTACGGGAAATATTCCTGAATCCTGGAAGACCCAGATAGTTATTCCCATCCTTAAACCAGGAAAAGATCCTAATGACCCTTCATCTTATCGGCCCATTGCCCTTTCATCGGTTTTGGCAAAGATTTTGGAACACCTCATTAAAAACAGACTAGAATGGATTTTAGAAAATAGAGGCCTGCTCTCCAGTAGCCAGTTTGGCTTTAGACGTGGCATGAGCACTATAGATAGTCTCAGCATTCTTACTTCAGAAATCAGGCTCGCTTTTTCTCGTAATGAGCATGTTATAGCGGTCTTTCTTGACATATCTTCGGCATACGACAATGTTCAGCTCCCGTTACTCAGACAGAAAATGCTTCATCTGAATATTCCCGTAAGACTGGTCAATATTATTTGTAATTTACTTATGTGCCGTTATGTATCTGTTCGTTCTCAAGGAAATCTCCTTCCTCCTCGAATGGTATGGAAAGGCTTACCACAGGGATCTGTGTTAAGTCCCCTTCTATTTAATCTATACACTGCAGAATTGGATTTATCCGTCAGTTGTTTCTGCAAAATTCTTCAATATGCAGATGACATAGCCCTTTATTCTAGTTCCACCAACTTCCTGGATATTGCTCATAAATTAAACACAGCTCTTGGGTATCTGAATGATTGGCTTTGTGATCATGGTTTGTCAGTTTCAGTCCCAAAATGCCATGTAGTTGTTTTTTCTCGCAAAAGAAATATTCCCCCAATCAGTCTCTCTATAACCGGTGATCCGATTATGTTTCAAGATAAAGTGAAATTTTTGGGAGTCATTTTAGATTCTAAAATGTCTGGATTACATCATTTATATTACGTTTATAATAAATGTGAAAAGAGTGTGAACGTCTTGCGGGCCTTATCTGGGGTTCGTTGGGGTTCTCACCCTTTTTCTCAGAAAATCCTATATAACGCCATAGTGCGTAGCCATATGGATTATGGTTGCTTTCTTTTAGAACCGTGCAGCAAAATGGCTTTAAATAAATTGGAAAAGATTCAATCTAAATGCCTACGCATTATTACTGGTGCAATGAAGTCTTCTCCAATTAATGCCCTCCAGGTCGAGTGTGTGGAGCCTCCTCTGCATCTTCGTCGCCAACTTCTTGCAGACAGATTTTTTTATAATAAAACACAGTACGTTCACCATCCTTTATTAAGCATTTTACGCTCTTTGTCCCGTGAGATTGGTACTTCTGGGTACTGGTTGAATAAATCCCCTCCTCTCCTTTCGAATGCCTTCAATAAACTCACTTTAAATTCATCGCCAGTAATGCAGCTAGATAAGTTTCCACTTTTTATGATAGACTACGATTCTCTTATTTTCCAACCCAGAGTTATATTAAATTTCGGAATTAATAAAAATACGCCAGGTGCAGACAGAAAATTCAATAAAATTATAGATAGGTCGTGGTCAGATTGGATTGCATTATATACTGATGCCTCGAAATTTTCTGAAGTCAGCCATGTAGGACTCTCTGTTTTTATCCCTAAATATAATGTTACTCTTATCCATAAATGTCCCCCCGAATGCTCCATATTTACAGGTGAGTCTATTGCTATACTGGAAGCCTTATCATATATTGAATCGAATTATAACCACTTCCAAAAGGCTTTAATTTTTAGTGACTCCCTCAGCTGTCTTCAAGATTTACTCAAGCTTCCCTTCCATTCTAAAGATATTTTCATACTTACCCTCAAAATTAAGCAAATTTTGTTCAAATTAAATCAATCTGGAATTGAAGTTGTATTGGCCTGGATTCCAGGCCATTCTGGTATCTCGGGTAATGAGGCTGCAGATCACTATGCTAAGTTGGCTGTACAAATTGGTTCTAACTCTCATTCTGATATTCCTTCTCGGGATCTACGCTCTCTAGCTAGACCTCATCTTTTGAACTCCTGGAATGATATGTGGCAACAGACCAGTCTTTTAAAAGGGAAATATTATGCGTCTATTCAGCCCAATATTCCCTCTAAACCCTGGTTTTTTAAATCTAAAAATATTAGTAAATTTCTTACTTCTCTCATTATCCGTCTCAGAATAGGTCATGTCTGTACCCCTGTCTTTTTAGCCAAACTTCATATTCGCGACAATTCTCTCTGTGAATGTGGCATGGATGAGGGCACCTTAGAACATTTGTTTTTTTTCTGTCCCAATATATCTGTCCCTCTTTATGATATCCTTCCTAATAATATCCCTAGGCCTATTAATATTCCTTTTCTTCTAACGCTTGTTGGTTCTCCTTTTATTAAAATTCTATGTAAATTTCTTACTGTAAATAAAATCAGAATTTAAATTTCTTGCTTTCCTACCTAAAAACGTATTTTTCTGGTTTCAATTGATTCCCTTTAATCTAAATACATAACTTTTAATTTCTCAGAACCTTGTTGTTGGTACACTAATCTAAGTTCTAATAATTATTAATCTCTATTGTTTATTCTTTTTTTTATTACTAAACACTAACAAAACACTAATTGCTTAACTTTTATTGTGAACCGTACCTTGGCTTTCCCACTGGTCAAATTTTGTTATTGTATATAACGTGTTTTATCCAACCTTGACATTGGCAGAATCATCGTTAACCCGATGGAGCCATAATTATCCAAAATTGGAATTGGAATTGGAATCACATTTCAATAATAAATTTTGGGATTTATTGAATGGTTTCGATATTATAATGCCTGATAATGAAATGGAAAGAGTGCCAGAAAATGGTTCGGACTGTGAAGATAGCTCACAGAAAGAGTCAGATGCAGAAAATGTGTTAGACTCTGGCAAAAAGAAAATTAAGCAGAAGACCAGAAAGCGTGGAATCATTTATTTGTCTACTATCCCTCCTTATATGAATGTTGCTAAGATACGCGAGATATTCAATGAATTCGGTGAGATTGGCAGGATATACTTGCAGTCGAGTGCCAGTAAGTTTTTTGAGGTTATGTTATTGTTTGCTATAGTTTTTGGGGGCTGAGTTGCCCGCGTCCGTAGGAGTGCACCCTTACTTGGAATCCCTACACAACTCTGGTACTCTGGTGAGAGGGTTCGGCCGCGGCCGGTTACCACCGACTGGAGGAAGCCATGTCGTGAAGCTACCCAGTCGTGTTTCGGGATGTAGTCCAGTGCAACCGTTGTGGGAGACGGGTCTGGTCAGTTGCATCAACTCCACAACTATCGTTCTTCCCAAATCTATTCACTCTACTTAAAAGTGATTTAATCTGGATATGCATGCTTCATCTTAGACTACACCTTTGCTTACCATCAGGCGAGTTGGTGGCCAAATGTAGATCAATTTTTGATAAAAAAGGCAATTTTTCAAGTACCTTTAAAATTTGTGTAACACATTTATGCAGTCTATACACACATATTGTATTTATGCGTTTTTACAAAGTTTAACTTGAATATACAACAAAACATAACAGATTTAAAACTATGTTTACAGAGCCTGGTGAAAAACGCAAGCGCGTGCCAAATCAGTTTACAGAAGGCTGGGTTGAATTCCAGAAGAAAAAAGATGCTAAGATGGTTGCCGCCAAACTAAATAATACAAAGATTGGTACTAGAAAAAAATCACGATACTATGACATGATATGGAACATCAAATACATTCCAAGGTTTAAGTGGGTACACTTGAGTGAAAGACTGGCATATGAAAGGGCAGCACTCAAGCAGCGATTGAGGGCTGAGATATCACAGGCCAAGAAGGAAGCCCAATATCTACAGAATAATGTGGAAAAAAGTAAGAAAATTAAGAAGAAGAAAGCTATGGAATCATTAGAATAAAATTACTTGTTTAAGTTGATTACGAGTGTTTTATTTATGAACTGAAATTAAATCTATAACCAAAATATAGAAATAAATGTGCTAAGTCAAATAATATTATCATGTATAGTATTATTTTTGACTAAAGTTCACTCTTCCGCTAATGATTTCCTCTACCCGCATTCTCTGCTTGGAAGTCAGAGGGTCGGGCGTTAACTTTTGTATGTACCGTCGCGGCGGTATCGTGTGCGAGAGAATTCCTTGCGAGAATTCTCTGTGAACTCTCACCCCATCCAGCGCATTCGACTGCAGTTTCTCAAAACTGTGTAGTTCTCTCATGAATTGTTTGCGTTGGGCTATCTTAGCCCAGTGGTAGCGATGGCGACAAACAACTCTGCTGAAATTAATAAAAGCTTATATTAGTCATAAATGTGACCAACTTGAGCAGCAAATTTTACATTTATATTCTCTTTGCTTTAGCCAAAGAGCTACTTAAGTGCCCATTTGATCTGTATAATGAGTGTTTGTTATACTTACTAGGCCAAAGCCAATTTGGAGTAGGCAGGGTGTATGCTGACATCAGATCGCGCCAGCTCTGGAAAACCGGGGTACAAAGGAACGCGTCTCTTTTTCTCCTTTTCAGGAGGCTTTTCCTTATCCTGATTTAGGGATAGAAATTGCATATGGGACATTTTTCAGGCGTTATTTATGTTATGATGTAGGTAGGTAACAGTAATTTAAGTTTCTCACACTTACATTGTTGCTGTGGTAACAACTACTGTTATGTCAATAATCTAAATAAAAAAATGAGGTTTTTGACAATGAGTATTTTATTGTCTGGCTTTTTTGTATCAGTTAAATGTTACTAAATTCTAATCTACCTAATTCCTAGTTCATAATGTATGGCCATGTAACACAGTATAGACAGCTGTCTGTCATACCACATTATTTATGTACGTACATAGAATATGTATAGGAAAACAAGGCTGTGACCACATTTTTGTTTTCACTCCATGCAACATGATATATGTATTATTATATATCCAGATGACTCGGCTATTATGAATTTTATCTGTATTAAGCAGGTATGTAACAACATTACTGATATATTAATTACATTTAAACAAGATTAAATAAATAACAAATAAATTAATAACAGTTTATTGATACAGCATTAATATTAAATCTACTCAACGGCCGAGAGCAACCTCTGAGCTCAGTATTGCTTGGATGTTGACGTAAACATTTTACTATAAAGATTATTTACACAAATCTGGTTGCTAAGAGGCCGTGACCGCAGCTACTCTGCTCTTGCACACACAGTCATTGAATTCATTCACTAACACTGAACACAGAAGAGATTTGTTGGGATTTGTACTGTAGCACTGGAGAACCTGAAAATTGAAATTAATTTGTAAGTATATAATCAAGTGTAAACTCATTGTCTAAGGGAGACATAACTGGCTTGACTGCTCTAGGTCTAACTGTAGGAAAATTTGTTTGAGGAGTACCAAACACCAAACACAATCCGAAAATCATTGAATAAACCCATATTATTTTTTGATGATGAAACAGGTAATTTTATCATCAAAAATAAGCCCTCAGTACTTCTATACTAATATTATAAATGAAGTGGAGCAATTTGTTTGTTTATTTATTATCAATAAACTCTGACACTACTGAACCGAATTTTAATAATTATTTTACTATAAGAAAGCTAAATTATCCAGAAGGTAGGCTATATTTTATTTCAGTAATAATAATAAGTCCATGCGAAGCCAGGTTAGGTCACTGGTCATTTTATATACCTACTGTACTACACATGAATTTTGTACTAAAGTATGCTTTAAATTCAAGGGACATGGATCTAATGTCACTATAGATAAATGGTCACTACAATCAGGGTAGTTTTTTTTTTTTTTTAAATCTTTATTTAAAGGACTTGGTTCACAAAAGCAAAGAGCGAACATGTCGTCCTCGTAGGACTACTTTTAAACTAATTTCTCATTTCCAACTAAAATAATTTCTTATAACAAAAACATCTTAACTAAATCTTAATAATAACAAATATTATAGCTTTGCATCATACCATAAGCTTACAACTATAAATATTAAACTAAGTCATAGTTTAATAAACATTAATATGCTTGTATATCATGACCTAACTTTCAACCCAAACCTAACTAACTTATATAATATTTTGGCCTCAGGAGAGTTTGGGATTAATAAATGAAATCCACTGTATAATTATTATTACGCCTCATTGTAGCTGTTGCAGCTTTCTGTCAAAAGCAACTGAGCAATCTAATCAGGTGGAAACTACACAAATTCACAAATAACATGATAACAGATTACTGTTTCTGACGTAAACACCAGAAGTAGCCAATGAGCAGTGTATTGTTGTTGTCAGAAACAAGCATTGTCATGGACACACAATGTCTATAGAAAAAAGAATACGGTCGCGAACAGGATTCGAACCAATGACGTCGCCATAAGACGTGTTAAAATATGGAAGAAGAATTCGCGGTGGTGAGCAGAGGTCGAGATGGCTTAGTTGGTCAGAGCGCCTGGAGTATCTATCCGGGAGGCGCAGGTTCGAATCCTGTTCGCGACCGTATTCTTTTTCCATTTAATATTGTAACTTTAGAGTTCGCTAAGCATGCGTTAATGCTTTTTCAAAGACATATCTTGAATGTCTATAGAGTTCATTAACCTTTCGGCTCAGTAACATACAGATCTGTACGTTGTAACAATAAAAATCTATTGTGTCTGCTAATGACTGACGCAACAGCTTAATAATAAAACATCTATTTTGTCACATCATGTGTCCTACAAACTGATAAGTAGTGTTTTGTTTATCTTAAATTATCAAATCAAAATATGGCTGATAGGTATATTAATGTAAATGCATGTCTACAAATAAATTCTTCTTATCATGCTGTTGACTACAATCTAGAGAGAGAGTCAGTTTAAACCATAAGCCTCTGACGACTTTACACACCATCGAGAACATCTCTCAGGTGTGCTGGTTTCCTTACAATGTTTTTCTTCACCATTTTAAGCAAATGATAATTCATTTCTAATACAAACATGACTCGAAAAATCTGTGGTTGTTAGATTTTCAGACCGAGATCTTATTATCACTTAAATAAAATATAGCCTTTGTTACTCAGTGATCACACAGTTTACTGTTGGTGAATTTTGAATATTGGTTGAATAGTTTTTGAGTTAAATCCTTTCAAACAAACAATCAAATCTTTAAAGATAAATCTTAAAAGCATTATAATATTAAATGGAAAAAGAATATGGTCGCCAACAGGATTCGAACCTGCGCCTCCCAGATAAATACTCCAGGCGCTCTGACCACTAAGCCATCTCGACCTCTGCTCACTACCGCGAATTCTTCTTCCACATTTTCAAATCACATCTTTCCTCTTTATAATAATATTATTAGGTCAGAGGGTCGTCTTATTAATTAGTATATATTAACACAACTGAGTGTTGCGGAGCCTTTGGATCTGCTAATTACCTTTGCCTTCTCCTCTTGGCATGGTGGCAGCTTCGTGGCAAGCTTGTCTCCCTGGGCCAAATTAAATAACTCATTGGCTTCCTTCAATGTCTTCTGATACTCCAAATGCATACCACTGTTTATTTTATCATGAGCCCTCTTCAGGCTTTCAATGCGGTGCGCCCAGTAGGCTTCTTCAGCGGCATATTCATGGTGGCGCTTGTGTTCATACATAGGTGGCGGTGAATATTGTTGTATGGGCTGGGTGGTCTTTGGTTGTTCAGCTTGCTGTAATAGTTAGGAATAGGATTCGTTTAAATGTTAAGAGACTCATGGAATGGCAGATTGGCTGCAGACTTGCTGGCTTTATGAAACTTAAAGGGAATGTTATAGGCCATTTGCAAATTTCTGTTAATGGGCTCTAGACAAAACTGTTTAACTTGCAAATTACATTAAATACAAGCACTATGCCAGCAAACAAAAGTTCTTTAAATAATTGGGAGTACTGATTAATGTCTAACAAAGTAATGTTTTTTTTCAATTTTCATAAGAAACAGATAAGCTAACCTACAATGTTATGGGTGAGAAGTAATGAACTTATTCAACTCATGAACTTGACCGTGAGGTTGGGAATTTCCCTAAAATAAATATAAATATTTTTAAAACAACAACACCCTTCTAATTCCTAACAAGAGATGACATTGATCTAAATTATGTAATGTAACATCATATTTACTTTTGCGGTAAGCTGAGCTTGTATCCGGTCTAAAGCATCTTGAGACACTTGGATAGCATTCTCATTATCAACAGTTACTTTTCGAGTGCTTTGAGAACCTCCCATATTTATAAAAATGTACTATCCAAATAATTTTTATCGGCAAATCACGTCAAAAAGACATTTTCTGACAGTTCAGACATACTATCACCCAAAGAGAAAAGAAAATTATGCCAGAATCACTCATTGATCCATTGTTTATGGTCAGTAACACTTTATTTAGGATGGTATTCTATGTAGGTTGAGTAAACTTATAATCTAGAATTTTAATCTTGTTTTCAGAATATTATATACTAAAACAGATTTTCGGAATATTATTTTGTTGTATTTTTAGTATGTATATTAATTATTATTCGTACTATGACTTCCTTGCTGCATTATTGTGACGTGTTAAGTATAATGGTATAGCCACAGATGGCGTTACTTGTACAAAACTGCAACTGAACATAACGAGATGTTCTAACTTCCATCATCGCTTTGTTATGCCTTTTAATATTTTGAGATTCTCCGTCTGGTTACGATATATGAATTTATTGCCAATGCAGAAGATTCGATTGCTATTGAGATTCAATATTCTGACAAATATTATGTATTCATAATAGGCTCTCTAAACATAGTTGCTGAGCGTGAGGCTCTGGGTTCTAATCCTGGAATTCCCGGATCGGGCAAAGTATTATTGAGATGTTCTGAAAATAAATTCTCAGATCAGTAGCAGCCCAGAGTTTGGAATTGTGTCTGGTAGATGGCTCGGTGGTAATATACCTTAGGTAATGGTAATAACTGACAATGGGTTAACGAGGTTATCCGACATCCTCCTGAAGTTTTTCGGGCATACGATTAGAGGAGAATCAATGGTCTTAGAAATTAAATTAAATGAAGTTGTTTATTCTGTAAGAAGGTTTTTTAAAATATCTTTTACATGTCAGTATGTTCTAGATGGCGTCGATGGCTAGAAGAGTTTATCATTAAAAGAAGTAGAGAATATGTATCCAATATCTTATTACTCTATCTCCTTTTAAAGTGACTGGAGCAAAACTGTAGACAGGTATTCATGTTGATCAAGATAAGTGGCCTGGAGAGATAATAAAGATATGACAGAATAGTTACGATTTGAAATCAATTCTAAAAATTTTATTAATGCCCAAGTTATACCAGAATAGGATATAGTCTTTACTGTGGTTACCGAATTCACATTCCACGCGGGCGGAGCCGCAAGCTAAACGTATAAT
This sequence comes from Xylocampa areola, assembly GCA_935421205.1. Taxonomy (NCBI): domain Eukaryota; kingdom Metazoa; phylum Arthropoda; class Insecta; order Lepidoptera; family Noctuidae; genus Xylocampa; species Xylocampa areola. The sequence continues at coordinate 21,106,500 of OW285200.1, read as the reverse complement.
AAATATATACCGAAATGTTTGCCAGACGCACGATGAACAGCATTTCATTCGTATTTAATTGCACTATAGTTACGCTAAAGTACATAAAATACTTTTATCCGTATTTTGAGGAAAATTGGAAATAAAGCAATTAAATCAATTGACCACAAAGAATCAAGAACATTTTGGCGAAGGTACGGAGCGGGGTGGGGAAGGCACAAAAACTGACCACAATGGCAACCGGTTCAGCCGGTTGCAGCCTCCGACGCTATCATCCCGCCCCCGACGGACTTTCTTCTGTCTGATCGGAATGCGATCCGGCTTGCCGCTTGTCTTAGTTTATAATTTCCGAACACTTCTAATTTAGGTATCTACCATAAATTCGTAAACGGAAAGCAATCAGAAAAAAACAAATCCACCTAGCTAGGTAATGATAAATTATTACATTTTAGTACCACAATATCCTGGGTTGACGTTACGAAGCAATATAAGAAGAGGTATCCGATACAATACTGGGGCATTCGATGACACGTCACAACAGTAACAGATAGTAAACGCAGATAGTTTCCTCATAGTGGTTAGAATATAATCGATGGACTGTGAAAGAGGCGTTTCGTTGAACTGAAAAGCTGGTTAACATGACAACATGGGGTGGCATGGTCTAGTATGGGATCTAGCTAGCGACTACTCTATTTTTTTTTCCATTTATGAACTCTTGAGCCGATTATCTCCTCTCTCTATTTAGCTACTTTCATCCAATGCTTCGGAGAGTAAAGTCGTCGGTCCTGCACCTGATTTCTCTCCGGACACAGGTACCGGATTGACGTCCCATCAGACTATGAGAGTGAAGGAAGAGGGAGTGCACCTTTGTTTGCGCATACACTTGTACACTATAATATCTCCTGCGTACTTGGTGAATCTCCATGAAACTTTGGTTGGGAGAGTGTATTTACTCAAACGTTAGTATGAAACTTTTTCAACTGCCAGCCTGATCGCGTTTGCCGGCCGTCTCACGCGCCGCTCGGGCCTACTCTCGTCGCCTGCGCCGCCGTTTGTACTACAAACACGGCGTTCTATAAATCAGTGTAACGTTCACAAACTGTCACATATGGACGATTAATTACTCTTCTTTGTCTATGGATATGCCCACGCTTTGTCTCCGGTTTATAAAATTACTATTTGAAAATATTATGATACTCGTACATAAATATTGTAGATGGTAAATAATGTCCCTTACAATTATTTGCTGCTATAAAGAGACTTTATTGAAACTTGGTTCGACGATATATTCTGTATGTATATCCAACATCATAGCTGTTAGGCGTATAACCTTGTTCATTAGGTAGGTACGTACATTTCACACACCCAGACTATCAGGTCCCACTACATTTGTACTCGGCGTATCTTATCTCATTTGCCTCCCAGTCTTTAATTCATAATTGCGTTTATAATAAAGCTGAGTTTACACGGGGCAGGTGAGCCGTCGACTGAGGCGACAAGCTGACATACAGCTTAATTGCAATTTATGCGTGCATGGACTGCATGAAGGGACTGTGTGATACCTCCCAGGTTCGGAGTAAAGTACCCGTAACGCCTGGGAAAGGCTTAAAGCGATTAATAAAATGCGGCACGAGTAAAGCTTTTATTTCCTTTTTTGTAGTGGTACATGGCCGTGCTGCACTACTTCAGGTAGAATCTTAAAATCTTTGCATTAGATCTCCTATAAAGACATCGTAATTTCGAACCAAGGTAATTTCAATCTAAGTCGTCCATTAATCACGTGAGTGTCGAAAGGGGGAGAGGGGGTTTGGCAAAAATCACGAAATATCAAAGGGGGGAGGGGAGTGTAGTAAGATATCACGTGTATTTATTATCTGTATTTAAAAAATGGTTAAAAACATCACGTGATTAATGGATGGCCCCTAAGATTAGGTTCGACTGTAAGTTTTTGGGTTGGTTTTGTGAATAAAGTGTTAAGTTGGCTACTTTTATGTGTTGGTATTAGTTTTGGTAAAAACATCTAGTTTTAAGAAATAACACTACCGTTCGTCGGGGAAATTCCGGAAATTCGTACGCAAGGATTGAAGCCACGTTCACGATGTTTACTGGCCATGAGTGGAAGAATGGAACTCCCTGCTGATTTTACTATTGTTGTTTCCTGTGAAATACAATCTAGGCATATTTAAGGCTTCAGTGAAAAGATTTCTTCTGGATCTACGTAATCTATACTTGGACTCATCGTCGCTTACCATCAGGCTAGTTGGTGGACAAACGCTGATCCATTTTCGATAGAAAAAAGTGAGTATTCAAATATTCCAAATATAACAGAAGTTACACATTCGTATCTTGAAATATATTTTATTTGTGAATCTTAAAATGATGGATTCGATTTCAATTCAGATTACATTAAAGAAATCGTTATTGAATAAATAAAATCATTCCATTATCGACATATTTTATTTATTATAAGATGTCTAACCGATTTATATTAGAGTTCTGAGCCGAATCCCAATTTTGTGATAAAGATTTAAAGTAAGTTGTAATCATATTTTATAGATCTTGCGAAATACGAAATATATTTATAAAATTAATTTTATAGGCACGATAATTTTTATACAACGAGAATAGCTATATAGTTATACAAACCTACATAAAATGACGCCTGTTTCGGGCTAAGCAGTGACTACCGATTTCCACTTGTTACGATTCTGACTTACGATCTTTCGACTTATTTATGTTCATTAAACTAAACAGTTGCTATATTAATTTTGTTATTTCATTCAATACAAAAAGTTAGATTGTAAAAATGAACCAAAATCTTGGTACGGACATATTTGTTTCTTTTACCTTTACCTCTAAGTTAACGATAGGTCACTAAAAATACCTTGGCATCTGCACAATATATCAAAAGTTAAATGATAAAGCTAATTTGACGTGGAATTCTTTGTGGCTGTTCGATCAACCTATTCTTAACAGAATCGATTCTTTACAATATATTTACGTTATTATGAGGAGTCCTGACATCTAATAACAATCGATTTTCTACCTGCACGACTTTGCCCTGTCAGTGGTCGCATCTTCTCACCCCGAATTCAAAGAGGATTTACTAAAAAACACAATAACCTTCATTCAATTTGCAACCTCAACATCATTGTATTAAAGTTCAATTTCAGCTCCTCCAATAATGCTATTTGGACAAAAATAGCCAGTCATTGAAATCATCGAAGGGTTCGCTTTTAGACACAGGTGCTTGTTGGATACGAAAAAAAAGAAGAAAAAACCTTTGAAAAAGAGGTCCCAATCCGGGCAATTAATGGATTACGTATAAAATAAGACGCGTAAATGGTACCATAAAGATTGTAACGTCTTTCGCGCCAGAGCTCAGAGGTGTATAACTTTGGTTATCTTATTTTATATTTTTTTATCTAACAATAAATAATGTTTTGAGGGAATTCATTTATAAATTTTTTAGGTGAATATCTAAGACATGATGTGGCATCACAGAAAGGCATACATACATTAGATTTGGTAAAAGCGGCTAGCGGTCACTAGTCCGCTGACCATCATACCAAAACCCGCATTTTGAGCCCAATAGAAGGTTGCGAAAGGTTCATAGTGATGTTAGCAGTTATTGATTAATAATAGCTAAACATAACAATATGTATTGCCTCATAAGTCCAGGGCGACTGCCAACCATGAGTTCTTGGATTCGATTCCGGGGTCGGGAAAATTGTAATTGATTTTTTCTGGTAGGAGGTTCTCACAGGTGCAACAGCATTGGTGAAATGTGGGTGAACAACTGCGTACACCTATGCATACCCCTTTGGAGAATAAAGGTGCTGATGCGATGCGCTAAAACAAAAATACTCTTGGTTAATTCTAGAAGGAAGCTAATAACCTAAATTCAGTTCAAAGATAGCAAGGAGGTGAGAGGCTTACGGGCAGGTTGAACAACTCTTACATTAGGGTGACTTTACACCAATCGAAAGATGAAGAAGTTCAACTATACCTAAAGCTATGACAGCCCTGGATCTACAATTTTTCCGAACTGGGGCAGAGATTTGATAGTGGCGCCCCCTCTCCTCCAACGTTTGATAAATATATTATTTAGAAAATCTTACTAATTTAGATACGTTAGGATGCGTTACCAAATCAAATAAATAATAATCGATTGAATAAAGTGCGCTGGGTGCTAGGCGTTTTCGTAATTTTACAAGCTTTTATTTGGAAGCATAATAAGAACCATTTCCCGATGTCCAATTGGGCTCAAATTTGGTGTACATATGTATCTTTTATGACAATACAATGATATGGTACCATAGAGCTGTTCTGATGATGGAGCCCGAAGACAGCAATAGGAACATATTAACTAAACAAGATAAACCTATCAAGTTTGGGTTCATTTGTTTTGTCTTAGTGAGAACATCTTCTTTTTAGAGCATTTAAATTAATAAAAATTGAAACAGATGAATTTGGCACCTCGAAGTTGTTGCCCGGGGCAGTTACCACGGTTTGATCTCCCTAGATCCGGGGCTAAGCTATGACCTAAAATACTTAACCTTGCAATTTCTCAACATCAACTACTAATGCATGTCATCGTAAAATTGCAATCACAAGACATGCTCTGTATCGAGTGGACGAGGTAAATATCTGCGTAGTTAAGAGCTATTGTAGGTACTGTGGGTTGGTAAGTGGCTTTAAATCATATCAGTTATTGGTTCCCTGACTTTTAGATGCGTAAGCCCTGGCCTCGCTTAATGAACGCCCGGAGCTGATAACTATAGAAGGGTGCTATACTAAGTCTGTTCTATATTTATGATAAGCATTATTCGGATTAACATAAGTTTGTGGTTAGGCTATGAAATTGTTGGTCTATGAATAACATTGTTGTTGTAGTAAAGAAAGGTCATCTTATATCGAATATACGCAAATATACGGGAATTCTATACTTTATTAATCGTATTTGGTTAAAATAAAAACTCGTGTCTGTGTGCCTGTAAGTTTACCGCCTCATATCGTGCTTCTTTTAGCTAAAATGATTCCCCAAGTCTTTATTTAAATAACGAAAACTCCATCCAAATCGGATCAGTAGTTTTTGAGAAAATCGCAGACATACAAACATACATACATACGGGTCGGATACCGAACCTCCTTTTTAGAAACGGTTATAACACTATGATATTTCATTTTATATAAAACCGTATTTAAAATTATCTCTGTTTTTATTAAAAACTGTGTTTTTTCTTAGAGTTTAGTAGATAAAGTTATTATGCACGATACATACATACCGTTGCCGTGGAGTCATACGATTTATCATCGGAGACGTTTGGACCATCTCCATAAATTTATCAGGAGCCGCGCTTCTGTGCTGGCGCGTTGAGGGGCATCCATGAAGTCTGCTATTCTTTTTTATGTGCTTTAAATAGAAATATGTAATTTTAATATCTGCGACATCGTTAAGAAAGAAAGAGAGAGAAATAAAATATGTATTTTGGACCCGTAACAAGTTAGTTGATAAATATGACAAAAAAATATAAGACCTATTGCAGTACCAAATGAAAAGCATTCGTAGCGTAGAGCTACAAAAAACCAAAGATTAATTAATCTTATCAATTGTGACGTGTACTATAGTCATACCCTTTATGCAAGTTACTGGCAGCCCTGATAGCCTTCTATCTTTAAGCGCACCTAGGAATTATGTCGCTTATCATCTGCGCGCGCGCATCGCTTTAATTTGTTTTAGCTAATTGCTCCGCGCTTTTCTTTATCATTATCGGGAGTATTTCTTAGCGTAAGTTATGATCAGTATTATGGAGTTGGTGTTGAAAGTGTAGAGAAGAGAGCTTTTTACCGCTTGAGGGCCGACGTATTCCAACTTAAAAAATAAATAAAAAAATATTATATGTATTTTATTTTGCATTAGAGGATTATTAGGATAGCACGTTTTCGCTGGAACCATTTATATTATTGACTACAGCAGAACTTTACTCAACATTTTCCTTATAGTTTGAAACCCTTCATACACGTCGTGCTTCTACCGACTTTTATTCCATGTGAGCTTTTTTAAATATAGAATTTCGTTTTTTTTTTTTTATACTATTGACTTATTTCAAACCGATATACACAAACACGTAAGTCCCAAATATCTATCTGCAAATATAATTATAAAAATATGTTCCATATGGAATCGTAACATATCGCAGACTTATGACTTACTCACTGTGCGATTGCACCGTAATATACGACGATTGAAGGCTTATATATAAAAATAGACGGAAAAAACTAAAGGAACAACTTCTTCATAGATGAACAATTTTTTCGGACCATAAGTGTCAGATCATCAAATTTAATGTAAAAAAAAAGGAACTTTCCAAGACTATACAGTGTAGGCCTCTTACTAAAAAGAATTTAGAAAAGTTCAGCTCTAATGTAGAATCTCAGTTACTTACATTAAATCCACAATATAGCGACCCCAATGAAATGTATTATTCACTTTTTAATGTTATATCTACTGAGTTCCAAAATGCTTGCAAAGTAAAATCAATAACTTTAAAACATAATTTAATTTTCAGTAACTGGGCAACTGCGGGTATAAGACGCAGTAGACATGTGATGTATGAACTATATGACAAAAAGTCTTACACATCTAATGTTAATTTTCATAATTACGTAAGAAAATACTCAAAGATCTTTAAAAAAGTTTGTATACAAGCTAAGGCCGCTTTTATTAGTAACCAAATCAAACATGCAAGTAATAAAATAAAGGCTACTTGGAAAATAATTAATACTGAAACTGGAAATAGTAGGTCCATGGATAGTAACATAGAACTAAAAGTTGATGGTGAACTTGTTTCAGATAAAGGTGTAGTCGCCAAATTCGTATCGTATAATGTGTGTTCGGGGATATCTTCGTCGTTTATGAACCGATTTTGATAATTATTTTTTTGTTGGAAAGAAGATATCCCAACGGTGGTACCATGATAAGGAAACCAGGATCTGATGATGGATCCCCGAGAAATCGAGAGAAACCTTCGAAAATCGTAGGGGCGACTCGTGCATTTGTTAATTTTTTCATTAAGTATTTTAAAGCACTACTATTTAATGAAGGTCTGGAGTCGATCTGATGATGGAGCCGAAAGATGATCTAGGGAACTCTTTAACGATTTACAACAATTACCTGGTGTTTGGGCTTCATTAATTTGTATTGATGAGAACTTTACACCTAGATAGGTTGTGACTGTCGTTGGGGGTCTGATGATGAAGACGAAGGACAGTCAAGGGAACTCCTCAACGTTTTACAGTAGCTACCTTGTTTTGTATGTATGTCCGTCGATATATTTGTTTGAAAGAATAGTCCCCAGAGGTGGTCCTATTTCAATTTAGTGAAGATCTGATTAAGATCTTCGAAGTTAGACGATGGAATTCTTCAATAAATCACAGCAAATCACTCGCAATTTCTGTAATCACATGTTCATGTATAGTTCATGCCACTCAATACATACATAGCATCATGCCTGTATTGCCCGATGGGGTAGGCAGAAGTGTCCACTGTTGTACACAAACATTTCACCGATGCAGTTATTAAGTCCTAGCGGCTTTCGAAGGCCTACCCATATTATTAAATTACTAAATTAACTTATTTATGAAGTATACAAACTTATATATGACCTATACAATATATATATTAGACTTAAAACTAAAAAGACTAAAATAAATTAATTTTAAACAAAAAATAAAAACCGCCTTCCAAAATCTACTACACTAAAAAGTTTAAAATAATATCAAAATTTGCTTATAATAAAATAATTTTAAAATAACAATATATAATAATAATCTGTTAATTTTGAAGTCGGTGCCTGATGTATGTGGGGGTTTACAACCAGATACAAACGCCGGTAACATAACCACAGCACAACGAACATAAGTGACTAACAAGAGGAAAACAATAACCCTCTCCCAGTACAGGCACCGACTCCAAAATTAACAGATTATTATTATATATTGTTATTTTAAAATTATTTTATTATAAGCAAATTTTGATATTATTTTAAACTTTTTAGTGTAGTAGATTTTGGAAGGCGGTTTTTATTTTTTGTTTAAAATTAATAAAGGAAAGCGTTGAGTTACACTCCACAAACTTTGAATTTAATCTCATAACCCACATTGATATAATAAAAACATTTAAAACAATTGTCATTAAGAAAACTGAGGACTTATGGGGATTGTCAATAAAGGCGGTTGAATCAATAATTGCTAAGATAGCGCCAATTCTGGCGTCAATATTTAATCGTTGCATCACAGAGGGTGTTTTTCCCGATCTTATGAAACTAAGTAAAATCGTACCCATTTTCAAATCAGGCTGCCATAATAACCCATCTAATTATAGGCCAATATCTGTGCTACCAGCGTTGAGTAAAATTTTTGAAAAAATAATGCTAAACCAAATGTTAGTTTACTTTAATAAAAATAAAATATTGCATGCCAAACAGTTTGGGTTTACTAGGGGACGTTCGACAGTTGATGCCGGATCCACTGTGATCAAAGCAGTGTTGGGGGCTTGGGAGGAGGCTCAAGATGCTATAGGAGTGTTTTGTGACCTTTCGAAAGCTTTTGACTGCGTGGATCACCGAACGCTCATTATGAAATTAAATTACTATGGAATTCGAGGTAGATCAATTGATTTTTTAAGTTCATATTTGTTGAATCGAAATCAAAGGGTGGCTATTGATAATGTAACTTCGACAGGTGCAATTGTCAAAATGGGGGTGCCTCAAGGATCAATTCTGGGCCCATTTCTGTTCCTAGTTTATATTAATGATCTTCCCTACTTTATCAAGGATATCAAGACAAATATGGTCCTCTTTGCTGATGATACATCCCTTATATTCAAAGTAAATAGAAAGGATGGGGATCAGATTGAACTCAATAATACACTTATTAAAGTATCTAATTGGTTTTCTGCTAATAACCTTCTTCTTAACCCGAATAAGACCAAATGTATAAGGTTCTCCGTACCAAACGTACCCCATATAAATTCAAATATAAAACTTGATGGTAGCACCCTACCATCAAGTTTTAGATTTGGTTCCGTCAACTGTTTTCTTAGGCGTTTCAGTAGACTCCAAACTGCAATGGGGTTCTCATATAGAGTCACTTGCAGGCAAACTCAGCTCTGCTGCTTTCGCTGTTAGAAAAATAAGACAGATGACAGATGTAGCAACGGCTAGACTAGTATATTTTGCTTATTTTCACAGTATTATGTCCTATGGCATCTTACTGTGGGGTTCGGCTGCTGACGTTGAGACTATTTTTATATTACAAAAAAGAGCAGTCCGAGCTATTTATAATCTTGGCTGTCGTGAGTCATTACGTGAATTGTTTAAGGAAATAAATATACTTACCTTGCCATCATTGTACATATTCAGTAATATCATGTACATTCGCAAAAATATTGCCCATTTTAATAAGAAGAGTGACAACCACAATTTAAACACTCGTAATAAGCACCAGCTTATAGTCCCCGGTTTTAGGCTTAGGAAGACTAGCAAATCATTTATGGGTAACAGTATTCGATTCTACAATAAGATCCCATCTAATATTACAGATCTTCCAGATGATAAGTTTAAGGTAGTGATCAAACGCATTTTAATATCTAAAGCATATTATAGTATTAAACATTACATTGAGGAAACAAACATCCTTATGTTTGGCGCACGATCCCCTCCTGCACACAGCGACCCACTGGCACTGTCTAATTTATTTCATGTATGAATGTAACCTCAACAGATTACTTTTGTAATTACTAGTTTTTATTTTTATACAATTAATTTTATTGACGTAGTACAATTATTCCAATTGTATTTTTTTTTGACACTTGTTTGTTTATGTAAATTTACATATCCATTATCTAACCGCTAGTATTCCTACTAGTTTTAAATTTATATTAACATTTCTTTGTAAAATGTGAGCATTATGTGGACATTAATGTTATTTTTAATCTCATGTTACGTACATATTGCCCATTGTCAGGCATTATGAGTTTGTCATGCTCACTAAAATGTCCTGCTGATGGTGGCGTTGTACATCGGGTCGTCGAGTTCCCTACAAAATGGTTGAGCTAAGCGAGGCTGATGTGCGCGTCATGCTCGTGAACGGGTGCTGTCTGTCGGGACTGGTCAGCTCTTAACTGCTTTGGCAATCATTTTAAAAGGCTATATAAGTTATTGCTTCTAGCGCTTTCCTTTATTATTTTGCTCATTAACCTGCATTATTCTCACATTACCTTATTTATTGTTATACCAATTTATTTTAAAAGAGTGTCTATGGAGTTTCTTTCCGGCTCTTCTCCATAAGATCAACGCCTTGGAACCGTGCACCTAGCTTTGACTTTTCATAAGTGCTTGTAATATGGCCTATTTGAAATAAAAATCTTTTGACTTTTGACTTTTGACTTTTAAGATTTCCATAGACCACAAGTAGAATAATTGTACGGAACAGGGAACAGGAGTCCCTACATAATTATAGACAACGTAATCCTCGTCTTAATTATGTGCGCCTTAATGTGCGGTTTAGATCGCGATTAGTTTGCGGTCGCGCGCGGGAAACGGACGACAGACACACTTTTATTATTATAACAGATGCTCTTTGTTTTTTAATGATTTTGAAGATCTGCAGAAGAACTACTATTTATGTAACTCTTGAAAATAAATCCGGTCAATTGACATATAAAACATGTGAATTTGTACTGTGAAATGTCAATTGGGGTTAAAATAAACCGTCACAGTGTTAAGAAGTTTAAAAGCATGAAATAAAATTAGAATAAAAAAATCATCGAAAAACATCGACTGGAGTCAATCAATCTGCGTAGCCTTATCCCTATTTGGCTGGAAGTCGACTCTAATGTACCTACAGTACATTGGACTTGACTTCCAGTCAAACCGGATGCAGCTTAATACCAGTATTTTACGTGGAGCGACTGCCTATCTGACCTTCACAACCTACTAACTGGGTAACACGATATCTCGTGGTATGACTGGTTGTCAGACTTTCAGGCGTCTGACTCCCAGTAACGGCTGTCATAGATCTTAATTTGACAACCGGGACCGACGGCTTAACGTGCTCTTCGAAGCACGGAGGCGGTCTTGGAATGAAATGATGGTCACCCATCCACAGACCGACCGCGGCAAGCGCAGCTTAACCTCGATCGATCGACCTGAGCGGCTGTTACTTAGCCACGAGCCCTTCAACATCATCAATATAAATAAAATTATATTTTATTATTATATAAGTGTGTTTGTAATTTCAAAATATTTTTTTTAAGCTCTTACAGTTATTTGCAGATAGGTAGGTACCAATGCCAAAAAAATAGTTTTTAAACTTTTTGTCCGTCTGTCTGTTTGTTCCGGTTTATCTTCGAAACTGTTGGACCGATTCAGATAAAATTTTACTGTAAGGAGTAACTTAGGCTAATTATACGCGGGTGAAACTGCGGGGCAGAGCTAGTGTGTTATAAAAAATATAAGGGCAAATTTTTGTTGACTAAGGAAAATTGAAAAATGAGTTTACTAGTAACTTTTCCAAAAATAAAATATGTAGAACAACAGTATTTGCCAATCGCATCATTTGAATTAACCTTTAAGTATAGCCGACGCCGCAGTACCTACCAAAATTTCAACTTGTACGATTATTACGACTCTCTGTCCTAAGTTGCTTCGTTGGCCATTTACGTATTAATTATTGTTAAACTCTGCAAAGGACATTTGAGAAACCTAATATAAAATATGTTCAAAATAATAAATATAAATTTCAAAGTGTTTTAAATTTATTCAATTCCGTTAAAATTTTATACAATAATTATTCATATAATATATATATCTGCCTAGCCTTTTCCCAATAGCATTGGGGTCGGCTTCCAGTCAAACCGGATGCAGCTTAATATCAGTATTTTACATGGAGCGATTGCCTATCTGACCTCCACAACCCAGTAACTAGGTAACACGATATCTCGTGGTATGACTGGTCGTCAGACTTTCAGGCCTCTGACTACCCGTAACGGCTGTCATGGATCTTAATTTGACAACCGGGACCGACGGCTTAACGTGCTCTCCGAGGCACGGAGGGGTCTCGGTATGAAATGATGGTCACCCATCCACAGACCGACCGCGGCAAGCGCAGCTTAACCTCGATCGATCGATCTGTGCGGCTGTTACTTAGCCACGAGCCCCTCATAAAAGGTATTTGTATAAAAAAATTCAACAGATAATAATATGAGGAAACGTGAAAGTGTATGGGTAACTAGCCACTTCCTACTGAGCCTAAAAAAATACGGGACACCCAAAAATGCAGAGCCAGAAAATCTAGAAAAAAAAAACAATATAAGAATTTAAAAAGAATATGTTTAGGGTACCAGAACAGAATATAACCTGTCTAATTAAAGCATCAGTTGCTGTGTGACATTAGAAGAAACTGTTGATTATGAATCTGGGTCTCTTGAAGTTGACGAGATAACAATACGTTCAGGTTTTAAAACCATAAATTCTACACTAAAAGACTATGGAAAAATAACTTAGGTAATTGGTTTTATATTCCTAGCTTGTCTTCAGTTTGTAAGTGAACATTGATTGTTTTTTTTTTTTTTGCATATCAGCCTATCTGATTATACTGAAAGTATCCCTTCGTACTTAATTATACAACGGCAAAGGATAAGCCCCATACAAGGCTCATGTAAAGTTAAGACCTTTTAACCTTGCACATCGTCTCGCAGCACTACAAATTCCGCACATCGTCAAAACGTAAATCTAAACAAACATAAAAAAGGTGTTTCTCTAATAATTATCTAGAGAAACATCTCGGTATGTAATTACACACTTAACTTCGCGGATAATTCCTAAGGCTATAAGCAGATACGGCGATTATACGTCCTTACAAGAAATCGCATGAATAATATGTATGAGAATATATGTCGGAGAGTTTTATGAACAACACAGTAACTCTTCTTTGTTCTTTGAGAATTTTAATGTGTTTAACTTTCGCGGAATTCCTTTGAGCTTTATCTTTGCCGGCCGCGTATATTTTAAGGCCTAATGCTTTGTGGGGTAGAAAAGTTACTATACATTACACGTAGACTTTCTACTTTCAAAGTTATTTTTCGTTAAGTGGAATTATGTTTTATTCAGTAAGTTTCCATTAAGGCTTTGTATAACTTATAGGTAAATTTTTGTTATGTATCTTCTTAATACGATACCTAAAGATAACTCGCGAGGAGTTACAACAGGAGTTACAATCGCAAAAGAGTGTTGCAACGCGAAGAACAACGAATTTAAACTACTAAAAAGTCTACGGTAATACTGCTTTTACATTTTATAATTAAATTATGAATGTATTACCTTTATGTTCACACCACCAGAAGTGCGCAGTCATTAGAAGGTAAGAAAAATGCAAAACCTCATCTATAGCAAATTTAAGCTTGTTCACTACGTGTTGGCAATTTTAGAGAGCATCGAATAAAATAATTACACAAATAAACTATATTATTACAATAATAGGACTATTTCCCAACAATTACGACTTACTTAACAAAATTATTCGTGCCCCCGACTAAAAGTCGTGTCGTTCACCAATCGCCTAATGGCAAAGGTGTGCATGCGACATCGAGTGACCTGCAGCTTAATCAGCCCGTAATGAATGCTATCTCTAATTACATAAAATATTCTATTTACTTTACACACAGTAATTATAGCTATTAATAGAACCGTTTATTATGTGTGATATGTAAATTATTGGCTGAATAAACTTTACTTTGTTTTTTTTTTTTTTTGAGTGGGAACTCTTTGGCAAGCATAGTAAGTAATTCTGTGTAAACACAGGTAATTCTGTGTCACTGTTTTATTTCTACAATTACATTATGTTGGACTTATATTTGTAACGTAAGACTATAATGAGATTCGTTACAGTTTTCTATGACCTGAAAATCTGATAACCATTCTTATCACAATATGTTACCCGGTTACTGGGTTGTGGAGGTCCGATAGTCAGTCGCTCCATGTAAAATACTATTATAAAGCTGCATTTGGATGAACTGGATCAACCCTAACATAATTGGAAAATAGTTACGCGAATACAAATTATTTTAATACAGTGCGTTGTATCTTCGTCAAAGAGCTATAGAAAATGCCTCTACGAAGAAGCTTTTTCAAAGAATTTTCGGATTTCAACTTTCTCTACCAGCCTCTTAACGTTATACAGGCGTGACGATAATGCATGCACAGGTTATTGGTCATCAAACCCGTCAGTTGGATGACGCGTACAATTCGGTGAGTAAGGGCCCTCGCACACGACAGACAAACAGACGAGAGTGTTGTGCTAACATGAGTGACTAAGGACTAGTGTCCCTTCCGGTGGACACTGTTTATCTGTCCACGAACATACATATACTGGAATTTATTTTACGTATAGTTTTAGAGAAAGAAACGGACTAGTAATTTTTTTGGTAACACTGAGGAAATATTGAGTAGATTCTGGTGTTACCTTGCAGAAATACAATTTATTTATTTAAGGCAAACCAACTAAATACACACAAAGACTTTCATGATACATATAATTTAAAGTACAATAGCATTACATGAAATTAAATTAAAGGTAAGCACAGCGTTTTATTTAGATCTCACTATACAATAATAATATTATAAATATGGATAACAATTTAATTAGGCTTATAATCAGTGTCAATAATCTTTTAAACTTAAACATTACATATTTATATTGAATTAAATTAAATGAGACTGATTTAAAAAACAATAAAATGACACACATAAAAAAAAACATTATTTAGCAAAAAATACATATTATTGAGCACAGCTCTTTTGAGCACAGCTCTTTTAACATATATATTATAATTATTAGCTACTTCCACAATATTGAGGTAGTTATGCAATTACCTGTGCACTGCCTGCCCGCCCGCAAATATATGCATAAAAATTGCAACTACCACCACCTACTCAGAGTAGTTGGTAGTTGCATGTCTGCCCCCAATTAAGAAGTAATCGACTAAGAGTAAGTAATCTAGAAGATAAAATAATGAATGTAAAGTAAATTGTAATATTTAATGAGAAAACTCAAATCTCTGTAAAATTAAGAAGAAAGGCTGAATAGATAGCGATGACGTCACCATACCACGTAATAAAATGTGGATGAAGAATTTTTAATAGTGAGCAGAGGTCTGGATAGCTCAGTTGATAGAGCACCAAATGAGTTTGTCCAGGAGGTGCAAAATCGGTGGTTCCTTAGAACAAACCACTTCAACTTGACCTGTCTCAATGAACCAATCCTATACATTTTGTAATGAAAGTTAACTACTTTGAACAACGTTTCAGTTATCAAATATTATACTTTTGTAAGAAATACCTTCTATTTAATAATGTCGTTATTTTACGAGTTAAGAAAAAAGTATTTTAAGAGAAAACAGCGGAAACAGTCACAGACTTTATTAGTATTACTTTTATACGACATAGGTGTGCCAAAGTATTTAACTACAATGTTTGAATCGGGAACGTGTTTCTACTAATTTTATTTATCTTGACTATAAAGCATCGGCTTCGGCTATTAATATTCCCTCACGAACATTCAACTTAGCGGTCAAATTAGTGAAGTTTTATAATGTACATATATTTAGCATGACATCTGTAACTTAGCAGGATTCCGCAGAGTATACTGTTGTAGTGGGCAGTAAGAGCGCATGGAGTACCGTCGCCACCTTTTGCGAGGAGGTTATGTTCGCTAAGGAGGCAGTGGAAAGGGAGAGACGGGCGAATCCTACTCATCCATGCCGCAAAAGGCGCACCAAATGTTGGAGGGCGCTTAAAAATCTCCGGCCACCGTGAGCCGCGGACTGCGAGCGGCAGACATGGGTAGTTCGTCATCCGACCAGCGCAAAGCCCGAGACGGCTTAATACGTGCGTATTAAGCCGTCTGCATACTGTAGTGTCTGTACACACGAACTGTGGCCATCTAGAATGCTACAACGAACCTGAGACCTCTTTAAAGGTTAGAGTAGGAGTGTGTGGTTTTCCGCTAAGAGTCCTGCACTGCATCCACGATGAGTATAAAACATAAAAAAAGGGTGTACTGTTGTTAACCCACATTTTACCGCAGTTATTAAGTTCCGCGTAAGGTGGTGAGTCTATTATTTTGCAACAAAAACAGGTTATCAAATACATACTATTGTAAAAACCTATATGATGAAAAAAAGGCAAGAAACTGTCTTGCCCGTTCTTCTCCATAGGAATCTATACTTTGGAACGTGGCAACTAATTTCTGACAATTCAAGTGCCTGTAAATGGTTTATTTGAAATAAATTATTTTTGATTTGATATTGCCTTCAACCGGTTCAATTCCAAACTCCGGACTGCTACTTTCGAATTTCTTAGCGGAAAAAACCCATAACACTTTGTCCAACCTAGGAGCCCAGGATCTCTCGCTCAGCAGCCGCGCTTACGACCACTAGAATAACAAAGCTTGTAAAAAGAAATGCGTAAAGTATGCCTTATGTAATAGAAACTCAAGCTGAAAAAAGAAGTATGTGGTGATGAGTAAAAAAAAAACCCTAGTGGCTTCATGGACAGAAAGTAAATGTATCACTAAATTTATAATAACGCAACTTTCACTTTTAACTTTTGGTACTCCTGCGACCACGAACGCTGCAAAGTGTTCGAAACGTCAGGAAAATCAAAAACCAATAATATACTCGATTAATCCGGTTAAAGGTTGTTTTAGCATAATGTGTAGTGATCGCGAAAACCTTAGATATCACTAAATTGTTAAAAAGTTCTATAAGGAACTCTAAAAACTCAACTCATTCTTATTTACTCATTCAATTGACCGTTCAATGTGTTTAGAAAAATGACTCTAATGTTTTGAAAATGGCTGCTAGTATGCGCGTGCGCATCGAACTCGTTGATGTCTTTTGTATGCAATCACGCGTCTCATCAAATAATACCATGTTTATTTATATTGAGTTAAATAAATTATTTTGTTGATGTTGGTGTCATTTGAAAATCATCATAGAAAAGAAATCTTTCTACAGCAATAACGCATGTGTAGCGAAAACTGAAGTTATATTACTTGTGGAAAGATAATATAACTATTTACCCGGGAGGCGAAGGTTCAAATCCTGCTCATGACCGTGTATTTTCTTCCACAAGAAATTATAATTTTAATCACCATAGTGTCTAGTAATTACCTCATTGGATGGTTTGGAGCATATGAGCACCCGATTAATAAAAGTTTTGAAGGATTGATAATCTCAATAAGTCACTGCGCATACGCAACAAGCTCGTTGATGTCTTTTGTATCGAAATACTGGTTCTACATGTTTAATAATTCCAGTGGTCGCACACACGGCTGCTGAATGTAAGGTATTGGATTCAATTGCCAGGTAGGCCAGTGCTATTAGATTTTTCAGGTAGATGGCAATAGGTTCACCACCTTATAACAATATTAAATGGAAAAAGAATACGTAGACCGTATTCTTTTTCCATTTAATATAGTAACTTTAGAGTTCGCTAATCATGCGTTAATGCTTTTCAAAGATTTATCTTGAATCACCTTATAACAGTATTGGTAAAAGGTCGGTGTATAAAATTACACCACAGCTTAACCTTTCGGGGAAGCCACAACCACAGACTTCTACTACTTGTAGTTTATCGTCGGGACTGATATCTACGAAGACAAAAACTCGTAGACACGTATATACATATTCAGTAATGTGATGTTTGGCTTTAATATTATCATAGATTCACCCAGGGCTTCAAACGAATTACTCAACAAATATTTGATCTGAATTCGGATGCTCAAGCGCATCATAACAGAAGTGTTTCTAGTTTAAACCAATTGTAGGTCTCTGGCATGGCTTTACTCACCAACAACTCTCAGGTGTGCTGGTATCCCCACGATATTCTCTTTTACCGTTTATTTTGTCGTCAAATCGCTTATTGCGATATCATTCTAGTACACAATGACGTCAGCATGGTTTCTAAGTAAATTATTATTTGTATGTATTCCTTAATGCAAATATTTTGCAAATGATGGAAGTTCACACGGTTCGCGTCAATGTTCGTGTCTCGTGGTGTCCTCGATTTTGATTGCAACATTAATAATAAATGTGTCGTGCTAAAAGCATGTAGAAAGGACATGATAAAGAGACATTCCCGATCCAATTTATTTCTTCCAATACCTTTACGATATAGGTGTACGGTCGTTGACAAAAGTTATTGAACAAATACAAATTTTTAAAATGGGTTAGCTCTGAAACTATTTCTATCTGGAGAACAAAACATAAGAAATATAGATACATTTTTGAAAAGCATTAATTCATGCATAGCGACCACATATTCTTTACGAAAAAATTAAAAATTTACGAAATACAGTAATTTATTACCTTAAAACATAAACATTTTCATCTAATAAATGCAAAAAGCGCAAGAAGTCATTTCATCATATCACAATAACTAGCACTACAGTCGGTGCAGTTTCGATGAGTGTTAATCGACTACTGTGGTTGACTGTACAAACAACTATCTAAGTATCTATTTCCTTTGATTTATGATGGGAGTGATCAATCCAGGAGCCCAAGTCTCATAATTTACGAATGTTTTAGTTGAAAGTCGATTGATAGTGTGTCCATGGTGAAATGAGGGTGTACAACCAACTGTACACCCTCATTTCACCAAAGCTGTTATTAAGTCCCATGTAGGCCTATTGCAATGTTCCCAGTACATCCACAGAAAAACCCAATAATACTTTGCCTAACCCCGGAATCGAACCCAAGATCTCATAGCGTATATACTTCTACAAGGTCCAATCTATCTCTATACCAAAATTCATCAAAAATTGTCCAGCTGTTTAGTCGCGAAAGCCTAACAAATTGACATGAGAGCTACTTTCGTATTTATTTATTTATAATAATAGTTTATATACTACATTCTCCACAAATGAAAAAATCATTTTATCCTAACCTACCAGGCAACCAGGACTTCCAAAAAGTGTCAAATTCGAGTTCAACGTATTTTCAATTAGAAAAGTTTGCACATAACGTTGATATAAGGCGGAGGGAGCGTGTGTATCAAATCGGCGCGCCGAACGCGGGTCAACGACCAGATAATCTAGCCGTCTACCTACCTACCAATAATAACCATTTTCCTTCCTACATTCAAGCATTAAACTATGGTTAGCCTTGACTTTTGGTTCTTTAAATAAAAACGTGGAGTCAATATCGATTAATTGTTAACTGTCAGAATAATAAGAGTATTTTTTTTAAGAAAAACATGGCAGTGAACAAGTTTTTTTTAATATAAAGCGATATATATTGACGGCGCTTGTGGTGTTCATACGGGACGCGCAGGTTCAAATCCTGCTCATGGCCGTATTTATCTTTCCACAAAAATTTATAAGTTTAGAGTACGCTTGCGATAGTGCGTTTGCAAGATTTATCTGTATTTATCAGAATAAGATTTAACCATATCTATGATTCAAATCAAATCAAATCAGGTGATGAAGGTGTCTTATACATTTAATAAACAATAAACAATTATAACTATAAGTAAACAACCTTTGTGGGAGACTGGTATCTGCACTAGGTTACCCGGTCACACAGATTACCAGGCCCCCCTCCCGAACATTGTGGACATATTAATATTGATATACTGACTGATTGACTGAATATGGCCCGGTTAGTGGAGTGTAATAGTAGGATAACATCAGAACCTGGCGCATGGATAACATTTGGTGTGCCATAGCTAGATAGAAGGAGACCGCATCGGTGGCGGTTACCACCAACAACCGAATTCCCAATGAGGATTGACGTCAGGCAGGCGGCCGGTCATAAAACATTGCCAAAACTTTAGCAGCATGCAATTTTAAAAACAATTAGAAAGTGAAGAATAATACATGCTGCGCCGATCCCAAATAAATTGAGATAACGGTAGGGAGATGATGATGATGGTATGATTGACTGAATAGTGGTAATGGTTATGTTTTAGCTGCTACATTGGTGTAGTTATCGCACGCGCAGTTACTGAGCGTGAAGTCCGGGAAATTTTCTGATCCAGGAATTGGGTAATCCTGTACATTATTATAAAGTTTTTTTTTTTTAGGAAATTCTCAGTAATAATCTCAACTCTATGCTGCAGCTTTGACAACAGCGATGATTTTCAGTTAATTATTTTTATACATAATAATATTAAAAATACGATAGTTAGTAGTATTGCCTCGCTGGTCTAGTATCCCAAGCGCGACTGCTGAGCATGACACCTCATGCGGGTTCGATTCCCTGGTCGAGCAAAGTGTTGTTGAGTTTTTCTGTTAATAAATTCTCGGTAGGAGCCCGATGTTTGGAATTGTGCCCGGTAGATTGCAACAGGCTCACTACCTGTTACATGGGACTTAATAATAGCATTGGTGAAATGTGGATGTACAACTGTGTACTCCACTGCCTACTCTTGTATGGCTGTTTGTTTGTTACTCAATCACGAAAAACGACTAAACAGATTTTGATGTCACCAATTCATTTACCTACCATACATATGATTATGCAAGTGAGGAGCTCGTGGCTAAGTAACAGCCGCACAGATCGATCGGTCGAGGTTAAGCTGCGCTTGCCGCGGTTGGTCTGTGGATGGGTGACCATCTTTTCATACCGAGACCCCTCCGTGCCTCGGAGAGCACGTTAAGCTGTCGGTCCCGGTTGTTAAATTAAGATCTATGACTGCCGTTACGGGTAGTCAGAAGCCCAAATGTCTGACAACCAGTCATACCACGAGATATCGTGTTACCCAGTAACTGGGTTGTGGAGGTCAGATGGGCAGTCGCTCCATGTAAAATACTGGTATTAAGCTGAATCCGGTTTGTCTGGAAGCCGACCCCAATGTAATTGGGAAAAGGCTAGGCAGATATATACATATGATTATGCAAAGCAATTTTCTCTTTCAATATCACTCTAAAATAAAATTTACTAACATCCATTGCAGAATGCACGTCGGCGTATAAATAGCTGCAATCAGTATCATCAGAATACAGTCTATAGGTACCAGATGTTGAATGGGAAACATCCTATAGATGTACTAGGGGAACTGGGGGCCGATTCTCAAAAGGCACAGCGTTTTTCGTTCGATTGCGTTTAAATAATGCTCGTTGAAATGCGTATGTTCGATCGAAATAACAAATGAATCTTGTAAAAAAGTTCGATCGTTGATTTAAATATACGTCACCATTAATTGGTGTGCATTAGTAGAATAGAAAAAAAAGTAGGTTTGCGAGTCGTCAGAATTTATTATGTTTAAGGTAAGTAATTTTTTATTTTAATTAGGTTATCATAATTAGTTTTTGCTTTTAATGCAACTGTCATGTACAAATGTTGTCATGTGAAGTTGTTCAAAAGTATAAAAAGAATCTGCCAAATTTTCCAGATAAATTGGGCTCGCCTTCCAGCTTAACTGGATGTAGCTTAATACCAATTTCAATTTCTTACATGAAGCGACAAGCTATCTGTCCTCCACACTCTAGTTCCTGGGTAACACGATATCTCATGCTATGGCTGATCATCTGATATTCAAGCATCTGAATACTCGTACTGCTTTGTTGGTCTCAAGTGGTCCCAAGTGCGACTGCTGATCATGAGGGCCTGGGTTCGATTCCCGTATCGGGCAAAGTGTTATTGGGTTTTTCTATTGGAAAATTCTCTATAGAAGCCCAGAGTTCGTAATTGTGCCCGGTGGATGGAAATAGGCTCACCACCAATTACATGGGACTTAGTAACAGTATTGGTCAAATGTGGGTGCTCAAATGCGGGGAAAACTATGCTCTCGCGTGATGCTATGTTATGTTACAAATACTAGTAACTGCTATCATAGATGTTAATTTGACAACCGG
This sequence comes from Xylocampa areola, assembly GCA_935421205.1. NCBI lineage: Eukaryota > Metazoa > Arthropoda > Insecta > Lepidoptera > Noctuidae > Xylocampa > Xylocampa areola. The sequence goes on along the minus strand of OW285200.1, from coordinate 21,084,600 downwards.
AATCGATAATTTTATGTGCTCTCCGAGGCTCGGGACGAGTAGGATATAAAAACGACGAAGTGTTTTTGAAACGAAATAGAACGAAAAACGCACATTAGTGGAATCGGCCCCGGGACTGCGCTGAAGCGTTCTGACGATATCAACAGGCTGGCTATCTGTCTCGCAGTATGTGGCTCAAAGCTAACGATTGTGTTGGTGCGAGATACTGGCCTGGAATATTAAGCGTTTTGTTACAGAAAAGGTGTAAAGATGAATCGACGTAATCGTATACTATAGATATGGAAATATTGGTATTTATCCGTGGGAAATACAAGTGCAATGTTTATTCCTTTTTTTGAGTTGAAGATAAATAATTTTTTAATAATATTTGTTTCTTCTTGTTATCGTGTGGTTGATGAACAACCTAGTGTCAGACTTTAAACCACCCATAGGTCTCTGACATCAAGAACATCTAACAGATTGCTGCTTTCCTCACGATGTTTTCAAATAATAATACTATTTGCTAATCATGTAGCATATTATACCACATTGACGTACGTTTTACGTTGCCTTGCGATATGCTGTCATTTTTCGCATTACTAAATGCGTTAGACAAAAAAATGTGCATCTCGCTTACATTCTCCTAAAGGGTAAGAAGTACATTGTTTTACCAATATACACTCACATTAAATCGATTCCATAATTAAAGTTCCCTGTAATGGTGAACCTATCTATGAGCCTTTGATATTTCCAAATAGAAAAACAGTCGAATTACTGACTGTGTAGGGACTGAGTGAGTCGGGAAACGAACCCACATCTAATTTAACAGCCGCCCTTGCGAATAGTATACGAATGAGGCAGTCAATCTGATATTTCCAAACAGAAAAACAGTCGAATTACTGACTGTGTTGGTACTGACCGAGTTGGAAATCGACCCTTGCGAACAATATACGAATGAGGCAGCCAAATAAAAAATATCCTTTTTAAAAAGTAAAGTAGAGTATTCAGAGATTACAGAAAAGCCTTAATAATAAAATATGACCTAGATTTCAATACTAAACGACTTACCAGAATCCAATCCTCATATATATCTAGTTTTATAGTTATCCTCGGTTTAAGCACTCGAACTGAATCGCATTAGTTTCAGTACTTAGCTCTTTGTCTTCAGTCTAAATTCCTATTCAGCTCACAATGGAATGCATTAACCAAACCAAGCTTAACTAAATATTGAACAAAGTGGATTACAAATGGTTTGGATTAGAAAAAACTTTTTTATTATTACTAAAGCTACTATACTGTGCGAGGTCCTGGGTCGATTCACGGGTCGGGCAAAGTATTATTGGATTTTTATGTTAGGAAATTCTCAGTAGCAGCCTGGAGTTGGAAAGTTAGCAGTGCTTCGGAGAGTACGTAATGCCGTCGGTCCTGCGTCTGCTCTCTCTCCGGTTGTGTTGTAATGCCGTCCTATTAGACGGACTATGAGAGTGAAGGAAGAGGGAGTGCAGCTGTGTATGTGCATACACAAGTGCAATAATCTCCTGCGAACTTGGCTAATCTCTATGGAAATAGTAGTGGAGATAGTAGTGAAGCTAGTAGTTGAGATAGTAGTAGAGATAGTAGTTGAGATAGTAGTTGAGATAGTAGTGAAAATAGTAGTTGAGATAGTAGTGGAGACAATAGTGCAGATAGTAGTGGATATTGTAGTGGAGATTTGGTGATAGTTTTAGGATCTTTAGTTTCTTAGGGGTTTTCGGTAAATGTAGTTGCGATCTCGGAACCCCGGTCCAGGTTAGTGGAGGAGCGTGTGGTTTTAGTCGCTAGGAGGCCGGCACGATTTTCCCTGATTGGAATAGATTCCATCTTTCGTTTCTATGAGTGCCTAAATAAGTGATTAAGAGACTTTTTATGGTATGGTATGGTTGAACTTTCTGTGGTAATATCTGGCACTATAGAACCACTAACAACAAGCTGATGTGATGTTGTTGATGTGTGAAGCTGTGGTGATGGATTCGATAGGATTCTTAGGCCACAGTTCAAATCTCTTGTTATGGTGAAAGCTAAGCGTGGCGGGAAATTATAAATGTGTTTCTGTGTTCCAATGGTCAAGAGAATCAAAATTAAAGATTTATGTGTAGCGAACGTGAAGACCTAAGATATACTAAAACAACATACTCTTACTTATGCTTTTTTCTTCTTCTTCTACTACTAGACTCTTACTTCTTTAAGTACAAGAGGAGAGTAGTGGCGTTTACTGCACCGTCAAGAGCTCTTAAATTGAAGAATTCTTCTTCAATTCAAGAGCTCTTCAACAATGTTAATTTTATTTACTAAATAATTTCGATAATTCCCTTAATATATAGCTGTGTAGTCCTTTAGTTTCCTCTAAATATATTCACGAGTGTAATTATGTAATGTTGCAAAATATGCGACCGACCGATAAAACGTGCTATAAAATTAAAGATATTGTTATGTTATATCCTATTGCGAATTAATCGAATTTATGTTAAATTGTTATTGGACGGTTTATGGGATGATACAGTTATGTTAGGTGGGCGTTAATAGTACAACTTACTTATTGCTTGAATACAAAATTTATAGATAATTTTTACTACTTATAGATAAATCTATTATAGTAGAAATATCAGCTCAAATTTAATATTTCTTTGGTCCCGAGAAGTTTTGCCCGTTTGAATACATTTCAAATTTTTTGAGAGTTTTACTCGATTTATTGGATATTTTAATTACATATTATTTTTTGTCACGTAGTTTAATGTTTAAAGAGCTCTTTTTGGAGATTCTATTTTCAACCGTCATGTTGGGAGCCTTTTGATGTGTGTTTCTGTTGGTATTATGTCATTTAACTTTATCGTATCAATATGTGTACGTAACTACATAGATTTTCGTCTAATGTCTTACACAGGTTCGGTTTACATTTTGTTTTCTATTGAAAGAGTAACATTTTTCATCATTCATTTATTCAATTCTTAATTGAAGCTTCACTTATATTTTAAAATAAAAACTGCCTACCTTCCAGACATTTGGGTCTGAATCATCAGCTAGTAAAAAGTTCAACCATTCATATTCCTAATACAACTCAAACATTCGGTGCCGACATTTCACGTAACACTTTATTTGCCTCGAATTAATCCTTTCCGTGGTTTCGCTGCCGTGGATAAAAAAACGACACCGATCGCCGGTGAAATACCGCGGTAACTTTGGAGTTGGTAAACAAAAGACTACATGAAAACCAACCTTATTTGTTGAGCTTTAAGATATAGTTAGTTGTTTTGTGGTGGGTGCATGTATGTGTGTGTATTGTAACATGTAACGGCTGCGGGTGGCGGGGAGAGAGAGCGTGGGGCACAGGAATGCGGTCTTCTGAGATACCCTATAGGCTATATATACTATTGATAGATGTATACTTTATATAGGTGCCGCGGACTCGGAAAACTTTGGACTGGATTATGATAATAGCTTATAAATTTAAATACAGTATACACATTAGATACAGGTAAGTAAATTGATTACATGCTTTTTATAGCACACAGCGTGAAGTTTTGGTGGAGTTTGTAGGTTTGTAGCGCCGTAGATAGTAAGTTTAGATAATACTACTTTACATAATCTGATCATCACGAGACTTAGCTGAGTCATTCGATTAAAATATAGAAATATGCTTGGCCATAGACTAGTTTTTTTATATAGTTAAAAGTATACCAATGGAGATTTTTAAAAGGTCAAGCTGATAAATAATACTATATAACATAAATTTCACCAAAATATTTTTTTCTGGTGCCTGGCATTTTATTTTCACAAGTACACACACCGAACCTCCCAACACTACACAAACGAACAAACAGAAAACTCAATATTTACCCAAGTCCGTAGTATACTCACGCGAACTGTCCACACGAGTAGTGTAAGAAAGCCTGAGGCATAATCACTGGGTGGTTTTTTGGCCGGCCGGCCCATTTCTACGGGGTCAACGACTTGCTTGAAACAATTGCCAACCGAAATTTATGCTTTGGGAATATTTTTAATGATGCTCTTAGTGAAGCTGCCAATGCGTTGTACTCGCGAATTTTCGTTTGATCTTTTTGTTCGGTGCTCGGTTTTGAGAACTTGGTAAGTTGATGGTGTATTAGGAACACATACAGGTTGTTAATCATTACGTGTTCTATAATTAAAAACAATATTAATTTACACATATACGTATTATTTCGAGTGTTCGCCAATTTGGACATTAATTGTTTAGTGTACGGTTGTCTTCTTTAGCTGTGATGTTAAGATATCTAAGTTGTCATGAATTATTACACTTATTTCTAAATTAAATTAAAATTTCCTGCAGTAAGGTAGTATAATTGCTTTATTAATGGTTCGATTAAGCAAGTTGGTTCATAAACAATTGCAAGATGATTTTCCATTTCTGTCATCTACGTTTGGACTCAAAGAAAATTATGCAAGCATCCTGACCGTGATTCTTGTATTACACCTGTAGGCTCCGAAGAGATGGGCAGCAGTGTACAATAAGGGCACTAAGGGCTCCATTCGAGTTCAAAACTAGTCGCGTAAACCCGAAAAATGCACGTAAGCAGTAACTGGTGAACAATAATTAATATGAATATGTGTCACGAAAGTTATACAAAAATAGAATACTATTGGAGAATTATCAGTTTAAAGAGTTTTATTGTAGAAAAGCGGCTACCCAATTCTTCTCTCCCGTCCTTCTATGCACCTACAAATCAGACCCCGGTAAAGGTTAGTTTTTACCTACCGACTAAACATTAAACTTTATCAGGGAGTCTGGCTCAGCGTCCATGATGAATTTTTCAACATAGCATCATAACATAGCATCACGCCTGTATTCCCCGATGTAGAAGGCAGAGGTGTACACAGTTGTACACCCACATTTCACCAATGCTGTTATTAAGTCCCATGTAATAGGTGGTGAGCCTATTGCCATCTACCACTGCTACAAAGAATTTTCTAACAGAAAAACTCAATAACACTTTGCCCAACCCGGGAATCGAACCCTAGACCTCATGCTCAGCAGTCACGCTTGGGACCACTAGACCAACGAGGCAGTCAGTTTATAGTTATAAAAAAGTATAAAACATCCGTTCAGACATTTAATAAAATGGTAAAGAAAAACAGGTTAAGTTATGCATGACGTCACAGGCCGAGTCTGCGTCGTGACTGAACGACGGGGAGGCACAAGCGCAGCTATCGCGTATCGCATTCACGAAATATCTAGCATTCGTTTAACTAGCCACGAAGTGCAGGCATTAAAGCTTAAAAAGATTGATTTGATAGTCCATATAAGGTGGTCAGGATTTTTTGTTTGGATTTATGCCACCTTTAGCAGCATGGGTGATAGTTAAAATAATGAAATATATTTATTTTTTATATTTATTTTAAGGTCTCGACTAGTGACTAGGACAGGGTTAGTGCTTCGGGACTCCAGCATCTTCTTTTTCAGTCGTATGATTGATGAACAACCTTGTGTTTAAGGCACCCGTAAGTCTCTCAAGTGTGCTGATTTCCTCACGGTGTTTCTCTTCACCGTTTTAAGCAATTGATAATTAATTTATAATACGCACATGACTTCAAAAAGACAGTGGTGCGTGGCTTTGATTCGAACTTGTGACCTTTGACTTGTCAGTCCAACGGTCTAGGCTATCCAGCACCCACGCCATGTAATGATTATGGGAGAGCGCAGTCACAACGGCCCTTGTCGTACAAGGGTCGTTGGAGTTTGTGCAAAATGGTTTTAATTATTACCCGAGATTGTTGATCATACTTATTGCATGCTATGGGCATGTGATGCGGAGGGATGAGGATCATGTGACGAGGAAAGTGCTGAGTATGAATGTAGATGGCTAAGAGTAGAAGAAGACCGAGGAAGCGATGGGTGTATTGTGTTAAAGATGATATGGCTAGAAAACTGGTGACTGACAATATGACGGCTAATTGAAATGTATGGAAGAAGAATACATGCTGCGCCGACCTCAAATATATTGGGATAAGGCCAGGGGGACGATGATGACATAATTATTGCCAGTAGACACTGGTCATATATCTGAGATTTTTATTGAGCTGACAGGTTCATTTTAATTATAAAGTTGAGTATGGAGTAAGCTACCCAACCTAGTCTTATCCGATTTGGTTTTCTTTTCCTTTTTGACCCATTTCTATTGTTCCTATTGCAATTTTTATCATGGCCATTTACCAGAACACATTTCCAAACTCCGGTCTGCTACTGAGAATTTCCAGACAGAACTCAATAACACAAATCAAATCAACCCAGGACTTCATGCTCAGCGGTCGCCTTTGTGACCATTAGACCAATGAGGCAGTACAGATCAACAGGGGTATAACAACTCAAATTGATGGTTTTTACGCCATGATGCGCAAACGAACCGCGTCAGTAATGAGTAGGGCTAGGAGGAGCCCTAACCTTATCTTGAGGACATTAAGTGTTAAATTTGATAGTCCAATTGTTGGGCACTAGGTGCACACACACTTGTGTATTAGGGGTCCGATGATAGGAAGAAGTATGTTTAATGTTATTGTTTTGAATTTTATTATAATAATGTGAAATGTTATAGAATTTGAATTACTTAAGAATGTAATTTCATCTATACTAACATAGTTTAAAATACAGTACCAACAATGAATTATGGTTTTATAGATCGTAATAAAAATATTTGAATTGAATTAAATGAACCTGAGCCCAGTCTATACCCACCTCTAAGCACAGTCCTAGTTAGAAAAGTGACGTCACAATCATGATTGTCTATTCTCCTCACGTATTTAATGTGCGAGTATTTACAATTGTAATTCAATTACACATTCGTTTATTTATTAGGCCACATTTATAGAACGAGGTCTAACTTGGTAAGTAGTCAATTCGTTTATTTAACTTTAATCGGCTTCCCATGAGTCACATATGATCCACAACGAATATTTTAACTATTGTATATTATACTTAGATAGACCATTTAGCAATATAAGTGTCATAAAATATCCGGGTGCCGACAGCAATAGCAGCTGAAGAATTAAAAAAAGAACGAACAAGAAACCGGTTGTGAGCAGGATATGAACCTGCGCCTCCCGGACAAATACTCCAGGCACTCTTCAAATTACGTCATCCCTCTACTCGCTACTTCGAATTCTTCTTCCAGATTTTATTCCGTCTAAAAAAATATTGTGGCTTCAATCCCTGAACAGTGACTGAATGTCAGAGCGGCTGAATGAAGACTCGCGACTGAGTAAACGCGGTCCAGATCGATTGATCAAGGTTAAGCAGACCTGGCCGCGGTTGTACTGTGGGTCCTCATTTCAAATCCAGACCCATCCGCGTCTTAAAGAGTAGGTTAAACCGTCAAATAAAGATCTATGACAGCGGTTACAGGTAGTCAGATGTTTGAAAGTCTGACAGTTTTACCACGACATATCCTGTTACCCAATGACTGGAAAAGCAATGGTATTAAGTGGCTTTCGGTTAAACTGGAAGCCTTTTACAACGTAGTTTGGACTATGTTAGATAGAATTTTTTGACGCATTCATAAAAATCAAAAACTTATTTCAATATTTCGCGCTATTGTGATTGTAATTATTAAATAAATTATGATCTGACTCTACCGTTGGTCTAGTGGTCTCGAGCAAGACTGCTCAGCATGAGGTCCTGGGTTTGATTCCCAGGTCGAGCAAGCTGTTATTGCGTTTTTAGAAAAATTCTCAGTAGCAGCCCGGGGTTTGGAATTGTGTCCGGTTGATGGCAATAGGCTCAACAACTGGGCCTTAATAACAACATATTTCACCTATGTCACATTTTTGTATATGGGGGAACGAGGTGTGGTGTTCCTCCATTGAAAAGAGAGGATCCTCCAACCAGGCGGTTGATATTGCCTGGCGGGCCACGGCCCAACGGTTAATGTCGGGAGGTGGTATATATACAAACTCGTCGTCAAACTTTGATTGCGCGATGCATGATGTTGTGCACGTAGTTTCCATGTAGCGAGATAGATGTCGCTACATGTACACTATATAAATGGTAGGACATAACGGGATTGAATTTCATTAAACTATCAGTTGAATGTTATTGTGCCATGTTCACAAATGAAGAATTTTCATTTTGATAAATGTGGGTGAACAATTGTGAACACCTCTGCCTACCCCGTCGGTGAATACAAGCATCACGCTTGTTAAATTGCTACTTTGTTAAATTTCGATTGTTTATAAAATTATAAAGTTGTTGTAAACCTGATCTGAGTCCTATGTGGGTGAGTCATCGGGAAAGTAGATATTTAGTGATTATTATTTGATTTAAACGGCTGTCGGGGTATGACGTCAGCATTGTGAGATAACCTGTAGTTATGCTATAAGAGTTAAGTTACTAATAAAGGTCAATTGCCAAGGCATTCAAGCAGTAGTGTCCTTAAAAATTAATAAATCATTCCTATTAGCTTACAACCTGCCTCGTTGGTCTAGTGGTCACAAGTCCGACAGCCGAGCATTGGGTCGTATGTTCCATTCCCGGGTCGAGCAGTGTTATAGAGTTTTCTGTAGCAGCAGTTTGAAATGCTACCCAGTAGATGCTAATAGGCTCACCACCTATTAAATGAGACTTATTAACAGTGTTGGTGAAATGTGGGTGTACAACTGTGTACACTTCTGCCTACCCGTTCAAGGAACACAGGCGGGGGTGTGCCTACCCCTTTTTTCACATAAGGAACAAGTTTATTAAGGGGCCTAAACCTGCGCCTCCCGGATAAATACTCCAGGCGCTCTGACCACTAAGCCATCTCGACCTCTGCTCACCACCGCGAATTCTTCTTCCATATTTTAACACGTCTTATGGCGACGCCATTGCAATCAATTCAGTACCTGTACAGGTGACCGAACCGACACGACCAACTTTGCAGCTAATACAATGTCGTAAAGAATGCAATTACCTTAATAATTCAATATAAATCTTTGAAAAGCATTAACGCATGCTTAGCGAACTCTAAAGTTACAATATTAAATGGAAAAAGAATACGGTCGTGAACAGGATTCCAACCTGCGCCTCCCGGATAAATACTCCAGGCGCTCTGACCACTAAGCCATCTCGACCTCTGCTCACCACCGCGAATTCTTCTTCCATATTTTAACACGTCTTATGGCGACGCCATTGCAATCAATTCAGTACCTATACAGGTGACCGAACCGACACGACCAACTTTGCAGCTAATACAATGTCGTAAAGAATGCAATTACCTTAATAATTCAATATAAATCTTTGAAAAGCATTAACGCATGCTTAGCGAACTCTAAAGTTACAATATTAAATGGAAAAAGAATACGGTCGCCAACAGGATTCGAACCTGCGCCTCCCGGATAAATACTCCAGGCGCTCTGACCATTAAGCCATCTCGACCTCTGCTCACCACCGCGAATTCTTCTTCCATATTTTAACACGTCTTATGGCGACGTCATTGCAATCAATTCAGTACCTATACAGGTGACCGAATTTTTCCATTTAATATTGTAACTTTATCACCCAAGAAGTCACTCGTTCAACATCTAACTCATCATCGTAAACATTACTTTGTATGCGTTACGTTTTCACACTGCTTGTTTACTTAAGTCTACATACGCTATATTTCTATCCTGTGTCTTTTAGCTTGCTTCACAAATTACGACCTTGTTTCTAAAGTATATAGAGTTTGAAATAGAGATTCGGTTGAAGTACAGACGATGACAGACGATGAGTAAGTCACTTGTTCTACCAATACCACTTAAATTTAAAGGATTCTAACATGTACTGTCCATATTATTAAACTATTGCTTGTATTTTTTTATGTCGTGGATGTTTTATTTTTTATTTGAAGGGCTGTGTTGCTTAGCAACCATATTACACATATGACGTGTTTGTCGAGTGGTTACTGGCCTAGTTGTGGTACTGCAGGTTGTGGCTTCAAACATTTTCGATGTCATATATAGTTTTTTAGTTAATCTGAGACATTATAGACGGAAGAACTTGTGAAGAAACCTGGACTTAAGGTTCTGAAATCGCTAACCCGCAGTGCGAGCGCGCTGATCGATGCTCGTGCATTTAATTAATTTATTTTAATTAATTACTATTTATCAAGGAAACATTGAAAAGTAATAGACACGAACGGGGCTTGAACCCGCGACCCTTGTCGTTCTGTGTCATCACTCTACCAACTGAGCTACAGCGTCGTTGTTCGTGTGTAAGTGTAAGTCCCCTTGTAGACGACTACATGGGAGGCGCAGGTTCGAATCTTGTTCGCGACCGTATTCTTTTTCCATTTAATATTGTAACTTTAGAGTTCGCTAAGCATGCGTTAATGCTTTTCAAAGATTTATCTTGAATATATGATTTTATTTTAATTTTTCTTTGCCTCAATCATATTCCATATATACTCTTCTCGACCGTATTTCTGTCACGGCGGCCTAACATTTATTTTCATGTCGACGACCAAGGTTACTTTTATGACAGCCACGGACGGCAAGTCAGCCTATTAAAACAAAATATCTTCAATCAAATTAGACCATTTCAAATGGTACTTTTTGAACGTCATACATAACAATAAGCCAGTGCCCAAAAATGCCCACTCTATTGCCGAGGACTTATCATATTGTAGAAGTTACCAACCTTAATTATTTATATTAAAACACATTTATAGCATCTTAAAGAATATACTAAGCGATGCTATAAATAGATGGAGTAAGAGTAAACCATTATGACCCATTCATTGCAGCTTTTTTACATATTTTTCTCTCACATAGTTCACCAAGGTGGCCTATTTATTCTAAAGGGACCACTTCAAACCACCATATAAGGTGTAAAACCCGTGACAATGGATGCACGGTCACAAAGTCGTGTGACCGCAAAACAAATGTATCCGACAGAAACGTGAACGCCGCTCAACGCCAAAAACAGCATGTGTGCTTTTAAGCCCTAAATTAAATAGAATCTAAGTGCGAACACGGTTGCCTCTCTCGGTATTCGTGCTCGAATTATACAGATTATTTGGTCTAGGGCTGGCTGAGACGCGACTGGATTGGATGGTGTGTCTGCTGAGAGAATAACAGGAACTGAAAAAAATGGTGTTCTTTTTTAAAAAGGACAGTGAGTTGGTTCTATTTTTATTATAGTGAACTTAGTTTTTTTTTGGTAATGGTAATATTATTTGGCTTTGGTTAACTTGGGCATGATAGATATACTGTCAGTCTTTTGACACAATAATGCTTTATTAATCGATCTTTTGAAACAGAGACAGACTTGAGCAAAAAAAAGTTCTACTAGTAATATCTTAGGTTTGCGCGATCACTACACATTATTAACACTTAGGAGGGTCCTCTGTATGTGTATATTTCCGACAGACTGAAAACTTTGATTGCGAGTGTGTAACACAGTTCAGCTTATGCAAAATGTGCTTCTAGATCAACAGTTTTATCAGACTCCTCTAATAGACGACTGTCAACCCTACCTCGAGTTAGTGACGCGATATCGCGAGCACACGCGCGGTATAAATGTTCGCGTCCGACCGCGATACCGCGCAAACGTACAAACTGCTATAAATTACTCCGTGTAAATGTAGATAGACCTTAAATCGTTACTGTAAATCTGGGTGTCGGAAGGCTTATATGGTGTGTCTTCGCGGTGCAAATTGGATACTTTCTTGGTAGATTATGCAGACTGGAGTCTTAAATGAGGGTAAAGATTAAAGTCGTTTAGAACGTGCGTGGTGGATTTAAATGTGATAACGAATGTAATTCAAAGGCATAAAGTTTCCTGCACACGCATATTACGTAACAAGTCTCTAAGAAGGAATAATTTTTTTAGAAACATATTTATTCCGTAAGTTGTACAGGATTCGGATAGTATGAAATTGACCCCAGATTCTATACCAGGAAAACACAAAACACAAAAGCGTACTTACCTTCCTTCCGCCTCCTCCTTCTTACCGCTATTACTAGAGTTTTGATTATTTTATTACTCCTGCCTGACAATTTGGAAGTGTTCATATTAAACCCTCGTCCATCGTGACCGGCAAACTAGCTCGCGTCATGCAGTCTAATTGATGACTCGGGAGATCGGGCCTCATCGGGGTATATCGGGAATCTTCGGCGGCTAAGGTTCGTTAGTACGGGCTATTTTCGATACGTTAAATGTTTTATTTTTAAAGGGTGGGGGGGAATGTGCGCGTTGTTGGTGAAAGTTAATTTGGTTTACAGTCTGTACACCTGTATATATGGGCTTCGATTTCTTGATACTTAGCTGATAATGGCTTAATATGATAATTACACTTATTGTCTATGTGTATTCTACATAATGTCCTCTTCCTAGCCAAAGCATGAGCAGGCAATGAAGGGTTGGGTCACTAGCAGATGTCTATAAATATTTGACGTTTAATAAAGTTAATCTTAGTCTAATTTGGATAAATGATTTTGTTTTCGACTGGTTGACTTTGTTTACTATACATTACAATATATATATATAAAAAATGTTTTTCCTAAAACGTGTCAAGCACTTTGTAACTTTCGTGGTCGCAGGATGACGGTTTAAAGTTGTTTTATTATATTGTGTAGTGATCGCAAAAAGTTGAGATATCTCTAACGTTGATAAAAAATAAAAAATCTGCCTAGCCTTTTTCCAATTAGATTGGGGTTGGTTTCCAGTCAAACCGAATGTAGTTTAATACCAGTATATAACATGGAGCGACTGCCTATCTGACCTACGCTACCCAAGTGGGTAGCACGATATCTCGTGGTATTACTGGTTGTCAGACTTTCAGGCCTCTGACTCCCCGCAACGGCTGTCATAGATCTTAAATTGCCAACCGGGACCGGCTTAACGTGCTCTCCGAGACATGGTGGGTCTCGGTATGAAGTGATGGTCACCCATCCACATACCGACCGCGGCAAGCGCAGCTTAACCTCGATCGATCGATCTGTGCGGCTGTTACTTAGCCACGAGCCCCTTCTAAGTGAGACACTACTGTGATTGTTATTATAAAAAATATGGTATACGAGTATACGACAGGATATAATTACGTATAAACACAGCACAATGATGAAGAAGGAATAGCTCAAATAAACATAGCAAAATGCACTTTAAATGTAAGGGTATAAATACTAAAAGTATAAATCAAGGGAGCCTATATGCTAGAAGTCTTAACAGCTTAAGATGTAACATGACAGAGGTCACCTCTGACTAACGGGATGTGCAAGGTCCGCGTTGACGTCACAGGTCACACATTGCATTGGTCCGCAATCATTCAAGTCATGTGACACACACTCATGCATGGCGTGGCGTCCTTTACGTGTTGATGTTTCTACCGGAATCCAAAGATTTGCATAAATTAATGCAATAATAAGGTACTTTGTATGTACGTGTAAAACGTACCTCTCATACTCAGCGGGATAGAGCATTGACAAATAATCAGTCAATGCTCTATCCCGCTGAGTATGAGAGGTACGTTTTGCTCCACAGAGGTAATTGGCTGGCATTAATTATGTCCTGCTTTGTAACTAAACTCATTCTAGAGGGTCAACTGCTTTATTGGTCAGGATTGCACAAAGGTCTGGGTTGGACAGAGGGTAAAGAGGCGGCAGTAGGGGCGCCCCGGGTGCCAGGCACCAAGGGGTGACAGCGTGGTGAGAACTCATCCGCTAAGCTTAGTAGCCACTAGCTTAAAACAATAGTGGGGTAGTGTGATCCGGACAGTTTGGAAAGGCATCCGCTTAGAAAGATGTACCACTTAAGTCATGAACTTTCTAAATGAGTCGCATGACAATATTTGTTGTTTTACTTTGCGGATGCTCAATAGAAAACTGCCCCGGGTGCTAACCCATGCTACGCCCCCACTATGCACTGGTTCGGTTGATGGCAACCAGCTCACCAATTATTGCATGGGAATAACGATTTACAACGATAGACGATCTACCTATATTAGCGGCAAAAACACACAACATCACATCTGTACTGTATTTTCCTAATGGTTAGGCAGAACTGAATCTACATTTCACCGATGGCGTTATAAAGTCCCATGTCAAAAGTGGTGACCCTATTGCCATAAACCGGGCACAACACCAATTACCGGGCAGCTACTGACAATTTCGCTCGTCCCTAATACCAGACTACGCCAAGGGCCAAGAGATAGGTTGTTTGAGGTCCCAGTATGTCGTCCTAACATATTAAAGTATGCACCGGTGGTTAAAGCAACAGATATACTTAACACTGTCGCGCGGGAATTGGATATTTTTAGTTGTACATTGGCGGAATTTCAGAGGGTGACACTTCACCATTTATCTCAACTGTGATTACATTGTCGTATTGGGTTAACCTGTAAGGACAATTGTAATTGGTAAATAAATAAAAAATAAAATAAATAAATAAAAAATAAAATAAATAAATAAAAAATAAAATAAATAAATAAAAAATAAAATAAATAAATAAAAAATAAAATAAATCAATTTCAGAATAGAAAAACTCACTAACATTGCCCAACCCGGGAATCGAACGCACAGTCTCACACTTAGCAGGCGCTCTTTCCACCCCCTAGACCAATGAGGCACATCACCGATAAATGAGTTTCAATTGATCCTACAAAACTTCATGTTAAATATAAGTTATAATACATTAGGCTTATTAATAGGTATTAGTAATTAAAACATCAAATGAAAAGGTTTACTCAAGCTAATGGGCAGCTGGAGAATTATACCACTTTCGATAAGTCTCGTTTCAATAATTTATTAAAAGTTTTAATTGGATTTCTATATAGAGTAGTGCTCTGTATAATTACCATTTGATTGAGTTTTATGAGCATTGGGTACCTATTAAGCTTTATATTTCAATGCCGTGTATGTATTTACCTTTTTATATAATATCATCGTGTTGAGATTCTCATGGACATCCTCCACCTGACGGTAGAGGGGTTTGTATTGACGCAACAGAAGAACTTGTCAACAAACTCGAACGTCTGCAGAATTTGTGCATCCGCTTCATATTCGGCCTTCGGAAACTCGATCATGTGTCAGAATTCCGGACTCGATTGAAGTGGCTGACTATTCGGCAGCGTCGAGATAGTTACATTCTTTCTTTTCTCTATTCTGTTCTTCACAACCCCAATTTCCCGAATTATCTCAATGAACGCCTTGAGTATCTTGTCCCCAGAGGAAAACCATGTCGCTTAGTGTCTTCTCTTCTTCTCCGGACTACTCGTCACACTTCAAGTCGTTATGATGGATCATTCACTATACGTGCAGTGCGCCTCTGGAATTCTCTCCCACATTGTCTTCGGGACAGCCCTTCTTTGGATGTCTTTAAAGGAAGAGTCAGGGAGCATTTCCTTTCAGCATGAATAATAGGTATGTATATATCTGTATATATATATAGTATATATATATGTATATATATATATATGTAGTGTGTATCATATTATATATGTAGGTTTATAATTCTGCACTATTCCTAGTCTTTTATTCGTGTTGTACACTTGACTCTGTCCTCATATTTGCTTCTCTTCTCTCTATCACTCAAAGGTTTGCTGTCAGAAAACTCATTAATGGGTTAAGGTTGCCTTTGTACATCCTTTTTCATTTTCATTATTTGTATTGTGTATCGTGTGTACAATAAAGAAAGAATAATACTTTAGCATAACCAAAAATATCGTTTCCCAAATCGGGCAAAGAGTTATTAGGATTTTCTGTTAGAAAATACTCAGTAGCAGCCCGGGTATGGAATTGTGTCCGGTAGATGGCAATAGGCTCACCACCTATTACACGGGATTTAATAACAGCATTGGTAAAATGTGGGTGAACAATTGTTTACACCTCTGCCTATCCCTTCGGGGAATACAGGCATGATGCTATGTAGTTATTTTGTGTTAGTAATTTAGTTCAGTAATATGCCATACCGTGTTAGTGAAGTTGTAGACGGAGTCGCGAGGTAACTTATTTATGTTTCAATATAAATGTGCCCGAGATCCGATCAGTCTTTCCACGTAGAGATAATGATTGTCCATCGTCGAACGTCACTATGTCAGAACTCTTTGATTTAATTCACCGCATTAGTAATTGCTGTAATCGATTTAATCGATGCATTGCTACAATGTATCGATAAGAGTCGAACCATATTTAGTTAGCGAACATGTTTCGCATGTAATCGATAATCAATGTTGATTAAATAAACTCGTGTTGGGGCTTTTCCTTTCTTGCTGTATGAAAGGTATTATTTTATTGTGATGTATTCAATGTGAAATGTGTTTTACCCATCAGTTTACTATATCTTTTCAAGTACATACGAGTATGTCGAAGATTGATTGCAGAAGCAGTTTTACAAAAGTGTTAGCTGTTTTACAAAACTGCTAGCTGTTTTACAAAACTACTAGCTGTTTTATAAACCTGCTGGCTGTTTTACAAAATAGGTTCGTTATGTAAAATAGACGAATGACGTAAAGCGGTTTTTCATAATTACTGGACATTAACATGGCCCGGTTGTGAAGTGTGATAGCAGGATAATATCAGAACCTGGCACATGGATAGTATTCGTTGTGACATAGCTACAATTTTATGCTCAAACCGCGTATTTTTGTCATGAAAATCACTTCTCGAATTCTGCAAATTTTTCCGAACATATAATTAATTCTCAAATATATAAAGTGAGGGCAATGTTAGTATATTATCAAATTTTAATTATAAATCGCGTAGACCCATATTATATGTGTGGTTATGCATATACATATTCCCAATTCTGTTGGGATAGACTTTTTTAGTCTGTTTATTTGCTATAATTAACATGGATAAACTGCCTATCTATCTTCAACAAATCCTGGTTCCTGGGCATCACGATACCTCTACGGTTAACGCGTGCTCTCCGAGGCACTATATAAAATTATGGTCCCTCAACCACTGACCAAATGTTGCTTAAACCTCTACATTAACCAGCTGCTACTTAGCCAGAAGCACCTCACAGAATACTATGACAAAGTATTCTGAATATAAATTGTATAATTTGCACTAATATATGGACTTCAGTGCAAATTAAAAACTCGAGATACTGCTTCCAGTTTAAAATTGCGCTTTCCGTGCTAATTGGACATAATTGTTTACTTTCATTACAATTTTACTTTCGTTGTTTCATATTATACCATAATAATATATTTTACATTAATTATTAACACAACTGCTTCGTTGGTCTAGTGGTCCCAAGCGATTGCTGAGAATGAGGTCTCGGGTTCGATTCCCAGATTGGAAAAAGTGTTATTGAGTTTTCTGTTAGAATATTCTTTAGTTTTAGTAGTTAGAGTTCTAGAGTTTGGAATTGTGCCCGGTGATAGGCTCACCACCTATTACATGGGCCTTAACTGTGTATGCCTCTGCCCACCCCTTCGGGGAATGCAGTCGTGATGCTATGTTATGTTATGTTATTAATACATTGGTAATTTAATTGGAATAAGCACCGCAAGTGCGGCCGCCGAGCGTGAGATCTTAGGTTTGATTTCTGAGTTGGGCAAAATATTATTGAGTTTTTCTTTTAGCTAATTCTCAGCAGCAGCTCGGAGTTTGGAAATTTTTCTGGTAGATAACAGTAAGTTGGACCTTATTACATAGGACTAAACAGCATTTATGTCACGTGAGTGGACTGTGCACCTCTGCCCTCACCCCTTTGAGGAATACAGGTGTGTTAAAATTAGTGAACGGGCGCCGTTAGTTGGGGCTGGTCATCTCTAAACTGTCATGGCAAAGTTTTGAATTGTAACTAGATTCTATTGACTTCACATTACATTGTTCTCACATATACTTTCTATATTATAAATACAATGTAACCAACAATATTGTAATTGTTTGATGAAAAAGAGTAACCGTGGAGTTTCTTGCCCGTTCTTCTCCAACGTCCTTCTCTACGGCAACCAATTTTTATTTTTGACAATTCGAAAGTGCCTGTAAATGGTCTAATTTAAATAAATGCTTTGACTTTGACTTTGATATTATGTAATTATTAACTCTACAATTAGCTGCTAAATAAATCATGTTTGTAATCTACATAATATTATATTTTAATCCATGAATAAATATAGATTCTTGGCACATTAGACAAGAAACCTATTCTTTGTAACGTATTCATACTGTGCCAGTGTAAAACACAATTAACATATACTTCTACACACATAATACAAAGTAAATGAGCCTTTGTAACGAAAGCAATAGAGTTCAAATTACTCGCATTACGTTTAATGAACCAGACGGATTTCTCGCTGACACGAGCGATGATAAATTAATGTATGGTAAATGAATTTATAGTTCCACAGACAAAGAATGGGCAATTTATTATGTCTGGAAACCAGGTCGGTATTATTTTACGAAATTGTATTAATTTTTGTTCAAATTGTTTTATTGTATGATATAATTGGCAATAGGGTGTATGAAGGATTACCTTTGGTAAAGAAACGGTACATAGGAAATTAAAATGCGAATGGTCTCAAACAAGGACAGGTCAGGTACCATATAAATCGACGAGCATGCATGACGAGTTTAATGAACCTCTAAAAGGGTTAATGAATGAAGCGAAGTTAATCGAAGCGAATCGTAGCAAGTGGAAATCGATAGTCTCTACCTACCCCAATGGTAAACAGGTGTGATGGTATGTATGTAAATGCAGGTACATACCAAATCCGAACCCAAGCCTGTATGTACATCGAGAAATACCAGGATATACCAGGTGTACCTATGTGTTATGATGACGTCACCAAAATCATCTTTCGTCGATGTTGTTTAGGTTTTATGGGCTAATTCTGCACTGTGTGCTTGTAAAGACTCAGCGCTGCCGTGCAGGCGTATTAGCTATCTCGGTCGCCATCCAACTGATAATCACTTCGTAGTTAATTGCATCGTATGTTATAGCTTGTTTAATAAGAGCAATAACACTATAAAACATACGACGCAATGCACTACAAAGTGACCATCAATTTGATGATAGCCGAGATAGCCAGTACACTTGCTCGGCAGCGCTGAGTCTTCACAATCTTATCGTGCTGAATTGGTCCGTAAAACATCAATGGCCTTACGATATCTACGAAAGATGATTTTGGTGACGTCATCATGACGTGATCGAGATAACCAATATGGAATTTACGATAGGCGATATAGGACTTTTCACATCGTGCAGTCTTCGACAACACCATCATTACTTCACCAACCTTCCCTTTACGTTCACATATAAATCCGGTCCGTTACTTACAACAAATCTAATCACCAATCTAAATGGGTACAAGGCATCTAATTGAAACTAGTTACAATGGCGGAGTGTGGTCGCCGCACTCACTATCAAGTCTATTCAGCGTCGAACACTGCTCAATACTGCCCCGTTGCGTTCAACTGCTATTGTTTCATAGCATAGGGCTACTACGAACCAGTTAACAGAAGGTAAGGACGTTAAATGCCCATTTTTTTATGTGGAATATCCTTCTTGAACCATGTACCGGACTCCTACTGACTAGAAACCACACACTCCTTTGCTAACCCTTACTAGGGTTCTGGAATCGCAGCATTCATCTCCGGTAGATACGTCGAATGTTCAAAGAGTTTATAGTTTCCCTCCAGAAAAATACCAGGATATAAGTTTATTCTCAACTTCTCATTTAGATAAGAATGTAACCTGCAATAAAGTGTTAACATTAAATAAATGGTCGAGATGGCTTAGTGGTCAGAGTGCCTGGAGTATTTATCAGGGAGGCGCAGTTTCGAATCCTGCTCACGACCGTAGTATTTTCCTTAATATTATAACTTTAGAGTTCGCTAAGCATGCGTTAATGCTTTTCAAAGATTTATCTATATTTAACCTGCTTTGTATGTAGATAAAATGTGGTACACCAAAATGGCTCTTTTTGGACTTAGAGACTTCGATGATGGTTCATGACTGGTGACTGCGTGGCCAGTTCTGTAACAGTTGGGAAAGATACAAATTATAGATATTTTATATAATACTAGCAGGTGCCCGCGACTTCATTTGCGCGACAATAGGTAGCTTATACTCTTGTCTAAGTCCCAATCTATCTCTATACCAAAGTTCATAAACATTTGTTCAGCAGTTATACGTAGCAAGAGACATACAGACAGAGTAACTATCGCATTTATTATATTAGTTTCGATTGGTTGTAACTAAAGATAGATAGAATAATCTTTATTGTACGCCATTAGAGTAACATTTATAAACTGCAATGATTAAATAAGGGTACAATGGCGGTCTTATCACTAACAGCTATCTACCAAACAACCTTTTGATGGACAGAGAGACGTGAATAATTGCAAATGGGGGCAGGCAGTGGTGTACTACACTAAATATTTTACAACAAATAATTATATCTCACCAAAAAATATATGACAAACTTTTTTGAGGTCAATGGTCATCATGCATATTATAAATGCGGGAGTATTTTTGTCTGTTTGTCGCCGTTGAATGGCTAGACTACTGAACCAATTTCACGAGACACAGGGTCATTCTTTAGTGCCTTATAAAAGTTTCGTTCTTTCTTCCAAAACCATTTCAGACCTTTTTTAAGGCCATGTGAGCGTTAACATGTAGGACCCCACATACGTGTACTCAGATTTTATTTCGGCGTTTCTTCTCAGAGGTAGCCGCATAAAAAATCCAGGACCCTTCTAGATAAAGAGCTATTAAACGATTTTGAAAATAACTATTTATATAAAATAATAAATGTATCTGCCTAGCCTTTTCTCAATAACATTGCGGTCGGCTTCCAGTCAAACCGGATGCAGCTTATTACCAGTATATTACATGGAGCGACTGCCTATCTGACCACCACAACCCAGTATCTGGGTAACACGATATCTCGTGATATGACTGGTTGTCAGACTTTCAGGCCTTTGACTACCCGTAACAGCTGTCATAGATCTTAATTTGACAACCAGGACCGACGGCTTAACGTGCTCTCTGAGGCACGAAGGGGTCTCGGTATGAAATGATGGTCACCCATCCACAGACCGACCGCGGCAAGCGCAGCTTAACCTCGATCGATCGATCTGTGCGGTTGTTACTAAGCTACGAAAACCACTAAAAAAAAACAATTAAAAATAAATATAAGGCTACGGGCTAACGGCGAGTTAACATCCAATACATGTGACGTAGCAGCCCTAAACCAGCATAGTTACCGCTGCGCTGACATCATTAAGTTTCTATTCTATCGGAGGCCTAGATTGTGGTGAACAACCGGCGCTGCC
The DNA here is from genome assembly GCA_935421205.1 of Xylocampa areola. Lineage (NCBI taxonomy): Eukaryota > Metazoa > Arthropoda > Insecta > Lepidoptera > Noctuidae > Xylocampa > Xylocampa areola. The sequence goes on along the minus strand of OW285200.1, from coordinate 21,063,369 downwards.
AAACGCTAGTTATTGTTGTTCGGGCTTCATTGAATGTCATACGCTTTATATTTATACCACCATTGTGTCATACTTACATTATATCAGCATTTATCCGCGACTTTATTCACTTTAAGGCCGCATTGGATTAGCCTTTTATATATAATATTATATTGTCGATCGAATATAATGTTGTCGAAGCAGTGTGTTTCGAAGTATTATTATATATTGAAGTATTAGAATATTCTATATTAAGTATCATAAAGGGTAGTCTAGTTACGTAAATCTCGCTTTTTGAGTAGAAGTAATGTAACAAAGCATTATGCCTGTATTCCCCGAGGGGTAGGCAGAGCTCTACACAGCTGTACATGAAAACTCACACTTCACCAATGATATTATTAAGTCCCATGTAATCGGTGGTGAGCCTACTGCCATTACCGGGCACAATTTCCAGGCTGTTACTGAGAATTTTCTAACAGAAAATCTCAATAACACTTTTCCCGACCCAGGAATCAAAACCCAGGACCTCACTAGACTGGCAGTTTGAGACACAAAATAAAACTTTAGTTGTCAGTTCGAGGATGAGTTATGGGGTAGAGAAAAACCCATTAATATACATAACATATATTATAATTAGTATTACATATTATTATAATAGAAAAGAGCATAAACGTAGGATAGATAAAGACCTACAAAGCCTACTTTGGGTATGGAATCTCTTACGGAAATATCACATGTTAGAAAGAGAACGCATATTTAGGTTCGGTCAGCACTATTGGCAGATGTTGTTTTCTCCAGTGTCACTGTCAAAAATCACGCTAACTTATATTTGCTGTATTGTCAGTGAATCCTGTATATTTTATAAAGTTTAAAAATTTATAAGCGATGCCTAGTTGTTGTGTTGGTGACTGCGATGTTTCTTATAAAAATAATCCAGAAAAACATTCATTTCACAGGTAAATTGTCAACAACAGCATATATTTTCATGGCCATATTTTGGAAAAAACTATCTTTACAAAATTTATTTGGAAAACCTAATCCTATCTAGAAAATAGTGAATTTTCTCTATAGTAAAAAACAATGGTCATAAAACCAATATTGAGTACGTTGTTCTAATATAAATTTTCATTTCATGTACACAAAATAGTGACTTGTCAGTGTCGACTATAGTGTCTATGAAATTTTAGAACAAAAAGTTCCGATATCAGAATTTATTTAAAGTGTTGATGTATCTCTGCACATTGATTATTTTTCCAAAATCTTAATTAGATTACCTAATACAATGTCGTATTTGTCGGTGTGTCTGCCCGAACGCTTATAACATATAAGAAGCTAAGCGTAGCTTAGTGGCCCAGGTTACGTAATCACGCTATTACAGTAGTCCTCAAATGTGGCTCGAATCCGGACCGCCAACCTACTTTGTGCGGACCTCGGTTGTTAATAATGATCTAACGAACTGCGCTAGTAATATTAATTTTAAAAACAGACCCCGAATGAAACTTGTTGTTGATTCCTGCGCTATCACCTTTAGGCGGTGAGCACTGAGACTAAATGTGATAGCGTAATGAGTATGTTGCTTATATATTTTTTAGTACAAATTCAAGAGACACAATTTTATGATATATTTTTTATACAGAAAAGTTTCGTATCGGTGCTAAGGAAAAGGAATAATAGATGAGACTAGTTGATAAAGAAAACAATAAAGATAAAGGAGAAAAAAAATAAAGAAAAAGAAGAAATAAGAAAAGATAATAGGATATACAAATATATTTTTTTCGGGGCAAACGTTCAAAAACGCGCCCGGCCTTTATGGATAAGACCGGGTTGTATAGGATTCTTACCCCACTAAAACCACTTCGGTGGTCACCATCAGCATATGGACGGAGGCACATAATAGACCAGCTCCAGCATCCCCGCTATGCAGCGCATCCCTGAAGAGACTGTAAAGGGGTCTCCTCTAAGCCTCGCTGTACACGATAGCACGTGACCACTATGCCACCGTCTTCTCTGGGATCACGATGGCTAAATAAAGTCCCCTCTCTAAGCATCTGTGACCCCAAAGGGCCGCCTGCCTTAAATCATACAGGAGGGGTTTCGGCTGTTAGGCGCCGAGGCGGTTTCCTCCGAGATGCTTTCTTCTCCGAGCGGGATCGGCCCTCTCACAATCCTGCTCGGCGGCCTCTTTCTGGACACCAACAGTCTCACAAAAGGAAGCCATTTCTCTCCAGTTCACTGAATCTGCCAGCCCTCACTACTACCGGCAGAGACAGGTCTCGCCCGATACTGGCTCTTAGTACCCGCCGCTCAGTGGTCTAGGCAGGGCACACCTCAAAAGTGTGCTGCGCTGAGTCCAGACCAACTCCGCAGTGGTATTAGGATAGGTAGGTAAAAATCATTTAGTCAATCATCATCTCAATCAGTCATACTCTATACACTGCTCAGGGTCCTTAAGCTGCTTTTTTACAAAGTACCTATTACCAGTGAAATATAGTTATAATGTGAGCGCATGATTTTTTTATTATAATAATGTAATTAATTAATTATCTGCAATAAATAATACCTATCCTTGTGATTTTAGTTTTACTAACATAATTTGATTGAAAATATTTTAATTTTGTATACCAATTCTTTACATCTGAAATATTGTTTATCGATAACTGATATCGTGTCAATATTTCCACGTTGTACATTACTATTGCACTCACACATTGACAATTCAAAATCGGTTGCACTTTTTTGAGCTCTATGTCCTTCTATGGGGTACCAAAAATATTCTAATTCTATAGAAAAGAGTGTCTCTGAAGTTTCTTGCCAGTTCTCTATAAGACCCACTTTTAGGCACCGAACAACTTACATTATTTCCCGTCTCTTAAGAGCATGAAGGTTAATTATTTGAAATAAAACCTAACTTGACTTTGACGCCATGTAAGTTATGTACAAGAATTTACTCCACGTAGACTGCTGATGACTGCCTCGTTGGTCTAGGGGTCCAAGCGCGATTGCTGAGCATGAGATCTCGGGTTCGATTCCCAGGTCGGGCAAAGTGTTATTTGAGTTTTTCTGTTAGAAAATTCTCAGTAGCAGCCCGGGGTTTGGAATTGTGCCTGGTAGATGGCAATAGGCTCACCACCTATTACATAAGACTTAATAACAGCATTGGTGAAGAGTGGGTGTACAACTGTGTACACCTCTGCCTATCTCTTCGGGGAATATAAGCGTGCTATGTTACGTTATGTAGACTGCTAGCAGTGCTGAAGTTGCAAACGTGGTATTTCATTGTTACTATATGCTCTTTGCACCAGTGTGTTGAAACCGGTACGTTATACGGTGCATAGAGAATATGGTAAGTTGAGCTTAATCGTCCAGTGTTGGCTAGAATCACGTACGGAGCGTACTCTAGCAATCCGTGTCTGCATAGTTTATACAAGCGAAGTTGTCGAGAGATCAACTCGATCCCTCTAGTATTGTTTAGCTATCGATAAAGTTGATGACCTTGAAAACTTTTGTCGATAGTTTTGACAGTCGATGGAGAGTCTATCGATAGTTGCGTAACACTAATTCTCGCACGGAAAAAAATATTCATATCGGCTACAGATAGTTGTTCCGGGTCTGGATGTTTGTACATATAGAATTTGTGTCCGTAACATACATACATAAACAAACACACGCCTTTTCCTATGCGAGTGAGCAGAAACTATAGAATGCTACGGTCCTTACATACTCCTTTCGCTTCGTCATATATATGCGTCGATATTAAGTAGAAATTACGAAAGAGAGCAACTTGTTTTAGAGACTGTCGGTCACTACTTCCTTCTTCTACAACAAATCAAAATTATAACAAATCACAAACGTGTAAAAATTGGTCATCCATCCGACTGATGACGTCATCGTAACTCGGTCTTCTAGTCATGTATATAATGAAACTCGGCTCGGTTTTTAAGCTGGGTCTTAAGCCTTCTAACAACGTAAGCCTCGCTGGAATCCGCTTATTACTTTTTGCGAGTGGGTAAAACAAAAGACGGGTAGGTATAATTTAAGTGTATAGTCTGTTTGATGGCTAGTTTATGTCTGGGGGAAAAGGCATGATGACAGTATTAGAGAATTAAAGAATAAATGGTTTTAGAGAAAAATGTATGTCCACAGGATTCTAAAAAATGACATAGTTTTAATCAGATTTTCAATAAAATATTGCAATCGGCCATGTTAACTGAAACGCCAATTACTGCGAATGACGTCACGCCTCAATTGAATGTCAATCACCGCCGTGGTGTTGCTTGAACTTTTGCCAAATGTTATCGAATCGTAGCGGCACAATCCAATATAAGCGGCGTTTTCGCGCTTAATTCAAGTTATATAGATTAAAATGCAAAAATCTGCGTTATAACTTAGTTTATGCTTAAATTAGTATATTTATAGTAAAATGTTTATTTGTGTGTATTTTATGTTATAGGCCAAAGTTGCCTGAAATAAAGGTTATATTATTATTATATTATTATAATAATGGGTTTTTCGCTAATAGTAGACGTATACCTATATTATAGAAGGAGATTTCAAAATCAGTCATCATGCCTATTAAGGAACTTTATAGAACGCATGAATAAATTAGAGTTAAGATACTTCTTTCTAAAATATGTAATAGTATAAATAGACGTGTTTGATATAAGTTTAACTTGCACTACAGCGAAGCTATTGCACGCATTTTTACCGTGAAAGAGCCATGCTTGGGCACGAATGGGCCGGCTCGACCGGAATGATACCACGGCCTCACAGAAAACCGACGTAAAACAACGCTTGCGTTGTGTTTCGCCGAGTGAGTGAGGGTACCGGAGGCCCAAACCCTTTAAAAGGCCCACTCTTCATTGTGCTAGTGATCGTAGGCGGGGCTGTTGAGCGTGAGGTTCTGAATTTAATTCCCAGACCGAGCAGGGTTTACGGGCAATTATGTAAAAAAAAAAACAGTATCAGACCGGAGTTTGGATTTATGCCCGGCAATAGGCTCACTAGATAGGTATTAAATTCACCATTGTAATTTGTTGACTCGCTAATTACCAGACCCAACGTATTTTTATTGTTCTTGAAGTATAATTTGATACAAATACTTTTTTTTTTGTTAAAATAAACGTTGCCCCACACTAGGAATTTCTTCCTGTATCGTAGGTGTGTTAACAGACATATAATATCATAAGCACACACACACCCAGACCCGGAGCAATTATCTATAGATCATACAAATATTTGCTCCGTGCAGGAATCAAACCTGCGACACGCAGCGCAGCAGTCGGTCTCACGACCACTGCGCCAACCGCGCTATCAAACTTCTCCCATTCAAAGAGTTGAGTAAGTGATAATTAATTTCTAATACGTACATGATTTCGAGAAGAGTGATAGTGCAGATTTTTACTGTGTATGTAAACCATGGCCTTTATCGGGGTCCTGCGGGATCGTACCTGCAGCTGCACTAGAACCCCAGATCTTTAACATACCTACCACTCCAACTAGGCTATCATATGTAAGCGCTCTTCAACTAGACTAGCTGAGCTTTGAGATTTCACCCGCGTTTTTACCCGACTGCCCCAATAAAGGACTGTTATTTACTTATGCTCGGCTCTTAACGGTCGTAGCGTAATGTTAATTAGCCTAGTACCTTCCTCAAGAATTGGGCTGAGAAAAGCAAAAACAATACAGATAATCCTTTCAAACGCATAATCACATGTATAGCAAATTTTTGTGGAAAGAAATGTAAGAAAGATACGTGAGTAGGATTTGAACCTACGCCTTCTGGTTAATCAGTCACCTGTATAAGGACTGATACATGGCGATGACGTCACTATATGATATTTAAACTATAGCCGTGATAGCCGAGTGGTATGACCGTTGGACTGACAAGTCAAAGGTCGCAAGTTAGAATCCAAGGCGAGCACCACTGTCTTTTGGAAGTCATGTGCGTATTATAAATGAATTATCATTTGCTTAAAAAAACTAGTAGTTTCAGAGTTTAACGCGTTCAAACAAAAATATAAACAAACACTTCAGTTTTATAATATTAGTAAAGATTTCCTTCGATACCTCTTCAAATACGAGATGATTGTTTCGTCGAATAGTGTCAAGTTTTGTCCTGAATCATTAATAGACAGAACTGAGCTAAGTACAAACCCATGTCAGCGAGTTGGCGTGCTGCCCTACTAAATGTAAGTGGGTGTCATTGTTCCAATGTCTTATATTATTATTCTATACGTACTGGAATTGTTTGGGTTATTTAGTGAAGTACTTTAGATAATAGATCGTGTTTTCTTCATCATCTGTCCATAAAGTAAATTTGTTTGCCATAAATGCGTGTGTTCTTAAAAGTAAAAAATCTATATTACCTCCTGGACTCGCACTAACGGTCGACCAGATTTAATGTACTGTGTGTATGTACATATATATATATATATACAACAAACAGACAACATAGAAGTGAATAGAGAAGGCACGAGCATTGGTTGCCATGCTAGATCACTGCCGGTTGGCGGTTTCAGACCATTAGATGCAGGCTACCTCACAATATTTTCCTTGATTTTATGTCTTGTGTTTAGGTACGTATGAAGTTGACCTGTGGTTCAAGAGGAGGGCCCGCAACCTCTCAGCTATAAAGGTACTGTAATGACGGGATTACCTTTCTTTCCTAATTAGAAAGTTAATTATAGTACTCATCTTTAGTTCTTTACATCACAATTTTTCAATAATTTCATAACAGGTTGAAAAATATGTGTACCTGACTGATTATCCCAAATTAAGCAACCAGAACAACGTCTCACAAAATCTTCAAAGCTGTCGTGATTGTGTGTCTAGTCCCATCAGAAGTGTTTGATGTGGCCACCCTCTTATTCAACGCTCTTCAATAATACCAAGCTTAATAATTATATTCCTCTTTGTACATGAACCTTTAGGATTAAATTATATTTACTTCAAAGATAAGTAGCGAAAATCATAATTGTGTTGTCCGGGATTTGAAAGGTCGCCGTTGTTATGGCGACGTTCTTACTAAAACGGCATTAATTAACGTCAGTAACAAAGAATCTCCCTGTTCTGGGTTAAGGTGTGCTCGAGGGGTTGTAAACTCCTTCATCATCATCACGTTTCACAGCCCCACTTCACCTATCGATTGGCATAGGCCTTTTTTGCTTGTGCTAATCTCCACGAACGTTTGATAGTCTCATCCAGGTTTTTCCAGCGACAGTGACAATATAGTCCGCCGGGCGACCAACACTTCTACATCTCCTTGGCCGCCATTCGGTCATAGTTTAACTCCATTTGTCATCATCACGCCTTGCTAGGTGTCTTGACCAACTTCTTTGAGTTCCAATACACGTTTCTTTACGTTAAAGACCTTTATGCTTCTTCGGATCTCGACGTTTGAATTCCTTAGATATCAAATAAAGTAAAAGGCAAAGCAATGCTAAAAACTGTCTGGTTTATTGGTCGCAAGCGCGGTTGCTGAGCGTCAACTCCTGAGTTTGGGCAGAGTTATTGGGATTGGGAGTTTTCTTATGTGGGGCGTTAAAAATATGTTAAGTGAGTAAAAGATAGTATAAAATGAGTTTAACTTACGAAACTTTTAAATTTTATCTAACTAAAAATAAATAACCACCGGGATGAAATCTAACCTAAGGTAAAATAGACGTGGCTAGACGTCTATAGACGTCATAACACTAAAATTACTGTATGCCTCGTCTTGTGTACTTCTTCCTGCTCTGGTTCCGAGTTATTTGTGTCTGTCCAAAGCTTTAAATATTATATACATTTGAACTTTTATAACGATAACTAGTGGGCAACTGTTTCATCATCGATAGAATCATTGAGTAACATAACATAGCATCACGTTTGTATTCCCCGAAGGGGTAGGCAGAGGTAATTTATTACAGAGGATTTGTAGAGCGTCGTGTTTGAGGTCCTTAGTTTGGTAAGCAACATTGTCATACAGAAAGATCTTTGGATTTATTCGTCAAACCTCGAAGCATCTTCGGCCATTGAATATAATATTTATAGAATTTTGGATACAAACAAACCTTACGTATTCAATATTAAAGTTCCAATTTGCACTGTAACCACGTATATAAGTCCGTAGTGCTTCGCAAAGAGAATTCATTATTACAATAATATTTGCCGTCAAAGGTATCTCTTAGTAATGGCGGTCAGATGTCAAGCAACTAGTCATGAGGTTTGTCAGAGATAATGAAGTTTCTAGAGCTGGGTTATTGTTTATGGGCTAGGTAATGCGCAGTATAACTTTCATTACAGTATATCAATTTGTAAAAGCGACGCAATTGAAGTCCGATTTTTTTACATGACAGCCCAAAATAACGCGTGTTATGTTTTTAGGGTTATGTTTGTGTGTACGTTTTTGATTTTCTTTATTTCACTATAACTTCTAAATGCCTGACTGCCTCGTTGGTCTAGTGGTCCCAAGCGCGACTGCTGAACAGGAGGTCTCGGGTTCGATCCCCGGGTCGGGCAAAGTGTTATTGAGTTTTTCTGTTAGGAAATTCTCAGTAGCAGCCCGGAGTTTGGAACTGTGCCCGGTTGATGGCAATAGGCTCACCACCTATTACATGGGACTTAATAACAGCATTGGTGAAATGTGGGTGTACAACTGTGTACACCTCTGCCTACCCCTTCGGGGAATACAGGCGTGATGCTATGTTGATGTTATGTCTAAATGCCTGAACTGATTTAGGTGTATATAGTATCGTTAGATTAGAAGATAAAAAAATGTATCTTATAATAATAATACTCCTCCAGACCGTATTTCGGCCACGGCATCCTATCTCCGAGGACATTAGCCAAGTACGCAGGAGATATTAACGTGCACAAGTGTATGCGCAAACACAGGTGCACTCCCTTTCCCTTCACTCTCTCAGTAAAATGGGCCGGCAAACCGACACGACTGGAGAGAGATCAGGCGCAGGACCGACGGCTTTACGTGCTCTCTGAAGCATGGGGGTGTCACACCAACAACTTCCTAACTCCGAGCTGCTACTGAGAATTACCTAACAGGAAAAACAACAATAACGCTTTGCCCGACCTGGGAATCGAACCCAGGACCTCACGCTCAGCAACCGTGCTTGCGACCACAAGACCAAAGAGGCAGTCAAAAAAATTTACCTAATATAGTACCTGTGGTACACAAAAATTTAAGGAAATAGAGGTGACCAATTTAAGAGAATATTTCACAGAACTGTCCTCCGACTGCGATGAAAATTCTTCAGCTACCTTGTTTTCACGTTTTAGTTCACACGTGGCAAGCGTGCTTTTTATTTACCTAATTTTTGTTTCTTGCCACAATCTTTGCGCCGCCAGCAACGGTAGTTTCATGGGTTTCGCTGGTAATCAGCGCTGTTTACTCCGCGGTGGACAGCACAAAGCTGATGTCCTTTTTACCCCACACGAAGGACACACAATTGTTATCATTGGCCCATGTGAATTGTTTTTGTTTTTGTTTATGATTTTGTTTTTGGGTCAACTTTTTTTTCTAAATGTTTTATTTTTGCTGTATATTCTTGGTATGGGTTGAATAAATGATTTTTCTTTCTATTTTTTTTTTCCGTTGCTGGCGATTGTCGAGGGACTAGTATTTGCGCAGTGTCACCGGGTTCAATTCGCACAAACAAAACAAATAGGTATTTGTATGATTTACATCAAGGCTCAGTTGAAAACCAGCACCAGGCACTAGTTGCCTGGCATTAATGCTGAACATGGGCCTTTTTTGTGCGGCCGCAGGGTACATTGACCTAACATTAGCTGCTTAATTTTAGAATAATTTAATTTTAAGCTTAATCTTAAGGCGACAAAGTTCTGGGCCCCTGCTGTGCCAAATAAAATCTTTTTCTTTCTTTTCTTTCTTTCTTCAGATATTTTTTTGTGTCTACGTATGCATGTGTAGTTTGAGTCTGTCAACGTATCTACGGTACGAGGTAACATCAGTTTTTTTTTTTTATAATTTTTTTTTATGCGAAAAGAAAATTTGATTGAAATTGACATGGAGTTGCGTCGTGGTATGTCAAAATATAAAGAGGACTACGAGTAGCTAACTCGTAGTCCTCTAGTATATTTTGAGTGTAACTTTAACTTAAATAATTTTATTTGTTTTTTTTTTAAAAAATTTTTAAATGAAATACTTTGCCCCTCACTAAGAATTTCTTCCTATATCGTGTGTGCGTTTACAGGCACATAATCTCACCTGCACACACAGCCAGGCCCGGAACAAATATCTGTAGATCATACAAACATTTGCTCCGTGAAGGAATCGAACCTGCGAGACTCGGTGTAGCACCCGATCTCTTGACACCGACATAATACGATTCCCAATATTTTTAAAGATACTTATATAGTAAATTTTTCATCATATAAGGACAATTTTTGAATTGTATAACAATTAACTATGTTTTTGTCATATAGTTTCACTACAAAATGCCACTACTTCTCAGCAGATCTAGTAGCCAGAAGACTTAATAGCGTGTACAACTAGAACCGCTTCTAAATTAGTAAACAGATCCTCGCGATTACCAATGGAAACACGACCAGGTTACTTACTTCGAACAAAGTGAAACTCTAGACATTAAATGCTAGGTTGAAGACGAGATAGTCCCAGCATTAGTAATAATGGTCCACCATTAAGGAGTAATTGGATTGATTTACGATTTCATTGCAAAAGTCTTATTACTGGAATAATTCTCATCAGGAAATGGAAATGATGATTGAATCGTCAATTGAAGTTCAATTTAACGTTAAATCACTCGATTATTGAAATCATCGTCTGTTGCATTGCTGGGAGAAAGCCTTGGGGCCATTGGTATTTAGAATGACTTTAATGGTAATGGAAGATTCACATTACCATTACTATATTTTTTACATAACTGCCTCATTGGTCTAGTGGCCGCAAGCGCGACTGCTGAGCGAGAGATCCTGGGTTCGGTTCCCGGGTCGGGCCAAGAGTTGTTGAGATTTTCTCTTAGGTTAATTCTCAGTACCTGCCTCGAGTTAGGTAAGTTAGCAAGTAAAGCTTTCGATCCTGCCCCTGTTCTCTCATGTGGTTCTGGGTTCGGTTCCTGGGTTAGGCAAAGTGTTATTGGGTTTTTCTGTTATGAAGTTCTCAGTAACAGTCCAGAGTTTAGAATTGTGCCCGATAGATGGCAATAGGCTCACCACCTATTACATGGGATAACAGCGTTGGTGAAATGTGGGAGAACAACTGTGTACTGCCTACCCCTTCGGGGAATGCAGGCGTGGTGCTAAGTTATGTTTTTATGTTAGAATGTCTCACACAATTCTTTGCAAAGCATATCAGCTATGTAGCGCAAAACATATCAAAGGCTTAAAAGCGATTTAAATAGCGATCTTGCTATATTTTGCGTAGACACAGACCAAACAACTCCATGCGAGAAATATGTTCACAAATCGGTGATGTTATGACTCTACTGTTTGTATGTATACTCACTAATTAATGGTTGTGAGTAACCGAAGTTAACTTAAGTGCTGCATTAAATGTTTAACGGCTTTTTCGTCGAAATCAAAATTGATTTCGAACTCTTTGCATCCGAGTTGCGGTGGCTTTTGAATATAAATGAACTACTTTCGTTTAAGTACGCGAAAGTCTTTTTTGTTTTGTAATAAAAGCGTTATTATAATGCATGTACGAGTTTATGTAAAATTATTAAACTTGATGTTTATACATTTTGCAGATTTTTCCTTTTATATAGAGTATACTAGCTAATGCCCGCGACTTTTTTGCGTAATAAAAGGTAGCCCATTTTTTTCTCTAAGGTCCCATCTATTTATATACCAAAATACATCAAAGTTGGTTCAGCGGTTTAGTCGTACAAGGTTAACAATCAGATAGACAGAGTTACTTTCGCATTTATAATATTAATTTTGGAAATCTGCCACAATATTGAATACTCATAACATGATCATTGATCATGTTTTAGAACTACAATGGACAGCAGTTTACTTCACAGCAAATACTACATAACTATTAAATTAACGGCAATCTATTCAAATGATAGTTTGGCATAAAAGATCTATTTGTATGTTATTATAAAAATACACCTACAGCCTAAACGAATCTATTTAAACACCCTCATCCGCTCAACCTTATAATAAACCAACTAATAATATCAAAAATCTCAAATCATCCGATAAGTATCTTCCAAACAAAAAGTATCAGAATAACGACGACCGGGTTGGCTGGGCGTCGCGTACGCACGCGTAGAGCTATAGCCGGCGGCGGTGGCGGCGGCGGCGGCGCAGGATTCGGTCAGACCGGTCGGTCGGGTTCCGACCGGAGCCAGTTTTTTTGCAATACAATTCTTCCTGGCACTACCCTGTTCTCTCACGTTTCGATATAGCTATGTGGGGTACAGATTTTGGTAGGTTGAATTGGCGGCAAATTTTAGAGTAAAGTTATTCTGATATGCCTTCATATCAGACTGTATGCATGTATATAGGATAATTTAATAGCAAATTTTATAGTATAATACGTAGGTTTGTTAAGATAGTACGCGTTTAGGTACACACACATGTGCATTATTCTGTTATTTTGTTTGTGGCTTCTGCTGTGTTCAAATAAATGTTTTTTTTTCTTTCTTTTGATTTGATTGCTAACAATGCTTGCTTTAAGAACCAATATAAGAACTTCGATTATGGAACTGTTTACCGATTTTTGTTAAAACACAAAACCTTTGAGTGTGGTGACTTGTGGTGATGAATACATTAAATGGCTGTGAGCTCCGATACCTAATGCTGGTAAGGCATCATTTAAGATGGAAAGGTGGCCCATACTAGCCGCAGCTAGCACTCAGTAGATACTGGTTTACCAGTTTTGGTTTATAATGTCTTTCGTTATTGTACGCTTCTTTTTTTTAATAGAATTATCTTCTATTTCACTAAAACCCAACACCAACGTAAATAAAATATTTTTGATGGAGACGTAGTAGTTGCATAACTATCAACTGAATTTAGGATAGTTATTTTTAGGATATTTGACCTGCATACAACAAATAGACTAGAATCTTCTTTGAAATATTACCCAAACTACAAAAACCTCTCACCCCGTGAAAAAGGAGTAAAATTTAAAGGCGACTTTATAATAATACGAGTATTGTATTCTATATACTGTAAGAAAGTTGATTAACCTTCCAATAGCCGTTATTCAGAACTATGTAATTAATACATACAACATACAGTACTTATATAAATGTATATGGAGTAAAAAAATCCGCAATACGCGCAGCTCCGAATCTTGCGCAGAGCGTTGACTCCGCAGATGAACCATTTAGACGTGCCCGTGTACTGTGTACACTCGAACGAGTTTGTGGAGTGCTTCCACTGTCATACGTCACGACTATTTCGAAGTTTATGGCTTGGTTGCGTAACCGACGTGTTACATTATTGTTTTAACAGAATTTTAATAAAAATGCTGTCAAAAAGATATGAATTTATCAGATTTGTCGCTGTATGCAGGTCGCTTCTAGTCGGTCATTTTGGAAATCAATCTTGTTCTTTTTTGTGGTTAGCAGGCAACCTAGTGTTGGAGTTGATCGAGCAACCCGTAGGTCTCTTAATTAATGAAATCAATTCTAATGTGGCAACTTAAACTATAGAACATTGCTGTCTTTTACTAATAGTTATTAAATGAAAAAGACGGGACGAATCAAGAGATGTCAAATTCGATTTAACATACGTCAAATTTAAATTCTCGTAACGCTTTCAGTAGGAACAGTTTTCGGCAACCAGTAAAATTGGCGATATCTATCTGCCTAGCCTTTTCCCAATTACATTGGGGTCGGCTTCCAGTCAACACGGATGCAGCTTAATACCAGTATTTTACATGGAGCGACTGCCTATCTGACCTCCACAAATTACTGGGTAACACGATATCTCGTGGTATGACTGGTTGTCAGACTTTCAGGCCTTTGACTACCCATAACGGCTGTCATAGATCTTAACTTGACAACCGGGACCGACCGCTTAACGTGCTCTCCGAGGCACGGAGCGGTATCGGTATGAAATTATGGTCACCCATCCACAGACCGACCGCACCACTAAAATTGGCGATGTTAAACGAAAATTGTATGGAAATTTTAGGTTGACATGAATAAATGTGGATTTGACGTCATCCCGTCCCGATCTTATAGTAACGGTTATTAAAGACGGCAATGCTAATCTAAATTTAGATTAGTTTGCTACATTAGAATTGACTTTTTAGTTTTTTTTTTTTATGAAAAATGGATCTTCGTTTGGCTACTAACTCGCCCGATGGTAAGCGACGGGGTGGCCAAGTATAGTGCACGAGAGAGAGCCTCGTTAAGTAGAGTAGATAGATTTGGGGAGAACGATAGTTGGGGAGTTGGTGCAACTGCCCAGACCCGTCTCCCACAACGGTTGCGCTGGACTACGTCCCGAAACACGACTAGGTCGCTTTACGGCTTCGTCCAGTGGGTGATAACCAGCCGCGGAAGCCTCCCACCAGGGATGTGTTGCCTGTTTTGCACCACCCAGGGGCCACGTGTAGGGATTCCATTTTAAGGGTGCACTCCTACGGACGCGGGAAACTCTGCCCCCAAAACAAATACATTTAACTAGATACCGCAAGTGTATATATTTTGCGTGCCATTATTAGACTCAAAGTAGGTGCAATTCACCAAATTTTACGCGAATACGACCAGTCTGTGGTCCACAGCTCCCACAGAATGATTATCAGAAAAATTACTCCATTATGGCAAAATTAAGTAGGTATAATCTATTAACCGAGTTAATGGAGCTGTCTCATTGCTATTTTAAATGTAAGGAAGGCACACGAAATCTGACACCCTTTATCATCATCATCAACCAATAGCAGTCCACTGTTGGATATAGGTCTCTCCCAAGACGCGCCACTGAGTCCGCTCTTTCGATCTTCTCATCCAATAAATATGAATTTGTGGCCGCGACTGACGGTTTAACCTGCCCTCGGGAGGACTCTCTGGTAAAAATCTTCACAGCGCTCACTCACTTGCAGATCGACAGAACCAAGTCTTGCTTCACTTCAATGGTTGATCGACCAAAGTTTGTACCGGGCCATGAGCATCTCAATCATGCAAGTCGCTGGAGCAGGTATTTGTTCAGCAGCTGACATCCTGTATGTTTGTTTGTATGTTTCGTAAGTGTGTTGAAAAACTCTACGACTCGTGAACTTTTTGGTCTATACAAACTCGGCTGAATTACGCCCTCGCCTATGGGTCAGGCTTGCAGTCCAGCCTCACTTGTATCATAATGTACTATAATTTGATGGGTTTTATGCCCAGTTTATTCAACGACGAATATTGCAAATATTCCTTAATTTAATGTATTTTAATATGACTGCGTTGTAACTAAGAATGAATTTCTATCCAGAAGCCGAACCGGTCCAGCGGTGAATGCATTTGCGATCCCGAAATCCCGGTATAGCTTTGTAAAGGACTGTGGGGTTTTAGTAGGTAGAAGTCTGGCACGTCGTCCATGACAGATTTTCTCTACACATACAAAAATAGGGAAAACGATCTTAAAACTGAGCTAAAAACCTCACTACACTAGTTTGTGCTTTTAGACGTTGAGTGGTAATTTGTTAATAAGTTTATAACTACCTTGTCTTGTATGTTATTTAAAGCGACTTCATAGTCACTACAGAGCTTCACATACACATGTCACTTCTCGTTAAGAAATCTATTCTCCACTGACACCGACTCTCGTTGGTTATAAAATTGCAACAAAAATAGTACAAGAAATGACCGTCCAATAACCGAGCGAATGGATACAGCGCGCGCGCACACCCACACATGCGAACCGCTTATAACCACGCCCTACATGCGCAGGCGCTTGGTCACGAACAAGCCTGAGATTATACGAAGATTGTCTTCTCGTCTAGTCTGGCTATGTACTACATACCCTAGCACATAATATAAAGTACCTATTGTCTGCGGCGATGACTCGCAGATACCAAGTATATGATTTATAAAAGAAAAAAGGTATTGGAAGGCGTTCGTAGGTATAATGGTTCTGAGAACAAAGTTAGGTATAGGTACGTACGCTTTTATGAGTCAATATGACTATAAGTACGACTAACGATCATCTCGTGTTTTATAGCAACGTTATTCTGTTCAATTTATTGTTAAATGACTTGTACTTTGTTGCTCAGGGTTTCTTTTGCGAAGGTAAGGTTTTAATGTTGACTGAAACTCGAGATTAATAAAGAAAGAAAAGCATTATCGCATGCTTAGCGAAGTTTAAAGTTATATTTTTTTGAGGAAAAAGAATACGGGCGCGAGCAGGTCTCGAACCTGCGCCTCCCGGAGAAATACTCGAATCTTGCTCGCAACCGTAATATTTTACCACAAAAACATATAACTCTAGATTAACTTTTTAAATATGAATAGATAATTTTTGTTACACATAAGAAAATTTGCATTCGGCAAGTCGAACAGGAAAATTACTCCCAACATACGTTTTTACCTTGTTTTTGCGGTCATCAACCACTTTTTCATGGAGTCGAACTAGTGACAACTGTTTCAACATCCTTGTTATTAAGACTAGAGTCTGTTCAATCTACGCAGACGCGCTCCACTCATTGTCTAAGTGACTGCTGATAGTTTAATTAATTCACGATTCCGCGCCCTGTAATTTATGTGGTTTAGAAGCCGCTGGTAACAGGCCGGGGAGATATGCGTACACCTTTCATCATTTTAATTCATCATCTTTCATTTCGGGGCTGAGTTGCCCGCGTCCGTCGGAGTGCACCTTACACGTGGCCCCTGGGTGGTGCTGCACAGGCAACACAACTCTGGTGGGAGGATTCGGCCGCGGATGGCTACCACAAACCGGACAAAGCCATGCCGTGAAGCGACCTAGTCGTGTTTCGGGATGTAGTCCATTGCAACCGCTGTGGGAGAAGGGTCTGGGCAGTTGCATCAACTTCCTAACTATCGTCCTCCCCAAATCTGGCCACTCTATATAGAGTGAATAGATTTCTTCTGGATTTACGTGCTCCATCCTTGGCCATACCGTCGCTTACTATCAGGCGAGTTGGTGGCCAAACGTAGCAAAAAAACATCTGCTAATAATACTGGGGTGCCTGTCGTGGTTTATTTAAAATATCTGTATCAATTTACACAAAGAGTGGGCCCCGTTTCGTGCATTGAATAGACTATATTTACCGCTAACTACGACATACATACAAATTGCCAATTATCTAGATCACCTATTAAATCGTCAACTAGTGATGTCGACAAAGTTCGATTGAATACAAAAACCCGTCTGTGTTTCCGGTGGACCGAACAAATACGACGTGTATTTTACTCCGAGACTGTTGTAAAGCGGGTCACACACCATGGAGTATATATGTTTGGTCAGTTTATTAAATGAATTGATTATTTGATACGCTAAGTTAAGAAAATAAAATTATTTTCATTATAAATTCTTGGGAGCGTTATTTGACAAAAATAATTATTTACATTTGAACCATATATATTATATACCTATGTATTTTATTAACAAGTGATTGCTTCCTTTGTTATAAAAGGAGGCATGTGTTAATTTTTGCTTCAAATTAGTTTTTGAATTTTGAATTTTACCCACACTAAAGGACGATTCTTAATACAAAATCTGATAACTAAGTACCAGTTCTAATCGACATAGATATATATATATACCTCGTCTTGTAATAAGGGTGCTTAAGTTTATAGAATATTTTGTGCTGTAAAATACAAATAGAAGAATTTAAATAGTCAACTTAAAATAAAGTTTCATTACGCAACTAAATATAACCTGTTCAATACACGAAAACGTGCCCCACTCTGGCTTTTAATAAAATTAATAAAGATATTTTATATATTTATTTTATTTATTTATTTTATGTACACACAAGAAAATTAAAAACATCAAATTAAAAACAGAAAGTTGAGCGCAAGGGTTATATTATTATTTTCTAAGGAAAACATTGAAAAATAATAGATACGAGCAGTGACGCCTGGCGATTTCTATTTACCAATAATTTAAAATTAAACTAAACTCAGCGTTACCGGTAACGCACAGTTGGTACGTCAAGGGTCGCGGGTTCGAGTCTTGCTCGTGTCTATTAATTTTCAATGTACTCCTTAGAAAATTATAATATATATAGGCATTACATGGCCTTAATATGTAAAAAGAACATATATCTTTTTTACTTACTATAATTTTTTTAATGTGTATTTTTTGAATAATAGTATTGCCTATATTTTATTTATATACCACACTGTCCGTACTTAGTCGCAATGTGTACTCCACTTACGAACGCAAAAGGAAGGTACCTACATCATGTATCGTAGCGTACGTTACCTACGAGTACGTATGTAATGGTATGTATGTGACACGCCATTCAGAGGCGGTCGGGTGTGTAATTGAAATTAATTGTACTAAATGTAGCCATAAAGGAATTTTTTTTTAGAGTTTACACGAGTATCCACTCGCGCTTGTCCGTTTACAAGCTCCAGTCAGAAAATAATGTGAATTATCGTGGCAGTTAAAACTTTTTAGTTTATTTCTATTGTATTATCAACAGCTCATCAAAGACTTTTTACTTTAGTATTTTAGTAGACAGCGCGGTTGGCGCAGTGGTCGAGAGACCGACTGCTGCGCTGCGCGTCGCAGGTTCGATTCCTGCATGGAGCAAATATTTGTACGATCTATAGATAATTGCTCCGGGTCTGGGTGTGTGTGCTTGTGAAATTATATGTTTGTAAACGCACCCACGATACAGGAAGAAATTCCTAGTGTCGGACAAAATTAAAAAAAAAAAAAAAATGTAAGCTCTGTTCTCACCCTTTCTAGGTACAATCACTATGTGCTTTTAATATATTCATAGGTGTAGCAACGATTTTATCCTTTATCCTTCGATTTTAGATTATTGTAGATTTGTCTTGTTATTTCTTCGTAAACAATGTTTAAGGGGGGTGGGCTAGAAGCATTCCCCTCTTTGCTACGCCTATGTATATATTTTAATTTAGTACAACATACGAGCACATATCAGTCCCAACGAACTCTTACTCCTACTAAATTATTGTGGTATGATAATAATATTTTTTCTTGATTGATTTCGGCCTTTGGTTTTTCCCAATTACATTGGCGTCGGCTTCCAGTGAAACCGGATGCAGCTTAGTACCAATATTTTACATGGAGCGACTGACTATCTGACCTCCACAACTCAGACCTCGGAATGAAGAAAACTTCTATACTTTTATGTTCTATCAATCACTTAAAACCATAAAATTTGTTCTCATGATCCTATTGAGAAGATACCCATCTACGGGAAACTTTAATAATTAGAATTTTCTTTTAATACTTAACGACTTTTACTTGCAACAGCTAGTGTTCCTCGAAGTCTCTAACCACACGCAGTTGCAATGATTAATCACTAAATAAAATTTCCTCGAACACTAAAAACCTATAGTGCATTTTATTTAAGAAACACAAAACGTAGGAAATTCAATTAAAATAACTTCTTCGAAGAAAATGGGTGTTCCACGTCGACACGACGACAGACAATGTTTTATGTTTTTGTGTTACTTACTAAAAAAAGATGGCGATTGTTAAAACATTTAGGTTCAGTTGCACCAACTTAACTTTAACCATAACCGACGTGTTACATTATTATTTTGACACCTTTTCTATGTAAATTCTGTCAAAATGACACACGTCTGACTAGTGACATAGCCGCGGACTCAGCTCATGACTAAGTGCTCCATTCGAGCCTGAAACTAGTCGGGCAAGTCCGAAAAATGCCCGTGATTAGTAACCGGTGAACAATAATTAAAATGACACAGTAAAATGTTGGTTACGTTTAAAGTTAAGTTTGTGCAATTGAGTCTTTGTTTAAAGTTATAAGTTTTTGTTTTAATACAATAACATATTAAATACAAAACCTTACCGAAACTACACACTACATACCTATAAAATAAAAACTATTCTATTAAGAAAGAAGAAAAAACTTAGGCGTCAAAGTATTCCTCCGCTGTCTTTATCTTCCATAGAGACGAGAGAGAAGACTGGCATTACTGACTGGATTATTTTACCAAGAAACAAGTCATCCCTCTGGTTATGTAAAGTGTCGACCAGTTTTCGAGAAATGTCTTTAAATGACAGTTTTGCATTTGTACCCCATGACATGACCGTTTGCTCACAGCAGCTGAGCAGAACAGCTTTTGTGTATAGAAAAACACGACCAGACAATTCTTTGAAAAGCATTAACGCATGCATAGCGAACTCTTAAGTTATAAATTTATGTGGAATGAAAATATGGTCGTGAACAGGATTTTGAACCTGTGCCTTACAGATAAATATATCAGGTGCTCTGCCAACTGACCTATCCCTACCTCTGCTAACTATATTGAATTCTTCTTCCACATTTTAAAGTATCTTAAAGTGTCATTTATAGCTTGTCTGTATTGTACTGTAACTTAATAGTACAGTCAATCACACCTCAGTGGTAACTCTTGAACTACGAAAACCGTTCTTACTGCAACAGCATTAAGGCGCTGCGCTGTCAATGTCAAGTTGTTACCATGGACGTGTCGTTGACTGTACATTTATAACTATAAGACTAAAACCTATTCTAGGTAATGTCTGGATAAATTACACGCTCATGTGTATTGAATTGTTTTTCAATTAAGTAATTCATTGAAAATTAATTCGAAATAAATCGATTACCTCAATAAATTGATGTTTATAAATGTTTTTTCAAATAACATTTCACTTCCGAATTAATAGAAAAAAATATTATACTAATAAAGTAACTATATAACAACTTAATTATACATTCCGAACACTTTTAGATCATAAACAATAACAGATAAACATAAACATTATCTTCGCAATCAAATCAGCAGTTTTCGAGATTTGCATCTCCATAACTTTACTATAATAATATAGCATTTGCCTCGTTGGGTTAGTGGTTGGAACCGTGGCTGCTGAACGTGAGGTCCTGAGTACGATTCCCGGGTCGAGCAATATTTTATTGGGTTTTTCTGTTAGGAAATGCTTAGAACTCATATCTGGTTGATGACAACAGGTTCACCATCACATGGGACTTAATAACTGAATCGGTGAAATGTGGGTGTGCATCTGTTCGCCTCTGCCGAACCCATGCGGGAATACAGGCGTGATGCTCTGTTATTTTAACCGTTCGGCTCAGTAACGTACAGATCTGTACGTTGTAACAATAAAAATCTATTGTGTCTGCTAATGACTGAGGCAACAGCTTAATACATAAAACATATCTCTTTTTTTAATTGTTGCCCCTTTCATTTGTTGCTGACTGTACTGGCCACCAACTTGTACAATAACTGTAACCATGCACTTTAGTTGAGAAAGTCGTAACTATAAATGCTTTAAGGAAAATGGATTCCAAGAAATGTATTCGATCATTTGAGAACTTTCGACACATTCAGTCATTAACATTTTATAGTTTACTAGCCTGTCAAATAACGGAAATTTATTTATTTATAGAAAGAAAGACTTTTATTCAGCACTGGACACAGTAACAGCGTAAACAATAAATATGTAGGTACTTAATTAATACAAACAAAAATTAAAAACATAAAAAATAATACAATTACACCCATATGCGCTGTCGCTGTTATACGAAAATCATGTGAAGCGATTTTATTTTTTGTACCAATTACAAACTATTATAATATTAGATACTAGCTGTGCCCTATAAACGTAGTTCAGCCATAGAAATTTTCTGGATAGGGCCTTATCACCTAGGGGTAATAAAAATAATATTTTTTCGAAACATTAAATTTTCCCAAAATGTTTGTGTAATGATAAATTCGGTCTTGAGCAGGATTCGAGCCTGTACCTTCCGGATAAATACTCCAAAACAGTTTATAACCATAGAGTTCGTTGCGCATGCGTTTGAAAGATAAGTGGGGTACCTACTCTTGAAACTTATACCAACTCCAATCCAATTCCAATATTAAATAGACGCCTTAAAACAACGCGTAATATTATAGTAAATTTACCGACATTAAAGTTGCCTCAATTTTAAAGCACGTTGTCTTCATAATATCCCGAATCTATAATAAGTTTTTAGATACTTTGGCATTTAAAAGTATGAACTGACATATTTCCAATGTCAATCGAGCGGAATTATTTTCAAGAGTAAGCCCACAGATCGGTACTCATTTTGCCGTTTCGTGATATTCTGTTTTAAAAAGATTATAAGTAGGCATCTTTATAACAAGTTCAGTATCTAGTGCTCACTGGTAAAAAATACGACCTAAATAGACAACCAGTTTTCTATCGCTTCATAAGTAGCGCAGTTAGCTGAGCAGCTGGGAAGATGGTAAGTTTTTATCCAGTTGAAGGTAATTATGGGGTAATTAATGTACCATATTGTCTTGTTCTACTGGGCATTGGGCCAGTGCTGGAGTACCTGTATTTGGTACGTGAGTTGAGTTTGTAAACTCATCATAAACATACGATAGTATCACGCGTGTTATCTCTGAAGGGTTCGGCAGAGCTGTGCTGTTCTACACCTACAATTCACCCAGGTATTAAGTTCCAAGCAAAAGGTGGTGAGCCAACTACCATCTAACAGGCACACTTCGCAATCCTAAACTATCCAGGCTGCCACTTAGAAGTACCTAACAGAAAAACCCAGTAACCTTTACCCCAGCGCAGTAGCTGCGCTTGCGTCTGCTAGCCCAGAAACATGGTATAAATAATGAACAAATTTAGTTTATTTTAGTTTTAGTTTAGTTAGTTAGCAGGTGGAAATCTTCAGCCTCTGCTTACGTCAATGAGATACAATCGTGATGGTATGTATGTACAACAAATATTACTACTAATAGACAATTTCCAGAGCATACAACCTGCAATCATGACACGCCGTTTCGATTTACCTTAATAAATTGCAACTAATTAATTAAAATATGTTCCTTAACGTATATTAAACGCTTACAAACCTTAATAGCTTATCTGCACAATTTAGATTAACCGTTTAATGGTTTTCAAATGAATCATTCATCCCAGTTATCTATACGGTCTCAGGAATCCGTTCGCAGAACTGTCTGGTTTGTTTCGCAGTATTTAAACAGAATAAGGCGTAGACATGACTAGAATGAAGGCGATTTATTAGGTATCGCATGCATTTACATTTTTGTGTGTAGGTATTAAGGTAAGGTAGTTAATTAGCTTATTAAAGCCAATTACCAGGTCTCGTAAAATGATAGATGATTTGTTTGATTGATGATTATCTTTTTAAGACACTCTGACAAGTTATTTTTATAATCGACATGGCTTCGGCGTTTCATAACTGTCTATTTCTGAGAAGGAACGCCGAAATAAACTCAGAGATTAAACGTCTTTTTTAAAGTCCAGACATAATAGTACCTACATATTTCTGTGAGTGTGAAAGGGAAAAGGCCATTGCAGACGATCCCTGCATAGGTAACGATGCAGTGAATCCGAACTGGCCTTTTGAGGAAAGAGTCATATCTGCTTTGAGGTGACCTGTCCTATCTGACGGCACGCATGCATCAGTCATCGTGTAGTTCAACCATAACTAAGATACCTCAACATTATCTCGTAGTATCATGTATAAATTGTTATAGTTTCAATTTTAGGGTCAAGAAAGGTACGGTCATGAGTAGAATTTCAAAATGGGCCCTCGAACGAATACACCAGGCGCTATGCCAAATAAGCTATAGGAAGATTTCGTGGATCATCAGGATTTTTCTTAAAAAGTTAGTTGGGAAGAGTGCTAGAACATTTTTTATTCCAGGACAATGTCATAATCCCTTTTTTGTGTCATCATCAGCCTATAGCAGTCCACTGATGGACTTAGGCCTCTCCCACTGCACGTCACTGAGCTCGGTCTTTTTCTGTGTATTAATTTATTACTTTCTTTTCACTTCTTTATTTCTTTCATTCACACGTGCAATCGTAAGATAAGTGTTTGTCTCATAAAACCTACCACAAACCAGTATAAAAAAGTCTCAGCGCCTGAAGCATTACCTCCGTCTCTACCGATCGTGAGATCAAATCCGACCTGTTGACCTTTAGTGGCGAACTCATACTTAACCCATGAGAACCTATAATTACTGGGTTGAGGGGTTAACAAGGATGTTAATAATGTACACCATACATTTATATATTAAAAATGTGTTGGTTTGAATGTGTGGATGTGTCTGTTAGTAAATTACATTTAAATGATCGAACTGGTTTAAGATGGATATTATATTAATTTTCTTGTCCTTAACTCAATCTATTTGCGGTCGACGCAGCAGAACTTTTTTTTATTCCATACATTTATTCATGCAACTGATATATTTCATAGTGCCTATTTTACTTTTGAAGTAGATAGCTGTAAATTGGTCCCGACCATTAATATTTTACAGTTCATGATATTTCGTTCTATTGCCAACTTTTTAGTTAAAGGTATCTAAGAATCAAGATCTACTAAATATATATGTAAATAGTTTAACAGTAAAATTATTGGAGTTATATATATATATATATTATAGAATAATTCATTTTCGGGATCTGGTCCCACGGTCTTGAAATTACAGAGATATAATTATACTCATAAAAAAAAACGTAGGTACTTTATTTTAAAACTTCATTAAGATATTCGGCGAAGGACATTGATTAATAATGTACTTAAATATATGTATCAATTAAAATGAAAAGCAAATACAGAATTTATCGATACAAGTTTAGTTAATTAGCCAATGTAATATATCTTGCATATATGTCGCAGACTCTTGGAATATTTTAGCTAAAAGCATGTGATTTTAATCGTAGACTTGATTTATTGCTGGATACGGACTGCTAATTGGACTTGAAACTCGAAACTTGTAGTAGTTTAATTATTATCGCTTTGTCTGAGCGGTGTTTACTTCGCTTGGTATTTAGTTGATCTTCATTTTATCTACTGACTTTTTAGTTTGAACTCGAACCGATTGACATTAAAATAAAGGGAAATTTTATTAGACAGTTGAAATTAAACTATATGCTATTAGCTATTGTGTTGTAATTACAATGGTAAGGATGGACTTTTTGATTGATGACTGGATGGTAGTTCCGCTCTGGTCCAACGATATAAAACATAACATACCATCACGCCTGTATTCCCCGAAGGGGTAGGCAGAGGTGTACACAATTGTACACGCACATCTCACCAATGCTGTTATTAAGTCCCATGTAATAGGTGGTGAGCCTATGCCATCAACCGGGCACAATTCCAAACTCCGGGCTGCTACTGAGAATTACCTACCAGAAAAACTACAAACACTAACACTTTGCCCGACCCGGGAATCGAACCCGACACCACACTCAGGAGTCGCGCTTGGGACCACTAGACCAACGAGGCAGTTACGATATAGATCTTAAATTATAGGTACTAATTATACAATACATGACATCCATCCACCTGATGTGAATTGTTAACCAATTCTGTCCACTCATCAAGGGGCAATTCACTCGATTGTTTTGCATTGTACGCTCAAGATACCAAACAGCAACGTTAAAAAAAACCTATTGCATTCTATTGCTGGACCATGACACATGATGCTGGCACACTCTGCATCGTGACGTAATTTATACTTTAAGCCAAATAAGTACGAACACGACGAACATTGAGTATTAGCACGACTGTTCTTACGTGCATTTTAGTAGGGATGCTCGATAGTAACGTGAACGATGACGGGGTCCTAAACCTTTTCCCAGAAAATTGCAAATTTTCTGAATTTTTCCATATAAATAATTAAAACTAATTGTATGTACATGCAGAAATACCGCCACCCATTCAAACATACCGCATAGTCTTGCAGCCAGCCAGATTGATTCGTTATCACATCCAACGTCTACCGTACATTGTACCGGACAGGAACGATGTTCCAACCGCATTAATTGACAGCTGAATCGGTACGGGCCTCGAATTAATCGGATTCGGTTTTGAATTATTTATACGATGCATTGCGAGTGGCCGGCGGGGTGCGGCGTATGGGGTCCGGGAGGGGAGCGGCAACAGGTCCGCATTGTGTCGGGATGCAGGGGATGAGGACCACTGTAGGGTTGCCGCGAAAGAGTTATTTTTGGTTTGTTATATTTTAACACTTTTTACTACTATATTAAATGAACTAAAGTTTCCTTACTCACATCTAAAATGCAATACTCGTTACATATAAATCTTTAAAAAGCATTAACGCATGCTAAGCTGCTTTTCCTACAAATATTATAAATTTACAATACACATGTTTGAAAATGAACGAATAATATGGGTTTCATTTGTTTATTTTTAAAAACCATAGTCTTAACTTCCATTGCTGAGCAGTTAGAAAATGATGTCTTTGGTGGACAGATGGAAACCTTAAAATTGTATGTACCTAGTTTTTCATCCGAAATTCCTATGTATCATAAGCTACAGCCTTCATGAAATTCCAATTGATAATATATATAATAAGATTAAAATATTGACTTCAATTATGAGTCCATTACAGCAAAATACTGTTCCAAGGCAGTAAAAGTCGCACAGAAAATAAATAGACTACCAGTAATGCCAATAGGACCAGTAATTTCCCATCAAATCAATATTAACGTACTTCTTATTAGGGTTAGACCGTATCCGGGTTCAGAAGTATCGTGCCAGTCCCACAACCAACAGTTGTGGCCACTCAATTATACTGAGTCAATTACAATTCCATTCAGTAAATCGTTTAAGCAATTTTGCTAACGAACACAGAACGTTCAATTTTACTGACGTTAGGGCCATGCTACATGGTGGTTAAGCCTTCGAGCCGCGACTATTCACGTAATTTTCGTGGTATGTTTTCTTTAATCGTATAAATTTTATAATGGATCAAGAATTTGTTAATATGAAATTATAATTAAATGTCTTAGGTTTTCGCGATCACTACACATTATAATAAAACAATTTTTAACCGGATTAATCGCCTGTATTATTGGTTTTTGCTTTTCCTGACGTTTCGAACACTTTGCAGCGTTCGTGGTCGCAGGAGGACTCAAGAAATACAAAACGAAACGTCAGGAAAAACAAAAACCAATAATACACGCGATTAATCCCGTTAAAAGTTGTTTTATTAGAATGTATAATTAAATGCCTTAGCTTTACTCGCGTCTGAGCACGGATCTTTGTCGACATATTTTTTGAGTCGATAAAAGTGTACATATGACACATTTATCTATAACATGTATGCATTTAGAAATATGTAAGTAGGTTTATCAGTTGTCTAGTACTCATAACACAAGCTCTGCTTAGCTTGAGACTAGACGGCGTTGTGTGATAGTTGTGGTATATTTATTTATTTATTTGACGTTTAAAATCGACAAATCTGTCGACAATAAGAACAATGCCCGCACTGCTGATTTCCCTTGAAGTTAGTTCGCAAATTTTTTAATTCACGAAAATTATTTGAAAGTTTGTGTGATGAAAATGATTGATAAAATATACATATGATATTTTTAAAATGATGTGTATCTATCTACATTGGAGCACAAGGGCACCAGATGAAAACTAGTGTCAGGCACTTGTGTTTGAAATGAAGCTGATCTGGTGAACCATTTGGTTCAGCCATGGGACACATACTTCATGAATGGCAATGCAATCTGACTCGTTAATGATATGTTTGTTTTTCTTTAATCTAACTATAATATTAACGTTCCTTATGTTATTGTACCTAGAATAATAACTCTCTTCGTGTATTTTTTGTGTTAAAACTATAGTTGTGTGTCTCGCAGTACTGTATAAAATAAATTATTTTTCTTTCTTTCTTTTACATTGCTTTCGTCGTTAGTTCTATCTTATTAATTCAACGCAACACATTGTGTACCGGGGGCTTAAATTTTTGAGTTATTATAATGGCTACCGTGTTGTTGGATGGATAGGTTAAAAATTTCTCACTCAACTTCACTGCTTTGTTTTTATTGGTCATACAATAAGTTTTGTTCTTTAAATAGAATATTTTAACGTTGGTGACGTTTTTACAATATTTTTACTTTCAGTTAGTTATTGGTTAGTCGTCGTTAATTATGGCTATTCGATAGTTTTATCTATTATCTTCGAAGAAGGGTCTTGATTTATATAGTTAATAAATAGATGTATTTGATTTGGCAATATGCTTTGGCATCCATGATTTATCTTCAGCTAATTTATTTTATGAAGCGTTCGTCGTAACGCTTCTGATAGTTGTTAAGGCATGCTGTGGTCTCATTTAATTGATGGACACTTTAAAAGTAAATTTGCTTAAAAATATTTGTTTTCTACTTTCGCCACCCCTACGCATCGGGTGCGGTGGTTAGGTGCGCGGGCGGCGCGGCAGGAATGCGCGCTCTTGTTCGTTTTGGGGAGCGTCTGCGCAGGTAGGCGCGCTACTCCCCCGCCCCGCGCAATCCCCGTTGCTATGGGCATACTCGACTAACGAACGTTCGAGAGTTTGTGGATGCTGTAAAGGGTTGAGCTGTTATTTTTCTTAGTGAAGTTAGAATTAAGGTACATAAAATGGAATGGGAGAAATGTTGAATGTCATGAGTTTCTGTATTAATATTTGGATTCACATAGATACATATTTTAGTGTCATTAATTTACTTGTTAAAGCTACTTGCTATTCTCATAAATACATACAAATATTTTGTCAATCCCCATTTAATAAGGAGGACTGGGGTCGTTTGCGTTAATTGTGATTTTGGCCATAGCTACAATTTACATACCTAACTACATCTCCCTTTTTGAGATAGGCCAACATTGCGGTTATACTGTATTAATTAATTGTTGAAAATTAACATTTATATTAAATATTTAAAGATAATAAAATCCATTACTAGAATATTTGTTTAATTAAAGTTGATATAACAATTTAAGACTACAAATTAATTGAATAAGTTTAAAATCCATAGAATACCTGCGTCTCCCACGTAACCATTCCTCAGTTGGGTATACACGGGAGCCCTTCAATATTTTTTACTCGTTTACTCGTCCGGAGGTCATTCGAGTAGTAAAAGTAAAGTATTGAGTCAAAATAAAACCGCTCCAACCGCTCATGGGAGCTGAATCCAGGTCATAAATGGTGCGCCCACGAAAACTGCACGTTGCATAATTAATTGACATTGCTATAAGTAAGATCTATACAAGATATATTGTACAGAAGACCATTAATAATAAATTTGATAACTGTGTGCCCGTATTTTAATAGAATTCGAACCTGTCGAGATGGCTTACTGGTCAGAGCGCCTGGAGTATTTCTCCGGGAGGCGCAGGTTTGAATCACTTTTCCACAAAAAATTATAACTTTAGAGTTCGCTAAGTATGAATTAATTATTTTGAATGATTTATCTGTAGGTGTCTAGTTCGTCGTTCAAATTATTACAGACCTAAGTAATTAATGAGGCGATTGAGCAAGCCGTTTTCTGTTCCGAAGTAGTTTAGATTTGTTGAGTTAGGCAGATGCCCCGATTTTCAGCACCTCAAGAGCAGGCGTTTTGTTTATTTTACAGCTCTTTAATTCGGAATGTGAGAGATATTCTCAAAATAAATTTAATAGATACAAAACTTACGGTAAAGAAAATATTAAAAACATGTAATCTCAATTTCGTTTGGCAACGTTCTGGCAAACCTACATAATAAAGACATTAAACAATAAAGTAATTTTATGAATTTTATCAATTATATGTACGGTAGACTGAAATAATTTTAAATAAACTGTTGAGACGCCTGACACCTTAGTCCTCCTGCGACCACGAACGCTGCAAATTGTTCGAAACGTCAGGAAAAACAAAAACCAATAATACACGCGATTAATCCGGTTAAAAGTTGTTTTATTATAATGTGTAGTGATCGCGCAAACCTAAGATATTACTACATAGCTTATATATTAAAAGTTTAGAGTTGTAGTTACTAGTAACAGATATTAAATAAGCCTAAAGTTTCCACAAGTAGGTATATTAATGGTGGCTGCTGTCTTTCATGTTCCCTGAGAAATACAATCTAGGCATAGTCAAGGCTAGAGTGAATAGATTTCTTCTAGACCTACGTGCTCTATAACGCCCGTCGCTTACCAAGGTAGATCCATCTATGTAATAAAAAAGCCATGTCAGAGACCTCAGATAATTTAAACTCTGACATTAGGTTCAATCAATCACACGTTAAGAAGAAGTAAAAAAAACATTTGGAACACTTATTTTGAAATTATGTTTACTGAGTAAAAAATGTATGTACACATGTTGTACATGTGTACATACATTTTTTTACATTTTTTCGAAACATATCGTTGTTTTTTTTTTCTAAATATTAAGTAGTCTTCAAACGTAGTTCCTAGTGGGTGTGTAAGCGGATTATATGTTTGTCATACATAGATGTACTTATTGATATATAGATAGTGGCTGAGATATAAACGTAGACTGAGTATAAAGTGTCATTTAACATCAATCGCAGCAAGTGGGTTGATATTTAGAAAATATGTACATGTCCTAAATATTTGATGATGGAGAAGATAGCTCAAATATATTGTTTGTTTGTTTCTGCCCAGTAAATACTAGTAAATATGATATCTAAAGTAACAAAATGGTAATAAATTGCCTTATCACGAAAGCACACGAGGCAAGAATAACAAAATGCAAATCAAAATAAAAGAAATTATATGTAGTTTGTAAGAAAAGCCAGTTACCTATATAATTAAATAAAAACTAACATTATAATTAAACAGGCTTATTTAATTAAATCAGATAATTTTGGTAACACGGTAATTAATTTGATTTAATATTATAATTAGTATGAAAAATTAAAACAACGAATAATTAAAATGATAAAACGACTTAATGTATGTAAAATTACGTCCCTATCTTACTATGAAAGTTTGTGGTCGTGTCTACCAAAGTGTTGTGGTTACTTTGCGGCTCACAATTTCACCATAATCAATGTGGGTTGTTGTTTCACATCCACTGTCTTGTATTCTATATTATGTTAATTTGTGGTAAAGATAATGTTTTGTGGTCGACGATGCTGAGGATAATGATTATATGTGGTTAGTATCTAGGTCACCTTAGTAATACCGGTAAAATATACATCACACGGCTTTCCGTAAAAACCATTATTGTTACGAGTTTGTTTAAATAGGTAATTATTGTTAATTTGTTCTATATTCGTACTACGGACGCGAAGTTTAAATTGAAGATTCATTTATATAAGTTTGTATTTTGAATATAATTACAAAAGCAATTAATGCAACCACACTTTCATAGACAAGATCCTTCGATCACTAATAAAAAACACAAGACCACATACATATTCACTGAATCTAATCCTCAAACATTGATAAATTACTTTGTGGTCACCGCATATAAACAGTGGTCGTGTAATATTTTTTTATCCAAGTCCACAATACAGTGGTTTTTTTATCAGAAGTGGGCCGAATGAATGAGTGAAATCCGATTACAGGTTGTTAAGAAACTTTTAACCTAACCCCGAGTTTATAAATCTGTATATATTATACGTATGTTTAAAAAGGATTATACTCATTTGTATTTAAATAACTTGTGTTTCGAAACTATTATTGTACCGAAACCTGTTCGGAACCATCGAGGTATTTTATAAATGTTATATTAGCGAAAGTATCGGGTTAATTAGCGATTTTTTTTTGTGAATTCTTTTAAGAAAAGGCTAGCAAATACATTTTGGTCATTACTTTAGAGGAATGCAAATGCATACAAATATTCAAAACATCAAAGAGGTTTGGTTTCGTTTTAAAAAAGTCTGCTTACAAAAACGTTTTATTTCATATGTACCAATTCACTTTTCCGATGTCTGAGCTGATCGTGGTTGCTAACGACCGAACAACCAGTTTAAACAAAGGGAACTCTGACAATAGCCGGGTACATGCCAGGATTAAGGAGAATTCCTGCGTTGGGATGGACCGTCTTAAAATACTTGTAACATTTAGTGTTGTACTAAGTGCGAACTTAAAGACCACAATGGAAATCTCGTAAAACACTACACGACGGAGTCGAGAGAAATGTGTATACTATATGTAAAAATATATATGTGTATAATATCGCATTTCTTACAAAGAGCATCGTTAAAGGAGATGTTTATCCATTTGAAATTGTAATTTGCACTGTAATACCACTCAGGGGTCCTTAGAGGCGGCTTTTTTTAAATAAAATGTTACGGATTAATTGAAGGGACTTTATTCATGTGCCTCGTTTTGTGGTCGTGTTTATTTTTCTTTTGAATTGATTCTTTGGATCGGTTTCTTGTTTAGACTTCGGCTTTATATTTGTAATAAGATTAGAAGGGAGTGTTTGAAGTGGGATTACACTGAGGAGCAAGTTTGTGGCTGAAAGTTAAGCTTTGAGTTTGTAAATAGAATTTGATTTATGTGAATGCAGATGTGGTAGTTTTGTTTGTGTTGCATTAAGATTAAGACTTTTGACAAACTTAAATGTAGTAAATGTTCAATTATGGTAGCTTGAATATAATTTTAACAATTTAAATTTGTAAATGTTATAGTGAACTTAAAAATAGAAGAAAGTGATAAATGTGGTTTTTATTAAATTGTTGTTTAGCAATAATTTGGTAAATCATAACGGCCATAGAAAATAACTAAGATATTTTGGATATTCATAAAAACTTTGAGCTGGAACTATGCGCCAAAATAACAGGGCTTACTACATATATTAGAAAAGTTTAATTTTTACTTCTTTGTTCTTATGATTTTTGCTATGTTGACTTTCTTTAATATTCTTGTGCGAGTCAATTTCAAATTATGTTGTTCTTATGGCAGAGTCTAGCTGATAATCAGTGTTGTGCTTCATGATCAGCAAATAATAAGTGGAACCCTTTGCTACACCTATGTTTCCTTGATGTATTTTACTGCCTCGTTGGTGTAGTGGTCCGAAGCGCGACTGCTGAGCATGAGGTATTCGGTTCCCAGATCGGGCAAAGTATTATTGGAATTTCCGGTTAGGAAATTTTCAGTAGCAGCCCGGAGTTTGGAATTGTGCCCGGTTGATGGCAATAGGCTTACTACCTATTACATGGCACTTTGTAACAGCATTGGTGAAATGTGATACATTGGTGGAATACACGCGTAATGATATGTTATGTTGTTATGTAATATTTTATGTTTGTACCGACAATTAATGGTTTATATTTTTTATATAGAACTCTAGTTTGACTGACTCGTTGGTCTAGTGGTCGCAATTGCGGCTGCCAAGCGTGAGGTCCTGGGTTTGATTCCCAGGTCGGACAAATAACACATTGGGTTTACCTATTAGGAAATTCTCAGTTACATCCCGGAATTAGGAAGTTGGTGGTGTGACACCCCGTGCTTCGGAGAGCACGTAAAGCCGTCGGTCCTACGCCTGATCTCTCTCCGGTCGTGTCAGATTGCCGGCCGTCCCATCGGACTGTGTGAGTAAAGGAAGAGTGCACCTAAGCGCGTACACTTGTGCCCTATAATATCTCCTGCGTACTTGGCTCCATGGAGATAGGCCACCGTAACCGAAATACGGTTGGGAGTATAGTATATTATAGAACACTAATAAATGACCATTAAATCGTGTAACTGATTATTAAAGTGTATGAATGTGAAATGTGTGCAACATTTCACATTCTCACACTTTAAAATCTACGACTTTCGAAATTCAAATATGGTATAAACCCTAGGATACAATCTTCAGACAATATATTAAAGACCGTATTTTGGCGACACAGCCTAACATGGTAGTGTGTAAGTGTGAGCTAGAACATAAATCAGGCGGGACAAGTCGTGTGTGCTACGCTTTAGGGGTCACGCTCACGACACGCACGTGCCATGACGAATGTGCTGTGTTACGAATCTATGTAGGTGGTAACCCTATTGTACGTGTTACATCGCTGGGAAGGGAACCGGTGATAAGGGAACGTTGTGGAGTGAAAGAGGATGTAGTGACGAGGATTGAGAAGGGTATGCTAATATGGTTTGGGCATGTGGAAAGGATGGATGAAAGGCGATTGACTAAACTAGTACATGAGGCGAGAGTGGATGGAAGAGACGGGTGGACATCGACGAACGTACCGCAATCAAGTTGCGGGCGTTCTCAAAAAAGGACAGGTCAGGAGCCACCTAAATCGACGAGCATGCATGAAGAGGTTAATGAACATAGATGAAGCGAAAGGGGTGTGTCAGAATCGTAGCAAATAGAAGGAAGAGACGGGTGGACATCAACGAACGTACCACAATCAAGTTGCGGGCGTTCTCAAAAAAGGACAGGTCAGGAGCCACCTAAATCGACGAGCATGCATGAAGAGGTTAATGAACATAGATGAAGCGAAAGGGGTGTGTCAGAATCGTAGCAAATAGAAATCGATAGTCTCTGCCTACTGCAATGGGAAACAGGCGTGCAGAAAAAAAATGATTTATGGTATACTGTTGAAGGTATTTTTACGCGACTGCCCAAAAGGAGTGTTATGTTTTTAGGGTACATGTATTTATGTATGTTTATGAGTTTCTTTATTTCATCATAACTTCTTAATGCCTGAACCAATTTAGATGTATGAGGTATTGATAGAATCCTTACATTATCCCGGGTAACATAGGTAGGATTTAAATATAATAGTAAAGTAGTGGCTATGGTCCCTAAAAGGGGGTGAAATAAAAAAAACTTTTACATATGGCAGGCGCGCTTTTTATTGATTAAATTTTTAATTAATTTAATCTTGTCAAAACAACGGGTTAGTACTCTATCGATATAACTATCAAATTATTTGAAAGAAGAAATAATATTTACTGAAAATTTACTGAAATATTGACTGCGTCGTTGGTCTTGTGGTCTCAAGCGCGACTGCTGAGCAGGAGGTCTCGGCTTCGATTCCCGGGTTTGGAAAAGTATAATGAGTTTTTCTGTTAGAAAATTCTCAGTAATAGCCCGGAGTTTGGAATTGTGCGCGGCAGATGGCAATAGGCTCACCACCTATTACATGGGACTTAATAACAGCATCGGTGAAATGTGGGTGTACAAATATGAACACTTCTGCCTACCCCTTCGGGGAATACAAGCGTGATGCTATGTTAAAATTTGAGTGTGCTACCTTATTTAACTATTTTGTTTTTACACTGCCATGTTGATGGATGTACTAATCCAACAGTTCATACAGCAACATACTCGCCGTCCTCAACTTAAAATACTTTTCAATTCAGAAAGTAAATAGTTCGGCTGAAATCGGAACAAAACACGGCCAGCCATTACAGACCACAAATCATTGGTTTAGCAAAACGTACATACAGTAATAAATATTAATACTAAAACTGTAGTGAAGCGAGTGAAATTTTAGTAGCCTGAACCGCCACGAACATTAATCTTTCTTACTTTGAAACCGTACCGAGAACTCGCGAGCGATATTTTGTCATTTCTAGGGTTCCCTAGTAACAAGAAGTCGATCTGTCTTTAAGCGTTTATAATCCTCTTAAGATTTTTAATATGAAGTGTGGAATTAAAGGAAAAGATTTGAATTATTTGAATTTGTAACGTCACTAAATACTTATTATTGTTTTTGTGAAATTTGGCAAAATTAAAAGAAGCATAAATAGGTCTATTTTTATTTATACTTCGAGTGGTAACTATAACAAAAGATGAGAAAACCAATTACAGTCAATCAATCCGCCTAGCCTTATCCCAATTACATTTAGCTCATACATTTTGTGGAAAAAGAATACGGTCGCGAGCAGGATTCGAACCTGTGCCTCTCGGATAAATACTCCAGGCGCTCTGACCGCTAAGCCATCTCGACCTGTGCTCACCATCGCGAATTCTTCTTCCACAATTTAATACGTCTTTTGGCGACGTCATTGCTATCTACACGACTAACTGCAGTTAATACAATGTCGTAAAGATGCAATTACCTTAACAAATACATTTTTTTTTTGAAAAGCATTAACGCCGCATGCTTAGCGAACTTAAAAGTAATACATTTTTGTGGAAAAAGTATTACCCACAAAAATGAAATACAAGTACAGATAACATTTTGATCTGTGCAACATCTGCACAGATCAAAATGTTATTTGTATAATCTGTAAGACTTAGCCACGAACCAATTACAGTCAATAAAATATTAAAATCCTTTTGGAATATACTTTTTGGGATCGGATTAGTTTTTTAGTGAGACATCTTACTGTTAGCTTGCATCGTCCAACTGCTCGGCAAAAGCCTCCCCATGGTGTCTTCAACTTTCTGTTCACAGGTAATGGATACCAGATTTTATCGTAACTGTCCAACTCATTCTGGGACATAAATACATAAAAAAAAGAAGTTCAACAAAGCTTTCTGTTTTACTACGGAACCATCCCTGCATGCTCCGAAAGTTCTTGGTCAGTTTTTTGTGCGAATATTCTCAATATATTATTTGTCCGTTTACGACCTTAAAATAGGGGTTAAACTTTAGTTCTTAGCATTTTTAGACTAAAATAGTTTGAGTTTAGTCAGGTCAAGGTGAGAGGTCAGTATCGTATGATGATCTTTAATTATACCTTTTACGATTCATAAATATTAATATTATCAAAGTTTGCTGTTGCCGGTTGTACAGGTTTATATTAATCTAGCTGGTGCCCGCAACTTCGTCTACATGACAAAAGGTAGCCTATGTCCTTCTCCAAGGTCCAATCTATCTCCTTGCCAAATTTCATTACGATCCGTTCAGCCATTTAGTCGTAAAGGTAACAAACAAATAAACATACAAACGAACAGAGTTACTTTCTTATTTATAATATTAGTATGGAATTTATACATAGTATTACGCTTGTATTCCGCGTAGGCTAAAGCAGAGGTGTATACATATTCCATATGTGCACTCATAATTCACTGATGCCGTTACGAAGTTCCATGTATGTATAAGTATGTATGTAGTTTTTCTGTTAGGAAATAGCAGCCGTTTGGGATTGTACCCTGTAGATGGCAATGAACAATAACAGCATTGAAGAGATGTGAGTGTATAATTGTGTACACCTCTGCCTACCGCTTCGAGGAATACAGGCGTGATGATATGTTGATGTCAATGCTTTTTTAACACGCTTTTATTTTAGCTTCCCTATGTAAGAAAACCTTGGAAGTTAAATTTGACCCACTTTCAGATTGAGCTGAAATTTTGCATACACGTTTAGTTTGGATGACAATGCACGGTGAGCTGAAGCTAATGCTGGAGCTAAAGAGACGTAATTCTAAATCCAATATGGTGGACTCCCAAAGATGGCGGACTAGTTATTTATTTTGCACTACCATGATATGGGTATCAAATGAAAGGGTTTGCTGAAAAGAATACGAAAAATAAAATGACGTCACTCTAAATCCAACATGGCGGACTTCCAAAGATGGCGGACTAGTCATTTTTTATGCACTCCCGCGATATGGGTATCAAATGAAAGGGTTTACTAAGAAGAATACGAAAAATAAAATGATGTCACACTAAATTCATCATGGTGGACTACTCATTTTCATAATTTTTTTTAACGTCGACAATGGTTCTCCATTTGACGCATATATGTATTTTTTTTTTTAAATATGTGAGTTTCTTGGCACAAATCTTAAAAATATACAGACAAGTTGTAATTATTTAGGTCACCATACTCGGTACGTTCAGAACTCTTACAATAAAAAATAATTAATACAATTATTCTTTGTGTAAGTAATCGTTTAAGTAATTGGATAATAACTAACAAACATGCAATATAATTACTACATACACAGATCCTATTCACTCATAATAGCTATTTATATTAATAACTATAATATTGTTTAATAATTTATCAAAACACGAAACTTTAATAACTTAATAATACATTCTTGACTTACGTAACGAACGAAATGGAATATTATGCCTAATTTTAATATTGGAATCTACATCTATATAATAAATGCGAAAGTAGCTCGGTCTGTCTGTCTGTTTGTTTTATTTTCAGGGCTAAAGAGAAACAACCTAGTGGTACGACCGTTGGATTTGTAAGTGCTAAGGCACAGGTTAGTACACAAGGTTACTAACGATATTTTGTAATAATGTTATTTGAACGGTGAAGGAAAACACTGTGAGGAAATTAGTGCTTCTGAAAGGTATGATGATCATCATCCCCCTGCCCTTATCCCAATTCATTTGCGGTCGGCGCAGCATACCTATATCTGGCATGCTGCAAAAGTTTTGGCTATGTTTTATGACCGGCCGCCTGCCTGACGTCAACCCTCTTTGGGAATGCTGTTGTTGGTGGTAACCGCCACTGCTTCTGAAAGGTACATATATTTGATTATGTGTGAAGTCATGTCAGAGACCTGCAGGTAGTTTAAACACTGTCACTAGGTTGTTAATCAATCATAAGATGAGTGACATTAGTTAATCAATCTTGATGATATTTGAAATAAAGACAGAGTGTATCTTGAAGAACGATATAGGACAGATATACTTCTCATGCCAGTAAATATAAAGCTTTAAGATCAGGCGAAACCGCGGTCTTAGGCAAGTAAGATTATTATTTTTTCATCATCGTATAAAAGACATCAACGCGTTTACACAAGAGTAAAAATGTTTGATTAGAAGTGACACTTTAAATTTGTATTAAAATGTTATACTTATAAATATTGTGATGATCATCAAGAATAGAAAGTTGTTTTTATAGTAACAGGTTGCGGGTTCAATAAATATTCCAATGGGACTTTATACGCTGAAGGTGTTAAAACCAGCACACGTGAGAGATATTGTCGATGGTCTGTAAAGTCATGTCACAGAACTATGGGCGATTTTTACTTTGAAACTAATTTGTTCATCAGCCATTTGTTAGGCGGAAGATGAGGAAAAATTAATCGCGACCGCAATGAGGTTGACACAATAAGATCTATAACAGATTTTATGGATAGTCAGATGCCTGAAAGTCTGACAACAATCTTACCATGAATTATTGCGTTACTCATACATTACCTAGGTTGTGGAGGTAAAACATCACAATGTGTGCAGTTGATCCATGTAATATACTGGAAACCGGCCCCAAAGTAATAGGTAAAAGTCTAAGCAGATTTGTATTGATATATGAATAACGATACTAAAATTGAATATTTCGAGGAAAGTTACGAACAATGACCCCGCATTAAGATCAGGGAGATACGTGTGTACATAGCTTTAAAGGTCACCTTTCTCTCATGCCCTGAATGTCACTGGCTATATGTATAGTGCCAATAAAAAGCTTGTAGGCTAAACGTGAATAAAAATCAAATTATGACGTACTCATCTCAGCTCTACTTTAGGGAGATTCTCCGGAGTTTTACGAACACGAGAGAAAAATCTTCGTGTAGTAAAATCGTCTTCGATGTACTAGTACAAAGCAGATGTTGCAGGTTCGAGGTTAAAACGCCGACGATAACAGAAACACTTCAGACAAAATAATACAAATATCTACATCTATTTATAATTTATTTTATTTATTTATTCATTAACAATTTTAGTTGTGTTGAATTTTATAACATATAAATATTACAATATTATAAAGCTAAGTACGTAGGTACATATTCAATGGAAAAATAATACGGTCGCGAGCAGGATTCGAACCTGCTCCTCCCGGATAAATACTCCAGGCGCTCTGACCAGTCGAGATGGCTTAGTGGTCAGAGCGCCTGGTATATTTATCCGGGAGGCGCAAGTTCGAATCCTGCTCGCGACCGTATTATTTTTCCATTTAATATTATAACGTTAGTGTTCGCTAAGCATGCGTTAATGCTTTTCAAAGATTTATCTGTATTTACATATTAAATGTTAATGAGTAACTCGTGTACCCTCATTTTATTTTAAGTGAAAAGGTGCAGCAGAAAAGGTTAAGTTTTTAACGGACTTCCAAAGAAACAGGAAGTAAAACAAATAAAATATACTTTTAACATAAGAATAATTCTGTATTTTATTATAAAATAACTTTTAACCGGATTCATCGCGTGGTTTTTGTTTTTCCAGAAGTTTCGAACAACCTGCACCTAAACAAAAAAAAAACAATTTTTCGTTCATCCTGCGTCTACGAACGAAAAGTTGTTTTTTATAATGTATAGTGATCGCGAAAACCTAAGATATTACTACTATCGTCCTGTATTCCCCGAAGGGATAGGCAGATATGTACACAATTGTTTACCCACTTTTTATCAATGCCATTATTTAAGTACTACGTAGTGGTGAGCCTATTGCCATCTATTGGGCTCAATTCCAGGCTACTATAATACTACTGAGAATTTCCTAACTGAAAAACTCAATATCACTGCCCCGTAATGCAACCCAGGACGTTACACTCCGTGGCTGGGCTTGCGACCATTAGACCAATGAAGAAATGTAGAGAATAAACAAACACACTAGCCTAATCTATAACTCAATTAACAATAAAGACTAGTCTCTACACTCAAATCACACAGCAATTAAATTGAACTATATCTCTTTCAGTATTTTACTGCTAATTAGTAACTTAAACTAAACGAATTAAAGTTCACTGGGTCTGTTAGTTAAAAGCCTCACCTAGAAAGGAGGTCTTAATCTTAAAACAACCCTATGACAAATCGAATACAGCTCAAAATACAACCACTTCAAAAAGAATTACACGTATGTAATACCAATAAATAATATAGAATTATAACTCCTTAAAATCGTATAAATTCGTTTTATTCACGAAAGTGTATGAATACTGCGCAGTAAATATAGAGGGGAGGTGAAGTATGATTGCGCAGTCGTAAAGTATTGAGGAGACATGATTGCCTGCACAGATGAGCGGCCAGACACTGCGTACTTGGGTATTCTATAGATCAGAGCTTCCCAAACTATGCGTGGCGACGCCTGGAGGCGTCGTGGCACTATCCTAGGGGCGTCGCGAGGCGATCCACATATGTATATTGCCTGTCTGTGTCGACGCGACGGAGTCTAGTAAGTGCCGTCAATTTTTTTTTAACTATATAGTTATTTGGAGTTTTTGTTTTATTTATAACAGGCTACTAGGCTAGAACTGCACACTGGTAAGCACTATTTGGCGAGAGGGTGAGGGGGCGACGCAAAAAATGGCTAACTCCCAAGGGCGTCACAGTAAAAATAAGTTTGGGAAGCCCTGCTATAGATAAATGCACTAGCGAAGTGACCCGGTATCGGGTGAAGGAATTTCGTCATAAATTGCTAATAGACTTATTAGATATTCTGATTTTGGTTTTGGTCGGTAGGAGTCTGACATATCCCTAGCAAAGGAGTTTCTAGCAACCAGGTGGATTTCCATAAGACAATAAAAGAAAAAAATAAAAGAAAGGTTACATAAACTATGTTGGCAGATCGCGAGACCATTGCTCATCACTGAACATACAGCTATCAATGTCAAATTTAGTACATTATAAATTAATTCTTTACGTCACCGACAGCTCACTTAATCTTCTAGATTAGATTGTTATTATTTCCACTTCAAGAATTTGGATGACTCTATAATTTATAATTTAATTTTAAAACGCATCCCAGTTGATTTTTGAACATATCGTAATTAACAGATAAATCTTTGAAAAGCATTAACGCATGCTTAGCGAACTCTAAAGTTATAATATTAAGTGGAAAAAGAATACGGTCGTGAGCAGGATTCGAATCTACGCCGCCCGGATAAATACTCCAGGAATACTCCCGGATACATGCATAATACATATATAGTTCTTGTCTGCTGTTTTTACTGGTTGTATGTTTTCGATATTTAATTTTATATCACCAAAAAAGAAAGTAAAAACAAATTGAATGGTTTTGTTTTGGAAATTGATTGCAGTTTTCTTATAGTTCCGGTACAAAGTGTATATTTGCGAGATTTCTAATTAATTTATCCCAAAGGAGAGAGGAAGCCACTATCAACATTTAGCTCCATTTCCGAAAGATTATAGGTCCGGGGCTGACAACCGGGCACATTAACACTTTGTCAGGAATCCACTTCTGACCAGCTCATCAGCAACGCTCGTGATCACTAATCCAAGAGGCAGCTACACAAAATAAATCTATTTCTTAATCATAACCGGAAAAATCTGTTTAGAA
Source organism: Xylocampa areola (assembly GCA_935421205.1). Classification (NCBI taxonomy): domain Eukaryota; kingdom Metazoa; phylum Arthropoda; class Insecta; order Lepidoptera; family Noctuidae; genus Xylocampa; species Xylocampa areola. The sequence continues at coordinate 21,021,320 of OW285200.1, read as the reverse complement.
ACTCCTCAGAGCGGCTCGATTCATGATGGTGATAAGCCATTATGTCATGGACCTACCGGCGATAAATAGTCTGACGCTAGGTTCTTCATCAGCCGTACAATTAAAGAAAGAACGGACAAACACGGCAAGGTATTGGTCAATATTATTGCATAGTAGTGTATATGTGTGTGTGTGTGTACGTATATATAATTTAGGTAGAGGTTAGATTTTGTTTGATTCTGTTTAGCAACTTTTTGTGTTTTTTTTTTGGAGGGATTATTCGAAAGTAGTAAGTACTCTCACAGTAAGTACTTTATGGAGTAAGAAAAATATGACCGATTGCACAATTTTCAGATAAAAACTAGAAAAGTAAAACTGCATTCACAATTACTCACAGCAACATTACATCACCCCTGTACTCACCGAAGGGGTAAGCAGAGGTGTGCACAGTAGTAAACTCACATTTTACCAATGCTGTTATTAAGTCCCATGTAATCATCAGCTATACAATAAAAGGAAAAACGGACAAACATGGCAGGGGATTGTTCGATATTATTGCATAGTGGTGTATATGTGTGAGTGTGTGCGTATAGGCAGCGTCGGTCGGCTCGCGATAAGATAACCTTGGTACAAAAATATGTGTACGCGTCGCGGGCGGGTTTAGAGATCTGTAAGTGTTATGTTAAAGTTCGTATTGTGTGTAAGTGTTAGTTTAGGATACTCAAGTGATGACCGCGGACCGCTGCATCTTTGACTTGAGAATATAATATATGAAAAGAAGACTTTCGAAAGTGAAACACAATTGAGACAAGTGTATTATTTTTTAAGATTAAAAGACTTCTTTAAAGTTTATGGGCACACAGAACAAAAATACATTATAATCATCCATACATAAGCCTGTTTCCTATTGGTGTAGGCAAATACTATGGATTTCCACCTGCTACGATTCTGACGCAACTCGCATCATCTATGCCAAATATCCTCTGCATGCATGCTCGTCGGTTTAAGTTACTCTTGACCAGTCTGTTTTTGAAATAATAATCCCGAATACATTTAACAGCGACTGAACTTGTTTGTTTTGTGAATAAATATGCCATTTAGGTATCGTACGGATTGTAGGCCGTATATGTTATTATAGCCCGGTTAGTGGAGTGTGGATAACATCAGAACCTGGCGCATTGATAACCTTTGGTGTGACATAGCTAGATAGAAGGAGACCGTATCGGTGGCGGTTACCACCAACAACAGCATTCCCAAAAAGGGTTGACGTCAGGCAGGCGGCCGGTCATAAAACATAGCCAAAACTCTACCAACATGCCAGATAAAGGTATGCTGCGCCGACCCCAAATAAATTGGGCTAAGGGCAGGGGGATGATGATGAATCCCGAATACATTTGTATTGATTGTAATTCAGTGCTTTTGTTCGTATACTTTTAGTACCTACTGACGGAACCCGTGCCATCGTTCTTTATTTCCTTGACACAATTTTTTGTACTTCTTTTGTTGTTTTTGCTCGAGTGTCGTTGGGCCTGAAGCTGTTACTGATAGATATCTCCTCAGCCATTGATGGTTTATCTCAAGCGTTTTTATAGCGTTATCTAACCTGCCAATTATGAGAAAATGTATGTACGGAGAGTGTTGTTAAAGATATAGATTAATAAAAGATAATGTCCTGTGCATCAATTACGTTTGCCGTTTTCAATATATAAATTTTTTTAAAGAAAAGATTGCGTGTCATTCCATAATCATTCTTCTGATCTTATTCCAATTTGTTTCAGGTTAGCGCAGTACTTTTTTTTCCTTCCATCGTGAGTTAATTTATAGCATCATGCATGCACATACAACCAGACTCCTATATATGCTGAACTTTCTGCCTTGCGACTTAAAATGTGATATGTAAGCATTCATATTAATTATTGTTCAAGGATTATTACTCAATTGCATTCCAAATTTTGCCGGTATTTCATATTCATCGTCATTAACTTCAACACTTGTGCTATTGTTAAAAAATATATTATTGTATAGAGAGATCTTACTAAAATGGTGTGCTTACCTTTAATTTAGATAAATGCAATCATAACGAATTTGTTAATGTTTGTATCAGTGTCTTAGTTTATTTAGTCGGTTTGCCTATCAAATAAATAAGACTGCATTACTCGATCACTTCAGACCTCGGCCAATGCCTTAGGTGCTTGGTTCAGGAAATGGAGGATCGAGGTCAATCCAGACAAGAGCGCCGCCGTTCTTTTTTCTAGAACGGGCGCCGAGGAATTTCTTCCCCAGCTTCGACCTATTACCATGTTCGGCAAGCCAATCCCTTGGGAACTGCAAGCCAAATACCTGGGTGTGACCTTAGATCACAAACTGTCCTTCCGTCCGCACATTAAGATAGTCCGCGACCGCGCGGCCTTCGCTGTCGGCCGTCTTTTTCCCATGATAAATGCACGCAGTAAACTGTCTCTTAACCTTAAGATCAGACTGTACACTATGTGCATTCGACCCATTATGACTTATGCTAGCGTCGTGTTCGCACACGTTAAGTACTACAAAATCCATAGGATGCAAACCCTGCAAAATCGATTCCTTCGCAAAGCGACAGGCGCCCCATGGTTCATTAGGAACCTTCAACTCCATCTCGATCTCAGAATGCTCACCATTAGGCAATTCATTAAAAGGGCATCGAAGAAATACTTCGACTCCGCCTCTAACCATCCGAATCCCTTAGTTGTTTCTTCCGCCGACTACAGGCCATCTCAGATCAGTAAAGTCCGCCGACCACGTCACGCTCTCCTCCGTCCCGATGATAGGACCACTGTAGTTCAAGAGTCTAACAGACACACAAGCACACTCCGACGCGCTCGACCGCCTCGTTATAGACCTCACCGGCGAGGTCCGCGTCCGTCGCGAAATGTCTCATCATGTCCGCCCCGACCCTTGCTCGAGCCGGCCCGCGCCGAGCTAGTAGCTTTAAATTCGACCCTTAATAATAAGGAAACTGATCTGATCCAGCTAGTCCCTAGTTGTCCCCTCAGCAACGCCCTAAGCCGAGGCTCGTGTCCCGCAGGGGACGCCCTTAGTGCTGTGTTGCTTAGTTTGTAGTAATATAAAATATGCTCTGGCTGGAGGCATCAAATTGTCTCGCCATAGTTATTGTTCGGTTACGCAGATCAAACCCCTATGGGTTAACAGCAAGAGGCCACGTCCAAAAAAACAAAAAAAAACAAATAAATAAATATAAGGGATCAACTTAGGAGAATGAGTAACAGCGTCCTTTCGTTTTACAAAGGATTATCCAATAGGTCTGTGACTTGAGACAATTTTCCATTTGTCCTATCATTAAAGTGAACTTTGAGGAATGGTTTCGTAATTTAATTTTGCATAGTCGAACACAGTCATAAATTACTACGCAAAATATCAATCGTATCATATCATATCCTTTTCGTAAAAGGGATCTCAGACCACGTTCTCCCACACAAGTTTCCCGAAATTATTGTCACAAAGAAAATATACCAGAGTACAGTCATACACAATTGTCTACAATCAACATGAGATATCTTCTATAAACTGTGTGCATTTTTGTTCCAACCATCACCAATTTGTTCTACAGTTGATGTATTCCATCAAAGATGAGCTGTATCCGCTGCATTCGTTTTTGTGTTGTTAACGAGCGAGCGAGATGAATGGTGGCGCTAGGCACTACCACCGACTGGTTTCTTAACCATACTAATGTTGGGAAGATTAATGAGGATATGTGAGAATGGGTTTATATTATTTAGGTACCTCTAGGTACTAATGTTATGAAGAGGTTAAAATTTGCTTGATTCTCTCTTTTTATTGTTGTGTTTTTTTTTTCAGTGGACTTATTCGAAAGTTACTTTTTGGAAAGAGAAAAATACGACCGATTGACGGGTGATTGCATTATTTTCGGAAAAAATCTAGAAAAGTAATACTACATTAACAATTACTCATAGCATCAATACATGACCCCAGTATTTCTTGAAGGGATAGGCAGAGGTGTACACAGTTGTACACTGACATTTTACCAATGCTGTTATTAAATCCCATGTATATGGTGGTGAGCCTATTGCCATCGACTGGGCATCATGCCAAACTTTGGCCTGCTATTGACAATTTCCAACCTGAGACCTCGTGCTCAGCAGTCGCGCTTATGACCACTAGACCAACGAGGCAGCGAGTAACAATTACTTGCTGATCCGTTTTATTATTTTAAGTATAATAATTAAGCGATTGCACAAAAGTTGTAATATTATTCCTCGGAGACGCAATACGATACAGTGAAAGGTACGAAGTACGAAGAACTATTAAAAGATCGAAGGACCAAATGTTTCCACGAAAAGTGATTCATATGATTGCGTCTGCGCAATGTAGTAGTACATATATGGTAGCCGCTAAATGAGGTTATTAAGATCAACAATAAAACATTTATTGAGTTTTTCTGTTAGGGAATTCTCAGCAGAAGCCTGGAGCTTGGAATTGTGATCGGTTGATGGCAAGAGGCTCACCACCTATTACATGGGACTTAATAACAGCATTGGTGAAATGTGGGTGTACAACTGTGTACACCTCTGCCTACCCTCTCGGGGAATACAGGCGTGATGCTATGTTATGTTTTATGTTAATAATTGAACAGGAGGGGGAAACCTTTGTGTTAGTTTGGCATTGTGTTTATATACCCAAAAGGGAAATTACCATTTAAAAGATTGAGATGATTTTCGTTAAAGACATTGATATAATTAGGACAAGGATTTTCATCAGTCTTACCTTGAGTTTACAGTGCATATATAGTTTAAACGTGACGGAGTATGCGTGTATGCGACGTAATTCTAATATATACACGCAGTACTTTAATATTTTTATTTGCTTTTGTTTATGTTTCTATGGAACGATTGAAAGTAGAATAATTTCATAACTTAAATTGAAAAGGTATCATTGCAAAGTCGGTTTCTCCGTCTCGAAAGACCACGGAAGATCAGCTATGTGAACTTTGAAGACGCATAACCTCGCATCGCATGATTGACCTTTAGCTATACGATTAACTACAATTCCTCGACGGACATATTGAATATAGTGCCGTTACTTGAGCCGGAACGGAGATTGATAGCTGGGCGGTAATGCGGAATGTTAGTTGTCGTATGGCTGTATTGGTTTTATAATAAACATGCTCAAATTCTATGAAAATTCCTGTGGAAGATTGTGTAAAGAAATATTGTCAGGAAAATTGATTCTGTCTCTTAGTAAGCAGATAAATTTTTCAAAGGCATTAACACGTGCGTGGCAAACTATAAAGTAAAAATTGAGATTGTATTAACTGCAAAGTTAGTTGTGTCAGTTCGGTCACCTGTATAGGGTGTTATTAGCAGTGACGCCACCAAAAGACGTATTAAAATGCGGAAGCAGAATTCGGGGTAGTGAGCAGAGGTCAAGATGGCTTAGTGGTCAGTGGCAGAGCGTCTGGAGCATTTATCCGGGAGGCGCTGGTTCGAATTCCTCTCACGACCGTAATTTTCTTTTCGTAGAAATGTATAATCTTAGAAAAGCCTTGATGTTTGTTGTTAATTTATGTATTTCACTAATAAGAGTGATAGGTTGTATATACGAAAATATATTAAAATCACAAACTCGCCCTTCGGCTATGTTCCAGAATTTCTTCTAATATAATCCTACTGAAACAATTGTTAGCTAGAAATTTTAAATAAGACAACATCTAACACGACTTCGTATTATTTTATCAATAAATTGAGAACTTTTTGGTTGACTCTCGAAACTATTTCATCAAAATTCATAAGTCTAACCCTTTATGGAATTTCAATCAGTTTGGAATTTAAAGTGGGTATTCAATTTATTCCGATTTGGAGCAAATTTTATTAACAGCTGTTTAATTCGAAACCACCTGTTTTGCCAGGTGGCGGTGAGGCAGTAAATTGCTACTATGTTCAACTTTAAGTCTCAATTAAGGGACTTGGTATTGAAGCCAACAGGATGTAGACATTGCATACAAAACTGTGAAGTCAGTACTCTAATAGCCAGATAGATTTTCGTACTAAAACCGTTTACTTAAGTATTCGTCCATATCACTGATGGATGAACTGCTATAGGCATTAATTTAGAATAGAACACAATGTTACACAATGTGAGGCTTAGCTCTTTATCAATAACTAAATGACTGCCCTGGCTTCGCACGACTTGTTTAGAACTTTACAAAAAAAAAAATAGAACGCCGTTTTTGTAGAATTCGTGAAATTATTCCAAAATTTTCTAGAACTTATTTGAAATTGTCAACTAATTAAAGAAGCCTTAACACGTTATTTATTCGGGAAAACCGGAATATATTACCAATGCCCCACTTGCTTTGGTAGATCTCGAAGAATTAAATAATTTCCCCAGCGAGTAACCCGACGCAAAAAAGAGGAAGTTCTCAAGTTGATGCGTATATTTTTGCAAATCTGTATCACCGTTTAGCCTGTTATGCTCACTTTATATAAGCCACGAAAAAAGGAAGCACATCAGGCGCCTCAGGTCACGATGACGGTCGTTTACTCAAGCGGCTCCAATCTTAAATGATACGTTACGGAACAACAGGTTGGAAACAGATCATTTGACAGCTTCGGTACCATATTCTCTATCGTCAAATATGGTAGTGCTTTTTATAAAGTACTTGAGTGTACTTGATTTTTTACCGTGGTAGAGCCATGCTTCGGCACAAATGGGCTGGCTCGACCGGAGCGATACCATGGCCTCACAGAAAACCGGCGTGAAACAACGCTTGCGTTGTGTATCGCCGAGTGAATGAGGGTACCGGAGGCCCAAACCCTTTAAAAGGCGGGCAAAGCACTTGCTACTCCTCTGGGGTTGCGGGTATCCATGGGCGGCGGTAATCGCTTACCATAAGGCGATACGTCTGCTCGGTTGCCACCTACCCCATAAAAAAAATGTGCGTGACACATGTTAGTTACATCGTCAGATAGGCATTTTGGAGGCTCGATTGCACCAAATTAACTTTACCATAAACAACGTGTTACTGTGTCATTTTGACAGGATTTATCTAGCTGTCATAATATTAAAGCAACACGTGGTCGGTCATGGTTAAAGTTATGTTCGTGCAACTGAGCCTTAATAGATCGTATATGTGTGAGAAGCGGAAATGTCTACCAACTAGGTAGACATCACCAAAAGACGTATTAAAATGTGGAGAAGAATTCGGGGTAGTGCGCAGAGGTGAGATGGCTTAACGGTCAGAGCGCCTCGAGTATTTATCCGGGAGGCGCGGGTTCGAATTCTGTTTGCGACCGTATTTTTCTTTCCACAAAAATGTATAACGGAAATTAGTTGGAATAAAATTTCAAGGGCTTCTTTATAATTGATAATTGTTAATTTGTGTATTTTTATTATTAGATTATTATCTTTATGTGCTCTGCTGTCAAAGCACAAACCAATATATTTATTTTTATTTTTTGGTCCTTCCGTCCAATTATGATTAAAATAAGAAAATACAGCGTCACCTAAGGACCAAAATGTCTATAACATAAACGGTAAGTAAGTCAACAGTACTCAATTTGCCTAGTTCTCAGCCTAATATAGAAATATTCTAGATCGATTTGATAAAACTATATACCGTGCAAGTTAAATAAATCACCGAGTCAAAGTAACTCGATCTTGGATGTTAACTGCTAGTTGACAGCTAATAAATGTCAAAATCCACGTTATATTTTTGACAAGTTGTTCATTTAAATGTATATTTAGGCGGTAACGATGTATTTATATGGCATGGAATATAGTTTATATAGTTATGTACGATAACATCTTTTAAATGAAATGTATGAGCATCGTTTTACATTACGTATTTGAATAAAGTCGAGTATTATAATCAAATGTAGTTTTATGAAATCATTATTCAAGATAAATCTTTGAAAAGCATTAACGCATGCTTAGCGAACTCTAAAGTTATTATATTAAATAGAAAAAGAATAGGGTCGCGAACAGGATTCGAACCTGCGCCTCCCGGATGAATACTCTAGGCGCTCTGACCACTAAGCCATCTCCACCTCTGCTCACCACCGCGAATTTTTCTTCCATATTTTAACACGTCTTATGGCGACGTCATTGCTGTCAATTCAGTCTCTATACAAGTGATCGAACCGACACGACTAACTTTGCAGTTAGTACAATGTCGTAAAAGAATGCAATTACCTTAATAATTCAAGATAAATATTTGAAAAGCATTAACGCATGCTTAGCGAACTCTAAAGTTATTATATTAAAAAAAAACATTTTTGTTTTGTTCAGGGTAGCAATTTAAAACTCTTTGCTTATAAAGTTGTAATTTTTTTGTGGAAAAACAATACGGTCGTGAGCAGGATTCGAACCTGCACTACCCGGATAAATACTTCAGGCGCTCTGATCGCTAAGACAACTCTACCTCTTGAAGCCCTTGTATTAATTTATAACTTTTTCGCTATGCACTCGTTAATGTTATTCGAACATTTATTTGTCTTTGCGTAAATTACGTGTTAATTTGATGTTATATTAAAAGATTCAGATTTTCACAAAAATAAAGTTTTACTCTATAAAAGACTTCCTATCAGACAGATCACTGCGCCAATATAGTCCTCCTCAGACATGTTGCGTTCAGTGGCCCACTGATGTTGTACCTTAATTCGTTCCGTTTTGTTTTTATTTTTACATATTTTGTGTGAAATCTTAATTATTAATTTGTAACAATTATGTAAATTTAATTTGTATGTTACTATTGTATGCCCTAAGGGCAGGACGTAGCTGATCGCATTTTAATTACTTAAGAACTGAATTATGTACCTACCTATGATCCACAATAAAGATGTTGAAATGAATTGAATTGATTGAATTGAATTGAATTGAAATTGAATTGATTTGTCCGCGTTAATATTTTAGTCATCTGTCTACCTTCAAAACCAGCGCTGCTACATTTTGATGGAGCAGATTATGCTGGGATAGGGGTCTTTTTTGGTGACTTACAGATTGTTAATATGCTTAATGTTAGTTTAATTTCTATTATATAACCTGTTTACGAGTTTTGTTTACCGAAATAAATATTATTTCTTTCTTCATGGGAAAAAGGTGTGAGTTTTTGTTTTTTATTATTTTTAGTATTATACTTATTTATCGATTAGTAGCTTTGCCTTTAATAGGTTTGGAAACTTATGGTTGTACTTTTAAAACAAATTCCCGCATTGGGTACTGGAGATATTGAGCTACAAAATAATGTTCATAGTTAATTTTATTTATTTTTACAGCCCATTTGAGAACTATGTGATGGAAACATGGTCTTCATGGTCTGATGGACATTAATACTCAATAATTATAAGGAAACACCTTTAAGAGCAAGATGGAGCCAGCTCACGTATCCGAGAGCTTCATAAGTAGGTGATGATTTACTAGTTATTTTTATAACCAGTCCCGGCAGAAATTATAATGTGGCTCCCTTTTGAGGCGCCATTGGCTACCTCGTCTCTTAAAACATTTAAAATAAACTAGTTCTAGTAATAGAACGAGTGATTCTAAAAACATTTCAGCAATACAGCTTTCAATTCATAACAATTGCATTCATGTCATACCTCGGAGCTACAAGCGTAATAATCATAAATAATTTTAATGTATTCATAAATAATCGTTTAAAAACACATTAAGTTAAACAAATGTGCACTATAACTTACTTCTGAGCACAAATATATTGTGATAGGTGAATAAGTGCATATTTGCACTTAATTAAACATAGTGAAGTTATTGTAAAACTTAAAATAGACAAAGGATATCTTATAATAAAACAACTTTTAACCGGATTAATCGCGTGTATTATTGGTTTTTTGTTTTTCCCGACGTTTCGAACAGTTTGCAGCGTTTGTGGTCGCAGGAGGACTAAGGTGTCAGGCGTCTTAACAGTTTATTTAAAATTATTTCAGTCTACCGTACATATAATTGATAAAATTCATAATATTTTTGTCTCTGATACATATTTAAAACTAAATCGTGACGGTATTTCCTAAGACTATCCCCGAGAAGAAATACCGAAACAAACTCAGAGGTCAGGATATCTTAATTAAGCTATTGTTATTATTAAAGCTGTTGTTCATACAATCATATTTTACATACGTCCGTATTCCCCGAAAAGGGTGGGCAGAGGTTTACACCCACATTTCACCAATGCTGTTATTAAGTCCCATGTAATAGGTGGTGAGCCTGTTGCCATCTAACGGGCACAATTCTAAACTCTGGGCTGCTACTGAGGATTTCCTATCAGAATAACTTAATGACACTTTGCCCGACCTGGTAATCGTATCCCCATGTTCAGCAGACACGCTGGGGACCACTAGACCCACGCGGCAGATCATATTTTTTTGAAATTTTATATCATACCTTAGTATCACGCCTGTATACCTGAAGGGGTAGGCAAAGGTGTAGGTATAGTCCTGTACCCACATATTACGTGAAATATCGTTGTTTTGATAAATATCTATGGGCTTCAGACTTCAGAATTGAAATTGATTCTACAGTATAGTTTGATTATTATTTATTTAAACAGACTGGGTCCTTTCATATTTGTGCGTGCCTTGGATTTGAACTTACGACCTTTGACTTGTCAGTCCAACGGTCATACCACTATCACAGCTTTTTAACTTTCCTCTTATTATATCGCTTAAAGGAAAAACTTTTGTTTCTATAAAGTGTAATATAGCCGCTACTGTACAGGAGCACACACACCATTGATTGATAGACTCTGGTGCTAAGTTTTTATTACTGGCAATAAAAAACAAAGCCAAGTGCGTCTAGACGATACAAAGTATAAAATATACTGTTTCCAGTTTCGAGAATGTACTCCTATAGAAAATTACATTTTATATGTACTGGCCACAAATTTTATTGAAATTTCTAATAAGGAATGTGATTTCGTTGTTCGTATTTAGACGCTGTGGCCGCAGAATTAGCGATTAAATTAAACAACATTCATAGACTAATAGTACGATAATGATCTACATGTCCATGGGGTACTAATAGTAGAAAATAGGGGTAATAATAGTGGATAGTCCTATTGACCATCGTGATTGTTCGCAAATATGTTTCATGAAGGAATTTAAACCCTAACAATAAGTTGAACCTGATTGTATAATTCTTAGAGGACCAAACGGAGTCGCCTTCTGACTAAATATCGAACAAATTTGCTCGCCACTTTTGGCGCGGGGTGAGGTAACACACAAGCACTAATTGTACTAAAGAATTGTAATTGTAAATAAGCAATTGTAGATAATAGCTCTCGTCATTACATCATTAGTATTAAAATACATAAAAAAAATCTAAACACAAACAAAAATTGTGTTACACACGATTAAAATTGTGTACTGTAATTTTAACCATACTGGTAAAAGGTTTACAACAATCTAAAAAATAAAGATATGGCAACCTTTATATGATTGGGAATCACATGTCAATGGCGAGAGGGGTACGCCCGCTAAACTAATCCAGTACTAATTCCTTCAAGGCTATTTACGACTTAGATAATAGATATCTACGTCGTAAATAGCGTTTCACGTTCTGAATTTATTCGACAAAATTGCAGTATTAATGCTGCCAAATTTAAAACTTTTAAGAGGCTTTTGACTGGCTGCTGTAAAGATAAATAATAAATAATAATAAAAAAAAAAATAACAATGTTTATTTAAAAAATAAGAGTAACAATATTTTAAATTTTTATTTTTATTTGTAGTCTGACTGCGGAAGAAATACTCGATACTATTACCATGGTTTTTATAAATACTTTTATTACTGTTTTATATTAGGTTCTTTCATATGATTTTTTTAATCAACTGCTCACTTCACTTACAGTTGCAAGTTTATGTGGTTTGTGAATTTTTAGCATGCTAAATAAATCGATTAAATGAATTGATCGCTTGTTTAAGAGCCCCGTTCTCAAAATAGCCGTTCGTATCGGCTCGAATGTTTATAAAGTAAGATTTAAATGCAACAAGAACGAATTGCCATTGTTCGGGAGATAAGCCGTTATGGAGGTGGGCTAACTGTCCCGAGATAACTCAGATCAGATAATCCGGGGAGTATTGTGGGATCGCTCGATTTGAATTAATTTAGTAACGAGCATAATGCGTGTGTAGAGAATTGCGTGTTTGCATGGTCTGTTGTCATGGTTCTCATTGGACGATAAGTGAAGATTGCTAAGTATTAAATAAAGTGTAATTAATGTGTAACATCTTGCATGAACTTCAGACTTATCTTATGAAAATGCGGAACTGATTTATTATATTATGGTTAGAGGAAAGTAGTCGAGTATGTTGTACCAAAAAGAAAAGAAAACTTTTTTTAGATTGCATCTACATATATAACAACCCTTTATTAAAGTAAAGTAAAAGGGGCCGTTATTTGTTTGCACTAATAGCCAGTGTTCGGCTTAATTAAAAAAACGCCGCGATGAGAATGAGGCTGTGATCGGATGCTTACTCTGAACTGAATCGACTCTTAGAATTATTTATTGAATATCAGACGTGTATATTGATCCTCTGAAGGTCTGGATGAAATTACTTGACAGACTTCGGTCAATAATACATGATTTATTGGTTCAAATTACTCAATGAATTAATTCACTGATTTGAATCATTACAAGATGTATCTACGCTGATTGATTTTTCCATACCTTTAATACAGCACCAAAATAAATAAAAAATAAATAAAAAAATTAAAATGCGCGCCTGCTATGTATTTCTTCTTATTTCACACCCTTTTGTATACTAGCCTATAGGCTATGTTACCTGGGATAATGTAAGGATTCTAACGATACCCCATACATCTAAATTGGTACAGGCGTTTAGAAGTTATGGTGGAATAAATAAACTCACAAACATACTTGCTTACATACATACATGAACCCTAAAAACATAACACTCCTTTTTTGGGGCAGTCGTGTAATTAGCCCACTCTTCCTACTTTCATTCGGACCAGAAGAAATAAATTAATTACTTGCTCATTTATTATTAATATAAATCTATATTCTTAAATTAAACACATTTATATGGCCGCACCTCGAAGTTATTTTCAAATAACACTCTGTTCCCCACTAATTATAATACCGTAATTTTTTATTTGATTAAAACATTATTATTATGAAATAATTAACGGTCATTTATTATTTCAACGAGGCGTTAACACATAATGGATGTTTTAATCTAAAGTAATACGCTGCTCAATTATTATAGTAAATTAAAATTAATGAATTATATATAAATCAAATGGTTTACGGTTTACTATTTAACGTCTGGTTTTACTACTTTTACGACACTGAAATGTTATATAGTTATTATAACTAATTAACTATTGCGATTGAGTTTAATGACCTTACACGGATTTAACCTTATAAACGCCACAATGTTCTCGATGTTTTCGTCATCTTAACGCCATGTCTTTATTAGATTTATAGACGACAAATTCTGACAAAGTAATACAATTGTAAAGTTACAATATTAAATGGAAAAAGAAGAATACGGTCGCGAGCAGGTCGAGACGGCTTAGTGGTCAGAGCGCCTCGAGTATTTATCCGAGAGGCGCAGGTTCGAATCCTGCTCGCGACCGTATTCTTCATTTTCCATTTAATATTATAAATTTAGAGTTCGCTAAGCATGCGTTAATGCTTTTCAAAGATTTATCTTTAATAACACAATTGTATTGCTGGTACTACAAAAAAGTTTTGTCTACTATAAATATACGTTAGTGTCGTTCAAAGGTAACAATACCAAGTCTCACCGCGTGGGTAAGTAAGTTAATGAATATAATATTATATGTTAGCTTAAAAATATAGCCGAAAATTTTGCTGCTACTGCGCAAATAATATCAGCCAATAATAGTACATTATGGTTCAAGTGAACTAGGAAGTTCTTGGCACTATTGTAACTCTCGCCCGTGGCTCGGGCTGCAATCCTGGATCTAGAGCAAAGCTCACGCATTTGATACGATGTTATTCAATACACTTGCGAGGAAAATGAATAAAATTACTTGAACTGAACTTACTTGTTAAAATGGCGCGTCGATTTTTTTTTTCTTGTACCGAGTCTATGGTCCATGCGCGCGCAGGTGTAAGGATGGGCACTGCCAAAGATGCCAAACAGCTTAATATTAAAATATAAATATGTGTTTTTTATATTTAAAACACAAATTAGTGTTAATTTGTTGATAAATAAATAATAAATACAGGTAAATCTTCGAAAAGCATTAACGCATCAATAGCGAACTCTAAAGTTATAATTTTAAGTGGAAAAAGAATACGGTTGTGAGCAGGATTCGAACCTGCGCTTCCTGGACAAATACTCCAGGCGCTTTGACTATTAAGGCCATCACGACCTGTGCTCTAAAAATAAACATAACGTTACTCTATTGTGTGTGTTTAGTGCACAAAAATGACTAATCCGCCATCTTTGAGAGTGCGCCATGTCGGATTTAGAGTAAAGTCATTTTATTTTTCGTATTCCTCTCAGCAAACTCTTTTTTTCAACTCTGATACCCATATCATGGTAGTGCAAAATAAATAACTAGTCCGCCATCTTTGGGAGACCGCCATATTGGATTTAGAATGACGTCACTTAGCTCACCATGCATTGTCATCCAAACGAAACGTGTATGCAAAATTTCAGCTCAATCGAAAACCGGGAAGTGGGTCAAATTTAACAGGTTGGTAACAATAATACAGGTGAAAGCAAATAAAAGCGTGTTAAAAAATAAAATTTTATGCATAAAGCTAAATATCACCAAAGAGATTTTAGATATCAAAAGTCTTAAACATTGCTTTTGCTTTAACGCTTTGCTTTTGCGTCAATGTAAAATGAAAAGTATGAGTGCGTAACAAGCTGCAAAGGTTGACTAAGGCAGACTTGAACAGATACTCCAGAGTGGCACAAGTGCCTGCTACTGTTGCCTATGTTGACAAACGGCCAAGTATTATACATTCCCCAAACCGTACAAAAATTATGAACACCTAAAAATATACAACACGAAACTCATTTATTCTCACACCGTAAATCATGTAGTTTTATGCTCCACAGTGCAATAATTAAAGTTCTAACTTTTATTACATTTGTAGAATTAAAAGTTGACTTTTAATTACTAGTAAGAGGAATGGAGATTTAATTTGAAATATGTTTATAATAATATATTGGTAATTAAAAGATTTTGTACAACACGCGATGCTTCTATTAACGGGTTCATTAATTGATTGTTTTGTCTAAAGAGGTTTATTAAAATCGAGGGGCTTCTGGCTAAGTAACAGGAGCACAGATCGATCGATCGAGGTTAAGCTGCCCTTGCCGCGGTCGGTCTATGCATGGGTGACCATCATTTCATACCGAGACCCTTCCGTGCTTCGGAGAGCACGTTAAGCCGTCGGTCCCGGCTGTCAAATTAAGATCTATGACAGCCGTTACGGGTAGTCAGAGACCTGAAAGTCTGACAACCAGTCATACCACGAGATATCGTGTTACCCAGTAACTGGGTTGTGGAGGCCAGATAGGCAGTCGCTCCATGTAAAATACTGGTATCCTGTTTGACCGAAAGCTGACCCCAATGTAATTGGGAAAAGGCTAGGGAGATATATATATATATATATGTATATATAGGTTTAATAAAATCACACTTTTTAAGGCCAAGATCAATTGCCCGAAGCTATCCATGAGTAGTGTTTGGGTCAATTGGACCAAAAGATCGCTGGATGTAATAACGTTTTCATATTGTTTCAGTCCTGCGTAACTGCAGTGCGTCGGATATGTTTATGATCGTACCGATGGCTTTAACGTGATTTTGCGCAAAAAAAAACAGCTTCGATACTGAGGAGAGTGAGAGAGAGTCACAACAGCTTCCTGAGAACTGCAAAGGAGAGCAATAGCTCTCCAATATACTTGTAGTATTCGATACAATCGAATTTTGGTATTCCTGTATTTACGAAACGAAAAACGAACTCTAAAGTTAGTTATAAAGTTAAGTTAGAAAAGCAAGATTGTAATTTTTTGAGCTCCAGATATTTTCAAGATAAATCTTTGAAAAGCAATAACGCATGCTTAGCGAACTCTAAAGTTATTATATTAAATGGAAAAAGAGATATATATGTATAGGGACTGAATTGATAGCAATAACGTCGCCATAAGACGTGTTAAAATATGGAAGAAGAATTCGCGGTGGTGAGCAGAGGTCGAGATGGCTTAGTGGTCAGAGCGCCTGGAGTATTTACCCGGGAGGCGCAGGTTCGAATCCTGCTCGCGACCCTATTCTTTTTCCATTTAATATAATAACTCCAGATATTTTGATGGATAGTTTTTGAGTTAAGAAATTTTATAAATTTGTATGTGTAGCGACAGAAGTCGAATTAACCGAACTATACTGTTTGAAATATAGTGTTTGTTAGGAGTGTGATTGTGCTAACAATAGATAGTAAGATCATTATTAATCCCTAGCTACTGAGCTTCGCAAAAAATATTATTTGGCCGCTGATCAACCTTTGATTAGAAGAAGTTATTAGAAACTATGTTTTATTTACAACAAAGGCCAAAACGGCCGACTTTAACAAAAATATCATATTTATTTATTTTAGCGTATTTGAGAGGCTCGTGGCTAAGTAACAGCCGCTCAGATCGATCGATCGAGGTTAAGCTGCGCTTGCCGCGGTCGGTCTGTGGATGGGTGACCATAATTTCATACCGAGACCTCTCCGTGCCTCGGAGAGTACGTTAAGCCGTCGGTCCCGGTTGTCAAATTAAGATCTATGACAGTCGTTACGGGTAGTTAGAGGCCTGAAAGTCTGAAAACCAGTCATACCACGAGATATCGTGTTACCCAGTAACTGGGTTGTGGAGGTCAGATAGGCAATCGCTCCATGTAAAATACTGATATTAAGCTGCATCCGGTTTGACTGGAAGCCGACCCCAATATAATCGGGAAAAGGCTAGGCAGATATATTTATTTTAGCGTATTTCGATTTTACTCGCCCCAACCCAAAGCTGGAGCTCAGTCCCTCTGCGTATTTTAAAAAACATAAAGTTTTAATTATACTAGCTGTCTTATTTTTTCTAACTGATATATGAAAGGTTTTTAAATCCTATTCGCGACCGTATTTTTCTTCCATTTAATATAATAACTTTAGAGTTCGCTAAGCATGCGTTAATGCTTTTCAAAGATTTATCATTAATTGTTACGGTAATTGCCATCTTTACGACAATGTATTAACTGCAAATTTAGTCGTGTCGGTTCGGTCACCTGTATAGGGACTGAATAGATAGCAATGACGTCGCCATAAGACGTGTTAAAATTTGGAAGAAGAATTCGCGGTGGTGAGCAGAGGTCGAGATGGCTTAGTTGGTCAGAGCGCCTGGAGTATCTATCCGGGAGGCGCAGGTTCGAATCCTGTTCGCGACCGTATTCTTCTTCCATTTAATATAATAGCTTTTAAAAGATTTATCTGTTTTAGCATTTTGACGTTATTAAATACGTAATTTCTGACTCCAATGCTTAACTTCTTTTACTTATCGTATGGTTGATGAACAACCTAGTGTTAGAGTTAAACCCGTCGGTCTCTGACGTGGCTTTACGCTTTTTATGACCAACAGATATATTGACCGCAATTATGACAACGAAACCCAATCCTAACAATAACAATTTTAGTACCTCGTCACTTGATACGTTTCGAACTCTAGCATAAATAAAACTAGTTTAATGTGGGTAGGTACGTCCAAGATATTGCTACCTTAACAATAAAGTATTATATAGTATGGTTATATATTAAAATTATGTATTAAGATTATATCTGAAATTAAATTGTTCATTGCATTATAATCATATTTGAGACTTGTCTAGGATGAATTTTAGCCGAAACCAAGACTCAAACACTTAGGCCGAAAGACGAAATTTACGACTAATGCCACAAGTAGCGCTTTCCTAACTTCATAGTCAAGGTAGTAAAAGAATTGAAAATTTTAAACTTTACTGATTGGTACACATAGGAATATTTTGTATTTTCTTTTCCCTTTCTCGATGTTAAATCAATTTAGCTTTCATTTAGCGAAACTCTGGCAGAAAGAGTTTTTAATTTTCATGAAAGCCGAAACCAGACATCATATATGCTTAATGATGTAAAATTACTTACAAAAATTACGCTTATTTAATAGCCGAATGTTAATTTCGCAACATTAACGAGTTTTTCAGAATAAACCGCGAACGGCTTTAAGAACACGTTGTTCGCCTTGTGAATGGACGGCGAATTCCTATGCCTATTGTTTTGGTGATTTTGAATGGGTTGGGTTATGTCGCACGCTTACGGGCGAATTGATTTGTTTATAAATAAAGAAAAATAATAAAATTATATTTCTTTTGTATAATAGCTTTCGTGAGGCGTGTATATATTAGTCTATAGTCAGTCAGTCTAACGGCTAAAGTCTCAATTCGAGCTCGAAATTAGTCGGGCAAACCCGAGGAATGCACGTGAGTAGTAACCAGTGAACAATAATTATTATACTTTTTTGGTATTAATTTAATTTATTTTTTGGTTCGTGTTCTGTATCACCGGTATAGTAACCTCCTTAAATAAGTTATGGGTACAATACAATATACAATCTATTTATCTATATAAACAGATTGTATACTAAAAACAGACCAAAATCTTTTATGAAACATTGGATAGTAACTTAGTATGTAAATGTGACGTCAGCCATGTTTTTTACCTTGAAGGAATTAGTACTGGAGTGGTTTTAGCGGGCGTACCAATATCGCCACTGGCATATGATTCCCAATATAAACCTTTATACATTTTACCTGTATGGTAACAATGATAGTACACGATTTTAATCTTGTGTGACACAATGTTGTGTTTGTGTTTAGCTTTTTTATTTGTGTTAATACTGTTAATGTCATTACTAGAGCTATTGTTGCTTTAGTGCAAGTTATGCTTATTATATTATTGTGCTTGTGGATTACCTCACCCCCCGCCAAAAGAGGTGAGCAAATTTGTTCGATAATTAGTCAGAAGCCGTCCCCCGGCTGGTCCTCTAAGTTTCTTACAACGTAAACTCCACAAAATATTGTCTACCCAATTTGTATAAAATATAGTTGAAACGACAGTTTGTAGAATTCGATACGATTAAATATTAACACTGTCATGTAAACTAACTTTATGTTGGTCAACATTTGACAAAACATTGTAAGAAAATTAGGGCACTAACAGACTGGCTCAACTAGCGTATACAGACAACCCGCACGTTTGTAGCTTAACACAACTTGTTCATTTGCTTTCTGTCTGAGACCGTGAGTAAACGCAGTGTAAGCACCTTTATTGATGGAGGTTGTTAGAGTGTAAGTTTAGTATCCAAACCGTGAAATCCTTTATAGACTTTTCGATTTGAGCACGAAAATATAGTGTTGTTCCTTCGCCGAAACTATTTCGGCTTGAAAATATATTAAGGACAGCATCCTTGCTAATATTATAAATCTGAAATTTTGTGTTTGTTTAATAATTGTTACTTCTTGACGCCACAACTACTGAACCGATTTCAATAAAATTTGCCACAAAGCATGAAGATGACCTGGAGAAACACATAGGATAAGAACTTTTTATCCTGAAACATTGCTTTCTTTCCCCGGGTGAACTAATTTAAACTAAAATTGTATGGAAATTTTAGGTTAACGTGATTAAATTTGAATTTGACGCAACATAACTTATCTCGTCCTAATCGCTTCTTTTTTAGTGTAGGGCATCTCGTAGGTCAACCTAAAAGGTTGTCGACTGCTTAACCGGGCTTTCCTGTGGTTGCATTACGAAATTTAAGGCCCCCAGCCAAGGCATTCAACTTATAAACAAAGCGACAACACGCTAAGGGCACCCCTGCGGGGAAGGGGCCCGTTCGTATAGTATGTAAGTAACTTATAGTAAAAGAGTGTTAAATTTCCTGCCTTATCTAGTCTCTATTATAACAATGTAATGTGTTACGGTATAATGACGTCGTTTGATGTTATTTCAAATTCGCAGTTTTCAAAGCGTTTTGTTCCCTTTTATGTTGAGATATGAGCAAGGCTAGACAGATGAATATTCTATTAAATGGGCTTTGATGTTTTGTCCTATTTCATGCTCAAAGTCGCAATTGTTCTCAGTAATCTTTTGAGGTAGTGTTCATGTAAAGCTTTTGTCGTGTGACGTTTAGTTTCTTTATCAAAAGGTTATATGGATTTTTATTCAAGATAAATCTTTGATAAGCATTAACGCATGCTTAGCGAACTCTAAAGTTATTATATTATTTTTATCGTATTCTTTTTTCAATTTAATATAATAACTTTAGAGTTCGGTAAGCATGCGTTAATGCTTTTCAATGATTTATCTTGAATTGTTAAGGTAATTGCATTCTTTACGACATTGTATCAACAACTGCAAAATTATTCGTGTCGGTTTGGTCACCCGTATAGGGACTGAATTGATAGCAATGACGTCGCCATAAGACGTGTTAAAATATGGATTTTTATTTTTCTAAAGAACAAACTTATCCTAATTTTTTTAATTATTATTTATGTTATAATATTACACCTGTAACTAGATTTATTTTATCTTTAATAATTTGATTGTTAATTCCTTATTATTTTAATTTTATTTAATTTTATTTGGGATATTTATTGTTTTATGTTGTACAAGATTAAGAATTTATATAGTTATAGTTGCTGGTTAATCTTGTAATTCTTATTATGCTTTATTAGGAGGTTTACGGGCTGTTGCACAAACTATTTTTTTTGAAGTTAGTATGGCTTTCATTAATATCTAGAATAATTATAATTATATATTTCATTCAATAATTTTATCTTATAATCAATATGTAATTTGATTTATTGTTTTAATATTTACTTTAAGATTATGTTGATTAAGTTCTAGTTTAGCTGAAATTACGATTTTAATTTTTGACCTTTCAGCCAGTTGAAAAAATGGCAGAGCCTTTATTAGATCGTGATTATTTGCTGCTTAATATTACGCTTGTGTGCGAGGACAAGCTACGCTGGCCCACTTTCAGTAGATGGGTGACAGTTCTTTACACAATGAGATAAACTGCGTATCTAATATTTATGGGTTAGGAGATATTAGAAGTCAGTTATCAAAATGTTATTAAGTCAGATACACGGCGTCAAAAATTCACGAAATTCTCTTAAATCATGTGATCTACTGTGGGACAGGTTTGTTTATTGTAT
This sequence comes from Xylocampa areola, assembly GCA_935421205.1. Lineage (NCBI taxonomy): Eukaryota > Metazoa > Arthropoda > Insecta > Lepidoptera > Noctuidae > Xylocampa > Xylocampa areola. The sequence continues at coordinate 21,000,092 of OW285200.1, read as the reverse complement.
AGGTATTTTAAATGAATTGTCACCACTCAAGTAAAAAAAAGATACTGTATTCCGATTTGACTTTCTGTGGCTGGGTCGACGAATTATACATTTTTGTGTCTGTAAGGTTAGAAAAAACCTAAACACTCTTCGAACCTAACCCGTCCGTGTCGGGATACATGAAACTCCCGAGCTCGCTTCGCTCGCTCATGGATCATTTTTCGTTTTCGTTTATTTTCTTTCATAATCCCGATATATTGTCGACTATTATAGTGGTTTAGTATTTACGTCATTCAAAATTTTCATCTTTTTTTTTTGCTATTGACAAGTAAAATAAAGTTAGGATATTATTGTTAAGACATACAGAGCCATATGCGACAAAATTTCGACTAAATCAACTAAACTAAAATCAACAATCTGACAGTTCATTTCACACTGTTTTACATAATCTTTGATCGTTGACCCGCTGCATTGATAAACGCAAAACGTTAATTCAATTCTGCGTGTTATAGTTTAGTAATTATGTAAAACAGCTAAACGTCGTTCGGCTGTTTTTCATAACAGTACTGTTTGTCTGTAAATCAGCTAGTTTTGTAAAACAGCTGATTCTACTATCCATCTGCGACATATACATACATGAACTCTAAAAACATGACACTCCTTTTTTGCGCAGTCGTGTAAACTGGCATACATCTGATGAGTCAAATTTAAAACTGCCGAAAGCAAGGCCGAAACTAATTATTTCAGAAACAAAATGTCACTAGTCTTCAAAATCAAAAAAAAACAAAATCATTTATTTTCAAATAAACCATTTACAGGCACTTTTGAATTGTCAGAAGTTAGTTGCCACGTTCCAAAGTGTAGATTCCTATGGAGAAGAACGGGCAAGAAACTCCACGGTTACTCTTTTTCATCATATAGGTTTTTACAATAGTATTGGTTACACTGTTTTTGTTGCAAAATAGTATGTGAGAACAATGTAAGAGTTACAAAAATACTACCAATACTAAAAGAGTTTAGTTTAACAATTCAACATTTTGCTATGACAGTTTAGAGATGACCAGTCCCAACCGACAGCGCCCGTTCACGAACATGACACATGTGTCAGCATCACCCAACTCAACCATATTGTAGGGAATCGAATGACCCAACACACACGCCACCATCGGCGAGACATTTTAGTGAGCATGACATACTCTATCTGCCAGAAAACAATAAAAAATAAACGGGTTAAATCATTGTAAATGGTTACATAGTACTCACATGTACATTAATTATAATATTGATTTTAAAGCATTTACAAAAGCAAGTTTGAAATTAAAAATAATCCTAATGATATTTATATCTGTAGACCGAGTTTTCCTTTGTTTGTTGAACTTGTTGGCGCTGATATCCGACTATCTCTGAGAAGAAACGCCGAAACAAACTCAGAGGTCAACGTCTCTTTTAAACATAATAGTACATATCTATGTGAGTGTAACCATGCAGGGATCGTCTGAAATGGCCTTTTGAGGAAAGAGCCATAGCAGCTTTGAGGTGACCTGTCCTATCTGACGGCAAGTATGCATCAGTCATCGTGTAGCTCAACCATAACTAAGGGAGCTCAACGACCCGTCACAAGACGATACCAGATCAGGAGGACATTTGCGTAGGTCACATAAAAAATACTCAAAAACCGCCAGACAGTTAATGAGGTTCTTAAATTGCTGGCCCACATAGTACTCACATTCACATTTCAAAGGATCGATAAATATCAGAGAATAATGTCAGAAAGAATAATCATAGTCATATTTAAAATGTAAATGTCAAATTATATACATTTGAATGTCAGAATGATAAAATAAACAATAATTACTCATCAGTTATATACATTAGAGCGAGCGGCACAATCCCAAGCATTTTTATCTTCTATGTAATCTTTGACATTATAGTAACCCTTTTTACAAAGAGCCTGCTTAACATATGACTTAAATTTATTGAGACTTAATTCTTGAATATTGATTGGGATTTTGTTGTAGAAGCGTACACTTTGACATCTAAATGAATTACTGATTTTTTGGAGCCTAGTCAAATTCAAAAAAATTCAAATTCAAATTTTTTATTCTGTAAATAGGTCTTTACAAACTCTTTTACATGTCATTTTTTAATCTAGAAGGCGCCGGTATTTCCTATCTGACTACCTCGGAGAAGAAAAACCGAAACAAACTCAGAGGTCACTGTCTCTTTTAAAGTCCAGACATCATCTTTATGGTTATGTGAGCGTAATCATGTAGGGCGTCTGGAAAAGCCTTTTGAAGAAAGAACCGTAGCAATTTTAAGTTGACCAGTCCTAACTGACGGCACACATGCATCAGTCACCGTAAAGCTCGAACCATAATTTAGGGAGCTCAACGACCTGTCGCAAGGCGATACCAGATCGGCAGGACATTTGCGTAGGCCATACAAATACTAAAAACTGCCAGACAGTTACAAATCTAAAAGAAAGGGAATATATAACCGACATGATGCTCACATTCACGTCGATGGTAGTATGAGTTTATTTTTGTTCCTCGTATTAAGATTATTAATGTCACTGTTTTTGCAGAACTGATTAATATGTTTCTTAACATAGATCAAATTCTCATAAATGTATTGAGATGCGACCGTCATTATCCCAATTTCTTTGAATTTATCCCTCAGTGAATGCCTAAAACTAAGGTTATAAATTGCTCGAATAGCCCTCTTCTGCAACACAAATATAGTTTGAATGTCGGCAGCATTTCCCCACAACAAAATGCCGTATGACATTACACTATGAAAATAACTAAAGTATTCTAATCTGGCTGTCTCTATATCAGTTAATTGACGTATCTTATAGACCGCGTATGCTGCTGAACTGAGTCTATTTGACAACTTAGTAATATGTGGGCCCCACTGCAGCTTTGAATCTAAAGTTATACCCAAAAACATTGTGGTGTCCACAAGATCCAAATGTTTATCATTTATTACTACACTGGTTTTTATTTGCTTTACATTGGGTAATAAAAATCTAATACATTTAGTCTTCTTCTCGTTTAAAAGTAAATTATTAATACTGTGAACCAGTGCACTATTCTAGAAAGAGTGTTATTTACATCGTCAGTAACTGGCTGTTGCCGTTTAAGTTTAAATAAAAGTGATGTATCATCAGCAAATAACACTATATCTTGATCGTTTTTTACAATAAAAGGTAAATCATTTATGTAAACGAGAAATAGGAATGGGCCCAAAATTGAGCCCTGCGGAACTCCCATAGTAACCACTGACCCTTGGGAACGCTTTCCATTGACATCCACTCTCTGGATCCTATTACTCAAATACGAAATAAGAAGATCCAGAGCAGTATCCTTTATTCCATAATGTTGTAATTTCCTGATCAATGTTTCATGAAATACGCAATCAAACGCCTTAGATAAGTCACAAAAAATACCTAAAGCATCATGTGAATCCTCCCAGGCATTATAAATATTATCTAAAAGCTCAACACCGGCATCGGTTGTTGAGCGACCCCTTGTGAAACCAAATTGTTTCTTGTGTAACAGGTTGTTTTTATTAAAATGACTTTGCAGCTCATCAAGGATTAACTTTTCAAATATTTTACTGAAGGTGGGTAGCACAGAGATCGGTCTGAAATTAGTGGGGTCATTTGTGCTGCCCGATTTAAATAAACGTGTGATTTTACTGTTTTTCATTAAATCAGGAAACACACCACAATCAATACAATTATTATATACTAGCTGTACCCGTGGCTTTGCTCACGTCAAAGTAATCTTGACGCCAAATCAAGATTTCAATTAATCATACATACAAACTCACACGTGATTCCCATTCCAGTAGGCAGAAACTATAGATTTTATCTTACAGACATGAATAGTGCATGCTCGGAGTTTCAGTTTGTTAACCTGCCTACGGCCTGAACGTATTCGGCAGCAGCACAACCAGCTGAAAGAAAAAAAAAAAAAATGCGACATATATGATCTTACGTTATTTTCTGTTTCCCAATAGCATTACCGAAAAATTTGATAAGCCGCCGTTACCGATACATTCCTGAATGACTGTACCGGCGGCCTATCTCTATGGAGTGCACTCCCTCTTTCTTCAGTACCGTATTCCGGTGGGACGGCAATCCGAAACTTTGGAGTGAGTTCAGGCGTAGAACTGACGGCATGACAAAATGTATTGGCCAAAATGATAATGTCACATACAAAGGTACATACATAAATTCACGTCTTTGGTCTAGGCTTCAGGTAGGCAGACACTATAGAACGCCACCTACTAAGATTCTTACATACTCTTTTTGCTTCTATCACGTTCATAAGTCTGTTCATACACGCGTGCTGGTTGTGAGCACTACTTTTTGACCTTTTAGTGAGTTTCGGTGGGTCAGTTTATACCCATTTAGGGATCTAAGGATTTCCACTTACGCCTTATCGTCTTTTCAATATGAGTGTTTGGTCTAAGCATACTATTTTCAGTTTCTGTCACTGCATGTTCATTTAAAAATGAAAATATTAATGGTCATCACTCTTGTGCAGTGTAAAGAGAATTTTAGATTAACTGACTCATTAGTCTAGTGGTTGCAAGTGAGTATAAGCGTAGGTAAGTCTTGGGTTTGATCAGCAGGTCGAAAAAAATTTAGTTGAGTTCCATAATGGAGTTTTTAGTAGGGCTTGGATTTGGCTTGTTTATTTTTCCAACATTTAATACCCGATCTATAAAACGAATGCCCAAGATGCAGGTACTGATAGTCTGTTCCAATCTCCGCTTAGTAAACATTTGTTGAGGTTAAGCAATGTTTTACACGGTATTTTTTGGATAGGGTAATGATGACGCTAACTGCAGCATTTTCATTAAACCCTTTCGTGCATTGGATGGCCCATTAAGTTTTCAGTCCCATTTGTCGATAATAGACATCGATTGACTTCATCTGTTGAAGCTTCAAGAAATTTTTGATGCCAAGTATAGAACACGCCATGGCTCTTGTAGGACTTTTATTTTTGGTAAAGCTTCAGTTCAAAGAAATTCTAGTATCATTATTGTTAGGGTGAGCACAACGTTCTTAGTTATTACCCTTGGTCTTAAAACTTAAAATTTTAATCGAATTCACAATGGATGATAAAATAAATAATTCAAAATATCATCGAGAATGTACTCTCCAACCACCTCAATAGCTGGACAGCCTCTAACAAAATCGTCAGTAATGCTTATCTGATGTTTCGCTAGCTATTACCTACTTGTGGATTAGGCAATTAAATTATCCCTAAGGCCAGGCTGAGGGAATGTGTAGTTTTGTTACTAAATAGGTATTGGGGGCGGAGTTGTCCGCGTCCGTAGGAGTGCACCCTTAAAATGGAATTCCTACACGTAGCCCCTGGGTGGTGCAAAACAGGCAACACAACTCTGGTCGGAGGCTTCGACCACGGCTGTTTACCATCCACCGGACGAAGCCGTTGTGGGAGTGGGCAGTTGCATTAACTCCCCAACTATCGTTCTCCCAAAATCTATCCACTCTACTTAAGAGTGAAAAGATTTATTCTGGAATATACGTGCTCCATCCTCGGCCACACCTTCGCTTACCATCAGGCGAGTTGGTGGCCAAACGTAGATCCATTTTTTTTAATATTATTTATGACAGAGTTTAAAAATGTCGCACTTTTCTATGGAAAGAAGAACCGTGATTAATGATGAGATCTCATTGATAAAAATTGTATATAACGATAACGTGTATACATCTCCACTGTGCTTCACCAATATTGATATGAGACAGCAAGCGAAACACATAAAAAGTGGGTTTATATTACAAAAGAACACGAAAAACTAAAATAATAGTTGTTTTTCTGCGAATTAACAGAAAAGCCATGTATTATCAAAATTAAAAATATGCAAAAATAATATTCCTGTACCGGGATTCGATCGTCATACTTACACTATGCCATTCACCTACGTACGGTATGCAACTAATCACTCAGTTGACACTATCGCTAAAATAGGCATTCACAATCTACTAATCAAAATGCAAAACCGGTAAATGCTTGGTCCCCATGTGATAAAGCGCAATGATACCTTTTGCAGTGCTTATCATTTTTGATAAGCTATACAACAGTGCCATTTTCATTGAAATCCGTCCAATTTAGATTCTGAGTGTGAGATGTTTAACATCACTGCTCAGGTCCCTTGAGGAAATGCGCAATTTTGAATAGCCTATAAGTTGACCCGGCTTTTGACGATATTTTTTACAAATTTTCAGATGTTTCTTTTTCTTGGTTTGGACGCCAACCTCGGACATACAAACAGACAAAAATACTCAAATTTTAAAAACAACAGATTTGACAGTAGTTTCGATTAAATAACACATTACGAAAGAAAAAAAATCCAAAAAGTGAATTTGAAATTTTCGGGCTTTCGAGTTACGATTTTATTATAAGTATAGAGTATAGATTATGGCCAATTCAGGCGCTACTATGTTGATTATTGATTTTGTAAATTCAACGGAATGCCCCCAAAGATCAGCGGTTTTTTTAACATTTAGGGTATTAAACATTTTAATAATATCTTTGCCATTAATATAATGGAATTTAAATGTATTAATGCATATATTAACATTTTCCCTTAATAAAGACTCGGCAACAATGGGACATGACTTAAGGGATTCAGTGGTTGAGATTGGAATATTATAGAAACCAGCTAATAGGAACAATAATTGCTTATACCGTTATTTCTGTTGAGTCTCTGTGCACTCACATTTGATGCTCGAGTTTGTCTGAAATGTAAGACTCAAAGCTCTAAGTGGGTTGAAATCTTATACTTCGTACACTCGATAAACGTCATACGACGTCTTTTCCAAGAGTCACGTACTTGAAGAAGTCTTAGACAAACTTAAAATAAAAAGTTTTTGTACAATATGTACTTTTATTGAAATAACCTCGGTGTACCCATATTAAAAAAACTGGTAAGTTACTCTTTTTATGTTAGTGCACCTTTCATACTTCATATGTATCTGCATCACCCTAAAGTTGTCTGTTAGAAAATGTCTATACCATATTATCCTTACTTTCAAACTCGAACGTATCCTTATTCACGCGCTGAGCCCGCGGTGATGTCGCGAGTCAAACGGAGTTTGACATCGCCGCGGTCTCAGCTCATGGCTAAAGGCACCGCACACCGTGTGCAGTTGTAAACCAACATTTCACCAATGCTGTTATTATGTACCATGTAATAGGTGGTGAGCCTATTGCCATCTACAGGGCACAATTCCAAACTCCAGGCTGCTACTGAGAGTTTTCTAATAGAAAAACCCAAGAACACTTTGCTCAACCTGGGAAATCGAACCCAAGACTTCAGCAGCTTGCTCAGCAGTTACGGTTGGAACCACTAGACCAACGGAGCAGACATAGATGAATCCTAAAACACAATACTTCTTTTTTGGGTAGCCGTGTAAAAAATCAACCTTACCTACAAAGGACTTTAGAGGCGGTAGCAGTCAGAATCATTTGTTAACCGGTAATTTAAAGAAATTTATTAATAGTAATTAATAAACGTCTTGACATTATTAATGATGTCTAGACTTTTTACTAATGAGGTAACCGTAGAATTTTCAATATTAACTATACGCTATACTGTACTATATCAATTAGTGGTTCATAGTACCGAATACTTACGTACGTACAGTTACCTCTCAACATATCGTTTACGGTTTCATCCATCACTCAGCTCGGGTTCAATGATTTGCTAACAAAAACTAAGCTTGTAAAAAACGGTTAATTCTTTCTCACTCATCGTATGGTTGATGAATAATTTATTGTCAGAGTTTAAACCACCGTAGGCCTCTGACATGGCTTTACACACCATCTAGAACATCTCTCAGGTGTGCTGGTTTCCTCACGATGTTTTCCTTCATCTTTTTAAGCAAGTGATTATTAATTTTTAATACGCACATGACTAGAAATGCAAGCGGTTCGAATTTTAAGATCCTTTATATTGTTTATTGCTTTCTTCAGTGTGTTTCTATGTATGTGTGGTTTTGTGCTGGTCTAATAAATGTATCTTTCTTTCTTTCTTGCGACCTTTGAATCATTGAAAGCTTATACCACTACTGTATCCCAATTTTACATACAACAAGTAATCTATATCTATAAATAAAAATGAATCCTTATTTCCCTTGGTCACGCCATAACTTGAGTACCTACGACTGCACCAAATTGGATAATTCTTTTTTTGTTTTTTTTTTTTATCATTCACAGGACAAGGTTTTTAAATAAGTTTTTTTTTATTGTACGGCTATAGTTTTAACTTGGCGGGTGAAACCGTGGGGCGCAGCTAGTATAACATAAAATTAATAGATACAGATAGATGTTTGAAAAGCATTAACTTAAGCATAGCGAACTCTAAAGTTATAAAGAAAAAAATTGTCAAGATGGCGTAGCGGTCAGAGCTCCTGGAGTATTTGTCCAGGTGGTGCAGGTTCGAATGCTGCTCACGACCATATTTTTCTTTTCACAGCTATTCATAACTTTAAAATTAAAAGCGTTATGTTATGTATGTAAAAGTCTCAATACACCCAAAATTGTATTACACATATCCAAATTTGGTAGTTTGATTTGACTCCCAGTTCATGTCATAAAAAGGTCGTTCTCCTCGCAAATTCGCGGTAATCGTCTTATCACATCGCTGAGAGCAACAATAACTATAAAATAAAGGTGGACCTTTTTTTTTTTTTTTTTTTTAATGTTATATGGAGCAACCGATCAGACGGATCGCCTGATGGTAAGCGATTACCGCCGCCCATGGACACCCACAACTCCAATGGAGTCGCAAGTGCATTGCCGGCATTTTAAAGGGTTTAGGCCTCCGGTACCCTCACTCACTCGGCGAAACACAATGCAAGCGTTGTTTCACGCCGGTTTTCTGTGAGGCCGTGGTAACACTCCGGTCGAGCCGGCCCATTCGTGCCGAAGTATGGCTCTCCCACGGTAGTAATCGGACCTGAACTTAATCTAGTCAGAAATATGCATAAGTTCCCTACAATACTACCTATTTTCTTTTCCTTGGGACATAAACCGATGACGTTTGTTCGGTGATACTCCAATACCGCGTGAGTTGGAAATATGGCGTAATTTCCTTTGACAAAATTTTACATGACAGGAATAAAAACAGAATTATTTCTAAAACTTTTCACTCGCGCCGTTAATTTTAAACCTTATATCAATATAATGATTCTTAAAGAATCCGCCACTTCGAGTTGGCTATATTTGAGACTATTAATGTATTAAAATTATAAGCTTTAATTTTCTTCTTATAAGTAGTTGACGGTATTCACGCGGCATTGGACAATCACCTACGTTAATAATATACTGTAATGGGATTCAGTTTGTGGTCGTTTAACTATATTTTTTTATTGTATAGGTGATCAACTTCTTCTCCTATGGTTGGTGAACAACCACTGTCATATATAAATTTTGTTCACCTCCACTGTCATATATAAAGTTTATAAATTTTGCGTGCCTATTTCCAGGCAGAATGTACATGGCTCACTTCTATCTACTCCACCTGTATTGTATTTTAACCTACAATCATTACAAATAAATGATTGATTGATTGATTGATATATCACAACCTACATTCATTACAAATAAATGATTGATTGATAGATTGATATATCACAGTTTAAACCACCCGTAGGTCTCTGACATGGCTTTACACACCATCGAGAACATCTCTTAGGTGTGGTGGTTTCTTTGCGATGTCTTCCTTTGCTGTTTGAAGTAACTGATAATTCATTTACGGTGGTGAGTTAACCAATTTTATATATTATCATCACTCCTGTATTCTCCGAAGGGGTAGGCAGAGGTACACCCTCATGCACCAATGCTGTTATTAAGTGCCATGTATAATATAAGTATAATAATAGGTGGTGAGCCTATTCCCATCTACCAGGCACAATTCCAAACTCCTGGCTGCTACTGAGTATTTTCTAACAGAAAAACTCAAATATCACTTTGCCCACCCGGGTATTGAAACCGAAACCACATGCGCAGCAGTCGCGCTTGGGACCACTAGATCAACGAGGCAGTTTAAACTTAAATTGCTGCGGTAATAATTATATTTCTAAGAATTAGTCCAATAACTGCTCTTAGTCTTTGTTAAGGGAAGACACTTTTCGTTCATGAGTTACAATATTAAAATGGAAAAAGAATACGGTCGTGAACAGGATTCGAACCTGCGCCTCCCGGATAGATACTCCAGGCGCTCTGACCACTAAGCCATCTCGACCTCTGCTCACCACCGCGAATTCTTCATCCATATTTTAACACATCTTATGGCGACGTCATTGCAATCAATTCAGTACCTATACAAGTGACCGAACCGACACGACTAACTTTGCAGTTAATACAATGTCGTAAAGAATGCAATTACCTTAATAATTCAAGATATGTCTTTGAAAAAGCATTAACGCATGCTTAGCGAACTCTAAAGTTACAATATTAAAATGGAAAAAGAATACGGTCGCGAACAGGATTCGAACTTGCGCCTCCCGGATAGATACTCCAGGCGCTCTGACCACTAAGCCATCTCATTTTTTGTCACTCACTGATCATTTCAAGTTCTTAATCAAAGATCTCAACACTTTTTGTCACTCACTGTTCACTAAACTAACTCAAAATCTTGGTCTATTTTAGTCTTCTCACTTGAATCGTATTATCAAGGGGCTGGATAGCCTCGAAATTCACGTTATGAAAAAGCCTCGTCTGATGTATTTATGCATATTTCTTAATTAATGAATCGGGCGCAACACATGATGCGAATTTGTTTGTTTACAAAAGAATATCAATAAAAATATTTATAATTTTTTTTTTATTGATGGTACATGGTGATTCAGGTGTACGCATTGGCACTTTAAGTTAGTCTATTAGTACAATGACATTTTATTAGTACCTACATACAATGGCTCTCGTGCGCATCTGTATGTGGATGTGATCGGTCAATGAACAATGTGTTTATATTGTAGGTAGGTACGTCAAAATATACGTAGACAAAATTGATAAACTGAGACTTTAACCACAAGTTTGTCTAATAGTTTCCAACGGGTAAGACCTGTTTTTGTCATTTTAAGTTTATTTTAATAACTTTTTCTAAAGTGTCAGTTGAAATCACTTATCATTTGAGGTGGTGAGCCTATAGCCATCTACCGGACACAATGCCATACTCCGGGCTACTATTGGGAATTTCCTAACAGAAAAACCCAATAACACTTTGTCCGACTCGGGAATCGAACCCAGGACCTCATGTTCAGCAGCTGCGCTCGGGACCACTAGACCAATGAGGCACCCTGGTCACGACAGTAGGTATTTTACTTTCCACAGAAAATTATAAGTTTAACCGTCTACTTTGACAGTCTACGAGGCAGCTTCGCATATAACTATTTTATTTCAATCACAGTATAATATTTCATTTGTCCATAAAATTATCGTCAGTATCGTAATATCTTAGGTTTGCGCGATCACTACAGATTATAATAAAACAACTTTTAACCGGATTAATCGCGTGTATTATTGGTTTTTTGTTTTTCCTGACGTTTCGAACACTTTGCAGCGTTCGTGGTCGCAGGAGGTCGTCAGTATCATTCAACAATAGTCAATTAATGAACGTGGGAAATATGTTTTATTGATCTGAGATCATCGTGATGCTTAGAGGACCAGACGGGAGACGGCTTCTGACAAAATATCGAACAAATTCGCTCGCCACTTTTGGCGGGGGGTGAGGTAACACACAAGCAGTCTCTTTACGACATTGTATGAACTGCAAAGTTAGTCGTGTCGGTTCAGTTACCTGTATAGGGACTCAATAGATAGCAATGACGTCACCAAAAGACGTGTTGAAATATGGAAGAAGAATTCACGGTAGTGAGCAGAGGTGAGATGGCTTAGTGGTCAGAGCGCCTGGAGTATTTATCCGGGAGGCGCAGGTTCGAATCCTGCTCACGACCATATTCATTTTCCATTTAAAATTATAACTTTAGTATTAACAAACATAAAAAAACTAAACGAACATAAAATTGTGTCGCACACGATTGAAATCGTGTACTATCATTGTAACAATACAGGGAAAAGGTATAAAGGTATTTTGTAAGGATTGCAAATCATATGCCAGTGACGAGAGGGGTACGCCAGCTAAAACTACTCCAGTACTAATTCCTTCAAGTGGTGATGTCTATGTAATTGTTATTTACTCATTATAACGAATTATAATTAGCACGGTACGAGACGTGAAGATTTGGCGGTAGTACTAAATTAAAATAATTAAACTTTGGGATTCAAGTTGTGATGAAATGATATATTTAGTTAAATAACCTCTAATCCATATTAACTCATAATTAATTCAATCTGCCTAGCCTTTTCTCTACGTTGGGGTTGGCTTCTAATTGTTAGAGTCTAAATTCATGGAGCGAGTGCCTAATTGACCTCCACAACCCATGCAGTTACTGGGTAACACAATATCGCGTGATAAGGACTGGAAAGACTTTCAGGCATCTGACTACCCGTAACGTCTGTCACAGATCTTCATTTGACAACAGGGACTGACAGGTTAACGTGCTTTGCACGTAGGGGTCAAGCCACAGGCCAGCCGCGGCAAGCGCAGCTTAACCTCGATCGATCGATCTCTGCGGCTGTTACTTAGCCACGAGTTCCTCAAGTCACTATTAAATAGTGCTTTAATAAAACATTAAAATTCGTGCGGCATAGGCAAGTAGGCGCGCTCATACTGGTTCATTTGAGAGCGCGTGCGCCGTGCGCTGGAGTGCCTCGCCTACGCGCTCTGCTACGACACGCTGGGTCACGTTCAGGGCTGCTAAGTAGTAAGCTCTTTTATATTTTGAGAATTTTTCATTTTTAAGTTATATATTGTTATAATTATGACAGCCGCATAGTAGTTACGCTTATTTTGTAATCAAAGTTTTATTTAAAGGAATAGTTTTTGTGCATATTTTTACTTGCTTAGCAATCAAGGATTTATTCGATTATTTGGTCTAATAGCTTAAAACGCGTTGCTAATATGTTCTCCTTTGTCATTCCACAAAGTATTCGGTAAATGTGTACGAATGTGTATTGAATCAAAATTACATGCGTCATTCATTAATTTAATTCCGTTTTCATATAAATCACAGACACAAAACGAAAAATTGATTATACAATTTAATATGCATTCTAGTGCCTATTAAATTGTATAATATTTTTTTCTGGGAATCAACAACCCTTAATACGCGTCATAATACATTTATCTATCCTAGTTACATAGGTATCGTCGCATCCGGGACAAATTCCTATATACCTAGAATTTTGTCGTTAATCTAGACTTGTGGTCGATACCAGGAATCCTATTCCTACCAATATTGAAAATATGAATGTTTGTGATTCTGCGAAACTACTGAACGGATTTAGATGAAAATTGGTATATAATATACTTCAGACCCTAAAGACGAGAATAAGACATGGGATATTTTTTATACTGAGATAATGTAAAAGTTTTTGCGAAAAAACGGTAGGAAAGTGACGTAGTGTTTTTTTTTTAACCGAACAATAGCTATGGCGAGACAATTTGATGCCTCTAGCCAGAGCATATTTTATAGTGATATTTAAGTCACAGCAGTCCATTTTATATGACACCGAATTCCACGAGAATATTGAATTTTATTGAGTAAACGACCCGTTGGGTGAAACAGAATGCCGGCTGTATATCGTTTACGATCTTTTCGTTTATGAGACAAGCTGATGTTTTGCGGTTTTGTTATAGAGCTGTTCTAGAGCTATAGAGTATTGCTTAGAACTAGGAGATAAAATAGTTATATGCGAAGCTTGTCTAGGAATTAAATAATGTCTGTATACACGTAGGTATTTTTTTTTAACTAGCAGCCTTGTTGGTCTGTTCATCCCAAGTGCAACTGCTGACCGTGAGGTTCTTGGGTTCGATCTCAGAGCGGGCAGAGTGTTATTGTGATTTTCTTTTAAGAAATTCTCAGTAGCAGCCCGGAGTTTAGAATGATGCCCGGTAGATGGCAATAGGCTCACCTCCTTGCAGCATTGGTGAAATGTAGGTGTACAACTTTGTACACCTCTGCCTATCCCTTCGGGGAATACAGGCGTGATGCTAAGTCATTTTTTTTGGATCTACACTACCATATGTACATTAACATAATAAGTATGGCAACTTACTAACGAACAATGATTTGAAGTATGCGGAGGGCCTTAATGTCCGAACACATGATGATGAATGTCGGAATGCCTTAGAGTAGTCCTTAGAGCTTCCTTACCTTTTTTACTTCGCTCAGTTATGCTATAGGTATATATATTAATACAACAATATAAGAACAAAGTCTTTAAAAAATAAAGTCATGTCAGAAATTGTTATCTGAGCGAGTGAGTAGGATCCACCTTCGAACACTCCTAATACTACGGTAAATATTAAACAACTAAATAGGAACATTTTTGTATACAATAAAGAGACAACCTATGGAAAGAAAAATGGACAGAACTATAATAAAAGATAAAGGGGTGGTTTATTGCGTTGCAATAAAATTTGTGATTACAAAACAATTACAAATCAAATTTAACTAACATTACTACAAATATATATAATACCTTTTTTGCTTTCCTCAGATTTGATAAAACGTTACGTTCGGCAAATCACATTTACATGAGATTCTGCGAATCGTGTCAATAATGACTAGCATTTTCTCACAAAAGATTTTCAATCCACAATAGTAAGTTGGTCTAAATTCATTAATAGTTCAGCAATAGTGCTTTTAATGAGCCATCAGTACCGTGCTGATTCTGAGAACTTCGCAATAGGTACGCAACTTATATTGGCACATGAATAGCATATGTCTGTCCATTGCTCCGTTTGATAACAAGAAGTATGCTAGAGCAATCAGTAAATCGTCAATGGAAATTGCATATTGTCCAACATGCGTGTTGAGCCAATCTTGGCACCAATCACGGGTATATAATTTGTATTAACTAATCTAATTTTAGTAAGGTCGATGCCTTCAACTTGTTTGTGTAATGATGACGTATTTTTTAATATGAACCACAATTTGAATACGGCTTATGTTATCCGACATTATCAGACATTACATACAACAGAATTGATCGAAATGTCATACAAAAGCTATAAAATTGACATTTATTTTTTCGATCTGACTTGAAATCTGTATTTTTTGGGCGGTCCTTTAGAAACCGCTCGGTCTTTTGGGGATTCAACCGGGGCGTGTGGGATTTATATCTCATTAAAACCATCCTGGTGGGTACCATCGACGCTTGAAGGGGAGTTCCGGGTCCTCTTAAGAGACCAGCTCCAGACCCCACTGTGTAAGCCTGTCAGGGCACATCCCTAGAGAGACTGTAAAGGGATTTTACCCATTAGCCTCGATGTGCCAGACACCACGTGACCACTGTGCCACCGTCTTCTCTGAGATCACTCTATAGGTGGACAGAAATCGGTCCTAACTCAGAGATCAGTATGGGTATTTCCGTTGAGGTAAAAATTGGTATTTAATTTAGTCATCATATTAAATGAATGTACTTCTAGATATTTAAATGTTGTGGTACAGTTTTCCTGTTAATCAATGAGTGTCAAACTGTATCTGCTACTGCATACTGCATTAGTATTAGTCATGCAACGAACTGGTAAGTAGTACGACTTTGATGGTGTACTGAAGTAGTACATTATGATAAAAATGAATGACATCTGAGGCTAGATTGCAGCCCGAGCCTCCGATGAGGGTTGTAATGCAACCAAGAGTGTCATGACCAAGGACCATGTCACAGGGCCCACAGACCTTACTTATTTTCTGATGGAAAAAATGTATATGATATATCTTGGACTATTACACGTTTCACACGATAGTTTATTATAGTGATGGAGTGTATCCAAATCCCACAGAAAAAATTTTTTTTAGTTTTCCCCGAATTATCTTATTTTACAGGCAACCATAAAAACCTTACCCGGAATATTACGAACGTTTTAACAATGAACTATCCAAATTAGTCCAGCCGTTCACCAGTAAGGTATACGAATAGTTTTTTTTTTAAACTGCTTCATTGATATTCAGTTCCTGAGTTCGATTCCCGGGCCGGACAGTGTTATTGGGTTTTTCTGTTAGGAAAATCTCAGTAGCAGCCCAGTAGTATTCTGTGCCAATAACTTTCTATCAAGATTGTTTTTTATTTTATTTTTTTCTTTACGTTTAGTCTTTACTAGTTAGGCTCACCACCTATTACATGGGACTTAATAACAGCGTTGGTGAAATGTGGGTGTACAACTGTGTACACCTCTGCCTACCCCTTCAGGGAATACAGGCCTGATGCTATGCTATGAGTTAGTCTGGTAGGTATTAACGTAATATAGTCACAATAATATTAAAAAAAAAGTAATTATAATTATTGTATGTAACGTTCGATATAAATGGGCCGCCATACATACGTCAGCTAAGCTCCGCCACCTACGTCGGTAAGTAATAGATAGACAATTGTGACGAACCGGATCCGGGCCGGTTCTGCGTCGATACATATTAACATAACGAAGACGCCGCCGCCGGCCGGCTTGCTGAACATTCGAACGATCTCAAGATTGTGACATGGTTCTGCGATAAACTTAGTGTTATGGTTTTCGGTCCATGGACTTTTAGGATCACTTAGATAGAAGTAGAGTCTATGGAGTTACTGAAATGTCCTCTCCATAAGACCAGCTTTTGGGACCCACCTTCTTCTTTACCTAGCTTCGACCTGTATGTAATATAAGAAATAAAAAAAAAGAGTTCGTGTATGAAATTATAAAAAAAAGTTTGTAAAGAAACAAGCAGTGTCTATGTACTTTATTTTTTTAAATTGATCTGTTCATCCTTTGTATTTTGTGTGTATATGTATTAAATGTGTATATGTAAGGAACTTTATTTATTTACTAATTTATGTGAGTAAATAAATAAAGTTCCTTTTTACTGAAAGGTTTTTGTTTGTTGTTTGTTTTTATATCTTACAAGTGACAGTTTTAAACGTTATGTAGAAGTTACTATCATAAAATGTTTATAAATTAATATATATATATATATTATTAATTACATTTATAGAAAAAATAAATTAATATTTTATTAACTACATTTATTGAACAATTACCATAAAAATATGTATAATTAACTGTATTTTGAACTCTGGTCTCTCTACCTAAAATAAGAATTAACTTGTCACAACAAACACAGTTCTCCCCCGATTATTTTATCTAGATGTTAATAGCTTATGTTAATTGGTAAAATGCAAGGCTTCTAACAATACCCCATACATCTAAAATCGGTTCAGCCGTTTAGAAGTTATGATGGAAAAAGAAACTCACAAATATACATACATTAACCCGGCCACCCTGAAACAAGAATGTGCTTCTTTAGATCTATAATTACACCTGTTTTCAGGAATAAAACTTTGAGTAAGGCTAAGAGGCATAAGCTTAGATATTCACAGTTTCGAGACCTACAAAATTACTTAACTTTATATTTATAACGATTCTCGGAAGTCATTATTTACTTGAGTAGGCTTAGTTGCGTGACCTTTAACCCCGTAGACTGCTCGTCTTTGTGTAGCCTACGCATTTAGCATAGAAACTGCTGGAAATTTAGCAATATAAATGAATTATATCTAACAATATAAGCTGGCAGATAGAAAGCTGCTTAACTAAACTGTAAGTTATACGGGGAAGCTTTATTTTATAACATAACAACATAACATAACATAGCATCACGCCTATATTCCCCGAAGGGGTAGGCAGAGGTGTACACAATTGTACACCCACATTTCACCAATGCTGTTATTAAGTCCCATGTAATAGGTGGTGAGCCTATTGCCATCTACCGGGCACAATTCCAAACTCCGGGCTGCTACTGAGCATTTGCTAACAGAAAAAGTCAATAACATTTTGCCCGACCTTTTACTGTCTAGTTGTCCTAAGCGCGACTGCTGAGCATGAGGCCTCGGGTTTGATCCCAGGGTCGAGCAAAGTGTTACTGAGATTTTCTTATAGGAATTTGTTCGGTAGATGGCAACAGGATTACTACCTATTACATGGGAATAAGAAACAGCATTGGTGAAATGTGGGTGGATAAATGTGTATGTAGACCTCTTCCTACCCCTTCGGGGAATATAGGCGTGAGGCTTTGTATGTATGTAAAAAAAAACACTAGATTCTACGGAGTTACACGTTTTTGAATTCTTGGAAAATTCTAATCTAATAAAATGAACGTTTATGAAATTTTAGTTTGTTATTGAAGAATCATTCCACGTATTATTAGTGAATTCCAACTTAATGCGCTATCTAGCCAATTTAGAAAATTATGAGATCGTCATTTTTTAAACGTTGAACGAGTCATTTATAATTTCTTTTGATAGAAATATTCTCTTACATTTACTGAAACATCGTTAATTTAAGCGGTACTTAATTAAAAATAGCATTGCTCCACTTTTTTAAACATATCTACATAGTTCAAAATCATAAAGTTCGTATTTTAGCTTATCTGAAACCTTCGACAGTATAGTACTATGTCTTCTTCTTATCGTGTGGTTGATGAACAACCTAGTGACAGAGTTTAAACCACCCGTAGGTCTCTGACATGGCTTTACACACCATCAAGAACATCTCTCATGTGTGCTGGTTTCCTCACGATGTTTTCCTTCACAGTTATAAGCAAGTGTTAATTAAATTATAATACGCACATGATTTCGAAAAGTCTGTGGTGCGTGCCTTGGATTCAAACTTGCGACCTTTGACTTGTCAGTGTAACGGTCATACCACTAGGCTATCACTGCTACTTAGTACTGTATAATAAGATTCAAACTTCCGGTTGAGGGGAATGCAGCAATCCCGGAATCCCGGTAAAGGTTTATGAAGGACTATGTGGTTTTTATTCGGCAGAAGTCCAGCACAGCCTCTATTTGGCTTTAATGTTCCATTCAAAAAGGTACGTTTCAACCCACGAATACGGATACCAAACAACTTATCTAACTTTAGGCAAAATAGTTTTGTTGTATGTCTCTCTGCCTAGCCTTTTCCCAATTACATTGGGTTCGGCTTCCAGTCAAACCGGATGCAGCTTAATACCAGTATTTTACATGGAGCGACTGCCTATCTGACCTCCACAACCCAATTACTGGGTAACACGATATCTCATGGTATGACTGGTGGTAAAACTTTCAGACTACAGACTACCCATAACGGCTGTCATAGATCCGGAGGGTTCTCGGTATGAAATGATGGTCACTCATCCACCGACCGCGGCAAGCGCAGGTTAACCTCGATCGATTGATCTGTGCAGCTGTTACTTAGCCACGAGCCCCTCCAAATATTTTTGTTCCTCCTCAAAATAGTTTTGTTGTACGAGTACGTGCAATGTAACAAATTACCTTTAACAAATTGTATTAGCGGCACGATCTTGATCCATTTGTTACTAGTGTGTCAGCGGCGAGACTTTCTTTAAATACGAGTAATTTCCTATAATTATTAAAAAAAACTTCATAATTGCTATGCGATCTCTTATAAGCGATTGTAATTGGCTCAATATTACCCTGTTTTTTTCAAAATTGTATTTAGCTGTAAGCCTTCCATATATATAAATAAAAGATTTTCCAGGCATAAAATAAATAAATATGCTTAACCAGCCCATAACTGTTCCACTGCAGGGCAAGGGCCTCTTCTCATACACACAAGGCGCGAGCTTAATCACCACGTTAGCTCACTGCAGGTTGCCGATTTTAGACTACCAAGTCCAGGTTTCCTCACGATGTTTTCCTTCACCGTATAAAAGATTTTCCAGGCATAAAAAACCTACTTTTTATTTTACAAATAAGAAAACTGTCCATTCTAAACCCCAACCTGATTGACAAATGTCAGCGCGATTGTGTCGATCATGTGCGCCTGCGCCGTGCAATAGATAATTGATTATGTGCCTTAGCCCTAACATGGATAAGTTATTCACATCAATATGAGATTACAGCGCTGCAAAACTAGTTGTAAATGGAATTGCTTAAATTAACAAAGCGCTTTAAGAGATTATATAAAAACTGCGATAAGAGATTCATAAGATGACGTAATGTATTATAAAATAGACTAGTTGTGCCCTCGGTTTCACACGCGTCGAAATTTGAAGTTTTATGATTACTGAAATAAAATGTAACCTATGTGGCTTATGGATAAAGTAAAATTCTAATGGTGAAAGAATTATTAAAATCGGTTCAGTCGTTTCAGAGTTTAATGATTACAAACAAACGAATATTTTCTTCTTTATAATATTGTTAGTAGGGTCATTCTTCGAGTTGGATCCTTTGCGTCATTTTCCGCGCTTTAATATTTTTACGAAAGTCATTTCGAAATAATAAAATTTTCATTAATACAAGCTGATTGTATATCCATGAACTTATATGAATGAAAATTATAACACTCTGAAGTTATTTTCATAAAAATATTAAAGCGAGGAAAATGACGCAAAGCATCCAACTCAAAGAATGACCCAGTACATATAGTATTAGGGGCATTCTAGGATTTTTTCTTGTATCGTGGATGATATGTCGTGGTGGCCGAGTGGTTACGGGTCCACCTCCTAAGCCTAAGGTTGTGTGTTCAAACCTAGTATGTATCAACATGACCTTTTCAATGTCATATGTATTTTCTTAGTTAAACATCACAGACACACGGTGAAGGAAAACATCGTGAGGAAACCTGGACTTAATGGTCTGAAATCATCAACCCGCGGTGAGCGAGCGTGGTAATCGATGCTCGTGCCTTCTCCGTATGAGATGGCCTTTGTCCTGCAGTGAGGTTGGTTATGATATGTATCGTGGATGATATATCTACATATGTTACATAACTGCCTCGTTGGTTTAGTGGTACGTAGCGCGACTGCTGAGCAGGAGGTCTCGGGTTCGATTCTCGGGTCGGGCAAAGTCTTATTGAGTTTTTCTGTGAGGAAATTCTCAGTAGCAGCCCGGAGTCTGGAAATGTGCCCGGTTGATGGCAATAGGCTCACCACCTATGGGACTTAATAACAGCATTGGTGAAATGTGGGTGTACAATTGTGTACATCTCTTCCTACCCCTTCGGGGAATACAGGCGTGATGCTATGTTAATGTTATGTTATGTAATGTTTTTTTTTTTTTTTTGTATTTTGTAATGTTACATAAACACACATCTACTAGTAGGCCCGAAAACTGGTTGTTTTCCTGCAGGAATCGAACCTGCGACATACGGCGCATCAGTCGAACTCTCCGCCACTTTGTTAGTTTCTACCTATCGGCACAATAACTTACCAACAATATACGAGAATCTCGGACGTGCGAGTCTACGAGTATGTGTGCGTGCGCATGTTAACGCTCGCTGTATAAAGCAAGTTACTGTATCTATCCCCTTTGTGTGCAGCGAGGAGCGAAAAAGTTAATCACTCAAGTCAATCAATAACATCATCATCATCTCTCGCCCTTATCCCAATATATTTTGGGTCGGAGCAGCATGTATTTTTCTTCTACTTTCTAATTATTATTATTTTTATCAAAAATTGATCTACGTTTGGCCACCAACTCGCTTGATGGCAAGCAAGACGGTGTGGCCGAGGATGGAGCACGTATATCCAGAATAAATCTTTTCACTCTTAAGTAGAGTGGAGAGATTTGGGGAGAATGACAGTTGGGGAGTTGATGCAACTGCCCAGACCTATGTATGACCTAAAGTTTTGACAATGTTTTATGACCGGCCGCCTGCCTGACGTCAACCCTCATTGGGAATGCTGTTGTTAATGGTAATCGCTACCGATACGGTCTCCTTCTATCTAGCTATGTCACACAAAATGTTAACCATGCGCCAGGTTCTGATGTTATCCTACTAGCACACTCCACTAACCAGTTATCATAAACATAATTATATGATCGAATTTAACGATCTCGTAAAGATCAAAAACTAGAATATAATTTTTTTTTAAGATAAAGTGTTTATTAACTATATTACTTTTGTTTCCTGTTTTTCTCGGCTCTTAATGTACTTGTGAAGGCGAGCAAAACATACCCTGCTTCCATTTATAATTATTTCCAAGATAAATGATGATGATAGGTCATTTAGCTGCCGTAGTAATTAGACGAAAGCTTAAGATTTATTGTTATAGCGGAACACTTTAAGTCAAGCAGACTATCTAAATAAATAAAAATAGGTAGCATTTTTTTTCGCGTATTAGTTATTTATTATATTCTTTATTGTATTACCAAGAACGTACAATGAGTAACTTATTTTATAAAAATTGTACAATGGTAATATCGTATACGGCAATTTATTCCAGGGATTTCACCTTAGGATGGAAAGAGATGCATGAATAAAGGAATGTCGGTGTACATACATAATATAATTATATTAATAGATACATATTATAATGTTTATGTATTATGTTTTTAATAGTATGAATGTATAAAACAACTTTTAACCGGATTAATCGCGTGTATTATTGGTTTTTGTTGTTCCTGACAGTCCTCCTGCGACCAGGAACGCTGCAAAGTGTTCGAAACGTCAGGAAAAACAAAAACTAATGTTTAGTGATCGCGAGAACCTAACATATTACATATATATAAACTATGAGACGTTTAACAAAATATTTTTGGGTATTTATAAACAAATGTGGGGCATTGTAACGGTTAAAATTTAAAGTTAAAAAAAATTTCAAACACGTAATGTATTTGTTCAAATACAGATAAATCTTTCAAATGCATTAAAGCACGCGTAGTGAACTCTAAAATTAAAAAAAGTGGCAAGATAAATACGGTCGTGAGCCGGATTGGAACGCATGATTTTGCATTTTAATTATTTTATTTCCTTCTAAGTCAATGTGTTGAGAATATTACTGACTTAATTTTAAATTTGGACTTTGAAAACTGGACTAATTGGAATAATTCAATCTAATTAAAAAGAAATAGTTATTTCTGACTAGGTTTACAGGGATCTAATTGATTATATGAAATTTAAACTTTAACTACATTAAAGCATCTTAAAATACATATCTATTTAATTCAAATACATTATTGTATTAAATAAACATCTATTCTACAATAAAATTCAGTACTTAATGTGATGTTTTTTCAATCGACTTAGACTTGTTAGCTGAACACTGTTAAAGAGCCCTACTACGGGTATTCGAAGTTAAAACTTTAGAGCAATGTGGATTCAGTATAATTTATTTCTTTCTTTTGTTGAATAATACTTATATAACATATGTAATAAATACTTAATAATAACTTATATAATACTTATATAATAACTTATATAACATATGTAATAAATACTTAATAATAACTTATATAATACTTATATAAGAACTTATATAACATATGTTTTTAACAAATAAATTTATCTTAACTTATCTTAAAAAAAAACACTGCCCGACAATATCTCCTGTACCTTAGATAAGTTTACAGACACATATCTCATACGTACACCCTTCTTCTTCTTCTTCATCGATACATTCTTCACTGAGTGGACGTAGCTGTCATTTAAGGATTAGTAGCACGCTTTACCACCATTCCTCACGTACTGTTGATCTTCTGGTGCACTCATAGAACTCATAGAATTTAGAACAGACCAGTGCATAGGCGACGAGAGATCTTTTCCCTTCAACATTTCCCTGTACAACAAGGCGCTCTTTTCAATCATTTTCAGATCTTGATACGTGTCCGAAGAATGTTAGTATTATACACACACACTAATACACAATTATATTTATTTATATTATTTACACTAAATTATTGAATACTTTATGATTGACCGTAGATGGATTCAGGTTTTGAATTGACACATTGTTGGTTTTTTTTTTTTTCGATCATTTCCACGTTTGTGTATATGCATAATTATATTGACTTTTAAGATGGTGCATTGTTATTATAGTTAGTATAATCGTTAGTATTAGGGAATGCATTTGTAGCCGACTGAAGTAAGTTACTGAAGGCGAAGACTATGGCTCAGATTACGAATATCCAAAGTATACCCCTATTTACACTAATAAAATTGCCTATATTATTGAATGAATTCAACTGTATAATTTAATTCAAGTTCATTACAATGATAAAATAGAAAATGCACTAAGAGCGCTAGACTAGAAATATTAATGTAGTCAGCTTTCTAGATCCACGTCAATTAGAAAGGTACACCTACATAAAGATTGGAGTACATTGCCGGTGGAGTGTTTAGGTACGCGATTTACTGCGCTTAGGGCAGTGGTACATGAGTCAAGCTTCATTGACGCTATCAAAATCGAAACTAATATTATAAATGTAAAATTGTAACTCGTTTTTACGCCGAAACAGCTGATCTAATTTTGATTAGTTTTGGTATAGATATAGATTGGACCTTGGAGAGGGATAAAGGTTACCTTTTGTCGCGCAGAAGAAGTCGCGTGTGCCTACTAGAGTTAGTAATATTATAATTTAGTATTTTTTTAACATTGCATTACGGAATGTGTTGTGCAGGTGTTTTAAAGGTATATTTACTTAAATACGAAGTCGAGTATCATCACTTATTTTTAAGCCTTATCCGAAAATGCGGCGAATGGCTGCGAACTCGGAATCCCGGTAACGATTAGTGGATGATTATAGTTGGAAGGAATTTGGCACTAATGAAAATCCTGTTTTGGTTTTAGTTCATTGGATAATGTCAACAATTTTAGATTGTAACTACAACTTAATTCTACTAAAATATGGAAAACGGGTGTAAAGACTCAATGCCTAACTGGGAAATTATCTAAAAATAACCAGCCCATAACTGTCCCACTGCAGGGCAAGGGCCTCTTCTCATACAGAGAAGGCAGGAGCTTAATCATCACGCTAGCTCACTGCGGGTTGGCGATTACAGACTACCAAGTCCAGGTTTCCTCACGATGTTTTTCCTTCACCGTATGTCTGTGATGTCTTAGATGAACTAAGAAAGTACATATATCATTGAAAAAGTCACATTGGTACATGCCAGGTTTGAACCCACAACCTGTGGCTTAGGTGGCGGGCCCGTAACCACTCAGCCACCACGAAACCGAAATTAACTACTATTTAATTATGTTTTTTGGCATATGTCGGCTGATTGTGGGTAAATCTACTAACAAGTGGATCCCGGAAAACATCCAACGACATCGTGGTAAACCTAGGCAATGATGGAGGGATCAGCTTGACGTCTACTTAAAGAATTATACTAGTAAAGTTCATATCACGCACTACACAGGAATGTCGTTAACAAACCTAGGTTCAAACGGTCAATTGCAACGATCCGGTGAGCTATTTGGAAAACCCCAAGATTTTTAGATAGGTTCTATAACCACAGTTCAGTGTGAACCGGTACTTAGGTATCCTAGTGACTCACAGGCCGCCTACACACTGCGATGTGGCGCCATTGTATGCAAAGTTGAAACCAGAAATGTTGCTTATTTTGTGAAAGCGCGATGAATGCAAACTTATTTATAATACGCTGTAAAATCGCCATATTTTATAAAAGATAGTACTTATTCTAAAGAATGGCGAGAGCTTGGAGGCCTCCTGTAGTTAAATAGACGCCGTCGCTCTTTGGCCCAGCGGGGGATTGTATGTGCCAAGTAGATGCGTGTGCGCACTCAGTAATCTTGAATGTTGTGTCAGACTTTTTGTTGGCTTTAGAACAAGGATGGGTTTGATTGTGAGATGGGAGATTTGTTTTTGGTATTCGTTTTAAGACATTTATGAATAGGTTGATGGAAATAGCTTTTTTATAGAGGATTGCTTCATTGATCCTACTGGTTTCGAGCTGTTGAGCGTGAGAGCTTATGTTCGATACCTGGATCGGTCAAAGTGTTATTGAGTTTACTGTTAGGGTAAAAAGCTGGCTGGAGTTTGGAATTATGGGCGGCAATAGGCTAACCACTCGCATGGCACTTATTAACGGCATTAGTAAAATATGGATAGGTATTACATGCTACACTTCTGCTTACACTTTTTTCCTACAGGCGTATATCTGCCTAGCCTTCTCCCAATTACATTGGAGTCGGCTTCCAGTCAAACCGGGATGCAACTTAATACCAGTGTTTTACATGAAGCGACTGCCTATCCGACCTCCACAACCCAGTAACTGGGTAACACGATATCTCGTGGTATGACTGGTTGTCAGACTTTCAGTCCTCTGACTACCCGTAACGACTGTCATAGATCTTAATTTTACAACCATATGTGAATATACTACATGATACACTTCTACTTACACTTTTTTTACAGGCATAATGCTATGTTATGTCATATTTTTCGTATTTATATACTTGTAACTTGTGTTGCTTGTAGTACCTAGTTAGACTGGAAGTGGTCTAGTACTTGGCAAAAGGCTAGGACGAATCCTCACATACTCGCAGGCACTTCAACAATGTCTCGATCTGAATTTTCCACACGAGTGTTGGTCGAGTGGGAACACTTCTGTCCCAATTTGTTTCGTGTTGCCCTCAACGATGTGAGAAGTGTAGGTACTTGTAGATATTACCATTAGAATATACGTTTTATATTTTATTGAGCAGAAAAGAAATACATAAGACATGCATGGGTCACTGTTCTCCACACTAGGATCCCCTGTGTCGTAGAGGCCAGCCTCTCTCGTCGTTCTTCTCATAAAATTATGTATAAAAAAAAACAAAAAAAAAGTTTACTTATAACCAAAATAACTAAAATAGTGTGTTTGTGTGTGTAAATGTGTGTGAGAGTGTGAGGCTACTTTGCTCTAATAAATTAGCAAGTACATATTATAGCTTACAAAATAATCAATTTGGTACTTGCCAGGATTTGAACCCACACCCTCCTGCAAGAGAGGCAGATCCAGTTACTTCAGTAGCCTTGAACCTTTGCCGTTGCCTTGAAGAACTCTTGGCGTAATAACACGACACGAAATAAGTGACAATTTTTTTACTGTCATTTGCATATATATCTTCTTCTAACATATAAAAATCTCGTGTCACAGCGTTTGTTATCATACTCCTCCGAAACGGCTTGACCAATCTTTATGTTTTTTTTTTGTGTATATTTGGTAGGTCTGAGAATAGGTCGTAGGGTATTTTTTATACCCCTAGGTGATAAGGGTGGCCCATTCCAGAAAATTAATATTGAAGAACAACGTTTGCGGGGCACAGCTAGTTTATTATAAAACAACTTTTAACGGTTGTCTTATTAGAGGGACTCGTGGCTAAGTAACAGCCGCACAGATCGATTGATTGAGGTTAAGCGGCGCTTGCTACCTTCGGTCTGTGGATGGGTGACCATAATTTTATATGGTGACCCCTTTGTGGCTTGGAGAGCACGTTAAACCGTCGGTCCCGGTAGTGAAATTAAGATCTGTTACGGTTAGTCAGAGGCCTGAAAGTGTTACCCTGTAATTGGGTTGTAGAGGTCAGATAGGCAGTAATGTAATATACTGGTATTAAGCTGCATCCGGTTTGACTGGTAGTCGACCCCAATGTAATTGGAAAAAAGCTAGGCAGATCGATATTAATGTTGTGTTAGTCATCCTGCGACCACAAACGCTGCAGTGTCCGAAACCTCAGGAAAAAATAAACGGTAACTATACGCTTAAAAGTTGTTTTATTAAACACCGTGGGAGAGCCATGCTTTGGCACGAATGGGCCGGCTCGACCGGATTGATACCACGGCCTCACAGAAAACCGGCGTGAAACAACGCTTGCGTTGTGTTTCGCCGAGTGAGTGAGAGTACCGGAGGCCCAAACCCTTTAAAAGGCCGGCAACGCACTCGCTACTCCTCTGGGGTTGCGGGTGTCCATGGGCGGCGGTAATCGCTTACCATCAGGCGAGTCGTCTGCTCGGTTGCCGCCTATTCCATAAAAAAAAAAACTTTGTTGCCATACAAGACAAGGTATTTTAGAAGACCTCATTTTTTTTTCTTTTCGATTTATATAAATTAACGTTGCCCCACACTCGTAATTTCTTCCTGTATCGTGGATGTGTTTACAAATATATCATCTCACAAGCACACACACACCCAGACCCGGAGCAATTATCTGTAGATCGTACAAACATTTGCTCCGTGCAGGAATTGAACCTGCGACACGCGGCGCAGCAGTCGGGCTCTCGACCACTGCGCCAACCGCACTGTCAATTTATAATTTGGTCATAGTCATAACTACTTAACACGAAGTACCTATTTAAGTAACTTTAAGTACACTGGACACGTGTTAATAAATACAGTAATTTTAATACCTAAACTATGATTATTTTAATGCAATTGACAAATTGTTATGATGCAATATTTGCCTATTTACATAATACCATTATAACCACATCAAAACCAAAAGAAAAGAGCTCAATATACAATACAAATCTCTGCTCTGGCTATAGGACGGAACAGCTGTTATAATGTTCTCTAAATACCTTGATACCAACGCCACCTATAATGTTTAGGTGTAAACTTATGTACTATGGTCATACGTGTCTATGAGAAAAATATATGCAACTACTTCCGTCTTGTCATTCAGCCGAGCACATTTGTTTCATTTTAAAACCTATTCAAATAATTACAACAGCAAACTGAGTGTGGACAACAAACTGCAGATCTACAAAGTAGTATTGAAGACAGTATGGATGTACGGCGTCTAACTTTGGGGAAGCGCTAGCAACTCAAATATTGCTATGATACAGAGACTGCAGAATATCATCTTACGCACAATAGCAAATGTTCCATGGTTTGTTACAAACAACGAAACTCATAAAAACCTAATGGTAAAAACGGTTAAAGAAGAAATTCAATTTACCTCCAAAATTTATCAACACCGGCTCGCTACGCATCCTAATGAATTGGCAGCCCTATTAAGACTCCAAAAATACCCTAATCGCCTGAAAAGGCACGACATCCTGAAGCTGCAATACAGGCTGTAGCAGCTCTGCAACAAGAGGAGTGCACACTCGACACGATAACAAACCTACAGCGCATCCATTCATAGTTGCAAGACTGATTGTGGATAAGCGGAAAAAAAAATTACATAATACGATATACCAAAAATTTTCTGTTTTAAATATATAGTATAACATTACCTCTGCCTACCCCTTCGGGGAATCAAGTGTGATGCTATTCTTACAAGACACTTTACTGCACAGTTAATAATAGGGCACGATTTACAGATATCATAGTTTGTCCGACATTACGACTCTTCAGGGTATTGCACAGTCATGGCCTATCTAAAGGTGTTCTATAGATAATCACAAACGGTCAGTCTTAGACCTTATTACCGCAGTCATTTCACGATTTCGTAATTTATCTGTCAAATGACATTATTAACATGATGAAGTGATATTTACGTACATATAAATTTGAAATTAGGTAAGAAACGGGTAATTTGATACAACAATTTATGTTCCGGTACAGTTGCGTTCAGAATTCATTGTTACGCACACAGGTATGCTCACGTGCACAACTGTAATTGTGGACGCACACGATTGTACGATAAAGACTACGATACATGAGCGGTTTTATGTCGAAGAGATATTATTAATACAATCTCGGTTAACGTTACAAAACATATATAAAAATATGTTTTATGCATTTGTCAAATACATACCTATTAAGATCTAATTAAAATTCAAAATTGTTTGATCCAAAGAGGGCAAGTGTCTTGTGAAAAAAAATTCCATGTGAAAAATATGCGAGATGAAGTGTCAATCGGAGTTTTCTGTAGCCCGGGGTTGTTATTGATTATTTTGTTTCACTATAATTGTTTTCGGTATTAAGGTTGCTAATGCGAGGCAGTCAATCGGTAAAAAACACGTTAATATTCTCTCAAATAATTTAATCGAACGGAAATAATACGTCGGTAATAAATATGTCGGGGTATACTCCCCAAAGGGATAGTCGGAGGTGTACTTGTACAGTTGTACATCCAATTTTCACCAATACTGTTATTGAGTCCCTTGTTATAAGTGGTAAGCCAATTGTCATCTACCGGGTACAATTTTAAACTCCGGGCTGCTACTGAGAATTACCTAATAGAAAAACCCAATAACACTTTGCCCAACCTGAGAATCGAACCCAAGACGTCATGTTCAGCAGTCGTGTTTAGGACTACTAGACCAACGAGGCAGTGTTGTATCTTATTTTGGCTTTACTTGGTAATTATCTAACCATTAAAAAAAAAAGTAGCGAACAAAAACAGAAAATACAGAATGTTTGTCAAAAACTTATCAATGTACCGAATATATTAGCAAAGGCGCCTTATAAAGGAAATACGTAATTTTACTCCTGAAATGTTTCATTCAGAAAAGCTATGAAATTAATGGTAAACAAACCTTAATTCGTTGAATTAAAAATCTTTCATTTCATCACATGTGATGCGGAGGAAGGATTAGAAAAGTGTGGATGGCTTTAAGAATCGAGGTAGACTGGAAAACGGATCTTATTTTTGTATGGTACGCCTTGGATTCCCTATGGGTATGATGAATTTTGTGAATTAGATTTGACTAGTGAATGAATACTGAGATTATGGCTAATAGATGTAGCTATGGAAGAAAAAGACGTACTGCACTGGACCTCAATAAATTACCATAAAGGCAGGGGAATTAATGATAAGTACTTTTAGATACCTCTATTGCCTAAGGTACAATATCCCAAATATGTCACTTCGCATAAAACAATTTTCGAATACTATCGACGGTGTATTCACAGCCTTATGCGCAAGCGCTCATTACAGAGTATCCCACGAGTCGAAGCAGCAATTTGTTCTCAAATTTCTGTGCGCATTGTTTTCGGGTATAGCTGCTTTTGTTTTTAATATAATGACCACCGTAAGCATGGGTTGTTATTGGCTACAATAAATCTATATAAAAAAAATATTTATTAAAGTTCTACAATATGTCGAAGTAGGAGGGGCTCGTGGCTTAGTAACAGCCGCACAGATCGATTGATCGAGGTTAAGCTGCGCTTGCCGCGGTCGGTCTGTGGATGGGTGACCATCGTTTCATACCGAGACCCCTCCGTGCCTCGGAGAGCATGTTAAGCCGTCGGTCCCGGTTGTCAAATTAAGATCTATGATAGCCGTTACGGGTAGTCAGAGGCCTGAAAGTCTGACCACCAGTCATACCACGAGATATCGTGTTACCCAGTTAGTGGGTTGTGGAGGTCAGATCTGCAGTCACTAATTGTAAAATACTGGTATTGAGCTGCATCCGGTTTGACTGGAAGCCGACTCCAATGTAATTGGGAACAGGCTAGGCAGATATCTCTAATATATAAAATTCTCGTGTCACAGTTTTCGTTCCGAAACGGCTTGACCGATTTTGATGAAATTTTTTGTGCTTATCCGGTATCTATGAGAATCGGCCAACATCTATTTTTCATTCCCCTAAATGTTAGGGGTAGTCCACCCCAATTTTTTTTATTTATATGGCAGAACAATGTTTGCGGGCACAACTAGTATATATATAATATGTCGAAGTAGATATTGCCATCACTACAGTATTTGAGCGAAAGGTTCGTGATTGCGGCCCTCTTTCCCTAGCTACTGGTACGATTTAAACTGCCTCATTCATATAGAGTGTTGTGGATGCAAGCAAGGCTGCTGAGCTGGAGTTCCTGCTTTCGATACCGAGGTCGGGCAAAGTGGAATTGACTTGAGTTTTAACATAACATAACATAGCATCACGCCTGTATTTCCCGAAGGGGTAGGCAGAGGTAAACATAGTTGTACACCCACATTTCACCAAGTTTAAGTCCTAATAGTTGGTGAGCCTATTGCCATCAACTGAGCACAATTCCAAACTCAGGGCTGCTATTGAGGATTTCCGAACAGAACAACTCAATAACATAACGGTCGAGATGGCTTAGTGGTCAGAGCGTCTGGAGTATTCATCCGGGAGGCGCAGGTTCGAATCCTGTTCGCGACCGTATTCTTTTTCCATTTAATATTGTAATTTTAGAGTTCGCTAAGCATGTGTTATTGCTTTTCAAAGATTTATCTTGAACTCAATAACACTTTGCCCGACCCGGGAATCGAACCCGAGACCTCCTGCTCAGCAGTCGCACTTGGGACCACTAGACCAACGAGGCAGTTGAGTTTTAATTTTAGGTAATTCTCAGTAAAAGCTCGGTGTTTAGATTTTTTTTGGGCCCGGTAGATGACAATAGGCTCGCCATATATTGGGTGGGACTTCATAACAGCATTAGTGAAATGTGGACAAGAACAGTACAGTTTAGCCTACCTCTTAGGGGAATAAAGGCGCGATGCTGTGATCTTAGTTCGGAGTTTGGTAATGTACTCGGTATAAACAGACAATAGATACATCGAAATTGTAAAATGAAATCATACCTTCTGGATACGCTACCAAATTGTAGATACAATGGTCAATACAAGCGTTTCCTACTCATATTTATACTAGGCCACTTCATTCATATTCCCTTCTTTGTTTTACTCTACCAACCAACCGTACCCTCAGAATGTTTTCTCACGTACATAGAACCCTAAAAGTTCCACAGTTCCACCAAATCTTACTGTTCACCACCCAAAGCAGAACAAGCGTAGCGCGTCGACTTTTGTTACGCCATACGCGCCTCCCGTGACGAAGCGGACCGACCTACTCAAGTTGCCAACAAACAAAAAAATTTACAAAAGAATCGCCTTTGTTTTTACTCACATACAGGTCAAAATTCCGTGTGTTGTTGTGGATTGTGTAGGACCTGTGTTATCGTCTGTACTTGAGCGTAATCGTTGCGTAAGAATAATTAAGATTTCGGTGGAAAGGTATTAATTTAATGTACCTAATGTTGATTTTTTTTATAGTATCACTGAGGGAACCATTTTGTTTGTACTATTGTAATTACTGCTTTTAAGGGAATATTAAAAATCCGTTTTGGGTTATTCGTTTTGTTTGTGGAGATGTTTATTTAAGTGTTCATAAAAAACGTATAAGCAAATTGATAATATGATTTAAATATGTTTTAAAATGGATGTGGGTGATCGACGCTCGTTCATGTTATGTTCAATATCACATTTCATGGAGGTAGATATCAAATTCTGTGTTAGTAGGTAGTAATAAAATGTTTACAGTAGAAATGTGTGGTAGAAATGTTGAAAATGTTCAAATTCAACTGAGAGAGTAACCATGGAGATTCTTGTCGGTTCTTATCCATAGAATGCGACTATTTGGTAATGTGCACCTAAATTCTAACCTATCATAAGTGCCTTTATAATATGGCATTTAGGGAAAAAACTTTTGACTTTAGAAAAGATTCAAATCAACATTAAAACTTAAAAAAAGCAATCATTCATTCAACATTTAATTATAAAATATCCTTGAATCTATTATTTTCACAATTTTACTAACACAGTGTGGACAGTCCTTTACAAGCATTCATTCAATCAAATATTCAAACACTAATACATTCAGACACGATTGATTCCTAGAAAATTATTAAATAATCCTTTGTCAATCTCAAATATCTGTTAATAGGTATTTTTAGAAGTCCACCGGCTTTTATGACTTATGGGCATGGCGAACCAGTTTGTTGGTCGTGTGGCCTTCGGGCTTAGACAAAATGTTCATAGCCCGGTTACTCGAGACATGACGTGGTACCTATATATTCACTTGGAGAAAAGTACAGAAGGTTCACTAGTAAGTGATCGCTTTTTTCGCGAATCTAGGCAAAACGAAAGATGTTTATATATAATACCTAGCTGTAAGCATACATAATTATATAAAGCAGTACTTTTTTATTATGACAGATAGGTTTGCTTAAGCATAATAGCTTAAGAATATTCACCACAACACGTTTCATCAAAATCGGATGAATGGTAAGAGCGCATTAAAAAGACATGTCAATACAGGCTAAACCTAAGACAACATTGTTGCATACAAAACAATACTAAATATTTGATTTAGTGCTAGTATTGTGAATTCCCTCAGAGAACAAGAATTTCTCACGTACATTTTCCAAGTGGAACTTGCCACATCGCCCAGGTCATGTGTGATAAAGGGCTCCCAATAGGTAAGTTCAATTATTAGAGCTAATATTATTATAAGAATATTACAAGTATACAATAGAGGAATGCAACAACATAGACGCAACACATTCAGAGCCACTCATTGTTTAAAGCCATACTTTACACCTTCTTTGTGTTGTACTGTTAAAGTGTGGTACTAACTTGACCTTCTGTGCATATATTTGCGTAGTACTCTGATTACGGTCACCACGTGTTTCAAGCAAGTCTGTTAGCTACATGCGCGCCAAGCGTGATTATGGCAATCGCCCAAAGCGCCATGTTTTGGAAACATAGAGGTAGCCTTTTATATTATAAAAGGTATATAAAGGTAAAGGTCTGAATTCGCCAACTCGGAGTGAGCTAGTGTGGTGATCAATGCGCGTGCCTTCATTATATGAGAAGAGACCCATGCCCTGCATAGTTATGGGACAGTTATAGGCTGATACAGAGAAATCTTTCAAACGAATTATTAACGCATGCCTCGCGAGCTTGAATTTATAAATTTTTGAGGAAAGAAAAATACAGTCGTGCGTAGGATTCGAACCTGCGCCGCCCGGATAAATATTTCAGGCACTCAGAATACTAAGCCACCTTGACCTCTGCACACTTACACACACACTCCGCCATTAATACCATTGCTATCTATTCAGTACCTATACAATTAAATAAAAATATTGCATTGGGGATAGTGAGCAGAGGTCGTGATGGCTTAGTCGTTCGTTAGTGGGCTATGTGATAAATGTAAGTCTGTATATTTCTCCCACCACTTTGTAACTAAAGATATCTTGCTGTTCTTCTACGTCCTTCGTGTGTTAGAGGTTTTCAAGCAGTCCGTAGGAACTATCGCGGACACTCCCGCCAAACCACCACTAAGTTCAGTTTTGCTTGCACTCAAAAAATAGAAGCGCACTGTAGCCCCGCCAAGGTCAAATTGATCGTCCTTAAAATTCACAAAAGGGAGTACACGTGATGCGTCACTAAGCTGAGCAGTGCATATTTCAACTAATTACGTTCTCACTTTCCTAATAGGCGAACACTTTAAGGGGGCGTGGCATGGCGTCGGCGCGGGATTTAGGCAAACAAAAATTTAAGTGAGCAAGCAAAAAAGGCCGCAATATTACGTCTTTAACTTGGCTTGGTGACAACTATTTATTAAAAACAGCTGGACGTGGCCCCGAAGCACGGAGGTGCTCAGATAGAATTGCTTAGACCATAGTTTGCAACAGGTGCCTCAAATATTCCGGTTAGAGTTGTTTTATATGAATATACAGGAAATTTATTATCTGATTACTGATTTTTTACCGCCGCTAGGCTAGCGCTAGTATATACTTAACATGCTTGTTCATTGTTAGTTATGGTCCTTATATTACATCAAAAGCGTCTAACGGCTATTATAATAATAATATAATATAATAATTATAATATTCCACAACTATCACACAACGCCGTCTAGTCTCAAGCTAAGCAGAGCTTGTGTTATGAGTACTAGACAACTGATAAACATACTTATATATTTCTAAATGCATACATATTATAGATAAATTACACCCAGACACAGAACAATAAATCTATAATAACAAAAAAAGCATTTAGACACATATAGAAAACTGCCTTGATGGTCTAGTGGCCAAAGTGGGACTTCTGACCATAAGCTCTTGGGTTTGAAAGTGTTATTGGGTTTTTCTGTTAGGAAAGTCACAGTAGCAGCCCGAAGTTTGGAACTTGATAACAGCATTGATGAAATGTGTGTTTATCTTTATATCTGCACACCTCTGGCTACCTTCGGGAATACAGGCGTGATGCTATGATGTTATATAAACACATATACAAACTGTTTCTGCCGACACTAAAACTAATATGCCCAGTCTTCTTAGAAACAAACAGTTGAAAATCATAGCTCACGACACACCAAGGTCCTGTTCAAGGCTTTCTTTG
This sequence comes from Xylocampa areola, assembly GCA_935421205.1. NCBI lineage: Eukaryota > Metazoa > Arthropoda > Insecta > Lepidoptera > Noctuidae > Xylocampa > Xylocampa areola. The sequence goes on along the minus strand of OW285200.1, from coordinate 20,964,133 downwards.
TTAACAACGGTCTAAAACCGTAGCTCACAACAGTCTACCGGGTAGGGTTACTCCACAGTAGACAGGCCGACTCCATCAAACTTTACGAGTTCACGAAAATTGTATTTTTTCGAACAAATTCATAAGTTTTTTGCAACAAAAACGAGCTGCCTACGTTTTGTTCGGCGTCTTTGTGTAACGGCTGGAATGGCCTTCGATGTCCGTGACTGGTCGCCGCAGAACTGCAACGGGTCAACGATACTATGGTCTGTAAGCAAACTAGATGGAGATCGGGTAGACTGTGAAACGTGACGTCATAACACTGGTATTTATTTTGAGGAAGTTGGGTGAGTTTTTTTGGCTATAATTGTAGGTATTAATTAAGTTTTTAGTATGAATTTGGGAAATATGTTTTTTGAGGAATCCATTGAATTAAAGCAATTCGAGCTAAGGTTGAGTCACAATCAAGGGTTAGTCATTATTATAAATATACAGTTCCAAAATTATATTTATTATAATTTTAAAATATTTTTATATAGATTCTTGTTACTTGAAATATCACAATGACAATTTGATTACTGATTGTGTAACGGACTGTGTAATGTTTACCATCGTAAAAAATCTTTAAAATATGTGCATTATTTGGGTTTCCATTAGCTGAGAGATTTGGCTTTATTTCAAAGATTTCCGACGTATATTAATGATAAAGATTAATGTCAAGAAGTATGTAGGACCTAAGGACCAAAGACGTATAATATAGATTATTGTAAAGACCATTCAAATTATACATAGATGTAAAAATTTACAAAATATAGCTTCTATAAAATAAACGTGTCAATTCCAGTAAATTTCTGAATACAGTTCATTTTATAGATATTTATTTCTCAAAAAAAGACAGCACAGTCACTTACGTGAGAAACAATGTTTTGTGGTAATCATTTTCAATAAAGTCGGTCGATACAATACACCTTTAGTTCAATAGATTTCACAATTCACATTTACACATTCAGTTTTGCACATTTAATAGTTTGCAACAATATATTGAGCTAGTTTTAACTTAAATACATTTTTGATGGCAAAATACCCTCATATTTTATTATAAAGCTGTAGGTTCATAAGTATATTTTTTGCCGTAGTTATTTCTTATCTTAGACTACAGTTAATTTATCATTAATCGTAAATGTACGTTATCAAATGAGAAGTCTTCCTTTGTATTAGTTTATTATTATGTTTGTATTGATCGTCAGAATTAAACGTGGTGATATTATGGAACGAGTATTTTGAGTTTGTGATGTTTTCGGTGCTATATAGTTGGAGGTTGCTTGTACACTTGCATGCTTAACTCCAATATTTTAAATACATCTATAAATTTAGGATATTAAGTTTCAGTCTATGTTCGAAGCTTCAAGATCCCGTGCATCCAATATCTTTCTCTAAAAGGCGTCAGAACTCAACAGGGCGTCTGTATCCAGCCAGTACGTGCGACAATTCGTTGACTTATCGGTATTTGACCTCTTTTGTTGTACAATTCAGCACGAAATGCGATTTGCGTCGCTCGAGAGACCGAAATTTGAGCTCGCAGTCAAAATATACGCGTCATTCTTACGACTGGTGTAACTTGGTCTACAATTTCTTGCTTTGTCGGTACATTGGTGGGTATATGTTTAATGGAAGATCAATGTTTTCAGTCATATGGTCCTGTATTATCGATTATTTCATTTATTGTTTGGTGGACTTCTGATAAGATGTTTTGGAACTTGTGAGCATGTGTATGCTACGGTTGTACTCGTCCTTAGTCTAAATTATCGTTATTATCAAAATCAAAATCGATAATATCTTTATTCAAATTAGACCATTTGAAATGGTACTTTTTGAACGTCATATATTATAATAAGACAGTCCCCAAAAACGCCCACCCTTGACCGCTTCCTAGTGCTTCACTGGAGAGAAGAAGGGGCGCAACAAATTCCCCAGCTACACGTCTCTATCTGTCATGTTATTCGTGAAGATTATGTCTAAAAGAAGACATTGGAAATGTGGTAAAATATTCAATATACTGGTAGCATATATCAATAGATAACTTCCTGTATGCTGATATAGCATTATAGTCTGTTTTTTTTAGTTCATAAGTTTCTTCACTCAACTGCTACAAAAAAGAAGACCCACAGCAGCATTATTTTCAAACATCTTATGGTAATGTAGTTTGATGACCAGCCCAGTGTTCAAGCAGTCCTTATGGCGTAATTATGGTCCCTGTATATTCCAAATACACGCCGTATTGTAGATATATACAGAAGTTAAACACGTCAACGATTTCAGAGAAATAATTATTTTGATGCTGTTTCGAGATCATCTATTTTAATCGTGGGAATATTTTATAATTTCGTCTGATTCAGAAATTAATATTTAATTGCATTGCGTTCAGTTACGTTATCAATAAAGTAAGCGTAACATTTCGAAATTGCATTAATTAATAGATAGAATTTGCAATTGAGATCGAGCAATTACCTGTGGTAATTACTACGTCTGTCTCATAAAATAACAAGTGAGGCAGTCGGGGTTTTAGTTCTTTACGATTTGCAAGCTCGCTCAGGGGGCCTTACTAAAATGCCTGATACATATCGCGGCCCGTTATGACTATATTAAGTTTAATTTAAAAGTAGTGGCTATACAGGCCCACTTTGCTAGTAAAAACTTAAAAACTACAAAACAATAAAAACTAAACAAATGAAACACATGATTAACGACAAGGCGTGCAGTGATAGACTAGTGGTATGACCGTTGGACTGACAAGTCAGAGGTCGCAAGTTCGGATCCAAGGTCGCACCACTGTCTTTTCGAAGTCATGTGCGTATTATAAACTAATTATCACTTAATTATAGTTTAACGGTTATTACTCACGCGCATACTTCATTAAACTATAATTAATATGAATGTGTCTCACGAAAGTTATTTTACAAAAATTATCACTTGCTTAAAACTGTGATGGAAAACATCGTGAGGAAACCAGCACACCTGAGAGATGTGGTGGTGTCTCGATGGTGTGTAAAGCCATGTCAGAGACCTACGGGTGGTTTAACACTGTCACTAGGTTGTGCATCAACCACACGATAAGAAGAGGAACAAAAAAGTTACCCTTGTCGCACTAAAACATTTACAAAGTGCTCCAGCATACGAGCATTATGTTTATCTGCTAATATCTTCAGGATGCTGTTGGTACTGTTACGGTTTCTGATCAGTAAGGATACGGTCTTCTTCCTTATAATTGTATAACAGTCTATACTTCAGCGAACATACCGGACGCACTACAGTGTCGCGATAGCCCTAACTGCATCTTGAAACCATTATTGTATTGACCTCACGTTTAGAGCTTTATGTGATTATTTTTTATTTGACCCACATATTTGTCCCGCGTAGACGTTCTGGCAACAAGCCTTAAATAAAGATATTTTAACTTCTTTACTACAACGGGCGAACTTATGTGCCAACATATTACATTTAGCTGCTAACGTCCACCGTTCATGTTTCATATCTACCTGATCTTAAAGTTCCTCGGTGACATAGTGACTAAAGTATTTAAATTAAGTAATTCTTTCTCTATATATTGTGCAGCAACCCGCTATGTTTTGTTCTAAATCTTAATTAAAAATTATAAATACGAACTATACGTATACGTATATATAGTAATTCACTGTTTTAACGTACATTCATTTTAAACTAGGAGTAAATCAGATGCAGATACAGAAAAGTTCGTTATGACATTGCTTTTTAAATATATCTTAAACTCGATATTGATTTTGTAATCCCTAAAATAAGACCACACCTTTCTCTCATAACTACAGACATTTCTATGCCCCAGAGACATTTCTATTATTCCTTAAGCAGAACATTTCTATAGGTTTAATCGTACCAATTAGCACTTAAAGAGTTATTGGTCCTTTGGTCCACATTGAGCAAAGGTTGCTTGTTCCTTGTCCCAGATGGCGTGTCAAAGATATCTATTGCTCATTTTATCAAACAGTATTGCTGGTCACTTTTCAATTTTATAGTGACATTGCATTTGTAACTAGTATATCGACCGTTTATACTTTAAAAGTGGTTTCAGATTTGTAAGCTGTCGGTACTGGCACGATTGCTGGGTGTAAATCAAATATGTTATGGCTGCACCTTGCTCCGAATGCGTTTTAGTCGTGGATGACATAATACTAGAATAATGAATTCATCTATTTGCATAGGATTAGTGGTGCCGGATACATTTGCTTAATTCATTTTAGAGCTATTTTGAATCTACCGATTTTGAATATTTTGCTGTAATGTTTTATCTCTTATAGACAAAATGATTTTTATATTTTTTGGAATAAGTTGATAATAGTGGACATCTTATTCGTATTAGAAATATTTTTGATAAAGTCATAAATTTTTGTGGAAAGAGAAAGAAACTCGTAAGTAGAAAAAACCCGACTCTTTTCATCTTGTGTGCCTCTTTCCGGTGCAGTCGGGTGTTTTGTTGTTTAATAATTTGTTTTATTTTCTATTTTTTTTGTTTTCCTCTTTCGTCAACTTGCTTTATTCTCACATTACTTACTTGATAGCTAATACTGTTAACTAAATCTTTTTTTAAAGACTCTTTGGTGTTTCTTGCCTAGTTCTCCTAGTTTGAGTTCCTTATATATATTTCTATATTTTACACTAAACGTTCACCACATCTCTAAAGATATCCCTAGAAAATATCAAACCAGGTGTGTTAACCATCACAGAAAATCTAAGTGTTGCCAGTAAATTATTTATGTTCGGTAGTAACCCGGTCTCGCGTGTTTCACTACCATGGACTATGGCGAGCCAGTTCAAGTTACGTTAATTAGAGAACATGGAATGGTAAGATCTTAAACTGAAAGTTTAGTATTAAGTTAGAACCGAGAAATGTAGAATTAGTGTTAAACTGTTAGTTTAATAATACTTTCCCCGACCCGGGAATCGAACCCCGGACATCATGCTCAGTTGTCGCGCTTGGGACCACGAGACCAATGAAGCAGTCCCGTTTATATTAATTTGTTTTTTCGTATGAGGGTTGTAGCTTTCATATGTTCTAGATTTGTGCCTGTTTTGAGTAAAGTATAAATCATCATCATCAAGTATAAATCATCGATAAGTCAAATCCCAAACCAACGTATTCCGAATTCAATGTCGAAATTAACCAAATAAACAAGGTAAATGTCGGCATAAACAAGTAAATACACGCATAGATTGGAAGTCGTGACGTCACGAGTCCCGGCTCCATCCGATGCCTCTTACCTAAAGCTTGCCGATAGGAGTTATAAGACTAGTAGCTTCGTGTTACTTTAGTATGAAAACCTGCTTTACATAATAATGCCTAATATAGCATCACGCGTGTATTTCCTGAATGGGTAGGTAGAGACTAGACTCTAGTTTGGACCAGTAAGGGTCAATGAACTGAATAAAAAAAATCAAAATAATTAGATTGGTCGTGGAGTGTATATATTTCAATACGTAACTAATTAAGTATATCAAAGATTTTCTTATTTACAATAAAATGCCTTATCGCGAAATCTACAGACAACGCAAAAAAAAAAAATGGTATCCTGGGCCGTACAATTCAATATAGAAAGTTGTAATTATTTTTTACATAGATTGTTTGTTATGATATAATTCACAATATTATCTGAAATAATGTAATGTGTAAGATTTTTTTCTTTTAAACATAATTGACTGGCAAGGAATCTTTATGTCCCTCGCTGTACAATTATATACAGAATAAAGTATTAACTATACAACCTTAACAAAATATATATTTGGAAATATATAACAAATTGTAGTAACAAACATACAACCGCAAATGGAATTAGCTCAACATAATATCCTCAAACAAGATAACACAAAGCAAGCAATTTGGCTAAACCGACAACTAATTAAGGATATGTATCGGTATAGCATTTCAATAACGATGTTGTTCAGAAACTGCACGCACCCCGAGAAATGTCGCGAGAAATCGGAGCCACGCCTAGCAGATAAGCCTTTCGTTGCGACGTTGGATTTGCATGCAACGCAAAGATTATTATGCAGATGGGGCAAATTCTTCAAACTTGAACAGAGGCCTGAATCATGAGCGAAGGCGAAGTCGCAAGTCAGACGTCACAGTCCAAAAATCTTTAATATCTTAATATGAAGTATTGGCCGCCAATAGATAGTTAGATGACTTTAAGAGTAGAGGAAGACTGAGGAAGCGATGGCTGGATTTTGTTAAAAATGATATTGCAAGAAAGGGAGTGATTGCTCATATGACGGCCGATAGAGATGTATGGAACAAGAATACACGCTGCGCCGACCCCAAATAAATCGGGATAAGGGTAGGAGGATGATGACGATGCAAGAGAAATTGAGTTTGAAAGATTTATCTATATTAAAAAAAGTTCTTCAATTTTTATATCAAAAGTGCATCCACAAAATCATAAACCAGTCTCATCTGCAATCCACTTTATTCCATGGCATCACGTTCTTCAGAGCTGCATAATGAGTAGCATCGGGCCCGCGAATCACGTGCCCCGCCATTAAAGGCGACGCCAGACAAGCTTCGGCCATTATACAACACATATTGTAAGTGACCATTTTGTTTTAATATCGAGACTTTCTCCGTTTGGTCATGTAAAGAGGATTTCTTGGTAGTTATTTCGTTTATTTCGATACGAGTTTGCGGTTTTATAAGTTTTGTATATTACTGCTATAGGTATTTTATCTTTTCCGTTGAATGCATTTGGGTAGGGTGATGATTTATGTATTTATTTTATTCACTAAAGTGATTATGACGTCACCGTTCATTAAATCATGTGGGATTTGAATTTGCATACAAACACAAAATACAGAAGATTTCCTAGAGTTATATATATTTTAAAAGAAAAATGCGGTCGTCAGCAGGATTAGAAGTGTGCCCGGATAAATACCCTGCCGGCCACTTCGACCTCTGCTCACTACTCCGAACCTTTCTTCCACATTTTTTTCCACAATTTTAATACGTTGAAAGAGATCGTAGGAGATTACCTACTCATCATCATCAGTATCCCCCTGCCTGTATCCCAATTAATTTGGGGTCGACGTAGCATGTACTCTTCTTCCATTTTCTAATTGTTTTTGAAATTGCATGCTGCTAAAGTTTTGGCAATGTTTTATGACCGGCCGCCTGCCTGACGTTTACCCTCATTGGGAATGCTGTTGTTGGTGGTGACCGCCACCGATATGGTCCCCTTCTATCTAGCTATGTCACACGAAATGGTAAAAGATTTTGGACGCCTCGGTCGCATTGGTTAACTCTATGCCAGTGTCGATAATAGGGATTGGAAAAAATCGATGTACTATCGACTGCCTTGTTGGTCTAGTGTTCGCATTGACGACTGTTGAGCGTGGTCCGGGTCCTGGGTTCGATTTCCCAGTCCGAAAAATATTTACTTCGTTTTTCTGTTAGGAAATTCTCAGTAGCAGTCGGGCTATGGAATTGTGCCCGGGACTTGTTTAACTGTTACATCTATACCCGCCCGGGCTATAGGCGTTTTTTTTTATCAAAAATGGATCTACCTTTGGCCACTAACTCGCCTGATGGTAAGCGACGGTGTGGCGAGGATGGAGCACGTCCAGAGTAAATCTATTCAATCTTAAGTAGAAGGCGTGATGATACGTTATGTTTTGATCAGCTAAGTTCGATGTTTCCACAAAGTTTTTCATTACAACACGAACATGGAAATCAAATGGATCTATCGTCTAAATATCCTTATATAGCGTGCAGATTAATACTCCGGCTACGCAGATAAGGAAGTGAACTGATTTTAAGAATTACTTCGATATGTTACCTGCCCACGAGTATACGTAAATGGTATAGTTGGTACAATTTCTGGCAGGAAAAAATGGCGGCCCATTTATGTAAGTAATGCTTTATAGTGTTTAATTTGAAAGAATTATAAATACTAGTGATCGCTCACTGGCCGAAATTTGACCAGAAATCATTTAAATTTTAAATTCGAACGTTATTAAGGTTCTTTTAAATTGTCAAAGATTTCTATTGACAAAGATATATATGTGTGTGTGTGGGTGTGTGTCAAACGCATAGTAGTGTGTGTTTTTTTATTATTAATTTAATGCCTATTATATAAAAATATTTGCTTTCTGCACTCTGCTTCTCCATATAAACTTTAACTGTGCCAATTTCATACGCCTCCGTCCGCGTAATTTTCGTAAAAAGGGGTACAAAGTTTTTGCTTCACGATTAATTTAATGATTAAGTGACTATTTGCGTAAGGTGACTGGCCGAGGTTGGATGAGAGTAATCAAGGATTGACCTCAATGGCTTGAATTTAGACAGGGGATCCTACGAGAGGAAAGTCAAGCGATTTATTTTAATTAGAACATTTATGTAAAGCAACTTATGAATTGTTAAACATTTACTAGCTTAAAGATGATCATTAACATATTTTATTTTAATTTGATTTTATGGTACTGCCTCGTTGTTCTAGCGGTCTCAAATGCGACTGCTGAACATTAGGTTCTGGGTTCGATTCCGGGGTCAGGCAAAGTATTATCGAGTTTTTCTGTTATGAAATTCTCAGTAGCAGCTCTTAATTTGGCCTATTACATGGGACTTACTAACAGCATTGGTGAAATGTGGGTGTACACCTCTGCCTACCCATTCGGATAATACAAGCATGATGCTATGATTTTATGGAGAAAAATAAAGAAATTGTAAAATGTAGGGTCCCATTTTATTAGTGGATTAATAGATTAAAATATATAATCCTGTTGGCCGTTCTAAGGACATGGATTTGCCTGTATTATGATAATTATAAAAATTTATGTATTTGCATATAATTCTTAAATTGAATTAATGTGCGGGGGTCACGGTGAATGCAGCTTCGAACCCGGGATCTCGGCATAGGTTAAAGTAGGACCGTGTGATTTTAAGGCGCTTGAAGACCAATTTGCTGTCCAGATATCGCAAGACAAGAAGGTTTTGAAGGAAAAGGGGGAGTCTTTTGCTCAGCAGAGGGACAGAAACAAGGCTTTTTTTTAAAAATGGTGTAGTATATAAAAAATACGACCGACACAGCTTCCATGAACGATTTTCCAGACCCAAAATAAAGTAAAAATACATGTGTTTTACTTAGTGGTAACTAACAACCACCTACACTAACAAAGAAGGACCTTATATAAAGTATAACATAACATAACATAACATAGCATCACGCCTGTATTCCCCGAAGGGGTAGGCAGAGGTGTACACAATTGTACACCCACATTTCACCAATGCTGTTATTAAGTCCCATGTAATAGGTGGTGAGCCTATTGCCATCTACCGGGCACAATTCCAAACTCCGGGCTGCTACTGAGAATTTTCTAACAGAAAAACTCAATAACACTTTGCCCTACCCGGGAATCGAACCCGAGACCTCATGGCCAGTCGCGCTTGGAACCACTAGACCAACGAGGCAGTCAAGGCAAGAGGCAGTATAAAGTATATATTTATATTATAAAAAAAGTCTATCATTTGAGCGAACACGGGAAATGATGTTATCATTTTCAATCTAGCGCTTTTCCAAGCTCCAGTGGAGCGCTCATTAGCCAGTTCAAGATAAGCATCATCTTTTTTTAAGATTGACTAAGGTAAGGTGGGTTGATGATTACTATACAAACATATAGATACACTATACATAGATTACATACATACAGGTGTTCCTGCACACCTAAGCTATATATGCATATTATTACTAGACGAAGTTCATTAAAAAAAATATAAAAAAATAGCACGGCTGCCATGTGTACCATAGCCATTATATTACATATTTTTTAAATCTTACTAGCCTTTTTTACCCGGGATAATGTAAGGATTCTCTCGATACCCCACACATCTTAATCGGTTCAGGCGTTTAGAAGTTATGGTGGATTAAAGAAACTCACAAACAAACATACGTACTCGTACATACATGAACTCTAAAAACATAACACTCCCTTTTTGGGCAGTCGTGTAAAAAAGAGGTGTACATGTAGGTACCTGTAAGTATACGAATACGTTTTATTGTAATCCTAATTAATAATCTCTACATAGTATAAAACAAAGTCGCATCCCATTGTTTGTCTGTCCCTATGTATGCTTATATCTTTAAAACTACGTAACGGATTTTGATGCGGTTTTTTTGAGTGATTCAAGAGGAAGGTTTTAGTATATAAATTGTCAAGTTATTGTATACATTGACTAAAATATAATGATATTTGTTGGATGTGTCGGAAAAACATAAGCCGTCTGGGAGCTTTGAATGAAAACGCTGCCTTCCCTTTGAGATATAACAAAATGATGTATGGTGGAATTACGTTATATAGGTCTATAGAAAAAACCGCGATAGCATATGTCTATCTCTTAAGGATAACATACTACATCCATTTGAATACTAAAAAAAATGGCAAATGATAAAGCGGGAACGGGATAAAAATTTCATGATTATTTTTGGTCGCGATAACCGACACCCACGCGGGCGAAGCCGTGGGCATCGGCTAATGTAATAAATGAGAAAGTTTGTGGAAATGGATGTGTGACGGATGGGATTAAACAAAATGAGGTAAAATGACCGAACTTTCGGTCCTTAGGTCCGAATAGTCCGATTTAAGAGGGCCAAGAACTTCCCTTCACGTGTATTGGGGTCTACCGGGGTGGTTTTACCTACTCCTTTACAAAACATAACATAGCATTACGCCTGTATTCCCCGAAGGGGTAGGCAGAGATGCACACAGTCATGCACCCACATTTCACCAATGCTGTTATTAAGTCCCGTGTAATAGGTGGAGAGCCTATTGCCATCTACCGGGCACAATTCCAAACTCCGGGCTGCTACTGAGAATTTTCTAACAGTAAAACTCAAAAACTCTTAGCCCGTCCCGGGAACAGAAACCGAAACCTCATGTTCAGCAGTCGCGCTTGAGACCAACGAGGTAGAAAAAATGCTGAGATTTTGTGGCAGAATGGGAATTCGTGAGTGATACCACGAGGCGTAGCTAGTGAAACTTGGAGAAAATTTTAACTTAATACACACACAATTCAAGCTATTATAAAGTTAGTCTTTGTTCACCTTTATCTATTTACCTTTGTGTTTATCTAATTGAACTTTATCTAATGGCGTCTACTCGTGTGTCACTAATTAAGGTCTACACTAAGCTTGTTTTATTCATTTGTAAACAATACTGAAAAAACAAACTAGGCGATGTTTATCTGTGTTTTGGTTTGATGAAAAAATACATTTGTCTAGTGGTTCCCAGCGCGACTGCTGAGCATGAGGTCTTGGGTTCAATTTCCAGGTCGGGCAAAGTGTTATTGGGGGTTTTTCTATTGGGAAATTCTCAGTAGCAGCCCGGAGTTTGGAATTGTGTAGATGGCAATAGGCTCACATAGGACTTCATAACAGCCTAGGTAGGCAGAGGTGTACTTAGAATTGTGTACAGCTCTGCCGACCCCTTCTGGGAATATAGGCATGATGCTATGGTATGTTTGAAAAAAGTACGTATGGATTTGTAAAATACTTTTATTATATCAAAAATGTTAATAAAGCCGAAACAGGGTGGCTATATGTTGGGCTATACTTTTTATTGACATCATCACCTAAGTGAAATAGATGAAAGATATTTCAATAAATCTACGACATTTTTAATGATTAGATGTCTATACAGACTGCAATGCAAAAAGTCCACAATTTGATAAGGTAGTTTCTACTAATAAAACCGAACAACTATGTCTAAGAAACAGATAAAAATTGCCCTAAAAATTTGCATCCCACAAAAATCTTGCTCGAGGTAAGATTATTTTATGGGAAGTAAGTTTTTGATTACATCACAGTCACACATTACAGCATGTACAGAGAAATCTTTGAAAAGCATTAACGCGTGCTTAGCGAATTCAAGTTCCTAACTGTTTTTATTGTGGAAAAAAGAATTCAGTTATCTGTAAAGGGACTGAATAGATGGCAATGACGTCACCAAAAGACATTAAAATGTGCAAGAAGAATTCGCGGTAGTGAGCAGAGGTCGAGATGACTTAGCGGTCAAAGCGCCTGGAGTATTTATCCGTGAGGCGCAGGTTCGAATTCTGCTCGCGACAGTATTCCTTTTCCACAAAAATGTACAACATTACAGCATATATTATTATTTTATATTGTACGGCACACATTTTTATTGTCAGTGAATATTTGTACGTATGCGTTCAAATCCTTTACAATTGACCTCTATGATATGATTTTGTCTCATAACCGGTGATCAGATTGCAATATTGCGAACAACTTTTAACCGCGCATGAGTCATTAATGTTAAGAAATGACGTAACAACCTGTCAGCTACTGAATGTATGTCGCAAGCTTCATATCCAGTACATACCACTTACCTACTGGTTCTGAGATAACGAGGACTAGTGTGTTACACACTTTATGAGCCTAGTTCGTGTGTCGTACTATGTGTTTCTAGCCTATAGTTGTATTGGCGTTGATTGATGTTCGCGGCTGTGAATATTGTGGTCCTAAATTCTGTGTCTTGATCTTTTAAGCTTGTATTATTAACCATAATGATATTTTATAATTTTGACATGTATCACAACTTTATGCAATCGTATTGTAATAATAATAATTTTGCATGCCAAAAAATGGCAGAATATGGAGAACTTTAAAAAATTTACAATCTTGTTATGCCCATATTTCAGCATTCCCCTGCCCTTATCCCAATAAATTTGGGGTCGGCGCAGCATATACCTATCTGGCATGCTGCTAAAGTTTTGGCTTTGTTTTATGACCGGTCGCCGGCCTGACGTCAACCCTCTTTGGGAATGCTGTTGTTGGTGGTAACCGCCACCGACACAGTCCCCTTCTATCTAGCTATGTCACACCAAATGTTATCCATGCGCCAGGTTATGATGTTATTCTTCAATCATACTCCACTAACCGGGTTTTTTTTTTGTTTCGTGATTCGCAACAAAAAAGAAACGGTGGATAGGTATTATTCAAATACTGTAGTAGGTGTTATGCCCATATTTGCGAAGTAATAAATAATTTAATGTGATTTGATTTGATTTCAAGTATTATACGTGAGTTGTCTTTAAGTGGTATTTTTTTAAAGGTATACATAGTGAATTCCAAAGCTATAAAGTGTTATGAAAAGAAAAATAAAGTCGTGTCAACTATTTCGACTTCTACTCATTATTTATAACATAACATAACTAGCCCATAATTGTTCCACTGTAGGGCAAGAGCCTCTTCTCACACAGAGAAGGCACGAGCATTGATCACCACGCTAGCTCACTGCGGGTTGCCGATTTCAGACCGTTAAGTCCAGGTTTCCTCACGTCGTTTTTCCTCACCGTATGTCTGTGAGGTCTTAGATTAACTAAGAAAGGACATTGAAAAAGTCACATTGCTACGTGCCAGGTTGAACCCACAGCCGGCGGCTCAAGAGGCGGGCTCGTAGCCACTCGGCCATCACGACAGGAATTATTCAGTTTTCATAAATTTATGTTTAATATGGGTTTTAAAGTTGTTTTAGGTATATGTGATTCCATTCCAGTCCATTTCAGGACATGTTCATCATCAATTGGGTTGTCAAAAATATCTTTAATACTATTTATTATATCTGCCTAGCCTTTTCCAAATAACATTGGGGTCGCTTCCAGTGAAACCGGATGCAGCTTAATACCAGTGATTTAAATGGAGCGACTGCCAATCTGACCTCCACAACCCAGTTACTGGGTAACACGACATCTCGTGGTATGACTGGTGATCAGACTTTCAGGCCTCTGACTACCCGTAACGGTTATCATAGATCTTAATTTGACAACCGGGACCGACGGCTTAACGTGCTCTCCGAGGCACGGAGGGGTCTCGGCACGAAATGATGGTCACCTATCCACAGACCGACCGCGGCAAGCACAGCTTTACCTCGATCGATCCATCTGTGCGGCTGTTACTTAGCCACGAGCCCCTTCGATACTATTTATTACAAGTCTAAATAAATTCGAGCGTCACAATTTCCTGCCGATCGCGAATTAGCATGGAAATTATCTCGAATATGCTGCCAAAGACTAGTAAAATAACACAATTTATGTGAACATAAGTAGGCAACAAGCTACGGTAAAGAGTCACATGATATACTTATCGTGCTCATTAGCATTCGATATGATTTTATTATCAATAGTTTAATATCTGTAATTTGTTTTGAAAGCGAAATTATATATATTGTTTCTGTTCAATAGTTTAATGGTTAATGCGTTAAAATATCTATCTACTGCATATGCGTTTAATTTTGGTCAACCGATTAATGCTCATTCCTAGCCTTCCCCACATGAGAAGAAAGCCCTATAGATGAAAAATTAAATATTTAAGAGGTATGAAGTATATTTGATTGGCTCTAAAGAGTAAGTAAAGGATGTGACGATTGAAATCATCTTAGCACCCAAAGCAAAGACCAATATATTATCGAAAGGTAAGGGAACTTTCGATAATGTATTGGTTCAGTCCCTATACGAGTGACCGAACCGACACGACTAACTTTGCAGTTAATACAATTTCGTAAAGAATGCAATTACCTTAACAATTCAAATAAATCTTTAAAAGCATTAACGCATGCTTAGCGAACTCTAAAGTTATTATTATAAATGGAAAAAGAATACGTTCGCGAACAGGATTTGAACCTGCGCCTCCCGGATAAATACTCCATGCGCTCTGACCACTAAGCCATCTCGACCTCTGCTCACCACCGCGAATTCTTCTTCCATATTTTAACACGTCTTATGGCGACGTCATTACTATCAATTCAGTCCCTAATAAATACATTATACAATCATGATGTAAAGTTTTCAAATTATTAATAAACTTAATTCATCATAATGCCTTTATTAACAACATGCTCCAGTTTTTGACGAAAAATGTAAATAGGTGACTTTAAAAAAAAATGCCTCATCTGAAACCTTTTAAAATGTTAGTTTACTTTTGTTGTAGACTGTACCTGCATTATGTTTTCCTTCTATGATCAAAAAGGAAATCTTAAGCCCAAACTACAAGGAAAATCCAAGCGGTTTAGTTAACTGTTTAACGTCAAGTTATGGAGCGTACACGACCGATTAAGTGTAGTGTGGGTAGATGATAAATTTATGAGTCGGTCTAGAGGTCAGGTACTTGTACCCTTTTGGTTTTGGACTATTTGTTTATCGTAAAACTCCGGTCATGTCCTATTGTTAGGACGACTTTGAATTGAAATGTTTAGGTAACATTTACAAAGGAACGTGTTTAGATTGTATCGAATGTATGAGGATAATGTTATTAATACATATATACTGTATCTTGCTTCTCTTTTTTTACTAAGTAGCAAGAAAAACTTTGATGGGAGTATCGAGTGCTACCGTATTGCAAGCGTTTATAAGAAATTTTCTGAAAACTTGCATATTTAAGATAATGTCTCAAAGAATAAGTATTTCCATTGACTGCGTCGTTGGTCTAGTGGCCGCAAGCGCGGCTGCTGAGCGTGAGGTCCTGGGGTTGATTCCCAGGTCGGGGAAAGTGTTATTGAATTTTTCTGTTAGGAAATTCTCAGTAGCAGCCCGGAGTCAGGAAGTTGGTGGTGTGATACCCCCGTGCTTCGGAGAGCACGTAAAGCCGTCGGTCCTGCGCCTGATCTCTCTCTGGTCGTGTCGGATTTCAGTCCCATCGGAATATGAGAGTGAAGGAAGAGGGAGTGCACCCGTGTTTGCGCATACACTTGTGCACTATATTATATCCTGCGTACTTGGCTAGTCTCCGTGGAGATAGGCCGCCGTGACCGAAATACGAACAGAAGGAGTATATATGTATATATATTCCCAGGCTCTCCAAAAAGATTGCCATATCTAATAAGTTTATTGGTGACCGCAAAGCTACCCGGTTTAATTCACCGACGTAGCCCGTCATACTCAATACGTACGCGATCATCTTAATTCTCTCCATCGCAGCACAAATAAACTAAAGAACAAACTACATAGATATACATAAGTACCTACACAAACCGCCATCTTAGAAACCAGTTCTAAAGAACGTTAGCTGCAACGAAATTCAAATTTAAATCGAACGTTATTCGCACTTGCCGAAACGCATGACCTTCTCACAAACGTTGTGATACGGACGAGGTCCATGAACTCCGCTGATGCAGATGCGTTGCCGTTCACATGTAGCGTTACAACCTCCCACGTGAGAGAGTTTAAGTTTTAAGAGTTAGCGAGACAGAGCTTGTAAGGTGAAGCGAGTTTTTATTGAGTTCAATCTTTTTTTATGACAAAACCGAGGCACAACAAATCCGGCTATAAAAACGCTGTGTTGGGGGCCGTTTCTTAGTTATAGATTTCCACAGGCTTAATTTAGGTGTATTCAGAGTAGCAGCATTCATCTATCAAAATCAAAATCAAAAATATCTTTATTCATATTAGACCATTAGAAATGGTACTTTTTGAACGTCATACATAACAATAAGACAGTCCCCCAAAACGCCCACCCTTCACCGCTTCCTAGTGCTTCACTGGAGAGAAGAAGCGGCGCAACAAACTCCCCAGCTACACGTCTCTGTCTGTCAAGTTACAAATTAAACAACAAAAATATATTTAAATTTACATTATATACTATGACATCGTATCACCATACAGAGGGTCATAACTACAGAAAATGGTAGTACGTATTGAGGGAATGGACAAGATATTTGTTCTGAAATGGTTATGAAACCTGAAAATAAAACCTTTGAGTTTTTTTTTAATTTTCATCGCCGCGGGCCTCCTTCGCTTGTACCACACGTCCATAAGAAATCCGCCTACACGAGTGGCTCTCGAACTAAATCCGAGGTGATTTGAGAACTTTTTGTTGTATTTAAATTGGGTGCGGCGTTATGTGCTCGCTAATACTTGTGAGAGGCAAGCCTTATTCAATGATACCTGGTTTCTTTTGGTACTGGCTGTATTTGTAAAGGTTTTTATATGGAGAGTTTGAACTGTTCGAAAAAGGAAGGCTTCGGCCATTTGTATAGGAGAGATTACGTTCGATTTTGGGGGATAAAGGTATCTTGTTAGGTACCTTAATTGTATTACACCTGTTGTAGTGGTTCTAAGAAATAAACCATTTCTCTATTGAAATAAGAGACGCATAACGTTTGTGTGTCTACTAAGAGGGAGACCAAAATGTTTATTCTTAAAATACTCGCAAATAAGCTTTGTTTGCGGAATAAATATCAACTCATTTTAGTATCCGACTTTGATGAAGTGGTTCGAGGAGCGACTGCTCCCAGAAGAGGGTTGGTCTTATTCCCAAGTCGGGTAAAATGACATTACCCTACTACATCTGTGATTCGGATGTCATGGAAAAATAAATGATTAGAGGCTCGAGTTTCTCTTTTCATTTGTTTGGGAAAAGTAGGTCGGACGTTGATAATTTTATGTGTGTAGAATTAATTTACTTAATACGTTTGTACATTGGCGCAGACCGCTGCGTTAGATGCGCGGGAAAATGGATGACTAAAACGTGGTTATACACAATATCATTGCCGCAATCGCAGTGCTAGGGTGATGGGTGATAGTGCCGCTTCCATCCTAAACTCGGGAAATCTATACAAAACTCGAAAAAGGCCCGACCGATGCCTTTGAAATTATTTGCGTGTGTTTGAGTGGGTCCCTGTATGGTTTATATTCACAATTGGGTCCAGTAGGTGGCGCTGCGGGTTCAGGGTAGGTCAACAACTGTTGGCAAAAACAAGTTAAAAATAAAATTAAGCTAAACATGTTCATACACTACTACAGACTCGTTTTGTTTCCCTACAGCGGTTGACGCTGGCGTACCAACAGCGTAACTGCCTCATTAATATAGTGGTCCTAAGCGCGACTGCTGAGCAGGAGGTCCTGGGATCGATTCCCAGGTGGGGCAAAGTGTTATTGGGTTTTTCTATTTCGAAATTTTTACTAGCAGCCCGGAGTTGGAATTTGTGCCCGGTAGAGGTAATACGCTCACCCCTATTACATGGGACCTAATAACAGCGTTGTTTAAATTTGAGTGTAAAACTGTGTACTCCTGCTATCTGTTTGGGGAATGCAGTCGTCATATTATGGTATGAACCAACAGCGTAATCCCTACGAATGATCCAAGTTACGACGTCCTCAAGTCAGAGCCGTACTTACGTGAAGTGGCAGTTAAATCCTTATAACTCAATTCTACATCCACACTTCTACACTATTAATATTAAGGTGATTAGATACGCCAACTGCATATCTTTTGAAGCTTACTTCTCCTAAACGGATGAACCAAAAAAATGAATAATAGTTTTGTTCTATTAAACTATAAACTTTAAGTTTTTCTTTTTTATTTGATTCGTTTTTACAGAAAAAAATCCAAAGAAAAAAAAACACCAAACCCAGTAGTAATAGACCTTAGTGCTAAATTCGAATGCCAAACTAAAAATGAGAACGTGTTTTAAAATATACATACAACAAACAATAACTCTGCTTGCACTCGGTTGAGTTGCAAAAGTTCGATTAGGCAGAATAAACAGGTAATAATACCTAACTAATAACTAACGCGCCACGTCTGTCACTGAATAATGTTTGATAAGTTAAGTTATCTATATAATTAAATTATATATTAATGAATTCTAAAATCATTACATTTTTCTGCCAAAATAGTAAAAATTTTATATTAAAATTAATTAATTAATTTTTAATAAATGATATAAAATTTTAATAATATTTTATATTTTAATTAATAACATTCCTAAATTAAAATTTAATTTAAATATTTAATCCTTTCGTACTAATTTTTTTTTTAAAGATAGAAACCGTCCTGGCTTACACCGGTTTGAACTCAGATCATGTAAGATTATAAGTTAAGGTAAGTGCGCGGGGAAGCAGAGCGAGACGTATGGTTTATGCCAAAACCCCGCCGTCTAGGCAAAATTTTATTTGAACCTTAAAAAGAGGAAAACATTTTATTTTTGCATGTTTGTAACGAATAACCTCAAGAACGACCAGCCTTATTTAAAAAATTCTTTCACCATTAGAATGCTACGAGTACATTATCCCTGAGTAACATAGTTTATATTTAGTTGATATTTATGCATGCGCTGCGGAAACTATTGATGATAGAACATAAAAACGTTCTACAATATTAAATAACATCAATATCTACAAAAACCTTCGCGGATATCCCTAAATGTTTAAAAAATAAATATCCACCCATACAAAGCCGGGACGGGCCGCTAGTGCGATATATATAACGTCATAAAAAAGCGGAACAGAGCCACTTTAGTGGTCATTCTTGTACTACATGGAACGTGCGTAGGTACAGGGTAAGGCAATGATTGTCAAAGCAAATTAATGTAATAAAACAACCTCACTTACTGATCTGAAAGAAAGAAAGAAGTGAGAAAAGAAAGAGAAAGCGAAAGAGAAAGCAGGCAAGCAATAAATATATAAAGAAAGACTGCAAGAAATAAATAATTTTATACTCTCCATTCATCATCATCATCATCTGCCTAGCCTTTTCCCAATTACATTGTGGTCGGCTTCCAGTCAAACCGGATGCAACTTAATACCAGTGTTTACATGGAGCGACTGCCTATCTGACCTCCACAACCCAGTTACTGGGTAATACGATATCTCGTGACTACCCGTAACGGCTGTCATAGATCTTAATTTGACAAATCAGGACTAACGTGCTCTCCGAGGCACGGAGGGGTCTCGGTTTGAAATGATGGTCACCCATCCACAGACCGACATATACGTACATACAATCATGCTAGTTTCCCATTTGGGACAGGCAAAGACAATCGCAGTATTTTGTTACTATAAATAAGTTTAGTTAGTTCACCATTATCCTTATCCTGATTTTCCTTGATACAACCCCTAAGTAACCTTTACGACCCAAAAGGGAAAAACAAGGCTTATCTTTGATGGAAACTATACGAAACTATCTGATAAATATAAGAAAATATAGCAAGAACTCAATCGAAAATAAAGCAAGGTTTCCATCGGCGAAACAAGGCGTGTTCTACAACGAAAAAAGGCAATGTTCCAGTCTCTAGTGGATTAAACTAGCCACAAGCATAGAACACAACATGACCTGTGGGAATTCAAGCCGAGATTGGATTCAGATCGAGCAAACATTACGAACAACTGTTCTGTATATTTCCTCTGCTGTTGCCCGATACAATCACGAGTTTGAAGATATTTGCACACAACCTTTTTGAACGAATTTGACCGGGAGTAGAATTGAGAATGTCGATGGCCTGGAGGTGGCAGTACCGTTTTTGAGGATTGAAATGTATTATTAAGATGAATGACTGAATAGATAGCAATGACGTCGCCAAAAGTCGTGCTAAAATGTGGATGAAGAATTCGCAGTGGTGAGTAGAGGTCGAGATGACTTAGTGGTCAGACCGCCTAGAGTATCTATCCGGGAGGCGCAGGTTCGAATCCTGCTCACGACCGTATTCTTTTTCCATTTAATATTATAACTTTAGAGTTCACTAAACATGCGTTAATGCTATTCAAAAATTTATCTTTAATTGTATTATTAAGATTTCTTTATTGTAATGTTCAGTTTTTTGGTTAATCTAATACACGTTACGAATGCACTGACAGCAAGGGATAATATTGAGATTACTCTTGGAAAAACTGGATGTAGCTATGTCGTGGACACGGCATGTGCACGGTGCACGGTCTGTGCGTGAAAACGTGCACGTAACTAGTAATATTTGAAGAATTTTAGCAGCGAATCAACTTAAAACTGCGCTTCCCCCTCCGCCGCGCGTGACGCGTCGCTGTCCTCTCTCAACGTAAATAATTCTTTGATCCTTTTGCTATCGAGAAGTGTAATTACAATGTGTATGTAGATTATAGATATACCTATAACATCAGTTTTATCAACAATTTTAAAGACGGTCAAAATCGCTAACCACGGAGTTAGTATGGTGATAAATACTACATTCTTTATTGTATGAGCATGAGGTCCTGGGTTCGATCCCGGGTCGGGCAAAGTGTTATTGAGTTTGGATTTATGCCCGGTAGATGGGAATAGGCTCACCACCTATTCCATGGGTTTTAATAACAGCATTGGTGAAATGTGAGTGTATGACTATTTACACCTCTGCCTACCCTTTCGAGGAATACAGGCTGCTATGTTATGAGAAAAATACTTTTTCCGTAGGATAGTATCTGTTACAGGCTGGTAAAAGCCTATAAAGCCAGCAGGAGCACAACAGCCAGGTAAAATTTCACACGTCTTAGCCGGTTGTAAAATTGTGATGACGTCACGAAAAATATAAATTCGAATTTCGTACCGATGCGATTTAGAATGCCATTTTCCACGTTGTTTCTGGAAAATATTTATGAAAATATCGTTGAAGTTTTAGAAATTCTATTTTGCTTCGTAACATTTTATTTATAACCCTCTAACAACCGTTTGCTATTTATGTATTGAATTTCACTAGAGTTTGATTGTGATAATTTATCCATTAATTGAAAAATAGACGGTGTAAGTGTAAGAAAGTGGCTTCAATGAATCCTCTGAATATTGTTATTTAACGGGCACAATTCCAAACAGCGGCTGAGTCTTTTAGCCTACGAAAAAAAAGAGAAGATTTGACGTCATTTTGACGCGTATATTTTTTTATGTATGACCACACGTACATTTTTGACAATGACAGCGTTGACGCAAGCAATCTACGCATGTTTGTTTTATGTTACTCTAGCTGATGCCCGCAGCTTCACCCGCGTGGATGTCGGTTATCGCGACGAAAAGTAATCATGAAGAGAAAAATGATAAATGATATTTATTTCTGTAAATACATCTGTTATAGACACTTTTACAAGTCATAAAAAAAATTAAGCTAGATGGCGTCGGCATTTCCTATCTGACTAGCTCTGAGAAGAAATGCCGAAATAACCTCAGAGGTCAACGTCTCTTTTAAAGTCCAGACATCATTTTATTCAACATATGAGTGTATTTTGTAGGGATAGGTCTGGGATGGCCTTTTGAAGAAAGAACCATAGCTGTTTTAAGCTGACCTGTCCTAACCGACGGCACGTATGCATCAGTCATTCGTGTAGCTCAACCATAATTTAGGGAGCTTAACGACCCGTCGCAAGACGATACCAGATCGGCAGGACATTTGCGTAGGCCACAGAGAGATCTCAAAAGCCGCCAGACAAATCAAATAATTATAACTTCAATCCAATCCTACACAATACTCACATTCACATTTTTATGGTATGAAGTTTTGATCCCATTCCCGCTTTCCAATTACCGCTTTATAATACCCCATTTTTAAAGTATTAAAATGGATATAGTATGTTATCCTTAATTGTTTATAAATTATATGATAAATAAATAGTTAAACGACAATAAAAAACATAATTCAGAAAAATTCTGAATTCAAAAAAATTTCAACGGTCACCACGACTAGAGTACATAATAACAAGTATATATAAAATACTCCAGGCGCTCTGACCACTAAGCCATCTCGACCTCTGCTCACCACCGCGAATTCTTCTTCCATATTTTAACACGTCTTATGGCGACGTCATTGCAATCAATTCAGTACCTATACAAGTGACCGAAACCGACACGACTAACTTTGCAGTTTAACTTTAGAGTTCGCTAAGCATGCGTTAATGCTTTTTCAAAGACATATCTTGAATTATATATAAAATGTTCAGTCGTTATGAGAGTCCTCCCATTTCCTCACAAACCGTAACACGGTATTAGGGACACTAAGCACACTCGGATGACGAAGAATGGCCACAATACTATGAGATTTTTTTCGCTCCAAATAAACACACGACGACGTCAGCTTACTTAAGTGTTACAAAAGAGTTTTCCGTACAATAGCGGAGCGACGCCGCGCGATTTACTATGTATGTTGTGTTGACATAGAGAACAAACACAGTTATTGTTTCTGTAGGTAAAGGTTATGAATGATTCTCATGGTAGCGACCTTTTGCTGTTCGACTGCTGTGAACTCTGAGAGGTTATAAACATAGCATTTCATAGTATCACGCCTTTATTTCCCGAAGGGGTAGGCAGAGGTGTACACAGTTTTACAACCATATTTCATCAATGCTGTTATTAAGTCCCATGTTGAAACCCTTTAAAAGGTCGGCAATGCACTTGCGACTCCTCTGGGTTTGCGGGTGTCGATGGGCGGCGGTAATCGCTTGCCATCAGGCGATCCGCCTACCTGGTTGACCCCAGTCCCATAAAAAAAAATGCAATAGGTGAGCTTATTACCACCTACCGAGCACAATTCCAAATTCCGGGTTGAATTACCTAATAGAAAAACCTGATAAATGTTAAATGGAAAAATAATTCGGTCGCGAGCAGGATTCGAACCTGCGCCGCCTCACGGATAAATACTCCAGGCGCTCTGGTAACTAAACCTCTCGACCTGAATCCTGCTCGCGACCGTTTTCTTTTTCCATTTAATATTATAACTTTAGAGTTCGCTAAGCATGCGTTAATGCTTTTCAAAGATTTATCTTTAACCTGATAACACTTTGCCCGGCCCGGGAATCGAACCAAAGACCTCATGCTCAGCAGTCGCGCTTTGGACCACTAAACCAATGAGGCAGTCTTAGCCAGTCTCAGAGGTTATCAAACTGTTTAGTTTCCCCTCACTGTATGATAAGCGTTCACGTGACGGCAAGTTGTGGTTGCACCAACATAATTTTAATCATAACCGACGTGTCACTTTATTTTGACAGCCCTTCTATGTGGATTCTGTCAAAATGACACAGTAACATGTCGGACATTTGGAATGGACGCAATAGAAACAGACCATTTGGAATGGTATTTTTTGTACATTACAATAAGACAGTCCCCAAAAAATGCCCATCCTTCACCGCTCCCTAGTGCTTCACTGGAGAGAAGAAGCGGCGCAACAAAACTCCCCAGCTACACGTCTCTGTCTGCCAAGTTACAAATTAAACAAAAATAAAAACAGCTGGCACTCGCATCATAATACTAAGTTGTGGTAGGCAGGTAGTTGTCGGTATAGCAATTTTCGAGCGAAGTTGGTCTTCAAATTTTCCCGGGGATGCGCATTGACAAGCGTTGCATAGGGGGTTCCGGAGCTGTGGGTCTATTAAGACGACCCGCAGCTCCCCTGCACGTGCTGATGGTGAGTGCCATCAAGGTGGTTTTATTGGGATAAAAATCCCAACTTCCCCGGTCTTATCCCAAAAGGTCGGTTGCCTTTTGCAGGTTTCTCCCCGAAAACCATAAAAAGTCTCCAAGTTGATTGAGAAGCTAGCTTTATGCTAAATGGCTGTGATAGTCTCGTGGAATGACCATTGGACTGAAAACTCAAAGGTCGCAAGTCCGCATCCAAGGCATGCACCACTGACTTTTTGAAGTCATGTGCGTATTACAAATTATAACAGTGAAGAAAAATATCCTGAGGAAACCACCACACCTTATAAATGTTCTCAATAGTGTGTAAGGTATTGTCAGCGACCTACGGGTGGCTTAAAATCTGACACTAGGTTCTCATCAACCATACGATGAGAAGAGGAAATGGTTGTTGAACTGATACAGAAGAAAAATGTTGTTGTATGGGTACTATTATATTTAGCAAAATTTCTGGCAAAATACAGAAACTACACAATCCAAATGTTTAAAAAGAAACTTGCAACAGAGTGTTATAAGTTTCTTTGTATTTGTGTACTTGAAAACTGCTATTATTCAATTAATGAAATTTTAAATGATAAATGCCTTTTAGATTAAATTTGGATATCGACATTATTCTGTATTATTATGACATCTACTTAAAGCATACATTTAAATTTATTTTAATATTATTTACTTTACTTATGTTGGCACGCCTAAATTTAAGGTACCATATTTTATGAACCTACATTTTAAGCATTCTATTCTATATTCTATTCTGTCACAATGAAATATTTAAGATTAGTGTTCAATAGACACATTCATTTACTGACTTACTGGCTTACGTAAATTTTTTTCTTCTTATTCTTATCGTGTTGATGAATAATCTAGTGACAGAGTTTAAACCGGCCGTAACCATCAGACATGGTTATACACACCATCGAGAACATCTCTCAAATATATACACTTGGATTTGTACAGCATCTTAGGTAGTATTTTATAACACACATGGGAGAAACCTTATTTTACGGATCTTTTCCTTTTTTACGAAATACGCACATCTTATAACAACGTTTTCCTCTTAGTCGAGGATTACTAACAGTTGCCAGAGTCAACGCGTACGTGGAACGTGATATTTTATCTAAATGGCTTTGTTACCAATTTAGGACACAAAGTATCTTCAATCCAAGTTTTATCCTAAACTGTTGAGCCGTTAAGGTGGAATTTAGTAACAACTATGTGGTCATGGTGGCCGAGATGTTACCGGCTCCCCTGTTCCGCTGCAAGCTGTGGGTTGAAACCTGGTATGTACCAATGTCTGATGACTTCTTTAATGACTTTTTTAATTTACTTTCTTAATAAATCTAAGACATCACAGACTTACGGTGAAGGAAAACATCGTGAGGAAACCTGGACTTGAACCTTAATAGTCTGAAATCGCCAACCCACAGTGAGCTAGCGTGGTCATCAATGCTCCTGCCTTCTCTGTATGAGAAGAGGCCCTTGACCTGCAGTGGAACAGTTATGAGCTGGTTATGTTATGTATGAGGCGATTACAACCAGCTGCAACCTGTGTCCGGTCAACAGTTTGTGCGGTCAGTTTCTAGACGGTTGTCATCTGAGGGTCGTCAAGCTACGAATGGCTCTCTGGCAACGAAGCCATCTCAACCTATGCTTTTGGTGACGTCATCGCTATCTATTCAGTCTTTATACAAGTGAATGAATGTGAAAGGTCGAGATAGCTTAGTGGTCACACTGCCTGGAGTATATATCCGAGAGTTGCAGGTTCGAAACCTGCTCACGATCGTATTTATTCACGATGGCTCTCATAAATCATCGTTCAACTACCTGGACCGTAGATTTAACATGCTCTCCAAGGCACTCAAAACTTTAACATTTATGGCATGATATTTGAAACGAATACCGCTATACAAAATCAATCTGATCTATCTATAAAACCTATAAAATCACGAGAAAGTTCAAAACAAATACGTAGGCCAGTCGTGCCAATAGGATCGGATAGATGAGTCATGTGTCACGGCGAGTCACGGAGTCAGCCGGTCGTCACGATCCGACCCGACTCCCCCGCCCTCTATTGTGTGCATAGAAAGTCGGAATCGAACGGAGAACATAGTGTAATAGTTTCTGATGTTGTATTGCTGGGTTTGTTCTCAAAAGCTTTGTTTGAGAATTAGTGTAATAAAACAAATAATTAAAATTTAAAAACCCGACTGCTGTGAAAAGAGAGGAACAGATGAAAAAAGAGAAATGAATATATTTTACGTCGGCCGTAAAATATGTAAATTGGGCATATATGTGAATTGGTGAAATGTGGGTGAACAATTGTGTACACCGCTGCTTACCATTTCGGAGAATACAGACGTGATGCTATGCTATGTTCATTTGATATCAATATTTTAATAAAAACAAAAAAAACTCTTTTTATTTGTTTGCTTGTAGACGCCATATTTAAATATTGTTATAGCCTATGGCACTCCTGCAATTGAGACAAAATTACATTAAGTATTGCGGACAAAATGACATTAAGTATATGAGCGTGCCAAAGATATGGACATACATACATGCACTCGAAAAGCATAACCCTCCATCTGGGGCAGATGGGTAAAAAAAGTAATATGGATTTTACCACTCGTGGTTTTTAAATGGTAGAAATTTGTTAAACTCCCCTAAATAAAACAGAATAAATATCCTGGACAAAGTACGTAATGTGAATATACAAAAGGGGCAAACTAAGATCTCGGCTTCCACGCTCAAAGTATCATCTAATAATGGCGTGTTTAGTTTATAAACCCCATTCCAGACCCCAAATTTACGACATATATTTTATATACTAGACATTTTTCCTTTAGCAAGAATTTATACAAAATGGCCGAAGGCCCCGGGCGATACATTACGTCACGACGCTGAAATATTCGCTGGTATTTTGAGCTGGATATGAAAAATATTTTATCTAAGAAAACACGGAAACAAAATGTATCAATGCTTACCTTACCCACCGGAAATAATGGTTTGATGTATAGTTTTTCTGATTGCGTTATATATTACCTTTTTGATATGTATATGTATCTTGTATGGAGGAAACACATGGATCTTGTAAGGAATACTTTTCTTAGAACAACGTAATAAAGAATCCATCGTCTTGGACGATTTGCATTCATCACAGTATCTCTCAAATGAGTTTCTGAACTTGTCTGTCTTGTATCGCAGAAACCACATGAGTCCAAACAGACAATATGGCGGACTATTCAGTGGTCCGCGACCCGCTATCCATTTTCTACCGCAGGAATTAATTGATAATTTAATCTTCCACGTGCCTTGCTCTTTCTTCATATCATCGGTGATCTCGCAGTAGAACATTGTCTGAAGTAATCCAGAAGTAAAACTGTGACACTATACCGTACGATTGAGGTACGAATTTCACGCCATATTGTTCAAAGCCAAACTTACAAAAATAACGTTGAAGGCAATAAATCTTGCAGTGTTGGTGCAAATTCTTCGAGGAATAAGTTTCAGTTACAAACTGTATCTACTTAATATATATATATTTTTTTTATATGGTATAGGGGGCAACCGAGCAGACGGCTCGCCTGATGGTAAGCGATTACCGCCGCCCATGGACACCCGCAACCCCAGAGGAGTCGCGAGTGCGTTGCCGGCCTTTTAAAGGGTTTGGGCCTCCGGTACCCTCACTCACTCGGCGAAACACAACGCAAGCGTTGTTTCACGCCGGTTTTCTGTGAGGCCGTGGTATCAATCCGGTCGAGCCGGCCCATTCGTGCCGAAGCGTTTCTCCCACGGTCATTTGCTTTCGTGTAAAGCCAACTCATAGTATATATTCAATCAGAGGAAGTTGAGAAACTTGAGGAAACAAGATTATTTAGTACAACAAGTATCATCATCATCACCCGCCTGCCCTTATCCCAATTTATTTAGGGTCGGCGCAGCATATACCTATCTGGCATGCTGCTAAAGTTTTGGCTATTTTTTATGACCGGCCGCTTGCCTGACGTCAACCCTCTTTGGGAATACTGTTGTTTGTGGTAACCGCCACCAATACGGTCTACTTCTATCTAGCTATATCACACTAAATGTTATCATGCGCCAGGTTCTGATGTTATCCTTCTATCACGTTCCACTAACCAGGCTAAGTACAACAAGTATAATTAATGTTAATTTTGTAGAAAGTGTAAGGTCTCGGCGGTAGTGATGGATTTAATAACAACAAAATAATTTCGCATTCGCATAATTTCTAGTACCTACAAGTTCTAACGGTTTGTTCTAGAGGCTTTTCTATAGGAAAATCAGAGGTAGGAATTGTGGGTTATAAATACCAATAACATTATCGTATCGAGATACGAAATCGTAAACGATGAACAGAAGTGTGCTATTTGTTTTCTATTATCTAAAACTAACCACACGCCTTTGAATTTATCTGTAGTGATATTCTAAAGCAGATAGGGTAAAACAATGGTTATTATCTAAAAGGAAATTATTCTGCGGACGGGGTGGATAGTAGTGGGACATATGAGATTTTAACTCTTTATCTATAATTTAGATATTAATACAATATAATAATTTTATAACATTTATAAGCATCACAACATTTATATATACCTAAATCTATCTCTATATATATATATATATGAATCGCCGAAATGTATGTACGCGCATAACTTCCAAACAACTGCACCAAATTGGTTAATCCTTTTTTAAAAAAAATTGCGTTACGAAGTTCGCCGGGTTTGTTATATTAAACTATTGCCGTGCCGTTAGTCTCAAAACTCAAAAATGGCGACCGATTTTGATGAATTTTTATGTATGTAAAGTAAGTGGGTTCTTGCATGGTTTAGATTCACAATTGGACCGGGTAGGTGACTCTGCAAGATAGATACTTTCTGAATTTCCTAATAGAAAAACCCGATAACACTTCGCCCGAACCGGGAATCGAACCCAGGACCTCATGGTCAGTAGTCGCGCTTAGGACCACTAGACCAACGATGTAGTGAAACTACTAAACCAATTTAAGTATTTTTTTCACCATTAGAAAGCTATTTTTTTCAGAAACAACTTAAGCTATATATATGTACTCTATAAACAACATAAGCTCTATATACGTACTCTATAAACAACATAAGCTATATATATGTACTCTATAAACAACATAAGCTCTATATATGTACTCTATAAACAACATAAGCTATTTCAATTCTCCGCACAAGGTCATAAAGAAGAGAAATTCAGGATTAACCGATCCCAGGCTAGAGATTTATTTTACTAAATTATTGATCGTCATGAGATCATTTCATCTAAAATATTATTATAAAATTATAAAAAGTCCTATATATATGAATACAATTATGATGAACGTTGATGATAACCAAGTTATGACCGATAACGAATTTTTGTTCTTAATTGCAGAGGAAAGAGGATTCTATTCAAAAATTAAAAATCATTCCTTAATTTTTCCAATTGTTAAGCTGAACAATATGCAAATTATAGTATGACGATTTTACTTTTGAAAAAAGATAAAATAAGGGGGTAAAATATTGCATAATTTAATTTAGCTTACTTCGACTTCAATGAGTTCCAAGATTTGTACAGTCAGCGACAAAGTTTGCTGGACACATAAAACATACATAATCAGTCCATAACTCTTTCACTGCAGGGCAAGAACGTCTTCTCATCAGTGTTCGCATCCGTACGATAATTATCGTACCAATACGATAATTTCATGCCTACGGCGATATACGATATCATTATTATCGTACGCCGATGGTACGATAATATTCATTATGCTATATATTAATTAATTATAGTGATTATTCAAGATATGTCTTTGAAAAAGCATTAACGCATGCTTAGCGAACTCTAAAGTTACAATATTAAATGGAAAAAGAATACGGTCGCGAACAGGATTCGAACCTGCGCCTCCCGGATAGATACTCCAGGCGCTCTGACCACTAAGACTTAAAAAACTTAGAGGTCGAGATGGCTTAGTGGTCAGAGCGCCTGGAGTATCTATCCGGGAGGCGCAGGTTCGAATCCTGTTCGCGACCGTATTCTTTTTCCATTTAATATTGTAACTTTATAAAAATGAAAATTAACAATCTTGCTGTCATATAGAATAAACACCCAAAAATACATAAAGTTATCAGATTCTTGGTGCGTAGTACTCGTACCCCAGCGCGCGTGTATGACCAGATGTATGAACGTGGACGAAGCAAAAGGAGTATGTAAGGGTCATAGCAAGTGGCGTCCTATAGATAATTCCTACCACCATGGGAAAAAAACGTGAGTTTGTGTTTTTATGTATGTACCAGATCACATTAATTAGCACTAAGGTTGGTCAAGTTTTGGTAGGTTAATCTATTTTTATGGCGGACTGTACCTATAATTTTGCAAAGATAAAAAATACGAAGAAATATACGTCAATACCAAACATGTTTGTCTACAAGTCGAAGTCACTGTAAGCAGGTGATTTTTTTTTGTTGTTTTATTGTATCGTGGAAACCGCGTGTGTAATTATGGCCAATAAATAAACGTGTCAATACGTCACTATCGATTCTAAAGATCGAATAAATATTGTGAGGTGTCCATTCGTTTGAGAAACTTTTATTTGGTACAAATTAATTGTCTTTTATTGCGATGTATGTACTACATGTTGTATAGGAAGGAGAAACTAATTCCTACAGAAATTTTAACTATTTTAGGATATCACAAAAGAATCATGGCGAGTCCCTAAAGTGAACTAAAAAAAGAGTTTATAACAGTTCCCGTATTTAAAACAGTTTTAAATACTCGCGAAAAACAAAACTAATTTATTTTATGACTCTTTACTTTCATTGGTTTTATTTCTGAACGAACCAAACATTGACAAACATAGTTTATTATTAGTATGACACGTCCAGAAGTTAACTCAAGTATCAACGATTTTCTTAAGAATAATAATTAAAAGGCTTTTAAAAATATTTTGAATATCGAACGTAACTTTTTAGGGCTAAGGATCAATAGTAAAAATATTTTAACGTCTTTTACTTTGTTGTACAAATACTGCCTTGGTCCTTTTCATATTAAGACTGGAAACATTGATTTAAGTGAGGTACAAATTATAGGAGGCTCCAAAGTCTGTTTGTAAAAACATCGTTACGGTATCTTTAGGGACACATATTTTTTTAAATGAATTATCACATGTGATGCCTACTAGAAGTTTTATTTTTATGTATATAAAAATACACGACTACAATCCCGATCCCAACCCACACCCCCTCGATACCGATGAAGGGTGTGTTCGAACTGAATTACCGGATTCAGTACTCCAATATTAATCTGTGCTGTGAACTATGCTATCGTGACTGCTGCTAGCTAAGTCGAATCATTCATTCACCGTTCAAATCGTTTTATGGTGACGTCATCGTCATCTCTTTAGTCTCAGCACTAGATAGCATAAATTACTCTGTGAATTAAGCTATCGCGACCATCGCTAGCTAAGGTGAATCTTTTTTTCTACCTTTTAGTTCATGTTATGGCAACATCATCGTCATCTATTTAGTCTCAGCACTAGATAGCATGAATTACTCAGTGAACCTTAGTTCTAGCTAAACTGAATCTTTCTTATACTATTAAATTCGTCTTATGGTGACGGCTACTTCATCTATTTAGTCTCATCGCGAGATAGCAGTAATTACTCTGTGAACTAAGTTATCGCGACTGCCTCTAGCTAAGTCTTCTTTCTTTCACCATTAAATTCGTATTATTATGACGTCACCGTTATCTATTTAAACTCAGCACTAGATAGCATAAATTACTCTGTGTACTGAACTATCGCGATCGTCGCTAGCTAAGTCGAATGTTTCTTCCACCGTTAAATTTGTATGACTGTGACGTCAGCGTCATCTATTTAGTCTTAGCACGAGATAGTCAGCCTGAAATATTAGTGCAACTCAAAAAGTAGCGTTTGTGTATTTGGCCGTTATTTATTATATTTCACTCCTTATTACTTTCCACAGCACATAACACTAGACCATCGCAAGATTTAAATCGTCGTACATCTCATAGATGCATAGATCCATAAATTATAGAAACTGGTTGTGTTGGCTCTCGAGATAACGCCCAGAATTAGTCGCTAGGTGCTTCGATACCTTATAACTTGAAACGCATGAACCGGTTCTGGTTTTTTAATAGAAATTGTAAGTATTTTTTCTATTATACTTGGTAACAGTCAACGTTTTAGGGGATTTTCCATTTATTTGTTAGTTAGGTGTAGATATTTGTATCGGTAAAATATTTGAAATATTATAAGTTTTGTTGATAGAAAAATATGACCGCGAATAGGGTATGAACTCATTCGATCGAAAAATGAGTATAACTTTAGAGTTCGCTACACATGTGTTTGAGAGATAAATAAATAAATAAATAAATAAATATTCCACAACTATCACACAACGCCGTCTAGTCTCAAGCTAAGCAGAGCTTGTGTTATGAGTACTAGACAACTGATAAACATACTTATATATTTCTAAATGCATACATATTATAATTAAATTACACCCAGACACAGAACAAATGATCGTGCTCATCACACAAACATTTGTCCTGAGTGGGAATCGAACCCACGACCTCCGGCCTAGCAGTCAGGGCTACTAACCACTAGACCAACAGGACAGTCAGATATATCTGCCAAAAAATGTTATATAAATAAAATATGGTCAAAAAGTGTATAATTTGAATCTACACCTTCGGTTGAATACTCCAGGCGTTCTTTGCCGGTTTCTTCATCTCATCAATAAAAAAATATAACTTATATGTTTTATGCATATGTTTCAAAAAATAAATTATAACCAATTGCATGTGTTTTAAAAATATATCAGTATTTCTATAAAGCATGTTATACAACGATGTGTTAGTGCGTTGAAGAAATGAATTTGTTAGTTGGTATGCACAAGTAAAATGTTTTTCGGACCGCCTCCTTGGTCTAGTGGTCCTAAGCGCGACTGCTGGGCATAAGGTCTTGTGCTATTGCTCAGTGTTATGGGGCTTTTCTGTTAAGAAATTGTCAGTAGTAGTCCGGAGTTTGATATTGTGCCCGGTTGATGGCAATAGGGTCACCACCACAAGGGACTAACGACAGCATTGGTGAAATGTGGGTGTGTGCACCTGTGCCTACCCCTTCGGAGAATATAGGCGTGATGCTATGTTAAAGAATATGTTATGCTTCTAGCTGGTATATAGAAGTCTGTGGATAGTCTTCACAAAAAATCAATGGCGTATGAAAGGAATTTTTTTTTTCTAAATGGCTGTACGAATCAACATGTTAACCGCTTCATTATTGCTATTCTTAAACAAAATAAAAACAAGATATAAGATATTGATTCACATCACTCGAATAGTGTAGCGAATTTTAAAGTTATAAATTTCAGTTGCTGTTAATAGAAACGTCTTATGGTGACGTCATCTTTAACTATTCGGATGAAGACGACGTCACCATAAGAAGTTAACATAGAAGATAATTTCGTGATAGTGAGCAGTGGTTGGGATAGCTTAGGCATTGACCGGATCAGGCCCGTATAAGGCGGGCCAGCACCAGTCGGGGTCTGCGGATAACGAAGTCGCTCCGGGGACCTCGGACATAAGTGAGCAAGGAAAAACCGGGATGGTTTTAGTCAGTAAGGAGACGGTGCGGAGGACGAACATGAGTGATGATTTCCTATCCGGCAAAAAAGGTGTACTTAGGAAAGCGCCTGGAATATTCATCCAGAGGGCGCAAATTCAAATTATGCTCAATAATGCTCTTGTTTCCATAAAAAAAAACACACACACACACAAGATATAAGAGATGATGCTGATAACAAATATTATATCAAAAACACTTTAAGAACCATAATACTACGAGTGGTAATCAAATATTAAGACATGACAATAGAGGTATGTATTGCGATCTTTAAAAAAGGAAAATCCACACAGCCATAGAGGAAAATCGGCCAAGCATAAGCACCAAACACGACCTCCACTCGAAAATCAAAGAGAAAAAACGCTCCACGTACTTAACCAACATCAGACAGAGCTATTATGTGTTTCGGTTCAACGACCCCGAATGGAAGTTAAAATATAACCTGCTTATATGAGTATGGTCTTGTAAATCAATCGGCTTTCTGGCCCCTCTAGCTTGTCAAGTCTGTTTCGACTGATAGATTGATGTGGGCGATAAAAAATCTTGTACTAGTATAACGGATTTTTGGTACTGAGATGTTGGTCGTATTGTCTTTAGACAATAGCTTATGTGGTGTAATCCTACTAATATTATAAACGCGAAAGTTTGTAAGTTTGGATAGATGGTTGGAGGGATGGATGTTTGTTACTCTTCCACGTAAAAACTACTGAATGGATTTTAATGAAACTTTACAATAATATAGCTTATACATCAGAATAACACATAGTCTACAATTTATAAAGATATTGTGTGAATTGTCCAAAATATGACGATAAGTGTCAAGTAAGTAAGAAAAAATCTACCATCTGCGAGCTATTCTGGCGTGCGAGATGCCTTTGAGATATAACAAAATGATGTATGATGGAATTGTGTATCTTATATAGGTCTATAGAAAAGTGTGCAATGGCATATGTCTATCTCTAAAGGATAACATATTACATCCATTTTAATACTTAAAAAAATGCGCAATTATGAAGCGGTAATTGGAAAGCGGGACCGGGATCAAAATTTGATGATTACTTTTGGGCGGGATATCCGACATCCACGCGGGCGAAGACGCGGGCATCAGCTAGTTTAGTAATAATAATTAAAAAATAATACCATAACTGTCCCACTGCAGGGCAAGGGCCTCTTCTCATACAGAGAATTTGATCACCACGCTAGCTCACTGCGGGTTGGCGATTCAGGAATCGTTCATTAATAGATGTCATGAATCGTTCATTGTGCCTCAATGTTGATTTGGTGTGGCTTGAGATAAAGTATGTGTGACAATTTAAAGAGTAGACGTCATTTTGAACGGGGCGGAGCTTCTCAATTATATTGGTATATTAATATAAACCCATTTGATAGATCTGTAGGGTCACTCGAAAATAAATCCGCTCGATTGACATTGGAAATATGTCAATTTGTGATTTTAAAAAACATTTTAACACAAATAATTGGGATATTAATAAGCTAACATGCTTTACAATTGAGATAACTGTAATCTATGTTAATTTATTTTAATATTATATACATTGTCTTAAGGCGTTGATTTAACATTGGAATTGGGTTGGATTTGGTATTAAATATATTTTGTTCAAAACCCGTCACTAACACTGTTGACCTACCAACCTTTAATTTCGCAGAAAACCGACACAACACTAATAAAACTCGCCTTACATTTCATCAACTCCAATATTTACGAGAAACTAACTGTTTTGCACACGGTGTCAATTATAACAGCAAATAAATAATTCTCAACGCGATATTCCATATACATAGGCAAAACGGATATCGTAGGTACATGAAAACTCTTATACTAAGAATTTTCCTCGTGTGTGACGAAGTTCTATAAATAGGCGATGATTTTTACCGCACTGTGTGTAGTGCGTACGTAGAACATGATGCGTTGGTACTAAGTGTTAGGTTCAAACAACTTTTTAGTGTTTGTATTGCAGTAGACGGTGAAACTTGAAGTTGTACTAATTGACTGACGTGGTAAGGATTTGAATAAGGTAAGAGCTGTTACTATAGTGTCAGTAATGCCCGTAATGGGGGTGTGGCTGGAGAGACGATATAGAGTCCTCAGCTTCGGGATTATGTTGATTCTATCGGACCACGGGTGCTTCGGGAATTAACAGTATCGCATAGGCCGGGAGCCTACAATGAAGTGCCATCACTGCGGTGACTGCTCCGAGGACACGGCGCAGCTCACGCTGGAGGTGTGCTAGTGACGTACCGTGTGGTTTTTTATCGTTTAGGAGTATGGCACAACGTCCATGATGGATTTTCCACAGATAAAAGAGGGTTAGACAAGTTTAGCAGCAAACCCAATGACAGCAAATTGGCGAATATGTACTGTGAATACTATCGCAGAAGTATGATAAAGATATGATACGATTTTACTGTCAGTAATGGTTTACAAGGGTAGGTTTTCAAATAAAATATGCTTCCCTTTCTTTGAGAAATCCCTCATATTTAAGTCTAATAACATATTAGTATTTATATTAGGAGTATTTATCCGGGAGTCGCAGGTTGAATCCTGCTCACGACCGTATTCTTTTTCTACAAAACATTACAATTTTAGAGTTGGCTAAGCATGCGTTAATGCTTTTCAAAGATTTATATGTATCTATAAACAAATTTTTCAACAAAACAGACATTATGACGAAATGAAAAATAACTACTTAATAATACAGGTTTGTATTATTAAGTAGTTATTTTTCGTTCGTTAGATCTATCATTATGGAATCTCCAAACACCTTCGTGTGTAGCGCCATTGCCATGAGGAATGCATTAATTTTCATCATTAGTATACACAATGCAATAGTAGGTACCTACTTGTTTCCCATAAGATTAGAGATGCTTATTGATGTCAGAGTGCTAACTGATTCGGGTAGGCTTGCCCGGCGCTTTGTGGTGACCAAAACACTTAGCTATAGATAAAATTATTAACATGTATGTTGTGGGGGTTTTGTTTAAATCTAAGTTCTTTTCGATGTACGTAGGAGATATTCTAATTAAAAAAATGAATAAAATAAGTGAGCATTGGTCATAACACTCTCGGTTGCATTACAACTGTCGCCTTCGGCTCGGGCTGCTATCCAGCTTCGAGTGTAAAAACTAACATAGATCACTTGTATCTTATTTTACTAATATACACACAGATTATGTAAATACATTGTGCATAGAAAACAACGTCATTTTTGTTTGCAATCGGATTTTGTTTCTCGAGTCGGATTAACTTATAAATATAGGAAAACTTTTCTTTTTATAAAAAATGGTTCTACGTTTGGCCAACAACTCGCCTGATGGGAAGCGATGGTGTGGCCGAGGATAGACCACGTAGATCCAGAAGAAATCTATTCACTCTAAGAAGAGTAATAGATTTGGGGAGAACGATAGTTGGGGAGTTGATGCAACTGCCCAGACCCGTCTCGCACAACGGTTGCACCGGACTACATCCCGAAACACGACTAGGTCGTTTCACCGGCTTTGTCCAGTGGGTGGTAACCCGCCGCGGCCGAAGCTTCCCACCAGTAAAAACAACGCAAAAGTATTTGTTTTCTTTAAGATTAGAGGTGGTTATTGATGTCATATTGCTAACTGATTCGGGTAAGTTTAACTATTGTTTTGTGCTGGTGACCAATATAGATAAAATTATTAACATGTGTGTTGTGCGGTCTCGGCTTAGATCCCGTTTCTTTTTACGTTAGAATTAATAGCTAAGCTGAGCTATTTTCTTAAAGACTTTTCTTTTATTCGCCTAAATCGAGGATGTGTTACTGGTTTCGCTGACGGCACCTACTATTTTACACCCACATTTCACTACTGCCGTTATTAAATCTCATATGGCGAGGCACTATTCCAAACTCCGGGCTATTACTGAGAATTTCCTAACAGAAAAATCGATGCATGCAGATACATTATAATTTCTGTGTTGTAACGACATATTTTAGTCATCTTTCTATTGTTTTCATAACATCTGTCGATAATTTAAACGTGGAAACAGCTTTAGAAGTGCGACTTCGGCTTTTATCGGCAATATTCGTGTTTATTCGTGTGCCGCGAGCAGACGGTGTGGCTAATCAGGAATCATGGGTGCTTGACCGGATAAGTTTGTTACAAAGTGCCTGAGATTCGGTGGAGAATATTATGTAGGTATGTGCTGTTTTTATCTTAATCAAAAGATATTTAAAGTTATACATTTTTGTGGTAAAAACGGTACGTGAGCAGGATCATAAAGCGCTCCTGAAATACGCAAGGCTTAATCTAAAACTTTAAGAGTTTGTAGTACTTGAAAAGTTTATCAAGCGATATCTATTTAACAAGGTTTAAAAGGGTCAGGGGAATAGACCACTAAATCATTGCAGATTTTTAAAATATATTTACTTGAGGCATAAACTTTCAGTGTCGTAGCACGCGGACTTCGAAATTTGCCTATTCTAATTGGATACAAGCACGATTGTGTGTATGTGTATGTAAGATTTTCATCAGGATCTAATATACCTACTATATATTAAAACCTTCCCTGAAAAATATTTATTTATATAACGAAAACCCCATCCAAATCGGATCAGTAGTTTTTGATTAAATCGCGAACATTCAAACATGCAAACGAGTCGAATACAAAATATCCTTTTTTAAAGTCGATTTAAAACCGTCCCTACTGCTACGACATAAAGGACTTGTTAATTTCAAATTGTTACCACCGATGTGCGGTTGCCTGTACGCCAGTCTAATGATCTAAACAACTACCTCTTAACCTGATAAAATTAACCAAACGCAAATAATCCAACCTTTTCTCAGCAAACTACTTAAATAATTAGCATGTCCCTTTAATTCCTGATTAGCAGCAAAAACTGGTAATCCCTTAACAGCATGCAGTACTGGCAACATTCTTCGGTTTATCTGAGCGGCTCCTACCAGTCGAGTGGAATTTACATCGATTACGAATACCTACCGTTTGTCCCGACGTGTGAACTAGCGTGCGCTTGCGATTGCTGTGGAGAATTGTGATCGTAGTGTCTGGGTTATTATTAGAAAGAAGCTATTCTGGGAATGGGTAGAAAAAAGCAAATAGACGGTGGAAAGTGGTCAATGTTGTCTTTTGCCAATTGCTTTGGTAATGGTAATGATAAATGAGATTTTGGTTACGGGAATTGCATATCATTGTGGTTGAGAGCTTCGATGTCCTGCTTTGTTTGCGGCATGGTTTATGAACCTAGTGTAAAAGTTTCAACTGCTCGTAGGCTTCTGAACTGGTTTTACCCACCATCGAGAATATTTCTCAACTGCCTCGTTGGTCTAGTGGTCCCAAGCGCGACTGCTGAGCATGAGATCTTGGGTTCGACACCCGGGTCGGGCAAAGTGTTTTTGAGTTTTTCTGTTGAGAAATTCTCAGTAGCAGCCCGGAGTTTGGCATTGTGCTCGGTAGCTGGCAATAAGCTCATCATCTATTAAATGGGACTTAATAAAAGCATTGGTGAAATGTGGGTGTATAACGGTGTACACATCTGCGTACTCCTTCGGGGAATAAAGGCGTGATGCTATAAGAGAACATCTCTCAGGTCAACTAGTTTTCTCATGGTTATATCGTTCAGCGTTATAAGCAAATGATTATTGATTTATGATACGCATATGATTTCGAAAATTCAGTTTTGCGTGTCTTGGATTCATACTTGCGACCTTTTACTTGCCATTCCATCTAAATTATTACTGCTTAGTGGTATTCTCTTCTGTTATGTGACGTAAGTGCATTACTGAAGGCGTCGTTGATGCGTTATTTGTTAATAACAAATAACACATGCGCTGTTCATAAAACTTGTACAAAACTACATTTTATTAGTAAAAATCGACGTCCAAAAGCTGGCGGCTATCAGACTCGGAGGATATAGTGAATCAATACTATCTAGATATGTTATCCATTAGCGGCAACACCATGTTAGCCGATTAGGTTTGGTAGCATGACATGGATGGCATGAGTAGTTGTGGGGGCTGATCTCTTAACACGACAAGCGCATCGCGATTGGCAAAAACTAAAAATTTTACACACACAATTTTATAATTAAGGTAGTAGATAATTCTGTGAAACAGTAGTTGGTTATAACGATGAGTCTACCATAAAAGTTTAGAGCTACTTGAATTATTGGTTAGATTTTAAAAAGTTACTCAAAACCGGTGTAGCCTACAGTTAGACGTTACATTTACGCACGATTTACTTTGATTAGCATTGTGTGGTCAGGGAAACGCTTGAAATGTACGGAAATTAAAAATATTCTATTCCACGTTCGTCCATTCGCCTTAATTGCGTTGGCGCCGCACAGTAATTAAACGAGAATTTTCATACTGACGTCCGTCAAGGGGACCTAGATACGACCACTATAAAGTCACTACTCATTCGAAACTGGTTATTCTTAACTTAGAGTATTTTTAAACCTCAAAATAAACCACTGCACGTTTCTCAGTGAATGGCAGGTATGCCAGTAATTTCATACCAACAGAGAAATAGTAAACTCAACGTAAAATTCAGCCGCTAACCTTGAACGAAGGTGCCAACTAGCGCGAACTTGTTGCAATGGTAATCATAACTCTGGGTGGTTTAGAAAACCGGTTATTTCAGTGCTGTGAGACCGCCTGAAGAGGTAGGACGTAATTTATATAAAATTAGTGCATGAAATTGTGTTCGGAGCGCGTTCGCGAAATAGCAGCGTCCCAAACCGGTCTCGCGTTCGAAGAAAGCCGCCATTGTGGGGCGGCCATTACGAAAATTCGGCCATGTTTGTTTCGCGGCGCAAAAACGCGGCAAAGTGAACGATCTGTCTAGTCGCTGTTAGAGACGTGAGACGTCGTATCGGATTCGAAATTCAAATTCAAACAGATGATTCGGGATAGTTCGTCAGAGATCGTCTGTCGGCGTGAATAACTTGTGGTTACACGTCAAAAGGCGTTGGCGGTGGTTTAGGCTGCGGACACGGTGAACGTGGAAAAGCGAATCGCTGCGACTTTATATAATACGTTTCCGTTTTGATAAGATGAAAAACAGGACCCATTTCAATACCAAATTTTATCCATTGATTGTACGTCCTAAATGTTTAAAATCTATTAATTAAAGTTTAACTAACTTTTCTGCACGTTTAAATTAGGTGGGGGAAGTTGAATGAACATGTAAACCATATCCCGATGACATGTAAAACACTAAAGTAACATTTGAACAGGTTGGTTTTAATAGAAACGCTCATATTTTTGATTTCCTCTTCCATAGCAAGATTATTCAAAACTAAATTTATTCGTGTACGTTAATCTCGACCTCTTCACTGTATTTCTTGCAAGGATTCATTAGTCAAAACAAAGATCATGTCTACAACAGCCTTTGTTATTTCTCGTGAGTTTCTTACCGCGTCCGCCTGTATCGTGCGTTGGGGTCATCGCGAGTTGACGTCATCAGGCTCAACGCTGGACCAATGGGGGCGCGGGGGCGCGCGGGGTGCGCGGGACGCGGTGGCGGCGCTCGCGGCCAGTCGCGGGCCTTCGCCGCCCAGTGCGAGCCGCACGCGCATCAGTGAACCTCATACCTCATGAGTACCGCATACCGCACGCCGCACGATCGCTTCCACTTGCAGCGATCGCGTTGGAGAAAACTGAGGTCTTAGAAAAGGCCTTAATATCAGCTTTAGTCGCGTGCGGCATGAGACGGCCTTTTTGAGACTTTTTGACGCGGTAAGAAAGGCTGTAAAGGCAATTTTTGTTTTAACGCCAGGTTTGCGATCGGGCGGTTCCTTTGGGACCCCCGGATGCACGGACCAACATTCGGATCCAGGGTGAGTTAATTTCTTTCTACTTTGTATAGTTTTAGAGTAATATTCGCGACCGGTTTAAAACAAGATCGTTCCGAACACGAATTCCTCGTTGGCCGACGTAATCTTTGTGATCTGACTACCGCCTATTTTGTAATTAGTACAAGTAATTTCCTGCATACTTTAATGAGCTAATTATGAGTTTATGCAATGTATTAAGATGTCTCAGATATAAATTTGATGTTTCCTTGTTTTTTGTAATGTTGGGGAATATTCTTTATTACTTTGTATAGTAAATTAAAAATTTAAATTTATTTATTTAAATTTATTTATTCTTAAGCCTTTTAAGGCTCGTTTTTTTTTGTAGATATTACAGAAATGTTGCTAGGTTGCTTATTAACATTATAGGTTATTTTTGGTTAGTATCGTTATTGTCCAACTTAGATTAAAACATCTTGTCTCAAAACACCTACTTTAGAAAGCTTTCATTCCTCAAAAAGTGGGTATTATTATATTTTCTCAGAATGCTAAAGTGAGGAATCGTGTTCTATTCAAATATAATTCTAAGACGTATAAATTAAGGTAGTACTCAACATATGTGGGTTTTTTGTGAGGCATTTACGTCCGGGTTCGTTGTCTGCGCCGCCCACCACAGGCCTTGACCGCCGCGAACCCACCGCGATTCGGCCACGACACGGACACGACACGACTCGTGTTTGGCGGTTATTAGACAAAACCGAAGCGGCTTAAGATGAGTTTTTGTTAGTCGGAATTTCTGTCGGCAGTTTATTCAGTTTAGATGTTTATCTCAGATAATACTAAGAGTAGGTGAAGCAGGTTAGGTAGGT
Source organism: Xylocampa areola (assembly GCA_935421205.1). Classification (NCBI taxonomy): domain Eukaryota; kingdom Metazoa; phylum Arthropoda; class Insecta; order Lepidoptera; family Noctuidae; genus Xylocampa; species Xylocampa areola. The sequence continues at coordinate 20,921,619 of OW285200.1, read as the reverse complement.
TGTTAAGTTAGTTACTTGGTGGTATATAGTCGGTTAGTAATAACATTCTTTAATCATTTCCAACAACCTACTTTCAACTTCTATGCATAAAAAATTAAGTAGCCATCTACATATTTGATTAAAGAACCGTTTATAATATGTCTTTGAACAGACATATTTTACAGCAGCGATAATTGCAAAGAATTAGTAAAAGCTCATAATTTACGATTAATAACTAGAAAACACCTAATCCGTACGTTGTGAATAATAATTAAATTATTCACAAATTAATAACTTATTTATTCACAAATTAATAATGATTAACATAGAACGCGTTGATGTCTTCTGTATTGGGCGGGGCGGGGCGGTTACATTAGCATCCAAATTATAATATACTGACTTAATAATACTAGTCTTATGTTTTTAAATAATGTTAATGCAAAGTAAATTGTTTGAGAGAGGTAATAATGTATGAAAATTTATTGACAGCTGACAAATATTATAACTCAACGGTATTATATAAGGCCAAATTATAAGAAATAATTATTCATGAATAATAGGAAAGTATTTAATTTTTACACAAAGGCTGTGTTCTATTAAACGGAGCCTTTTTGGCGTGAGGCCAAATGAAATGAGCAAGCGGCGTCTGTCACTACCTATGTATGTTCATACATGTAAAAACGGGCGGGACATATATATTTTATAGTTAACCATTTGTTTACTAAACCGAATCTTCAAACTTATTTATACACTTTTAAATATTTTATAAAAGTTTCACACGTTTTGTTTAGGAATTTCATAGGTATTTACTCGTTCATATAAATAAATTTGTAACGACTATGCAATATGCTACCAATATATACTACAAAATCTAAAAATATTTTTCCCGATTCATGAATTTATTATTGTAAATATGCTACAGAAATAATATTCTAGATTAAACAAATATATTTAAATCATGAACTAAATATTTCAACATAAATCTTTTCAGCTACCAAAAACAATATTACAATTAATATTAATTCATAATAAGTAATGAATGCGACCTCTTTGCTTCCCGCCTATAAATATTAAATAAATACCTTTGAGTTTAACGCTTCGAACCTCCCACCGATAATACCTTTGATATTAATATCAATTTTCAAGGAAATTTCAAAATTATTCGGTTTCATAAAAGGTACAGGAGATAAGCTTTTTCTTTTTCAACTTTTGATATCAGGTTTTGAAATCGGAGAGCTGCGATCATGTTCACTTGAACATTATTTTGAGGAAACAACCCAAAGTTAAGTTAATTTTAAATTGTGGGATAGATATTACATAATGATTTAATTATTTTTGTATTTTTTTAAAGTCCATGTTGTGTATCTTATTACTAACAATGGAGACATCAAGAACACAGTGGATTAATTGCGTAAAAGATAATATGACTAGAGAGTAGTAGTGACTTTCGAAAGCGACATTCTGCACAGACTTCAAATAAATTGGGTTAAGGGTAGGAGAGTGATAATTACACGTGACAGTAGCTCAATTCTGCCTACTCCCCATTTTTTCATTGACTTAGGGTTGGGCGTCAGGTAGGCGGCCGGTCATAAAACATTGGCAAAACTTTAGCAGCATACAATTTCAAAAACAATCAGAAAGTGGAAGTGGAGTTCATGCTGCGCCGCCCCCAAATAAATTGGGATAAGGGCAGGGGGATGATGAACCTCGTTAAAGCTGATTTCATCAACGTCAAATAACTTCTTATTGTTCAAAAAATCTAATTTCTTGAAATGAATATAATAATAGATATCAATATTTGAATCATTATTCAAACGTTAATTACTATTATTATATTTTACAGCTTTTGTTTGGTAAGTCTATAAAAAAGGAAACACATTTAAAATCCTGTAAAAATTTAATCCTGTTCGTACTTCTAGACACTGCAGACTAAATACATTTATGTTCTTATTAATTACGACATAATAGCAACGTAGTCCCGTTAACGTATCACCATCGCTACATAGTATAAAACAAAGTCACTTCCCGCTGTCTGTCCCTATGTATGCTTAGATCTTTAAAAAAACGCAACGGATTTTGATGCGGTTTTTTTAATCGATAGAATAATTCAAAAGAAAGGTTTTAATATATAATTTGTCAAGTTTTTGTATACATTGGCTAAAATAGAACGATACTTGTTGGAGGTGTCGGAAAAAAATAAGCCGTCTGGGAGCTTTCAACAAAAACGCTGCCTAAACCCTTTGAGATATAACAAGATGATGTATAGTGGAATTGTGTATCTTATATAGTAGGTCTACAGAAAAGTCCGCAATGGCATATGTCTATCTCTTAAGGATAACATACTCTATCCATTTTAATACTTTAAAAAATGGGCAATTATAAAGCGGTAATTGGAAAGCGGGAACGGGATCAAAATTTCATGATTACTTTTGGTCGCGATAACCGACACCCAAGCGGGCGAAGCCGCGGGCATCAGCTAGTCTCACATAATGTGAAACTGATGATGTAGAAGTGAAACGTGTCACAATACTTTACTTATAAATATATTGCATTTTACCGCGTTACTCAACATTTTATTAAGGCAGGTTTCCACTTACGTACTTACTGGTCCGAATGGGGACAGATTTGTAACTAATTGTGTGTAATTGGATTCGAGATTTTGGTCTTGTGCAAGTGTGATGTGTCTTTTGCGTGTGTCACTGTAGGGGAGTACACTTTTCTTTTTTACACGAATGCCCAATAAAGTTTTTTTTTTTGTTTTTTTCCATTTAATATTGTAACTTTAAAGTTTTTAGAGTACATGTATCTATGTATGTTTGTGAGTTTGTTTATTCGACCATAACTTCTAAATGCCTGAACCAATTTACATCGTCCCGGGTAACATAGGCGTAGGCATAGTGAGATTATAAAAAACAGCAGGCGTGCTTTTTAATTATTTCATCTTGTTCGAGTCATCATTAGTTTCAAGAGTTGCTCAAGCAAAAGTTGCTTAGGTAACTGTACGGGACTGACAGCTTAACATGCCCTTCAAAGCACGGAGATGACCTAAAGAATATACCCCTAACAATCAGTCATCTACAGAGTGACCGCGCCAAGCTTTGCTTAACCTCATTGACTTACCGATCAGCGTTTGGTGTTCTAGGCGTAGTACGTGCTGAGTTCGTGACCGTTTCGGTACGGGGGCAATCTCGAGAGCATATTGCCTTTACTATGTCCTTTAAATTTTAAATTAAGAATTAGTTTTATCGCTTTTCGGCCAGTCCGGATCATAATATAATTTATCTTTTATTTATTTTATGTAGTTATATCTTTGGATAATATTCTGTGTTATAGGAATTCTGTAGGAGGTTGTTGACATCTTGTGTTCTTTCATCTTCTATATAATACTGCTTATATCCATTAATTGGTCTTTCAACTCAATGTTACGTCATCTGTTCTACAAAAAGCTATGAAACTCTTTATGCTATTCAAATCCTAATAACCATTACTTTTTGTGTTATAACATCGTCTTTTTTCAAAGTTATTATAATAATCTCAGTGCAATACCCTTTACTAAAACATCATTTTCGTCTATTTACAAATTAACACACTTAAATCGATTAGCGTTTTAATTAACTCGTTTCATCAATCAAGGCGTTGAAACTAACGTTTTTTGAAGAATTACTTCAGTTACTCATTGTTCAAGCTAATAATATTCCTGGGGCGGTCGTCGCTCGCTGTGTTAGAATTCAAATACCTATTTACATAGTCACCGACCGTGAATGTATGTATGTGCTAGTATCATTCACAACTGACGACCGTGTGAATCCGCTTGGCTGAGAATGTGGAGGAAAAATTTCAAACATTCATGAGTGGCCAGGATTTTAGTTTTGAACATAGAATATTACGTTTTTTTTTTAACTCGTAATTGGTGGTCTTAATGAATGGAATACATGAAATGTGCGCTAGAACATCTCAGTGGCCAGGATTGTAAATATGATCGTAGAATAAAAACTTTTTAAAGTATTTAATCTTTACTGGTTAATGTTGTGAATAAAGTGCCTTAATTTACGTTCAGATGTTGCTGGCCAGTGTTAAGTAATTTTTTTTAAACTTTATCTGACAGTTACATAAGATTTTAGCGTAAGTTCTGAGCTTTGTAGTTTGCTTGGATGGAATATTCTTCATTTTTATTTCTTCCTAGATCTTTAGCCGCCATAACGGTTTGTCTAATAAAAGATTTACCTAATTATCTTTTCAACAGTTCCAACGCATATCTTTCTAACTGTATTCCGATAGTTCAAAACGTCGGTTCGTTGAATTTTGTGTTAAAATTATTATTAGTTTTTTTATGGACGGCGTGTCTATGTAAAAGGCGAAGGCTATACATCGTGGTCAGTGCCGTGTGCATAAACATAGTTTTCTCAACAGAGTTTAATGACCTGTGCTTAATATTATAGTTTTGTATTATTTTCATGGTTATTTGAGGCTGAATAGTGAGGTGTATGTGTTTCGAAGTTCAAGAACTCTTTGCGCATACAGTTTTCTTGGTGTATTGCTCTAGAAGCTTGTGGTATTAATTTCGCGCTTTCCTATAAAGATGTGATGAGGTGAAAACTAAGGAAATAAATAAAAATAAGTTATGAATTTTACTTTATGGTCTCTTAATTCTATTGCTACTCGGGACACTAACGTAAGATTTGTTTTTGGTATGTGTAACCATAGAAATTTTTACTAAATTCAGTGCAGTGTTAAACAGTAATTTCTTTAGCAAAATCTGTGAAAAACATTAGCACATGCATAGTGAAATCAAAAATTATAAATTTTGGCGGAGTGAAAAATACGGTCCTGAACAGGATTGGAACCTACATCTCCTGGATAAATACTCTAATCCATAAGGGGCTGGTTCAAATCCTGTTCACGACCGTTTTTTCTTTCAACAAAAATGTATAAATTTAGTAATTTCTTCATTCCTCTGGGAGTACATCCTTGTGGTATTAATCCTATCCACGATTAGCCGGAATCTATTCTCCTAACTATATTGCTAACCTATTGATTTATTTTTGTTAAATAATCTTCTAATTTAATTAGTACCTAATTATAATTACAATCTAGCCTATAAGACTAATAAGTAATTTTATATTAACTTAAACTTCTATTAATATTATTTCTAAGAATATGTCCATTGGCACTTTCTTAGCGGCTATTAAGGCGAAGTCACTTTGTTCACGTGTTTTTAGTTATTAGTTCACTATCACTAATTTATATTATCACTATACTTAGCCTATTGGTAGCAAAAAGTTTTCGTTTAAAATTTCATTATCTGTATCTCAGCCTTTCGTAAATAGTTAAAATGATTTTATTCTCTAATGTAATTTGAAATTAATGAAGTTTTGTGACGCTAAAGCCAATTTCTATATACTTATGAAAAGGCTACGAAGACTTCCATGATGACTAACATCAGTTTCGCAACGGACCAGTGTGACAGTGTCGTTAACCGAGTTTCGCAAGTTAATAGCGTCTCGATTCCTCTCTAATGTCTGACTTATTCATCTCGATGTTTTGTGTGCGTTTATCTTTTCCTTTGTCCGCCGGAAAAAGCCGAATGGAGCCGAACGGTATTCGTGTAAAGGTATGAGTCGATTTGCGCTGAATTATACGTTCTTATTTTAAAGTGAAGTTATGTGATTTGTGGTCTGTTTTCTTTTGTTTTTTGATTTATCATCATCGTTACGTTTGTAATCATCAATAACTGCCTCGTTAGTCTAGTTGTTCCAAGTGCGACTGCTGAGTATGGGGTCTCGGGTTCGATTCCCGGGTCGGGAAAATTGTTATTGAGTTTTTCTGTTAGTAAATTCTCAGTAGCCGCCCGGAGGTTGGAATTGTGCCTGGTAGACGGCAATAGGCTCACCACCGATAACATACATGGGGTTTAATAACATCATTGGTGAAATGTGGGTGTACAACTGTGTAGGTACGTCTCTGCCTACTTCTTCGGGGAACACAGGCGTGCTGCTATGTTACATTTTCAAATCGTGAATTTTATACCAATTGGTATTTAGTGATGTTAAACTTATTAATACCTTTTACAGTGCCTGCACTGAATTGTAATTACTTTCTAATGGAAATCGTTTTCAAATGATCTAATTTTGGCCAAAATAAGAATAACCAATTCTTAAAACTGCCTGTTTATTTTATTAACATGTATTTAACTATCATCTTTACTTAGGAACTTGGCATGTTCCTTTTACCGTGGAAGAGCCATGCTTCGGCACGAATGGGCCGCCTTAACCGGATTGATACCACGGCCTCACAGAAAACCGAAGTGAAACAACGCTTGCGTTGTGTTTCGCCGAGTGAGTGAGGGTACCTACCGGAGGCACAAACCCTTTAAAAGGCCGGCAACGCACTTGCGACTCCTTTAAAGTCCGGTTAAGCAGTCGACAACCTCCTAGGTTGACCTGCGAGATGCCAATATCAATTGCGAGTCCTTTGGGGTTGCGGGTGTCCATGGGTGGCAGTAATCGCTTACCATCAGGCGAGCCGTCTGCTCAGTTGCCACACATAAAAAAATGTTCATTAAAACCACTTCCTTTATAGTGCATTAACTTAAGTTCTTTGACTCGGTACATACCTATTATAACTAAATTACCTCCATTCATTCTCTACGTATATACAGTCGAACATACAGCCAACGGTTCATCATACATCATTATATTTCACAGTTCTATTGTTTCTTCAATATTTACTTCGCGCCAGTTAAGCTTTTCTGTCTCTTTGATATTTTCGTCTGTACTTAAGTGTTAGTCACTTGTGTCACAGAATGAGAAAGTGCAGTAGGATCATTTAAAATTTTCATGTATTAATAGTCTGTGTATATAGGGCAACGGTATTTTTTCTATGTGTGAGTATATATATATATATATATATATACGTAGTTATGGTTGAGTTAAAAGAGTGATCTTTGTAACAAATATGAATGGTGGCTTTTAGCAAAGATTATTAAATTATTCGTACCTATACCAACAGCATATATATATATAAATTAAAATATTCTAAAACTAAATCTACAGTAGTAAAATATAATAATGATGAAAACCATTTTAATTTGAAGCTGTAATTTTAGTGTAATTCTTATTAATTATTTTTGTAGGCCTCTAAGAGTGTTTTATATTCTATTTGACTGCCTCGTTGGTCTATTGGTCGCAAGCGCGGCTGCCGAAAGTGAGGTCTTGAGTTCGATTCCCAGGTCGGGCAAAGTGTTATTGGGTCTTTCTGTTCGGAAATTCTCAGTAACAGCCCCGAGTTAGGAAGTTGGTTGTGTGACACCCCCGTGCTTCGGAGAACATGTAAAGCCGTAGGTCCTGCGCCTGATCTCTCTCCGGTCGTGTTGGATTGCCGTCCCATCAGAATATGTTAGTGAAGGAAGAAGGAGTGCACCTGTGTTTGCGCGTACACTTGTGTACTATAATATCTCCTGTATTTGGCTAATCTCTATGGAGATAGGCCGCCGTGACCGTAATACGGTCGGGAGTATATTATATTCTATTTATAGTATTTAATGTAAAAGGAAAGATCTTTGTTACTCAAGTTACGTTAGATAGTTTGTGTTCAAATTACGCCTACAAGATTACCCTTTCTACCGGACAATTTGAAATCACGTGGGCACTGCCGCGTGCTACCGCTAGTATGTTTATAAGTTTGTTACCCTCATGAAACTTCTGTTCATTCTTATTTCGTGTCTATACGTTTCACATTTACATAGTCAGTGACCGTGAATTTCTCGTGTGAAAAGACTCGAGCGCCGGAGCGTGCAACGTTCTTCTATAGTTGTGTCCAAATTAAATTAGAACATTTTGTGGGTGTTTTTTTTAAGGAGATTGTGTACCGGATAAGTTTTGTGATTTAAATCTGTTTTTTATTTGTGTGAATATTGTGTTCACTGTGTTTATTGAGTAAGAATTGACCATTTCGATGATGGAAATCTAAACATGTATTACAAAGCCATCGATCTAATCAAACAAAGTTCTGCTCATAGCCCGTTGGAAATTGTAGTTGGTAAACCATCGTTAAGATTAAGCAACGCTTGTTCTGTACCAAGCGTCATTCGGTAGATGGGTGCCCGCTAAAGGCATTGTCATCCGAGTGTCTCCGTGCTTCAGAGCGCACATTAAACCGTCCCCAACTGTTAATTAATAGTAGTCACTAAACCAAATCTGACGCTGACGGGCGGTTGGAACAACTCCGACGCGACGAAAAAGGAAGATAAAACAAAAAGCCTTTGCTAAACACCTAACAAAGCAATCACATAAAAAATGCCTTTATTTAACTTCAAACAACAAAGTATGTGCAAAGTTCCACGAAAACCATATTTGCATGTAATTTTATCCAAATTTATCCTGGCAGCGTCACACGGTGTTCCTTATAGCCATAAGGCCTCATTATGATTGCCGTCACGGACGGAGCGCGGACGAGCTCGATATAGACATATCTACACCATCGTACCGTACTTGTTGCTGCGCGCATGTCTGTTGCCGTCCTGTTAGAAAGACGTGGAATTTTGAAATTTGTTTGTACGTGAAATTTGGATTTTTGAATTTAGAATGGGTGAATAAATTAGGAGGACAGAAACAGTGGATGGAACAATACAGTTATGGTGGGTTTTTTGTGAGTGATTAATGAATTTGAAGCATCTTTTTTGTATTAAAAGAAGAAATTAGTTAAATCAACAGTATAATAACAATACAGGCGTGGCGTAATAATGGGAGACGTCTGATGCCAATACATAAGTATAAATAATTAAAAAATGTAAGCTTACAGATGTTATTTTAGTATACTAATTCTCAAGATTGTATACATTTTTGAAAATAAATGTTTACTAGACACACTACGGAGACTCACTTATCTAATCACGAAGGTATCGCATTTTTCTTTACAAAAAATTATAACTTTGGTGTTCGTTTCGCATGTGTTACGTTAAGTTATATACTATAATATATTAGAATCCTTAAAGAGTATTACATTTTTACAAGACAGTCACAAAATATCAAAAAAAAAACGAATAATCAACTACCCAGCATAAAAGTACTTCAAAGAAAACCAATGGCACTCGAAAAAGTCAATTCGCTTATTCCAAGAAATGCCCGCTCCATAAAAATGTTTATTCTCTTCAAGTTTTTACTGAATGCCCACTAAATTTAAACAAAGAAGAATGATTAAAAAGCCCGTATCCCTCGAGAAGTTTTAAAGAGATAAGAATTAAGGCACCTGCGAATCCACGTAGAACAACAGTAGGCCTTATTATATAATTTTATTGAGTTTGTCGGGAAAAAGATTTGTGAAATTTAAAAAAAAAACACATGTGCACAGCACACCAAATTACTTTGCTTTAGGTGTATTTTATTTATCGACGTTATTGTATTGTTTTATAAATCTTCATTTATATTACGTATTTAATTTTGACGGTATTTTCTTAACCAGATAAGGCATCTACGACGTACGTCCGAGCACACACTCCACATTTATGGTCACAATTTTTTTTACACCTTGCTTCATAATGATAAATAATTTATTTTTCATATTGACTATAGTTAGGTAGTTATCAACAAAAACATTAGTCAACGAAGATATTGATGTATTACGTAGGTAAAGTTCTTGCATTTATACCGAGATTTTGAAAAATAGTATAGTTCCTGTTTATTATTGATTACCAAGAATTGTTTTAAAGACCCAATAGCCTTGACTGCCGTCTTTCTTTTTAACTGTCACTGTGATATTGGTACAAAAATATTGTAATTAACCATTTACACATAGCTACATAAATTTACTTGATGTGCTACAGAATTGGGGCTATTATCCAACTTTATTGAATCAATTAGAACACTTGTAAGAATCGATTAAATAAATCTAAAATCAGGCAGGTAAATTTCTCTATTTAACTTGGGTAACGATACGTGACCTCTCGATTAAGGAATCGATTGTATTTGAGTCGAGTGGGAGGATCGATCGCGATAAACGTGGGAACATTAATTGATTTACCTAAATTACCTACAATGTATATACACTTCGAAACATCGGATTCGTCATTTTGGGTTTAATAAGTAGGTACCTATTTAATTATCAGAGTAAATACCTAAGGAGGAAGTATGAATAGGCATCCCCCTTTGCCACATTCCATTGTCATTATGCCTATAGACGTTTATAATAATTGCGTTTGTGTTTCTATTTTTTCACTTACAATAAAGATTTGAATTTCAATTAGTGCGAGTTTTGCAAGAGAATTTGTGTACATACCGTACGTGTTTCCTCCTGCCCCGCGAAATGTGGCAGCAAAAGTGCGACTCAAACTTTAAAACACTAAGACTTTAATTATACTATATGTATAATCTTTCGTGCAGACACAAACATCATAATCATAGGCATAAGCTTCGCCAAAAAAATACAGCTTTCATTTTTCTAATTTATTTTTAATATTGCGGTTAAGCTTGATATAGACAACCAGGGTTGTGTCATAACATTTTAAAACATCACTCCAATGAGAAGTCATACAAAAGGGGTGAGGAAACTTTTTCCAAGTTCCGTTTGTGCCAAGAATTTTTATAGCTTCTTTATACCCGACCCTCGTTCACAAGTTAGTTTGGTAATGCTCAACCCAGTTTCTTGTTTTAAACTAATTTTCTTTCGCAGCAGGAATACCATTTCTCAATAAATTTTCCTTTAACTCAATTTAAATGACATCCGAACTGGTTGAAAAACAATAATTTATGTAAAATAAGGATATGGCATCATGTCTTTATTCCCCGAGAAGGTAGGCCGAGGTGAACACAGCTAAAGAAGTGTGGGTGTACTCCACAATTCATCAATGCTGTTAGTTCTGCACATTTCGAAACTTCGAACTGCTACCGAGAATTTTATGACAGAAAAACTTAAAAACATTTTACCCGATCCGGGAATCGAATCCAGAACCTCACGCTCAGCAGCTGTGTCTGCGACCACTAGAACAAGTTAAATGACAACCAAATTGCTTGGAACGTTGAAACTCATTAATCTAAGTAAATAACCCGAAATAATGATCAAGTTATACCAGTACAAAACCAACAAATCGTAACAAATCCCAAACGTTGGTTTCGACCAATTAATTCGGATACCGGACCGGATCGCAGGTACCTTCCCCTTTGCAGGTAAGTGATCGGTCACCTGTCGTCAAAGAGCTCTTCATATTGTTTTCGTTACCCCTCTGTGGCCCGTCTGACTTGTGGTGCGGGCGGCAGGGTAAGTTTTTATGAGTCGGTCAGTCTTGTGTAGCCACCTGTGAGGTGTACACGGTTCTCTTAGTGGTGACGTAGTGTTATTGTGTTCAACCAGCTGTCCTTTAGAGGTAATTTTTTTTCTTATATCTGTTGATTGTGTGAGATTTGTAAGAAAAGAGTTTTTGTTGTTATTGATGGTTTTATTATGATGGATGTTGGGATTTGATGTCTGTGAGCTCTTTTATGTAAGGTGCAATATATATAGATATAGGTATAGTCTATTGTTTCTTTGTAGTGTACTTTTTTGCATGATTGGTAACGGTGTACACCTGCTTTATCCTCTGTTACAATTAGCTTAACTTTCAAGATATGTCTTTGAAAAAGCATTAACGCATGCTTAGCGAACTCTAAAGTTACAATATTAAATGGAAAAAGAATACGGTCGTGAACAGGATTCGAACCTGCGCCTCTGATCCTCTGAGGTCGAGATGGCTTAGTTGGTCAGAGCGCCTGGAGTATCTATCCGGGAGGCGCAGGTTCGAATCCTGTTCGCGACCGTATTCTTTTTCCATATAATATTGTAACTTTAGCTTAACTTTGTTTAAAACAATCGTTGTGCACGGTATTTAATTCTCTCTCACTTTCTTTCTACCATAATCATATTTTGGGTCTAATATTTCCCATACTCTGTGTGAATGCCTCGTTGATCTTGTGGTCCCAAGCGCGACTGATGAGCATGGGGTCTCGGGTTCGATACCCGGGTCAGGCAAAGTGTTATTGAGTTTTTCGGTTAGATCATTCTCAGTAGCAGCCCGGAGTTTGAAATTGTGCCCGCGGCTCACCACCTGTTACAAGGGACTTAATAACAGCATTGGTGAAATGTGGGTGTACGACTGTGTACACCTCTGCCTACCCTTTCGGGGAATACAGGCGTGATGCTATGATTCTCAGTGTAAATTCCAAAAAACTCATCTTCACAATTGTTTTCTAAAATCACACTAACACTTTCTTTTAAGAAAATACATAAAGAAATCTGTCAAAAATCACCAGTTAAACAAAGCGTAAACATCTAGTACTTTTCCACGCTACGGTTTACGCAAGTCACGCAGTTCTGTTACTGACGCCTTCTTTCGCATCTGGCATCTTTATGGTGTGTACATGGCCTTATTTGGCACCGTCCACCTGTTCTCGCTTTAGTTATTATACTGACACACCTGGGGTACCTACATAAATGTCGAGTAATGTCTGCCTTTACTAAGATTAAAGATTTCATTCTTAAAGTAAAACGAAACGACTTTTGAAGTATTAAAATTATTCTTTAAGCTTTGGTGGGTCTGTCCTGTTATTTCACTCTCTTCGTGTGTATGTAACGCATTTTTTTAATAATACAATTTAAAAAAAAATGGCGACTCAAATTGCAATACAATAACAACTTTCTAACAAAAAGTTCTAAGAAAAGCTTAACTTTAATAATTAATTCAAAAATGTAGTTTACAAAGGTGATTTGTCAAACCACACAATTCACTTTTCAATTATTTATTTCCACTAAAAATAATACGTACGAAAGTGTAATGCTGAAAACCACTTGCATTCAATAAATTAAATATAACAATATATGAACGATATAGCATTTGGTGAGTTCTCTTCAAAAAGTTTTAATCTACGCAATTCTTAAAAGAACACAGGCGCGGACATTACGTGTTGTATTCTCTACCACATCCGCACACACACTTACACAACCATACTCTGTACAGCCAAAAAAAAAAGAAGTAGGTACTCTTTCTTCCATTGAAAGCGAGTAGTAAAACAAAATCGCTTATAAATTCAAAACGTTTAAAAACTACAGCGGCTCATCACAGACGAAGAAAAAGTGCAGACACGTCACTATTATCATAAAGCTGAATTTGTAATTACTTATAAGTGATTGTGCGCGGTAAAGCGTCGCATTTAATGGCGCCTATAATGAGCAATGAATGAAAGACTCGATGAACGATGAATGGAAGAGCGGTGTATGTTAGAGCGATTCGCGATTTGCCAATACATTAGTTTTGTGTTATATTAAGGATAAATTGACTGACAGTGTTACTGTTTGTTTATTTTAGATATGCGTGGACGGTACATAATTTTGTCTGTTTCATAACTTGAATCGAACATTAAACCTATTTCCAATTTACGTTGCGCCACATCCCTTAAACCTTCACGTATCGTAAAACCCATTCTAAAATGAACAGGTTATGTAATGAATATGACAGTAAATGAAAACATAAATTCTATGCACATATGAAACTATCATAAATCAAAATGAAAATAAATACAGCCATTTATTCAGCACAGATCTAAATAAACCTCTCTGTAGCAATCATAATCGCAAAACTTAGTTTCAAAGGCTAAAATAGCCTGCCAGAGCCTGAGGCATTTCACGAAGGCGAGGCGGTTGGTTTATAGCGTCCAATGAAAGACCAGATAGAAAAGCCTCGAGACGGTTATTATAAGACGGAAGTGGTATATCTTTATCTACAGTGACAGCTATTATTGTGGCCTCAGGGTTAAGAGGTACTTCTTTTTTTAGTTAATAGCTTTAATGGCCTTCTTGATGTAGGCCTTTTCTTTGCCTTTGTTGCGATTTATTAGCATAATATCTTCAAAGAGTTTTGTTGAGGCTGTGAAGTGAAATTTATACAGAGACCTAGTAACCATAGATACCATTTATAAAATAGTAATTTACGATGATCGCACACCGGTACATGTCTCAGTTAAAGCAGTCATTTTTCTGTAGGCAGAATCCTGATGACGTCAGCGGCATTCTTCCGGAACATACAATAAATGACTGCGGCGTATTCTGGTGTGCCCTAAGCCTAATATTGTTGGTATGAAAAGGTATATTTTTAGCTAGCAATGCTTATTGACTAGACAGTCCTAAAAGAGACACAATTCCCTTCACGTACTGTAAATTTATATTTGAAGCTTAAAACTCACTTTATATAAAACGCGGACAGCAAATAATAACTCGACATCTGTCAGGTGGTTTCATTGTGTTGCAGTACAGGTATTAAAATATGGTCCTTTGTGGCTTACCGGGAAACTAAGACTTGACTGCGACAAAGAGTTACAAACGTCATCTTATTTATTCTGTTTTGACGACATCATTTCATAGAAATGAAAGACGAAAGCTTCTTAGAATATGTACATTAAGTTATATTAAAGTGCAGATATAAAGTTTTGTAGTTCATGTATTTGTTTGTAAATTAAAATAAAATAAGAATGGAGTATAATTTTGTTGCAAAGTAAATTCAATAGTTCATTGAAATAACTGTATGTTGCCACATTATTATTTATTTGATTATAAGTCATTGACTTGGACCCGTCATAAATTATATTTGACATTTCCAACAATGCGTCACGCATATCCGTACGTGTTTCAAATGTTTTATCGCGTTCTCATGAGTGATACTGCTCGCTAGCGGTGTGAACATCGCCTATAGACTTAATCAATGCAGACAGTCCTTTTCTATTATAATGGAATCATATTATTATAAATTCACCCGTGTACGTTTACTACGAATTTTACAATGGAGAATACAAAACGTTTATGAGCGCGTTTTCGAAGTTTTAAATTTTTTACGTGAGCTTTTTTATAATTGTATGCACGTGGCATTAGGTGGTCGGTCATATGCGATAGAATGGATAGCATCTACATTATAAAACAATAGATTAAAGATGGTATAAAGTTCTCTCTTACTATAGCTATGACAGAGTCAAAACTTAATAATTTCTTGCTTATGTTGCGTTTAAGTATTGCCTGGTCCATTCATCCAGAATTCCTTCGGTTGCTCCAACATCAGAAGTAATAAGAACTTGATTGATGGAGAATGTAGACGTGGTTGTGGAATACCTATCTATATAGTAAAGTGGTTTACAAGTATGTAGGACAGATCTATCAATCATAGTCCGCACGCGTATCTAACTGTCAAAACTTTTTAGAACTTGAGCGTTTAGCGAACGTTATAATCATATCAATTAACCTCATTTTTTTTTCTTTTTCGGTGTAGGATGACGTTGTTTGTCTTAGCTAAAAAGTTTAGTATAATTATTGCTAATTGGTTATCTTTTTTTCAAGTTCAGTGACTTTGATTGCCTTTGCTTAAAAAAGTTTATGACAAGAAATTGTTTGTCTGTGTGTTGATGGGCCACAAACATTTCTCGTTATTTCTCTATTAAAACGTGCATCCTTGAATAACTTACACATTTTGTATCATACGGTAGCGTAATTTTTTTAGTATGTAGTAATACTACCGCTACCAGGGATTGAACCTGCGCCTCTAAAATCGGTTTTCTTGGTGTCTTCTTAAGTTTCGTGTATTCTGCGTAATCGAATATTTAGTAACCAAAGTATTCACTATCTTTGTATAATAGTATTTATGTCATGTCATAAGGGTAGCATTATGTTTTCTTTAGAAAACATGATCACGTTGCACGTGTAGTTTAAGCTGTAGATAATGAAAGACATAGAATTCTTATTACGCAGACAAAATGGCGTGCATTTAAAATAATAATAGCGTCTCCATCTTAGATCTAATGAACTTACACAAGCCTAGCTATGTTATATGTATATTAAAGCCCACATAACTCGATTCTCCAACAAATAACACGTACACATGTTCTAACTTCGTGTTCGTCAGAAAATCTCCAAACTCTCCCGGGTGATCTACCTATAACATTAATGAAACATGTTTCTGATTTCGGCTTATTCCCTTGACTTCACAAACTTTCTTCTCTAGTAATTCTATTTTATGATCAATCACGTATGCTGAAGGTGAAGTGTGTTTATAGAATTTCACTTTAGCTCACTAATTCGTGCCATGTGTCAACTTGTCTGGGTTTTTATATATAATTTTCTTTAATTATTATTTGACGACGCATTTACAAAATAGTTATTACATTTACAGAGACTGGTTTCGAGTCTGTGTGACTTTAATTTTTTTTGGGACAAATACATATAAAATTTTTGGGCTAGCTTACTACCTACTAATAAAGCCTTATTGGAGTTACTAAGTAGTGTGTAGTGATCCACGTTGCTAAGTAACATTATTACAAAATTACCTGCACTTTAATCCTACTACAATGTTAAGCCGTTAATTTTTAGTTCCACGAAATGAATTAATTAGAATGCCATTTTAACTTTTATGATAGCGTAAAAACCCGTGTTACGAAGCTTAGGGTTTCAAATAAATTACAATACACTATAACCACAAAGTAATAACTACTCGTACTTAGAAAAGAAATCAATTAAACCCGTAATATTACCGTCCCAATAAAATCGAACTTGTTTAGTACAGAAAAAAGGCTTTTACTTGGTAAATATACTTAGCTGTTATACCGAAGTAAATAAAAAATTCGTAAAGAGGCGAGTTAAAGGCACAAAAGTACAATTGATTCAATCAAGGTAATCGCATAGCAGTTAGACTTAAATCCAGCCGCGGCTCTAAGGGTGTCCGTCTCGGAGTAACTTGATTTATTTCTAACCTTAAATTAAATGGCTCCGATCAAAGAACGAACGATGGAACGAATTTCATTTGGAACCCGTTAGAGTACACTCGATCTCTTTTTATCTTCCGCGAACGATATTAGGGAAGTGTTTTCGTAGTAATCAATTTGTGATTGGAAAATAATCGTGTTCTATTTTATTGGTTCGAAAGTGGCTATAGCGCTGTCGAAATTGTTTTATTGATCATCATTAGTATCTCTATGCAGGAGATGTTTTTGAGCCGAGATTAAAGACAGAGCCAACGCTCTTTCGTTCGTCGCATGAGGTCTTGGGTTCGATTCCCGGGCAAAGTGTTATTGAGTTTTTCTGTTTGGAATTTCAGGTAGGTGGTAGGTGTGTTGGTAGGTGGCAACATGCTTGGCAATTGGGGCTTAGTAATAATAATGGAGGTATTTGGGTGTGACAGTGGTTACGAGCTTTGCCTACCTCTTCGGGAAATACCGGCGTAATACAATCTATAGTATCCTAACATTTACAAAAACATAGCACCAAAGGACCAAATATTTTCTGGTCCTATCGGACTACGAGTATCTCTACATAAAATTTTAAAATCTAACTATTGCAATCGTGTCAAAGTTTTTTTACAGCAGCGTATCTTTCAATAAATTCAGAGAGATTTTCGTTCTCTTTTAGTGCCGATCACAGGCCAACATAGACATGGTTGCCAGACCGGTCTGCCAGGTTCGCGGATTGAATAAGCCATTACTAAAGTTTCTACAGCAATTACTAGTGCCCCTAAATGGCCTGGTCCGGTTGGTCGCATAAAATTTATATTACACTGATGCTCGGCCCGAATCGAACGCTTATTTCTTTGGATAACACCGGTCTTTTGCGTTGCTATAAAGAAGTAATCTGTTGAGTATTGTTTGTTTAGAATGAAAATTTAGTTTTTTTGCTAAATATTTCCAGAAAGTATTTTTTTGTAAGTCTATACTGTCCCTCCGCTAGGCAAAGGCCTCACCCATGTTTTTACAAATTTCTTGCCCCTACGCCGCCTCAAACCAGCGTTAATGGAACTCATCTAGGTTCTACCACCACCTCTTTCTGCGCCGGCCTCGGCGACATCGTCCAATTTCAGGCATCATTCTGTTGAGATTTTTGCCCAACGGTCGTTGTGCAAATCGGAAAGTATACCTAATTTTCTTATGCATCTAAATTGCAAATCTAGATCTGAATAGATTATAGTGTCTTTCCGTCCCAACCCACGTAAAGGTCGATGGCTTAGAGCCAACCAACGCACCAATATAAACTACTTTCTCGGTACACTAAAGTACGAAACTTGTCTGCCTCGTTGGTCAAGTGGCTGCTGAGCGTGGCGTCTTGGGTTCGATTCCCAGTGGAAAATTGTGTGTTAAGTCTCAACTTAACACACTATTTTACACGCTTTAAGACCCAGTAAGTATAATATACTTCACGAGTAATTTGTTATTGAATGAGAACAGCCATAGCCTAGGATATGCAAATTTCCTTACTGATAAAATATGATGACACAGACCTTACCCGAGTACCTCGTATAGATTCTCGTAACTAGCCGTAGAATAAAGGTTAGAAATATAAAATACCTATTAACTATAGGAACATTTTATATTAATACCTATTGAGCAGGAAAACTTATGAAGTTTTTTTGCGGAAAGAAAAATATGGTCGTGACCAGGATTCGAACCTGCACATCCCGGATATATACTCCAGGCGTTATGACCACTAAGCCATCTCGACCTCTGCTCACTACCACGAATTCTTCTTCCACATTTTAATACGTCTTTTGGTGACGTCATTGTCTTGTATGCTTTTCAAAGATTTATCTGTAAAACTTAAGATAATATGTTATTTTGTCATAAATACCTATCATGGGACAGATTATTAATCTCCAGTACACATTACATGTCATAAAATTAAAATCATACTTAGAGTATGTTGATTATGTATGTTATACCAGTAATTAACTGAGTATTGCAATATTGAAACATATTAAATTTGTCGTTTCAATGAAATTTTATTATAGCCGATTATCAGCAAGATGGATAAAATCAGATTAGTATCATACTCGATAAAACAAACGACATTCAAACAAAAAAAATCTAGCTAGGTGGTCTTCAAAGAATAACTGGCACAAAAAACGTATGAGTTAATACTTCAAAAACACGCAATTAATACTAAACTAGCCTAAACATATGAGTCAAATAAGTCCGAAATACGTTTCTCGTCACGTCTTCACAAGGCAATTCTGAAGAGGAACGACAAAAACACCTTATAAACGAGTTACTCGCATGAATGCTAATGTCTATCTGTCACTATCGAATTCAAATCATGTGTTTTTTAATACAATTCACGCGTACTGAAGGACGATATGCGTAACGTCCAATCGCAGGCGCGTGGCCGTTAGAATTCAAATTTCGAAAAAGATAAAAAATATACCTGGCTTGTGGTTTTCGAAGGATAGGTAGGTTATTAACATTGTTGAGCCATTTTGACAATGCACAATTTTGGGCTTGAAATAATAATAAATCTATAAAATTTAATCTATTTAATTATAAAGTACTACTTTGGTTTGGCTAGTAATAATGTACGAAAATAGTTTTGTTTTTTATTATAGTTATCATATCAATGTGAAATATGACGAATGTTGAATACTTTTGAAATTTCTTACAATCAAATCGCGAGCTTCACGTTTCATTACTCATTTATATCCGGATTATGAATCACATTTGAGGGAAAAAACGCAATGGTTGATTTTCCGGCGACATTTTCGCCATGTAAATGTAATATGCAGATCTATTTAGCATGGAGTTTACAATAAAGAGACGCAAGGTCGTCAATGGCCGTTGCCTCGTCAGTATGACCTTCTGGGAGGCGACAATTCCATAACGTGATTTCATGTTCTAAGACTTTTATCCTCTTTTACCTTTTTTGTTGACATTATGTCATTTGTCACTTGGTCACGACTTAGTAAGAAGGTTAAACAAAAAAGTATTATCAAACCGTTTGGTCATTGAGTAGCTATCTCGATGTCTAAAAAGGTCACTTATTATGCTTCATTTCACAAATCGTAAAATGGTCCCTTCATGGACAAAATTATAATATGATTTGCGTGCAATTCATAAACAGTAGGTAATTCATCTATTTGACAGTTTTCTAATGGAGATTCGTAAAGAGGCTCACAAAATAAGAATTGCTAATGTGTCAAAGATCAGAAACAGAAGTTACTTAATTCAAATAATGATACATTTTTAGGAGAAATGCATTGAGCATTTCTCCTAAAAATGTAGCCTTTCATTATTATTTTAGTTATTATTAGTATTTTAGATCCCCAGTTCTCTGTAGACTAAAGATCCGAGATTTTCAGTTTGTCAGAAAGAATTTTTTATTATGTTCACTCAATATTATTCAGAATTATTATTACATTTTCTTTAGTATCTAAGATTGTAAGTAGTAACTACAATTCAAAGGAAAAAATAACATTGTCATTCTGTAATCTCGAGCAGAGTCCTTATAATAAAACTTATCTACAAAAAGATCTTCCAACAATAACATTGTTACATTCAAACTTATCTAAAGGAAGGAAAATTCGCCAATGACAAGCAAAAGAGTCTAGGACATACTTTGTTCATAGTCTTGTTAAGCCAACATAAGATGGCCTCTCATATACCATCCTCTTCTCTTTTAATAACTACGTTGTGTAAATGGACGTTGGATCTCAAGATATGCTGGTGAATGGCCTACATAGTGTATTAGCCTATCTAAACAATTCTGCGAAGTATTGAGTATTGACGTACTGGTCTTTACTCAAGTCATTTGCAGTCGAGCGGTGGGCTCACCTTTTTTTTTAGTTTTTGATGATGTTTTTGACTTTTTGTGATTGCGGTCGGACTATAGCGGGTTTCTTGTTAATAAAGCATGGAAGGAGTACCTTCTGTTAGGTGTAAAAGCTATATTCTTATAAAATTGTCAATAGTTTCAGTTAATTTTGAAGGTTAGTTGCATTGGTAAAATATATTTATTAACATACTAACTACGTCCTCCATAGAAGTTAGTTGCAGTTAACCAGTGATCAATGGTTTTAGCTTTATTACCTTTCTTTCTTAACAATGTTCGACATTAGCAGTAATTATGTGCATATCTTATAAAACAAAAGTGACGATCTTTCTTATAATCTGTGCCAACGAGAGAAATAAAAAATAAGCAACCTCTAAATTAAAATACCCGACTCTAAGGTATTAGAGGAATAGCGAAGGATGCCGGAGGAAAATTAGAACAAAAATAAAAAAATAAAACAAGAGGCTACCTCATTATGACGTCCTCGGAGGGTTTATGGAGGTAATATGAATAATTAGACGAATACTTGTTTGTGCCTTGGAATTTTAAAATTGTTTCAGTTTTTTATTGGGTAGGTTAAAATTTGAACGCCAACTACACATCGTTAAAAGAGTAACGTTTAAAATTGTAATTATTATTGGATTGAATGTTTCACTGAATTAACGATACTGCAGAATCATAAAACATTTTTTCACTTCAAGTTATATTGTAAGTAATAAAAACTGGTGCCTGTAATAAAAATACCGCTGGTAATAAGGACCAAAAATTACACTGGCAATCGGTCTTTCAAAGAAAAACGGGCCTTAATTATTTCATCTTACTGCAAACAGAGGGCCTCCTTTTAATTTCGAGATTGTGTTCAAAATAAGTATCTACCTTCAAAGCGAATTTTTGTTTCAAAGCATCCTGGGAGACCAAAGTTTTTTTCCCATCCGTAAATTGGACTTTCAGTTTGTATAACATTTTATTTTTAAAGAATGCTTGTCTATACTTACGGATTTGAAAAAAATACGGACGTAACTTTGCCTTGTCATAAGCGAAGCTTAGATTACGTACACACACACGCAGCTTACTAGCGCCGAGTGGATGAGTTTTAAGTATTTGTATGCGTTTAGCTCGTGTATGACAAGTGAAATTGGATGACTAGGCATGCTTCTCATATGTCGTACGCAACGCTACGTCTGTGTTTTTTTAATTTCCGTGTCTATAGTCTTGATTTTATATTCTGTTTGACTTTTGTGTTTTTTTCTGCGGCGTGGGCGTGAGCAACGTGCGTAGTCGTGCGACATAATATTTTAAGTTTAGTTTTTATTTTTTGCAGGCTTTGTTGCCTCTGTTGTTGAAAGAAATAGGGCAAGACAAGACTTAATTAATTTCAATTTTGTTAAAGTGACGAATATTGGACAGACACTTCATTGTCAAGTTTCATAATGTTATTGTGTACAACAAAAAAATTGGTACTACTATCTTTGATCGTCACATTTCAGGTCATCGTTGGCGATTCCAGCTGAGGTGACAACACGGTGACATCGAAGAAACAAAAAGATAAAACATCTATGCGAGAAAATATTTTGAAGATCAGAAGAACAAATGAAGGAGTAAGTTTTTTTCTGAAGTTTGAAGATGTTTTTGAAGAAAGAAGAAAGTAGATAGGTTAATTATCTTTGGTTATCTAGCTGTATGAGTATTTTGACATCATAAAGCTAGGTTACCGGAGTTAAGTGCCATCTGCGACAACGATACGACTTGAAGACGACATGGAGATCTGAAGATTTTTGGTCCTTTGAGCTTATTTGTTTTTGTTAATAATAAGGTGTTAATTTTAGTTAATTCTAAGACATTTATTTATTATTATTCCTCTGTGCCCCGCGGTTTCACCCGCATATAATTATACTATGATTAGCCAAAGTTACTCCTTATATACTCATACCTGCTAGCTACCTGCCTGCGTGAGTAGTAACTGATGAACAATAATTAATCAGAATAAGGTTTTAAATTTCACAAGGTTCTATACCTTGCTTGTTCTAATACAGCCTAGTTAACATATTTCCGAGAAAATCAATTTATCTAAAGAAACCTCTCAAATTACATAAACGTTAAACTGTTTATTAGTTAATTTCAAACCTGCGCAATACTGTGTTAATCCAGAACTTGAGCACATCTACGGGTAGGTACATGGATACTTGGAATTGGAAATTTCACCTTTAAGTTATGAGGCTTCACTGAAAGTCATTTTGGATTCTGACAGCTGCTGGTCATAAATACCTATGTTTTTTTTTTGCTAATATGGTTGCTATTGCTTGGGTTTAATAGGCTTGAGTTGCGATTCCTATGTAAATATAAAGATTTTTTTACGACATATTTTGGTTATAATTTTTTTTTATCTGATATTAATTGTGTATTTTCACAAACATTGGGGTGTAATAAGGTATACATAGCATCACTCCTGTATTCCTCGAGGGGGTAGGCAAAGGTTACACAGTTCTACATATTTTACCAATGCTGTTATTAAGTCTTGTAATAAGGTGGTGAGCCTATTGCCATCTACTGGGCACCATTCCAATTTTCGGGCTGCTACTGAGTAATTCCTATCAGAAAAGCTCAATAACACTTTGCCCGATCCGAGAATAGAACCCGGTATATCATGCTCAGGGACCACTAGACCAACGAGGCTGTTTTATATATTATTACTTACTATATTTACGCTTAGGAAATACTGCATATACATCCAATTATCAGTCTTTCAAAGAGATTGTATGCATTACGAAAAGTGAAGACTGGTTCGGAAAACTTTTCTGGGCATTACGTACAATCTACAAAATATTATTCTTACCAGTTTGAACGTATGAAGTTTGTATTTTATGTCACGAAGTTAGATGGGGCCTTTAATGTCCTGAAATGAATTCACGTGATCTGCAGTGGTGTGCATTGGTATTTGAGCAAGGTAGGCAGGCAAATAGAACCAGTCGATTATGGTCAAAAATAAGAAATGTAGTAAGAAATTTGTTTTAATAAAAAAGTAATTTCTAAGGTTTTCGCGATCACTACACAACAAATCAACTTTTAACCGTATTAACCGCGTGTTAATGGTTAATGTTTTCCTACAGTGTTCGTGGTCGCAAGAGAACTGAAAAACAAAACCAATAATACACGTGATTAATCCCGTTAGAAGCTATTTTATTATACAAAGTAATTTCTTACCAACTTTAAATCTTATCACACTTGTCAAAATAATTTCGTTACTTTATCGACATTAACACATAACATCTCAATAAAGAATTATACTAAACTATCACACGCAACACATCAGCCATTTTAATATATATTTTGAGTAGGTATGTGTAAATTGTATAACATAAGTATATGTGTAAGATTATTAATATTCTATTGAGTCAATGATAGATTTGGTGACTTTATCTTTATAAGAAAATTGGTTTTGTCAAACAAAGTTGAAAGGGATAAGTTTGTACGGTAACATTTATGTTTATACAGCTAACTTCTGTAATCAAATTATGTCTTCCCTACAATACAATCACCACATTAATTTATTAATTTTCACTGTACAATTCACTACAATTTATTTTTAAATCGCTTTTATAAATAACATCGTGAAATAATATTACTAATCTAAACAAATACTACAAGACCACACATTAGTAGTTAAAAAAATATACGTATCACATACAACTAAACAAACGAAGCCCTAACAAACTGTCTCTTTCCCTCACCGCACTGATAACGTCATTTTCTGTCTCTTTCTTTTTTGCGCGATGCGCTAAATTTGCTGTTTTGGGTCTGAACCACGTCATATTCTTGCCTACCTTATGCAACTAAATTGCGAATATGTTGCGAGTATTGTTACGCCATAGCAAAACTGTGAAGTTCTCTTTTGTCGGGTTATCTTATGGTAGTGTGTGTGCGTATCTTATTGAGAAGGTATTGTTTGAGTGTGCGTGAATTTCACAGGCACAAATCCAAGTGCCTACCGCAGTACCTATAGTATGAGGTGTCGTAGTTATAGCAAATGAATATGATTTATTGATTAATTTGGTTTATGTAGCATTTAAAGATGGTGTACCTAGGTTTTTGGTTTAATATTTAGTACAATTACTAAATAATTTATACAGATATAGTAAACGGTGGTTTAGGTTGTACTTAGGTAATTATTATGAGGTAGGCACTGCCTATTTGCCTATATGCCATGCACGCCACTGGTGATCTGATTATGGTACCTGAACATATTTAAACATGAAGTATCGACGGTGTGTCCAACTAGATTCTCCTCTTACTTCTGAATATATTATAGGAACTTAAAAAAAGATTTTCAAATTCAAACAAATTAATTTATTCAGTAATTAAGTTGTTAGAACTCTTTTAAATGTCAAATTAAAATGTAGAAGTCGCCGGCGTTTTTTATCTATCTCTTGAAAGAAACACCGAAACGAACTCGGAAGTCACAGTCTCTTTTAAAGTCCACAAACCAGTATATAAGACCTTGTGAGTGTAACCATGTAGGGGTCTGGCCGTTTGAAGAAAGAGCCACAAGCAGTTTCAAGTTGACCTGTCCTAACTGACGGCACGTATGCATCAGTCATCGTATAACTTAGCCATAATTAAGGGAGCTGATTAACAGAATCCTGTTCACTGTACAGGTGTCTTTGATAAGCTTGAGTGATATTTAGCTGAAGGCTTCATTCTGTGGCTTTCAAATCAGCGGGTAAATCTTGGTTTTAATTACTTAACAATCACAACTTTTTAATACAGGTAATGTCTTCTCTGTAAAGGGACGACCATTGATCTACTACGCTTGCGCACTGTTCCGCTATAAGTATATAATGGAATTTCTATCTATGCACTCATAATGAATTATGTAAGTAGGTATATTATTAATCTTAATTTATAACATTAGATATATAAACACGCGCACACACACACAATTATTAACACTTTTTTATGTATTTAATAAGATTAGTTTCGAGCGTTTAGCACTCGTGGGTTGCAGCTGAAATCCAGCGTCGGGTGGTCAGTATTACTGCCTCCCGACATTATGCTGAGCTGCGGCCCTTTTGGCACAACAATGTTTTGTCTTGTTTGACAGAAACATCTGTTTATAGCATATTGTTATACCTTGACTGCCTCGTTGGTCTACTAGTCGCAAGCGCGGCTGCTGAGCGTGAGGTCCTGGGTTTAATTCCCAGGTCGGGCAAAGTGTTATTGGGTTTTCCTATTAGGAAATTCAGTAGCAGCCCGGAGTCAGGAAGTTAGTGGTGTGGCACCCCCGTGCTTCGGAGATGACGTAAAGTCGTCGGTCCTGCGCCTGATCTCTCTCCGGTCGTGTCGGAGTGACGTCCCATCGGAATATGAGAGTAAAGGAAGAGTATATATCATATTACATATTACATTGTTCTCACATATGATTTCTATATTATAAATACAATGTGTAACCAAAATATTGTAATTGTTTGATGAAAAAGAGTAACCGTAGAGTTTCTTGCCCGTTCTTCTCCACAGGAATCTACACTTTGGAATGTGGCAACTAGTTTATTTTTTTGACAATTCAAAAGTGCCTGTAAACGGTCTAATTGAAATAAATGCTTTGACTTTGACTTTGAGTATAAAAAATTAACGTCGCTCCACACTAGTAATTCCTTCGGTAAACAATGCACTTCTCACGTCTACTTTTATAGACCACGAACAATTATAATTAATATTTAACCTATCGAACCAGCGGCACGTGGCGTAACAGCCGATCAGTTAAACACTACGCCAATAGTATCTATCGTCAAAGGCAGAAATTACTAAGTTTTCCTTGGTCGTTAATAGACGTAGTACATGTAAAATCATGTCATGAATTTAATTAAAAACACGCCTGAATTTTTTTGAATCTTACTGACCTATTTTACCCGGGACAAGTATCTAAAGGATTCTAACGAATACCATACATCGAAATCGGTTAAGGCATTTAGAAGTTATGGTGAAATAAAGGAACTCACAAACATACATACATACATGAAACCTCAAAACATAACACTCTTTTTTTGGGCAGTCGTGTAATAAAACAAGTCGCATTGGGATATATCTCCGGTCTACGGCTATAAAAAATCCAACTAATATTACATATGCGAAAGTTTATGAGGATAGATGGATGGTTAAGACTCTATCACCCAATAACTACTGAACGGATGTGGATGAAATTTGGCACACAGATAGTTAATAACCTGGATTAACGCATAGGATACTTCTTATCCCGGCTGGACCCCATTCTGAAGTCCAGGTAGACGATATTACGCGTAGAACATAATTATTACTTTATCTTATGAGATGACGTAGTTTATCATTCCTAGAGCGTTGTTTTTTATCGCGTTACTTCAAAACTTTTAGTCATAAATGTTATTTTAAGTTTAGCTATCTATAATCCCTCTAGTACAGTAGGTACTGCAGTGTACTGTGCCTCTAAAAGCTTTTAGTTTGTACCTATTTCATATCCTCCATTTTTAAATGGCGTATAAATCACAGGATTTGAGGAGATCAGGAGGATTTGAGGGGCTCGTGGATAAGTAACAGCTGCACAGATCGATCGATCGAGGTTAAGCTGCGTTGCTGCAGTCTGTCTGTGGATGGGTGACCATCACTTCATACCGAGACCCTTCCGTGGCTCGGAGAGCACGTCGGTCCGGGTTGTCCAATTAAGATCTATGACAGCCGTTACGGGTAGTCAAAGGCCTGAAATTCAGACAACCAGTCATACCACGAGATATCGTTTTACCCAGTTACTGGGTTGTGGAGGTCAGATAGGCAATCGCTTCATGTAAAATACTGGTATTAAGCTGCATCCGGTTTGACTGGTAGCCGACCCCAACGTAATTGGGAAAAGGCTAGGCAGATATAGATATATATAGATCACAGGATTTGTTTAACGATTTCTTGAAAATAAAACTCTGCATGCATTGACTGCCTCTCTAGACCAAGAGATCGCAAGTGGTGCTGCTGAGCTTGATGTCTTACATTTCGATTCCCGGGTCGGGCAGTGTTGTTATGTATTGAAACTCACAGTTACAACCCGGGGTTGGGACATTTCATAACAAGTTGGGAATAGGCATGATGACAGATTTTGAAATCTCCTTTTTAACCGACTTCCAAAAAGGAGGAGGTTATCAATTTGGTTGAATTTTTTTTTTATAATGTAGGTACACGTCTACTATATCCGAAAAACACATTATTTCAGCAATAAACTAAGTTTTAACGCAAATTATTGCATTTTAATCTATCTAATTTGATTTAACCGCGATAACGCTGCTGGGTGTCATGGCGCCTTTTAAGATGTCTCAGCATATTTGACATAAGTTGAAGCCATATTGTAAGGCGATGATTGACATTTGACTGAGGCGTGACGTCATTCGCTGTGATTGACGTTTCAGTTAACATGGCCGATTACAGCATTTTATACTTTTATTTTATTCAAAATCTTAATAATCTTAATGTTTTTAATAATCTAGGTATATTTTTAGAATCCTTTGTCTATATTTACCTCTAAAACCATTTATTCTTTGGTTCTATAATACTGACAAGACTGACTCTATGACTTAATCCTTGTAATGTGGATTTTTAATGCCTAATCCGTTGGGCACATAATTATGCGTTGTTAGAAATAAGTATGTTTTTTTTTGTATCAGAAATTGGTATACGTTTGGTCACCAACCTGATGGTAAGCGACGTGTTATGTTAAGTCGTCGATTTTACTGTCTTTTTGGAAGTCTTATATGTTTTACTTTTAAAAGTCTTGATATAATAAATAAAATCTTTATTGATGACGCTATTTTAAGAGCCACTGTTCTGTCCGACAAGTTTTTAACTTCCATTTGACATTGCTTTACGTTTTATTTGGAGGTAAAAGGCCAGAGGGGAATAAGGGGCGTTGTTATTTATATAATTACCCCTTCATCAAGAAGCCATAAGGTAAAGGAAAACTTTGAGTACAAGGAAACAGGAAACTAAAAATGATTTCTTTTGTTTGTTGTCGGTAATTAAAATGTCCTCTGACTTAATGGAACTAAATAGGTATGTATAACAAATATACCTATGCTCTGGAATTCTCTCCGTCGTCGTCCGGATGTCTTTAAGAGAAGAGTCAGGGAGCACTTCCTTTCAGTATGAGTAATAGGTATGTATATAATATAGTTCTATGTAGTGTGTATCATAATAAATAACTAGTGTATGATATTACAATATATAAGTAGGTACATATTTAGTAGCATATTTATGTATGGTATACAGGCTGTGGTTCTAGACAGTGGCCAAATTGAAGGAGGTGGATCTATAGGTGTAACTGATCACAAAACAATTTAAAAAAGTATACCTTAGAAAATCGAATTAATTTCGCAGTTTAACAGTTTTTTACGTATACGTCGTGTCATAGCCATCGCCGCGTCGTGCGCAGTAGGCACAAGGACGGCACCATGCCCACAAAGGCCGTACACGAAAATTTCACAGAGAAGCGTTAGCTGTTACGAGACGAATAGGACGTTGACCTCTTGGCTATTATTGTTTTAATTATTTTATACAACATATAACTTGTTGCTGGATATGTTCCTACAATATAGCGACTGTTCAAAACCAAAGCCTGTATAATTCTGTACTATTCCTAGTCTTTTATTCGTGTTGTACACTTGACTCTGTCCTCATATTTACTTCTCTTCTCTCTATCACAAAGGTTTGCTGTCAGAAATCTCATTAATGGGTTAAGCTCGTCTTTGTACATGCTTCTACATTTTTTTTTATTGCTACTAATAATTTGTAAGTGTTTATGTTCAAACTTTTGGCCAATAAAGAATTTATTTATATTGTGTATCGTGTGTAAAAAAAAAACCTTTTCATTATAAAGAATTATAATTAAGGGTATATTAGATAAACGAGTAATAATGAAATAGTAAATTAAGAAAATTACTTTGAAGAGCGAAATTAAACATAATTACAAGCCTACCTTTTCCAAACCATTTGAAATAGCATAGCCGAGTTCGAAGAAAACACCAAACAGTGCCTTTATAATAAAAAAAACATACAAAAAAATACAGTCCTAATCTTTACTACGAAATCCTGAATTACAAAGAGGTTTTGCTCTTATTACGCACAACGCTAAGTACAATTTCTGTTTACTCTGTGGCAAGCATTAGTTTGTTTTTGACAGTTCAGATTAATGGCGGACGTCGCGTCCATTAGCAAAATTAAGATATTATTCACCCAACGCTCTTATTAGCATAATTACTTTAGTTTTTTTTTTCGCAAAAGAATTACTAAGGTAGTAGTGGAATGATAAATAAATATCCAATACACTAATGTTTTATTTTCTTGGTAGGAACCATTAACGTAATCATAATATCACTAATGTAGCATGAACAAATTTCTGTTTGTTTGTCACATGTTTATACGAAAACAGGCACTACATTTAATAGGTACAAAACACACTATTGACTTTGTAATTTAATATATCAAAAACATACAAACATACATAATTCCGAATGTCTTCTCTTTTTATCATTTGAAAAAAAAAAACAAGATTGATATACATAATGATTTTTTTTCACGTTACGGCCATGTATGGCCATATTAATTTTAATGTTTTAGGGAAATAAAAAAGAAGATGGATACGAGAGAGCCATTGAACCATAGCAATTATTTAACCTTATTTTCGTTTTTTTATGACTTTCTCGGTATTATAATTACTGCAATTAAACCGAATTCAAAGCTATTTCATAAAAAAAAGTGTCAGTTTTACTGCTGTCAAAAATATTAAACATTTCAAATATTGTATAATAACTTTCGTGAGACACATTCATATTAATTATTGTTCAACGGTTATTACTCACTTGCATTTTTCGGGATTGCCCGACTTGTTTCGAACCGCGGCGATGTCGCAGTTTGACTCGCGACATCGCCGCGGCCTCAGCTCATGACTAAGGGCTCCGTTCGAGTTCGAAACTAGTCGGGCAATCCCGAAAAATGCAAGTGAGTAATAACCGTTGAACAATAATTAATTTCAAATATTGTCTAATATGCAAAATATTAATTAACTTTTATTACTTAGCACAGTCTATTTTAATCAACTACCTGTAGGAGGTAATAAAAAATGTTTATGATACCTGTCTGCATCCGCAAACAAGAGACATTGCTCGGTGCAAACGTCCGCAGCATTCCCAAGGCGCAAATAAACAACAACTGTATTTTCTCATTAGATACTGGATTTTACATTTAATTAGTCGTAATATCAATGTAAAAAATATAATAAATTGAGAATATTTTTAACATAGAAACATGGCATCATCTTCACGCCTGTATTCCCTGAAGGGGTAGACAGAGGTGTACACAGTTGTACACTCACATTTCACCAATGTTGTTATTAAGCCCAATGTAATAGGTAATGAGCCTATTGCCATCAACCGGACACAATTCCAAACTACGGGCTGCTACTTAGAATTTCCTAATAGAAAAACTCAATAACACTTTGTCCGACCCGGGAATCGAACCCGAGACCCCCTGTTCAGCAGTCGCGCTTGGGACCACTAGACCAACGGGGCAGTCCAACATAGAAACAGTGAGCTTTTATTGAAAATCATAATTGTTACATCATAGGAGGAACCAGTTGAAAATGTTGTCAATCTATTACAACCTATATGTCTAACTAGGTAGGGTATATCACCCCAAAATTGTCTTCTCGCACCCCCAATTACGTTAGTCCACCCTTATACCAATATTTTAGGTTTAAAATGCATCTTTTTGGGGGCAAAACCTCCTTTATCTACCAATTCTTAAATTTTAGTTTAGCTTTTTGTGCAGTGAAAGCCTTTATTGGACATTCATGACTGTATTATCACCGTTTATATATTATCATGTTAAGTAAATTTGGTCCTTTTCAGCGCAGACTTTTATCGCGTCTATTGATATAATGTGATTGATTCAATCAATCAATCAAATCATTTATTTACTTCAAAACATGGTAATTAAGGTGTACATAATAAAATAAAGTTCTGCATGTTTTGCTGTTAAGACAGCATGCAAATATGTAAGTAACATAGCATTATCTAGTATCAACACTATTAACCTTTCGGCTCAGTAACGTACAGATCTGTACGTTGTAACAATAAAAATCTATTGTGTCTGCTAATGACTGACGCAACAGCTTAACTAAAAACTACAACATATAAATCAAAATAAAATCAAAACAATATCAAAATAAAATCAAAATAATTACAATAAATGGATAAAATTGTCAAAAATAAATGTCTCAAATCAATAAATGTCATGAATAATGTGCATAATTACATATTATTAAATTATATAAAAATTCATGTTTGTTATCTTTTGTAATTATAATACTCCTTTATGTCATAGAAACATTTTTCAGTGAGCCATAGTTTGAGCTTCCTTTGAAAACGTGTAATTGGCAATTCTCTTATTTCTATTGGTATATGGTTATATATTTTTATAGCCATCATACTGCAATTGCTTTTATGCAGAGTAGAATTACACATTAGTACTGTTAGTTTATACTGATCTCTTGCTAATTTACCAATTTTAAGTTTATTGTCAACAACTTTCTCAAATAATGTGGGATATTTTTTTACAAAGACACCTATTTCTAATATATACAAACATGTAAGTGTAAGAAGTTTATGTTCTTTGAATAGGGGCCTGCATGAATCTAATGGAAATGCTCCAAATATTGAACGTATAAATTTTTTTTGTACAATAAATGCTTTCTTATTGTCAGTAGAGTTTCCCCATAGTATTAGCCCATATCTCAACAACGATGATACGTAACCATGATAGGCCATAAGAGCAGCATTTACTCCTACAGTGTTTCTTAAATTTCTTAAAGCAAATGCAAAACTATTTAACTTGGCACAAATATGATCAATATGATTATGTATGTGCTACCTTTTTGTTGAGTCACTCTAAAATTGGTTATTATTATGGAGATCCTGTACCTATTCACTGTTATTCTATGTATTTACTTGAAATATTTGAATTAGCTAACAAAATCGTAGGCATGTTCTGATCCTATTTCCATACTGAGGGGATACAAGCAATTTCAATAAATCATCTATTTAGAACTCTGTGAATACTTTACACTTTGTGAGGGTTTTTAAAGTCTTTTGAAAGAGAAATACCACGTAATTATGTTATGTAAGTTATTTAGCTTAAGTATTTTCACTGGTAATCATTTTATTGTATTTAATTTTCGATGGTGTGTAAAGCCATGTCAGTGACCTACAGGTGATATAAACTCCGACACTGGGTCGTTCATCAGTCATACGAGAAGAAGAAAAATACGCACATGTTACATTTTGAACCTGTGACCTGACTTACACACTCAATGGCCAGAATATCACTAGGCTATGGCCGTCTAGAATATAAATAAAAGTAAAGAATGTCTTTGTTTAAGAATTTCTTAACAATGTTTCCTTTAAAGTTCAAGTTTCGTTAACATAACAAACAATGTAAATGTATTTCATAGTACATTCAGTATCAAAAGTATAAGAGGCGAGGCGTTGGAAATGTTCAAAATAATCAGAGCATTTGGTATTTTTTTACACGACTGCCCAAAAAATTTGTGTTGTGTTTTTATCTATTTATACCTATGTATTAGTATGTAAGTATATAAAGGTATATATGTATGTATGTTTATGAGTTTCTTTATTCCATCATAACTTCTAAACGCCTGAATCGATTTACATATAATTATGAGGTATTGATAGAATCCATATATTATAACGGGTAACAGGTTAGTAAGGTTAAAAAAAATTGCAATAAAGCGGCTATTTGACACAAACAGGTGTGAAATCATATATTATATAATTCATACATGGCAGACGTGTTTTTAATTAATTTCATCGTTTTGTGTTTGTATTTCAGTTTTTTTTTATGAAACACAAATACCTAACCCTTATATTCAGAAATAACCCTTATTTTAAAGACCTAATTCGATTAATTAAGGTTTCATTTGTCTCCTTAACAATTGTAAATTTACCAAAAGTTATAACAGTGTTATTTTGTATCCTAAGTTATCTTTCTGTTAACTAATATACTCCTCCCGACCGTATTTCGGTCACTGTGGCCTTTCTCCACGGAGATAAGCTAAGTACGCAGGAGATATTATAGTTCACAAGTATATGCGTAAACACAGGTGCACTCCGTCTTCCTTCACGCTCATATTCCGATGGGACGGCAATCCGACACGACCGAAGAGAGATTAGGCGCAGGACCGACGGCTTTACGTGCTTTCCGAAGCACGGGGGTGTCACACCATCAACTTCCTGATTCCGGACTGCTACTGAGATTCCTAACAGAAAAATTCAATAACACTTTGCCCGACCTGGGAATCGAACCTAGGACCTGACATTCAGCAGCCACGCTTGCGACCACTGGACCAACGAGGCAGCTACTACTTAATTATTGGGACTTAATATTAGCATTGGTGAAATGTGGGTGTAAAATCCTACGCCTCTACCCAACCCTTCGGGGAATACTGGCGAGATGCTATGTTAGGGCTCTGACATACGGGCCACACATTATTAACGGTAGCCGTTGACGCTCATGACACGGCACAAACTGCTGCCGTCGAGAGTCAACGGCCGTCAGGCGTGTCGACTACAGCAGTTTGTGCCGTGTCAGCGTAGGTGGCTGCAGTCGTCAAAGAGCCGCTCGTCTGTCACAGCCTTTAATAATTAACATTTATTTTCAAGTTAAACATTATTGTCGAAACTAATAAACGCACGTGAGTAGAATTCGAACCTGTGCCTCCAAGATTAATATTCCAGGGTACCTATTCGCCCCCCCAGGGGTTCCACCTTGTCGTGGTGGGGGGCTCTAGTAGCCGTGGCTTGGTCACCCACGGTGAAGCTAACGGAACCCGAGGAGGGCCGCTCCTCTGGGCTTTGCCTTCAAGCCCATGTTGGAGCGGCGCCGGCGTAGGTTGCGGGCCTTATGGGGGGTGTCGCAACTGAGGTGGGCTGCGGCGTCGTATGGGCGGCACCGCAGCTGAGGGATGGGGGCCGCGGTGGGAGAGCAGTGCCGGTATGTCGATGCGCCGCTCTCCCTACCTTCCGCGGCCTTGACGGGGCCGCCACCGTTGGATGGCGGACGCGGTGGGGCCGCAGGGGAGGAGGAGTGCCGGTATTGCGAGGCGCCGCTCTCCCTATCCTCTGCGGCCGTAGTGGTAGGCGGCGGGGCCACAGACCTGACCCGTCGCAGGGGACCTTGGGCGTCCAGACACGGGGTCATCTGGCGCCCATTGCACATGGTCTCCGAGGTGGTTGCGGCACGCCATGCGTTTGGTGTGTCGTGACGAGGGGGTTGCAAAACCAGACCCCGTCGACGGCTGCGGGCGGGTTCGCGGTTGTTTGCCGGAGCGTTCCCGTGTCCCGCCCTCAAGCAGCTAAGGAGGTAAACTGTGGAGTTTTAGTGGGTTCGAGTCCCACATAACCACTCTGTCCCCCCGTGTCAGAGCGGTATGCGAGGGATTTCTCCACATAAAAAAAAAAGGGTACCTATTCGCTATCTCGGTTGCCAACCGAATTGATGGACACTTTGTAGTACATTGCGTCGTGTGTTACAGCTTGTCTATGATGAGCAAAAATATTAAAAACTTACGACGCATCATCAATCATCAATTCGGTTGGCAACCGAGATAGCGAATAGGTACCCTGGTTCTCTATTTATCCGGGAGGGGGGGGGAGTGCAAGTTCAACACCTGCTTACGACAGTAAATTTATATGTTTAGAGTTTGCTACGCATGCGTTTAGGCCTTTGAAAGATGTACAAGATATTTTTTTTATGTTCTGATTAAATTATATATGTTACTATTTTGACGCTGACTGTACTTTCTAGTTTTATTATATCTCAGTAGATAATACCCAGAAGTTTGTTCAAACAAAACTTAGTCGGGATTCTTTGGTAAAATTTTAATAAAGCTACGTAGGTCGACTAGTTCGGTTCCCAGGGGAGGTAGAAGTAAATATTATTTCTCTTTGTTATAACTCGACTGAAAATTAAATATGAATAAATAAAGCGGGTTTGTAATGTATATTTTTATGTTGAAGAGTACAGAATTTTCAGAGCATAGCGCCTGTATTCCCTGGGGGATTAGGTAGAGGTGTATTGTTTTAAGTACACACATATTTTAACATAGTATCACGCCAGTATTCCCCGAAGGGGTAGGCAGAGGTGTACACAGCGGTTGTATATCAACATTTCAGCAATGCTGTTATTAAGTCCCATGTAGGTGAGCCTATTGCGATCAACCAGGCTCAATTTCAAACACCGGGCTGCTACTGAGAATTTCCTAACAGAAAAAGTTAATACAACTTTGCCCGACCTGGGCATCAAACCCAGGGCCTTATGCTTAGCAGTTGCGCTTGGGGTCACTAGGCCAACGTCCTGCATAGTTAATATTATATTGTATAACTGCATTTACTTCCTCAGAGATTAACAAACATCTTAACTAACTCCCCCACCACAGTCATTTATACAAGAAACACGTAACGGCAAACATATCCTTTATTACATATATATGAGTTAGTTCTCGCGCTCGCCGTATCGTGTTTACAGAGGGCGCTGGGGAGCACTGAGGTGAAATATTACAGTTTCCTCATTAAGGTGAAAACTGCAGTGAAATTAGAAAATGTTTTATACGAGTGTAGATTTATATGTGTGCGTGTTTATATATATGTGTGCTTGTTTATTTGTCAGGTTGGAAGTCTATGAGGTGTTTTTAATGAAAAATATTTAATACTAGCTTCCACTCGCAGCCTTGCTCGCGTAATTTGTGTCTTTCAAATTTAGGCAGGGGTACACTTCTCAACAATGCTGTAATACGTTCTTTATGGTGTGGTTCCAGGTGATGATTTTATTGGTATCTGTATAGCATAATTTCAAACACCGGGCTAAACACAATCGCTTAAAAGGAAAACCCGATCATAAAATTACCCCACCAGGGAATCGAACCATGTACCTCACGCTCAGCAGCCGCGTTTGAGGCCACTAAACTAGAACATAAACAAAATAAGTTTTTCTGTTGCTGGACAGCACAAAACATACAAGTCTATACAAAAATATCAATAGCATAGTAAATATTTATTTAATTTTAAAATATACTATTTATTATTAATATACTATCTATTGTATTATATATTCTACCAAATATAAAATTATTATAGTATAGAACATCACTGACTGCCCCCATTTGCTCACGTCTTTCCTGTCCACCTAAAGTTTGTCTATGAGATATCGCTATTAGCGATAAGACCGCCATTGTACCCTCAATTACTAATTGTATTTTTATAAATGATATTATGATGGTGTACTATAAAGCTTATTCTATCTATCTATCTATATACTGTAATATGAGTTGCAGAAAAAATTGTGTGAGAATGACGACGAAACTACGTTTCGGTTCGTATATTGCTATCTGCTAGTGAAGGAAATCGAAGCTCAATTCTAAGTATTCCAATGCGAGAAAATTTACTTCATAAATGTATATATACTTATAGGTATGATAGTTTCATTTTATCTCTATACCCTATGACTTGTTTTTCACATTTAGTAGTTCATAGCCGTGATTTTTACTAAACTATGTTGTACAAAGGTTTTATTTAGATTTGGTTTCAGTGTCATTTCTAAGAATAAATCAGTTGTCATCTGAACTCTCTTGTTGCATTACACAACAAACTGCCCATAAAAAGGAGTGCTATGATTTCTGGGTTCATGTATTTATGTATACGGGTTTTCTTATTCCAGGATAGCTTCTAAACGCCTGAACCGATTTGGATGTATGGAGTATCTTTAGAATCCTTGCATTTTACTGAGCAACACAAAAATATTAAGAAGCATGCCTGCCTGTCTAAGAAGAGAAAACCAATTCTGTGGTACACACAAACGAAGTCGCGAGCTGTGGGGCATGCTTTGGGTTCAAATCTGTGACTCGTGACACTAAGCTTACTGCGTAGTTAATTATATTCTGTTAATAATAAGTAAGCGATTAGAGTACTGTCTCGTTAAGAGTAGATAATGCTCCAAAAGACTTTGCTCGCGATAAATTTTTTCCACACACATTATAGCTTCAT
The DNA here is from genome assembly GCA_935421205.1 of Xylocampa areola. Taxonomy (NCBI): domain Eukaryota; kingdom Metazoa; phylum Arthropoda; class Insecta; order Lepidoptera; family Noctuidae; genus Xylocampa; species Xylocampa areola. The sequence continues at coordinate 20,883,937 of OW285200.1, read as the reverse complement.
CTGCTTTTGAAAAAATAAAGAAATCATCGAGCAATTTCAAGCGGGCAGCGCCTATATCTGAAGTCTTCATGAGGCGGAGAATTGCTCCATAAATACTAGACTAGGAATATAAATTAGCCAACTATAAGAATGGAAAACGGAGAGAACCTTGTAAATGCTGGTAATAAATATTCGCAAAGCAAATTGTTAAAATGAATGTAAAAAGTTATCTTGGCGAGGAAGCTCTCTAACTAATAGGGCAATGTTTATAACTTATTAGCGGATTCTTAGTTTGCTGTTAAATATTTCTCTTGTCGGTGTAAACAAATCCCAAAGGCGGTTCTAAAATAAAATTGCTGTAAACCTCAAGTTCTAATTAGTTGTTGCAGACTTTAATTAAAGATAAGATAAAAATATATTTTTTATTTTTAACCGACTTCAAAAATGAGGATGATCTCAATTCGGTTGGTATATAAATATATATATATATATATATATATATATATATATATATATTATGTATGTACACCGATTATTTTGAGGTTTCTGATCCGATTTCTGTGACTTTAAACCAATCAGTTGGTAGCACATATGAATAATCATATGTCGGAAATATATTGAAGAATAGGATCGGAGGTCTGTTTGTCTGACCGGATTTTAAAGGTAATAGTAAATAAAACCAATATTTAAGGCTCTCCGCCACTGAGAGCACGTTTACTTTGGGTTAGATATTAGTAGTGAGTCACTTTATATTACAATGTACAATGAAGGTATTACAATATGAAATCAGAGGTCTCGATAGATAAGTCAGAGCGTAGAGGTCCGTCCGCCACGGCGCGGCGGCTCACAAGAGCCGTAGCGCTCGATGTTGCAATACCAATAATATAAAACAGTGTTGCCATCTCCGACACATATTTTATTAATATTATAGGTAGTAGGTTTGAGTAAGAAGTATTTGGATTAAATCTTTTAAAGTAATTTTTTGCTTTTTAGTCCTTTTTTATTTCATATACATATTTTGTGTAGTTTTTGAAGTCGTTTTTTTAAACGTAGTTTTTTTTCTCATCGTAACCTATAGTTTATAGCCAATATTATTATACGATAGAGACGTGTCTCTGATAAAGGTGTAGGTCTGGTTTGAATTAATTAAGAATAGTCGCCTGGAAGATACTTAATCTGTTAGCTTATTAATTACCAGACACAATAGACTTTTATTGTTACAAAGTACAATTTTGTACTTTACCGATCACATTTATACAGGATAAATGTACATAATATGTAATATATGTATACCTATTAAAGTGCACTCAAGTCATACCGGAGTTTCTTATATTCCTCCATTCCCATATCAAAATTCAAAAACAGAATCCGTTATTCGTAATTCAAATCAAATAGAGATGTCTCGTCTGCTTTCTTTCGAGATCGCATTACGAGGCGCATAGAGTTGCATGATGCATAAGAATCGGAAATTCAGACACCAAATTTTATTATTTGCATCGCTCGCATCCCTATGTATGGAATAGAGATGTGATTTGTTAGAAAGCTCAGAGCTGAAGGAATGTCGTATTATTTATTTGCATTCGTCACAGCAAACATAATATTCTTAAATTTATTTTTTATGATTTCAAGTTAAGGTCGCATATATAAAAATGAATACATGTTTATTTAACTGTTCGTTTGTTTATACGACTGATTTTTTTAGAATATAATAAGGCTTTGTTTTATACAATCTAATTCTTAACTTTCGTCAATTTACCAGTAAAAAAGCCTGTTCTTTTTCCCTATTTGCAACTTTGGTGTTAAGTCAAGACATAAAACTTGAATACAACAAGATAATGTTTTACCAAAGAGTCCGTGAGCTCCATGTTTTTCTTGCAAGTTTAAACCTCCTTGTTCCAACATTCTATTTTCAATTTAGGAGCACCGCAAACCAGACGATTGTGTGTTTGTGTGTACGAAGCACGAAGGCAGTCGCATCAGCCACGTTCCAATTTTAAACGGATTTGTCCACACCTATAGGAAAATCTGTAACGGTTTAGATCCCCGCTATTATATTAGGTATGTTTTGTGTTTAGGTGCTGTGTTTGATATACCTTAATATACATACCCGAGAAATTTTTAATGGTGGATTATTAAATACACTACAGAGTTTTAAAGGTGGATCAGACTGCCCATGTTTTTTAGGATAAGTTGTTTAGTTTCTTTGGTAGGACTCACTTAATTTAAAAAAAATATTTATTGTCATAATTTTTGATTTTACCTAGCTGTATATTGCTTAGTAAAAATTTAAATTGGCTGAAGGTGAATAAAATAATTGTTCAATTTTCTCTTATTTTTATAATTTATAGGTTCTCTTGAGAACATAATCTTAGGTCGACATACGCCTAACATATTTTATTTACACTTAAGTCGGTACTCATAAATTGTATTTTACTTAGAGCAGCAATAAATCTACATGTAAGTGATTGTAAATGTATCTTGTAGAGGTCTATAAATCAGATAAGTAATCCTGTGCCCGTTAAAAGTAAAAAAGAACAAAATTTCGTCTGATATAAGTCCATTTGAGACGTTAAACTCTTTTGCCGAAAAGCCTCGATGGACTTAATAGGGCTTTTTAAAATGTACTTATATACTGCTCAAGTAATGTGTTGAGTGATAAATTTTCTATAAGAAATTTGTTGCAAAATTGTCTATTGCTGCTTCGTTTTGTGTTATAAGAAGATCCGTTTTCGGTTTATGTTTTTAAAGATGATAGTTTTCGAAGATTTTAGAAATTATAGAGTTACCACTTATGTAGTATGGATTTTTACGTGAGAATAGGCATGACGTCAGTATTAGAGGACCAAAGAATAAATGGTTTTAGTTAAAAATATATGATGATAAACAGGATACTAAAAAATTACCTAGTTTTTAAATAAACATTAAGATTAATAAGATTTTCAATAAAACAAAAGTGTAAAATACTGCAATCGGCCATGTTAACTGAAACACCAATCATAGCGAATGACGTCACGCCTCAGTGAATGTCAATCACCGCTGCACGTGTTGCTTGAAATGCTGTTGCTGAAACGCGTTTTGATAAAAAAATTAACTTTGGAATTCTATTTTAGCACACGAATTATGTATTATTTGTAGACGCAGTTCAGCATAGACACAATGCAATATTTACCGAGGCGTGACATCACAATGGACGCCATGAAACTCACAAGCGTTTTCGCGCTAAATTTAGAGTAGATAGATAAAAGCTAAGTTTATTGCTGAAATAATGTTTATTTCGGAAATAGTAGACGTGTACCTATATTATAAAAGGACATTTCGAAAGCAGTCATCCTGCCTATTATACAGTACTTTTTATTGAACGTTAAAATTTTTAATTCTTATTTATATTGAGTTTGAAATGCTCGCTAAAATGCCCTTCTGATTAGGGTCGTCGGTAGAGGTCGAGTGTGGAGCATCCGTACAAGACATGCCACACTTGCGCTCGTGCCCGTTATTCGTGACCACCTGAACCCGAGAGGACCTGTACGTGGCAAATTCAAGGGCCGTAGAAGTCACAATTTACTGGTATAAACAAGTCTAAGACTACTGTTTGTGTTGTTGAGACGAAAGAAGACACTTTCTCTTGTTTTTTTTGGAATCAGGCAGAAACACCAGAACGCCACCTTGTATCCTCACATATGTTTTGATTCTTCCAGGTCGATTACATCTGAACATACACACGCGCCGGTTGCGAGCACTACGCACCCGAGTCTTCACATTTAAATTAATCATAAACTGAAAACAGATCAAGTATAACCAAAATAAGCTAGAATTGCATCTAAGTAACACAAAATTTTAAATTACTAACCGTCGAAAATCGCCATTAAATACAAAATGAAAAACTTCCCTCCTGACTTCAGCAAATTTCGAATTTCAAAACCGTTTTGTGACCGAAAGTGATTATTTCACCCAAATTGAGGATCATTGGATACTTTGGAAGTGTCAGTGAAGTTTTATCTTTTATCAGTTATCTGTTGGACGGATGGCTAGCCGGATAATAAAAATAAGTTCTGGTATTGTAAGCAATCTTTGTTGTTCAAACTTTGGTAAGCTGTTTCCTTTGCAATTAAAATTGATTTGATTTAGATGACTTTATTATCGGGCTTAGCAATAGAAGTATTATTTAGCATGGCTGGTAACGAAAATAACTAACTGTTTAAAAAAGGAATGGTATTGTTCCACTTTCAAATTATTTGCAAACGAACTTTTCTCAGGTTAGAAACAATCTAAAAGGAAAGTGGCTTCCGAACGATCTATGTCGACAAACATGTCGAGTCAATAAAAGTTTTTTTTTTTTAAATTTTTTTTTCCTGTTATAAAGTTCCCAATAAGGTAACTTTATTTCAATCACAATCTAGCCTAATGACTAATAAGTAATTTAATTTTAACTTAAACTGCTACGGTAATATAAATTTCTAAGAATCAGTCCAATAACTATTCTTAGTCTTTGTTAATAAAAGTATAAATGCATCGAAATTTATCATTTCATCAACAACTTATGTCAAAATTAACGTTTAAAATAGAAAAATGTATCAACAAAAACAATATGTTCGCAACGCTGATTCAAAAACTTTAACATCTTTGTTGATTTAAAATTCGTTTCATATTTAAGCTAGTATTCGTTTTTAAGATCTCCGAGTAAAACCATAATTGTAAATAGGTACTCACTGAAAGCGATACTTGAACTATTGTCCAAATTAATGTTGACCCTATAGAAATCTTCATAAATAGTTGACTCCAAACATGAAATAACATATTCCATGAATAGTTTGCGGTATGAAACAGATTCAACCTTGTCAATCAATGTCTCCCTTCAGATATTCAGTGGGTTACTCTCCGTAGTTAACATAATTTTGGTAAACTTAATAACAGAATTACCTACGCGTGTACTTGTGTATTTTGTGCTAGGGAGTCAGTTCTAGATCCATCAAATTTCATCCATGATGATGAATTACCAAAACTGCTGAAGTAATTTCCTTCAGATTCTAATAAATAGTCATATTTCCAAGTTTATTGTTTCTATAATAGAAACTTTATCCTTTAATGATACAAGAAGGTACCCTTATGGGATGAATTTATAGAATATATGAAATTATATTCTTTCGTTCTTTAAATAAAAATGCCTCATAAAAACTTTCATACCTTATATTTCATCCTCTTGATGCATGAATTTTTGTAACACCATTGTTAAAATTGTGTTTTTGACTCCACTTCTTTCGGCTCCATGTGGATAAATCAGATAATCAGTCAGACCTTATGCCTTTTCCACTCCTAGTCAGAGTGTGTGAACTGCGTAAAGTTATAATTAACACTAGTTATTGTTCACCGTTTAGGTAATACTCGCGTGAGCCGAGTCCGCGGCAATATCGCGTATCGGACTGACTCGTGACATTGCCGCAGACTCAGTTCATGACTAAGGGCTCCGTTTGAGTTCCGAACTAGTCCGGCAAACCCGAAAAATGCACGTGAGTAGTAACCAGTGAACAATAATTAATATGAATATGCCACACGAATCTTTTTATTTGGCAAAGGTGTCACGATCTCGGTGATCGTTGGAAAAATGAGGGAGACCTCGCGAAAGTTATTATACGCAATTATAATGAACACGGTTTTAGTAACGTTTGCGCACTAATAATTATCACTAAATGTACCTACGTAAATCATATCTATGGCTCAATTTATGTATGTATAATTTTCTATTCAGTGATTTCGGTTTCGCAAGGGTAGTTAATATCCCTCTGTTCATTAAGCCATAAGGGTGGATGAATTGCGTTTGTGCCTCAGTATTTGAGGTTGATTTTGATTAATTTGCTAGAGGAGTTACCACGTAACTATGCACTCGTGTTGTGTAGTGTTCAGTGAAATAGTATTTGATGAAATTATTTGAGATTAATTAAGGCGCTATATATACCTATTTATTTACCTACCACAGCTTGGTTTATATTTTAATAATGTGTTGTAAGAGTCTTTTAGTTATATCTATGTATTAAGAAACCTGTTAGTGGAGTGATATAGTAGAATAACATCAGAACCTGGCGCATGTATAACATTTGGTGTAACATAGTTCGATAGAAGGAGACAGTATCGGTGACAGTAACCAGCAACAACAGCATTCCAAATGAGGGTTGACGCCAGGCAGGCGGTCGGTCATAAAAGGTTGCGAAAACTTTAGCAGCATGCAATTTCAAAAAAAATTAGAAAGTGGAAGAAGAATGCATGCTGCCGACCCCAAATAAATTGAGATAAGAGCAGGGGGATGATGATGATGTAATAAGACACATTTTAACACATCGAATATCTTCCTAATATGGTTTCGGTCTCCAGATGCATCAGAAATAATTGGTATCTAGCTGGATGTACCTGATTCTTGGTAATTACATTTAGACCTTTGACCGAACCTTTTACTTGCACAGTTTCTACGAATATATCTTATTTTTTCCATTTACAACATTCGCAATTAGTACGAAGCCGATACGATATCTCGATTTTCTCGGCGGTCGTTTCAAGTGCACTAGACTGAGAGAAGGTGAGCGCCTGCAGTAATTTGTACTGCAATGTGACGCAGACACGGAGTTATGCGCCTGCAGGTTTGTTGATAGCAAAGTTATAATGACGCTCAACCATCTTTGTTCGGGCTTTTGTTGTGTGAATTTTATTTATGTATGTGATGATTTATTTTACTTGTTCTATTTTCGAATTTTGATTAATTATATACATACATACACTCACGCCTTTCTCCCATGAGGGTAGGCAGAAACTACAGAACGCCACCTGCTACGATCCTTACATATGCCTTTTGCTTCGTCCACGTTCATACATCTTGTCATACATGCGCGGCGGTTGCGAGTACTACACACCTTACCTTTTTGGAGGATATCACTAATAAGGTCAATTATGATTAATCAACCTCTTTCCTTGAGTATAAACAATATAATTAGAGTAATAAAAACATTCTGGTAGTTCAAAAACAAACTACAAGTCCTAAAACACACAAAGTTTTCTACAGAATGAAACAGACGATTAATTTTATAGGTTTATGTCAAAACGACAGTCTCTTTTGAATTTGATAAACTTAAACGAGTAACATAATATTTTTATTTTTAATTAATATGTATTATTTTATTTCCATTATAAAATAACAGATAAACACTTTATTGATAATTGTTTAAAATTTAAAGTTTTTTGGGAGTATTTAAACAATAATATTCAATATCCCAGATCATATTAAACGCACTGTAACACAAAGGTGAGCGCCTACGGCGTTTTAAATAGCAACGTATTGCAGTCCCACGTCTAATGCGACTCACGCTGCAGTTGGCAGGAGGTTTATGTTATAATTACCGTTTGTGTTATGCTATTATCCGTTTATAGAAATGTGGTAAACTTAACATAAATCCAGCTATTGGAATCTGCTTCGTAAATATTCTATGCTATTATTGGACATGAGTTGCTTAATTTCTCATAGTATTATAAACTCTGACACTAGGGTGATCATGAACAATAGATACGATGAGTAGAAGAAGCTGTAGAAGTCTAAGATAATAATATAATATACTCACGACCGAATTTTTGATCACGGTGGCGTATCTCCACGGAGATGAGCCAAGTACGTAGAAGGTATTATAGTGCACAAGTGTATGCGCAAACACAGGTGCACTCCCTCTTCCTTCACTCTCATAGTCCGATGGGACGACAATTCGACACGTCCGGAGAGAGACTAAGCGCAGGACCGACGGCTTTATATGCTCTTCGAAGCAAGGGAGTTTGACACCGCCAACTTCCTAACTCTGGGCTGCTACTGAGAATTTCCTGACAAAAAAACCCAATAATACTTTTACCGACCCGGAAATTAAACCCAGGATCTCACGCTCAGCAGTCAAGATTGCGGCCACTAGACTTATAGGCAGTTAAATATGGAAATCTAAGATATTAGGTACATAGGTAACTAAATTAGATAGCTCTAATGAACGGTCACAAAAATCTCCATCCCCATACCAGAGTGAAAGTTACACTTAATATAATTTCTGTTTTCCTTTACAGCGAAAATTAATGAACAAAACGCACGATCTCATAATCCAACAATTTTGTTAGACGCCGCTAAATTACTTCGTTATAAGGTAAATTATTTTAGCGTCGGTACACAAGGGCTTTTGGCGTTTTATAAAATTGTTAATCTTTATTGTTGGGGTGATTATTCCTTCCCCAAAAGTTTATAACTTGTTTTATATTTTTATACTTTGACTAGCTGACCCGGCAAACGTTGTTTTGCCATATAAATAAAAAATTTAGGGGTGGACTACCCCTAACATTTAGGGGGATGAAAAATAGATGTTGGCCGATTCTCATAGATACCGGATAAGCACAAAAAATTTCATCAAAATGGGTCAAGCCGTTTCGGAGGAGTATGGCAACGAAAACTGTGACACGAGAATTTTATATATTAGATTGGGTATTGTTATTAGAAAATTATGGACAACAATATAAAGACACTGAATAAATCATAATTGAAATGTGTCATTGTTGACAAATCTGTAAGTACTAGAGTTTAGGGAAGTATGTTCTCATGAAACAAGAAAGACTGATATTTAAGATATCTTTAAAGGTTTTTTGTTGAGTTGAGAACCGGAAAACTTATGTCATACATATATCATCATCAATCATAAATATGATTTATTACTTAATTCAAATCTTAATGACCACTCAAAGAATCACCCTCATAATAAAATGCACCAATGTTAAAAGGTTCACTGTCCACAAAGTAGACACAATAGTTAAACACTCGACACGTACCACACAGTTGGTATATGGGAATGTGAACCGATTAATAAAAATAAATATTATGTAGGTAGTACACACTTTTACTTGTAAAGACAATATAGACAAAAACAAATAGCAAGTTTCAATTCCAATGCCCTTTGAAGTTTTAAAGTAATGTTGTTTATCAAGGAAATAGTTTGAAAACAAGTATATTACTGTAGGATGCTTCATTTAAGTTAGTTGAAGTTGTTGAGAGAATAAGACGGATCAGTTAGTTTGTTGCGAACTTTGAGAGTGGTCGCACGTTATATCGGTTGGAATTCAGTAGGTAATTGTTTGAAAGCTTCAATAAATATGGGTAACGAGTATGTGTTGTTTATGAATATTATGAGATGACGAGTAATTACAATGTTTTATTTAAGTTTTTTCGGCATATGTGGTCTAAATGGGTTGATATAACATATTGAATGTAAGGAAAATGATAATTGATAATATAATAAATTTAAGGCACTCGTAAATTAGGTTTTCAGGTAGGTTATCATAACATAACATAGCATCACGCCTATATTCCCGGAAGGGGCACCAGAGGTGTAAACAGATGTACACCCAGATTCACCAATGTCGTTTTTAAGTTCCATGTAATAGGTTGCGAGCCTATTGCCATATTTAAATAATATTATATGCCATATTTATTTAATAAAACATATTTTCACGCGTAGCTTATGTTCCGATGTGGTAGGTATTTAACGTGTTGTTAAAGAGCCATAGACAATTATAATCCTAGTAATACCTTAGGTTTTCGCAATCACTACACATATAATAAAACAACTTCTAACCGGATTAATCGTGTGTACTTCCTCCTGCGACCACGTCATTGAAATGACCACGTCAAGAAAAACAAAAAAAAAAAAATTTTTTTTTTTTTTATAATTCTGTATAAATTTTAGCACTGTATTTAAAAAAGGCAATATTGTAACTAGATCTACTGAGTATTCGCAGCTAAGTTGCGTAGCGCAGAACTACAATTAATCTCTCTTACAAATAAATATTAGTTTGCAGAAGTAATAAAATTGCTTAAGAACAAAATTGACACTTCTTTCCTTCTACATCCTACTTTCAAACATAAGACTTTTAACAATAGGAACAAATTAGTAGCTAAACTGCAAAGCTTTCTCTATATAGAAGCTGAGCGAGTGAGCGCGCCCGAGCTCGACGCAACTAAATTGAGTTCAAACGTTGATCAACAAGATTGTTTGAGGATAAGAGTGCCTTAGCTTGCTATCGCTTTATTAACTATACTTTAGAATGAAAATGGAATTAGTAAACCTTAAAAAATTAAAAATACTTATGCTATAAAGAACGTAGCACTTACTTATTAACTGGGCACAGTTTCTATCCAAAGAAAGGGTTGAGACAGCCAAAAAAAAACCACATTCTTAAACATCTATTATATATGTAATTGTGTTTATACACCAAGGAAAGAATAGATCTTAAGACGACAGGGAACCTTGAAATTCAATAGCTTCACACGGTAGCTCAGTGTATAGAGTGATGACACGGAATGTCAAGGGCCGCAGGTTCAAGCTCCGTTCGTGTCTATTATTTTTCAATGTTTCAAAATAGTAATTAATATATGGTCTTACGTATGTCTAGCAATGGAAGTCTAACAGTATCTAATATTGGACGTAAGATGTAAGGTTCCTCCAATATGATATTATGCGATAGTATTTTTGTATGTATGATTTTCAGTAATGTTAATAATACGGATCCCTCGGTGCCCCGTGTGCGGCATACATATGACATTGAAAATTCACATTGGTACATGCCAGATATGCACTCACAACTTGTGGTTCAAGAGGCGGACCCGTAACCACTCGTATATACACAAAAATCCGGACAAGAAGTGAAATTATGTTGTTTACACGTGTTCCATATGTAACAAAAAGGACACCCCCCTCGAAATAAATTAACAAGGGTAACCCCCCACCCCCGAAATAATTTAATCCTTAAATGCATATCAACGTATTTTCGTTCGGAAATTCGTGTAAATAATGATGAATTAAATGGAAGAATTGTGCATTTAAAATTGTAACTTTAATATTGTAACTTTAAATGGAAGAAGTCTTAGAAACTTTTGTCGTAAAAAAATAATTGACAATGATTATGCCAGATCATTATGCCGGAAACAATGGATCAAAAAACAACCTAGAAAATGGCTCTGAACGAATTGTATCGTTTTCGATACGTTATGCATTTAAGTATGCATGACTGCCTCGTTGGTCTAGCGGTCTTAAGCGCGGCTGCAGAGCGTGAGGTCCTGGGTTCGATTCCCAGATCAGGCAAAGTGTTATTGGGTTTGTCAGTTAGGAAATTCTCAGTAGCATCTCGGAGTCAGGAAGTTGGTGGTGTGACACCCCCGTGCTTCGGAGAGCACGTAAAGCCGTCGGTCCTGCGCCTGATCTCTCTCCGGTCGTGTCGGATTGCCGTCCCATCGGAATATGAGAGTGAAGAAAGAGGGAGTGCACCTGTGTTTGCGCATACACTTCTGCACTATTATCTCCTGCGTACTTGGCTGATCTCTATGGAGCTGGCCGCCGTGACCGAAATACGGTCGGGCGGAGTATTATGCATTTAATGGTTAATAAGGGTAACCCCCCACCCCCCGAAATATATTCTTGGCTACGCCCGTGCACTCGGCTTCCACGAAGGGACACGAAATGGGAAAATGAAAACTCTCTCAAACTTAGTACTTTAACCATCACGAGACAATCTAACTCGACGGTTGGTACGTTGTTGGTTCGCTGCATCCTAGTTTATCTAGTTAACCCGCTGATCCTGAGAGCTAAGTGAAAAGCTTTTAAAGTTTAATACTTTTACGCTTGTGTAGGGAACTGCTTAGTCACTACGTTTTATTAGCGTCTTAGAGCACAAGCCGGAGGTACGCGGGTGGCTTGGAAATTTGATTTTCGTGTAATATTTTCCATATAATTTATGGAAAGGTGGAAAAGGTCTCCTAAGCTAAACTCATAGCATGTTAAGTAAATGTCGTGAGATCTACTGCTGCGCTGCGTGTCGCGGATTCTCGGGTCGGGCAAAGTGTAATTGAGTGTAGCGCGTTTAGTAGGTCTATGGGTATATTCGCTTTCGATAAATGAGTTACCGGAACGCAAGATTCACTAAAATCAAGAAAACGGCAACACGGTCGCTCAAGACAGGCGAGTTGAAGGCCCAACGTAGCATTTTTTATTTAAAAATAACACGACAAAAGTAATTATGTAATAAATTTAATTTAATTAAACTATAAGTATTATATCTATTATAGTTGTACATAACCTATTAGATGAGTTTAATATTAAATAGGTTATGTAATTATAGAATTATAGAGTCGGTTAATATTTTTAATTATCTATATTATGACAAAAATAATGAATTAACAAATTCAAAAGCACTGCTACTGAAATGAAAATATTTAAAACATTAATTTTATATAGACTCTGTTGGGTACACTTTGTATAAAACAAAAAGCAAAATTAAGGCTCCGCCGCGACAGTGCAATCACTGCCGTGACCAGGATTCGAACCTGGGTTACTACGGCCACAACGTAGGGTCCTAACCACTAGACGATCACGGCTACCGGAGCTGGTGACTGTGGTATCGAAATACGCGAGCATACCTCGCTTAAACTGGACCACTTACTTTCACTTTAGAATTTATTACGGTATATATGCGCAAGTCACAATAATTGTAGGCATTCATAAACATAATGGTCGGTTGTGACAGTTCACTGTTCATTGACGGTTTAATTTTAGCTTTGGTTGACAACATGCATATCGACAGAGCGATGGATATTGAATCATTAGTTAATAAGCTTAGTATGCATGCAAATGTTAATGTGACGTGAGCTATTCCCTTTTTACCGACATGCAAGTCACAAAAAAATAACAAGTGACAGAAAAAATTGTGTTTTATGATTTTTATAAAAATGTCACTACACACTAGTAAAGGCCACTACGATTATTTAATATACAATTAATTTTGAGTAAACAACGACGTAGTATGAGCATCTGGAGGAGTATTATGGGTATAATTCATAAACATTATATTTTACTAATTTATTTATTTATATCTTAATATCTTTATTGTACACCACTAGAAATATATAACAAGAAAACAATAATACATTTGAAAAATGCACAATTGGCGGCCTTATCGCATTCCGCGATCTCTTACAGGCAACCTTAGGATGGAAAATAAATAGAGGAGCTATATTGGGCTGTTTTGGTGTACCTACATATTATAATTATACTATACATATTACTATAAATACAAAATACAGAGTAATATATATTTATATATATTGACAATATATATATATATATTCTTCTTAAATATATAATACCCAAATATTAAAATGAGTGAAAGCAAACAAATAACATAAATAAAAACTAACAAAGAATCATACTTTTTGAATTAAACTGTTATATAATATTTCTAAAGTTTTAATTTGAATTTATCATATAAAATTCCGTGTTTTTTATAGAAGTGCTTGATAAGTGTAATGGTTGCAGTCGTGACTGCTGAGCCTGAGATCCTAGGTTCGATTCCCGGCACAGTGTTATCAGGGTTTCCTGTTAGGAAATTCTCAGTACCTACAATTAGCTCACTTATGACACGTAGGTAATACGTTATACATAATTTTGAAATTGATCGCACAAATATACCGTCTAACAGTTTACTCATAAAACAATGCCTCGCTGAATTAGTAGTCACAATCACGGCTGAAGAATTTGAAGCCCTGGGTTCGATTTCCGCATCGGGAAAATTGTTGTTGAGTTTTTCTGGTAGGAAATTGTCTAGCAGCCTGGAGCTACCCATTTTTCTACGTGTTTATGGTAAAACAATTATCTTTATCTTAAATAACTTATCTTGAGAACTGTTTTCGGTCGATGGCAGTCAATTAAAGTAACCACCTATTAGATGAGATTAAATAACTGCATCGGTGAAATTTGGGTGTGCAACAGTACTCCTGTGCCTATACCTTCGGAGAAATAGGCGTGACATTACGTTATAAAATTAATGCCAAAGCTGTAACTTTCTAAAGCTTAACAATGCTTGAAAAACGTAATAATTGAGAAATATCGTAAGAACAAATCCAGTCAGTACATAGTGAAAGTAATCTCCATTAAACGAGTTTGTACGAAAGCGGTCGGAATATTCGGCACCACAGTCACTTGCTCCGGTAGCCGTGATCGTCTAGTGGTTAGGACCCTACGTTGTGGCCGTAGTAACCCAGGTTCGAATCCTGGTCACGGCAGTGATTGCACTGTCGCGGCGGAGTATATTTTTTATATTTTGTTATTAAATATCAATATAAAAATGAATGTTGGGTATTCGAGAGTGTCGTAGAGGTTTCATTTAGTGCACAACCTTTATGGATTATAAGGGTAGTATTTAAATCGCTTTTAATACATTTTTTTACGAAATTTTGTGACATTTTGGACGCCTCTTCTAATCCATTCACTAAATTAATCTTCGAAGTTCATTTGTTTTTTTTTTAACTCGAAGAATGATCTTGATTAAATCAAATACGCAGTCGGAATTCTGCCTTTTTTCAAAGATAATAAATATTCTACGTGCTCCAAAACCTACAGTAACTACCTATATTCCATATTTCATCTCTCCGTGTGGTTTCGGAAAAGAATAGGCCACCCCATCTCTGCCCATGGGAGTCGTAAGAGACGACTAAGGGACATAAAATTAGTGATTCCCCAAAATAAGTACCTAATGCATCCTAAACTCCGCCGTTCAAACTGGTTTTCCAGTCCATTGGACCACAGGGAGCAGGACGAGAGAGTGGGCTTGCACCAGCGCAACTGCTTGTCCACTTTAACTTTGCGACGATGACCCAAACTATTTAAAACAAAGCGGTCTAATGAGTCATATTAGGGCTTACGAAAGGCTAGCTGTTGGGGACGCCGTTATCGATAACGGCGTCCCCTTATCCCCCGTCTTATCAGAAGGACTATAGTATATTTAATTTAAATCTCTGCCTCACTGGTCTAGTAGTCTCAGGCGCGACTACTAAGCATGAGGATTCGATTCCCGGGTGGACCAGTGTTAATTAATGGGTTTTACTGTTAGGAAATAGCAGCCGAAAGTTTGAGAATGTGACCGGTAGATGGCAATAGTCTCACACGATTTATCACATAGGACTCAATAACAGTACTAGTGAAAGAGCTGTACAGACTAATAGGTATACCCACTACAAGTGTACAGGTGTGATGCTACCTTATGTTTATCCAAATCCGTTTAATAAATAAAAAAATAAAAAAAAACATAACAAAAAGTATGTTAACATATCATAGCAGCGTTCGTGGTCGCAGCAGGACCTCCTGCGACCACGAACGCTGCAAAGTGTTCGAAACGTCAGGAAAAACAAAAAACCAATAATACACGCGATTAATCCGGTTAAAAGTTGTTTTATTATAATGTGTAGTGATCGCGCAAACCTAAGATATTACTATATGTCTTATGTATGTGTGATTAAATACTTTTATTAACATTAATAAGTATTTAATATTTTATCTAAACTGCCTCGTTTTTCTTTAACTGCCTCGTTGGACTAGCGGTCGCAAGTGCAGCTGCTGAGCGTGAGGGCCTGAGGTTAATTCCCAGGTCGGGCAAAGTGTTATTGGGTTTTTCTGTTAGGACATTTTCAGTAGCAGTCTGAAGTCAGAAAGTTGGTGGTGTGACACCCCCGTGCTTCGGAGAGCACGTAAAGCCGTCGACCCTGTGCCTGATCTGTCTCCGGTCGTGTCGGACTGCCGTCTCATCGGAATATGAGAGTGAAGGAAGAGGGAGTGCACCTGTGTTTGCACATACACTTGTGCACTATAATATCTCCTGCGTACTTGGATAATCTCCGTGTGAGATAGGCCGCTGTGACCGAAATACGGTCGGGAGGAGTATTATTATATTTTATGCGTAGGTAACTGATAAACAATCATCCTCCAATTTTCTAACAAACAAAACTTTCTCATTATAATTTCAGCAGGATAAGATAAATTGAGAAATAAATACACAGCCTTCAGGGCCATTTGAATATATTCACGACCACCTGACCCAAACCTTTGTAAACATGAGCTATATAGAAACCCGCCACATAGAAGGGCGACCGAGCTTAAATCACAATGTTTGTAACCAATCACTTGATCAAATATTGGCCAACCTTGTCAAGTTACGATCTATTTAAATATTCAACCGCGCATATTCAATTTCTATATACTAAACCGATATATGGTACGCATGGTTACTGGCTACGAAAAGAGCGTAGCGTATTTTAGTTTCGTAGCTATTGTAAAGATAGGCTACGCACGTGCTACGGGGTTACGACTTTTTTACTCTATGTTCCTTTTACGGTGGCACGCTTTACTACGACACTGAGCCCTTTTCGGTTTATAATGATAAATAAAGAACACATTGAACGAGATGTGGAATAATCCCTATTCCGTAACACCGTGAAACCCTTTTTTTATGTGTGGAAATCCATCAGACTCTGCACTAGACTCCTACCGACTAAACCGAACAGTCCTGCACTGACCTGACTGACTGATGTACGTATATGTACAAGCACGAAACAAGAGAAATTACAAGTGAGGGGCAATGTATTATATATCTGCCTAACGTTTTACCAAATACATTGGGGTCGGCTTCCAATCAAACCGGATGCAGCTTAATACCAGTATTTTACACGGAGCTACTGCCTATCTGACCTCCACAACTCAGAATTTCAGGCCTCTTACTGTGACTACCCGTAACAGCTGTCATAGATCTTAATTTGATAAACGGAGCCGACGGCTTAACGTGCTCTCCGAGGCACCGAGGGGTCTCGGTATGAAATGATGGTCACCCATCTACAGACCGACCAGCTTAACCTCGATCGATCGATCTGTGCGACTGTTACTTAGTGACGAGCCCCTCCTCACGGGCAATGTATTTACTAAAATCACTTTGTATGTATTCTGGAAATAGGGTTATATAATTTATTAGTTATGTTAGATTTAAATACATTTTATTAAAAAAATAATTTGGTTATGATCTGGTCTGAATAAACTTCAAAGCCTTTTGTATTATTACAATAAACGTATTTTTTATCGACTCTTGCGTAAACCGTATCGAATTTTCAGTGAAAGTGATTCGATTTTGATTCAATGCGATCTGTAATTTCGGCTACAGAGACACCCGCTCCGGTAGCCGTGATCGTCTAGTGGTTAGGACCCTACGTTGTGGCCGTAGTAACCCAGGTTCGAATCCTGGTCACGGCAGTGATAGCACTGTCGCGGCGGAGAATTTTTTTTTATAGGCCGTAGTAACCCAGGTTCGAATCCTGGTCACGGCAGTGATTGCACTGTTACGGCGGAGATTTTTTTTTTATATTTTATTAATTTGTTAATTCTTTTGTTATTAGGTATTATTAAATTATCTGGCAACGAGTCGAATTCGTGTTGGTTAATAATTGATGCTTTATTATATATTTTGTACGTTCATTCATTATATAGTTAAAGGTTTATGATACGAAAAAAAAAACTGTTAGAGGGTACTCTAACTGTTTATTTTTTTGCGTCATGACAGATTTAACAAAGTTAAGATAAAAATTGTGGTTTAAAAAAAAATGAGGTAAGCCCACCACAATTACCTAAATAAAGTCAAATAAATTAAAATGTTACTGTATTGTACTACAACATCGATAAAATGCAGTTATTTACAGTTTGTTACTTCTTTTATCAAAATTTTACAGATGCTTCCGGGTGCTTCCAAACTCATAAAATAACATCATCATCATATGGAATACAATTTGAAAAATAAGTATTATGTAAAATTTTAATTAATTCTAAGTCTACAATATTTATAATAATTGATATGTAATAATATATAATAATTGATATGTTTAAAACGATTAGAAATATTTCTTTAACTTGACAATTATCTGTATGCAAATTTTATTATGTATGTACTGTCTAAATATGTATGCTTAACGCACTCACTTGCAAATAACCTAGCAGGGTGCCTGTACTCACTTAATTGTAAATCCAAATTAAAGACCTATGGACATATATGTACATGTGTGCAAAGGTAAATAAATATAAAAAAAAACTTTATGTCTGTACATGAACTCTAATAGCACTCCTTATTTCGGCACATTTTTTACTGTAACTTCGTTAAATCTGTCATGCCGCAAAAAAGCAGTTAGAGTACCCTCTAACAGTTATTTTTTCGTATCATAAACTTTTAACTATTTAATGAATTAACGTACAAAATATATAATAAAGAATCAATTAGTAACCACCACGAATTCGACTCGTTGCCAGATAACTTAAAAGTAATAACAAAATAATTAATACATTATTAAAATATCAAAAAAAGCTCCGGCGCGACAGTGAAATCACTGCCGTGACCAGGATTCGAACCTGGGTTACTACGGCCACAACGTAGGGTCCTAACCACTAGACGATCACGGCTACCGGCGCGGGTGTCTCTGTAGCCGAAATTACAGATCGCATTGAATCAAAATCGAATCACTTTCACTGAAAATTCGATACGGTTTACGCAAGAGTCGATAAAAAATACGTTTATTGTACTAATACAAAATACATTGTAGTTTATTTAGACCAGTGGGGTTACTCTTGAAACTAATACCAATTCCAATCCAATTCCAATATTAAATAGATGCCTCAAAACAACGCGTAATTTTAAAATAAATTTACCTACATTACAGTTGCCTCAATTTTAAAGCATGTTGTCTTCATATTATCTCGAATCAGTAATATTTTTTTAGATATTTTGGCATTTAAAAGTACGAACTGACATATTTCCAATGTCAATCGCGCGGTATTATTTTCAAGAGTAAGCCTACAGATGCTCACCAGTATGTTTTTTAATAGTTGTATTTAAATCTAACATAACTAATAAATTATTCAACCTTATTTCTAGAAGTGATGCTTACATACTAAAATTATTTTATTAAATACATTGCCCGTGAGGAGGGGCTCGTCGCTAAGTAACAGCCGCACAGATCGATCGATCGAAGTTAAGCCGGTCGGTCTCTAGATGGGTGACCATCATTTCATACCGAGACCCTTCCATGCTTCGGAGAGCGCGTTAAGCCATCAGCCGTGGCTGTCAACAGCCGTTACGGATAGCCTGAAAGTCTGACAACCAGTCATACCACGAGATATCGTGTTACCCAGTAACTGGGTTGTGGAAGTCAGATAGGCAGTCGCTCCATGTAAAATACTAGTATTAAGCTGCGTCTTGGTTTGACTGGTTGCCGACCCCAATGTTATTGGGAAAACTCTAGGCAGATATATAATACATTGCCCCTCACGAGTAATTTCTCTTGTTTCGTGCTTGTAAATATACCTACATCAGTCAGTCAGGTCAGTGCAGGACTGTTCGGTTTAGTCGGTAGGAGTCTAGTGCAGAGTCTGATGGATTACCACACATGAAGAAAAAGGTTTTACGGTATTACGGAATATGGATTATTCCACATCTCGTTCAATGTGTTCAGTTTTTTTTTTTAGTTCCCTACAAATTGGTTGAGCTAAGCGAGACTGATGTGCGCGTTATGATGGTGAACGAGTGCTGTCTGTCGGGACTGGTCGGTTTGGTGCTTTGGCAATCATTTTAAAAGGCTATATGAGTTATTGTTTCTAGCGATTTCCTTTATCCTTTTGCAAATTATTCTCACATTACCTTATTTATTGTTATACCAATTAATTTTAAAAGAGTGTCTATGGAGTTTCTTGCCGGCTCTTCTACCTAAGATAATAATAAAATAAAATATATAATATAATAATAAATAACGCCTTGGAACCGTGCGCCTAGCTTTGACTTTTCATAAGTTTCTGTAATATGATCTATTTGAAATAAAAATATTTGAATTTGAATTTACCGACAATAAGTTGGAAGCACCTGTAAATTTTGTTAAAAGAATTAGTAAACTGAAAATAACTACATTTTAAAGTTATTATATTAAATGGAAAAAGAATACGGTTGCGAACAGGATTCGAACTTGCGCCTCCCGGATAAATACTCCAGGCGCTCTGACCACTAAGCCATCTCGACCTCTGCTCACCACCGCGAATTCTTCATCCATATTTTAACACGTCTTTTGGCGACGTCATTGCTATCTATTCAGTCCCTATACAGGTGACCGAACCGACACGACTAAATTTTGCAGTTAATACAGTATCGTAAAGAATGCAATTACCTTAACAATTAAAGATAAATTTTTTAAAAGCATTAACGCATACTTAGCGAACTCTAAAGTTATTATATTAAATGGAAAAAGAATACAGTCGCGAACAGGATTCAAACCTGCACCTCCCGAATTATTTTCATTTTAAATTATTTTTACTGCATTTTAAATAATCGTGGTGGCCTTTCCAATTTTTTTTTTTATAAAATCACAAAAACACAATTTTAACTGTAACTTTGTTAAATCGGTCATGACGCAAAAAAAATAAACAGTTAGAGTACCCTCTAACAGTTTTTTTTATATCATAAACCTTTAACTATTTAATGAATTAACGTACAAAATATATAATAAATAATCAATTATTTACCAACACGAATTCGACTCGTTGCCAGATAATTTAAAATTACGTAATAACAAAGGAATTAATAAAAATTAATAAAATAAAAAAATAAAAAATCTCCGCCGTAACAGTGCAATCACTGCCGTGACCAGGATTCGAACCTGGGTTACTACGGCCACAACGTAGGGTCCTAACCACTAGACGATCACGGCTACCGGAGCAGGTGTCTGTGTAGCCGAAATTACAGAAGGCATTGAATCAAAATCGAATCACTTTCACTGAAAATTCGATACAGTTTACGCAAGAGTCGATAAAAAATACGTTTATTGTTCTAATACAAAAGCCGTTGTTTTTTTTTAATAGTTGGGTTTAAACATAACTTATCTAATAAATAAATTAACCCTTTTTCTAGATCAAAAATCTAGAAAATCATTTTTTTTCCGACCCCAATTTAATTGGGAAAATTTTGGCAGATTTATAATACATTGCCCCTCACTAGTAATTTAACTTGTTTCGTGCTTGTACATATACGTACATCAGTCAGTCAGGTCAGTGCAGGACTGTTCGGTTTAGTCGGTACGAGTCTAGTGCAGGGTCTGATGGATTTCCACACATGGAAAAAAAAGGTTTCGCGGTATTACGGAATATGGATTATTCCACATCTTGTTCAATGTGTTCATTATTAATCATTATAAACCGAAGTGAGCTCAGTGTCGTAGTAAAGCGTGCCACCGTAAAAGGAACATAGAGTAAAATAGTCGTAGCCACGTAGCACGTACGTAGCCTATCTTAACAATAGCTACGAAACTAAAATACGCTACGCTTTTTTCGTAGCCAGTAACTATGCGTACCATATATCGGTGTCATATATAGAAATTGAATATACGCGGTTGAATATTTAAATAGATCGTAACTTGACAAGGTTGGCCAATATTTGATCAAGTGATTGGTTACAAACATTGTGATTTAAGCTCGGTCGCCCTTCTATGTGGCGGGTTTCTATATAGGTCATGTTTACAAAGGTTTGGGCCAGGTGGTCGCGAATATATACAAATGGCCCTGAATGCCACATTTGAGGTAATAATTCCTCAATGTGTCTTAACATACTAAATTATACATATAAAAGTTTTGACTGTTTGAATATTAGAATGTTAGTTTATCTATGACGCAAAAATATGAAACGGTTTTGCGTGAACATAGCATAGCATCACACTTGTATTCTCGGAAGGGGTAGGCAGAACTGTAAACACTTGTACATTCACATTTCACCGGTGCTGTTATTGAAAACTCCAGGCTGCTATTAAGCAATTCCTAACAGAAAAACCCAATAACACTTTGCCCGACCTGGGAATCGAACCCTGAACCACTACACCAACGAGGCAGACATTTGAATGAAGTTTAATATATGCTGTAATATAATGCTATATAGTATAATATATACTATATCGTTTAATAAATTACTATAAGACATGGAATACGACATTACGAGTTCCGACTGCGTATTTGATTTTTCGTAATCTTTTTTCGACATGTGTCAAAACAAAATGAAGATTAGCTTAGTGAATGGTGGAATTAGTTTAGTGATTAGTTAGGGAACGATGAGAGTTCAAAAATGTATTAAAAGCGAATTAAATATTTCTATGGGTTGAGCACTAAATGAAACATATAGGACCATCCTGAATACCCAACATACACGTTAATTAATTTATTTTACTACAAATAAAACGACCTCAAGCCAATTATATTACTTGAAGACAAAAATAACAATAATAATCCACAAAATGAAAGATAAAATTAAAACAGAAAGACATTTATATTTAAATAAAAAAAAGGTAAACAAATATAGGTACTCCGCCGCGACAGTGTAATCACTGCCGTGACCAGGATTCGAACCTGGGTTACTACGGCCACAACGTAGGGTCCTAACCACTAGACGATCACGGCTACCGGAGCAAGTGACTGTGGTGCCGAATATTCCGACAGCTGTCGTACAAACTCGTTTAATGGAGATTACTTTCACTACTGTTTGGGCTGGCTCTTACTGTATTTCTCAATAACGTATTAATTTATTTTTTTATTAAAAACGTTGCCACACACTAGGAATTTCTTCCTGTATCGTGGGTGCGTTTACAGACATATAATCTCACAAGCACACAAACACCCAGACCCGGAGAAATTATCTATAGATCGTATAAATATTTGCTCCGTGCAGGAATCGAACCTGCGACACGCAGCGCAGCAGTCGGTCTCTCGACCACTGCGCCAACCACGCTGTCATAGACACTGTCACTAGACAGTAAATTAAATCATTGTTAAGGTTTAGGTAATATATAATATAGGCTATTCATTGTTAAACGAACGCTGCAAATTGATACAAGCAATTAATTCAGTTGCGTTCCTGAGAATAAGGCTCTTGACAGACAAATTCAAATTCAAATTTTTATTCTGTAAATAGGTCTTTACAAACTCTTTTACATGTCATTTTTTAATCTAGAAGGCGCCGGTATTTCCTATCTGACTACCTCGGAGAAGAAAAACCGAAACAAACTCAGAGGTTACTGTCTCTTTTAAAGTCCAGACATCATCTTTATGGTTATGTGAGCGTAATCATGTAGGGCGTCTGGAAAGGCCTTTTGAAGAAAGAACCGTAGCAATGTTAAGTTGACCAGTCCTAACTGACGGCACACATGCATCAGTCACCGTAAAGCTCGAACCATAATTTAGGGTGCTCAACGACCTGTCGCAAGGCGATACCAGATCGGCAGGACATTTGCGTAGGCCATACAAATACTAAAAACTGCCAGACAGTTACAAATCTAAAAGAAAGGGAATATATAACCTACATGATGCTCGCATTCACAAATTACTATTATTATATTCAAAATGTAAAAATATATTATGATTTAATTAAAATGTCCAGTTAAATTTATTTATTTTTTAAATTTTTGACTTACGGACAACGGAGTGATCTTATAAGGGTTCCAAGTTGATTTATTGTAATACTAGCTTCTGCCCGCGACTTCGTCTGCGTGGACTTGTGTCCAGCCGGCATAAAAAGTACCTTATGTGTTAATCCAGGTTATAAACTATCTGTGTGCCAAATATCATCCAAATGCGTGCAGTAGTTATTGCGTGAAAGAGTGACAAACATCCATACATACAAACTTTCACGTTTATAATATTATAAGTAGGATGTAGTGATCGCGTCAACCTATTAAATTACTATATCACTCATTCAACTTCCACAAAAAAAAAAACTGTGGTATAAACATAAAACACATCCAGTGAAACGGATGAGTCATTTAAAAACAGGCTTTGTTCTGCCTACACCCTAACTAACGCACCTAAAGCCGCGTCGCCATTCGGGCTAGCAAATAAAACAGCACTTAGGGCTAGAACTCACGGGGAAATATTTTACCTTACCTGCTTAAGCTAATTAGCCAACCCCCAAAAATCAGGGAATCACCGCATCTTCTGATGTTCTTATTCGTATATATTTACATAGCATCGCGCCTGTATTCCCCGAGGGGGTAAGCACACAGTTGTAAACCCACATTTCACCAATGCTGTCACTTAGTCCCATGTGCTGGTGAGTCTCTCGCAGGCAATTTGTATGATTCCGCCGTTTACATATGGCGTCGTCAGTTTAAAAATGCTCGCAGCTATGTAATATGCCGGAAGCGGGGCTCCTATTTACGCGTCTGTAAGGTTGCAAAATACCTAAACAGGAAGGGGATGATGGGGGCATTCGACCCTAACCTGTCCGTGTCGGAGTACACGGGGTTCTCGAGCTCGCTTTCATGAAGCCGTATGTAAGCGGCGAAATCATACAAATTGCCTGCGACAAGTCTATTGCCATCGACTGAGCACAATTCCAAACTCCAGGTTGATACTGTGAATTTTCTAACACAAACTCAGTAACACTTTGCCCGATCCGGGAATCGAACCCAGGACATCATGCTCAGCAGTCGCGCTTGGGACCACTAGACAGTAAATACTTACGCTTTATATTATTGTTGAAGTTTGTTTTGCGTGGAACCTAGCATGTATGCTATCAAAGTACTATGTACTTATTTACTTTATTACAATTCATATATATAATATATAAATTGCGTGCCATGGATTCGAACTTGTGACCTTTGACTTATCAGTCCAAGGATCATAATACTAGATTATCACTTAAGCATCTACAGGCTACGTTAGTTGTACTGAAATTTCGAGCCATTGGCGTCAATTCTATTGTAGCGAACTTAACTAAATTTAGAGCATTGCTGTCTTTTACTAACCATTATTATATGAACGGGACGGAATGACGTCAAATTTAAAATTTCCATACTATTTTCATATGATGTCTCCAATTTTAGTGGCTAGCTAAAACTGTGCCTACTAAAAACGTTCGGAGATTTTAATCTGACGTGCCTAAATTAGAATTTGACAGTTCTTGATTCGTCCCATCTTGCTCATACAATAAATGTTAGTAAAAGACAGGAATGTTCAAAATTTAGTTTAGTTTACTACATTAGAATTGACGCCAATATCTGTGGCGGGTAAGGGAAAATATCGTGCCGTGAATACCCTGCCTAACACTACCGGCGGATACTCGCACCAACAGCTAGTGCACTTTAACGATGCCACGGTTTACGACAACCAATAACTACTCACTGGAGCTAAAGGTAGGTTTTCACGGTTTCATCAATGTTATTAGCGCAGACACCATTATGCAGGTAGAGAAACGTAGGTACTAAAAGCATAATAGTATTTTTCCTACCTTTATGTGTCTGTAGTAATAAAATTTATAGAGGTGGTGTCACACTTCTTTAAAATATAGCTTGATTAGAATGATGACCAAAATTATGTGACTAGTGATGAGAAAGTACTAATCAAATTAATATACATACCTAGCTGTGCCGTGCGGTTTCACCCGCCCCGTTAAAAACTTTTCCGTACGACAAAAAAAAGTTATTTAAAAACCTTGTCCTGACAATAGCGAACACAAGAAAAAAAGAATTATCCAATTTGATGTAGTCGTTCTCAAGTTATGGCGTGACCAAGGGAAATAGGGATTCATTCTTATATATATAGATTTAAAAGACACATATGTATGCAAATACAGATAAATCTTTCAAATGCAATTGGTTGAGATAGCGGGAGGCGCAGGTTCGAATCCTGCTTACGATCGTATTTTGCTTACCACAAAATTTATAACTTTAAATTTCGTTCCTTATGCGCCATGACCAAATGTCTCAGAATTGAGTATGACACTTCGTTGATAACGACAGTTATTATCTCTTAATTAAAATTTTAATAATTAACACATAATTTTAGAAGATAAAGTTGAATGATAAAACATTTTGTCAACACAAAATACGTAAGTTGTACTCATAATACATAAAAAATATATTAACAATGATATTACTGTATATTTTAAGTATTAAAATATATCAAAAAGACCAAAAAGAATTTCTCCGCCGCGACAGTGCTATCACTGCCGTGACCAGGATTCGAACCTGGGTTACTACGGCCACAACGTAGGGTCCTAACCACTAGACGATCACGGCTACCGGAGCAAGTGACTGTTGACGCGAAATACAGCATTACATTTGAAATCTGGAGCACTTTCACTGTCGCAATTTGTCACGGTGTGCGCAAGAGAGCAGGTAAAAAATACTCGTTTGTGAATAACTGTAAATAACTACTGCGAGTTTTAACAAATTAATACTTAATTGGGTAATCTTAATTAATTAATTAAGAGTAAGATATCCCTGTATTAGATAGAATATTATTTAAAAATTAATCTAAAACATAATATAATTTTAATTAATTATATGAGACATTTCAACTGCATTTAGGTACAGGCACGGTAGCTCAGTTGGGAGATTGATGACACGGACTGTGGGGTCCGGGTCGTATCTATTATTTTTAATGTTTCCTTAGAAAAATTGTAATAAACAAGATAAAAGTTAGTAAACAGAAGGCCAATAACAGGTCTTCACGTATAGGGACACAAAAACCAAGTACAAAACGATTACATGCCTCAATGAAAAAAAAAAAAAACAAAAGAAATAGATTTGATTATAATAAAACAACTTTTAACCTGATTAATCGCGTGTATTATTGGTTTTTGTTTTTCCTGACGTTTCGTACAGTTTGCAGCGTTTGTGGTCGCAGGATAATGTCATATTATTAAAATTAGTAGATAATGATCGCGAAAACCTAAGATTTTACTAAATTGATTTCAGTTAGAGTAACGAAATAATGTTTGTATTAATCCCGGTATTAAAAAGTTTTTTACGACAATATCGTGGTTGAATCCTTTTTGGACAAAAAATACACAACGTTGGTTGCTCTAATTTATTTATTTATTTGGGACAAACAAACAGTTACACATTATATCTGCGTAAATAATATAACTAAATATATTACATAAATGTGAAACTCACACCGTTATCCACAGCATATACAATTTAAATAATTTACAACTAATGAACAATCTACGCAAGTGAGACTACAAAACTGTTAAAATAACTACAAATCGGAATCCTTAAGTTTCTTTATCAAGGCAGAACGAAATCTATTTGCTGACACTGAGAATAAATCTAATTCAGTAGTTTCTGAACAAAAAATATTATATTCTTTACACAAGCGACGCAGAGGCGCCCGCAAACCAGCATTGGTGCGGCAATGTGACACAGCAAAAACTGGACGTGCGCGAACCTCTCGTCTAATAACAGTTCTTGGGACATAGTAGCATATTTTGTTAGTAATATCAGAGCAGTTAAGAATACAATAAACATATATTTTATTCATTACTCCTTTGCAGCTGTTACCACATTCTATTCCACCACACCAAATATAGACGCATATTATCGCACGGATACACAAAGGTGAACAGAATCGACCACTACAATAGAGAGCCCTCTTAATGCTAATACTCGTAACATATCGTAGAATTTACTGTTGAACAGCCATAATTTACTGATGCCGTTATTAGGTCCCACGCAACAAATAGGTGGTGAACCTATTGCCATCAACTGGAAACAATCTGAAACTCGGGACTGGGAATTTCATATATTACCTACATACATGCCTATATCCTCTTGGGGTACAGAGACCATCGATTTCTGGGAATTTCCTAACAGAAAAATCTAATATCCATTTTACCGGCCCGGGTATGGAACCTGGGACTTCATGCTCAGCAGCCGTGTTTGCGACCACTAGACCAATGAGCAGGTATTCGTAACTTTTTTTAGGTAATGCATTTGTATCTTCAATGTAATTTTTTGGAGTCTAAATCGGCTCACGTTTCATACTAAATATCTCTTCACATAAATATAATCTTCATAGTGATGTCAAAATCTAGTTAGTCGAACTATCTGACTAAACTAAAATTCAACTACTGCTCTCTTTTACAAGCGGTTAGGTACTATATGAGCGGGATGAATTAAATGACGTCAAATTGGAATATAGGCATGTCAAACAAAATTTTCGAATATGTTTTGTGGGCACAATTTCATAGGCTTCTAAAATTAGAAATGTCAAACTAAAATTGTATGAAAATTTTAAGTTTGAAATTACTTAATTTGAATTTGAAGTCTTTTGATTTATCCCGTTCATCCAGTCTCGCATATATAGTAACTGCTAAAATAAAATAAAAATGCTATAATTATAAAAAAATACAGTGAAGGTGAAGGGACTTTCTGTATAAACCTGAGAAAGAACGGCCTAGCCTATTTGTTCGGCGCTGACATCTAATTTGGACATCTTTGCGCAATGTATTGTGATCAGGAGAACAACTATCATGGCAAGTACCACGTGCGTCCGTGGACTGTGGGCGATGGACATGGATGTTTCGCCGCCCGACCAGCCAGGTCAGAGACAGCCACGCACCACATTTCAGCTTGTGCGCCATGGTGAAGTGTCTGTGCAGGCTAACTGTGCCCAGCCTGCACAAACCCGGGAGTGTCCATTGACGCCCTTCAACGGACCATAACCTTCCGGGGTCGCGGTGACTGCTGCAACGAACCTGGGACCTTGGTAAAGGTGAGAGTGGGACCTCGGTAAAGGCGAGAGTGGAACCGTGTGGTTTTGAGTCGGTAGGATTCCGGCACAGCGTAGAAGATGGATTCTCCAACGTCAAAAAAAAAACAGTAGGGGAGAGGTGGCATGAAAGGGACATTTTAACAGGTTGCAGCTGAATGGGAAGCCTCTACTATTTGACTTTTGAAATAAAATGCAATACTTAAGACTTCTCTATTCTCAGTGGTTTATTTTCAGAGCTTTAAAAAATGTGTATTTTGTCCTATTCATAAATTTACTGTATTGAAAGGGACGCGATCATTTATGAAAGTGACAGTACGTAATGTCAAAGAAAATTACTATATACTTTGCTACATTCATAAAAAATATAACACAGTATGTGTACATTAACAGCTTAAGCTTTAAAATCACATTTTTGAAAGAATTTGGAGAATTATTGGTCTTACCGTTCTCATCTTGACGATGAAAATGAACACTCATAGGTGCATAATATAAACAGAAAAAAACAGATTTATGATCCTTTTTATATAAATAATTAAGTTTAACAATAATTTTGCAATTTTAAAATTACTCACTTAAATCATAATTATGGTTCTTAGCGCCACGAGCAAAAGTATAATTAAAGATAACTTAAATGCCACAAGTTTTCTTCAATTCTTCTTCAATTTTGTGTGCATCGACATGTGCTCTCTGTTTAGCTGGCGTTTTCAACTGTAAAGATGATAAATAAATATAATAATCTACTGTGAACCTTCATGAAATACAGTCAGGAAAGAGACAGTTATGAACGGGGGACATCCCTTTCATATCCGTTTCTCGTGTCCGTTTCATAAATATCATACGCGACTTAAAAGCATAACCACAAATCTACAATTTTAAATAGAACTTTACTATTAATTCACAGCATTTGACAAAAAGTTTTTATAAAACAACGAAAAATTACTCCTGTATGCGAATAAAAAAACACGCGTATTATCTTTGAAATTATAGTATCGTGCAAAGTGTTTCGGGGTTGCCATTTAACAAAAATAGTGTTGTTTCGAAACGATTTCCAATTTACCAGGGATTTGAATTGTCCCTCTCAAAACGTGTACCTTTCATGCCACCTCTCCCATATTTATCATTGCCAACATTTATAAATGTATATTAATATAAGGTACTTTTAAAATAACATGTTAGACTACGCAATGTGTTCACTCGGTCACGTTTCTATGAATGTAAAATATTGATGACTAGGTACGGGCGCTGTTGGAAATTATTCAGCGAAACGTGAGGTAATTTGTCACCAACTACTCGTACTTGTGGAACAGAAATATATTGTCATCTGTACGTTTATTAATAGTCACTATCAATTTTATTTTATTTTCTTTATTTTGCCTTATACGAGTAAACATAGCAAAACATAGCACGTCCTATATAATAATTTGTGAGTCTATTGCCATCAACCGGGCACAGTTCTAAACTTGGATCGCTACTGAAAATTTTCTAACAGGAAGAACCCAATATCGCTTTGCCGAACCTGGGAATTGAACCCCAATACTCGTGCTCAGCAGTCGCGCTTAGGACCACTAGACAAACGAGGCAGTTATGAAGTCCTATTAAATAGGTTGCGATTCTATTACCATCAACCTGTTAAATGTTTGTGTGTAAGGAGAGGGGCGCGTGAATCAAACACCGGTGTCGAGCTGAGACTGTTTTAATGTTCCTTTAAGACACCTACCTTACTTACATTTCATTTATTTATTTTACATATACCTACAACCCCTTTCTTTAAAAAACAAATAATAACAACAAAAACATTACAACAAACACCCCCCAAAAAAAATATAGCACACATAATGGCACACAAAAAAAAAACTTACTACATTGGTCTATTAATTAACGCATCATATGTAATAAAAAAAAAAAAAAAAAACAATCTTTCTTTTCCTTGTCTTATTCCAAGGGGGGAAAGACAATCAGATCGGAATCCCTATATAATATATGATTGTATAATTTCATTTTATCATTCCAATTGCACAATTTCCTTACATTAAATCAATTACAAATAAAAATATAATTCTAATTCGCACAACTGAAAAATCTATTAAAATGTTACACTATTCTCCATGTCATTATCTACTTTTATAAGTTAATACCCTTTATTCAAAATTTCTCACAATATTCATGTCAATAAAATTGCAAAATACAATTCCCATATAAAATCAATTTAATTCAACATATCCACATTACACATTACCTATACTTAAAGCCAATTATAAGTTACAAGTTATAAGTTACATACTAATTTAATTACAATCAAATAAAATTTTAATTCCATTTATCACAGGTTTATATCGTGACTTACTTACATCTATAAATATTAACTGGTACACAAATTACAAGGCGCTTGCGATGTCGTTCAGAATCCCCAGCGATCAGGTGGTCTCACTTTCCTGCCGTAACGGGTGCAATAATTAGTATCATTGTGACTCATATTTTGTTGTTCTGGTGACGCACATACACCAGAGCTGAGGCCTACACTTGCAGGTTCGCTACGTTCATTCACGCATATATCGTCATATACGTATGTATTGCAGTCTCTAATGGTACTATGATGAGTCACTTGTTTACTTGTACTCGGATCAAATATTAAATGCCTTCTATTTCTCCGAAGGATGCTACCATTATACATTTTAATGTTATAGGAACGTAATCCTACTATGTTGATTATTACACCAGACTTCCAAATATTATTCACCCTTACTTTTACCTTGTCCCCTATTTTTAACGGCTTTAATGTTCTAGATCCTTTGTCATAATGATATTTTTGTACATTTTGACGTGATTTTAATTTCTGCACCACATTACTTTGTATTTTTGGAAGCAATAATGTCGGTGTGCAAGGTAGTATGCTACGCAATTTCCTACTGTAAAATAACTCTGCTGGTGAAGGTATTTCGCTACTGATAGGTGTATTTAAGTATTCCAGCATGGCCAATTGAAAGTCTACGCCCTCAAAACTAGTTTTCTTTAATATGTTTTTTATAGTTTGAATTGCACGTTCAACTTGCCCGTTTGATTGTGGGTATTTTGGTGATGACGTGATATGTTTAAAGTTCCACTCATTCGAAAACTGTTTGAATATAATAGAGGTATATTCTGGACCATTATCAGACATAACTGTTTCTGGAATACCCAATCTACTAAATATTTTCTTCAACTGCGTTATTATATTTTCTGAAGTTAATGAATGTAACTTAGTTAGTTCTATATATTTACTATGATAATCTATAATAATAAGATACGAATTTCCTTTAAAATGAAATATGTCCGTTCCTATTTTACACCACGGCCTTGGAGGTACTTCATGTGGTATAAGAGGCTCCTTCGTGTTCTGTTTCCTATACGTCAGACATGCTTGACATCGCGATAAATAATCTTTAAGTTGGGAGCACATGTTTGGCCAAAACATTATCTCCCTTGCTCTTAATTTGCATTTTTCTACTCCCAAATGCCCTACATGTATCTTCTTTATCATTTCACGCTGCATACACTTAGGAATTACAATTCTATTACCTTTCCATATCATCCCAAAATTAATAACTAATTCATCCCTGTAATCCCAGTAGGGTTTAATAATATCTTCTAATTCGTTTTTATTGCCCGGCCAACCATTTTTTATAACCTTGAATAATCTTTGTAATTCTTCGTCGTTTTTACTATGTCTCTGTATTTCTAAGAAATGTGTATCTGTTAGCGGATTACTCATAGTTACATAGCACACTTGCGCCTGCGCATCTAAATGGTCGCGAGGAAATGGCGGGGATGAGTGGTCAGCCGCCGTCATCGGTGCAACTGCACGCGATAGCGTATCAGCTATATAAAGATATTTACCGGGTTTGTAAACGAGTTTAAACGAATATGGTTGTAATCGTAATAACATTCTTTGTAAACGTGCCGGGGCGTTTGCTAATGGTTTGTTTATGATACTTACGAGAGGCTTATGGTCGGTTTCAATAGTAATATCCGATCTTCCATAAATATACATATAGAATCTTTCACACGCAAATACACACGCAAACAATTCTTTTTCAATTTGAGCATAAGATTGTTCTGTTTTCGTCAATGACTTTGATGCGTAACATACTGGTAAGTTATCTTGTAACAAACACGCACCTAACCCGTTTTTGCTGGCGTCTACTGATACTACGACCGGTTTATCTAAACTGTAATATTTAAGTACAGGTGGATTAACTAGACACTGTTTAACATTTTCAAAACATTGATCATGTCTACTGTCCCAATGCCATTCTGTATTTTTGTTTAATAATTCACGCAACAAATGAGTTTTTTCTGAGAATTGAGGAATAAACTTACTCACATATGTGGCCAATCCTAAAAATCTTTCAACATCTTTTACATTTTTGGGTACTGGCATATTTCTTACAGCCTGTATGTGTGAATTATCTGGCTGTATCCCGTTTTGTGTAATTGTATGCCCAAGATAGTTAATCTCAGTTAACCCTATTTTACATTTGTCTTTATTTAGTTTGACATTAATTTCCTGACAACGTTTTAACACCTTTCTAAGGCGCATATCATGCTTTTCTTTTGTATCCGCATATACTAATAAATCATCAATGAATAGTATGACCCCATCTATGTCATCAAAGTGCTCATATAACTTCTTATGAAATATTTCGGATGCCGATGAAATTCCAAAGGGCATACGCAAAAACTTATATCTTCCGAATGCCGTATTAAATGTGCAAAGATCCGTACTGCTTTCATGAAGTCGAACTTGCCAGAATCCATGTTTTGCGTCTAATGTACTAAAAAATTTTGCCCCCGACAACTTACATGTAATTTCTTCTAATGTAGGTAATTTGAAATGTTCACGTTTTATTGCCTTATTGAGATCTTTAGGGTCTAAGCAAATTCGCAAGTCACCGTTCGGCTTTTTTACAACCGTCATGCTATTCACCCAATCCGTGGGGCCCTCTACTTTTGCGATTATACCCTCATTCACCATTGTTTGCAATTTAAGCTTTATTTGTTCTTTAAGAGCTACAGGTAGTTTCCTAGGGGCATGCACAACTGGTTGTATATTGCCATTTAGTTGTATTTTATAATATCCTGGTAAACACCCCAACCCTACAAAAATCTCAGGAAATTCTTCTAAAATATTTTTACTGGTGTTATTACCCTCACTACATGTCATTATTCTTTTGATTAATTGTAATTCTTCGCACGCATTTCTACCTAATATCGGGGGAGAGTTTACCTCAACAACTATAAACTGCAATACATACGTGTTCTCTTTGTATAAAACTTTTAGATAACATTTCCCCAACGCAGTGATATTGCTACCTGAGTAGCCCACTAATTTAACTGAGGTGTTCACTAAATTTTTCTCAAAAAGTTTAATAATACTTAAATATTGTTTAGGCAACACGTTAACATCAGCTCCAGTATCTAATTTAAAGTTAATATATGCACCATTTATTTCTAAGTTGACTGACCACTGACTATTCCGTTTATTATTTATATGAGCCTTTACCTGATCACTGGAGTCCTCCTGCACCGCATACACTCTGCACATTCTCGAATAATGGTTCATTTTGCTGCAGTTGTAGCACCGATATCCATAAGCGGGACAGTTGTTCATTTCATGAAAACCACCACATTTTCTGCAGGACCTCGCCGCTCGCGTCATATGTTTGCGCTGTACCTGCTTCGAAACCACCTCCGATGTTTGGTTGTCACGATCATCCCTTGGACGTAGTTGTGGGGTGCGTGTGGACTCTTGGCGTACCTGTTGGTCTCGCGCAACGCGCACTTGGCTGCCAGCGGCGCTTGCACGGCTCGGCCTGCTGTGCATTATTGATGCCCGACTCCGGCCTCTGCTTACCCAGTGTACTTCCTTCTCCGCTTCGATTTCATTATGATCCGTAGTTTCCGTTTTTATGCTTGTCGCCTGGACCCGTGATATTTCTGCTAAGTTACAAATTTCAACTGCTTTTGATAAAGTTAATTCCGATTCTCTTAATAATCTTTCTCTCATTGTATTACTTCGGATTCCACAAATCAATCTATCACGTACGAGATCGCTACATAAATCTTTAAATTCACATTTGGCCGCCATTTTGTTCAACTCGAACACATATTGTTCAACGGACTCTGTTTCTCGCTGCACTCGTGTAAAAAATATGTGTCTTTCCACGGTCAAATTCTTTTTAGGCAAGAAAAATTTATCAAATTTCTTCAATAGTTCCTGAATCGTGTTATGATCATCCGAAAATTGTTCACTAATTTCTTGACATTTTTCACCTATTATATGTAGTAGTATATTAACCTGCACCTTCTTCTCCTTTTTGTATAGTTCACAGGCTTCGTAGTACACCAGGAAAGCCTTCTTCCATTTTTCCCATTCTTTACTCAAATTTCCTGACGTCACGTTGTGAAGATCATTTTCAAAGCGAAACGGTTGAGGCGGTTGTAACACGGTTTCCATATTGCTTTACTATATTTTTCTGTTTTGCTTTATCCTACCGGCCGCGCCATGTTAAATGTTTGTGTGTAAGGAGAGGGGCGCGTGAATCAAACACCGGTGTCGAGCTGAGACTGTTTTAATGTTCCTTTAAGACACCTACCTTACTTACATTTCATTTATTTATTTTACATATACCTACAACCCCTTTCTTTAAAAAACAAATAATAACAACAAAAACATTACAACAATTCCAAACCTCGGACTGCTACTGAGAATTTTGTAACAGAAAAACCCAATAATACTCTGCCCGACACGGGAATCAAGCCTTTGACAGCAGGAGCGCCTGCAGACACTACCAATTTTTCCGTTTTGAAATCGAAATCTTAGTAGCAGCCCGGATTTTGGAATTGTGCCCGGTAGATCATCTTACACACCCAAACGGGACTTAGTAACGGCATTGGTGAAATGTGATTATACTCTGTAAATCTGCCTAGCGTTCTCCCAATTACATTGGGGTCGGCTTTCATTCAAACCGCACAGCTTAATACCAGAGTTTTACATGGAGCGACTGCCTATATGACCTCCATAACCCAGTTACTGGACAACACGATATCTCGTGGTATGACTGGTTATCAGACTTTCAGGCCTTTGACTACCCGTAACGGCTGTCATAGATCTTAATTTGATAACTGCGACCGACGGCTTATCGTGCTCTCCGAGGCACGGAGGGGTCTCGGAGCGGTTCTTTCCACTCAGTAGACTCTGCTTAATCCTTCAAGGAATAACGAAAGCGTGATGCTATATTGTATTTGTTATTTATTTTGCTACTATGCTATTTCTCAGACATTTACTTTTGATCCCTGTAATCACTCACTGAAGTAAATAATTAAATTTTTTGTATTTACCTCATGTAAAGTTCAATGACCTTAAATAAATACAGTTGATATTTTGTTCGCAAACTTATATAAAAGACCAACTCAGGCGATCAATCATAACGCTGTTTCAAATAGGAATAAGGCGCAAACAGATAATGTAAATGTGATCCCACGAGCCAAGATTTGTGATTCCCGTTGATAAGAGATCCGGCGCAGTAAACACATAG
Source organism: Xylocampa areola (assembly GCA_935421205.1). Taxonomy (NCBI): domain Eukaryota; kingdom Metazoa; phylum Arthropoda; class Insecta; order Lepidoptera; family Noctuidae; genus Xylocampa; species Xylocampa areola. The sequence goes on along the minus strand of OW285200.1, from coordinate 20,847,951 downwards.
TTCATTCAAATTAATGGGGAACTCAGATATGCAGAGATGTTCCAGTTTTTCCTTGGCAACTTATGATAATGTGTATAGAAAGAAATGGTTTATTTTTGACTAGTTGTGCCCGCAATCCAGTCCGCGTGGATGTCGAAAATATAATATGTATTTGAACACAACGTCATAATCGTAATTAAAGATTTGAAACTTTATTTCAAAAAGTTTAAGTATTTCAATCGAAAAAGAAAGAAATCAGGTCACTTGTATAGGTACTGAATTGATTGCAATGACGTCGCCATAAGACGTGTTAAAATATGGAAGAAGAATTCGCGGTGGTGAGCAGAGGTCGAGATGGCTTAGTGGTCAGAGCGCCTGGAGTATCTATCCGGGAGGCGCAGGTTCGAATCCTGTTCGCGAACGTATTCTTTTTCCATTTAATATTGTAACTTGAAAGAAATCAGGTTATTGACACCAAATATTAATACATAATAAACAAGTATTCTGGTGCATGTGATACAATCATTTTCATTAGTACAAGTACCAACGATACTCCTTTTCTGCCGTTACCACTTTTTACTAGCTACACTGTTTTTCTTTTGATCCTTGTAAATTGGTTTTTTTCCTGAATAAAACTTCTTTTTTTGGTAGTATATATAAGTAAAAGTATCTTCAAAAGGCGTTATGTTTGTGTGTGTGTGTGTGTGTTTTTGTTTATAAATCTTATGGTCTTACATTTGTGTCATATTAGTCAAATTATTTAGAAATCAATCCTAAAATTAATTCATAAAACACATAAATTAAATAAAATTTATATTCTATAAAAGAAGATTAATATGAAAAGTTAATAAAAAAGAGGCATTGCAATGCAGCTTACAAAATTTGACTCAGTGCTGAAACCAGAATGGTTCTCATCGTCATCTCATTTATCATCAGGTAAAATATAATAAAAAAATTAAAATGTAATCTATAATATAAAAATGAATCGCTGAATGTGTTGCTAAGCGCAAATCTCGAGAGCAGCTGAACCGATTTCGCTAATTCTTTTTTATAATATTCCTTGAAGTACGAGGATGGTGATTACGGAGAGGAAAATTAAAAAAATGGCATGAAAAAAATAATTAAAATAAATTAAAGAATCGACTGTTAGGCGGTACGAACTTCGCCGGGTCAGCTAGTAAAAAATAAAACTCATATCAAATACCATCAAAACTTTCTTATAATATGGTATGATCAGCCGTAATTTACCCACCCACATAATTCCAATAAGGTTCACCGTGTTATCGTAACGTAAACATCACAAATTGAGGTCAGATACCGCGGTACGGACATGAAGGATTAGCAACCGCAATGTACAGTCAGCAAAATAGTATTACAGCCGATCTTACAAGCGAGCTTTGCTAGCGAAAGTTAACTTGGTTGTGAATATAGGATCTCGTGCCATGAAATTGTTAGCTAACAAAAGTGCGAGGATCTCTTGTCTTCGTTGGACCGTTCTCAAGAAATAAACTAGCTTTGCTTTAGCTTAAGTAGATTAACATTTCCCTGTTAGAAGTGGCCATTCATTAAATACGAAGGAGTTTGTTTTACCAACTAATAATTACTGCGGCCCTGGTACTTCGCTGTCATCATGTCACTTCGTCGTACCCCCCCTCCTGCGCCAGTACCCCGCAATGCTCCTACGGCGCTTACGCCTAACAAGGCGGCGAATGCGCAGATTACTGATACGGAAGCTTCAATTGGAAATAGTGCTACGGTGTCACTGTCCGAACCAAACCTGCATCAACTTACTATGAATGTTACGGAGCGTAAAAAACGCAAGTTTGATGGAGATGATATTAATAGCTTTATGTGCACTATAAGGGAAATGTTCGACACTCTCTCAAATGAGCAAAATAAAAGCTTTCAAGATTTACTTGTATCTGTCAATAGTCTTCGGGAACAGAATGCCGAACTAACAAAATCTGTCGAGACAATGTCTCAGAAATATGATGAAATTTTATCTCGCATTAAGTCGCTCGAAGACGCAAAAAAAGAGGATAAAAAATACATTATTTTATTGGAGCAGAACATTGACACCCTAGAACGTAAAACACGTGCATCAGGCATTGAAATACGTAATATCCCAAAGTTGAAAGCCGAAAAGTCCGAATCCAAATCAGATCTCTGCCTACTGGCACAAAAAATGGGAAAAACACTCAGTATTGATATAAAGGACTCGGATATCAAAGACATTTACCGTATAACTGCCAAGGACTTGTCAAATCCGATTATTACTGAGTTTACCTCCGTACTTATGAAGGAAAAAATGCCATTGGCGGTGAAAAACTTCAATAAAAGCAAACAAAAGGGTGACAAATTAAATACAACTCATTTCAATATAGCTGGTCCCGTGAAACCAGTCTTCGTTCTTATTTAATCACTGCTTTAGAGAAGGGATTTTCCCAAATGGCCTCAAAAAGTCTATAATTGTTCCTATTCACAAGGGCGGTGACAGAGATCGTGTTTCCAATTACAGGCCAATTTCTCTACTTCCTTCTATTGCCAAAATTCTAGAAAAACTGATCAATATTAGGCTAGTCAATTATTTGGAATCCTACAATTTGCTATCCGAAAATCAGTTTGGTTTTCGTCGTTCCAAGTCTACCTCTGATGCTGTCCATACTGTCACTGAATATATTGCAACTAATTTAGATCAAAAGAGAAAGTGCTTGGCTATTTTTTTGGACTTAGCGAAGGCCTTTGACACGGTCTCTGTCCCCATGCTTCTGAATAGGCTACAATTGTTTGGCATTAGAGATAAACAGTTGAATCTGTTCACTAGCTATCTCACTAATCGCTATCAGGCTACAGTAATCGAAAATTACATGAGCGCTGATTTGCCAGTAACTTTTGGTGTTCCACAAGGTAGCGTTTTGGGACCTACTCTATTCTTGATGTATATCAATGATCTGTGCCAAAAACAAATGCCTTATCAGGGTAGAATTATATCGTACGCAGACGATACGGTGATTTTACTTTCAGGTAATACCTGGAAAGAGACTTACGATGCTGCTCAGAATGCGTTAAACGATATAACTATATGGCTCGCTGATAACGTCTTGACGATTAATGCTGAGAAGACGAAGTATATGACTTTCGCCATTCGAAACCAAAGTGAAGTTAGAAATGAACTTGTTTTGGTAGCTCATAGTTGTCTGAAACATAAAACTAATACTCAAATTTATTGTTCTTGTCCCAAATTAGAACGAACCGAACATATTAAATACCTCGGGATAATTTTAGATAAAAACCTCAATTTTGCTAAACACATCGAGTTGTTAAGCGGACGAATCCGCAAACTTATATCAATGTTTAAAACATTAAGGTACGTCGCAGAATCTAAACTTTTAAAGCAAGTGTATTACGCACTTTGTCAGTCGTTGCTTTCGTATTGCATTTCTTCTTGGGGTGGCGCTCCAGCTTCCACAATAAAGCGCCTAGAAATTGCTCAACGAGCTATACTTAAGGTAAGCATGTTTCGCCCATTCTTGTACCCTACAGCTCTACTCTATAAAGACTGTGAAGTGCTTACAGTTAGACAGTTGTTTATTTTGGCCATAGTACTGAAACAACATCATGAAACCCCTTTTAATCCCCAAAACAATACAACGCGACGCAAAAATAGAGTTTGTGAATATCCAAATCAGTTTCACACTGCCTTCATCAGGAAGTTTTTTTGTTCATTAGGTCCTTTTTTGTATAACAAGATCAACAATATTATTAAAATCTATCCCCTTAATAAACACAAATGCAAAAAAACAGTTGAAGCTTGGCTACTAACTTTGAATTTCAAGGATACGGAGGATCTCTTAGCGGTTTTACGGTAGTATAATTAAATAAATAAATTATAAAAAGTTAGTTAATAACAGGTTAAATTTTATTAATATTTATTAATAAGATATATCATAATAAAATAAAATAATTAGTATAAGTTAGACGCTGGATAAAGTATTTGTTAAATATTTAATCATTAAAATTAGATTAGATTAGATTTAATCATTAGAATTCTATAAAATTTGTTATTCATAAGTAAGATATACAAACAATACACACCCTCTCACACACACACACGTACACAAACGTTATATACAAAGAGAGGCTCTCTACTCACCTTTTATTTCATATTTAATTGTCAATTTAGTGTAAATTTGTATAAGCTAATAAAAATTCTGATACTACGGGGAGTGGCGCCGAAAGCTGAAATACAGGTGTTTTCCTAGTTCGGCAACGGAGGCTGTTTCATATTTATTTTGAACATGTTACTAGCTAGTAATTATGCAAAACTTGTAAAAATCTTTGTTTTTGGAAATAAATTATTATTATTTATTTCGTAATTTTGAAATGAAAATACTATTAGTATCTAAGTAATGGCACCAATTCTAATGTAGCAAACTAAATTAAATTTAGAGCATTGCTGTCTTTTACTAACCATTACTATAAGAGCGGGACGGGATGACGTCAAATTTAAATTGAATCATGTCAACCTAAATTTCCATACAATTTTAGTTTGACGTCTCTAATTTTAGTGTCTACTTAAAACTGTGCCTACTAAAAACGTTCGCAGATTTTAATTCGACGTGCCTAAATTCTAATGTGACATCTCTTGGTTAGTCCCATCTTGCTCATATAGTAACGGTTAGTAAAAGACAGGAATGTTCTAAATTTAGTTTAGTTTCATATATTAGAATTGACGCCAGTATCTTAGGTATTCGCTAAACATTACAATAAAACAACTTTTAAATGTAATATTGGCTTTTGTTTTTTCTGACGTCATCGGATCATCTAGTTCTCTTAGTATTCTTTTCACATTACTCCGATAACACAATTTTTTTGTTATTTACCGTGAAACATGGTTGTACCTATTTTGAAACAAACAAATAATAATAATTACAGTAAATTTCCTACCTTATTATTATTTGTCACCACTATCTACGTCTTTCGCCTCTCCATCGTATTATTAATAGCTCCATCATGCCACCACTTCTGCAACTTATTAAAATGTTAACCTATCTGCGTCACCGACAGTACACGGGGTGCGGACGTCCTATCAAGCGAGAAATTGCGCCAACATGCGGGTCGGGCTATACTTATGTAAATAGTTTGTGTGAGGAGACGAGATATGAATGAATAGAGGATTTAGTTCTCTTGAGCCGAGCTGTGAACTAAAATGCACGACAAAGAAGATGAATTAGGAATTGTACTATAATTCCAAAGATTTGTTGAGTTGTAAAATACGAAAACATAATTTAACTGATATCATTAAAAGTTTTCTAATATCAGATAATATAATGGGTTTCTACCTAATTTATAAATTTGTTACGCGATGCTTTGCTTGATCTTGTATTCATATATGTGACGTTGATATTAAGCGTTATGCCAATGACGTCATACTTTAAACCTATGAAATAAAGATACCGCAATGATACTCGACGCACCGTTATCACAGATTTAATAAGTATGCTGTTCAGCTGAAGATGATGGTTGACCAGCAGTGATAGCCCAGTAATATCTACGTTACGTTGGACTAGCTGGTCAAAGGTCGCGAATTTAAACGCAAATTCAAAAACACCAGATTTTTCGTACATATTAATTAACAATTAATTATCATTTGCTTATAATGGTGAAAGAAAACATCGTACCTGAGAGATGTTCTCGATGGTTTGCGATGCAATATAGGTTTTTAACTCTGACTTGTTGATGATCATAAACCCCACGTTAAGAAGCAGTACTTACAAATTAGGAATGCATACAAGCTGTTGATTAGTACCCGTGCCATATCTATAGAGCAAATGATATAAATATGCTCATGGAAAAATTACTTCAAAAATTATCCGGTAAAATTTATCACATCAAAAATATTAGTGGATTTTTCAGAATAAACCCTCTAAGAACGGCTCCAAGAAAAATAAAAAAAAAAAAAAAAAATAAAAAAAAATAAAAGAATTAATTATTTGCATAGTAAAACGATGGCGAATTTCCTATGCCTATTTTGTTTGTGCTTTTGCATGGGTTGGTTTTTGTATATATAACGGTTTTTTTGTACTGATTTTTTTCTTGATTCCTTACGTCCTAAATTATGGAAGAGATCAACAGCTTGTATGTAAAAGCGTTCTGAAACTTACGTGACCTATTCTTTTTAAAAAGGCTCCACGCGCTATTTCAGAGAAAAGTGTTAATTATAAAGAGAAAAGAAATTCTCTTTCATTTTTTATCGTAATCTAACAACAGTGCTCGTACTTTTCTTGCAATCTCGTTAGCAAAAGGTCAGTTTAATCGATGAAGCGAACATTTAATTATGAAAGCGTTTTATTTTCATTGACGATGCTCTTATTAATTAACTTTGCATCTTCCGAGTCATTGCATGCTATGGTGCTTTGTAGGAATAAAAAAACCTTTTTTTGAAAGTATTTAAAATATATGCTGTGATGGCTTAGTGTTAAGATACACATCTGAAAGTAGTTTATGATGGTGTGTAAAGCTGGGTCAGAAGCCTTAATTTTGACACCAGGCTCTTTTTCAACTGATATCTACACGATAAGAAGAATCATTTTTAGTCAACGCCTCTTACCTCACGAAGTTGAATTTTTCTATGTCGGTTCTATTTCAACGACAATGCATTTTTAAGCGTGATTTGAATTGTCATTTTTTTTTGACGTGGCCTCTTGCAGTTAACCCATAGGGGTTTGATCTGCGTAACCGAACAATAGCTATGGCGAGACAATTTGATGGCTCCAGCCAGAGCATATTTTATATTACTACAAACTAAGCAACACAGCACTAAGGGTGTCCCCTGAGGGACACGAGGCTTAGGGCGTTGGTGGGGGGACAACTAGGGACTAGCTGGATCAGATCAGTTTCCTTATTAAGGGTCAAATTAAAAGCTACTAGATCGGCGCGGGCCGGCTCGAGCAAGGGTCGGGGCAGGTTGAATTGACATCCAGTATAAGCTGTATTTAAAGGAACTCTTCAACGGTCAACAGTATAGATACGAAATTTGTGTACCTACTAATTTTATTATTATGTATGGTTTTAAGTTTTACCCTGACATGGTTGTAACACCCAGGGTTGGTTCCTTACTAGGGAACTCCTCAATGGTTAGCAGCACAGGCATGAAATATTGTATACGCATTCGATTATGATAACCCATTCTATGTGTCACCTTGAATTGGCTACTGCAGTCATGGCTGGCTCCTAACGCGGGAACTCTTCAACGATTAACAGCACAGACACGGAATGTTGTATACGCATTTAATTGTGAAATCACGTTTTAAGTTTCACCATGACTTGTTACTGCCCTCGGGGTTGGATTCTTAATGAATAAGGAACCTTTCAACGATCAAATCAACAGTACAGGCATATTATTATATTGTAGGTATTAGCTCTACTTAGGAGCATTTAATGCTCTTAAATAGAGTCACATCCCTAGAAGGTGTCCTTATTGAAGAACTAGACTGTACTTACTGTGTTAAACTCATTATCACTATCGAGAATTTTCTAATAGAAAAGTCCAATAACACTGCCTGACCCGGGAATCGAACCCAGGACCTCATGCTCAGCAGTCGCGTTTGGAACCACTAGACCTAAAAATTGTGTAATACAATAGCGTATACATTAACTTATTTGCTTTTAATATGGTAACCCTGTTAAACGGTTGCATTTATCTGTCAAATAATTTACTATAATAGCAATTAGGGTTAATATAAGTAATTAAGCATGAAGTATAGATAATATTAGGTTGTCGCAAAATAAGCATACAATAGTATCGTGTACATTTATATTAGGTACCCTAAATAATTATGCTTTTAGTGGATAAAATAAAAGGTGCTTTATTTCAATGTTATTTATTGGTAAAGTTATTTTTACACGTCGAAATGTTTTCTACGTTAATTAAGCAATTTTTGCTGCATTAATTATTAATATAATTCTTATTGATTTAAACCTAGATTGAATGTATTGACATGTATATAAAACTACCTAAACAAAGATAGATAGATAGAGAACATAATAAAATAATCATTAAAATAGTTGTACAATAGGCGGTCTTATCGCTAATAGCAATTTCTTACAGACAACCGTTGGATGGACAAATGTCGTGCAAGAAATTATAACAGGCAGTGGGCGGTGTACAAAATACTTATAATTAAAATATAATATTATAGAGCGTCGAAAAATTCATCCGCATCGTTATCAATTTATAATTTAAACACGCAACTATGTTTTTGCTTTTCAAATTCCTATTTTTAGAATTTAAATTGTATGGTGCCTCGTAAATGGAGAAGACCCACAGTTCGGTTATTTTCGTTTAAAGTTTCGTCCAATTACATACATAGGTATTGGATACAAAGATAATATGAAAATGATGATTCTGAATTCAACTGTACAATATTGTAAATCTAAGGTTTAACTGCCTCGTTGGTCTAGTGGGACCACTAGACCAACGAGGCAAGCGCGACTGCTCAGCATGAGGTCTCGGGTTCGATTCCCGGGTCAGGCAAAGTGTTAATTGTGTTTCTCTGTGAGAAAATTCTCAATAGCAAATAGCAGTTGGTGAAATATGGGTGTACAACTGTGTACACCTCTGCCTACCCCTTCGGGGAATACAGGCGTGATGCTGTGTTAACTTATGTTATGTTATAAAGGTTTAGTATTCGGTTATATGAAATGTTTCGAATTAGATATTTTGTGATATTTTTATGTGAAGTATTATTTTTGTATATGTTTTGCTATTACAACGAGACTGCTATTTGAGTTTGAAAGTACAAAAAAAAAACGTATTTTTGGATTTTATATATGATGTAATGAATCACGGGTTAGGAATTGGTGAAATATGGGCGTCCTAATGTGCACACCTCTGCCTACCCCTTCGGAGAATACCGGTGTGGTGTTATGTTATGTGTTCTTAGGTTATTATAATACGTAAAGTTATAAATATTTGTGGAGAAAGAATATGGCGTGAGCAGGATTCGAACCTGCGCCTTCCAGATGTGCGCCTCCTGGAGTATTTATCCGAGAAGCGCAGGTTCAAATCCAGCTCACGACCGTATTATTTTTCCACAAAAAATTATAGCTGTAGAATCTGCTATGCATGCGTGAATGCATTTCGAAGATTTATCTGTTAATATATAATAAGTGTTAGCAAACCTGAATAAATAAATAAAAAATCAAAGCTATACCCATATAAAGTAAAATCAAAGAATCTCTACACAATTTCTCTGTGACTATAAATTGTAAAAGTGTCGGAGAATGTTTGTTATCGTTGTCATAAATAAAGCGCTCCAACTAATGGCATAAAGGACTCTTTATACGAATAGTTTCAATTTCTCTCGCAAAAGACAGAAAGGGTTGTAGAAATACTGAAACGTTTTTCGCTACATATTTTCTTATATTTTATAAACTTCTCGATATAATGACGCAGTAGCAAGGATTAGTACAAACTGTATTAGTTGATTCTGTACGGACCTTAATCGCGCCAAAAACAACACTCATTGACCTCGACGTTTCAATCAATCGTTTTTAGCGCTTCCGTTTAGAATGAATTAATAAAGTGTTCTAATTTAGAAAGCTTAAAAATTACTATTACTCCAATCTTCTTCTCTCCTCAGCCTCATCCCATCATATGGGGTCATCATTCTGCCTTCTCCATTAGTGTCGATCCTGCGCGGTTTGATCGTCAACTTTCATATCTCTCGCATCTTTCTGGACTGTCGTCATCCAAGTGGCGAGTGGTCTTCCTCGGCGTTTCAACACCGTCGGTAGTTTTTATTTTTATTTTATTTATTCAGGTTAACCAACAATTGTTTACACATAACTAGTAAAAAGTAGCTTATCGAATGCATAAAGGCAGGTGTAACAATTACTTATAGGTTAACACCACATTTTATACAGGAAACGGTTCAAATTATAATCCGTAACAATTACAAAATTTCCAAAAACAATAACAATATACGGAATTTAAATTCTAATACATAATTATATAATTAAAATTGTAAAATAATTTCAAAAGAATACAAAAATCAAATAAATTACAATTGAGTTAAAGATAAATTGAATAAGAAAATTACAATTAAATAAATGAGATTCAAACACAAAAAAAAAAGAATGTAGATTAGCACTGCATAATTATATTACAAGTTTTATGCAAAAACATACTTTATTTTATATTATATTAGTTAGGTTATTAGTTCTAGGGCTACTCTGACCATGTGGTGAGCGGTTACTATAATTGATAAAATTCATAAAATTATTAATAAGTGTTCGAAACGTCGGGACAACCAAAACCTTAATCAGGTCAAAAGTTGTTTTATTAAAATGTGTGTAGTGATAGCGAAAACCTATTACTACACGTATCCGGTTTCGTGTTTTGCAGGTTTTGGAGATGTTTAAATTTTAATAAACTTTATAATATACATAATTATCTACAATTTTCTAAAATAATGTTTGTAGTCAGCCTGTAAGTACATAAACAACCGTACTGTAAGCGCAGTTGTCATTGCCCGGGGTCGTGAATTATAATTAACTTCTGCCTGCGACTTCGTCTGCGCGTACTTCAGAATCGAGTCCAGCTGGGATAAAAAGTATTCTTTGTGTTAATCGATTTTATAAACTATCTGTGTGCCAAGGATCATCTAAATTAGTTCAGTAGTCATTGTCTGAAATAGTAACAAACATCCATTTGTCCATCCGTCCTATCAAAATTAAGATTAATATGGAATATTAGTAGGAAATGGCAATTAAGTTGAAATGAAAATAATAAAAATAATTAAAAGTGATACTTGAAAGAAAGACAAATTACAGGAAGGAGTTACTTTAGGTATAACTTCGTTTATAAATTGTATTAAATAATATTAATTTTTTCCATTAGCCCTGTATTCGGAGGCAGGCACACCTTTATTTAAATAACTACCGATTTAATTAAATTTAAACGGAAGGCCCTAAACTAAACTAAATTTAATTTCAGATATTGCTTGAGCAATATTCAATTAGGTAAATAGTAGTTATTTTATTTTGTCTGTACGTATTATGATGTGTCAGCCAGCTGAAATGTATATTTTTATTTTTGTGCAATTTGTAACTTGACAGACAGAGACGTGTAGCTGGGGAGTTTGTTGTGCCGCTTTTTCTCTCCAGTGAAGCACTAGGAAGCGGTGAAGGGTGGGCGTTTTTGGGGACTGTCTTATTGTAATGTATGACGTTCAAAAAGTACCATTTCAAATGGTCTAGTTTGAATAAAGGTATTTTGATTTGATTTTAATTTTGAATGTTGCCATTACAGCGCCGCCCTGTACATACGTACCTACTATACACATATTTTATTGGTATCAAATTAATCGGGATCATCAGTTTTATATTCTCACATGGCCATTTAACGGCGCTGACCGGTCATTAACCCGTCAAAGATCGTTAACTGACAAGGAGTGCTAAGTTAGCGTCTTCCAACAAATTTAAAAAGGTTTTACGCTAACTCAGGTTTTAACGCTAAGTTAAATGGCCCTGATTTATAAACGGTTTATTGAATTTGTGGGAATGTCATTTCGTTGTTACTAATAGATTATTTTTATACCCTCTTTATTTTATTTTTTCTATAAAAAACTTTGCACACTAGGATATTTTCCTGTATCGTGGGCATCATTAACAGACTTTTTTTTTGTATGGCATCTCGCAGGTCTACCTAGTAGGTTGTCGACTGCTTAACCGGGCTTTCCTGTGGTTGCCCTAATAATTTTAAGGCCCCCAGCCAGGGCATTCAATTTATAAACCAAGCGACAACACGGTAAGGGCACCCCCTGCGGGGTACGAGCCTCGGCTTAGGGCGTCGCTGGTGGGAGGACAGCAAGGGACTGGCCGGATCGGATTAAAATCATTATTATTGTTTAGGGACGAATTTGAAGCTACAGGATCAGCGGCGCGGGCTGGCACGAGCAAGGGTCGGGGTGGACGTAATTGTCCGGAGACGTCGCGACGGGCCTCGACGGCGAGGCTGGTGGCCTGCCTTCTTGCAGGAGGGTTATAGCGTCGTCGGGATATGAGAGTGAATGCTTAGGTCGGCGAATTCTACTGATCTGTGAGGGCCATTAACAGACACAAATTTCATATATTATGTAGCAATGTTTCGCGCGGGAATGGAGTCAGATTCCACTGAAATGATGTCTGATCAGTCTAAGATTAATATCAATATTTTATACCGAGCGTCTGCTTATTTGACTATCACATCCCAGTTTTAGTTGGATAAATCTTCTTCTTCTTATCGTGTGGTTGATGAACAGCCTAGTGTCAGAGTTTAAACCACCCGTAGGTCACTGACATGGCTTTACACACAATCGAGAACATCTCTCGGGTGTGCTGGTTTATAATACGCACATGACTTCAAAAAGACAGTGGTGCGTATCTTAGATTCGAACTTGCGACCACCTTGCACTAGGCTATCTGCTAAATCAAATGAAAAGTATATATAATACTTTTCCAATCTATCGGTAGCTTGTCATCGTGAATTTTCCTGCTGGACGTTGTATATATGCCAGCATGTGTGTGTGAAAGAATCTCCTTAAAGGCCTTAATTTGGAACGATACCGTTCCGAAACCAAAGCGAGTGGCAATTGCCTCCGGTATCAGATATTGCCTACTATGGTGTGATAACGATATCGTGTTGGAGATCAAAATACCGTTTATTTTTCGGCAACTGTTACCGTTTGTTTTCAATCCACGTTCGTGAATAGAAGTTCCTACCGTTTTCCGTGTTTCGTGAGTAATACAATCTAGGCATATTCAAGGCTATAGTGAATAGATTTCTTCTGGATCTCCGTACTTTATCTTCGGACACACCATCGCTTACCATCAGGCGAGTTGGTAGCCAAACGTAGATTCATTTTTATGTATATTAAAAAAACAAAACTTTGTGCAATTTGAATCTCAAGCAATGAATTAAGGCGGGGCCCAAAATGCCTATGCTTTACTGCTTCCCAGTGGTTTCACTGATTCTCTAAAATGTAACTAGATTGAATTGACTGTATCGTTGGTTTAGTGGCCGTAGGCGTGGTGCGTGTGACTGCTGAGCACTGGAGCATCAGGGGTGTCGGACAAAGTTTTATTTGGTTTTTGTTAAACTTTTGTTGGGCTGAGTTGCCCGCGCCCGCAAGAGTGAACTCTTAAAATGGAATACCTACACGTGGCCCCTGGATGGTGCGAATTAGGCAATACAACTCTGGTGGGAGGTTTCGGCGGCGGCTGGTTACCACCTATCGGACGAAGCCATGCCGTGAAGCGACCTAGTCGTGTTTCGAGATATAGTCCGGTGCAACCGTTGTGGGAGACGGGGTCTGGGCATCAACTCCCCAAATATCGTTCTCCCCAAATCTATTCTGGTTATTCGTTTATACGTTTACGGTAATAGATTTTGGTTATATCTATCATATATCTTCATCCTCGGCCACACCGTGGTTTACCATCAGGCGAGTTGGTGGCCAAACGAAGATCCATTTTTGATAAAAAATAAATAGTTTATTCCTCAAATTCTTGTTTTTGTATAACTCAATCCAATATAAATGTATTTGGCACAGTCGCCTGTTTTCGTCATACGTCATAACTGCAGTCTCTCAGCTAAGTTTGGCACTAAACCAGAGACAGTGGTAAGGCACAGCGTTGTCAAAAACATTCTTACGTAAACTGATGACGTATGAAAATAATATGGCGTAAGTTTTATACCAAGGTTCACGAATTTTGTTGTGTTACTTTTGTTTTTAAGAGTATTGCTCGTGGTTAAATAATAACCAAATAGATCAATCTATCAAAGAAGCTGCGTTTGCCACGGTCAGTTTGTGGATGGGGGACAATAATTTCATATCGAGACACCACCGTGCCTGGGAGAGCACCTTAAACCGTCAAATAAAGATCTACGACAGCCGTTACGGGTAGTCAGACAGAAGCCTGACAGTCTGACAACCAGTATTACCACGAGATATCGTGTTATCCAGTAACTGATTGTGGAGGTCAGACTAGGCAATTTTTTTATGAAATTATGTTATTGCATGCACTAGTTTTGACTAAATAATTATTGCGGGTAATCGTAAGAAACATCCACATACATCTATCCTCACAAACGCATTTATAATATATATAGATTAAATAGAATTTTACAAATTTGTAACTTGACAGGCAGTCACGTGTAGCTAGAGAGTTTGTTGCGCCGGATCTTCTCAGACTGTCTTGTTTGAATGTATGACGTTTAAAAAGTACTATTTCAAATCTTTCATTTGAATAAACGATGTTTTGATCTTCTGTCTTCTGTTAGGATTTCTTGTTCTTTGCTTTATGCATTTTTCGTGAATGTACCTATAACTCTGCCTTAAAGATCTAATTAATAATAATATGGTATTTACCACGCAACCTATAAAATCCACTTTCGAATAACCACACTTTTGTAAAAACACTAGCGGCGGTACGGTCATTAGGCCGTTTACACACAATGTGACTTCTTATTGCGACCGCGATTAATCGCGAATCTAACGGCCAGTAACTAATGACTCTCTTTAAAGGAGTTTCTTCATTACGTGTTCCGAATCTTTACTTAAAGGGACACTTTAAAAGGACTCAAGGTAGCCATTTAAGGTTTAGGGAGTTTGTTCTTGCAGGGCTAAGGGTAAAATTATGTCAGGTTAAACATTTTATTTATTAATATTAAACTTGCTAAGCTGTTGCCTCAGTCATTAGCAGACACAATAGATTTTTATTGTTACAACGTACAGATCTGATCCGTTGCTGAGCCGAAAGGTTAATAGAAACGCGTTCAAAAATTTAATTAAGCCTTAAATTCAAGACATAGGTCATGGATAAGATAAGACTTAGGTACTATAAGTTTTTCCACATTAGATCCCAAGTAGCACGCAAGTGCTTTTAACAATAATTTATCAGCAGATTAAGAACTTTAGGTTGATTAAGAGATTAAGAGCCGTTTTGCCGTGGGAGAGCCATGCTTCGGCACGAATGGGCCAGCTCGACCGGAGTGATACCATGGCCTCACAGAAAACCGGCGTGAAACAACGCTTGCGTTGTGTTTCACCGAGTCAGTGAGGGTCTGAGGGTCCCGGAGGCCCAAACCCTTTAAAAGGCCGGCAACGCACTTGCGACTCCTCTGGGGTTGCGAGTGTCGCAACGTTCGTTCGTTGGTGGGCGGCGATAATCGCTTACCATCAGGCGAGCCGTCTGCTCGGTAGCCACCTATAGAATAAAAAAATAAAAAATTATTATCTTGATCTTAGTTAACGTTAAGCTGATTTTACCAGCTACATTCTAATCGCATTCAAGTAGTTCACTTGTATTTAAACTTAGATTCAAACGATTTTGAGATGTGATTTCCTAAATATTTGTTTAATTTATATGTAAACATAAATATTACAGAATTATAAATTTTTGGTGCTCAAATATTTATAGGAAACTCTATTATGACAATTATACGTGTTTATTTTTATTTAGGTATCGGTTTTATACACATTTTGTTTATAAAATAGCGTCATATTATAATTAAGTCAAATAACAACAAAATCAATATTTTATGTTATACAATATTCCACCATTTTGACAAGTCCACTCTTGAATACGTTTAGATAAGCTAAACGTCGAAAATCGGGCGTTCAGAAGCCTAAACTTGGTTCAGCTTGAACTGCGATCAGTTTATGTTGGTGAAATGCAAATTGGAGCTCTGAACTCTGTTAAACGTGTAAACGGAGTTCAGCTTGAACTGATCGCGTTTAGTTTTTATGGTGAAATCGGCCCTAAAAGAGTGTTAGAAGACGTTTTTAGCTTTATAAGAGTGGTTAATGATTATTATTCAGCTCAAACTCTATGCAAGGCTGCCCAGCTTTTAGTTTTATACATTGAGGGATATATTTAACACATCAGTATTTTACACAGGTTAAATACCACTTTACAACATTTAGTATTTTGTGACACTTTAATCAGATTTTTAGAGATCAAAGATTTATAAAGACGGTATATTGCATATTGATTACTTACTTACTTAATGCAGTTTTGAACAGTATCAATGAATACTTTTTCTGAGCTATGGTGTAGTAGCTAGTGACCGCGACTTCGGCTGCGCAACTTAAGTTAGCCTATGTCCTTCCACAAGTTACAATCTATCTCCATGCCAAATTTGATAACGATCCGTTCGCAGTTTAGTCATGATAGGGTAACAAACAAACAGAGTGACTATCGCATTTATTATATTATTAGTATGGAATAGTATGGATACAAACTCCTTTCTAAAATTTATTCTTAAAGCCTAATTATACACTCATGTAAAGACATTGGTCTCATGATTTACGACTAGGAGGGTGTTGTAATTTAAAATCTTAACTAGTATTATAAATGCGAAAGTAACTCTGTTTGTTACCTTTTTACGACTAAACGGCTAAACAGATCGTAATGAAATTTGGCAAAGAGATAGATCACACCTTGGAGAAGTACATAGGCTACCTTTTATCACGCAGACGAAGTCGCGGACACCAGTTAGTCTAATATAAATCTTGGCTTACCAAACAAAATAGTAAGCATGACACCCAGAGCGAATGGTTTCTAGATACTACATGGCCCTCAGGGAAGACGGTGGCTCAGTGGTCACGTGCTGCCGTGTACAGCGAGGCGCAGGGGGGGGCTCTTACAGTCTCTCCAGTGAGGTGCCGTAACAGGCGTTGCACGGGGGGGTTCCGGAGCTGGTCTCTTAAGAGGACCCGGAGCTCCCCTTCAAGTGCGGATGGTGACCACCGGGATGGTTTTAGTGAGGTAAAAATCCCTCACTCCCCGGTTTTATCCCCAAAGACCGGGCGCCTTTTGAAGGTTTCCCACCGAAAAAAAAAAAAAAAAACCATGTTTATGTTAAAGACTATGCCCGAAATAGTTTAAGATAAATGGCCTGGAAAATGTTGAGGACTTGTGTACACGATCTCACGAATATCCTTTAACTTTAGTGCTTATCTGTTATTGGGCAGTTATATTTCTTCTTCTTCTTCTTCCCGTCCCGGTACCGAGTTATAAGGGGTTGGTGGAATATGTTTTGTTCTTCCATTCTTCCATGTCACTTGGCACGTTAGTGTTCAGGTTCGGCTGGCATATTGACAGCTATATTTTATTCTAGTTATTACTCTTAAATAAAGTCTTTAGATACACGCTTAATTTTGGTGTTATTATAATTGAATACCCGCAGCAGAAAGATTTGCCCTCAGTTGTACAGTCACGAGCACAAACATGCATACATTTGCACTTTCTTAACGGCATATACCTAGCTAGTTATCTGAATATTATAGAAGTGCTAGTGAATGTCTGTTTGTAGAGGGAATGGTTAGTCTATCTGTGTTACATACCTTAATACATATTAGTAATACACGCTAGAGATATTATCGGTGAGTTTTTAAAGTGTGTGTTTACATGTTTGTGCTCGTGACTAACGAAACAAAAACTTAAAATAATATCAACTGTAAAGGGTGAGAAACAATATTAATTATGTAATATGTATATCAGCAGTAGAGATGGGTAGTTCGCGAACGATTGAAGGAAATGGACTACTTCATTTCGCAAAATAAATATATCTCTCATTCAGTAGTCATTCGAATGTGTCTTTACTTCATTTAGTTCAGTCTTTCTTGACGCTTGCGATACGTCAACTGCTCAGCGCTCGTTCACATACACATTCGTGTCATGTCGTGGCTCGTCCAGATTAATACACACAATGACGAACTATCAAACTTAGTCAAAGATAGGTACCAGATCTGCACTTTTTTACTATTTCATTTATTGTGTTGTGTATTTCATTTATTGTGTATTTATTGTGTCACGAATGTTATTATATAAAAACATTGACCTATGACGTAATGCCGTCGAGAAGTTCAATGTTAGCGCTGGTGTGAGTCTGGCGTCAAGGGAAGTTAGATTTTATGCAATTTCCCCTTACACTTCCTGGCTGACTAAAGATGCCCTAGAAAATCGCTTGATTAAATGACGTAACATTGGTAATATGTAGTTTTTATAAACGCAGTGTGGGAATGGAGAACAAGTTAAAAAAAAAAATGTTAACCATAATATAGCCTTGAACAGATTCAGGCATTGCATTCATGGCCTAATACCTCCTGACGATGCCCCATGGGGGGCGAAACACGTGTAGCGTAGTTGGTGGTAGCTGCAATTTTTCAGGGCTTGCATATCTGTATATATTTGCGAGCGGGCGGGCGGAACACAAGTAATTGCATGACTACCCTCAATATTGTGGAAGTAGCTAGATATCGTATTTATTTGCATCCTTAATAAAGCCTAACATGGTATCAGGACTATATTTCTCTTAAGATATTAGTACACTCACATTTTACCAATGTGCATAACGAGCCTATTGCCATCAGCTGGCTACAATACCAAACTTCGGACTGCTACTGAGAGCTTTTTAACAGCTAGGCCCGGGAATCAAACACAGGTTCTCATGCTCATCGGCTACCACCACTAAGGCAGTGAGAAACGAGTAATCATATAAAATTTAAAAAAGCCAAAGCATTTGTTCATCTAATTAGACCGAAACGTGTTTCACAATATTAGAATATAATATATTACAATTATCACCTATACAATATAATGACGTACATTAATCATAATCATCTCCAGGAAATAGAACAAAATGTATCTCCAATCTTATTATGTATAAGTGTTGAGCACGCGAATCTCAGGTTTTGTGATAAAACCATAAAATAAAGCCAAACAGAAGGTGTACTCAAAACAATTTGATATAAAAAGTTCCATTACATAAAAAGCCGCATATGCGGATAAAGTTAGTATTGTGATTAAATCTGTTCATCACATCATGTAAACAAACAACCTAGTCTGCTGAATAAAAGGTAGCCTATGATTTTCTCTAAAATTTAATCTATCTTTATAACCAAATTCATCAAAATTGGTTCAGCAGTCTAGGCGTGAAATCGTAACAAACAGATTTACTTTCGTATTTATTATCTCCTCCTTAGTCGTTCACTCTTGACAGAGTGGTCGTGGTTGATGACTCTGCATTTTCATTGGACAAAGCAGCCCTCGCGATGCTCCTCCACTTATTCCGGTCTTCAGCGTTTCGGAAATTCTGAACTATGGAGGTTTTATTATATTAATTTGGAATTTTAATATACTCATTCTCGCGAATTTATCTGCATGTCATTAGAATTGGGTTCAATCGTGATAAAGAATAGCCTGTGATAGTACAGGTAATACTCTCTGTAAACTATCTATTTAATTTTATCCAAATCCGTTAGATAAGTAATTATTGCGGTAACAAACATCCATTTATCCTCACAAACTTTCGCATATTTAATTCAAATTAGATTTATATGATACTGGCTGGTGCCCGCGACTTTGTCTGCGTGACAAAAGATTCTCCAAGGTCCAATCTATCTGCTTGCCAAATTTAATTACGATCCGTTCAGCCGTTTAGTAGTGAAAAGGTAATAAGCAAACAAACAAACAGAGTTGCTTTCGCATTTATAATATTAGTATTAGTATAGTGAGACTTCTTTTCTGTCTGTCTCTTGTAATCAAACTGATTAGATCGTTTAGACTTTCGATGCGATGAGATAAGGTTCCCTTGATAAAGTTAAACGAATTGTGCGCGCCATTAAGTCCTTAATAGGAGTCGTGTGTTAGTTTGATAGAGCTAATCTCTTAAATAGTTAGATAGTTCTTAGGAGTGCTTAATTGTTTATCGTGTTTTGTTTTATCGGGTCTCTCTTTGTTTACTTTGAGAAGGTATTTATTGTACCTACATATAAATTAATATGCTCTTTAAATAAAATCGTGCATATTTCTCAGCTCCTTCGGCGTTTCCTGCTTTCGTTTTTTCCATTGCACTTTTAGTACAATAGCTCTGTACGAATGTACTTAAAGTTTACTTGGAAGGTTTCCTCGACTGGCCATATATCCTCAGCGTTCTTAGCGATCAGACCCAGTCTTCTTCTTATCGTGTGGTTGATGAACAACCTAGTGTCAGAGTTTAAACCAACCGTAGGTCTCTGACATGGTTTTACACACCATCGAGAATATCTCTCAGATGTGTTGGTTTCTTCAAGATGGTTTTCTTCACCGTTCTAAGCACATGACTTCGAAAAGACAGTGATGCGTGCCTTGGATTCCAACCTGCGACCTTTGACTTGCCAGTCCAACGGTCATACCACTAGGCTATCACTGATGGCAGACCGGTGACTTATTATATTAATATCAATGACCAGAGACAGCCTCGTTAGTCTAGTGGTCCCAAGCACGACTGCTGAGCATGGGGTCCCGGGTTCGATTCCCGGGTCGGGAAAAGCGTTATTGTTTTTTTCTGTTAGGAAATTCTCAGTAGTAGCCCGAAATTTGGAACTGTGCCCGTTTAATGGCAATAGGCTCACCACCTATTACATGGGATTTAATAACAGCATTCGTGAAATGTGGGTGTACAATCTCAGTAGTAGCCCGAAATTTGGAACTGTGCCCGGTTAATGGCAATAGGCTCACCACCTATTACATGGGATTTAATAACAGCATTCGTGAAATGTGGGTGTACAACTGTGTATAGCTCTGCCTACCCCTTCAGGGAATACAGGCGTGATGCTATGTTATGTAAATATGCAAAGCGAAACCTAAAGAAATAAACACCAGTTATAGAAAGCCAGTACACAAAAAATAGAGTAGAACAATAATATAATATAATAATAATAATATAATATTCCACAACTATCACACAACGCCGTCTAGTCTCAAGCTAAGCAGAGCTTGTGTTATGAGTACTAGACAACTGATAAACATACTTATATATTTCTAAATGCATACATATTATAGATAAATTACACCCAGACACAGAACAAATGATCGTGCTCATCACACAAACATTTGTCCTGGGTGGGAATCGAACCCACGACCTCCGGCATAGCAGTCAGGGCTACTAACCACTAGATCAACAGGTCAGACAATAAAAGAGAGTGCGTTAAGCCCTTTGATGGACCGACCATTATTATAATCCTTGCAATCGCAATTGATTCTAACGACATGCTCAGAGCTTAAGCTCACTCCATAATAATGTTTTCCCTCTTCCTCAGCAACGATATTCTTATTTCAAATTTTATTTTTTATTTTTCATCGGTTATTTAACTCCTGTTTTATCACCTTTTGGCAATTGGCAATTATGATGAAAAGCAAGACTACAAGATTGAGCACGAATGCAATTTTTTTTTTTTTTTATATATATACATACAATGCGTGTTTCCCAATGGGACAGGTGGAAACTATTGATTTCCAGTTGTTACAATTCTAACACACCTCCTTCTCTTCATTTCACAGCGCGGTTGGCGCAGTGGACGAGAGACCTTCTGCTCCACTGCGTATCGCAGGTTCGATTCTTGCACGGAGCAAATATTTGTACGATCTATAGATAATTGCTTCGGGTCTGGGTACACCCCCATTGTACACACACGTGTGAGATTATATGTATGTAAACGCACCCACGATACAGGAAGTAACACATAGTGTGGAGCAACGTTTCTTTAAAAAAAATATGTATATAAGTTCAGTGACCTCTTCATGCATGCTCATCACCTAATTCTGCTCTTGACTTGTCCCTTTTACACGACTGCCCAAAAAAAGAAGTGTTATATTTTTATGGTTGATGTATATCTATTTTGTAAGTATGTAAGTATTGTGAGATGTGGAAATCTAAACAGGTTTATGTTCTAACTACATTTATTAAATTAATAGAAAACAATTCAACAACACGTTTACGCGCGAACCGCTATTGTCGGAATGATAACAAATATTGTCGGGACCAACGACGCCATGGAGCACTATAGACTATAGGTGCCGCTTTTAGAATAGACTATGTATGTCTTCATTTTACACGTTACATTATGTTTGTGAGTTTCTTTATTCCATCATAATTCCTAAACACCTGCACTGATTTAAATGTATGCGGTATCGTTAGAATCCTTTAATTGTTGTTAGTAAAATTAGAAAAAAGAAAATGTAGTGGCTATGGTACAAAAAAGGTGTGAAATAAGAACTAAAAAAACACAAATGGCAGGCGTGCTTCTTAAGTTTTAATTAAATTCATCTTAATTTAATAATTGTGTGCATTCGTTGATGTCAGCCTGTCCCGACTTCCATCCACACTCGTATCATGTAGGTACTAGTTATGCTGACAACAATTAAATACAATAAAATCGCCTTTTTAATCGATTAATTGTCTATATAAGATCTTGTATATTCACAGAAACTGGTGGTTCCAATGAATACACATTTGTTGCTCTCTGTAGTGACAATACGCGTGTTATTGAGATACTCTCTATTTATTAAGATAATACCATACAATTCATATTATAATGACATAGTGTCAGCAGATATATAAGCATGAACTAAGCAATAAAATATATACAAATATATAGGTACACACTTTTTGGTAAACTGGGGCGGTCGTTTGCAAGCTTTTTTCCAAGCATAAAATATAAAGTGGTAACACTCACCATCATCTGATTTCATTTCAGTGAATGAATTAATGGGAATTAATAAAACGCGAGACCAATTATAGTGATTATTGAATTCAAACGGGACTTACTTACTCGTGACCACGATCAATGCAACTTGATCGAAACGTCGAGGTAAATAAATATTATAATTTTAGCGCGATTAAGTTCCGTTTGAAATCAATAATTATGTGTTCGAATCGCGAAAGTTTAAAATGTACAATTATAGTGATTATCACGAATCAGCAAGTTTTTTTTTTACAAAATATGTCATTGTAATATATTAATAAAATATCTATTTTTATTTTCACAATATAAAATGACATTCAATTACTCAATTCTGTAATAAATCGCTCGAAAGTTAGGTACTATGCAAACAAAATAGCTTTTAAGAACTTTTATAATAAATCTTTCATATTCAAACAGCGCGATGATTGAGATTTTTTTATTCGTTGCAATGCAAAAAACTCTAGCATATTTTGTACAATATGACAACAAAGGCCTCCAATCAACACGCTTACAAAGTAATAAAAAACAAGCATAGTTTGACAAAAATGCAGTATAAAGCGTACGTTCATAGAAATATTGATATGTATTTCAGTTTTCAGTACGCGGAGAAGCTTTCAGGACTTCAGTGTAAGCGCGCCACCCGCGCAGCGAACACGCCGCGCTGCCCAACCGAAACGCGGCAAAACGACGATAGAACACCTCGTAATTTTATAACAACAAACCGACCTTGTAAAAAACCTGTAGAAAAAAATACATTATTTTTTCTTCTTGTTCTGTCCTCGCACTACTCGTGCATTTAGCCAAAAAACCATTGATTGTTCCAAAGTGACATTACACGTACAATAGTGATTTGAAATTCGAATTTTCTTTTTCTTAATTATGCGACTTCTAAACTTTTTGCTAAAGATATGACGTAAGATTTTAGAATCTCAGTTTTTAATTTCGACCAGTTCTAAATTAATTTTTACATAAACAGTGGTGGATTAAATTAAATCATATTTAAGTGTTATGGAAGAGTGGGTTGGAGAGAAAAGCGGAGTGAAACGGCTGAGTAGCTATAATACTGAATTCATTTTGTTTGGTAAGTCGATTTTGATTATATCCGTTACCCGACTTTTTGTGGTAGTCGAGTTTTTTGTTATCTAATCGTTACGCTTTGGGACAAATACTGAATTGTGATAAGATAAAATGCATCGATTTTGCATTTTAGTAATTTACCGTGAATTTTTTTTTCAGCTTTAGTTGAACACGTAGGAATGTTTTGAAAATCCTTTAGACATTATATTAAATGGAAAAAGAATACGGTCGCGAACAGGATTCGAACCTGCGCCTCCCGGATGAATACTCCAGGCGCTCTGACCACTAAGCCATCTCGACCTCTGCTCACCACCGTGAATTTTTCTTCCATATTTTAACACGTCTTATGGCGACGTCATTGCGTGACATAAGACGTGTTAAAATATGGAAGAAGAATTCACGGTGGTGAGCAGAGGTCGAGATGGCTTAGTGGTCAGAGCGCCTGGAGTATTCATCCGGGAGGCGCAGGTTCGAATCCTGTTCGCGACCGTATTCTTTTTCCATTTAATATAATAACTTTAGAGTTCGCTAAGCATGCGTTAATGCTTTTCAAAGATTTATCCTTTAGACATTTTAAATACCTAGACTATTATTCTAAGCATAACACTTTTCTTCACTCCGCGCTGTCAAATCAACAGTTGGGTACCCACAAACACGCCCGATTATATGATGTAAAGCCTAAAATAAAAAATTGCCAAGATAATATGTAAATAGAAAAAATATTATTTGATATAAAAATATAAAAACCTTCGCCGTTCGACTTTTTGCTCGACGGGGTCCACTGATTCTTGTTTTCTTAACAAATTTAATAGGTAAAAAAAAGAAGTTATCTATTGTTTAACTTATACCAGATTACATGGTAAGGTAAATTTAGCACATGCTTACAACTTTATATTAACCTAGTTATTGGGTTTAGTACTGTTCTCCTAGATAGGGTTCTGAATAACCTGTGTTTAGGAGATTATTACTTGTGGAGTTGTCTCCTAGATAATACTTGTGGAGTGCAATAAAGGTATTGAGTATTGACTATTGAAATATTAGAAAAACACATAGATTTTCACGATCACTACACATTGCAATAAAACAACTGTTAACCGGATTAAGCGCGTGTATTATTGGTCTTTGTTTTTCCTGACGTTTCGAACACTTTGCAGCGTTCGTGGTCGCAGGATATCAGCCAGTTAACAAAAAAAAAATACACGCGATTAATCCGATTAAACATTGTCTTATTATAATCAAAAGAGCACGTTCAATTATTAATGAAATTCAAGATTTTTACACATATAATTTTGACGCCTGAGGTTTTTCTTATTGTTTATATTATAATAGTTTTTATTTTATGTCTATAGTTTGTGGTCACTAAATAATTTAATTTAATAGATTAGTAGTTAGTACCATTTAATAGTGTTTGTCTTATCTTGCGTCCGAGCACGGATCTTTTCGAAAAACTTGTCGACTCGTTAAAAGTTTTTATGTATTGATTTTTATCGTTTCATCAACACTTTATGTCAAATTTGACATTTAAAATCGACAAACGTGTCGACAAAAAGAACCATACTCCCACCGTTTAAACGATATAAGATGTTACAGCTGATCAATTATAATCATATAATATTGTTTAAGTTATAATGGAAGAGACGGAATGATATTTAAATAAACTAATTTGAGGGTTAAGTAATTTATTTAGGGGATCCAAAATAAATCAAATCGCCATCACCGTTCTTAATTAAATTCAGAGGATCCTAAGTGTTTTGGGATCCAATATGATAAATTAGGTGGACCGTTTGGTATATTATCTATAAACATTAGCGGAGTAGAGGTTTATCATATTACTCGTTTAGGATAACTAGCTATATGTTGAAAGAAATAAAGAAAGAAAAACCATTTATTTAGCACATCACCTAAGGACAGCACAACATTTTTTTTAAAGAGTGCCCCGCGCTATAGACTTCTTCCCGTATCGTGGGTGTGTTTACAGATATATAATCTCACACGCACACACACCGAGATCTGGAATTATCTGTAGATCGTACAAATATTTGCAACGTGCAGGAATCAAACCTGTGACACGCGGCGCAGCAGTCGGTCTCTCGACCACTGCGCCAACCCCACTGTCTATTGTCGTATAATTATAACATTTATACTAATATTATCAAGAGGAAAGATATTTTTGTTTATAATCGATAAACTCTGCAACTACTGCCAATTTTAATCGATTGTTTCACGATTAGGAAGCTGCTTTATCGAGAAGTAACATAGGCTATGTTTTATATCAGTCATATTATCTAGTGTAATACGTGCGAAGCTCGGGCGAGTCGATAGTCCTACTATTCTTACCTACTAATCCTACTACCTACTTATATAAAAACGCGTATGTTTGTATGTATGGATGTTTGTTACTCTTTCACGTAATAACTAGTGAATAGATTTGGATGAAATTTGGCATACAGATAGTTTATATCCTGGATTAATACATAAGATACTTTTATTTCGGCTGGACCCAATTCTGAAGTCCATGCAGACGAAGTCGCGGGCAGAAGCTAGTGTTATAAATACGAAAGTTTGTGAGCATGGATGTCAAAGTCAAAGTCAAGTCAAAGTCAAAGCATTTATTTCAATTAGACCGTTTACAGGCACTTTTGAATTGTCAAAAAAATAAATTAGTTGCCACGTTCCAAAGTGTAGATTCCTGTGGAGAAGAACGGGCAAGAAACTCCACGGTTACTCTTTTTCATCAAACAATTACAATATTTTGGTTACATTGTATTTATAATATAGAAATCATATGTGAGAACAATGTAATATGAAGTCTATAGAGTCTAGTTACAATTCAAAACTTTGCCATGACAGTTTAGAGATGACCAGCCCCAACCAACGGCGCCCGTTCACGAACATGACGCCAGCGTCAGCATCACTAAACTCGAACATATTGTAGGGAATCTAATGACCCAACACAAACGCCACCGTCAGCGGGACATTTGAGTGAGCATGACATACTCTAGCTGCCAGACAATAATCAAATATATTTAATCATGTAGAATATGTAAATGATTACATGGTACTCACATTTACAGTATAATAAAAATGAAATGCTAAATTATTAGACAAACATATTTTTAAACATTATTAGATTAAGGACTGAACAAGACAAAAAAAATTGTCCATCAAAATTATATAACAATGTCAAAAAACAAAATAACTACATTCTAAGAGACAGTACGTCGAAGTGATGTTGTTTGTAACATTGTATGTTTGTCTCCCTTTCACGCAATAACTACTCAACAGATTGGGTTTAACTTTGGTACACACACAGTTTACAACTTGAATTAACAGATCGGATACTTTTACTCCCGCTGGACCTCATTTTGAAGTCCATGCCGATGAAGATGACAGAAGTCGTGAGCAGCAGCTAGTACAGATAATAAAACAAAAAAAACAAATGCAATATCTCTTTTTCTTTGTGAATATGAATATGTCTGTTTATATACGTACACATGCACAAAGCAGACACATCTATATTCATTTTCGGCAGAGACTTGCGGGGGCACAGACTACAACTCACAAACGTTCTAGAGTTATATTCTTTTTTGTGGAAAGAAAGTCACTACTTTTCCATTCGTAATTGGATGAATGGCATTAAAGTAATGCAAATTCCTTTATATAATAGTAGGCATATAGATTATATATATATGTACTAATAGCTAGTGCCCGCGACTTCGTCTACGCGACTAAAGATAGCCTTTGTCTTTCCCCAAGATACAATCTATCTCCTTGCCAAATTTCATTACGATCCGTTCAGCCGTTTAGTCGGGAAAAGGAATTAAAACGCATGCTTATAAAACTCTAAAGTTATAATTTTTAATGGAAGAAGAATACGGTCGCGAGCAGGATTCGAACCTGCGCCTCCCGGATAAATACTCCAGGCGCTCTGACCACCAAGCCATCTCGACCTCTGCTCACTGCCGTGAATTCTTCTTCCACATTTTATTACGTCTTTTGGTGATGTCATTGTATCATCTATCTATTCAGTCCCTATACAGGTGACCTAAACAGAGTTAATTTCGCATTTTTAATACTGGTGTGGATGGATAGTATGGATGTATGGATAGATAAGTAGCTACGTCGAAATTTATAATTATTACAACCAAAGGTCTGAAATCTAGTTGCAATTCAAAACATTGCCATGACGGATTAGAGATGAATCCTACTCAAGACCGAATTTCTTTCGAAAAAAAATTGTAACATAAAACAAAATAATACTTTCAATTAGTACCTACTTAGTTTTGTTTCATTAGCAAAGTTTAACGTCGCGGTATACCTCAAACTCATACCTGATTAGGAAACTTGGTGTTGTGGTTTCTTTTGTATCAAAGAGTACAGAAGACAGAATAAACAATTTATTGTTATCCTGATCATTTTTTTGTGTGTAAAAAATCTTAGAAGTAAATGAATATGGAGGAACGAGGTGTGGTGTTCCTACATTAAAAAGGGAGGATCCTCCAACCAGGTGCCTGGAGGATATTGCCTGGAGGGCCACGGCCCGATGGTTAATGTCGGTCGTTTGTATATATGCAGATTTGCCGTCAAACTTTGATTCCGCGATGTAGCGTTATGCGCGTAGTATCCATGTAGCGAGATAGATGTCGCTACATGAATAGTCTCTACCTCTCTGCCTACCCCAATTGGAAATAGGTGTGCATGTATATATGTATGTACACAGTTTATTTTGTAAACGCTTGTTTTTTCTTTGTTTAAGCCCAGATGTTTGCCAGTATAGAAAATCCTACTAATATTATAAATGCGACAGTTTGTAAGTATGGATGGATGGATGGATGTTTGTTACTCTTTCACGTAAAAACTACTGAATGGATTTTAATGAAACTTTACAATAATATAGCTTATACAGCAGAATAACACATAGGCTACAATTATATGCTATATAAGTAGGAAAAAATCTACCATCTGCGAGCTATTCTGGCGTGCGCTGCCTAAACCCATTAAGATATAACAAAATTATGTGTCGTGGAATTGTGTATCTTATATAGGTCTACAGAAAAATCCGCAATGGCAATGTCTATCTCTTAAGGATAACATAGTACATACATTTTAATATTTAAAAAAATGGGCAATTATGAAGCGGTAATTGGAAAGCGGGACTGGGATCAAAATTTCATGATTACTTTTGGTCGCGATATCCGACAACCACGCGGGTGAAGACGCCGGCATCAGCTAGTATACATATATATTAATTGTTAGGGACGTTGCAGGATACAATTGAAACCACAGGCAGCTATAATATATATATATATATCTGCCTATAGTGCACAAGTGTACGCGCAAACATAGGTGCACTCCCTCTTCCTTCACTCTTATACTCCGATGGGACGGCAATCCGACACGACCGGAGAGAGATCAGACGCAGGACCGACAGCTTTACGGGCTCTCCAAAGCACGGGGATGTCACACCACCAACTTCCTAACTCCGGGCTGTTACTGAGAATTTCCTAACAACATAAGAACACTTTGCTCGACCTAGGAATCGAACCCATAACCTCACGCTCGGCAGCCGCGCTTGCGAACACTAGACCAACGAGGCAGTCAATAATAATACATTAATTCTATCCTAGCAACATCAAATAAAGTATAAATATTTGAACTAAGGAGAGATCATAGCCAGTACAAATTAAATTAATAAGTGTAATTTGTATGCAAGTCAAGTGAGTCAGCAATGCCTTCGTCCTTCATATTGAGGCTTTATTAATTATATCTACTAACTTCTGTCCTTTGTTCTTAAGTTTCGTGTTTTGATATTATATTTCAATGTCGTAGACGCTTGGAGGTATATTTCTTGAAAAAACATTTCGGGTTTAAAGTCTGGCATTAAGATATTATAGTTTTTTTACACGACTGCCCAAAACGGTGTGCTATGTTTTTAGGGTTGATATAATTATGTATGTAAGCATGTATGTATGTGAGTTTCTTTATGCCACCATAACTTCTAAACGCCTGAACCGATTTTGATGTATGGGGTATCATTAGTATCCTTACACTGTCCCGGGTAACATAGGCTACTAAGATTAAAAAAATGCAAGGGATGCTTTTTAATTTTGTTATTAATTTTAACTTTTTTAATAAATCTGTTGGAACGAAGGCGCCTCAGACTAAGATGGCGAAAGAGTACACATTATAGAAATGTATGAGAGGTTTTTGACTTATAGAAGAAAACTTACGGGTTCATATATTATGTACTATTAGATCGTATTTCGAACACCCCACTACAAATTTGTTACCTCATGTAGAAAAACCAACGTATGTTTTTGAGGAAAAACCATAATGATGGAAGTTAAAAAATTACAACCTTAATAGGCTAAAAATATATAATTAATTGTAGGTAGGGAACTGATATAAAGTTTTAATTGTTCGTGGCAAGAGAATTATGATTGTGAGTAGGATTCCGACCTCCGCTTCCCAGATCACCACTGATATCATGTTTATGACACAGGTAATTATTATTGTATTACCTTGGTCCTTCTTCCATACTTTTGTTACTTATTTTAAAATATATATAAATATAAAGATTTATTTAAAAAAAATTTTGGTCATGATGTATAGAGAGGCTTTTCAAAAATAATGCCACGATTAATGCTCTGACGAAGCACGTTGGTAAAATCTAGCTAAAAGGAGCTGAAATAAAATTGATTATAAGTATTCTGTGAGGCAACGTGGTCAAAATTGTCAGTCCCTTAAATAAAGAAATAAAAAAAGAGAGGACTCTGTAAAAATTTATTTAGATCTTCCACTATATTTCTTTAAACTTTTTTCGTGTGTACATTTACTTTTTTTTTATCTGTAATGCGTAGGTTCGAATCCTGCTCACGACCGTATTCTTTTTCCATATAATATGAAAACTTTGTAAATGTACTATTATTAAATAAATAAAATAAATAAATAATAATTACAAGTGGTCAAAAATGTATACGCGACTACTTGAAAAACCTTTTTCCAGTTAAAAAAAAGTTATCTTTTTCAAAAACTAAGATACGATAATAGTACAATATAATATATTTTTTTGATTTGTACGAGTAGATCCTTGCGAATATTTTTTGCTTAGAATACTGAACACGTTTCATAAGATTGAGTAGCATTAGTATGATTATTGCCTATAAATAATATCTAGATATCGAACCAACTGGTGCTCTGTACATAACGACGAACAAAAGGGTTTTACTTTTTATTTTTGATTGAATCGCATTTGTATTACGTGTACCTACAGTGCTAGACATAATTTGTAGATATTTCGATAATATATAGTACATTAACATAGCGTAGTATTGTTTGATGTATTTTTCTATAACAATGTTCCACTGATTCAGAATACCATTTTCTCTAAAACAATGGAACTAACGAACTGGCCGTAAACAATCGTGTTCTAATTTTAAATATTTTAAAATTTGGAATCCAGAGAGGGATTTAGAATTCGGAATCCAAAAAGAGATTTGGACTCCATAAATAAATGTATGATCCTAGTTTATTAGATTTTATTTTAATATACAAGGTAGTTAATATTATTTTAATTTTAGAAATAAATTTAAAATCAAGTTATTATTACAGCTAGACGATAATAGCTCCTACGCCTAACATTAATATTTTCATATAAATGTTATTAGTTTATATGTTATTAATGTATATAGAATTTTAATTTATAATTTAAATGAATCCTATCACTTACACATTAACCCCTTAAACGGTCTTCGTCCAATGAAATAGGACTATAAATAATAAAGAGGACCAAGCCTTGTTAAATTCGAAGGACTCAATTAAAAAGTTCAAAATTCAAATCCCTGTGAGCCATTATTTTTAGTCCAGCGATATATTCCCGTGGAACCCGTAAAGGCTGTTTAAATATTTGTCATGTCTGACGCGTGTCATGTGACGTCTTTTGTCTTACGTAGGGTTGTGAAGGGTTATTTTGGTAGAATTTTGTTAGAACAAGATAATTAAGTATGCCGGTCGCGTACTTGGGAAATTTGGGGACCTGAAAATAATGCAAAGAAAATTGGTAGGCCGCTTTTTTAAGGCTTCTATAATGGTGTATTTTTCGCTCATTATCATATATTTCAACGTAAATTATCTGACGTTGAAATTAACTGTAACTAGGTAGTTACATTAAAAAGCACAGAGTTACCGATATAACTAGGAATTTCAAGGCAGCGTTGCTTGCAAAGAAACCTGTTAACCATCTGTCAAATTCTGTACATTTAATTTTAGTTCCAACATTTGCCACATGCCAAGTTATACTAGACTCAGAATACAACGTATTATAATCCACAATAATCAATGAGTTACAAAGGGATCATCAATCAAGTTAAAAATAAAAACCACCGAAGGTAAGATTACTTGTCAAAGTGCCTCTAGCTTTAAGGTAGTAAGTAATAAGTTATAGATTTATGCAAAATCAACGGGTACTTACTACCGACAAAATGTTATGTAATAAGACAGATATAAAAAATAATAATCTGTTTGTAAAAACGAAACGTATACCTTACACATTCTTCGTATCATGCGGTGGATAGACAACCTAGTGTCAGAGTTTAAACTACCCGCAGGTCTCTGACATGGCTTTACACGCCATCGAGAATATCTTTCAGGTGTAGGGACTAGTTCCTTCACTGTTTTAAGGGAGTGATAATAAGGAATTTATAATACGCGTTGTGGGAGACGGGTCAGGGCAGTTACATCGACTCCCCAACTATCGTTCTCCCCAATCCTATCCACTCTACTTGGAGTAAATAGATTTCTTCTGGATCTACGTGCTCCATCCAGGGCCACACCATCGCCTAGCATCAGGCAAGTTGGTGGCCAAATGTAGATCAATTTTTTATTAAAAACGAAATACGCGCATGACTTCAAATAGTGTGTGGTGCGTGGCTTGGATTCAAACTCGTGATTTAATTCAATCTTGTCAGTCCAATGGTCATACCACTTGGCTATCACTGCTTACTTATACAGATAAGAAAATGTAGCCGAGAGATTTTCCGATAAGAAATAAGTAATTACTCATAAGCCTCATTGCTTGCACACAGATAACAAATATATATCTGAATACATTGCGTGACCCGTAACGTCCATTGTCTAGTCATCCGAAATACTTATCTTGATGTCTGCTTGGCATTTACACAAACCCTTACACATTTATATTATGTAGTTGATTTAACTCAAGATATTCTTCAACAAAATTCTTTGTCTGAAATCCAATCTTGAGATTGGATACAATCTTCGCACCGCTAAGAAAATTCAAAGTGGCGTAATCACCTATCTTCAGTGATCTCATTTATTATCATTCCATCTTTTGCCTACACGCTCTAATCTGAAGGATATTTTGGGGTATGTAGATAATTGGTTACAAATCTAGTGTCAGAGTTTCAACTGCCCGTAGGTTTCTGACATGGCTTTACACACTATTGTCATTTGTCATACTGTCATTGTAATATTGATAACATCTTTCTCAAGGTCCACATTGAGTACCAATATCAATCAAGTGGTCAATCTTTTACTATTTTAAACATAATTAAATAATATCTTAATTTTCTCACACGCTTCTCCATATCACCTCTGACATTGGCAGAATTGTCGTCATAGTAGATGGCAGTTTACCATATTGAAGAATTGAATTGAATTGACAACATCTTTCATCATTACATAACATAGCATCAGTAACAGTTCAAATGGTGTGTAAAGCCATTTCAGAGACCTACGGGTGATGACACCTGGTGGTTTATCAACCGCATGATAAGTAGAAAAAGAAGAAGTTCTGGACATTTATTTCTTATTTTCGTTGCATCTTCTTGCTGCCTACTTAAAGACAGGTTATTTTATGAAGACGATGTAACGAACACAAGAGATTCTCGCACTTGCGTTAGCTAACAAATGTATGGCACGAGATCCCATATTCACAACCATTTTTTTCTTTTTAGTTTAAGTACAAATTGTCACAGATTATTCTTTTTAAAATCTGTCTTATTACATAACAGTTTATCGACAGTAACTCCTCTACAACCTCCAACTTCTGTCTCCTAGTCAGCATAATCTCATAAAAGACGAGCGGCCATTACCGTGGCCGCGCCACTTTTCACTTTTAGTGTAAACAAATTTTTTCGATATTCCATTCTGAATCATATATATAAAAATCAATTGCTGTTCGTTTGTTTCGCTAAAACTCGAGAACGGCAGGGCCGAATTAACTGATTTTGGTTTTTTTAAACGTTTTTCCTAGTCTTTGCGAATTATTTGCGAAAAATTGCGGGGAAGATAGTAAAAACAACAATTTCATTTGCCCATATAAACTGTTCTATCTACTTTCCTGTCAAACATTTGACGTTCGAGGTGATATGAAGTACACCGGGTCATCTAGTGAATCATAAATAAGTACCCCTGACTTGTCACTGCTCAATTTTCCCGTTGTATGTCACTTGCCGTCCCACGGCAAACGGTTGACGAAAATGCGTATATCTATGGAAATAAGTGCCCTATCTCTATTATTCTTTTGTTAATATAATCAGGAATAACAGGGTTAGCAATATAATATTAACTGTTTCCAACATTACCCACAATAGAGGCGCGATACGGCAAACCAAAATTTTCCGAATTTTCCGCGTATATTTTTCGGCATCTTCGAGAATTTTGTATCGTCTTTTTTAAATGTTTTGATGCAATTATCCTCTTTTTTATTATTTTATCGTGTAGTTAGGTTGGCTTTATGCTAAAATACAAACGTTTTAGATAAAAAATAAAAAAATACTTATTTTGAAATTAACCAAAAGACTTGAAGCCAATTTAAAAAATAGCAGAACCTTTTTACACGTTACGAAAATGTAACAATGTTATTTAAGATGCATAATAGAATATCGAGAAATCGTTGTTCACATTAAAAGTGAGTTTATCGGGAAATCTCTCTGCGATATTTTCTTATCGGTATAAGCAAGCAGTGATAGCCTAGTGGTATGACCATTGGAGTGGCAAGTCAAAGGTCGCAAGTTCGAATCAAAGTTTCAAACCACTGAAATTAATTATCACTTGCTTAAAACGACGAAGGCAAACATCGTGAGGAAACCAGCACAGTGTATATAGTTATGTCAGAGGTCTACGGGTGGCTTAAACTCAGACACTACGAGTGAGGCCAACCTAGGTGATCAACCACACGATAAGAAGAAAAAGTATAAAATAAATACTCCACATTAAAATTTCAAAAATTGTTTCAGTATCTAATCTAACGCTTTAAGATCAGCCCACCCTGCGATAGAAGGCTTATCATTAAGTCCGCAAACTTACCGCTTACAATATACAATAGACGAAGTTTATTACAATCTTATTCAAAGCCATTTAGGGTATTTAGACCAAAATGGTACATTACTTAATGAAGGATTACCTTTTAAATTATTTTGGTAATTTATCAGCCGAATCTGCGAATAGTGTTCATTAAAAATGTATTATAAATTCAATATAACAATTCTAAAAAAAATTACAGGTCAGGAGCAACCTAAATTGATTGAAAAATGCATAAAAGCTATTTCACTGTACAGCGATGATCCACTGAAATGATTCCTGTTTTTAAACGTTGCCTAGGTACACTAGGAATTTCTTCCTGCATCGTGCGTACGTTTGTAGATTCACAATCTCACATACTCACACACTCAGTCCCGGAACAATTATTTGTAGATCACACAAATATTGCTTTGTGCGGGAGTTTTTTTTCAAAGTCTTTTGTCTAAGCTGAGAATAGAACTGACTGAGTATTTGATATTTCTTTTTCCTGAATATTCAACGGAAACAATGAGTGATGGAATTACGCTACCAATATCTACCAGTCTGGACTATGAGTTCTGTAACCTGTCGGAACTTATTACGAATTGTCGAAGATATTCGGAAACAAAGTTAGCTGGTTAACTACGTCAGAAACTCAAGGGTGAAGTGATTTTCTTAGGCTACTATCACACTGGAAATGGAATGCTATATGTCAACGTAGGTTTAATGTAAACCTTTTTTACTGAGCCTTTACTTTACTGGGCGATTTTGATAAAAACTGGTACAAATTAACTATAAAGGGAAAGGCGTGGAAATAATGGGGAAGGTCTTTGCCCAGTGGGATGATGATGTAATAGACTATTAAGGTTAGGAGCACCCTAAATCGACAAGCATGCATGAAGAGGTTAATGAACATAGATGAAGCGAAAGAGGCGTGTCAGAATCGTAGCAAGTAGAAATCGATAGGCCCTGCCTACCCCAATGAGAGAAACAGGTGTAATTGTTATTTAATTATTTATTTATCTATACTTTATAATACACCTGAAAAAATAAAACATTAAATATAATACAAGTTTTTAAATTATTCAATGGGCGGCCTTATCGTGATCTGCAATTGTTACTAGGCAACCTTGGGATCATGGGATGGAATAAGTATGGATGTATGTTATTTTTTATATCTTTAATAGTTGTATAGTTTTCTATCTGGTTCACTGCTCTATTTTAGTCTATTATTCTAATAGGATGGAGTGATTACGGGCTCGCCTTTTTAACCACATGCTATGGGTGCAAATATGGAATTTACAAATGTGAATTTTTCAATGTGACATTACGGACATACGGCGTAACCTGGTCGAACCACGATCTGAAACCGCCAACCCGCAGTAAGTTAGCGAGGTGATCAATGCACATGCCTTCTTTGTATGAGAAGAGGAAGAAGCCTTTGCCCTGTAATGGTACAGTTATGAGCTGGTTATGTGATGTTTTGTGTACTTATAAACTTCCGTACATTTATTTTTTTAAACGTTTCCCCACGCTTGGAATTTCTTCCAGTGTTTATATGTCTGTAAACGCACCCACGTTTACAGACATATAATCTCACAAGCACACACACACCAGGACCTGGAGCAATTATCTATAGATCGTACAAATAATTGCTCCGTGCAGGAATCGAACCTGCAACACGCAGCGCAGCAGTCGGTCTCTCGACCGCTGCGCCAACCGCGCTGTCAAATATATTCCAATACAGTATTAACACTATACATAGGGGTGACTAATTAACAGCCGCACAGATCGATCGATCGAGGTTAAGCTGTGCTTGCCGCGGTCGGTCTGTGGATGGGTGACCTTCATTTCATACGAGAGAGACCCCTCCGTGCCTTGGAGAGCACGGTAAGCCGTCGGTCCCGGTTGTCAAATTTAGTTCATTGGGTTGTAGTTAGTTACGGGTAGTCAGAGGCCTGAAAGTCTTGCAACCCGTCATACCACGAGATATCGTGTTACCCAGTAACTGGATTGTGGAGGTCAGATAGGCAGTCGCTCCATGTAAAATCCTGGTATTAGGCTGCATCCGGTTTGACTGCCGACACCAATGTACCTACCTATTTGGAAAAGGGCTAGGCAGATTCATTAACACTTTAAATAAATTATACAAACCTTCGACTGACGTTCTTAAATGATAATATTTGCGCCCTAAAATATTACATTCCATTAAACCGTACTCTCCAAAAATGCTTCTGAATTTTCTATTTTAAAAACAGAATTTTCACATTTGCAAAGTACAAGCGCTGATGGCATCAGCAAAAAAAAAAAACTATATGAACTGGGAATTTCCACTTACATTTCGTTCAAACGTAGAATTACTACTGTATTTCTATGAATTTAAAATGGTTTCATACACTGTTTGTTTTTAATCTGCGTGAAAAATGAACAGATGTTTATATTATTCTATATTTTGTTCTTTGTATCTCTCATTGTTTATTTTATTCATTTGACGTTTGAGAGATTCGTTTTAGTTTCTGGAAAAACCTTTGAGTAGATTAGGATTTTATTTATGTTTCTATACAAACTGTAGGCTTACTCTTGAAAATAAAACCGCTCGATTGACATTGGAAATGAAAATTCTGGTAACATAGGTGCTTTTAAATTATTATGATACTACCCGACTGACGCTATGCTATCCAAAATCGCACAGAAATAAATACTTTTAGATTTTTTCCAAATTTTATAGGCAACTTTTCCATTTTTTCTCTTCCTAAAACCTTTATTCTTACTATTAAGAACATTTTAACATAATATAGCATCACACCTGTATTCCCCGAAGGGGTAGGCAGAGATGTACACATTCGTACACCCACATTTCACCAATGCTGATATTGAGTCCCATGTAATAGGTGGTGAGCCTATTGTCATCTACCGGGCACAATTCCAAACTCCGGGCTGCTACCGAGAATTTTCTAACAGAAAAACTCAATAACACTTTGCCCGACCCGGGAATCGAACCCGAGACCTCATGCTCAGCAGTCGCGCTTGGGACCACTAGACCAACGAGGTAGTTTAACTTTTTGTAAGAACATTTTAACAAAGAATAAGCCTGCCATCCCTAACGTATGCGCTTACCGAACCGAACAGAATTACATTTTTTTATAAATAAATTGTCTTCATTTAAGACACAGTCGAAGCCACCGCTAGTATGTAATAAAAATGTTGACACTTTCGCAGCGTCATCAAAGCCATATTAAGAAAAACGATTCGCTTGTTCGTTCAGTTGTTCCTAAGTTGGATGGGGGCCAGATGTGGGCCAACTTGTCTTAAGTACTCAGCACAAAACTTTCTACCTCCTTTTATCGTGTAGTTTGACATAGTTGATGGATTTATACAATTTTATATCCAGCCTGTCATGTTACATTTTAGTCTTGACCTAGACGTTTATAAATAGTATCTGCTATTTGATAAATATAATTTTTACTATGGTACACCTATTAACATTTCCGACCAATACTACGATCCCGGAATAAATACTTGACACTGACAATTTCCTTACAGAACAACTTACCTCCCCTTTTTATTTGTGTGGAAAATCCATCATCATAGACGCTGTACCGGACTCCTACCGACTAAAAACAAAACTTTCCTTCTAAAATCTTTACCGAGGTCACGGGAATGTAACTCCATTAGCCGCGACCCCGGCAGATTTGGTCCGCCGGATGCATCGACGGGCCCCATCCTTTATTATTTGTGTAAGCTGGCCAGGTATACCATAGAAGCGCTAACGCCAAGCGCAACGCGTTGCCGGCTCAGGCCTGTCGCTGCTCGGGCGATGAACTACCCCCCTCCGTCACCCGGCCCGTTTTTGCCGTCCCATTGGAGTATGACAGTGAAGGAACCCTCTTCCACCTCTACACTAGTACACCTGTGTTTGCGCATACACTTGTGCACTAATATAACCAGCGCGTGCGATCACATCTTTCTAATGGAATGTTGCCAGTGTAAAAAAAAAAAAAAAAATTGTATTAAAAGTCAGTTCTCTCTGTGCACATTAATATTTACATATTATTATATTTACTTATCTTATATTTATTTGCATCGCCGGTGTGACGTCATCACGTCAGTTTTCGGCTATCGCTGAAAATCAGCGCTGGGGCTTTGTCTGGCATAGGGTCGCAGCATTAAGCTGAGCGAGGGCCGTATTGCGTGTTTGTGACGCATACTACCCCCTTATGTCTCAAAAGTTTTTGTAATTTTTTTCATTTGTTGTTTATGTATGTGTCTCCAATCACGTAATAAAACACATTTTCTTTCTTTCTTTCTTTCTTTCTTTCACTATAAAATCTCCTGCTTACTTGGCTAATCTCCGTGGACATAGGCCTCCGTGGACTGTGCCTATCAATTTATTATTTGAATTTATATTTTAATATTTTATATATAGTTAGTATAGCATAGTTTTAAGACCTCTGTTAGTTAAAAACAGAGAAATGTATGTACTTTTTCAATCTGTTATCGACGCTTTCGCAGTGTCATCCAAAACAAAGTTAAGAAAAACAATTTCTTCGCGCTTTCAGTTAGTTGTTCCTAAGTTGGAAGGAGACAAGATGTGGGACAACCTTCACTAAGTTCGGCAAAGTTTATCGATTTATGCAAGACAGGCTTCGTGTTTGATTAGATTTAGTAAATGGGTTGTGTTCTGGACCCAGGGAGGTCAATAAATAAGTGGACTGTATTTGTAAAGATTATATAGTAACAATAATGTAATATAGAAACAGATGTACAGTGATTGTTGAATTTTGATGGAAGCGAGTGCTTTTGAAGCCGTCGGATCGTGATGTAGTCGCCGGTCGCCGCCTGCCCGCGCACGCGCCTCCCCCGCGCCCTCCGCCTCAGCCGCCGCATGCCAGTTCACCTGTTCACGCATTCGATGCATGAACAGTTGTATTAATTTTGTGTATAATAATGTATAGGCCTGCTAAATAGTTAATAACATACCTACTTGTCATCTTCTTTGACCTATTATCATGTTGGAACTAGAAGGAAGTAGTACTGGAGTAGTTTAAGCGGGCGTACCCCTCTCACCACTTTTATATGATTCCCAATCATATAAAGTTACCTTTTACCAGTATGGTTACAATGATAGTACACGATATTAATCACGTATATCACAATTTGTTGTATGTGTTTAGTTTTTTTATGTGTTTTAATACTGTTAATATAATGACAAGGACTATTTTCGCTTCAGTACAAGTTTTTTTGTGCTTGTGTGTTACCTCAACCCCCACCAAAAGTGGCGAGCATATATGTTCGATATTTAGGTAGAAGGCGTCTCCCGTCTGATCCTCTAAGTGTTGGAATACTTACCTTTGCCCCGCATCACAATCGTAAAATGGCTGCTCGATCACGGTGGTGACGAAAGCTACTGGTGCTTCTAGCACAGAGATCTTCCTAGTTTAAGCCCAATTGCACATGTATTGTATCTTGCCTCTTACTTAATCCAATATAAGCTTAAATTTATTTAAAATAGGTTAAGTCTTGAACGAATAAAATATTGTTTATTGTTTATTGATTATTTTTTATTATATCATGATGATGATGATTCCTTCACCGTTTTAGTCAAGTGATAATTTTGACGACATGGTTTGGGCAGTGGTCGAGAGATCGGCTGCTGTGCTGCGTGTCGCAGGTTCGATTCCTGCACGAAACAAATATTGGTATGATCTACAGGTAATTGTTCCGGGTCTGGGTGTGTGTTCAGGTGAGATTATTTGTTTGTAAGCGCACCCACGATACAGGAAGAAATTCCTAGCGTTGGGCAACGTTAAAAAAGAAATAGTGCGTACCTTAGGTTTTAATTTCCGATCTTTGACCAGCCAGCCCAACTTTCATAGCACTATGATATCACGTCCCTGTAGGCACTTGTAATAAACATCGTGAAAATATTTAAAAAACATTTCCTACTTCCAACTTATTTTAATTATTATTTTATCTTCGCGAGGCCAATCTCTAAATCGTACCTGAACTATCTAACTATCCAGCACTACGTGCTACGTAGGTTTACAACTATGCGCTACGTAGCGTCAGCATCGCTACGATATTCTAAGTGTATGCCTACGCTGAATCTCTCGTAGCGATGCGCTTCGTAAGTGCATGGGCTTGGCAGTTAATTATAAGTTTTCGATCTTGATCAAGAAGTGGAGTACTACAGGAACAACACAATAGTCGACTCCATCAATGGGAGAAAGTAGAGCAGGAAATAAATACTTTTACTTTAAATTCCATAATTTTAAAGTTATTATATTAAATGGAAAAAGAATACGGTCGCGAACAGGATTCGAACCTGCGCCTCCCGGATGAGTTTCGGTCACCAGTATAGGGACTGAATTGATTGCAATGACGTCGCCATAAGACGTGTTAAAATATGGAAGAAGAATTTGTGAGCGCCTGGAGTATTCATCCGGGAGGCGCAGGTTCGAATCCTGTTCTTTACCGTATTCTTTTTCCATTTAATATAATAACTTTAGAGTTCGCTAAGCATGCGTTAATGCTGTTCAAAGATTTATCTTGAATTCCATAATTTTCCAAGGAAACATTAAAGAAATAATCGATAAGAAGCCTTGCATCTCTTGAGGTGCTTAAATACGATACAGTTTGAACACGATAAGGTAGCTCAGTTGGTAGAGTGATGACACGGAATGTCAAGGTTGCGGGTTCAAGTCCCGTTCTTTTCTATTATTTTACAATGTTTCCTTGAAAAATAGTAATTAATACATGCATTACGTGGCGTTAAAACGTAAAAAAAAAACATATACAATTATGTTAGTGCTACCGACTAAAGCCACATAGCCGTCTTTACTTTAGCAGCGGGTTATCAACAAATAATACATATATTATGTACACTAGTTTTGATTCCCGGCTTCACTCTTGTAATAACTCTTACCGGAATAAAGAGTATACTGTTCACTATACCCCTACGTCGGCCAAAAAACAAAAAGAGCATGTCCTGGGTTCAATTGCATAGCATCACGCCTGTAGTCCCCAAAGAGTTAGGCAGAGGTGTACACAGTTGTACACCCACATTTCACCAATGCTGTTATTAAGTCACATGTAATAGGTGGTGAGCCTATTGCCATCTAACGGGCACAGTGCCAAACTCTGGGCTGCTACTGAGAATTTCCTATAAAAAAAACTCAGTAACACGGGAATCGAACCCGAGACCTCCTGCTCAGCAGTTGCGCTTGGACCACTAGCCCAACGAGCCTGATGGTAAGCGATGGTGTGATTGAGGCTGGTGCACGTATATCCAGAATAAATCTATTCACTCTTTAGTAGAGTGGATAGATTTGGGGAGAACGATTGTTGGGGAGTTTGTGCAACTGCCCAGACCCGTCTCCAACAACGGTTACACCGGACTACATCCTGAAACACGACTAGGTCGCTTCACGGCATGGCTTCGTCTGGTGGGTGGTAACCAGCCGCGGCCAACACATTCCACCACAGTTGTGTTGCCTGTTTTGCACCACTCAGGGGCCTCGTGTAGGGATTCCATTTTAAGGGTGCACTTCTACGGCCGCTGGCAACTCAGTCCCCATTATTATTACATTTTCCTGTAATTAAATTCTTAGTAACAGCTAGGAGTTTGAAATAGTTACGGTTGAAGACAATAAGCTCACCGCCACCTGAAACATAGCTGTAATCGGTGAAATTTTGGCGTACTCTAATACTGTTGTTGTTGTTGGGAATCAAACCCAACGCATCATGCGCGTAGACTGCACGCGCAGACAGCGTATACGACCTACGCGTAACGGCAGCGGCGAGCGGAGGCGCGGGTGAGGGACACGGCCCGCTCCGACCGGTTCCTCGCTTTCCCGGCCCCAGCGACGGACAACGCTCCCATCGTTGATTTCCTTAATTTTTGTTTGTCCGGGACGTTACTGTTTTGAAATATTAGAACGCCAATATACCACGCGC
This sequence comes from Xylocampa areola, assembly GCA_935421205.1. Classification (NCBI taxonomy): domain Eukaryota; kingdom Metazoa; phylum Arthropoda; class Insecta; order Lepidoptera; family Noctuidae; genus Xylocampa; species Xylocampa areola. The sequence continues at coordinate 20,805,082 of OW285200.1, read as the reverse complement.
CCACTAAAATACAGTCCACTTATTTCCATCCCAAACAAATACTCCTCTGCCCAACCCATCGAGGAATACAGGCGTGATGCTATGCCTTATGATACCTGTAAATAATTCTAAACATATCTACAAGTATCTGATTACGTCATCACTTTGTAAGTGGGCGGCCTTGCCAGTTAATTAAATCCGTTCTTGATCCGGGTAGGCTGCAAATGGAGCGGATACAATTACAATACAATAGGCCGCTACAGCACTACCTGTAGCCGTAGGTAGCACTGCACTATTGTTCATATTAACCCTTCCAATTGAACTAACAATGGTTTTACCAGAAGTGGAATTTGTTGGGTTGTTAAATACAGGCTCATAATTTCTTGGACACTTCTTGGATTACAAAATAATATATATAACACTAGTGTTATACAATCATATCACAATATCTCTCAATCACATACGCAGTTTGAAGAGCATGGATACCAACAGGTTGGCAGTTGCAGAACACGCATGAAGCACGGGCGCGGCTCATTTCATACGGTTTGATAAAGCATCCGAACTAGCGAGGGAGAAATACTTCGTTCCGCGAAAAGTACGTGAAGCTATCGAAATAAGCCGTCGCCCGAATTTCAACAGAGACGGTGGTTGGACACTGCCTCCTGCCTGGAAACCAGCTCTGAAGTCTGCATGATATGCAGAAGTGAGTCGAGTCTGGAGTGCGTCACAGTCAGCGCTGTATGCACCATCGGTACCACAGACACGACGAATGACGGGAATACATGAACACTCCCGACGGCGGCACCAAGTACATCATCAGCATGCGGCACGATGCAGGGCCAGTCTGACTCGTGACATAGCCGCGGTCTCAGCTCATGACTAAGGGCTGCGTTCGAGTTCGAAACTAGACGGGCAAACCCGAAGAATGTACGTGTGTAGTAACCGGTGAACAATCATTAATATGAATATGCGTCACAAAAGTTGTTATACAAATCTCTATTGTACTCCAAGAAGTGTGACTCTAGAGTCAGGTCATAATGACGAAAGCCTCGCACTTCCTCCTGATGCATGGGTAGCCGGCCATCCGGACGAGGTATCTACAACCTATTAGAGCTTGACCATCTGTTTAGTTAATATGCCAAATAAAAGCAGGCGCCAGCGGTCTAGAGACCGGCTGCTGCGTCGCGTGTCCCAGGTTCGACTCCTGCACGGAGCAAATATTTGTAGCAAATATGTGTATGATATACAGATAATTGTTCCGGGTGAGTGTGCACGCAGGACAGCATTCCTAGTAGGGGCAAAATTTTTCTAAAAAAAAATAATGTAATAGCTGATGTATGTGAAGAATTTTCATCGCAGTGAAAAGAATATGGTCATGAGCAGGATTCGAACGTGCGCCTCCTGGATAAATATTCCAGGCCCTCTGACCACTAAGCTAGAATTTAAGAAAGCCGCCGAGTGAAGAGGTCGAGATGGCTTCGCGGTCAGAGCGCCTGGAATATTTGTCCGGGAGGCGCAGGTTCGAATCCTGCTTACGACCGTATCATTTTTCTTACAGACTAAATACCACACGATCTTCTACTAATCTTTACTTGAGCCTCTGGATCGCAGCTCTACTCACAGTAACCCTGGCAGGAGGCTATGAACTGTCAAAGCTAATACTTGACATACATATATACATATACGCCTGTATTATAAGGGTAGGTAGAGATGTACACAGTTCTATACCCACATTTCAGCAATTCATTATACCAGCCACAATTCCAAACTCCGGGCTGCTACTGAGAATTTTCTAACAGAAAAACTCAATAACTATTTGCCCGACCGGGAATCGAACCCGAGACTTCATGCTCAGCAGTCGCGTTGGAACCACTAGATCATCTAGGCAGTTGTCTCAACATTTGGAACTTAGTTACGTATCTACTACTGCACAAAGACACACTGGTCGTAAGTGTGTTAATAATACTAAAAAGTCGAAGACAAAACGCATTGTATAGCAAATTTCTTGAAGCAACAAATATTTATATACGTAATTGGACCATTATATAGTTGCAGATAGAAGCCATCCATTTCTGGCACTGTTTCAGCGTAGAAACGGAGGGAAATCGGTGAAATATTTCAACATGTCCGCTTCATTCCCAATACGATTTTGTTTCACAGAATATATGCATGTTTTTTTTATATTTTTATTCGATTGTATACGTTGGTACATTACCGCGAAAAAATATAACACTTGTAAAAATATGATCATTGAGTATTAAAATTATCAAACAAACCTGCAATCAGATTCGGGCGTTTGAAACGCCGCCATCTTGGCGCGCTTTCTCTGACGTCAGAGGACACATTAAAATAGATATCTTGTATAGTATGGAGCGTATAATGAACGATTTATAAATCTCATTGCAGGGATTTTCTTTAAAGAATAACGTTAAAACTCAAGAAGGACCACAAAACATGATAGAGGGTCTCTATCATGTTTTGTGGTAACAACATACCCGAGACATTGTCATTGCGGAGAGTGACGTCACGTTTCAATCTAACCAATAGCGTGCGTTCTGGCATTTTAAATTTCCTTCGCATGATTCTCACTTTTATATATAATATTTCATAGTTAAAACACAATTAGTTAAAAATGTAATTGAATATTCTACAGCAATAAAAATTTTAATCACATGCATATTCCCTATTCTATCAAAAACAAAGGTCATATTTTTCTAGTATTTTATAAGGGGAATCGTATGTAGAATTTTCAGTTTAATGGTTGTAGCGCGGTGAAGTCTTTGGTGGTCGGGTCCTAAGTGTTATTGAATTTTTCTGTAAACTATTTATAATGTTTCTGTAAAATTCTTAGTTTTTCGGAATGCGCCAAATTAGGGAGCTGAGTTGCATGCGTCCCGCGTCCGTAGGAGTGCACCCTTAAAATGAAATCCCTACACGTGGCCCCTGGGTGGTACAGAACAGGCAACACAATTGTGTTGGCGGGCTTCGGCCGCGGCTGATTACCTATGACAGGTGTAACATTTCTAAAATCGGCTCAGAAGGTTTTGGATTTATTAATTACAAAAAATAAAACTAATATTTTACAGATAAATCTTTGAAAAGTATTAAATGCAATATGCTTTTCAAAGATTTATGTGTAAAATATATTTGTTTTGTTGCTTGCTGAACTTTAAAGTTATAAATTTGCTTTCTATTCCGTCGCTATAGAGGTGACCGAAATGGTGACGTCACCAAAAGACGTATTAAAATGAGGAAGAAGAATTCGCGGTGGTGAGCAGAGGTCGAGATGGCTTAGTGGTCAGAGCGCCTGGAGTATTTATCCGGGAGGCGCAGGTTCGAATCCTGCCCGCGACGGTTTTATTTTTCCACCTTTTTTTAAAACTAATATTTTATCTACAAAATATTAGCGTAGATGTAGATTATGAGACTAGATTGAATCATGTTCAAATTAATGCCCAATGCTACTTAATTTGTGTTCTCCAATATGCCCCAGGTAAGATTAGCCATTACACTCCGACCGCAAGTGAAACGGTACAAAATTAACGGAATAATATTGAACACCGAGGAAGGCAATTTCACGTTTAACGTAAATCTTATTTAGGTTTGCCAAATATCAAGAAATCTAATGACGGAAATATGTTGAATTAGGTTAAAAGTAAAATATATATACTTTTTGGAAGGTTCTGAGATGATTGCGAAATGAAGTAGATTATGTTACGGATCAAGTCAACATTATTTACGTAAATAAGTTGAACATTATTTTTTTGGCTTTAAGTATATTTCAGTTGTAATATCTACTTTACTTCAACATTTTTTTTTATATATAAAAATTTTGAAAGCGCACGCGCTGCTTGAAGTCCGCGTTTAGTTTTAAATTTGTAGGATATTTTAAATATTATTTGGATAAAAATTATAACATGGTGTAAAAAATATTACTACCGATTCTGTTACTGATTTTGAACAAACTACTATCAGTTTTAGCAAGCCCTAAAAAAAAAAACTTTATCGTATCCTTTTCTGTACATCATAGCTAATATATTCCTATTTTTTAATCTTAATAGCCTATGTTACCTGGAAAAGTATAACGATATCCCATAAATAAAATAAATCTATATCGGTTCAGGCGTTTAGAAGTTATGGTGGATTATATAAACTCACAAGTATAAATACATACATGAAAGCTCAAAACAACACATTTTGGTCAGTCCTGTAATAATATTCATGAGCAGAACCTTCTTTACATGAAAATGTATAACTTTAGAGATCGCTACACATTCGTTTAATGCGTTTGTAAGATTTATCTGTTTAAGGACTGAATTGATAGTAATGACGTCACCAAAAGACGTATTAAAATGTGAATTACTATTACTTATTCTGTGACTAAGCCAAGTCAGAAGTTTAATGGTGGTTAGAATATTTAAAATAATTTATTAAATTAATTTAATTAATTTTTAATTATTTATTAATCCTACATTCATCATCATCATCATCCCCCTGCCCTTATCCCAATTTCTTTTGGACGAAATCTGCAATCTATTTGTCCCAAACAATTACTGTCGTAACAGAAAAAAACCCGCTTACTGGCTGTTCCAACTTGCCGTACTGTTGCACACTCCAAGCCGCTATTAACGCTCTCCTGAACTCAAGCACAGATCTTGATATGTTTGCGAATGAATGGAAGATGATAGTGTCAGAATGTTTGAATTTGTGTGAGAAGAACGCATGACTGTGTTAAATAAATTATATGTAACTAGTTGCAGCCGTTCTATTCTACTAATATTATAAACGCAAAAGTTTGTAAGTATGGATGGATGGATGGATGTTTGTTACTCTTTCGCGTAAAAATGACTAAATGGATTTTAATGAAACTTTACAATAATATAGCTTATACATCAGAATAACACATAGGCTACAAATTATAAAGATATTGTGTGAATTGCCCAAATATGACGATATGTGTCAAGTAAGTAGGAAAAAAACTACCATCTGCGAGCTATACTGGCGTGCGCTGCCTAAACCCTTTGAGATATAACAAAATAATGTATGGTGGAATTGTGTATCTTATATAGGTCTACAGAAAAGTCCGCAATGGCATATGTCTATCTGTTAAGGATAACATACTACATGCATTTTTTTTTAAATGGGCAATTATGAAGCGTTAATTGGAAAGCGGGACCGGGATCAAAATTTCATGATTACTTTTGGTCGCGATATCCGACATCCACGCGGGCGAAGACGCGGGCATCAGCTAGTTTAAAATAAATAAATAAATCATATCGTCAGTCATTCCTTTCCTAGGCATATCTTTTTTAACACAACCCATCCATCGCTTCCTCGGTTTTCCTCTACTCTTATAGTATTATCTTACATTCCTCCTACATTATTATACCAAAACCATAGATCGTGACAAAAACAGTTGCACTCAGTTTGCCATGAAATTCAATTTCTGTAAAGTTACAATATTAAATGGAAAAAGAATACGGTCGCGAACAGGATTCGAACCTGCGCCTCCCGGATGAATACTCCAGGCGCTCTGACCACTAAGCCATCTCGACTGTAACTTTAGAGTTCGCTAAGCATGCGTTAATGCTTTTCAAAGATTTATCTTCAATTTCTGTAATTGCACATTCCTTTTCCGTGATCATTCGTCGGTAAAATTGGCGGCAAACACTACTTTTACGTGTTCCGGAGGCGAGAAACGAGTTGAATTATTGGCAAACGAGTGCTTTGAAGGTAGGTAGGAAAGAGTAGCCATAAGATGACGTACTACTTCCCTTGCCAATATTAGGTCCACATCACATACAGCATATCTATGATGACAGGCGGTAAAAACTGATTAATATCGACGGTTGAATGGCTATTTGGTTTTACCGAATTTTCTGGGAAATATGAACACGTTAATGATAAATATTTGAAAAGCATTATCGCATGCTTAGCAAACTCTAAGGTTAATATATTAAATGGAAAATGAATACGGTCGCGAGCAGAATTCGAACCTGCGCCTCCCGGATAAATACTCCAGGCGCTCTGACCACTAAGCTATCTCGACCTCTGCTCACCACTGCGAATTCTTCATCCACCACACGTCTTTTGGCGACGTCATTGCTATCAATTTAGTCCCTATACAAATGTTTCTAATGACTTCGTTTTCAAGTTTTATTTATTAAAGGCACAGGAATTTGTCTTAAATCAAATAGCCGTTCAACTGACAATATATATTACTTTATCATTTATATATCTATTAGTAGCAAAGCCAATAAAAAACCCTTCATGTAGTACCTACGTGCTATCTTTCTACCTATATTAGCGCCGACTCGCAATACTTTTAAACTTTATTAGCAGTTTTAGGAAAATAGGCAGTTTTTCGGAAAAAATGCGATCAGCAGGATTAAAACTTGTGCTGCGCCTGGGTAACACTAAACCACTTTGGGTAGCTCCGACGTCCGAGCTACTCATAATACTGCCTTTTGGTTAGCTCCGAATCACTCGGGTATCATTTGTCCTTCTCCTGTGCCATATATCATTTCAATTTCAATCGATTGACTAGATAAGAGGTCAAGAAACAGACACAATTTAGGATTTATAATATTAATCAAGGGATTTTGCTATAAAGAATAAAAAAATGGTGTAGCTAGGTGCGCAGTACTCGCAAACGGCGCACGTGTATGTTCAAATATATTACGTGAACGTAAAAGGAGTGAAAGGATCGTAGCAGGTGGCGTTCTGTAGTTTCCTTCTACGTAATAAATATGCATTTATACTAGTTTTAGAATAAGACTGCCTCGTTGGTCTAGTAATCCCAAGCGCGACTATCGAACATGAGGTCTCGGGTTTGATTACCGGGTCGGGCAAAGTGATAACTATTGAGTTTTTCTGTAAGAAAATTCTCAGTAGCAGCCCGGAGTTTGAATTGTACCCGGTTGACGGCAATAGTGTCACTACTTATTACATGGGACTCAATAACAGCATTGGTGAAATGTGGGTTTACAATTGTATACACCTCTGCCTACTCTGGGAATACAAACGTGATGCTATATTATGTTTACAATTTATTTCAGCCACTCATTTGCCAATAAAATGTATTTATTCTAGTCTTTGTTGCGTTCTCTAAAACTCTCAAAACCACAGAACCATTGTTCTGCACTACTTGATATAAAGCTTTACACAAACGAACAACCTCGCACACGATCCAGTGCTTATTAATTACTAAAACGATAATATGCGCATCAGCAGGTCTGATTAATGGCTATACATCACTAAACAATAGACAACAGAAAGTCAAGTCTTAACAACATTTATAAGGATCGGTTGATGACGACCGTGGATCGGTTCGAGACCTCATCCTTAGCCGTTGATGAAAAAAGTTTTATTTACTTCCAAATCTTTTTCCCATGTGAACCTACCTATGGTTTATCTTTGCCAAATAATTCCGAAATTCAGTATACAGTAATTAACACTAAGATGAGTAGTGCTCGTTACAGAGCATTGTGTGAGAGACAGAGACCTACGGGTGGCTTGAACTAGGTTGTTCATCGACCACACGATAAGAACATTGTGTGAAGTCATAGCATCACGCCAGTATTTCCTGAAGATAAAGCAGAGGTATAATGTAAGGATACTCACATTCATCTAAAACCGTGAGCCTATTTTCATCAACCGGGGACAATCGACATCACAACATCGGGTTGCGACTGAGAATTTCATACCAGGAAAACCCTATCACAATTTGCCCTATCCGGCGATCGAAACTAACCACAGCAGTGGTTACAGTCATTGTGGAACTTCTATACAAATCTATTTAGTGTCATCTATGTCATATTTAGTACGCTTGAGTTAATCTTTAGTTCCGCCCACACTCCCAGATAATGTGATGATAGTGTGTTAGTAGATGCCAAAATAAATGTGAATAGCATGGCGCAATTATGGTGTCACACACACATTTACTCACACACACATACACACGCACACGTACACAGGCACATTTGAACACACATACATTACCAAAACTAAACACGGGGGAAGGGATAGCAATCTACACGTTTGGAACGTGGCAACTAGCTTCTGGCAATTCAAAAGTGCCTGTCAATGGTCTAATTGAAATAAATGATTTGACTTTGACTTTGACTTTGAGAAGGGGTAGCCAGAGGTATTGTGCACCCACATTTCACCAATTCTGTTTTAAGTCCCATGTCTTCTTCTTCTTATCGTGTGGTTGATGTACAACCTAGTGTCAGAGTTTAAACCACCCGTAGGTCTCCGACATGGCGTTACACATCATCGAGAAAATATCTCAGGTGTGCTGGTTTCCTCACGATGTTTTCCTTCACCGTTTTATGCAAGTGATAATAAATTTACAATATGCACATGACTTCGAAAAGACAGTGGTGCGTGCCCTGGATTCGAACTTGCGACCTTTGATTGTTAGTCCAACGATCATACCACTAGGCTATCACTCACACTAAGTCCCATGTAATAGGTGGGGAGCATATTTCCTCTACCGGGCACAATTCTAGACTCCGGGCTGCTACTGAGAATTTACTAACAGAATAACACAATAACACTTTGCCCGACCCGGGAACCGAACCCGAGACTTCATGCTTACAAGCCCCGCTTGGGACCACTAGACCAACGGGGCAGTAGACCAAAGATAATAAAGTTCCTTTTACGTATAAAGTGTGAAGGCATTCAGTCGAGATTGTGATGGACACATAACCCAGTTCTTCGCGTGGCCGCGTATCTGTTTCAGACGTTTCGCTTAGATATCTAGATGATAAATCAAGATTGCAACTTCCCATTTTCATTTCTAACTTTTCTTTAAGTATTGTTGGAATTTAGGACAGGTCAGCAATTTAAAGTTAGGGTTGCTACATACATAAACGGGCATTAATCGGCACAGCCGGGCGGTAAAATCGAATATACTTATGTAGATGAATGTTCGGGAATCACAAACCGCTCGGCTGCCGCACATAATCATTCGGCTTGGCAACTGCCGACTTATGCCGGTCGGCTTTTAGTGATAATTTTAATTCAGAAGTGCTAAGAATGAGAGTCTGCCGAATCGAATGATGTGTCGACCCGAATGAACCCGATTGGCACAAGCCGATTGAAACCGTACAAGTGCAGTAATTGCTTCGGGTCGGCTTTGTTGTTCGACAAAAACTGCCAAACCGATAATGCCGGCCCGCTTGTGTGTGTAGAAACCCTTAACATATCATAGCATTACGCCTGGAATCCACGAATGGGTAGGCAGAGATGTACAGTTATTAAGTCCCATGTAGGTACCATGGTGGTACCATCAACTGGGCATAGTCCCAAACTCCGGGCTGCCACTTAGCATGTTCTAATAGAAAAACTGAATAACACTGCCTGACCCGGGAATCGAACCCAAGACCTCACGCTCGGCCGTCGATCTTGCGACCGTTAGACAAATGAGGTAGTTTAAAGTTAGCATCAAAATACAGAAACTTCGATATATTCAAAATAATTAGAACAATTTGATAATAATATTAACATAACCAGCCCATAATAGTCCCTTAATTGTCCCACTGCAGTGCAAGGGCTGCTTCTTATACAGAGAAGGTATGAACATTAAGAGATTACAGACTATTCAGTCCTGGTTTCCTCACAATGTTTTCCTTTTATGTATGTATATATCTGCCTAGCCTTTTCCCAATTACATTACGGGTCGGCTGCCAGTCAACCAAAGTATTTTACATGGAGCGACTGCCTATCTGACCCCCACAACTCAATTACTGGGTAACACTATATCTCGTGGTATGACTGGTTGTTAGACTTTCAGCCATCTGACTACCGGTAACGGCTGTCATAGATCTTAATTTGAGAACCGGGACCGACGGCTTAACGTGCTCTCCGAAGCACGGAGGGGTCTCGGTATGAAATGATGGTCACTCATCCACAGACCGACCGCGGCAAGCGCAGTTTAACCTCGATCGCTCGATCTGTGCGAGTATTACTTAGCCATGAGCCCTTACGTAGCATAACTTACCTTTTACGTATCTCTTAGAGTAAATTAAAATATGGTACCTACATTTTCTCTACTGCCTCGCGTTTGATTTGTGATATCCTGGGTTCAGATCCTAAATCGGGAAAGTGCTATTGTGTTTTTCTGTAAGAGAATTCTCAGTAGCAGCCCGGAGTTTGGAATTGTGTTCACCAGTTACGTGGACTTAATAGGTGCATCAATGAAATTTGGCTGAACAACAGGTGTAGGTGAATGTATTCCTCTGTCTAACTAACCCTTTGGTATACAGGTGTGACGGTTGGATGTTTCAATAGTTCAAAGATGGATAAACAGTTTCTATCAAAAATGCACCTTGTTAGTGTACTATTAGGTTGAATTAGCCAAAGTGCTCCTATTATTGAAAAAAGATCGGAGTAATTACCATGGACTTTAAGTGGTATATATCGATAAAGGTTTACAGGTGTCATACAGTAATGTATTGGACTGCTTTTTGCGTGAATGCTATATAATACCTTGATTGTAAGTGCGGGGCTTTGAAACACTCCATCAAATGTGTCATGGTACTTATTGCTAGTACCATACAATATACGTGATAAATATTCTGTTGCCTAAATATAATTGCATGTTTATACGAGGATAATATATATGTTCAGGGGAGTTTGTAAAATAGGATAGAAGGTAATTTAAGTGAAATACTCCTATTCTGTCAGGATCCAAGCAGTCATACCATTAAGGAAAGAGGTCAAGGAAGAACCCTGAAGACTTAGACCAGTATCGTTAGAAAGACGATGGGTGTTACGAGAAGTGGTATGAGATTTACTAACTTTTATCTCATATGCATTTTTTTATTAGATTGTATACGATGATACATTACCGTGAAAATACATGACATTTGTAAAAATATGATTAATGAGTATTAAAATTGTCAAACAAACCTGCAGTCAGTTTCGGGTGTTTAAAACGCCGCCATCTTGGCGCGCTTTCCCTGACGTCAGAGTATAAAAGATATATAGTATGGAGTGTTTAATTAACGAATTATTAATTTTATTGAAGGTATTTTCTTTAAATAATAACGTTAAATCTCAAAAAGAACTACAAAACATGATAAACACCCAGTATTAACATACTCGAGATATTGTCATCGCGGACAGTGACGTCACGTTTCACTCCAACCAATATCATGCGTTTTGACATTTTAAATTTCCCTGGCATGAGTCTCACTTTTCAACTATAATATTTCATAGTTAAAACACGAAAATATTGAATATGTGTCATTCTGCTGATCAAGCTCGTGCCTTCTCTGTATGAGAAGAGGCCCTTGCCCTGCAGTGGGACAGTTATGGGCTGGTTATTTTTTATTTTATGTGTTTTTCTACAGCAATAAAGATTACGAATAAAAATATTTGACCTAAATTTGAATCACATGCATATTCCCGATTAACGCCTTGCTTTGTCGCGGGCTTTAAAATAATAATGAAACCTTCGAGGTAGATAAAGATAAACTCGCTGCATAACGTAAAAAAAAAAAAAACAAAAACATCACGATCAGTACAACTTGGTCGAAACGTCAAGCGATTCAAAGATATTTATTGCGCGTTCATTTCTGTCAATAGTAATAAGTATGAGGTTTGCCCACTAGGCTAAACCGCCTTCTCATCTACTTACTGGACTGATAGAACATTACCACAGAATGTGAGAGCAAGCTACGTTAGTAGGTTAGAAGTATGTCCACTTCGGTGGCTTGCAACATAAGTCTTATCTCCACTCGCCGATTGCCTAAACCTTGATGTTGCACACAAAAAAATTCAAACCGTGTTACTAGTTCTGAAATTAAACCTTCCTTTATATACCAGTTGGGGATCCCTAGTGTGAGATGGTTTAAGCGGTTACTATACAAATGAAATGTATCCCCCATCGACTAATGAATAGCGCGCTAAAATGTATTTATTTTTATGGAGACTAAAACTAATAATAATATAAATTATATGATAAATATATGTATAAATTATATGATATAGCATCACGCCTGTATACCCGAAAGAGGTAGGCAGAGGTGTACACAGTTGCACACCCACATTTCACTAATGCTGTTAATAAGTCCCATGTAATAGGTGGTGATTCTTTTGCCGTCAACCGGGCACGATTCGAAATTTTGGGCTGCTACTGAGAATTTCCTAATAGAAAATCCCAATAACACTTTGCCCGACCTAGGAATCGAACCCAAGACTGCTCAGCAGTCTCGTTTGGGACCACTAGACCAACGAGGCAGTCAAACAAAATAAAAATAAAAAAATCTTTATTCAAATTAGGCTAAACATTAGTGCTTTTTGAACGTCAAATATTAAGACAGACCCCAAAAAAGCCCACGCTTCACTGCTATTATATTATTGGTATGAAAATATAAAAAAAAAACCTTCTTTCTTCTACCCTTCTGCCATGCCCGTCAGGGTCCATTTAAGATTCCTGTTTCCCTATTAAAGCACCTTTAATACTACTGGAGTCTAATAAACATATTGACTTTTAACTTGAACTTATTAATAACAATATCTACTACCTTTTGTATCCTCCGTGTTCCACTGTTCATGTTCCCTTGATTGCAATCCTTACTGTAAGAAAATAATCTTGCAAACTCGTTTCGATTCTATTCATAGCAAAATGAAAGAAAAATTCCGCGTTCGAGATTAAAACGCATAGCACACTGCAGTGCTGGTCAATATCTCCGAGATGTGTATTGAATTGCTGATGTGGTAGTATTAATATACAGATTCTTTCATTAATACAAGCGGTGCAAGATACCTAGTTATTAATTGTGTGATTAATAAACTTATGTAACTACAGATAAATCTTTGAGAAGTAATGCTTCTCAAAGATTTATCTGTAGTTACATAAATCTTTGAGAAGTAATGCTTCTCAAAGATTTATCTGTAGTTACATAAGTTTATTAATCACACAATTAATAACTAGGTATCTTGCACCGCTTGTATTAGCAAACTTTAAAGTTATAAATTTTTGTGGATTAAGAATACGGTCGAGAGCAGGATTCAAACCTGCGCCTCCTCGACCTCTGCTCACCACCGTGAATTCTTCGTGCACATTTTAATACGTCTTTTGGTGACGTCATTGCTATTCAGTCCCTATACAGGTGACCGAACCGACACGACTAAATTTGCAGTTAATCCAATGTCGTTTATGTTTCTTTTTCCACTAAAATTTATAACTTTAAACTTATGTAGATAGTTGATTTTAATATAACGTATAATCTATATATTAATACGTGAAGCAATAACTTTGTAACCCTTAATTGCTATTTTTTAAGGGAACTTTTAAAAATAATAGACAAGAACGGGGCTTGAACTCATTCCGTGTCATCACTCTACCAACTGAGCTACCGTGTCGTTGTCCAAATCTATTGAAATTCAAGTATCCTTGTATTCGTCTTAAGGAGACGCCTGGCGAAATTTATTTAGCAATCATTTACAGATACAGTATTATGAGCTTGGGAGCCTTGGCACCATTTTTTTTTTTTTTTATAAAAACCTTCATGAGACATTTTCATATCAATTAATGTTCACTGTTACTCACGTGCATTTTTCGGGATTGTCCGACTAGTTTCGTACTCCAACCTCCCTTAGTCATTAGCCCGCGGCGATGTCGCGACTTAGTTGTTTTATACTCAATACTCAATACAATACTCAATACTTTATTGCATTCAATAATGTGTACATATAACAGTTGGTATGTTGAAAAATAGAAACAATTATGGACCCTGTCGGTCACAGCAAAGTTATATTTATATAGAGGAGAGGATGAAAAGGGCTTTAAAAAAATAATTATTGAAAAATTAATTTAGTAATTTAGGGTAAGGGTAATTTAGGTTCATGACATTAAAACTCAATGTTGGTACCCTATCTTATATTAAATACTTCACTAGCTGTTCCCCCGACTTCGATCGCGCGGGACTGGGATTAATAGCACTTCATATTTATATCTTTTGAAACCTGCAACATTATTATACGAAAATTTAAGTTGTAATTCCTGTTCTAATACGTAAAATATTCTTTCATACAAATTTTGGTTTACATGCATTAATTTTAAACTCACACATTAATTATTATAGTAGTCATCAAATGTATAGTATTTTGATAGGTGCTATTTCTAAGCTCACCGTGGGAGAGCCACGCTTCGGCACGAATGGGCCGGCTCGACCGGATTGATACCACGGCCTCACAGAAAACCGGCGTGAAACAACGCTTGCGTTGTGTTTCGCCGAGTGAGTGAGGGTACCGGAGGCCCAAACCCTTTAAAAGGCCGGCAACGCACTCGCGCCTCCTCTGGGGTTGCGGGTGTCCATGGGCGCCGGTAATCGCTTACCATCAGGTGAGCCGTCTGTTCGGTTGCCCCCTATTCCATAAAAATAAAAAAAAAGGTATAATAAAGTTACAATATTAAATGGAAAAAGAATACGGTAGCGAACAGGATTCGAACCTGCGCCTCCCGGATAGATACTCCAGGCGCTCTGACCAACTAAGCCATCTCGACCTCTGCTCACCACCGCGAATTCTTCTTCCATATTTTAACACGTCTTATGGCGACGTCATTGCAATCAATTCAGTACTTACAAGTGACTGAACCGACACGACTAACTTTGCAGTTAATACAATGTCGTAAAGAATGCAATTACCTTAATAATTCAAGATATGTCTTTGAAAAAGCATTAACGCATGCTTAGCGAACTCTAAAGTTACAATATTAAATGGAAAAAGAATACGGTAGCGAACAGGATTCGAACCTGCGCCTCCCGGATGGATACTCCAGGCGCTCTGACCAACTAAGCCATCTCGACCTCTGCTCACCACCGCGAATTCTTCTTCCATATTTTAACACGTCTTATGGCGACGTCATTGCAATCAATTCAGTACTTACAAGTGACCGAACCGACACGACTAACTTTGCAGTTAATACAATGTCTTCTTTTTCCATTTAATATTGTTATTTTAGAGTTCGCTAAGCATGCGTTAATGCTTTTTCAAAGACATATCTTGAATTATTAAGGTAATTGCATTCTTTACGACATTGTATTAACTGCAAAGTTAGCCGTGTGTCACCACCGATTTTCTAAGGAACGGGTGGACCTAGAAAGTTGAAATCTATACCAGATACTGAGGTCTATAGTCCCTATTAGGTGAATAAAATCAAGGCCCTGAGTCCACACGATAAAAATATATGGGCAAATTTAGATTTTCGTGTAATGTTGTAAGTACCAAAATTTACCTTAATTTTCAACTCTCCTCCATAGAGGTCGAAAAATAATATCATGTCGTATTTTAACGCAAAGCCGTCGTAAGAATTTACAAATCTATAGCTGTCAATCACGTGGTTAACTAGTTACTAGTTCGAATTCATCGAACACTTTAACTTTTATATAAACATTTTGCAATCATGATGAATTTGATAGCGTGATAAAATATGTCTATGATATTGCTCGGACTACTAAGCTACGTTATAGTGAAATTTTTATTATAATCGGTCCACTGGTTCTCAAGTTATAAACGTTCGGACAAACACCAACATCTTGTAAAGAATGTGGTTCCGGCTTCTATATCGGATTTTTCTGTATCAATATACAGAAATAATACTTCCATAGTTTTACTATAGTACTTACATAAAGATAGATTTTGCCACTGATATAGCTGCATGACCAAAATTAATAGCTTTTAGATGAATAATGATGACCGGAGATCACGGTGTTCATCTTTTTATGATCTAAAGAGCTCGTTATTAGCTTGCATGAATCCGACATAGTCCTACAAAGGGTTGCTTGTGGGAATGAGCATGAAGTACCAATTATTTCGCCCCTAGCACAGCACAGTACACTGTTGCTAATTACTGTAACATGATCAAAGAGAAACGTTTAAACCAAGGAAATGTAGGTACATGTTCTGTCATTCGTGAAAAATTACTTTGGAATCCGTGTCACAAGTACCTTTGATCATGATGTCTGTGTCTTAAATCTCTTATCTATGCTTATAGACACGGTTTTACTGCGGTCTTAGGTATATATTTTTTGTTTGATTCAGGCATCAAGGGCCATATTGATTCCTTGTAAACTTATTATAGCTATTGAATCATTATCCTGTACTTAAACACATTTAGGGACTTATACAGTAATTTCTTTAATAGAGAAACAGTTATGCTAACTTGTTGGCTATCTTGGTATATTATGAACGAAATAATATCATTAAATCAAAGGATGAAGTCACTTTGCCGTATGTTTTTAATATTTAAGCTCCTCATAAACAAGTTATTTACAAAGCAATTTACCTACTACAAAGTGGCCAACAATTGGCTTGAAGGAATTAGTACTGGAGTAGGTTTAGCGGGCGTACCCATCTCACCACTTTTATATGATTCCCAATCATATAAAGGTTACAATGTATGGTACACGATTTTAATCGGGTGATCCTTTTTCGTTTGTGTTTAGTTTATTTATTTATTTTAATACTGTTAATGTAATGACGAGAGCCATTTTCACTTTAGTACAAGTTCTTTTATGCTTGTGTGTTACCTCACCCCCCGCCAAAAGTGGCGAGTAAATTTGTTCGATATTTAGTCAGAAGGCATCACCCGTCTGGTCCTCGAAGTCAATTGATAACCGCAATAGCTAATAGGTACGCTGTCTGTGAAAATGAATGAATGAGTGAATGACGTCGTTACATACAATTCAGAACGAAAACATCATCCACTATATTATGTGGGTATGTACTAAAAAAAAATTTATATATACAATCGGCTGGTTTAAATTGCCTGATAATTCCATATATTCATTAACACATGCGGTGAATTTTGACGTATTAATAAACTTCGGTTGCTAACTGTACCAGATCATAATATTTGTTCATTTGCAAAACGAATCCTCGTCTCATTTTCACATAAACCAGCCCTTCAGCTGAAGAAAATAACGTTAAAACAGAAATACCATCACTTCGTAGACTACAAGTTATTAAACAACATATTACGTTCATAATTTAAGTTACTATGTAACTTAATCTTCACCATTATGAGCAGTTTATTTGAATTTGCTTCTTAGCTGAAATGTATGGTCTTAGAACCCACCTACATTGTCTGTAATCATTTTGAAACAGTT
The DNA here is from genome assembly GCA_935421205.1 of Xylocampa areola. Lineage (NCBI taxonomy): Eukaryota > Metazoa > Arthropoda > Insecta > Lepidoptera > Noctuidae > Xylocampa > Xylocampa areola. The sequence continues at coordinate 20,787,977 of OW285200.1, read as the reverse complement.
TTGTAAAACGTTGTTTGGGATCCAAGATATGAGTTTTGATATGTTTAAGTTGGTGGAAAATATAAATTAAAGAATTAATTGAATAATTTCATGGACTGGACTGGACAGTGCAATAGTAGTGTATGTTGTGGTATGACCATTGGACTAGAATGTCAAAGGTCACAGGTCACCTGAAGCATAACTGATTAATCGAAATCATGGTGAAGGAAAACATCGTGTGGAAACCAGGAGACCTGAAAGATATTGTCGATGGTGCTTTGCGGAGGCTAACACCGACTGCTTTAGGGCTATTGTGCGCAAGAGAGTGGCCTCCCTGATGTGTCGTGTGGGAGGCAGCCCCAACGGCCTTCTAAACACAATAACAGATAGGGTAGAGTGTCCTATTGTGCGGCACTGGAATAAGGTGCATAGTTCTGGTGCTGTCTTGTTTAATGTACGTTAATAATTAAAAAGTAGTTTTAAGGTACTAACATAGTTTTTAAGCCGTACTAATCATTTTATATGGAATTATGTTCTGAAATAAATTATATTATTATTATTATTATTAAAGTCATGGTAGAGGCCTACGGGAGGATTAAATTATGGCACTAAGCTGGTCAAAATTCAGACGATAAGGAAAAGATTGCAAGAGACTTAATAATTAGCATTAAGAAGACTTGGTTTCATTATAATAAAACACTTTGCAGCGTTCGTGGTACCACGAACGCTGCAAAGTGTTCGAAACGCCAGGAAAAACAAAAAACCAATAATACACGCGATTAATCCGGTTAAAAGTTGTTTTATGTGTAGTGATCGCACAAACCTAAGATATTACTAAGACTTGATTTCATTTTAAATTGATTTTTATACATGTTAAAAATAATAGACACGAGCAGGACTCGAACCCGCGACCCTTGGCGTATCGTGTCATGACTCTCCCAAACTGAGCTATCGTGACACGAATTTACCTTAGAAAATAATAATGAAAACTTGGTTTCTTACTTTTAAATATTGAAAAGACAAGATTTCGAAACGTCCAGTTTTTACAGGAGTATTTGTGCTTTATACATAATTATGTTACATTAGCATAATCTAAAAGTGAAAAAATTACATATTCATATACAGATTTGAATCAGTATTTGTTACAATAACATTTGATTTGGTCACCTCAATACCATGTTCATATACAACGTATTGAAAGAGTTCAGAAGAAGTTTCTTCATCATCTTGTTTATCGGAACAATAAACTAAAAAAACTCAAGTCTTACAAAGATCGCACTCGTTTTTGCAAGCTGCAAAGTTTCAAAAATCGCAGAAAAGAATTAGATTTATGTTTTTATATAAACTGATATGACATCAAAATTAAATACTGATCTTCTGTCCAAGGTCACCCTACCAGGTGTACAAGTATGAAATGCGGATTTTTTTCTCTAAAAAAGCATGTTATATTCGGAAAAAATATTAAAAGTGCTTTATTCAAAAGGGGAAAGGAAAAATGTGTGAAGAGGAATGTGAGGAGAGGGAAAATGTGTAAAAAGCGATGGATGCTCCATCGCTTTTTACACATTTTCCCCATCTTTCGGGCAATTTGTGAATACCACGCCAGTAAAAATCTTCCCCTTTTGCTGCGCTCCATTCATCGAGTAATTTTTTTTAATCTTCGAATGAACAAAAGCGCTGCTCAGCAAGTGCGTGACCAAGTGTGCCGTGTGCAAATAAATGGTAATCCGAAGGAGACAAGTCTGGTACGCCGCATGGGGTAAAACTTCCCAGCTGAGTGTTTCCAACGTATCGCGGACCGGTTTTGCCGTATGTGATGGAGCATTGTCATGAAGAAAAATGACTTTATGCTGCCTCTTTCGGTATTCCGGCCTTTTTTCAAGGAGTGAATGATTCAAATCGGTCAATTGTTGTTGGTAACGTTTAGAATTAACCGTTTCCCCAGGTTTTAACATTTTATAATAGACCACGCCCCTCTGGTCCCACCAAACACAGAGCATCGTCTTCCTGGCGAAGCGATTCGGTTTTGCGGTTGATGTGGATGGTGCGCCTGGATCCACCCATGATTTTTGCGCTTGGGATTCTCTAAATAAATCCACTTTTCATCCCCTGTAACTATACGATGCAAAAACGACTTCCTTTTGTATCGGGTGAGCAAAATGTCACATATGTTCTTGCGCTTTTCCATTTGCCTGTCGGTCAACTCATGTGGTACCCATCTTCCGGTCTTCTGAATCTTTCCCATCTCTCGTAGCCGATTGCAAACAGCTTGTTGACTAACGCCCAGTTGTTCGGCGAGTTGTTTTTGTATTTGCGAATCATCTTCGTCCAACAATGCTTGCAATTCCTCATCTTCGTATTTTTTGGCGGTTTTCCACGTTCTTTGTCTGCAATATCGAATTCACCACTTTTGAAACGCTGAAACCATCGATCACACGTATCTTGCGATGGAGCATGTTCACCATAGGCTTCTCGAAATAATCGGTATGATTCAGCAGCAGTTTTCTTCAAATGAAAACAAAAAATTAATACTGTCCGCGAATGCTCTTTGTTCGGTATAAATTTCGACATATTGAAGACAACAACAACACTTTGCACACACTTTTCCAATGTATCACTCGTACGTGTTGATACTTGTTAATGACACAACAAAATAGCGCAGTGTTAAATCTTTAAAGCACAAACTGCATTGGAGAGCCATCTGTTGTCTGGAATCCGCATTTCATACTTGTACACCTGGTAAATGTACCTTGCAGGTAACCTCGTTCGCAAACCTTCAAACTATTCAGTGGATCATTGCACAAGAACAATCTTGGCAGCAACTCTCCCCTTGCAAGAGCTATTAAGTTGTACAATGCCATGTTTAGAGTAGCCGACTTAGACATAAATTTTGACAATCTCTAGAGCTTCAAAAATAAAATAAATCAATATTTAGCAACACATGACATTTAATATCATTCTTATTATGAATTAATTTAACCAACTGTTTAATAATTCTGTTTAATAAAATTTTGTATAATTTGCAATTTATTTATCATTTGCATTATAAATTAACATGTTTTTTTTTTCAATTATCATGTAACTTTCTATTGTATTCATTTCAATTGAATTATATTTCTTCCCCTCTACATTACCTGCCTGTCTACTCGATTATTGCCTAATAAGTATAAATTTAAAGAAACGGTAATATGACTTGACGTATTAATTAAATTGAAGTGTAACTTCTTCGTCAACCTTCCCTAAAGGTCAACTTAATGCAACCCATAACTATACTAGTTTATTATAAAAAACGAAATTAGTGCTTGTCCAAATATCCCTCCAACAAGATTCAAACCAATTCAATAAGCTCCAATTCCATTATAAACTACCAATAAAATTCTTCTTTATATACAAAAATCTCATAACTTTCAGCCATTAACTTTAACTAGTAAACTGAGTGGAGGTCAGTCCACGATTATTGTCCTCTTTATGACCTGAATAACTAACATATTAAAACTACCTAGGTACAGAAACTAGGTATAACTTAGGGTTACCGTGACAAGCAAAATTACTCGGGTTGCGAAGAAAAGCGCAGTTTCATCGTATTTTTTTACCTTTACCCGATATCCTAGTACACGGTTTCTCAAAGTGGGGTACGCGTACCCTTAGGGATGTGTCATGTGATGGTAGGGGATTCACGACAAGATTTGCGTAATGGCGGCTGGTAAGTTAGCAAATGCGTAACATAAGTACGGAAGCGCGCGTGCGACTGTAAATATGATGTGGTAGTTTGCAATAAATGCAAAATTAAATGTTTGCATGTCATTTGTCAATGACTAAATATGCTGAACCTAATATATGTACATAAACACCGCTGTATAACCGTATTTTAAGCAAAAAAATCTTTGGATCTTTGAGTTGTGGTACTCACTTCAATCACTTGAGACTCCGGAAACTCGGTGCGGGGGTCACACAATATAATACCGAAATGAATTTGATACCGAGCCAGAACTAAAATTGAAATTGATCAAATTTTTCCAACAAGCGACTCAATTTGCCCATCACACCCATCACATAATTTACAACATATTAGTATTTCATTTTGTCGCTGTATTTGCCATCACCGCTTATTAAAATAAAGAAAGCCTTACAGTTAGAATTTATTATTTGATTGTTTATACGTGTTCGCCATTCAAGTTTGGTAGCTTTAAGTTATTTATTTATTCATTTGATCTTACAAGCTAACAGATGTACACCCAATACGCTTACATGTTTAATTTTCTAATATTAAATTGAATTATAGCTTAATATTATTATTACACATGCTCGTCACATTTTACATTAGATTTTCATAAAATAGCAATGATGTCTTTAAATAATAACAACAATAAGTCAGTTTATTATGAATACAAAAAAAATGACAGTTCAATCTAAGTATTATCTAATAGGGGTACGTGAGGCCATAAGTTTGAGATACCGTGTTTTAGTACAAACGGGTAATGGATGTATCATAGTTGAAAGCAGAGGAGTGACGACAGTTTTCTTTCCATTTTACATCAAGTGACATTTAGATTTTATAAATATCACGCTTGAATTCCCCGAGGGGGTAGGTAGGTAGAGGTGTACACAGTAATTGAACACATACATTTCACCATTGCTTTTATTAAGTCCTAGGCTCACCACCCTATTGCTATTAACATAACCAGCCCATAGCTGTCCCACTCCAGGGCGAGGGCTTCTTCTCATACAGAGAAGGCACGATCATTGATAACCACGCTAGGTCACTGCGGGTTACACTATTGCCATTATTCAGGCTCAATTCTAAAATTCGGGCTGCTATTGAGAATGTTATTACCAGAAAAACCAATAACACTTTACCCGACTCGGGAATTGAACCCAGGATCTCACACTCAGCAGCAGCTTTTGCAACCACTGGACCAATGAGGCAGTTAGTTGTTATTTCTATAAAAAGATATATTAATTGCGTATAAAAACCGTAAGTAAATAACTATAATTCCGTAGGCCCTAAACACGCCAATCGTGAATACAGGCTACTATCGATAGCACAAAATTATCGATAGTAAATTCACTCAAAGGGACCAATACTATCGATAGTATCAGAATATCGTCATACATCAGAACCTGGCGCATGGATAACATTTGGTACCTATGACATAGCTAGATAGAAGGAGACCGTATTGTTGGCGGTTACCACCAACAACAGCATTCCCATTGAGGGTTGACGTCAGGTAGGCGGCCGGTCGTAAAACATAGCTAAAATAGTAATATCTTAGGTTTGCGCGATCACTACACATTATAATAAAACAAAAATGTCCTCCTGCGACCACGAACGCTGCAAAGTGTTCGAAACGTCAGGAAAAACAAAAAACCAATAATACACGCGATTAATCCGGTTAAAAGTTGTTTTATTATAATACATAGCTAAAACTTTAGCAGCATTCCAGTACAAGTAGAGAGTATGAATGGAAGAAGAATACATGCTGCCCCGACCCCTAATAAATTAGGATGAGGGCAGGGGTATGATGATGACTATCGGTGTTATCAATAATATCGATATTATCGATAGTCTCGTTTTCTTGTTGACAGGGTATCGATAAACTATCGATAGTTGACTATGGATTGGCAATACTAGTCCATTCCACTTTTATCACTCATTCGGCGACGCAAACTTCTATTGAGTTCACGGTAGCGTCGATCAAAGTAGCCGCACGCTTCCTGAACTTTGGTCCGTCTACCCGACATTAACCGGACTGACACGTACGCTTCGCTACAAATGACCTATTGGAACTCTTTGCCAAAGGCGTTGACCCATATAGTGTTACGATTACTTACTCTTAATAAAAATATAAAGATATTTTAGGCCTTCAAGATGTTTAAGAGCCGACTTAATGAGTAACTTGTGGAGCTATATCTTATGGTTTTTTTTATGAAGTCAACACTGTTTATACTTTTAAATATCTAGATAAAAGCATGGATCAGTGTGGTTATTCTCGAAACTAATACCAATTCCAATCCAATTCCAATATTAAATAGACGCCTTAAAACAATGCGTAATTTTAAAATAAATTAACCTACATTACAATTGCCTGAATTTTAAAGCATGTTGTCTTCATATTATCCCGAATCTATAATTATTTAATAGACATTTTGGCATTTAAAAGTACGAACTGACACATTTCCAATGTCAATCGAGCGGAATTATTTTCAAGAGTAAGCCCACAGTACGTCTTTTATTAAAGATAAATCTTTGAAAAACATTAACGCATGCTTAGCGAACTATAAAATTATTATATTAAATGGAAAAATAATACGGTCGCGAGCAGGATTCGAACCTGCGCCTCCCAGATAAATACTCCAGGCGCTCTGACCACTAAGCCATCTCGACCTCTGCTCACCACCGCGAATTCTTCATACATATTTTAACACGTCTTTTGGTGACGTCATTGCTATCTATTCGGACCCTATACAGGGATCTGTCTTGTCAGGATATACCTTTAACTGTTAAGGTAATTGCATCTTTACGACGATTGTATTAACTGCAACGTTAGTCGTGTCGGTTCGGTCACCTGTATAGACTTCCGCAAGGTAACGCCTGAATCTAGTCACTGAAAACCACAGTTCACTCAGGTCAACGATCTTTAACGTCGGTTTTGTTACATCAACCGTTTCTGAATAACTTAGTTACCTACCTTCTGTGCCGAAAGGTGCCTATTAAGCATTGTTATGTTGGTAGCCTTGTTAACTGTAACTTAAAGTTCCTGTTTCACGTTTGTAATGTGATTTTGTATGATCATTTTATGTAAGAGAATGTATTCTGAAAGTACCTGTTGATGCTTTTTAGTCAAAGTTAAAGGTTTTTAAAGATAAATCTTTGAAAAGCATTAACGCGTGCTTGGCGAATTCTAAAGTTATAATATTAAATGGAAAAAGAATACGGTCGCGAGCAGGATTCGAACCTGCGCCTCCCGGATAAATACTCCAAGCCATCTCGACCTCCGAGGTATTCGAGGAGGCGCAGGTTCGAATCCTGATCACGACCTTATTCTTTTTCCATTTAATATTATAAATTCAAAGGTTTTTATTTCACATAAACTATACAAAGGCACTTATGAGAGGTCAGTATCTATGGTGCACGGTTCCAAAAATTTGTTTCCTATGGAGAAGAACCGCCAAGAAACTCCATGGTTACTCTTTTAAATTTTCTTATCTTTAACAATTTCGGTAAATACAGTTTTGGGTGGGATATATGAACCACGTAAACTTGGATACAGTCACTAATATAAAAAAATAATTTGATAAGACTTATTAGATGAATGGCAACGCATTTGACAAGTTTACGGGGTTCTAACATTTACAAAAAGCTGAAGCTAAAGAGGCTATATAAAAATGCATAATATTCATCAAATATTATTAGTAACATAACAGAGCATCACAAACGTAGTCCCGGAAGGGGTAGGCAGAGGTGTACACAACTGTACACCCACATTTCACCAAATCTGTTATTATGTCCCGTGTAATAGGTGGTGAGCCTATTGCCATCAACCGGGGACAATTCCAAACTCCGGGCTGCTACTGAGAATTTCATAACAGAAAAACTCAATAACACTTTGCCCGACCCGGGAATCGAACCCGAGACCTCATGCTCAGCAGTCGCGCTTGGGACCACTAAACCAACGAGGCAGTCTTAAAGAAAACTTGTTGTACGGGAAACACTATAACAGCCATCTTAACCTCTTTAACTTGACCTTTTTTCAAGTCTTGGCGTTGGCTTTTAAAGTCAAAGTCAAGATACCTTTCAGGTTGAGTCTGTGGAACAATAAAGTGGAATGGTGTCGAGGCTTTCCATCCGCCTTTTGTGACACAAGAGCTGCAAGTATTTGACTAGAATGCGCGCCTTACGATTGTGCATACGTCTTTCTTATATAAAAAATAGTACCTGGTTAATAAACGATGTTTTTTAAATATGAAACCTAGATAAATTGATTTATCGCCCCCGAAACCCCTGCATACTAAATTTCATGAAAATCGTTGGAGCGGTTTCCGAGATTCAGATTACAAGAATTGCTCGTTTAAAGGTACATAGATTAGATATACGGCCAAGTGCGCTGAGGGTTCTGTATAAAATATTATTTTTATGTGATATAACTATATTTTAGTGAAATGTCGGTGTACAATTTTGTACACCTCTGCGTACCCCTTCGAGAAATACAGGCGTGATGCTATGATGCTATAACTATAAATTAACGGTTTCCCTTTAACTGTGCTGTGAGTCCCTTTAACCTTGCTTCTTGCTAAATTACACGATTCTACGTCAACATTATTATAAATAATAAAAAAAAAACGAAACGGTCTGCATAGCTCAGTTATGTGATATGTCATAAATGTTATTATAAAGGTAAATATTTCAAACGCATTAACTCGACAGTGAACTCTAAACTCATAATTTTTATGGAACGATAAATATGGTGCTGAGCAAGATTTCCAGGTCACCTGTATAGGGACTGAATAGATGGCGATGACGTCGCTAAAAGACGTATTAAAACGTGGAAGAAGAAACCGGGGTAGCGAGCAGAGGTCGCGATGGCTTCGTGGTCAGAGTCTCTTACCACTTAGGTGCTTCCCGGATGAAAAGGTACTACAGGCCGTCTGACTCAGAATGCCTGGAGTCCTGCCTGGAAATCAAGACATTATTTATCTTTCCACAAAAAAAATCCAAACCTTTTGGGTTCGCTACGCATGCTTTAACATGATCTAGCACATATTTTGTACATGTACGTAAGACGTAGAGACATGCCATGTCAAGTGAACTGATGCATCACAATTTGAACCGTAACCTAAAGACATTAGGGTCCTTTATTGCAAAAACTTCACACGCCATGTACACAGTAGATTCATCAACATCTATCTCGAACAGCAATGACCTGGAACAGATGTTAACAAATGACTCGAGGGACGTCCTCTGATTGGATAGTAATTAATAACTGCCTCCTTACAGATTAGTGACTTCCATTAATTACTTTTTTGTGAGGAAACACTGAAAAATAATTGACAAGAACGGGTTAATTAACTTGAAATATAATAAAAACGAAAAGGCGACATGCTAGCTCAGTTGAGAGAGCGATGACACGCACTGTCAAAGATCGCGGATATTTTTCAATGTTTTCTCGTAATTAATATGGGCATTACATGGCTTTAAACACATAAAAACAATATCATTATATTTATATAACTTCTAATAACTTAAAGGAAAATACTCCATCGATTCCGTTATGTAGCATGAGTGGAGGGAAATGTAGGAAGAATTAATTAACGTGATAAATATTAATTACGTGGTGGCCTCCGGTAATGGACTTACGACTTCATACTAAAACAAATGTCGTACCATTACTGTCACCTTGCCTTGAAATGTCAGAAACAACACGAAAATCAAGGGCTACTTTAAACTGAGTAGCGTTCAGTACTGACCGTTGAGGATTTGATAAAACTCATCTCTCTTTGCCCATCATACGGGTTGACTTTTTCGGGCGTGCAGTATCTTGTTATAGTGACTGATAGAACAAATTACGTATCATGTCACGGTAACTGATAAAACAAAATGAACAAAAGTTTGTACTAACACACAAGATACAAAAGATGAACAGATACAAGAATAAAATTAAAGCATGAAGGCACTCTTTACGTCATTATGAAATCTCTTGCAGCAGACCCGCGATAGGGCAATTTAAAACAAGCTATGTAGTGTAAAAGTTATTTATTACACATAAATACAAAAAAACACTGTATTTGTAAACAAATATTTAGTTTCATCAGTCAAGAAATGATACATACCTATTTTTTATGTCAGTTTAACGTTATACTGACTGATAAAACAAAATAGGTATCATGTCATAGAGACTGATGAAACCAAATACCTGTCATGTTAAAATAAAGTCCAAAGTCACTGCTTAGTTTTCTTACTCTTGTGTTCTCCATTTTGATAAAAGGAAAAACAAAAAAAGAATGTATAGATACAAACCTACTCCATACAAAAGGGCCACATAAACTTACACGTAATTGAATATACTCTACACCGTTAATCTAAAACCCATACGGTCTACATTCATCTTTTAGGACACTTTTATATTCGTCGAAAAGAAATATATGAACGGTCCATCAAATCCTTTAGGAGTTACAAAATGAGACTTTGACCGCGAGAGGGCCGTTCACCCTTTGCCTTAAATAATCCCCTCTTTATACCTTTAGGAAAATTCATAATTTACAAGCTTAGAACTTAAACATTTTTGTGGTTTTCATTTTGATGAAGAAAACCGAGCCGATAAGAGTTGGGTCAGAGGGATTATTTATTACTTTTAAAACTGAGGTCACTTCCGGTTCCACATACTTTATCAAAGTAAAATATGTTGTTGTATTTACTTTGAAATAAAGGATAGAATGAATATTACTTTAATTAAAAATAAATTAAAGTTAAGATATGTCTTTGAAAAAGCATTAACGCATGCTTAGCGAACTCTAAAGTTACAATATTAAATGGAAAAAGAATACGGTCGCGAACAGGATTCGAACCTGCGCCTCCCGGATAGATACTCCAGGCGCTCTGACCACTAAGCCATCTCGACCTCTGCTCACCACCGCGAATTCTTCTTCCATATTTTAACACGTCTTATGGCGACGTGACACACGCAATAACGTCGGTGTTGATGAATTATTCAAATATCAAAAAATCAGAGGTCTAGATAATTCAGGGTGCAGAGGTCCGTTCGCCACGGCGGCTTGCAAGAGACTAACGTCCTCCTCCTCCCTCCTCTCGCTGTAGTCGCCGACCGTCCGTAGCACTTAGTGTTAAAACACCAATAATGTAAAACAGTGTTGCCATCTCCGACATATTAAAATCAAAATTTGTGTAAATATATAGTAATAATAGTTTATTTTATTTATTTTATACTATTATGAATTATTCTTTGTATGTATGTTGTTGTTGTCATGTCTTCTGTGTGCCAGAATAAACCATTTTTCTTTCTTTTCTTAGTTCTTTCTTTCTAAATACAAACTGGGAAAATCCGATGAGATAACGAAAGCGGATACACATAAATGTATGTATTGCTGGGATACTAAAATGCTATGAAGGTGCATATACTACATTTAAGTTTAAGTAATTTGTTTGTCGTAGATATAAAAAAGTTCATATAGATATAACCAGGGTTTAGACCAGACTTCCCGAGAATCTTCTGGGGGACAATTGACCGCTATGTGCAGGATGCTTTTAACGGGGACTCATCAATCACATAGAGCATTTAAAAAACAGCTATAATGCAAACCTAATCCTAACTCTGCCCTCAACCAGAATTAAACTTTTTGAAAAATTGATGTCAGAATGTATGTAATCAATAACATTACTTCACCCATTTTTTTTATTTTTTTTTATTTATTATTTGTGGCTTTAATGTCACAGGGACCTGAAAAGATCCATTGTGATCGCGACTCTTGCGTTTAAATTAGAGCTCATCCCTAAACCCTGCCGCTATGATGAACTGCAGGATTTTCCTAGGGGTGAGTTCTTTTATTACATCCGGGCTTAGAATATGTTTCCCTAGATGAGCGTAGCGCTTATGTATTAGCGGTCCACATTCCCCCAAAAGGTGAAGAGGTGTTTCCTCAGCCTCTTCACATCGTCTGCAGGTTTGTGTCTCGCTTAGCCTCAAATAAAACATGTGCTTATTTAAGCAGCAGTGTCCAGTTAAGGCTCTTGCCACAACGCGCAAATTGTTCCTACTCAGCTCTCGGACATGGTTTGTGTACCTTTTGTCGTAGGCTTTAATGAGGATTTTGGAGTGAGTCATGCCTGGCGATTCCGTCCAGAGCTGGCTTGCACTGTTAAAACATGAGTCCATGAGGGATTTTTGAGCTAGGCTTTTAGGTATACCACAGAAGGGCTCGGGGCCTTGCTGTGTACCAATTGCTCCTGCTCTTGCTAGCTCATCGGCACGTTCATTTCCAATGATGCACGCATGTCCCGGTACCCACCTCAAAACTACTCTATTCCATTTGCCTAGAGAGTTTAGTCGAGCCATGCAGTCTTCCACTAGTTTTGATGAGACTACGTTTGAATCTAGTGCTAGTACTTCACCCATTCAACGTTATCTGTCCATCTTCACCTACTTAATAAACATCAAGATTGTACCTAACTTCCTTAATATCAGCAAAGATATCCCCCATTCCAAATCTCTCTATCGAATGCTTTACCTGTCCAGCCTTCCATAAACGCATTAAAACCATCACGTCAGCGTTTCCCTGGCCTCGCTGGCGACATAAAATGTTTACTCCAGTAAAATTGCCCGCAAAAGATATCACAAAGACGTATAAATAAAACTAAGTTAGTCTTGTTATTTTCTATCTACCGTTGTTGGTTTTATCTCAGTAGAAAATACAATAACCGATATCGGTATATTTTGTTAGGGTCGAGCTTACTGTGTGTTGTATCGGTAGCGTTATATCGGTAATGTATTGGAACTTCGATATTCCCGCAGGAACTCTGCATTTTTCCGGTATAAAAAATATGATATGACCTATTCCAGGATCTAAAGTAATTCTATACCAAATTTCATCCAAACCCGTTCAGTAGTGGTCGCGTTATTGATTAACAAAAATCCAAAGCAGGAACTTAATATTTCTCGAAGGCAATCAGTTGATCAAATATCCAACACAAGCTATCCACAGGATATCGGACGTGAACTCTGCAATCTCTTAGGTAGTCATTTCGGCTAATAGTCTTTATCAAGGGAATTGATTAACACCTGAAGATGATGTCTAGACGGCTGTATCAAGGGCATTATGCAGAAAGCTACTCGACACGGCAGGCATTGTGAGGAGGTTCTGTTCTCTGGGGCCGATAACACACAACGACACTTTATATGTATCCTATATGTCTATAGATTTATACCGGCAGATAGCCCACCTAATTGCATAGACACCCACAATACAAATTCCAAGTATTGTGTAGGATTCGACTGATTCTTGTAAATGTGGAAGGAATTTAAGGAAGTGGGGAGCACCCTACATCAGTCGGATATCAATCTCGATGGTTGTCCATCTATGACTTCAATTTACAGTAGACCACGGCAAAGACAACTTATTCTCTTTTATGAAGTGAATGCGGATTTCAATATGCTTCCATAGACGGAGAGAAAACTGATGATATCAATATCGGGGATACAGTATGGTGTAGCAGTTACATATCTATCGTCTACATCGATAGCTAAAGGATTAAAGAATTCGTTACGTTGAGTGAGGACTGTGACTCATCGCGCGGTGAAGGTGGACGCGCCGCCATTTTGAGGTCGTTAAGCTGCTAAAATTCTTTAAATATAACCCGTTATGTACACGTACTCACGTGAAACATAGGACCGTGTCCATGATACAACCACACCCTGAATGTTTATTATCATGTTTAATGCACGTGATTACCACCCGATGAACCGATGATTCTTGCAAACACCCGTTTTTTTTTTTTTTTTTAATAGTTGATGATTACAGCTTAACCTCGCAGAGCAAGGTTCCGCATAGTTCCACTTTTGCCACGAGCCCTTCTCTATTAGCTGATGCCGCCACCCCGTAGAGAATTGTCACTTAATTGTATTTCTTGTTTAGGAGTTCTGAGGAAGTTTTGTGCACCATAATATAAGAACTTTTCTTCTTTCGTTTATTGTGAGGGTATCTGCAAAAGTTGGGACAAATATTATGTAGGTATATAAAAGAATATAAAATATATTGTTAGATAAAAATATCTAGAGAGGTATATGTTTTATTTTGTTTTATAATTTACTGCCGCTGCCTAAGTTTTTGCGATGTAATACAATTTAGAGATTCAATAAATTAAATTTTAATTTTAATTTATTATTATTATATAAATAATTCACTACATTTACGTGCGAACTGCAGTTATCAGAAATCAAAAAGTAGTGAGCGGCCTCTGACGCCAGGGGAAGCATAGACCTGAGCTCCTGCCTTTTAAATCGACTATATCTTTAATTTTTTCTCACTTATTAGCTGGTATTGGTCCACAAGCCCATAACTGCCCCACTGCCTGCACTGCCTACTGAACTGGGTCTTTTCTCATACAAAGAAGGCATGAGCATTGATCACCACGCTACTAGCACATTGCAGGTTGTTTGAAAAATGGCAGCCCCGCTTCTTAATTTTTTATTAATTACATTTTGTTTACTGAAATTAACTAAGAAAAACGACCCTGAGCCAGTTATTTATTTATTTATTTATATATCAACTTAAACTATCTTCAGTTAACTAAGATCAGCATCGCGTCTTGAGGTCGAAAAATTAATTTTAAACAAAAAATGAAAACCGCCTTCAAAAATCTACTACACTAAAAAGTTCAAAATAATATCAAAAGTTGCTTATAATAAAATCATTTTAAAAGAACAATATATAATAATAATCTGTTAATTTTGGAGTCGGTGCCTGTACTGGGAGAGGGTTATTGTTTTCCTCTTGTTAGTCACTTATGTTCGTTGTGCTGTGGTTATGTTACCGGCCTTTGTATCTGGTTGTAAACCCCACATACATCAGGCACCGACTCCAAAATTAACAGATTATTATTATATATTGTTCTTTTAAAATAATTTTATTATAAGCAAATTTTGATATTATTTTGAACTTTTTAGTGTAGTAGATTTTTGAAGGCGGTTTTAATTTTTTGTTTAAAATTAATTAATTTTAGTCTTTTTAGTTTTAAGTGTAATATATATATATATAAATTGTATAGGTCATATATAAGTTTGTATACTTCATAAATTAATTAATTTAGTAATTTAATAATATGGGTAGGCTTTCGAAAGCCGCTAGGACTTTTAGTGTTCGGAGTTCGGAATAAAACAGTGATTGTCGTAGAATATATTACATGATTTATTAGCTAACTATATACAATATTTGGACACACAAGTAGTTACCACTGAACCTATAGAAATATTTATAACAACCAATCAGAGTTAAGTAAATCATGAACCCGGGGCGTAGCACCGCAGCGCCCTAAACCAGCATTATCCATAACCGGAACGAGGTTATAAATATGAGTGGCGGCGCAGCGGTCTCTTAGTATGCGGCGCGCGCGCATGCGGGCGTGTGCTGCTACAGTGCTCCCCCTCAAGCGAAGCGTACCGGTTGTCTTATGACACGACCTGAGCGTGATGTCCGCTCCGGGATGTTGGTTTCAGGAATAGTGGTCTTGATGGCAGGACTAGTGGTATGAGTTATGCTGTCCCGTGTATCATTGTCGCATTGAATGGAGAAAGCAGGCTTTAATCGGTCCACTGATATTACTGCTTTCCGTCCCGGTAGCTGCAAGGTGAATGTTTTTTCACTTCGACTGAGCACTGGATAGGGTCCGTTGTATGGTGGTTGCAGTGGTTTTTTTACCGCGTCGACTCTCACGAACACTTCTTTGCAGGTTTGCAAGCTTTGAGGCACAAACACAGTGCGGTTATTGCTGCGCGACTGTGTTAATGCTTGACGAAAGTTGTTTATTGCTGTGCGTAGCTTTTCAACGTAGTTGTAATCCATAGGGTCTGGTTTAGATGGTATGAAAAAGTCGCCTGGCAGTGTGAGAGTATGACCGTAGGTGAGCTGTGCGGCACTGACTCCACTGTCATTGCGTATCGCAGCTCGTAGTCCCAGTAATACTGTAGGTAGTTCCTCGATCCAACTGTTTGTTGTTAAACGTGCAATAAGTGCAGTTTTCATGCAGCGATGCCACCGCTCGATCATTCCGTTGCTCTGTGGATGATACGGTGTAGTATGAATGCGTTTGATGCCAAGTAGTCTTGTTAATGCATTGAACAGGTTACTTTCGAACTGCCGACCCTGATCCGTCGTCATTCGAGCTGGACATCCGAATCGAGTGATCCATCCTTCGTATACAATTTTCGCAACCGTATCAGCTGTTATATCGAGCGCGGCATATGCTTCAGGCCAGCGCGTTGCGCGGTCAATCATAGTGACGACATAACGGTGACCTTGAGGCGATGTTCGCAGCGGACCGACGATGTCAACATGTAGATGCTCAAAGCGATGCGATAATTCAAAGTTCGATACTGCGCTTGCTGTGTGCCGGTTAATTTTTGAACGTTGACACTGTATGCATGTTTGTACCCATTTCTTAACATCTATGTTCATAGATGGCCAGAAGTACTTTCTCTGCATCAATTTCCTTGAAGCGCGAACACCGGGATGGCTGAGACTATGTAGTGCATCGAATGCTCCAATGCGAAATTCCTTTGGTAAATATGGGCGAATGTTTTGTGTTGATGTTTCACAGTAGATAGCGTGAGTCATCCCAGGTAATGTTATCTTGCGTAACTGGATACTTGAATGGCAAAGTAGATCTTTTATAGTTTCGTCCTTTTCTTGTGCGCGTGCGAGCGTGTCATAATCAATTGAGGTGGGGCAGTTGATGGTTTCGATGCGCGATAAAGCGTCAGCAACAACGTTATCTCGCCCGCTTATGTGACGTATGTCATTAGTAAATTCACTAATGAATAATAGCTGTCTGCTGCGGCGGGGCGTTTCCGAATCCGATGATATTTTCTGTAGTGCATATGTTATTGGCTTGTGGTCCGTGTAGATAATTAACTCGCGACCCTCAAATACTTTTCTGAAGTGCTTCATTGCTAAGTATATAGCTTGCAATTCTCGGTCGAATGTTGAGTACTTTTGCTGAGCTGGAGTGAATTTCTTCGAAAAATATCCGAGCGGTTGCCACTTGCCGTCGACTTGCTGTTGTAGTACAGCACCAGCACATTTGTCGGATGCGTCGCACATTAATCCGAGAGGGACAGAGTGTTGTGGGTGCGCCAAGTAGGTTGCTTCTTCAATACATTTCTTGCAATCTTCGAAAGCTTGAGATGTTTCTTTATTCCACATTATTACTGTCTTATCATGCTTCTTCGAATGTGTATTATGTAAATACATATGCAGAGGTGCTTGAAATGATGCTGCATTCGGTATATTTTCTCGGTAATAATTGATCATACCGAGAAATCGTCTTAATTCTTCAACATTCTTCGGCTTTGGGTAGTCACTGATGATTTTGACCTTTTCTTCTGGTGGTTTTATACCTTCAGAGGAGACGCAGTACCCGAGGAATGTTAGTTCACTCTTAGCGAATACACATTTGGCTGGGTTAATTGTAATACCGTATTCTTCTAAACGTTGCAGTACGATCCTTAAGTTTTTACGAGCTGAGTCTTCATCTTCTGCTGCCAGTAATAAATCGTCAACGAAGGGGTACACGAAGTCGAGACCACGGAGTACTTCATGTATAAACCTCTGGAAAGTTTGTCCAGCATTCTTCAGTCCAGGGCACATACGTGGAAATTCGTATAACCCGAAAGGAGTTATGATTGCAGTCTTCTCTATGTCTTCTTCACGTACTGGTAATTGAGCGTAGGCTCTGTTTAGGTCTAGAGTGGAGAAAACTTGCTTGCCGGTGAGTTGATAAGTGAAATCTTTTATTCGCGGTATGGGGTAGCGGTCGGGCTTAGTGATCGCGTTGAGTCGTCTGTAATCACCGCATACCCTTAGATCTCCATTCTTTTTCGGTACTATGTGGAGAGGACTGGACCAAGAACTTTTGCTGGGTTGGCAGAGACCCTGACTCATCATATTCTCGAACTCCTTCTTCACTTTTTCGTAGCGATGCGGCGGTATAGGTCGTGCTCGGGAATAGATCGGTGGTCCCGTTGTTTCTATGAAATGCTCGACGTTGTGCTTCGGGTTAAGTTTCATAGATGATAAACGCGTGACTCCAGGAAATTCAGCCAGTATGTCATGGAACGTTTGTTGAAGATCGATGCTGCGTATTGTAGGTATACTTGTATAGCGGCCGGGTGCCTTTGAAGTGAGCTTGGTGGTGTTGTCAATGAGACGTTCATTCCTCAAGTCGACCAATAGATTGTGGTAGCCTAGGAAATCTGCTCCAAGTATAGGCTTGCTAACTGCGGCAACAACGAATTTCCATTTGTAGGAACGGCGAAGTCCCAAGTTGACGTCCATTGTTTTTTCTCCATATGTCGGTATTATTGAATTATTGGCGGCGTAAAGCTTGAATGGCAGCGGCGTAGAACGAGTACCTTTTCGTTTTGGTATTACGGATATGTTAGCGCCAGTGTCCACTAAAAAAGTTATACTTGATTTCTTGTCCGTTATGAAAAGGCGATATGATTTATCGACATTAGGCTCCGCCACTGCTAATGCCTGTTTTAGTTTTCCGTGTTGTTATCCTTGTTGAAACTGCACGGTGTTGTACAGTGTCTCGCATTCTTGCCGAACCTTCTGTGATAGTAACAATGCGGTGACGGAGTGGTTGAGCGCGATCTGTAGTTCCCGGAGTGCGAGCGAGACGGCGTTCTTGAGCGATCTCGGTGGGGATTGCCACGATACTGATAACGCGATGATGACGTGTGCGTGCACCGACAGTTATTATTTTTGAGCTCGGCGATCTCCAGATGTAACTTCCGTATTTCTTCAACGATGTACTGCATGTTACTTTGGGCTTTTGTAGTGTCGACTGATGCAATGGTTGTTTCTACGGCGGAAACCTCGGACGTTTGCTCAATCATTTTGTCTGCCATTTTAGCTAACTCATCCAATGCTGTGTCCTTGCTGATGGTGTCGCTGACAACGAGTACCGACCTCACATGCGGTGGTAGCAAATTCATCCACATCAATCTCAGCGTACTGTCTGGAACCTTTTTATGCGCTAGGTTACGCATGCGACGAAGTAGCTGGCTTGGCTTTTGGTCGCCCAACTCCATGTCCGACAAAAGCTTTTGTAGTTGTTTGCCGTCAGATTCTTCGTATACCGAGATGAGACGTTCTTTGATAGCAGTGTAGGGGCGTTCTGGTGGTGGATCGGTGAGCAAATCACAAATTTGTTCAATATCTTCCTTTGGTAACTGAGCTATAACCATCTGGGCTTTTTGGGTGTCGCTCTTCTTGAGTTCGTTGACGGCTGCCTCAAATGTAATGAACCATAGCCTTGGTTTATCACGCCAAAACGGTGGAACACGCATGGAAAGTGCGATACCCGCGATTTCTTGCTGGAGATTGGTTGCCTCTTCCATCTTGATTGGATTCGTTCGGGGTCACCACTTTAGTGTTCGGAGTTCGGAATAAAACAGTGATTGTCGTAGAATATATTACATGATTTATTAGCTAACTATATACAATATTTGGACACACAAGTAGTTACCACTGAACCTATAGAAATATTTATAACAACCAATCAGAGTTAAGTAAATCATGAACCCGGGGCGTAGCACCGCAGCGCCCTAAACCAGCATTATCCATAACCGGAACGAGGTTATAAATATGAGTGGCGGCGCAGCGGTCTCTTAGTATGCGGCGCGCGCGCATGCGGGCGTGTGCTGCTACAGACTTAATTACTGCATCGGTGAAATGTTTGTGTACAACATTGAAAACTTCTGCCTACCCCATCGGGCAATACAGGCATGATGCTATGCATGTATTGAGTGGCATGAACTATACATGAACATGCGATTACAGCAATTGAGAGTGATTTGCTGTAATTCATTGAAGAGTTCCATTGTCTAACTTCGAAGGTCTTCATCGGATCTTTACTAAATTTAAATGGGACCACCTCTGGGGACTACTCTTTCAAACGAAGATATCGACGGACATACATAACAAAACATGGTAGCTACTGTAAAACGTTGAGGAGTTCCCTTGACTGTCCTTCGTTTTCATCATCAGACCCCTAATGACAGTCACAACCCATCTAGGTGTAAAGTTCTCATCAATACAAATTAATCAAGCTCAAACACCAGGTAATTGCTGTAAATCTTTAAAGAGTTCCCTCGACTGTCTTTCAGCTCCATCATCAGATCGACTCCACATCTTCATTAAATAGTAGTGCTTTAAAATACTTAATGAAAAAATTAACAAATGTACTTGTCGCCCCTATAATTTTCGAAGGTTTCCTCGATATCTCGGGGATCCATCATCAGATCCTGGTTTCCTTATCATGGTACCACCGTTGAGATATCTTCTTTCCAACAAAAAAATAATTATCAAAATCGGTCCATAAACGACGAAGCTATCCCCGAACACACATAAAAAAAAAAAAAAAACGGTCGAATTGAGAAACCTCCTCCTTTTTTGAAGTCGGTTAAAAACACCTTCACAAAGAGCTTAAAAATATGACTAAACCATGCTCTTTCTACTGTGAAGTTAGAGTATAAAATTAATTGTAATAGACAGTAATGTGTCCCGTGTAAAATATGTCCCGATGCATTTTATTCATAAAACATTTGTTCGTAAATATAATAAACTAGCTACTGCCCGCGACCTCGTCTGTGTGGATTTCAGAATTGGGTCCAGCCAGGATAAAAATCCAGGCTATAAACTATCTGTGTGCCAAATTTCCTTAGCAGTTTCAAGAAGTTATATTTTAGTGGGGTGTTTATTTTATTAACTTGGTGTAGCGTAAGTCAAAATTTATACAATTAATTAATTTATATGTTTTTTAGTCTTAATATTTATTTATTTTGTGGTACCTACTTAGAATTTTTATGTCAATATTTCATGTCAATTTAAGACTAACATGAGCGAGATTTTGTGTATATGTGATGTGGAGATTGGTGGGGGTCATTACAAACTTTCGCATTTAAAATATTAGTAAGATTAGATTCGCAGTCCACCACACTGTTTTTCGTATAGTAATTAATTATATTTTCATGCTGAAATATCCGAATTGGACAACCGTAAATGCTGGATGAATCTCATTTTTCATTAAATTTATTATATTAAATGGAAAAAGAATACGGTCGCGATTATTTATGCTATACTAAAACAAACTCGCACGTATTTTTACAAACTCGCCGTGGACGCCCGTGACTTCATCACTTTTAGGACCTATTTGGAAATCAGCGCGGCAATATTTCGGTGTTGCCGCTTTATGCTGAAATAGGGACCTTTTTTGGTCTTGTGCAGGCGTATTTTAGTAAGCCTTGTATTTTTTATCTACATTTTATTTTTTCTGCTATTGTAAATACTAAGTTCGTCCACGAGACTGAAATAAATGCTTTCTTTCTTCTTCTTTCTTTATTTATCTTGAATCATTTTTCATTGTCATAAAATGTTTTTTGTTGGTCTAGTGGCCGCTACTCCGGCTGCTGAGCGTGAGGTCTTGGGTTTGGTTCGCGGGTCGAGCAAAATTGGGTTTTTCTGTTGGGAACTTCATAAAAGCAAAAGGTTTGGTTGATGACACCTTTAATATCCGACTTAATGACGGCGTATAAAATGTGTGTGCACAAGAATATTTGCTGAATCCTTCAGGGTATTATCGTGAACCGAGTTCGATTCCGGTGACGGGCAAAGAGTTCTTTTTTTGTTTTTTTTTTTTTAATAGTTGTGCTCAGTATATAGCAATGACACATGTAAATTAATAACAGTATCGATTAAATATGATTTTAGAATAGTAGATCTGTATATCTCTTCGCAAAATATATGCGTGATAATATTCAAACATGTATTTCTAAATGTTAGTTTTACGGGCCGTTTGAATATTTCTAACACGTAGTTCCCGGATAATAAAATTTCTGACAGTTGTGTCCCCTGTGTGTTGTGTTCACTGAATGGCCAGTCAACATCAAACAGGCACACGGGAAGTTAGATAGCATCGGACATTTCATGCATAATAGATTTTAGAAAGAGAAAAATAAATAGTTTTGTATTCTGATACACACAACACAATACAGTAAAATACAATGCAAGAAACATATACCACAAGCTGTGCCCCGCGGTTTCAAGTTGTGTCGTTCTCAAGTTATGGCGTGACCAAGGGAAATAGGGATTCATTTTTAACCGACTTAAAAAGGAGGAGGTTCTCAATTCGGCCGTTATAATATATGTCGCAGATGGATTGTAGAATCCGCTGTTTTACAAAATCTCTAGCTGCTTTACAAAACAGTACTGTTTTCTAAAACAGCTGAACAACGTTCAGCTGGATTGCCATTGCGTTACGTTTAACAAAACTGCTACCCACCTTTAGACGTAATGCAGAATGACATATCTACTGTGGGACAGGTTTGTTTATTGTATAGATATATTAAATGGATAGTCACCATTCAAGTAAAAAAACGATACTGTATTGTGATTTGACTTTCCGTGGCTGGGTCGACGGAGCCCCACTTAGCGGGGCTTCTATTTTTGTGTCTGTAAGGTTAGAAAGAACCTAACCTGTACGTGTCGGGATACACGAAACTCCCGAGCTCGCTTCGCTCGCTCATGGATCAATTTCGTTTATTTTCTTTCATAATCCCGATATGTTGTCGACTATTATAGTGGTTTAGTATTTACGTCATTAAAAAATTTCATATTTCTTTTGCTATTGACAAGTAAAATAAAGTTAGGTTATTATTGTTAAGACATACAGTGCCATATGCGACAAAATTTCGAACTAAAATCAACAATCTGACAGTTCATTTCACACTGTTTTACATAATCTCTGATCGTTGACCCGCTGCATTGATAAACGCAAAACGTTCATTCAATTCTGCGTGTTATAGTTCAGTAATTATGTAAAACAATAATAATAATAACAGTACTGTTTTGTAAATCAGCTAGCAGTTTTGTAAAACAGCTTATTCTACAATCCATCTGCGACATATATATGGATTAGAGTAAAAATATGGTATATGAAGATACAAAAAAACCTAGCAAACTCCAAAGTTATCAATTTAAGTTTAAAGAAAAATACGACCACTTGCAGGGTTCAGGAACCTGCACCTCCTGGATAAATACTCCAGACGTCCTGCCTACTAATTCATGTCGACCTCTGCACACTTCCCCGAATTCTTTGTCCACACTCTAATACGTGACGTCATCGCTATTTATTTAGTCTATATACAGGTGATCGAAACGACATGACTCACTCTTATCTTTCCACAAAAATTTGTAACTTTAGGGAAGACATTTTTGATGCCAGAAAGTGTCCCAGTCCCAGCTCTATGCCATGGCAAGGTTTTAACCAGGAATTTATTGGGTGGGGGGGTCATGTATGGAACAAGTGTTGCAACATTATAGTTAGAAGAATTTCGGGTGTATGTGGGGGGGGGGGGGATGAAACATCCAACTCCCCTAAGACTCCATACATGGAGACAAACCATTGTTTAAATATTGTGTATGTTTCGCGGACTGTAAACATTTTAAATAATAAATAAATAAAAAACAGCTCTTGTTGCCATCGATTTTAAACTGTAACTCTACAAATTACGGGTTCTATTGTAAGTGACGTGCAGCATTACCTTTCTACTTTAGTAGCTAAAACGATTAGTTCTGCTTATTACTAAAACAACAACCACACCACAAAACTTTATTCCTTCGTGAATACGAATCGAGATCAAACGGGCGAACTCGATTAGACTCTAACAATTCTCTTGAGACTAATAGCAAGTTAGACCGTCCGTCTACCATGCCAGATAGCCACTGATTATGCAACAGGGAGATCACATTTACAAATCAGTTCCCCACACTATCGTACGTCATAATACACGCTAATAACGACTCTGTACCATCAACAATAAAGACGAAATCACCTCTCATGAAGTTGTTCAAAGACAATTTGTCCAGTCTTAAGTATGTTCCATTCTTGGTATGTTGCCATTAAGACGCAATGCGTCTTTTCTGAAGCCAACACATGGACTTGAATGGCCCACTTTTGGCGATTGGTGTACATATAATGGTTGTGTTCATAATTAACGTTGTAAGAATGGGCTATGATGGGGTATTTGTTAGGCTGTGATAGTGTGTTGAGGTTTTATGTTGGTCTTATGTTCATTAGTACCAAATAAATACCTTCTGTATTTTGTACTTGTTCCGACTACCGACCTACACATTTCCTTGATTTCCTCTTATCGTGTGGTTCATGAACAACCTAATATCAGATTTTAACTTACCCGTAGGCCTTTGACATGGCTTTACATTTTACACATCATAGAGAACATCATCACGATGTATTCCGCCACCATTATAATTAAATTCTAATACGCACATGAATCAAAAAGTCAGTGATAAAGTGAAAAGTCAGTGGAAAGCCTTGGATTCGAACTTGCGCCTTTGACTTGTCAGTGCAACGGTCATACCACTAGGCTATCACTGCTATTATGCATTTTTTTCTATAGTCGTGTACGTCCCACTTCTAGTAAAAGGTCTGCCTTCCCTCTACTCTATCCGTTATTTAAACAGCCCAATATTTCCTGTAAGATCCGGGTACGTCACATTACCATCGGTTGGTGCCACCACACTGCCGCTTCGCTCTGTCGCCCAATTTGTGGTACCTTGGGTAACTTAATTCAGAAATTTGTTTAAGGGTACGCTTACATCCTGCCGGAATTGTGGTCGATGCAGTTGCGATCTCTAGACCCCGGTAAAAGTTTATGGAAGACCGTGAGGGTTTATAGTCCGCATGGAGTCCAAGACGGATTATCCCACATTGTCGGTTAATCTGTTGAGTTCCTTCTTAGCAGACACAATAGAATTTGAATATTTGTTATGAAGTACAATTTTGTACTTTAACGAACCAGTTGATTATATAGAGAAGTGTGACATTATAGAAAAATAACAAATTCTACAATACAAGCATTTAAATTTTATTATTTGGCTAAAGATTGATAAAAGAAAGATAGTAAAACTTACACAATGGTTTAAAATGCATACATTTCTTAATTTCCTCTCACCTTAGTTTTCTTGCTAACACTCAATCAAATAAAACCTTTTGGATTGTATTAATATTTAAACACCCACCGTATTTAAATATTTATAGAATCCAAAGGGTTTTTAAGACAATAGAGCTTACTCGTATAATAATAAAAAGTGAATCAATCTTGGTTAAACTTCGCCAAATTAGGGAGATTGTTTGAAGGGTTACGAATGAACCGTAATCATTCATCATTTGTACAGTAAAGGTCGTTGCTTACTTATGTGGATAAGTATATGCGGTATCCGACCAGCAATGCCTCGCCTCGAGCGGTTGTGTTTATTATTTTTACTTTTCAAAAATGCATCTACGTCTGGCCACCAACTCGCCTGATGAGAAGTGACGGTGTGGCCGAGGCTGGAGCACGTAGATCCAAAGGAAATCTATTCACTCTACATAGAGAGGATAGATTTGAGGAGAACGATAGTTGGGGAGTTGATGCAACTGCCTAGATCCGTCTCCCACAACAGTTTCACTGGGCTCCATCCCAAAACACGACTAGGTCTGTTCACGGCATGGCTTCGTCCAGTGGGTGGTAACCAGCCGCGGCCGAAGCCTCCCACCGAGTCATGTTGCCTGTGCACTGCCGCGTAGGATTCCATTTTAAGGGTGCAATCCTATGGACGCGGGCAACTCAGTCCCCGTATAATAATATACAAAGGATCACAGAAATATATATTTCTGTGCATAGGATGTTATAGCCTCAATAGCCTCATGGAAGCCCACCCAGATTATGATTTAATGTTAATAATTAAATATTACATGAAAAACAATTCGGATTTACGAAGGGACGTTCTACGGAAGATGCAGCATCCACCCTAATGAAAACAGTATTGGAGGCCTGGGAAGATTCGCAGGATGCTATAGGCGTGTTCTGTGATCTTTCTAAGGCATTCGACTGCGTAGATCACCAAACGCTTTTACTAAAATTAAAATATTATGGAATTCAAGGTAGATCTTTTGATCTCTTAAATTCATATCTGTCAAATCGTGAACAAAAGGTTTCTATTGGCAATGTAGTTTCTAAGGGCGCGCTTGTTAAAATGGGTGTACCACAAGGATCAATTTTGGGCCCATTTCTATTCCTTGTTTATATTAACGATCTTCCTCACATAATTAAGGATACAATGTCAAATATAGTATTATTTGCTGACGACACATCTCTTATATTCAAAGTTAATAGAAAGGACAGGGATTTGATAGAACCCAATAATACACTTAGTAAAGTATTTAACTGGTTTTCTGTAAACAATCTTCTACTAAATTTAAAAAAGACCAAATGTATTAGATTCTCTATCCAAATGTAACCCACGTAGGTTCAAATGTGAAACTTGATGATAAAGTATATCTGGTTTCCTCAATTGTCTTCCTAGGCGTCACAGTGGACTCTAAACTGCAATGGGGACCTCATATAGAGGCACTTGCAGGCAAATTGAGCTCTGCTGCATTTGCTGTTAGGAAAATAAGACAGATGACAGATGAAGCTCTAGCTGTAGCTAGTTTATTTTGCATACTTCTACAGTATTATGTCTTATGGCATTTTACTGTGGGGATCGGCTGCTGATATCGAGACTATATTTATATTACAAAAAAGAGCAGTCCGAGCTATTTATAATATGGGAAGCCGTGAGTCGCTCCGTGAACTATTCAAGGAAATAAATATACTTACATTACCATCGTTGTACATATTTAGCAATATTATGTATATTCGGAAAAATATTGCCCAATTTTATAAAAAGAGTGACCGCCACAATCTAAACACCCGTTACAAAGATAGGCTTCAAGTACCAGGTTTTCGACTTAGTAAGACCAACAAGTCATTTATGGGTAATAGTGTTAGGTTCTATAACAAGATTCCTCGTCA
The DNA here is from genome assembly GCA_935421205.1 of Xylocampa areola. NCBI lineage: Eukaryota > Metazoa > Arthropoda > Insecta > Lepidoptera > Noctuidae > Xylocampa > Xylocampa areola. Next base: position 20,761,350 of record OW285200.1, on the reverse strand, counting down.
TATTATTGACTTGCCGGACTTAAAGTTCAAACCGATTGTTATACGCGTTTTAATGTCCAGAGCCTATCTTAATATATATAAATCTCGTGTCACAATGTTTGTCCTCAATGGACTCCTAAACCACTTAACCGATTATAATAAAATTCGCACACCATGTGCAGTTCGATCCAACTTGAGAGATAGGATAGTTTAAATCTCAAATTATAGTCGCGTGCGAAGCCGGGACGGACCGCTAGTTATAGTGTAAATCAGTACATTAAAGATACAGATGTATGGCGAACGATTCCTTTCTGCACACTGTGACCCACTGGCATATTATTTGACCAGCGCGGACATATACTTACTTTTGTATAATTTCTTTTTTCTTTTTTTAGTCTATTTTCTGACCTAACTGTCTTTTTACAGTTATTTTATATTAATATCTGACATACGTATTTATTACTTTATCATAACTTATTGTTATTAATCTAATTACAGATTGTACTCTATATTCTCATATGAGTCTCTAATTAATAAATAAAATAATTCATTGCTTTTCTGTAAAATGTGAGCATCATGTGGTTAATAGTTACATTATTATATATTACATTAATATATACATTCACCTGCCTATTGCCAGGCATTATGAGTTTGTCATGCTCACTAAAATGTCTTGCTGATGGTGTGTATCGGGTCAAAATGGTTGAGTTCAGCGATGCTGATGCGCACGTCATACTCGTGAACGGGTGCTGTCTGTCGGGACTGGTCCGCTCGTAATTGCCTTGGTAATCGTTTTGGCTTTATAAACTTCTATTAATTTAATCATTTGCTTTTGTTTTCCTCTTACATTATTCTCACATACCATCAATACACCATTGTAATTAAAATTTTATTTAAAAAGAGTGTCTATGGAGTTTCTTGCCGGTTCTTCTCCATAAGATCAACTTTTTTGGAACCGTGCACCTAGCTTTGACGTTTTATAAGTGCCTGTAATTTGGTCTATGTGAAATAAAAAAAATTGAATTGAATTGAATTTATTCGCAGATGATTTTAAAAGCATAACGTCTATTTACTTTGGCTTTCTTTAATATAACACCTAAAGTTGGTTTACTGTTTAAAATTTGGACGGTTGTTTGTGATAATGTTTTTTTATGTCTCTTTTCCTTCTTTTAATAAATCTGTTCAATTTAGTTATTCCTTTGGTTAGTTTAATTGGTTTAATGAAACTGTTAATCAAAATTTAAATAAAAACACGGCTTTATAACCCGTCTGGATATCGCAGTAAAATCTTCCCTCATCCCTACCCAATCACGAAGATACAATAACGAAGATATTTATAACAACATAGCATCACGCTGTATTCCCCATGCCATGCTATTATTAAGACACATTTATGTGTATGTAAATTTAATAATGTACTAAACCTATAGCCTTGTACTGGGCACGAATTCAAACTCCGGGCTGCCATAGAAAAATTCCAAACAGAAAAACCTAAAATCACTTTGCCCGACCTGCGTATCGAACTGACTTAGTTCAGCAGTCGCGCTTCGAATCACTAGACCAACTAGGCAGTTTTAGAGAGGAATAACATTCTTTATTTCTTCTTTCTTTCTTTCAATTGCTGTAATTGCAGAATTCAGTGAGGAAGCCATACCTTTGCCTAGTTGATTAACCTTCAACATAAGTACCACCAATACTGGTCGGGTAGGCTTAACATAGTCTTTCCGACAGTATTTCAGTCACGGCGGCTAATCTCCACGGCGATTAGTCATGTACGCAGGAGATATAGTACACAAGAGTATGCGCTGCCTCTTCTTTCACTCTTATAGTCCAATGAAACGGCAGTTCGACGCAACCGGAGAGAGATCAGGCACAGGACCCGCCGGCGTCACGTGCTTCCGAAGCACGGGGGTGTCACAACACCCACTTGTGTATGAGCAGATAAAGGTGCTCGCTCTGCCTTCACTCTCATAGTCGGATGGAACGGCAATCCGACACGACCGGAGAGAGATCAGGCGCAGGCAGCTTTACGTGCTCTCCGAAGCACAAGGGTGTCACACCGCCAATTAATTTGTACGTGTATGTGCAGACACAGGCGCACTCCCTCTTCCTTCATTATCATAGTCGGATGGGCAAGCCAACACAACCAGAGAGAGATCAAAGGGATCAATTGATAAATGCGCGAAATCCTTTAATTTTATTTAAAGTAACTGAATGAAAGTAAAATAAACTTAAAATTAAATCAACATAGAGTTGTTTGACGCCCACCATAAGCAAATAACAATTAGCGTGCTTGCATTCCATTAAATAGTGCGTTTGCGTTCTCCAACAGTAAATGTTTTTCTTTATTTAACGACATTTTTCCAGTTAAAAGTGGGTAAATAGATTTTGAATGATACTGTTATGTTACTTTGTGAAGTGAAAGTAAATAGTCTAAATAGAGTTACGTTAAAGCGAATTGGAAAATGCTTTTTGTGTGTTTTTTATTTATAGCTATCTGTGGCAGGTGTATATTTTTATTTTGTGAATATTTTTGGTATTATACGTAGCTTAAATAATTTCATCTCGACCTACCTGGAGTATTTATCCGGGAGGCGCAGGTTCGAAATCTGCTCACGTCATCACTCACCTAACCAAGCTACCGTGTCGTTATTTGATACTATTACATTTCAAGCTTCCTTGTATTCGTCATAAGGAGACGCCTGGCGATATTTACGGTTTCTATATTCGGTTTCCAAATACGAAATTATGAATTCCGTGAATCTAGCGGGAGGTTCTTAATAAGTTTTCCATTCGGAATTTTTACTACCAGTAAAACGAATGTCAAGAATTGTTTCCTACCGGAAAATAGTAAACGTATGCGATGAAACGTATGTAGAACATTTTGTAATTTTATAGGCATTAGGTACATGGCCTGAACAGGTATAAAAAAACATGATATGTTCTAGATACATTTTTATCTATAAAATTAAATATTTTTACAAATACAATATGTTTCTAAACAAGATGAGGTTAAATAAAAATAAAACTCATCTTTTTGTGTAGCATGGCCACAACCTTATTATAATTTTTATCCTGTGTTACCTGGGACAATATAAGGATTCTAACGATATACCATACATCTACATCGGATCAGGCGTTTAGAAGATGGAAGAAACTCAGAAACATACATACATACATACATGAACCTTAAAAACATAGCACTTATTTTGTGGGCAATAATGTAAAAAGACAATTTATAAAATCGTTTTCTTTAGCTTCGAACTTCAAGAAAATTACTTCTAAAATGGTATATTTTCTGCGAGTATCTACTAAGCAACATCTGAGACAGACAGTTAGTAAGTACTCGTATATTTCACCACGTACAAGACTTTACTATCTCGTATGCTAACGTCACACGTAGTTGTCCTGTAATAGCGCTGAACATTAATATTGTCTTCCAACTTGTCTTTACAAAGTTGCAATTTTTCAAGTTATTTCTTTGTTGGAAGATGGGGAAGTTATTCGTCTTTCATTGGTGCCTTGGATTCGAACTTGCGACCTTTGACCTGTCAGTCCAACGGTTATACCACTAGGCTATCACTGCTAGGCTTAAATGATAAAGCATCTTATGTACAACTAGCGACCCGCCCCGGCTTCGCACGGGTGCAATGCTGATACTAAATACACTACAGAAAAACTGTGAACGTTGTATATAAAAACATAGCGGCCCGCTCCGGCTTCGCACGGGTATAAAATATATAGCCTATGTGATTAAAATCGATCCAGTAGTTTTGATTTATTCATTACTGCCCGTGGCCCGCACGCGTTAAATTTGGAGTAAAACAATCCCCCTTTCCCTATACCATGAAGATTTCTGACTTTTCTGTAGACCTTTTTTATAACAAACGCTACGTCCCGCAATTTTTAAATCTGTAATATCTTCGAAAATATTCACTTAAATCATACGGTGTATAGGGCCATATATATCTATATTAAATGAACAATGTATTCAAGGTATTTAATTGGTTAAGGATTAATGCTGTATTGGTTAAAATCGCTTCGAAAATTAGCCATTATTTGTCGTAAAAAGTAAATGACAAAAAAAAGTTATTGTGGGTTATCCATAAGAGATAGACATACACCATCACGGACTTTTCTGTAGACCTTTTCAATGTGTACAATACTTAGTACATTATTTTGATAAAACTCGTAGGGTTCTGCCTGCGTTTGCAATGTAAGCGGAAAAAATGTAATTATTTACGACATCACATTAGAAACCTCAAAAATAACAGTACTTCTCCACTATTTAATGGATGTTATTATAAATATAAACCTTCCTCTTGAATCACTCTATCTATTAAAAAAAACCGCATCAAAATCCGTTGCGTAGTTTCAAAGATTTAAGCATACAAAGGGACATAGGGACAGAGAAAGCGACTTTGTTTTATACTATGTAGTGATACGAAGTTAAAATATTGCCGGATCATTAAACTTCTAGAAGTTATTATGTATACATATACATAATAATATTAATACTTCTAGAAGTTGAATTAGTGACCGAAATGCAGTTGGGAGTACATACTCCTCCCGACTGCATTTCACTCACGGCGGCCTACCTAATCTCCGTGTGATTAACCAAGTACGTAGGAGATATTATAGTGCACAAGTGTATGCGCAAACAAAAGTGCACTCCCTTGTCCTTTACTCTCATAGTCCGATGGAACGGCAATCCGACACGATCGGAGAGAGATCAGCTCATCTCCGAAGCACATAGTACATACACAATATGACAAAAAATTAAGTTTTTTTTTATATAGTAACAACTTTCGTAAAACATATTCATATCAATTATTGTTCACCGGTTCCCACTCACGTGCATTTTTCGGGATTGCCCGACTTGTTTCGAACTCGTACGGAGCCCTTAATCATGAGCTGATCCCGCGGCGATGTCGCGAGTCAGTTTGACATCCTGGTCTACATCTGCACAAGTTTTACTTTTAAGTCCTATTATAAAAACTTTTATTTCAAATAATCTCCTTTCTTTATTAAGTCTTTGAAGAAAATGTTATAAAGTAAGAAAATTATTTAAAAGGCAAAAGGCATAGCATTTTCAATTTCCTCTCACCTTTGCCAGCACTCGATCAACTAGGAATTTAAAATATTAATAGAATTCAAAGTTATTTTATCCAGGATAATGAAGTTTCCTCTTAGAGCATAGTTCAGCCTACGCTTTATTATATTTCGATTTCATATTTGCTTTGGTTTGTAGTTAATATTATTATAACACTATAATTTTCTATAATCAATTTTTATTTAACTTTATTATGTCGCCTAGCAGAATTTTTGTAGATACGTTTGTAACTATATACTGTAAAGATATGTATTGCATTGCTATAAATAAAGAGAGATTTTTATGAATTTCCAGACTAAACTAAAACACATTAACGGATTTGAAGCGTTAAAAATAATATCAATTCATGTTCACCGGTCACTCACGTGCATTTTTCGGGATTGCCCGACTAGTTTCGAACTCGAACGGAGCCCTTAGTCATGAGCTGAACCCGCGGCGATGTCGCGAGTCAAACTGGAGCTGTATCGCGCCGCGTAGCGTTTTGCACGCGCCGATGATGTACTCGGTGTCGGAAGTACTCGTGTGTTTCCGCCACTCGTCGTGTCCGAGATATTGTCTTTACTATTCATGCCGGTGCATACTGCGCTGACTGTGTCACACTCCAGGCTTAACTCACTTTCATATGACGTGGACTTCAGAGCTGGTTTCCAAGCAGGGGGCAACGTCCAACCACTGTCTCTGTTGAAGTTCGAGCGACGGCTTATTTCGATAGCTTCTCGTACTTTTCGCGGTACGAAGTATTTCTCCCTCGCTAGTACGGATGCTTTATCGAAACGTATAAAATGAGCCGTGCCCGTGCTGCAAGCGTGTTCTGCAACTGCAGAACAAAAATAATATTATAGAAATAATATAGAACTATCAACTAGACTTTCTGGATGTGTACTCCAATTGCTCAGAAAAAGGTGGTCGCGAAGGATCACGCTCTATCGTCACTGGGGCTATCTCCACGGCGACAACCCAACAACACAGGAGATATTATAGTGCATAAGTGTATACACAAACACAGATGCACTCCCTCTTTCTTCACTCATCGTAATCCGATAGATCAGGCGCAGGACCGACACCTTTACGTGCTCTTCATAGCACTTACCGACAACTTTCTAACGCCGGGCTGAGAATTTATTAAAAGAAAAACCCAATGAGAGATAAATCTTTGAACAGTATTAAAGCATACTTAGCGAACTCTAAAGTTATAATATTAAATGGAAAAAGAATACGGTCGCGAACAGGATTCGAACCCGCGTCTCCCGGATAAATACTCTAGGTATAAGATAATTGCATCTCTACGGTATTGTATTGACTGCAAAGTAAGTCGTGTCGGTTCGGTCACCTGTATAGGGACTGAATAGATAGCAATGACGTCACCATAAGACGTGCTAAAATATGGAAGAAGAATTCACGGTAGTGAGCAGAGGCCGAGATGGCTTAGAGTCAGAACGCCTTGAGTATTTATCCGGGAGGCGCAGGTTCGAATCCTGCTCACGACCGTATTCTTTTTCCATTTAATATTATAACTTTAGAAAAACCCAATATATCTTTTCCCGGGAATCACGCCCAGCAGCCTCGCTTGTGGCCACAAAAGTAATGAGGCAGTTCAGAGCCATATTAGGAGATATGGGTTCAAATCTTGCTCGCGATAGTATTTTTTCAGCTTAGAAAAATATATCTTTAAAAATGTATCTACCTATAATTTATCCTTTATATTAGCACTCTTACACTTTTTTTATAATTTGTAATGTATTTGCTGTTGGGGTTACTATTTTAAATAAAATAAATAAATAAAACGACGACACATTTCACACAATCTAGAGTGATATCACTGTAACGTTCGTATTTGTGTTTGAAAGACGTCGGTCTGATGTGAAACAGAATTGTTATTGTTGGCAGCTAGAGGTTAAAGCGTTTCACACGCTACGTTGCGGCGCGTTGCGACTTTGCTAGTGAACTTTACAAAGAGGTTTGGTTCACTGCTTTATTGTGTGCTGAATGCCTCGTTGGTCTAGTGGTCCCTAGTGCGACTGCAGAGGATGAGGTCCTGGGTTCGATTTCAAGGTCAGACTAAGTGTTATTGGGTTTTTCTGTAAAGCTCCGCAAGAGCTCTATAACTCATAATAAGACGTTCCATTATATGAGTTTCATCCGTTCAAAAACAACAAAGAGACAAAGTTTACAGTCACCAGGTATTGAAACCCACATCTGGCCCCAAAAAATATTCGGGGCAACATCTTCCTCCAACCAATAAATTCAGCTCTGACACTCGCAACATAACATTCATAGTATCACGCCTGTATTCCCCTAAGGGGTAAGCAAGGTACACCCATATTTCACCAATGCTGTTATTGAGTCCCATAAGTGGTGAAGACTTTTCAATAGGCTCACCAATTGCCATCTACCGGGCACAGTTCCAAACTCCGGGAATTCCGGCTAAAAAGCAGTCGCGCCACTAGACCAACGAGACTCTAACCCTCGGGGTAAGATATTACACTATAACCAGAACGCACCGCACTGCACGTCTGTAAAGTCTCCTACTGACGAATGCACTATGCATATTTTATTTGGTAGACAAATGATTCAGCCCGAAACAATGCAACATTACGTACGTTTCAAGGATTTGTATACAATTTGTTGCAAATCCTACTAAATACGAATGTACTAATTAGTGTGTGCAACAAAGTTCGTGAAAATACAGTCATAAGCAATTACAGAGAGGAAGCCAACTGATTGCTTGTTTGTATTTTAAACAATGTTTTAGGGATCGTAAGCTTTGGGATATAAATAAGGCTAAATATAAATAATAAATTGTAGGTAGAATGTTGCGTTAATTCAAGCAAGAATGAATAAAATCTACTCTTTCGTAGTCCTATTATGTTCCTCGTGAATTTTCCTTTTCATAATATCATCATTAAATACGTATACCGGGTGTCCTATTTCAATGGAAGACACATAAGTGAATGAGGAATGTATTTGATGAATGTATGAAACAGCAAATTTAACCCCACTTGTATTACAATTCCGGCTGCCACTGAGAATATTTTACCAGAAAAATCAAATAACACTTTGCCCGACCCGGTCATCGAACCCCAAACGTGCCAAAAGGTAGCCTATGTCCTTTTACAAGGTCCAATCTATCTTCTTGCCAAATTTCATTAAGATCCGTGCAGCCGTTTAGTCATGAAAAGGTAATCAACGTTTCTTTTTGATTTTTTTGTGTATCGTATCACCTAGGAGGTTGTCGACTGCTTAACCGGGCTTTCCTGTGGTTGCCTTAATAATTCCAGCCAGGGCATTCAACTTATCATTTTATATTGTTGTTAACGTATGTAATAAGTATAATTTGCTGTAATTATTTTTGTGTCAATAAACATTTTTTCTTTCTTATAAACTAAGCCACAAAACGCTAAAGCAACCTCTGCGGGGTACGAGCCTCGGCTTAGGGCATCGCTGGTGGGTGGACAGCAGGGACTGGCTGGATCGGATTCAAATCATAACTATTATTAAGGGATGAATTTAAAGCTACAGGCTCAGTGGCGTGGGCTGGCACGAGCAAGGGTCGGGGTGAAAAAACAGAGTTACTTTCGCATTTATAATATTATATAGGTTTTTAGTATATATAGTATGGATACTTCACATGTCATGAACTAAATTGCCAATTTAAAATTATATTTGCCCCAATAAAATTCTATTGTTGAAACAATTTTTGAGTCACCTTTATGACCGCCAACGGGAAGTGAGTGGGTGCCCCATTCTCCTCCGGAAAGTACGCGGCATCGCATTTCTATAGACGTTACGTCATCGATAAAATCGATGCATATGACCCCATTCGTACATTTTCAGTGTAAGGAAACGTAATATGATAAATATATATTTAAGCAAAGCTTAATAGAGAGCCTTTTTACCTCAAGAGTAAAAACGGAATCCTTTTAATTTCACTTCGTTGTCCGCCGTTCTGCTTGTCTGTTCTAGAATCTTTTTAAAAAACGCGTGGAAGTATGTAGTTGAAATTAATATCTAATACTTAGGTCTGTGGTCCCTTGGAGCTGAAAAATATCAAGTTTCTGAGTCAACGCAGTACAAATATACAGCCATTAATGCAGCATATTTTGACACTCGCCACTAAATTGAGATCTATCCGGTACCTACTTCCTGTTGACGTTGAATAATGACGTTTGGCTAGAAGCAAAGTCTTACAGCACAAGTGTCCCAAAGTGCGAGTCCGAATCGCACTAGGACGTAATATATCAAATAAGCCCAGTGAAGTAAGTCCCAATGTTGTCCCTTGACATTGTGTATAGAAACTATTGAATTCAAACGAGACTTAATTACGCTCAAATCATAATATTAATTTACATCGAAGTTTTGAAAACAAAATATATATTTAAATAAAGAAAGTACTATTGCGTATAGTGCTTATGGTTTTTTTTTTGCTTCTGACAAAAAAAAATGGCCCTGTTAGTGGAGTGTGGTAGTAGGATAACATGGCGCATGGATAGCATTTAATATGACATAGCTAGATAGAAGGAGACCGTTGATGAGGCTTGATGTTAGGCAGGCGGCCGAACATCAAACATAGCCAAAACTTTAGCAGCATTCCAGTACAAGTAGAGAGTATGTATGGAAGAAGAATACATGCTCCACCGACCCCAAATAAACTGGGGTAAGGGCAGGGGGATGATAACGACGTTTTTTTTTAGTTTGTTTAAGAGTTAAACGGTTCATCCAGGCGCGGCGGTGATTCTCTTAGGAACTTCTTATCAATTAAAGATAAATCTTTGAAAAGCACCAACGCATGCTTAGTGAACTCTAAAGTTATTATATTAAATGGAAAAAGAATACGGTCGCGAACCGAATTCGAACCTGCGCCTCCCGGATAAACACTCCAGGCGCTCTGACCACTAAGCCAGCTCGACCTCCGGGAGGCGCAGGTTCAAATCCTGTTCGCGACCGTATTCTTTTTCCATTTAATATAATAACTTCTTATCATTTTAGTAAGGTTGTCCGGCCCGCGTATGTCCGGAACACGGCTACGCTTTCCGTTGCCAACTATTTAGAGATGGTATCGTGACGATTCACGAGCTTTTCCTTTCGACTTCATACTGGTTACATCAGTACTGGGAAGCCCTGGTTTCTCTAGATAATAGTGTTGCCTTTCTAGAATGAGGAAAAACCGATATCGTGACGTAGAGGTGAATGCAGATGAGATCCCTGAATTTCGGTACAGCTTTGTAGTGGACCGTTTCATTTTAAATTACAAAATTTAATTATAGTAATTTATCATACATTACTTCAAGCCCTAGCCGCCATTATTTTAATTAATAAAAAAATTATAATTATGTCAAAATGTTACTTTTAAACTATCGCGTTGCATGATATTATTAGGTATATGTATAAACAACAATCATTCAACATCATTCATCTTTAAATTATCAGCAACGTGGAATCTAGTGATTAAAATATCTAAACCTTGCTATTTTAAGTCGGTTAAAAATAGGACCAATTTATACCAATTTATTTTAAAAGAGTATCTATAGAGTTTCTTGCCGGCTCTTCTCCATAAGATCAACGCCTTGGAACCGTGCACCTAGCTTTGACTTTTCATAAGTGCTTGTAATGTGGCCTATTTTAAATAAAAATATTTCAATTTTAATTTTAATTTGACCACAGTGAGTGTAGTGTGTCTCGCCTTAATAACAAAAGTGAAAACATGGAGGTAGATGAAGAAAAATCTACCGCACCCATGACGGAGTAAACCCGCTGCATCAGTCTGCTTGTGACCACGATCAGTGCAACCTGGTCGAAACGATTTAAAGGTATTTATTGCGCGTTAATCCCTGTCAGTTATGCATTTAATATATCAAAATGTGTTCCAACTTATACATTTTCAACACTAAAATCATATACCAACTATAATAACAAACTATTACCTACATGAGTTTAGTATTGGCATTACTGGAAACAACCATTCTGGAAGTTAGGTACCTAAACAATTTTATCTAACCCTATAACATTCGCAATACTAAAAGTTTAGTTTTCCTAAACTTCTAAACTGCCTAATAAACGTCTCGTTACCCATAATCACACAATAACTGAAACAATAATAACAATTCTCGTAAAGTTTTATGACGTTTAAACGGTCGCGACTGGGTCCAAATTCGTATCCGTGTGTTTCCAGAGGATAGTAGCAAATGAATGGGTTTGTGACGCTTCCTGTAAGGCAGGCTATACATGTTGCGATTAAAACGCGCAAAGTATTTTACAAGAGTGTGTGGGTGAACCACATATTCTGATAAAATACTTTTCACGTTTTTGTGAGGTATAGTATCTAGGTACATATTTACGCTAGATATGGGTGTACATAGCACTATAAATTTATATATAGACTGCCTAGTCAATCTAGTGTTCACAAGTGCGGCTACTAAAGGTCTTGAGTTCGATTCCCGGGTTAAAAAGTGTTATAAAATTTTTATATTCGGAAATTGTCAGTTGCGGCTCGGAGTTCGGCATTGTGCCCAGTTGCAATCGCTTACTACCTATTAGGTGACTACATGGATCAAAGTAGTTGAGCAATAATACTACTCTGCTTAGCTCTTTCGGGCAGGCGTGACGCTATAAAATTTATGAGACTTAATAAAACAGCAGAATTTTAATGTCCACTTGTTGTTTGTCGTGCAGAATAAAAATAAACTTATACTTAAATTAATACTTAAACTTTTAAATAGCATTGCCTCTTTTTTTTAATCTCTTTTCTTTTTTACTTTTTTGATGGCGGAGTTTGCGATAGGTCTAATTTAAGAGACATGTTTGCCGTTTTAAAGGGCTCAGGTTTGCTTTTGGGACTAATACATAATGTATATTATCAAGACTCGACAGGTAAGGAAACATAATTTTTTTTAAAGGAATCACTGAGTAGAGGCACTCTTTAAGTAGGTATTTACGCTAAATGCTTTACAGTAAGTTATTTTGAGACACAAATAGCGACAGATACGTATTAATATTTTACGGAACGCTGAAAATTTTATTATTATTAAATGTAAATTTGTCGGCTTACTTTTGAAAATAATTCCGCCCGATTGACATTGGAAATATGTCAGTTCGTACTTTTAAATGCCATAATGTCTAAATAATTATAGATTCGTGATAATATCTAGACAAAATGCTTGAAAAAAATAATACTTGTGTCTGTATTTAAAATACGAAATTTTTTTTTCCCCGACCTATTAAGTTTGTGGGTTTCCTAATTCCACTATAACTTCTAAATGCCTGAACCGATTTACATGTAGTGGTATCGTTAAAATCCTTGTATTTTCCCGGGTAACATAGCCTAGTAAGGTTTAATAGAATAGTAATGTAGTGGCTATGGTGCACAAAAACGTCATATATATGGTGCATATTACCAGATTATTAATTAGACCATAGTTAAGTATATATTTGTATATATTATAATAATTATGTATTGTTATTGTTTATATATGCCTATATGTTATTATTACTGTTTATTTTTATGTAAGTAGGTATCTACTTTTATTTGCACCGCACACAACCCCATATCTGTCTACTTAAATCCAATCCATCCCAAGGTTGCCTGGTAGAAATCGCTGACTGCGATAAGGCCGCCCATTGTATGTTTTTAAAAATCAATTATTTTCTGTCAGTGCTTGTCCATTTGGTGTACAATAAAGTATATATAAATAAATAAATAAAAACGTCTGAAATAAAAAAAATACACACAGGAAAGCTTTTTTTAAATTAATTTCAGTCTGGTGATCAGGCATAATTTCAAACAAAGGCTATAAACATATCACTCATTTAACCTTCTAATATTATTTTCATATGCTAAGACATTTGAATTTCCTAACAGAAAAATTCAATAACACTTTGCCCGACCTGGGAATCGAACCCAAGACCTCACGCTCAGCAGCCGCATTTAGGACCACTAGACCAACGAGGCAGTGTGATATTTATTACAATTTAAAAGTAAAATATTTTTGAAACTCATTGTAACTCTCGCGCACGCCACAACTAATTGTAAGTGAAAGTAATCTGGTTTGAACGCAATGTAACGTTGTATTTCGGCTGTACTGTCACCTGCTCCGGTAGCCGTGATCGTCTAGTGGTTAGGACCCTACGTTGTGGCCGTAGTAACCCAGGTTCGAATCCTGGTCACGGCAGTGATTGCACTGTCGCGGCGGAGCTATAATTTTCTTTTTTTCTTTTTTGTCATTATTTTGATAACTTATGTTAGATGGCTATATCATGAAAAACCTAAGCGTTATTTATCATAAGCCATCTTAAAATTTTTACGTAATATTACAAATACATATTTTCCTTTTTAGTCTGTGGAAAATCTAATCTGTATGAAAACATGTTTGTAGATACATTTAAACTAAGAATTAAAAAGTAGATATTTTATAAAAACTTCATGTTATTAGATATATAAAGGCCTTCAAAATTAATCCAAAATATTTATAGAAGTGAGTCGGGTCGGAGATGTTGTAAAGATGCTTCGTAGTTTTTTTTTTACGTCGTATCTAATACCATTCTATTAATATTTGTGCCAGTTTCCATAAAACAATTACTCCATGAGTACCTTTTTTTTTTAATTAACCTGTGGATGCCCTCTACCTAATGGCGAGGGATATGTCGGACTTCTACTGACTAAAACCACAAGGCCGTCGCAGCACATAAGAGGGGGCGCCGGTAACTCGGGTGGATTAAACCAGTGCCCACTCTGTGCTATGCCTATGGCACGTCACGGGGGAAACCGTTACACATCTCAGAATACCCGTAACGGCTGTCATACAGCTTTATTTGACAAGCGGAACCGATGTTTATCGTGCTCTCCGAGACACGAAAGGGTCTTGGTATGAAATTATGATCATCCATCCACGGATCAACCGCGGCAAGCGCAACTTCACTGCGACCGATCGATTTGTGCGCCGATGCTTAGCCATACAAACAAAACAAAACATACCCATTTTATTATAAACTCTTCGTGAATCTTGAAGCTTGTCGGAATTCCTTTTGTTTTTCTCGGCAACCATTTTATAATACAATGCTCGAACAATAGAGAAGAAATTGTTGCAATCGGTTGGTCTGCTGAATGAGACTGAAATTAAATGTCGTGACCCAGTAGCCTGTTGATAGTTGAAATACATAAACCTTATAATAATACATAACATTATTCTTCTTTTAATTATTGTTCACCAATATATAACGTTAAAGTTCGCTAAGCATGCGTTAGTGCTTTTCAAAGATTTATTTGTATTTGTTAAGGTAATTGCATCTTGACGACATAGGGTCTGAATAGATAGCAATGACGTCGCCAAAAGACGTATTAAAATGTGGAAGAAGAATTCGCGGTGGTGGGCAGAGGTCAAGATGGCTTAGAGGTCAGAGCGCCTTGAGTATTTATCCGGGAGGCGCAGGTTCAAATCCGACGCTCACGATCTTATTCTTTTTCGGATTAATCGGATGCACGTACGGAGTAACTGGTAAAACAATACAGATAAATGTTCGAAAAGCATTAACGCATGCTTACCGAACTTTAACGTTATATATTTTTGTGGAAAAAGAATACGGTTGCGAGCAGGATTCGAACCTGCGCCTCCTGGAGGATTTATCCGGATCATGTTCTTTTTCCATTTAATATTATAACTTTAGAGTTCTGCGTTAATTGAATTTTGACCTCTGAGTTTGTTTCGGCATTTCTTCTCAGAGCTAGTCAGATAGGAAATGCCGACGGCATCTAGCTTAAAAAATGTATGACTTGTTAAAGTGTCTATAACAGATGTATTGAAAGAAATAAATATCATTTATCGTCATTTATCATTTAATGCTTTTCAAAAAATTATTTTTAAAAGAAGTTTACATAACTTAACGTAGTATCACGCTTGTATGTCGGTAGGTTTACCCTGAAGAGGATTAGAACTCTAATTAACTCTTATGTTGGTTCTTAGGTGGTGAGCCCATTGCCATCGAAGGGCACAATCCCAAATTCTGAGCTGCTACTGAGAATTTCCAAACAGAAAAACACAATACCATTTTACTCAGAAATTGAACCCAGGATCTCACGCTTGTTAGTTGTGTTTGCGACCACTACACTAATGAGGCAGACAAATCTGTGTATTACTGGTTTTTCCTTGTTATTCTCTCTTTCTCTCACAATAAAAAATAATTTACTACCGGTCCATGCATAGGTGCTTCGCGCATTCAAGTGGTGACGTTTTCTTTACTATATTATTGAAATAATGCATTGGATTTTAAATTGAACTGATTTCTTATGCATTGAACATTCTCTGCTGACCGTCCGGAAAATACGTAGGTGCCATCTACATGTAAGTATTAAGAATAACCGCGTAATGATGTACCTATAAATATTTTTAAGCATAATGGTAACCAAACACATCCCGGTTAGTGGAGTGTGATAGTAAGATAACATCAGAACCTGGCGCTTGGATAACATTTTCTAGCCATATCATCTATAAACCAGTCGGGAAAGGTATCATTAGGCTAAGGAAATTCTCAGTAGGTAGCAGCTCGGTGTATAGCCGGCCTTTTTAACCTTTCGGCTCAGTAACGTACAGATCTGTACGTTGTAACAATAAAAATCTATTGTGTCTGCTAATGACTGACGCAACAGCTTAAGAGTCTTTATAAAGGTACGGGTGGAAAAAGAATTATGGCGAATGTCACATTTTGATTTGTGATAAAAATTAAGAATCTTAGAGAAGTTGGAATGGCTTTTTATTTGATATTTAGTAACTAAAGAACCACTTGAGATATTAAAATATAATTTATTCTATGATTCCTAACCATTTTTTTGGTAATTTCTGTACTCGTAAACACTGACAGTTGAAAAGTTTGGACAATTATCAATGATTTTCTTAGTAATATGATATTTTATAACTGAGTTTTTTTATGACTGAAAGTTATTCTTTAGGGAGCAAGGAACAAAAGTAAAACTATTTTAACTTACACCTCTGCTTAACCCTTCGTGGAATACCGGCGTGATCATAGAGCGCAAAAATAAACTGTGAACGTGATGCTATGTATGTATAAAAAATAATCAAACCTGCAATTAGCGCATTTGTCATCTACACACACCAACACACGCCAGTCCAAGAAAATTCATTTATCGCTCAACGTTACGACCTTTTTAAAAGGCCAAAGGTGATGCCCATCGAAGACCCTAAACCTATTATTTAATCCTTCACTATCCGGTCACTGAACATGTGGAAGGTCCACAGCTACCCTTATCATGCAGATGATGTTTGACGCGGCAAATATTGTTCTACCCTGTTTTAGCATAACCCTTCTGGGTCATCGGGTAAGTGTTAAGTCCGGAATTGATTTTGAAATCAATGACTGTTTAACGTTTCCATCCAATAGGATGCAAATAAATACAATTACTATTCTAACCTGTAAACTATCATGTTGCATAATATTGCTATTTCACTAACAGGAATGAACGCGCAATAAATCCGTTTGAATTGCTTGACGTTTCAACCAGGTTGCACTGACCGTGGCCACAAGCAGACTCTGATTCAAAGTTATTTATTACGCGTTAATTCTTTCTTGTTAGTTTTGTAATAATATCTAGCTACTTCTACACCGCACTCCCGCCCGAAAATATATGCACATACGCACCGGTGAAATATTGGAAATATTATACTGCTACCAACTACTCTACATCTTAAATAAATGCAAATTCAAATTTTTATTCTGTAAATAGGTCTTTACAAACTCTTTTACATGTCATTTTTTAATCTAGAAGGCAGGGTATTTCCTATCTGACTACCTCGGAGAAGAAAAACCGAAACAAATTCAGAGGTCACTGTCTCTTTTAAAGTCCAGACATCATCTTTATGGTTATGTGAGCGTAATCATGTAGGGCGTCTGGAAAGGCCTTTTGAAGAAAGAACCGTAGCAATTTTAAGTTGACCAGTCCTAACTGACGGCACACATGCATCAGTCACCGTAAAACAACTTTTAACCGGATTAATCGCGTGTATTATTGGTCACAGTCCTACTACGACCACGAACGCTGCAAAGTGTTCGAAACGTCAGGAAAAACAAACCAATAATACACGCGATTAATCCGGTTAAAAGTTGTTTTATTATAATGTATAGTGATCGCGAAAATCTAAGATATTACTACTCTACACGTTCCAACCCGCTGAGACCTATACTACAAAGACTTGACATTTATGTTAATAAAAGTTAATCGTTTGAATATAATTTTTTTGGCTGTATACCAACTTCCAACAAACCGATACTATTAAACAACTTGACATTGTATTTTAACCTTAAATAAAGAAAAAATCTACGTTACGGTTTAATATTTTTTTTGTTGTATTGCTCGGTTTGGTATTTGTCGCGCGCAGCACACGGGCGAATTTGTCCGTTTACAAAAAAGGATAAATAAAAAAAAAATGGTATTAATTTTTTTATTGAATTTTGTTCAGTTCCACCGGCCAGTCGCCTCATTGTATAAAAAATAATTGACAAATATAATACTAACTTCCAATGTTTACCTGAACGTCTAAAGGGAACGAGTGAAGTTAATTCAGTCGTCCAAACTCCGGCCAGTTGGCAAACAACTATGATTAATTGAGTTAAAAGTTTGCCAATCAATCCAAACAACGTTGGTTGTTTTATTTGACGTTTATTGCGAATCGGGTTCTTTAAATTGCTAAGGAATATCGTAGTCGTGTCGGTTCGGTCACCTGTAATAGGTACTGAATTGATTGCAATGACGTCGCCATAAGAGGTTTTAAAATATGGAAGAAGAATTCGCGGTGGTGAGCAGAGGTCGAGATGGCTTAGTGGTCAGAGCGCCTGTAGGATTTATCCGGAAGGCGCAGGTTCGAATCTTGTTCGCGACCGTATTCTTTTTCCATTTAATATAATAACTTTAGAGTTCGCTAATCATGCGGTAATGCTTTTCAAAGATTTATCTTGTGCTAAGGAATATTTTGTTTTTTTTTTAGTAATCCGTAAATGATTGCTAATATAGATATTGCCAAGCGTCTCCTAAGACGAACCGAAGGGAACTTAAAATTTAAAAGATGCGAACAAGCGACACGGTAGCTCAGTTGGTAGAGCAAAGACACGGACTGTCAAAGGTCGTGAGTTCGAATCCCTTTGTGTCTATTATTAATATAGGCATTACATGACATTCAAATGTATGGGAAATCATGTTTTTTTTTTATGTGCCGTATGTTTAGAAAATGAGAAAAATGGTGCGGAGTTTACTTGATTTTAGAGATGTGAAAATAAATTAAGAATGACGTAGTGGTTAACGGGCCCGCTTCTTGAGTCATATGTGGGTTCAAATTTGGCATGTAACTAACCTTATTATTTAATCTAAGACATTACAGGTATAGGAAAAAATTGCTATGGAGCCTGGATTTTATTGTCTTAGTATAAGGTACAGATAAATCATTGAAAAGCATTAATGCATGCTTAGCGAACTCTAAAGTTACACATTTTTGTGGAAAAAGAATACGGTCGTGAGCAGGATTCAAACCTGCGCCTCCCGGATAACTACTCCAGGCGCTCTGCCTGCAAAATTATCTAGACCTCTTAGCGATCAGAACGCTTGGAGTATTTGTAAGGTATTATACACAATCCCCGACCCGGAAATTAACCCACCAGCATGCTTACGCAGACAGCCAAGCCAACCCAACGTTATTTGTATAATATTAAATGTTGTACACTCATTCGTACAGTACCCAAATAACTACTAACTCTGAATAAACTCAATCAGCCGTGAACAAAAAACTATTCCGCCGAAATAAAAATGCACATTTTATTGTTACGGTAACATTGTTAACTGAAATGTATATATCATCACTATCTCCGCCATTTCGTTCAGTGGTTAGGATCCAACGTTGTGGCCATAGTAACCCAAGTTCGAATCCTGGACACGGCAGTAATTGCACTGTCGCGGCTGAGCTTTGATTTATTTTATGACTCTCGATTTATTTTCTGCATGTCATGAGTGCTCATGATATGCAGAAATAAAATATCATGATAGAGGTTTTTTTTATAAAATCGCTCAACATATGTTTATACAGTAATATCTGAGGTTTTCGCGATCACTACACATTATAATAAAACAACTTTGAACCGGATTAATCGCGTGTATTATTGGTTTTCGTTTTTCCTGATGTTTCGAACACTTTTTTAGGTTTATACACAAAAGGAAGGTGCCTAATACCTCCTGCAAGCAGTGAGATGACTAGCATTTACCCGTTCTAGAGTGTGTCAAAATTCAAAGAAACGAAATAAAACAACTTTTAACCGTATTAATGGCGTGTATTATTGGTTTGTTTTCCTGACGTTTCGAACACTTTGCAGCGTTCGTGGTCGCAGGAGGACTAGGGTGTCAGGCATCTCAACAGTTTATTTAATATTATTTCAGTCTACCGTACATATACCTAATTGATAAAATTCATAAAATTATTTTTGTCTCTGATACATATTTAAAACGAAATCGCGATGGTATTTCCTAAGACTATCCCTGAGAAGAAATACCGAAACAAACTCAGAGGTCACAGTCGTTTTAAATTTAGAGATACAATTTTACAATTTTATCGAATTATTAACTAAAAGGTGTTCCGATGCACGCAGTAATCGCTCACAGTATCTTGATTTTTCTTGTGACTTGACTTGGTTTGTAATACACGCGATTAATCCGGTTAAAAGTTGTTTTATTATAATGTATAGTGATCGCGAAAACCTAATATATTACTATGAAACGAAATAATTTTAGCTGGGAGATAAATCCATGAAACAAGCTGCTGGTCTCTACCGAATAAGCAGTGCCTCTGTACTTTATTTTCCCAATTAAATATTCTGATCTTATGTATACATAAATCAGTAGATAAATTAATAAATACATTACATATTAATACTATCCCGTCCATATTCCGGCCACGGCTGCCTATCTACACAGTGATTAGCCAAGTACGCAAGAGATATTATAGTGCACAAGTGTTTGCGCAAACACAGGTGCACTCACTCTTCCTGTACTCTCATAGTCTCATGGGACGGTAATCCGACACGATTGGAGGGAGATCAAGCGCAGTACCAACGGCTTTACGTGCTCTCCGAAGCACGGGGGAGTCACACCACCAACTTCCTGACTCCGGGCTGCTACTGAGGATTTCCTACCAGAAAGCCCGATAGCATTCCCCAACATGGAAATTGAACGCAGGACTTCGTCAGAAGCCTATACGACCACTACGCCCACGAGGCTATCTACAAAAATAATATATTAACCAGATTAATACTCAAAGATTTCGAATAAAAAAGAACCAACATGATTTGCGCAAGAGCAAGTTCAATGGATAGTGAGAGTGGTTTCGCATCAATGCACTTCGGTAAATACGATCAGAAATTTCGACTGTACTGTCACTTGCTCCGGTAGCCGTGATCGTCTAGTGGTTAGGACCCTACGTTGTGGCCGTAGTAACCCAGGTTCGAATCCTGGTCACGGCAGTGATAGCACTGTCGCGGCGGAGAAAATCTTTTTGATCTTTTTGGTATATATAAAGATTAAATTGATCTTTTAAGTAGTTAGTAGCTGTTATTTAAATATTAAAAAAAAAACATTCAATGATATTTTTGTTGATGGATGTGTTACGATTTTTTTTATCAATGCTCATGCCTGTTTTGTATGAGAAGAGGCCCTTGCCCTGCAGTGGGACACTTATAGGCTGGTTATTTTATGTTTTTATGTAGTTTTTTTTTGGTCTTTTGAGTATTTTTCAAGAATTGTACATGTTATACATTTTATATACTTAATGTATTTCTTTCACTACTTTTTTTCGTCATGTTTGTTCATACTTTTTAATCTTTTTTAACAGCGGTGCGAGCATGGTCCTATTTGTCGACAAGTTTGTCAATTTTAACGTCAAATTTGACATAAAGTGTTGATGAAGCGATAAAATTCAATACATACAAACTTTTATCGAGTCGAAATTTTTTGTCGAAAAGATCCGTGCTCGGTCGCCAGCTTTTATTTTGTCATCTGAGACTGTCGATTTAACGTATCTACTCTTCTAGGCACAAAGGGGTTTCGGTAATAAAATGATAATATACTATCCACAGACCAACCGCGGTAAGTGCAGGTTAACCTTGATCGATTGATCTTTGAGGCAGTTACTTAGGCACGAGCTCCTCCACTAAAATGTATAAACATCATAGTGTTTACAGATAAAACTTTCAAACGTATCACCGCATGCTTAGCAAACTCTAAAAATATTTTTTGTAAATAGATAAATACAGTCGTGAGCAGTATTTACGGCACTGAATAGATACTGACGTCACCACAACACGTATTAAAATGTGGAAGAAGAATTCGGTGTAGTGAGCAGAACATATCATAGCATCACGCCTGTATTCCTCGAAGCGGTAGGCAAAGGTGTACCAAACAGTTGCACACCACTTTTCACCGATGCTGTTATTAAGTCTAATGTAATAGGTGGTAAGCCTATTGGTCTAGCCATCAACCGGGCACAATTCCTAACTCCGGGCTGCTACTGAGAATTTTCTAACAGAAAATCCCAATAACACTGCCCAACCCGGGAATCGAACCCAAGACCTCATGTTCTGTAGTCGCGCTTGGGACCCCTAGACCAACGAGGCAGTTGGCAGATCGCCTGAAGTATTTATCCGAGAGGCGTAAATCCTATTCCCAACCATATTTTTCTCTTTACAAAAATTTATAAAACAATATTTCCACTATTCGTTTGAAAACCACCGCGTGAACTGGCTATGAAACAAAAGACTACCGTTCCAGAGTTTGTCGCGAGTTGTTTACAGGAGTTGTCTATTGTTTTTAACAACTGATTTCTAAATTCCCTTGAACATAGTACACAATACAGAAATATATTTGTAGAAGAGCAAGTATTACATATTATAATAAAACAACTTTTAACCGGATTAATCGCGTGTATTATTGGTTTTTTGTTTTTCCTGACGTTTCGAACACTTTGCAGCGTTCGTGGTCGCAGGAGGACGAACGCAGCAAAGTGTTCAAAACGTCAGGAAAAACAAAAAACCAATAATACACGCGATTAATCCGGTTAAAAGTTGTTTTATTATAATGTGTAGTGATCGCGCAAACCTAAGATATTACTATATTACATATTATATATTGTCCGACTTATTATTCGAATTATAATTATTACGATATTATAAGCGTTCATTGTGGTTAGATGCTCTCTGATAGCAGTAGTTAAAATAAGCGGGGTGACAGCTGCGGATGATTTGTGAATGAATTAGTGGACAAAATGACAAATGCCTATTATATGCTGATGATCTCAAGTTCTATTTGAAATCAAGTCTGACACTTATTGCGGCGCATTGTAAACAGATGCGAACTCTATATATAGGTGGAGTTTAAACGAACAATATGGATTTGAATTAACTGAAATATTAATGAAAATTGAAGTAAAGCGACACTCAAAAAACTTTAATTTCAAATAATATTATAAGTTTTTTTTTTTTAAATAGGTCTACATTTGGCCACCAACTCGCCTGATGCTAAGCGATGGTGTGGCCGAGGATAGAGCACGTAGATCTATTCACTCCAAGGAGAGTGGATAGATTTGGGGAGAACGATAGTTGGTGAGGTTGGTGAGTCGATGCAACTGCCCAGCCCTATCTCCCACAATGGTTGCACCGGACTACATCCCGAAACACGACTAGGTCGTTTCACGGCATCGCATCGTCTGGCGGGTGGTAACCAGCCGCGGCCGAAGCCTCGCACCGGAGTTGTGCTGCCTATTTTCTATTACCCAGGGGCACGTACAATAACTAATTCTTTAAAAGATCTGGGAGTCCTATTAGATGGAAAGCTTACTTTTCATAATCACATTTCTTCCATCTACCACTAGTCTTTCAGGCGATTTGGTTTTGTATTAAGAAATAGTCATGACTTCTGCAGTTTACATGTAACTTGTTATTGGGGCATTAGTCCGTAGTACACTGTGTTCGATTACCGGATTGGGGAATGTTTTGTTAGGTTTTTCTGTTAGAAAAGTATTCGAAGCCGCATAGCTTGGAATTGAGCCCAGTTGATGGCAATAGCCTCAGCACGATACATTTTCATAGTTCAGTTCAGTACACGTCTGTTTAACTTTTCAAGTAAAAAAATGATTGATTCTAATTATGTTCGTAAAAAGAAAATTAAAACAAAATTAAACCTAATGGACCACTTACACGAGGCCTATCGACGAGCCATTCGACTAAGCCAAGTCATTATGGGCATTGTTTGTATAGAGACAATCCATTGAAGTTGACTGATTTCGCGTTTTTCATTCGACTAGTTTATTGGCTTCCATATTGGAAAGGCTCGTCAAATGGCCTCGTGTAAATGGTCAATAATGTTTAAAATATTGAGCCTATAAAATATTGATTAAATTTGGAAGTTGTTGCGTCCACCATGACAAATTGAAAGTAAAAGTACTCCGGTTTGTACAAAGTAACGCTATATTTCGGCACTCTCGCCACCAGCTCCGGTAGCCGTGATCGTCTAGTGGTTAGGACCCTACGTTGTGGCCGTAGTAACCCAGGTTCGAATCCTGGTCACGGCAGTGATTGTACTGTCGCGGCGGAGCATATTTTTGACACTTTTTGCACATTTATTTGGTATGGTAACTTAATTTGAGTTTCAATTTCAAAAATGCGGTATTTCAATCTTATACAAAACAGATATCTAACCAAAAATAATAATTTTGTATGTTTAAACAACTAAGTACACAATCACGTAACAAGAATCCCTTTTCATTAAAAGTTTGATTGAAGTTACAAAAGACAATTCGTTGAATAAATTGGGAATACTTTTTAATTTAATTCATTACTTTTTTTATGTCACAACACAAAAGGATATTAACTGAATAGATAGCATATTTTCTGAATAAATTTCAGTTTCATGATGTTTTCTGAACATAAAAAGCTTTTTGGTAATTGTAAAAGATGTTTCGAACACTTTGCAGCGTTCGTGGTCGCAGGAGGTCGTGGTCGGAGAACTGACCACGAACGCTGTAAAGTGTTCGAAACGTCAGGAAAAACATAAAACAATAATATGCGCGATTAATCCGGTTAAAACTTGTTTTATTATAATATGTAGTGATCGCGAAAACCTAAGATATTACCTACTATGTAAAAGATGCATTTGAATATTTGCATTCAAAATTTCTCTTGATTTGGTAAAAAGAATATAAATATATATTATAAGGAAGGTTAAAGTAGATTTAACATAATTTTGTCGTTTCCACATCATGTACAAAAGTCACCCTAGCCACAAATATACAGTTTTGTTCAAATATTTACAAAAAGTATAAATATTTGTTATCATAGCAGTCTCGAATAGAATAATTCGATAAAATTGATTTATTACAACATAATTCTTTATGTCTCTACTAGAACTAATAGAAGTATCAATTTCTGGCTGATTATACCTACTTAATGGCATAGAATAGATAAATGGTGCTAATATAACAGTGCTAACTGTAACCAAAAAGTCGATGGATACGATAATTAAGAAACAAACAGTAGGTAACGACCAGCAGATATATTGGATATCTCGGTTGACATCGAATTGATGGCCACTTTGTAGTACATTGCGCCATATGTTTTTAATACATATTTTTGCTCATCATAGATAAGCTGTAACATACGATGCAACGTACGATAAAGTGACTATCAATTTGTTGGTTACCGAGATAGTCAATAAGTACGCAGTAATTCGTCCTTCCTATTAATAATTGTAGAAGGTATTAGACGTCTAGGCACCGTTTCTTCTATACGCCGTTTTTACCCCTAATTAAAGATGAAAGACAAAATAAAATAATGAAGACTGTTTTTATTAACGGAGTTTCGAATAGGTTGGTTCAGTTAATTATGTGGTAGCAACACAATTACTCTGTAATTCGGTTAGGGCCAGTTGGAATGACGTGACTGGCCACAATACGATTATCTAGGATTCTAGACAATTGTCCAGACAATCTGATTACGTATTGTGACAAAGGACCAAAATAATTATGTATTAGGATTACGAAAAGTATATACACAGTATTAGGCGTAGCCAGGGCGAATGTCTCCGTTGACAACGGACTTTACTATCTGGATTATCCATTTTTCTTCTTCTTTAATTTATAAACAAAGCCTTCATGTTAGTGCATTTAAGTATATATAATTTTTTCGTGCTGGCCGAATGGTTATGGGCCCACCTCTTGAGCCACAGGTTGTAGGTTCACATTTAACATGTAACAATGTGACTTTATGTTATATACATGCATACATAAACTGTAAAACGTTGGGGTTCATTATTCGAAACACTAAAGGCTTCAAAAACAAAGTCGCAATAAACTACACTCCGCTTAATACCTACGTATGCAGAAGCGATTCTTTTTGTACCTACTTAGCATTTTCTAAAGACAAAGTTAAAATTTAACCTCTTACAATAGTCGTTTACAGTATTTTAATCTTCTCGAAGGAATGTCATAGATACGTTATTTCTATTTAAACTCATAAGTAACATAACTGGAATTCCCTAAAATTATTATTATTCTGACATTACTTTTACTTAGTTGACATTACTTGCCCTGACATTACTTACTCTGACATTAAATTTATATTCCACATTAACTAATTGACATTTAATTATTATATCTAATGTTTGTTGCATCAAAATATTGTTATCGCGTTATGATGTCTTAAATTCGAATTATCAATATTAATAAGTAATTGAAAATTCGTTGTAAATTAAACAGCGTACATGCATAGTATAAAAACCACTAAATATTTCGATTTACCAATAAAAAATCTTGATAATTTGACTGTTGCATGCCCAAATGGCGAAATGTGATGTACCTCTAATATTGTAACATCCTATTAACTATATTTCTTGCAAATAAACATTTCTATTTCTAAGAAATAAAATTAATTGCCCTATTTTATTGAGCCTAATAAGGTTTCGTGCCCTTTGTAGATACCCTCGCCATAAAATAACGCCGCTTTGCCCATCTTTATGAGGGATGGTTCCTGAAGCAATCGTCTTTCACTCATTCTCTTAATATGACCAAACAATCTAAGCATACTCTTTTCAATTTTCGTTACTACGTCTTCTTTTAAACCGCAACATTGTCGATGTCATGTGTACTCTCTTAGTTAACGAAAGACATCACCGACATACGGTGAAGGAACATCGTGAGGCATTCTGGATTTGATGGTCTGAAGTCACCAACCCGCGTGGTGATCAATGCTGGTGCCTTCTCTGTATTAGAAGAGACCCTTGCCCTGCAGTGGGACAATTAGAGACTTGTAATGTCAGTTTTCTTTTCTTTTTAAAAATAGCCTAAATAATTAATTATAGGTGTATTTACATAATCTAAAATTTAAATAATAAAATTAAACCGAAATATTTACAAACTACTATATCTACATGTATACAATAACTTAATAATATACAATAATAAATAGACTATGTTATTAATGTCTATATTTTGAACGTTAAGTCTAGAAAAGATTACGTATATAATTTGCATGAATATAGTAATATATTTGTCGAAAACAGCGAATAATAATAATTTTGTAACGTGCACACACACAGACCTGGACCAATTCATCTGTAGGCCATAGGTACTAATAATTCTTAACAGGCTTACATATTTTTTTAAAGAATTTTTTTCTAATATTCAGTTTACAAAAGACATCTGTGATAATTAATTACTTAGTGCGGGATTCAAACCCGTGACATGCACCGAAGATTTGATTTGTTGATTTGAATTGTGGCAACCGTGCTCTCAATATGTATTCCACATTCAAATAATGTGAAACTGTCTCATAACATATTAAGATATACCTATATCACAATAATAACAACATTTGTTATGTAGTAGTATTCAAATGTGGGAATTGGTTGGCCACACAGTTTGTAGACCTTTTGTGATTGCAATTAGGACATACCACAGGTTTAATTGGTATTACGCACATTGATGGGAATTCAACTGAAATGAAATAACCACAACAGTCCCGGTATTAAATAAAAATAAAATAGGTTTGTTTAATGTAATATAATAATGAATGATGAAAATTATTCTAAGTTTTACATTAATTCAACTAAAAACTGAAACTATTATAATAATAGGAAATAAAAACTATAGTAATATCTTAGGTTTGCGCGATCACTACACATTATAATAAAACAACTTTTAACCGGATTAATCGCGTGTATTATTGGTTTTTTGTTTTTCCTGACGTTTCGAACACTTTGCAGTCCTCCTGCGACCACGAACGCTGCAAAGTGTTCGAAACGTCAGGAAAAACAAAAAACCAATAATACACGCGATTAATCCGGTTAAAAGTTGTTTTATTATAAATAAAAACTATTATCTAAATTAGAACTTACAATTAATATTAAAATTGAAAAAAGGTGCGTAGTACTTGCAACCGGCGCGCGTGTATGACCAGATGTATGAACGTAGACGAAGCAAAAAGCATATACATATAAGGATTGCAGTAAAGCGGAAAACTCGGGGTTTCCGACTATCCAAGACAATTTTTTTTCTGTTTAGCACCTTACTGCGTAGTCGGTTGGAATACGCTAGTGTAGCTTGGAATCCATTCTACACAGTTCATTCGCAAAGATTGGAAACTATACAAAGAGCGTTCACAAATCATCTAGCTTACATATCTCGCGACATTAGTCATCGCTGTCCATATGAAAAGCGTCATCACTTTAAGATGAAGACTTTGCGAGACTGCCGCCTGTTAACTCACATTCTTCTACAAAATTTTGAATGGACGCGTACAATGTAGTGACCTTGTTGAACACATCCTATATTCGGTACCATCTAAAACGGTACATCTAAACGCTCCTTTACTCAAATTAAGCAGGGAATACAATAGTCTATCTAAAGCTCAACACATGGAAATACACGGTGTCTCAATAGCTAAGTTCAAGAAATCTAATATATTTAAATTAATTTAATTCCATAAAGTATAACAAAATGAATACCGAGTATACTTTAATACTTTTCAATAGCACTCTAGTTTTAAGCTGAACATGTGAAACAGCTTAATACTAGAATATTAAGCTGTTTCACTGATGTTTTCTATATTATTTACTTTTAAGATAAGACTAGTTTTTAATTAATATTAGTGTTGTCTTAGTCATTGGTGAACGTTGTGTGTACTTACACAGTTTGACTCGCGACATCGCCTCGGGCTCAGTTCATGAATTTATGAGCTCCGTTCGAGTTCGAAACTAGTCGGGCAATCCCGACGTATGCGCGTGAGTAATAACCGTTACACATTAATTAATATTAACGAAATACTATTTACATATAATTAAGTTTTTTATCAAAAACCTTTACAAACCCGTAAACACTTCACATAAGATAAACCCGTATTAACACCAAACATCATAATAAATTCATATTCCATATTCACATATGAAAATCAGCGGTTTATCGTCAAAGGCGTCGCGTCGTTAAATATTCATATTATCAGGCTTACAATGCCTAACTGTGAACGTTAACTGAATCCCTGTTAATAAAATATGATATTAAAATATGAAAATGTTTACTTTAAGGTACTGACGTTCTTGACAAACTTATTTGTGTTATAAATCTTGTATATCAATACATATAATAAAAATGTAACGGATCGCTGTCTGTACATGGAAGATATACGAGAAATAATATTTTTGGGACCTTTATCCACGCAAATAGCATCCAAAACAATGATTGTTATAATTTTTGTCTGTTTGTCTATGCGTTTGTGGACGCTAATCTCAGAAACGGTTTATCCGATTTAGATGTGTGTTTCCATTTATATATTGTGGCAAGCTTCATTGAACATTTAGTGTTTGTTTCATGTCGATCGGTTCATAAATAAAAAAGTTATGCCAATTTAAAGAACCACGTTGGACATTTGTTATTTACGACATCACGCGGACGGAGTCGCTGGCACAGCTAGTATAATATATATTTAGGCCAGGCTTTTTTTAGATTACCGCACTAAAGCGTTAATATCAAGTAAAAAGCACGCATGCGTAATAAGTCTCAGTATGAACACAAGTGTGTTTTAAAGTTTAATTATTTGATAAAACTGTATCCCGATTCATTAGCGGCTTTGTTTACAAACAGGTAACTCGACATATTATTCACCTTGTTTTGTTATGACGAATTACGCCATGGGCGGCGGTGGAGTCCAAAAAAAAAACAATAAATATAATAAAGAATTGATTAAATCGTAAACAATATTTAACTTAAATACTAGTTCTAAACTATTTATTTGTCCTAATAGTCCCGATGTTAGGAGACAAGACGTCGTGTGAAGACTGCGATCGGTTTTTATATCAATAAAGCAGTGTTGCACAATCCTAATTATCGGAAGTCGATGAATGGTACGCTGTGGCTATAGGATGTATCTGAGGGCATACTCAGATATAACACACATTCTTATAAAATTATTTATTTGGCTAAAAATTTATAATAATTAATTAGACAGTATTTATTTTAAGCATTATATATTTTGTGTGAAAACAATGAAGAAAGCAAAGGATGAAAAATATGTAAGGTATAGTCACAAACACAGATAACTTTTTGAGTCGCACCTACTTACTCTACGCTACAATCTACTCAAACGTGCCCTGGGGGTGTAAGCCTGAAGATAATAATCTGCAAAATCCTAATGGAAGTGGTCCTTCCTATCCTTATATATGTATTATGTATATGTACGTATAAATTAACTCGTTGAAGATCTACGTTTATTTAATGTCCTCAAATGTGTTGTGATCAGTTTTGACGGGTTTGGAGAAAGTGTACGTAGTTCATTTTACGAAAAATAGCTTTAAACTCGCATATATTATTGATTCCTGTTTTTTTCGTTCTGATGTTTCAAACTCTAAGTGTAATGTGTAGTTACACCAAAAACTTAACAGCAGTAAACATTTTCCGTAAATTAGGCATGATGACAGTATTAAAGAACGAAAGAATAAATGGTCTTAGAAGTAAACATAGGCACAAAAGGATTAAAAAAAAATTTAATACTTTAAGAATTATAAGATTTTCAATAAAATAAAAGTATAAAATGATGCAGTCGGCCATGTTAAATGAAACGTCAATCTCAGCGAATGATGTCACGCCTTAGTCAAATGTCAATCATCGCCGTACATTATGGCTTCAACTTATGTCAAATATGCTGAGACATGACGTCAAAATGGCGCCATGACAACCAGCAGCGGTTTCGCGGTTAAATCAAATTAGATTGATTAAAATGCAATAATTTGCGTTGTAACTTACTTTATTGTTGAAATAATGTATTTTTCAGATATAGTAGACGTGTACCTACATTATAAAAGGAGATTTCAAAATGCCATGCTGTCATGATGCCTTTTATTTGTATATATTGAAAGTCGATATTTTAATGTACGTATTGCCTTTTTTTTAAGCTGCCTGTGGGTTTACAGATGAATATTTGAAAAGCATTAACGCATACTTAGCGAACTCTAAAGTACCGACCTCGCAAAAAGTTATAAATTGTGGAATCTTTTTCCACAATTTAAAAACTAAAACTTTTTGCCTAAGGATTTGTTTGATTTTTTAATATTGATACAAGTTCTTAGTAATAGGATTGTTGAATTAAATTTTGTAGGTAGTCAAACTAGATGCAGGTAAGAAGTGTAAACCTATGATTATACAAACATAGCGTACATAGCATCACGCCTGTATAGCCCAAGAGGGTAGGCAGAGGTGTGCAAAATTGTAAACTCATATTTCACCTATGATGTTAAGTCCCATGTAAGGGATAGGTAGTGTGTATAATAGGTGGTGAGCATATTGCCTTCAACCGGGCACAATTCCAAACTCCGGGCAACAGAAAAACTCAATAACACTTTGCCCGACCCGGTAATCGAACCCGAGATCTCCTGCTCAGCAGTGGCGCTGGGGACCACTAGACCAACGAGGCAGAAGAAGGATTATACAAAGACCTAGAAATATCTAATATACATAGTCTTTTAAAATACAAGTAGACCTTTCCAGTTAAAAACTGAATAAAGTTCTTTGAAATAGGTATTCTATTTTTATTCGGAGATCATAATATAAGTGACAGTAAGCCATTCTTCTCAGTAGACGAGGTTTATCCACCAAGATTGAAAGATGTACAACGGTACAACTAAAATTAATTAACTGTCAAAAAAAACAACGTAAAGAAAAATAAGATACAATGGCGTCGATTCTAATGTAGCAAACTAAACCAAATTTAGAACATTGTGTCTTTTAATACAAGTTAATATATGAGCAAGATGGGACGAATCAAGAGATGTCAAATTCGAATTTACGCACGTCAAATTAAAATCTCCGAACGTTTTTAGTAGGCAAAGTTTTAGCCAGCCACCAAAATTAGAGACGTCAAATGAAAATTGTATGGGAATTTTGGTTGACATGATTAAATTTAAATTTGACATCATCCCGTCCCGCTCTTATAATAACGGTTAGTAAAAGACAGCAATGCTCTAAATTTAGTTTAGTTTACTACATTAGAATTGACGCCATTGTATTTTAAAGGAAAGTTCATATTTGTTAAAAGCGGTTTACCTTTTAAATACAGAAATACGAAGAGCTTCATAAAACAATCATAACATAACATAGCATCACGCCTGTATTCAGATTACAAAGGCGTACACAGTTGTACACTCACATTTCACGAATGCTGTTATCAAGTCCTATGTAGATAGGAGGTGGTGAGCCTATCGCCATTAACCGGGCACAATTCCGAACTCCGGGCTGCTAATGAGAATTTCTTAACAGAAAAACTCAATAAGACTGCCCGGGCCGGGAATCTAACTCAAGACCTTATGCTCAGCAGTCGCGTTGGGGACCACTAGACAAACGAAGCAGTCTCTCAGTTCAAGATTTCATTATTGTTATTTATTTACTTGTCTTAAGGTAAAGCATCTTTATTTAGGTACCTACTTGTCTTAATTATGGTGAAGCAGAACGCTGTATAGTTTACGCAATAATAGCGCGAGCTTTTTACGTTTAAATAATTACAATGATTATGTTAATACCATCCTTACTCTGAATAGACGAAATATAATATATAAGGTCCTAATTTATTAGGTAATTTCCTTTTAAGAGCTGCACAGATCGATCGATCGAGGTTAAGCTGCGCTTGCCGCGGTCGGTCTGTGGATGGGTGACCATAATTTCATACCGAGACCTCTCCGTGCCTCGGAGAGCACGTTAAGCCGTCGGTCCCGGGTTGTCAAATTAAGATCTATGACAGCCTTTACGGGTAGTCAGAGGCCTGAAAGTCTGACGACCAGTCATACCACGAGATATCGTGTTACCCAGTAATTGGGTTGTGGAGGTCAGATAGGCAGTCGCTCCATGTAAAATACTGGTATTAAGCTGCATTCGGTTTGACTGGAAGCCGACCCCAATGTAATTGGGAAAAGGTTAGGCAGATTGATTGTTCGCCGTTCAAGGAACAGATTTCATCTTGCTAGTACTATGTTAATTACAAATAATTTGTTATATCCATTTAATTCTTAGCTTTAGTGAATGTATTTGACTTATATATTACCCCTTTTAAAGGAAATTACCTAATAAATTAGGACCTTATATATCTACTATTCGCCAATGGTTTTCAGAATGTTACACTCTGGACATATGGAGCTAAAAAGTTAACTCAAGTAATTACTCGAACTACGAACTCATTAACTACTAAACAGCATAATTTCTAAAGAAAACAAGAAAATATCTCATTGATTTATTTCTACAACATATATTAAAAGATTTTTTTAAAGAACTACGATTATTAGGCCTTATGATTTTTTTGGTCCTTTGGCCGGATGTAAAAGAATAGACAAAAGAACATTTAAAAAATCTTATTTTTATAATAAAAACAACTTTTAACCGGATTAATCGCATGCAGGGAGCGACCACGGACGCCATGTGTCGAAAAGTCAAAAAAAAAAAAAACAATAATACACGCAATTATTAATCCGGTTAAATGTTGTTTTTATTATAATGTGTAGTGATCGCGAGAACCTTAGATATAACTGATTTTATTTGTGTCGTATACTTAATATAAAAATACAAAAACATAATTTTGTAAATAAATTTAAGCATGAAATACGAAATACAAAAATGTTTAATTGATGTCTTTAATCAACATTTTTCTAGTGTTCATTTTGTACTCGGCAGTGATAGCCTAGTGGTTTAATCGTTGGATTGACAAGTCAAAGGTCTCAAGTTCGATACCAAGGCACGCACCACTGTCTTATTGAAGTCATGTGCGTATCATAAATTAATTATCACTTGCTTAAAACGGTGAAGGAAAACATCGTGAGGAAACCAGCACACCTGAGAGATGTTCTCGATGGTGTGTAAAGTCATGTCAGAGACCCTCGGGTGGTTCAAACTCTGACATTAGATTGTTCATCAACCACACGATAAGAAGAAGAAGTTTTGGATGGAAAACCACGTCTTTGGAGCTGGCCTTTGAAATCGCTTGCATTTCATTAAGTGTAATCGATGCGGTGCTAATAACTCGATTGGTGCTTCATCAATACCGTGCATGTATGGTGTGTAGGGTGTAGGTACTGTGTTGTAGGTATTTTGTGATTTTTTGTGTCCAAAATACTTTAAAAAGTCAATTCACACACATAGATGAGATGTTTTTACATAGATATACCTACATACATCACACTTGTTTTACCAAAAAGCGTATGCAGAAGTGTACACAGCTGTACACCAACATTTCACCAGTACTGTTATTAAGTCCCAATTAACAGGTGGTGAGCATTGCCATCGACCGGACACAAATCGAAACTCCGAGCTGCTACTGAGAATTTTCTAACAGGAAAACTCAAAAACACTTTGCCCAAGCTGGGTATCGAACCCAAGACCTCGTGCTCAGTAGTCGGACTTGGGACCACTAAACCAACGAGGCAGTTTTTTTAATGTGACTCTATAAAAATACTTTCATACATACAATCACGCCTGTTTCCCATTGGGATAAGCAGTCAACTGTCATTTTCTGTTTACTGCGATTCTGATACACGTCTTTCGCTTCGTCTTTGTTCTTAACCTTGATCTATAAAACTACTCGGTAAAATATCAAGACAGAAAGCAATTTTCTTGTATTATTTACTTTTCAATTTGGCTAAGTGTTATAATATTTATTGCGCTGACTGTACACGTCTTTGTACGTTATAGCTAAATAAATAATAAAAACAACGAGATATTGGTAGTAAACTTTCTACCATTTCTTACAAATATTTTGATTGCTTTTTTAATTTTTGATTGATTTGTCGCGGCATTTATACTTGCCGTGGTGTCACTTGTAATCAGATCTATCAGAAGACCTGTGCTGTAACATTTCGATGTTGTACCTTACGCCGAAACAGGGGCCTTTAGGTATTTGGCAGGTTGATATAATTCTTTATTGAGGCCAAATTAGACTGCCTCGTTGGTCTAGTGGTCCCAAGCGCGATTGTCGAGCATGACGTCCTGGATTCGAATCCCGAGTAGGGAAAAGTGTTATTGAGTTTTTCAGTAGTAGCCCTGAGTCTGAGTTGTAGACCTATTACATTGGACTTCATAATAGCATTGGTGAATTATGTGCGTAGAACTGTATACACTTCTGCCTACACCTTCGGGGAATACAGGCGCGATACTATGTATGTTATGTAATGTTTGTTTGTTTTTATTTGTATCACCTGCCAATGATATGGCTAGAAAAGGAGTGACTGACGATATGACGGCTAATAGAGTTATGGAAGAAGAATACATTCTGCGCCGTCCCCAAATAAATTGGGATAAAGGCAAGGAGATTGATGATGATGACGATGACCTGCCAAGAGTCAAAAACATTTCTTTCTTTCTGTACATCTTGCTTTCGTAAAATGTTACAAGCAAGTTGGACTGCACATATTTTGGTCGCTGGCAGTAAAGCCTTCTCTATTCAATAAGAAGAAGAAATTAAGGCATTTCGGATATCCTAAGGTTAAACCGGCCGCCAGGCATAATAATTTGGTCCATATTATATTTCTTGCATGACCGTGCCATTTGTGAGGTAGCGAATAAGGTCTGGTATACGCACGAGGGCTTTTCGTCACTATTCAACGTGCGTGAGTAATTTTCCTATAGAAAAATGTCTACCCGTGTGTGTAATTATCTCATAAATGATTTTGTCGTGAAGTAGGTTTTTTTAGGACCCACATTAATTTTTATATCTTATAACCATTTTTATCTGACTTTGGTGGGTCTTATGATTAAAGTTTGGTTACAAGAACATGCAACAGCAACTCGAAAGAAATATTTACATTATTATTATTTTTATTATTTTATAAAAAAACGGTCGTGAGGTCTAATAAGTATCAATATCTTGATTTTTACTAACATTTAAACCATCGCGTTGAATGATATTACATATTATACTAACAGGAATTAACGCGCAATAAATACCTTTGAATCGCTTGACGTTTCGACCAGGTTGCACTGATCGTGGTCACAAGCAGACTGATGCAGCGAGTTTACTCCGTCATGGGTGCGGTAGATTTTACTTAATCTACCTCCATATTTTCACTATTATTAGAAAGGCGGCGACACACCTCCTCTTAGTATATAGTAATATCTTGGTTTTTGGTGACAGAAAAAAAAACGGCGAACTCAACATTATTAACTTATTTCACTATTTCGACGTCCTAACATATATGAGACAGGTTATTCATGCACATATTTAATCATTGTAAGCGACTCTTACAACTTCTACATTGGTTGAGAAGTTTAAGTGCATTTTCTTGTCTAAATAAACAATATCAAAGTCTCACCAACAAATGCACCTCTCACCACATCTTACTGTTGGACTTCTGGCACATCCCTAGTGCTACAATTTAAGCAATGAACATGCATTTTCAGGCACATTAATCGGATCAATTTCAAATTAATTACGTACCAAATAGAGCATCTGCAATGCAGTAGGAACCGATACCGTATCAGTAACTGAGATACTGGTTCAGTGTCGAGAGCCGGAACGGATAGTTTAATCAACTCCGTATCAGATAATCTCGCAGTGGTTGCGCTGCCAATTGCAAATGTAATTAATATGGGGGATTCATTTAAGGTGTACATGTACAACACGATGATTTAAAATTTCCGAATATAGTTGTTTTTATCAAGTTGTGTATTACCTACATATACAATTAGTATGTCTACATAACACTGTGTTTGGTTTAGGCGACTTAGGCTTAGGATTCTGATCTTGTAATGTCGGATTTTGGGGTTTTCTGTTAGGAAATACTCAATAGCAGCCCTGCGTGTGGAATTGTACTCGGTAGACGGTAATAGGGTCACCAACTCGTCTACTACGTAGGAATTAATAACAGCACTTGTTAAATGGTATAGGTACAACTTTGTAAACCTCTGCCTTCTTCTTCAGGAAATACAGGCGTGTTGATAGGTACCCATGCTATGATTTTTGATTCGAGGGTTTTTTTCAACTAATCTTATTATTTATATCTGATAACTTTGATGCCAAATTAAACACATTACATAAAAATACATTTATTTATTTTAATTATATTCTATTATACTTGAACCGATAGGTAGTCAGCTATAGTGGTCACAAAATTAATTATGACATCAACGAATGATGATACACAAGTAAAGTGAGCTTTCAATTAACCAAATGTACCTTTGACATTAGATATTTGATAGATGTTTTACTGGGACATGCAAACCTGTAGTTAAAGTAAAATTACGTACACTAATGTTACTGCGGCTGGTCGTAAATGTTTATTATATGTAGATTATGTAGAAGTTGATTGTTACTTTGTAAGGAAAATAAATTTAGGTATCTTGTCGATACGGCTGCTGAATTTATCTGTTATTCAAGAAAAACCTCTGCAGACAAAAAAAAACTTCAAGGCTATTCCACCATGTATTTATTTTATTAAATACTAGCTGTGCCCGCGACTCCGTCCGCGTGGATGTCATAAATTAACAAATGAACGACGTGATTTTTTATTTTTAAATTGGCATAACTTTCTTCTTTATGAACCGATTGACATGAAAGAAACACTAAATGTTAAATTAAGCTTAACATCAAAATCGGTTAAGCCGTTTCTGAGATTAGCATGCACATACCCACTGACAAATAGATAAACACACAAACAGACAAAAATTCTAACAATCATTGCTAAGACAAGACTAGCTGATGCCCGCGGCTTCACCCGCGTCGATGTTGGTTATGGTGAATCAAAATGAAATTTTGATCCCGTTCCCGCTTTCCAATTACCGCTATATTATAATTGCCCATTTTTTTAAGTATTAAAATGGATATAGTATGTTATCCTTAATAGATAGACATATGCAATCCCGGACTTTTCTGTAACCTATATAAGATACACAATTCCACCATACATCATTTTGTTATATCTCAAAGGGTTTAGGCAGCGTTTTCGTTGAAAGCTCCCAGACGTAAAAGTGGTACACGGTTAGATTGGAAGCTGCCTGAATGTAGTTGCCTGAAACATTTTTTTTATACATACATACATAGTATCACGCCTGTATTCCCCGAAGGGGTAGGCAGAGGTTTACAACCACACTACACTAATGCTGTGTAGTAACCTGCATCTGGTTAGACTGGACGCTGACCCCAACATAGTTGGAAAAAGGCTAGGCCGATAGACATTTTATTTCTCCCTGAGCATGTACTCTACAATATATGTATGTATGTCTAGGACCTTTCCCATCCCATTCCTGTAAAGAATATGATTTAATTAATTGTAAAAATTAAAACGTATGCCTGCCTTGTCACTTTTTTTTTATTTCCCGCCTTTTATATGTACCATAGCCTCTATATTACTATTCATTAAAAGCTTATGTTACCCGGGAAATAGTAAGGATTCTAGGAACGATACCCCATACATCTAAATCGGTTCAGGCATTTAGAAGTTATGGTGGAATAAAGTAACTCACAATTATACATAAATACTTACATGAACCTAAGAACACAACACTCCTTTTTTTGGGCGGTCGTGTAAAAAACAGGTGTCAATTTAACCTATTACCGTCAAAAATATCCTGCTACATTCGGAAGTAAATATAAAGACTTCAGTATCATTTACCCGGGTCACGTGACACGTCAAAAGTCAGCCATCGGCGAAAGGTCACGTCACATGGAGCCGATCGTATTCGCAACGCTTTTCGACTCATTTCCTATAATATGATATTGGGCTCATCAACTTGGGTTAGGAATACGTGATGAGTTTTCGAAGTGTTTCGATAGAAGGAAAATAATTTTAATACTAGGTACATATATCTTTTCTTGTTCAACGGTTATCTTATTACTGACGTGAATTCGTCGAGGTTGCCCGACTAGTTTCGAACTCGAATGAAGCCTTTAGTCTTGAGCTTGAGAGATGCTGAGTTTGAGGTGAAACTTCCAGCTCATGACTAAGGGCTCCGTTTGAGTTCGAAACTAGTTGGGCCATCCCGAAGAATGCACGTGAGTAATAACGATTGAACAATAATTAATATGAATGTGTCTCACGAAAGTTATTATTCAAAAACTACATAAATGTGTTAAGTAAGCAATAATGGTATGACCATGGGACTGCCCAGTCAAAGGTCCCTAGATCGATCTGACTTTTCGAGTCATTTGCGTGTAAGAAATTAATGATCACTTGTTTTGTACAAGTGATCATTAATTTCTTATACGGTGAAGGAAAACATCGTGAGGAAACCAGCACACCTGAGAGATATTCTCGATGGTGTGTAAAGCCATGTCGGAGGCCTACGGGTGGTTTAAACTCTGACACTAGGTTGTTCATCAACTACACAATGAAAGAGATCAAGGGTCAAAAAAATCAGTCACAACTTTTTGTTTCGTCTTCAAAACTAAAGCGTAGTTTTTTTTTATTTTTCATTATAAATGTTTATATAAATATGCGTGCAGTCATTTGACCGACTTTCAGGGTAGGCAGATTTTATCTTTTTCTTTGGTGAGTCAAGTCAAAGTCAAAGGTTTTTATTTCATATAAAATACAAAGGCACTTATGAAAAGTCGGAATTTACGTGCACGATTCCAAAAAGCCGCTTCCTATGGAGAAGAACCGGCAAGAAACTCCATGGTTACTCTTTTAAACTGTATATCTTTTACAATTTCTGTAGATACAATTTTGGGCGGGATGTAAAAACAACGTAATCTTGGATGCAGTCACTAATATAAAAGATAATTACATAAGCCTTATTAAATGAATAGCGCATTTGACAAGTTTACGGCGTTCTCATATTTACAAAATGTTGAAGCTAAAGAAGCTATATAAAACAATGCATAATATCCGTCAAATATTATTAGTAAGTTTAACAAAAGTTAAAAACAAAAAAATAAAGCAAAGATTGAAAGAGGTATATTATGCAAAAAACAAAGTAAAAATATCATTAGAACTGTGATAGAAATTACACGTAATACACGTATATTGTCAGTGAGTAGTCAAGGAAGCCACATGTGCAGAAGGTGTTATAGCCAAACATCCCTATCAGCAACGAAGTCTTTGGTCTTATAATAGGCTTTTTGAATAAGTAAAACCCGCACTACAAAATTCTCCTCTATCAGGATACCTACGTTTACAAACATATATCACACACACATAGAAACAATTATGATTAGGATATATAAATTTTTGTTCCGTACGGAAATCGAGCCCGTGACAGACGGCACAGAAGCAATCTCTTGACACCAATGCACACTTGAGCCATCGTCCAGTGATCAGATTAGGGACCATCCATAAAGTACGTCACACCTTAAGGGGGGGGGAGGGGGTCGACGAAGTGTGACATTATGTTACAAGGGGTGGGAGGGGTCCTAAGTTTCGTGACGTCACATTTCAAAATCTAATACATCTAAGTTTGATTTGACGTTGATTATATAAAAAAATAATTTTAATGGAAATAAAACTAATTTCGGAATTCATGTTTTAATTTAATAATTTCTAGGTGCAAAATTGCAAAATATGTGACATCACACTAGAGAGGGGGGGTTTTCACAAGTGTGATCAACTGTGACAAGGACGGGCGAGGGGTAAAAAAATCACGAAATTAGTGTGACGTACTTTATGGATGACCCCTTATGAAGACTAGTCGGGCAAACCCGAAAAAAATACGTAAATCAAAGTAAATTTATAATGTCTGACAGAATATTAATATCAACTGCCTCCTTGGTTGCAAGCGCAGGAGTTGTTAGGTCCTCAGTTCGATTCCCGGGTCGAGCAAATTTATTAGGTTTCGATAATTGGTTTATTAGGTTTCGGTAGATGGTAATACACCCACCACCTATTAAATGGGACTCCATAACGATATTGGAGAAATTTGCTTCTACAACTGTGTACACCTCTGCCTATCCCCTTAGGGGAGTACAGGCATGAATCATGATGCCATGTTATGTTATGATAAACTATCGCCCTTCCGCACACTACTCTAAAACGATATCTTTGAAATTTTCCTTCATACCTGACCCCGAAACTGAACCCAAAACATTTATTACACTGCCGTCATCGATAACAAACCGTCATGCTGACATTATTATCGAACACGAGCCGAGCTTATCCATCATCTATCTCAAGTGATATGAATATTAAAGTAACTTCTTACAGGGCCGTATTCGCTTTTATAAAAAACTTTTGAGGTTATATACTCAGACTCAAAAAAATATTTATACATTCTTTACTGTACATATGTAGGTATTATATTATACGGGCAATGTCTACGGGGTGTGCAGTCAATACCTCTCGGGCCACGTCGACTTCTAGGACAATTCTACTGTACTGAGTCCGCCAATTACTCGTTTTTACGGGGAAGTGCCCGGTCTCCAGTATTCCTTGTCAACACTGTTACGCCAGTTCTGGCTATGTCGAATTCTCTATGTCTTATGTACCTATAAATTAGCTGTACAATTTTTTTTTTTTTAAATATATAAAGTTAGTTAAGTCACAATGCCCACTTGAAGTTTGGCAAAGTTACAGATACATCTTTGAAAAGCTTTAATAATAACACTCCTCTCGACCGTATTCCGGCTACGGTGGCCTATCTCCACGGATATTAGCCAAGTACGCAGGAGTTATTATATTGCACAAGTGTATGCGCAAACACAGGTGCACTCCCTCTTCCTTCACTCTCATATTCCGATGGGACGGCAATCCGACACGACTGGAGAGATCAGGCGCAGAACCGATGGCTTTACGTGCTCTC
Organism: Xylocampa areola; assembly: GCA_935421205.1. Lineage (NCBI taxonomy): Eukaryota > Metazoa > Arthropoda > Insecta > Lepidoptera > Noctuidae > Xylocampa > Xylocampa areola. Next base: position 20,719,980 of record OW285200.1, on the reverse strand, counting down.
CGAAGCACGGGGGTGTCACACCATCAACTTTCTGACTCCGGGCTGCTACTGAGAATTTCCTAACTGAAAAACCCCAAACAAATTTTGCCAGATCCGGGAATCGAACCCAGGACTTTACGCTCAGCAGCCGCGCTTGCGATTGCTAGACCAACGAGGCAGTCATCAAAAACATTAACGTATGCATAGCGAACTCTAAAATTATGAATTTTTGTGGAAAGAAAAATATGGTAGTGAGCAGGATTCGAACCTACGCCTCTCGGATAAATAATCGCGCCTGGTCTTGGTATTGACTTGACAAACTTTTTTTGTGAACAATAATTTGACTTATAGGTAATATCTATAAATATAATAATAATGACACACAATGACATCTAAAACGAACGGCTTCTTGAACGATTAAAGATCACATTGCATTAATCTCTAACTTTAAGTTAGCTATCATATACTGCAATAGATCCTGCAACACTAAGTATCCATATTTTAAAACATCCACAGGTAAGGTAGTCTTTATTTTTGTTAGTATTTCGCACAAGGAGTTCGTCCCTGCACTCAATCGAGGAAGTACCCGAGGTGTTAATTTCAGCAACGTCACGCCACCGATGTGTATCGTGAGAACGTGCCGAGGGCACGATGGTGCGCCGAAGCCTTTTTAATTAGGATTATTACGTGTTAATTTTATCGTGTTATATATCCTTGTTCAAATTTTAAGGATTTGTGAGAAAGACGATAAAGTCTTAGTTGTTGAATTTTCAACATAGATGAAGGGACGACATATCGGAAATAGATGGGAAATAACTGAAAAGTATTATAGATAGCATCGCAATAATATAAATCTTACTCTAATACTAACTACGTAGTGTTTCTACAAATGTTGTTCAAATTTTTTATAAATGCAATTACCTTTACCTGCTTGTGTAATTTTTTTTCTTATTAAATTTATTTTTATAATGAATTCTGAATAATCATGTCCAATGTCTAAACCAATCTTGAATTTGACTTTCCTTGTGTAGTGAATCACACGGCTATAAATTAACGTGTTATTGTGTACCTCGTACACAGTGTGTTTTTTTATAGAATAACGTAAATAATAAAACGGTTAATTAAAACTTTAATCCTCAACAAAAGTGACACTAATAATGAATTAGCAAGGAATAGCCTCGACTACCTGCCTGATAATTTATAAAAATAATAATAAACAGATAGACAGAACACAAATCTTAGACAATACTTCTTTTCCAAAACCGTAACCTCCACACTACACAAAAGTATAGTGCAAAACGATCACCACTTGACACCACTAAATTTAAAAGACACACACAACTTTTAACCGGATTAATCGCATGTATTATTGGTTTTTTGTTTTTCCTGACGTTTCGAACACTTTGCAGCGTTCGTAACGTCCTCCTCCTCGTCCACTTTATCGTAAAAGAGCATGGGGTGCTCGATGTCAATTGTTGTAAATATTTAATTGAAATTATTATAAAATATCTTAAGAAGCACCCCACGCTTTTTTACGATAAAATGTTTTCATAATCACTCTATTTTGTTTATGCATTTATTAAAAATTATTTTCTACTTTTTAGATCGAGTAGTTACAAAAGCGTGTTTTATAGTTTTTTAAACTATTATTTATTTTTGCTTTTTTAGTCTTATGCTTTTCGAAGATTTATGTGAATAATAAGATTTTGCTCGCCATTTTGGAGCGTCCCACCATATTGAATTTAGTGTGACAACATTTTATTTTTGGTATTCTTCTCAGCAAACCCTTTCATTTGATAGCCATATCACACGATTCCATAAAAGTGACTAGTCCGCCATCTTTGGGAGTCCACCATGTTGGATTTAGAGGGACGTCATTTTATTTTTCGTATTCTTCTCAGCAAACCCTTTCATTTGATAGCCATATCACACGATTCCATAAAAGTGACTAGTCCGCCATCTTTGGGAGTCCACCATGTTGGATTTAGAGGGACGTCATTTTATTTTCCGTATTCTTCTCAGCAAACCCTTTCATTTGATACTCATATCGTGGGAGTGCATAAAAAATGACTAGTCCGCCATCTTTGGAAGTCCGCCATGTTGGATTTAGGGTGACGTCATTTTATTTTTCGTATTCTTCTCAGCAAATTCTTTCATTTGATACCCATATCGCGGGAGTGCATAAAAAATGACTAGTCCGCCATCTTTGGAAGTCCACCATGTTGGATTTAGAATGACGTCACTTAGCTCACCATGCATTGTCATCCAAACTAAACGTGTATGCAAAATTTTAGGTCAATCGGAAACCGGGAAGTGGGTCAAAATAGCGACCTAAGGAGTCGGTTACAAACATACAAACATACATACAAGTGAAGTTAATATAAAGCGTGTAAAAAGGTTGTATTCCAAAAGTTACGACTATGCTTTTTGTCTTAATGTCGATTGCGCCCACCGTGTAATATCGCGACCAAGCAAGTGTCGTGTTCAAATAAAATACATTTATTGCTGCCATGAATTCCCACCGATTAGGATCTTTAAACTTGATGACACTTAAGTGGTTTTCGTTGGCACCGTTGCAGTTTGAGAAATAGGTAAGCACCTATAATATACTGCTTGATCAAATTGAAAAATCCTTACTCATACACAATATTCAATTAGTTTTGTTCTGAAAATAGTGTATTCCGAAAAATAGCATATATTATAACAAGTGTACATAGTTGTTAAGCCAAATTTCACCAATACCGATTTTAAGACCCATAATATAGGCGTCAATCGGTAGCTTATTACACAATTCGAAACTCCGGGCTGTCACAGAGAATTTCCTAACAGAAAATCCCATAAAAATTCATGAATATTCTATTATTATCGAGGTAAAACATGAAAAAAATGGAATGATAGCAACGCTTGAGGCAAAATAAGCACTGAGACGACGATAAATATACAAGTGGGTGTGGGTTCTCCGCATTTTACCGAAACCCCACCTTAAGGCTCGCTTGTGTCTTAAGGGCATTATTAAAAAACTTGTACACACAGAAGTTTGTAGACATTTGAACCGCGACCAAGCCTCCGGACATTGTGCGACGTGAATACAAAACAAATTGGTAACAACTTCTTAACTGTAGCAAAGTTTGTGAGAAGCCTTACTAACAAACTTATACTTAATGAAAATGGACTAATGAAATCTCCGTAATTGATCCGCTTTTCTTCATCAAAGTTGTTTTTCCTCATCACTAGTTTTGAATCCAAACGTTATTAATTCCATTACAACTGTCAAAGAATTTTAATACCATTCGTGTTTTTGTATAAAGATGATTTTGTTGCACAACTGTTGATTACTTACTAGCTAGTGCTCGCGGCTTCATCTGCGCGACAAAGGGTAGCTTATGTCTTCTTTCAAAGTCCAATCTATTTATATTATATTTGCCTAGCCTTTTCCCAATTACATTGGGGTCGGCTTCCAGCCAAACCGGATGCAGCTTAATACCAGTGTTTTACATGGAGCGACTGCCTATCTGACCTCCACAACCCAGTAACTGGGTAACACGATATCTCGTGGTATGACTGGTTGTCAGATTTTCAGGCCTCTGACTACCTGTAACGGCTGTCATGGATCTTAATTTGACAACCGGGACCGACGGCTTAACGTGCTCTCCGAGGCACGGAGGGGTCTCGGTATGAAATGATGGTCACCCATCCACAGACCGACCGCGGCAAGCGCAGCTTAACCTCGATCGATCGATCTGTGCGGCTGTTACTTAGCCACGAGCCCCTCCAAAGTCCAATCTATTTATATACCAAAAATCATCAAATTTGAGTCAGCGGGTTAGACGTGTAAACATAAGAAAGCAACAGACACATAGTTATTTCCGCATTTATAATATTAGTGTGATTAGAATTAGGCGTCATCTTGTGGAAATCAATCATCATCATCTTCATCCTCCTGCCAATATCCCAATTTATTTGATGTCGACGCAGCAAACCTATGTCTGGCATGCTGCTAAAGGTTTGGCGATGTTTTATGACCGGCCTGCCTGACGTCAATCCTCTTTGGGAATGCCGTTGTTCTTGGTACCTTGTGGAAATCAATACAATATCAAGTTACTTCCACACCACACCACAGTATCGAGGGCAGTCATGCCAGTGTAGGCAAATAGGTAGATGCACATACGCAAGCGGTGAAAAATCACAAGCTCCAAAAATAACTTAACATAAATGTTTCCCTATTGGATAATGCAATTTTTTCCTTACCTATATCTAACACACTTACTTGATTTTCCGTAGTATTTTTTTTTATGTCATAACATAACATAGCATCACGCCTGTATTCCCCGAAGGGGTAGGCAGAGGTGTACACAGTTGTATACCCACATTTCACAAATGCTGTTATTAAGTCCTATTTAATAGATGGTGAGCCTATTGCCATCTACCGGGCACAACTCCAAACACCGCGCTGCCGAGAATTTTGTAACAGAAAAACTCAATAACACTGCCCGACCCGGGAATCGAACCCGAGGCCAAATGCTCAGCAGTCGGACTTGGGACCACTAGACCAACTACTATTACAGTATTAGATCTGTCCAATGATCTATTTATGGGACATATATGTCCTTCGAGTTAAATGTGGTATGAACACCGTGGGAGAGCCACGCTTCGGCACGAATGGGCCGGCTCGACCGGATTGATACCACGGCCTCACAGAAAACCGGCGTGAAACAACGCTTGCGTTGTGTTTCGCCGAGTGAGTGAGGGTACCGGAGGCCCAAACCCTTTAAAAGGCCGGCAACGCACTTGCGACTCCTCTGGTGTTGCGGGTGTCCATGGGCGGCGGTAATCGCTTACCATCAGGCGAGCCGTCTGCTCGGTTGCCCCCTATTCCATAAAAAAAAAAAAAAAAACGGATAATTAAATATTAGAGATTTACATATTAGATAGACATACCCGCCGCACTTCGTTATTTTTCACTTTCGGTATCCTTTTTGGCAGTATTTTTTTTGTGAAAACGTTTTTATTTAATACGAAACTCTCAGTAGCAGCCCGGAGTTGGGGATTGTCCTATTGATTTTATTTTTATTTTATTTGGTTGGCTTACAGCTAAAAAACACAAGATAAAACAATTAAATAAATTACAAAAAGCCATTTATTAGTCACCACAGTTAGAGATGATGGCAATATGTACACCACCTGAGATTTAATGACTGGATTGATGAGATTGGGGTGGAACAGTACACATATCTCCACCATACCCTTACGAGAATACCGTGATGATGCTATATCACGTGTGTCGTACATAAAAACCAAATACTTCCTCGTTAGTCTAAGGTCCCAAGCCCCACTGCTGAACATCAGGACCTGGGTTCGATTCCCGAAGAAATTTGGGCAGTGTTTTTGGGTTTTTCTGTAAGGAAATTCTCAGAAGCAGTCCGGAGATAGGAAATTGGTGGTGTGACACCCGTGCTTTGGAGAGCACGTAAATCCGTCGGTCCTGCGCCTGACCTCTCTGCAATCGTGTCGGATTGCCGTCCCAACGGACAATGAGAGTGAAGGAAGAGGGAGCGCAACTGTGTTTGCGCATACACTTGTGCACTATAATATCTCCTGCGGACTTTACTAATCTCCGTGAAGATAGGCCGCCATGATTGAAATACGATAGAGAGAAACTACAAAATCTGATTACTCAGTACTCCAGTCAATAGGCTTACTCAGTAACTACTTTTTAGCTGAATAGTCTTTAGAAGGAACGAGTTTAAACCAAAAGTCATCTGCGACCAAAAACAAATAGATTAGACAAAGCCACTTGATATCTTGTTAGCGACCACAAACTACCCGTATTTATGAGGGTTCTGTACCCAAGCCCACATGAATTGTTTGAACGTAATTCTGACAAACCACACGTATATATTTAAAACTGGGCTTACATTAATTATGATTGCATCTTTTTTTATTTTTTATTTATTGCACAATTTAGTTTACAGAGAACTTAATTATCCCAAACATACAAAGACCCTGTAAGGGTGTTAGAAGACATACAATTATATTATAAATAAAAAAAAATATTTAATAATATTTGGCGAACTTTCTGTTACATACTGACATGATAAGTAGGTATTTTAAAATTTGTCTTCCATGAATTCTTTGATTGTATAATAGCATTTTTCAAATAGCATATACTTTTTTTTTTGTATAAAAACTTTCGTGGGTCATATATATATATCAATTAAATAAATAATTAAAACTGACTTCAGTTTGACTCGCGGCATTGCCGCGGGCTCAGCTCATGACTAAGGGCTCCGTTCGAGTTCGAAACTAGTCGCGCAATCCCGAAGAATGCACGTGAGTAGTACCTAACCGGTAAACATTAATTGATAAGCATATGCTTTAGCTTCACTTTAAATACGTTTTTTGTATTAGTGTTCTTTATACAATCTAGTAATTTATTAAAGATTAGGATGGATCGATATTGTGGGCTGTTTCTAAACATTTCTTTTCTGGGTACTGGGAGGGTTAATATAATTTTGTGACGCTTGTTATTACTGTTAAAATTGAACTCTTTAATAATTTGCTTGACCAATTATCATATATCATTGATCTTGTGGTCGCAATTCCAGCGTGGGGTAATGTACCTACGTGCCAGTCATATGAGGACTTTCTCTTAGGAATTATGCCCGATACATGGCAATAGATTCATCACCTATAGGACTTCATGAATGTATCAGTGAAAGCAAAACGGCGCAGTTGACGCAGTGGTCGAGAGACCGGCTGCTACGTCACGTGTAGCATGTAGGTTCGATTCATGCATGAAGCATATATTTTATGATCTACAGATAATTGTTCCGGGTCTGGGAGTGTGTGCATGTGAGATTATATATTTGTAATCGCACCCACGATATAGGAAGACATTCCTAGTGATACCAACGTTTTTTAAGAAAAAAAAACTCCTTGTGGAATTCAGAAGCTCGCAGATGATGCTCGGAGATTAGAATTTTCTTCAAGATAATATATTGCCCGCCCTGGAAATCGAACCCAAGACGTCACACTCAGCAAACGTGCTTGGTACTATTATACCAACGTGGTAATGAGGCAAGTTAATTACCTAACCTGTATAAATATAATTCAGTATATAGTGATTCTATACAAATCATTGACACAATAAAAAATCATGTTCATGGCACTGCATTGCATTCGAAAACCGCAATCGAACGTGTATCGGTATCAATTGAGTAACCAATAACAACAGCTTTAATTGGCAAAAATCACGTGTAGGTATCCCAAAAATATTGCCTTTAGTAACTGCTGACGCTGGCGTCATGTTCGTGAACGGGCGCCGTTAGTTGGGGCTGGTCTTCTCTAAACTGTCATGGCAAAGTTTTGAATTGTAACTAGATTCTATTGACTTCACATTACATTGTTCTCACATATAATTTCTATATTATAAATACAATGTAACCAACAATATTGTAATTGTTTGATGAAAAAGAGTAACCGTGGAGTTTCTTGCCCGTTCTTCTCCGTGGCAACTAGTTTTTTTTTTGACAATTCAGTAGTGCCTGTGAATGACCTAATTGAAATAAATGCTTTGACCTTGTAACTGAACTGTATCGAAAACCAAAAAATATACATATATATATATTTTTATTCCAATTAGACCATTTGAAATGATACTTTTTGAACGTCATACATTACAATAAGACAGTCCCCAAAAACGCCCACCCTTCACCGCTTCTTAGTGCTTCACTGGAGAGAAGAAGCGGTGCAATAAACTCCCCAGCTATACGTTTCTGTCTGTCAAGTTACAAATTTTACAAAAATAAATATAAAGAATATAAAATATTAGCACATGGTAATATCAGATGGACCAGCAAAGAATTTCGAATCTTGTGACAAAAGATGAAAGTTTCTTATTCTTTGTTGCAAAACAAGTTTTCAGAACATTATTCTGTTACAATTTAGTGCGAATTGGCTTCTAGAGCTTTACACCTGATAATTACGAACAAATAAAATGCAAAAATGTTCAAAAGTCTCGGATTTGTTTCGACTTGTTTCAAAATAATGGCATTACTTTCAAGATAAACGGTTTAAAGTTGTGTTGAAATGAATTGGAGTCTTATCCTGAAGATAATAAGGTAAATATTGGTTTGTGGTTGCTTTTTAAATCAGTTTTGCGAGTAAATAAGTTGCCGCCATTTCTCACCAATACACGGTAGAGGGTAGACCAAAATTGCCTTTGAAAGTGATTTACAAGGAGAAGGGATGAGCGTTAACTGCTTAACAAATGGACCTTATTACCTAGTAGTAAAGTTCACATTGAGTTTTTTTTTTTATAAAATTTGCACGTTACTAACTGCATATTAACGGGAAAGAAATTATCATTTCTTGGAAAACTAAGATTAAGTAGATCTCTCTCAACTTTCTTTCACTCCCCTGGGAGTCTCTCTCACTCAAAAGTATATTTTTTTTGGAAAATAAATACGGTCGTGAGCAGGATTCGAACCTGCGCTTCCCGGATAAATACTCCGGGCGTTCTGACCGCTAAGCCGTCTCGACTTCTGCTCACTACTGCGAATTTACATCTATTACGTCTAAATGTGGGTAGCAGTTTTCTTAAACGTATCGCAATGGCAATCCAGCTGAACGTTGTTTAGCTGTTTTATAAAACAGGTCTGTTTTGTAAAACAGTGGTTCTAAAATCCATCTGAGACCAGTGGCGTGCATTGCATATAGGCAAATAGGCCACTGCCTATTTGCCTATATGCCCTCCCTCAAAAAATTACCTAAATACAATATATGTCATAGTTTACTGTGATATAGGTTGTATTTAGGTAATTTTTTGAAGTACGCTCTGCCCATACGCCATGCACGCCACTGTCTGAGACATATACATAAACTCACGCTTTTTTCCCATGGGGGTAGGCAGACATTAACAACACACTACGATCTTTACATAGTCCTTTTACTCAAGATAAATCTTTGTAAAGCATTAACTCATGCTTAGCGAACTCTAAAGTTATTATATTAAATGGAAAAAGAATACGGTCGCGAACAGGATTCGAACCTGCGCCTCCCGGATGAATACTCCAGGCGCTCTATCACCAGTATAGGGACTGAATTGATAGCAATAACGTCGCCATAAGACGTGTTAAAATATGGAAGAAGAATTTGCGGTGGTGAGCAGAGGTCGAGATGGCTTAGTGGTCAGAGCGCCTGGAGTATTCATCCGGGAGGCGCAGGTTCGAATCCTGTTCGCGACCGTATTCTTTTTCCATTTAATATAATAACTTTATAGTCCTTTTACTTCGTCCATGTTCATAAAATCCGTGGCAATACGCGCGCTTCAGTTACGAGTAGTACACACTGGACCTTTTTATAAAACATCACCAATAAAGTCAGTGCATATCCTTCTAGGGCAGGGGTTCCCAACCTTTTTTTGTCTACTGCCCACTTTAAGAATAAATTATTTTTTAACGCCCCCCTTTTTAAACATACTTAAAAACCGCTAAGTACTTATAACTGATTATTGAAACGCAAATTTATAGTATTCGGACAGAGTATCTTTTATTGAAAATAAAACAAACATAATCAATTCTTATATAAAAACTAATATGAAGGTTGAATCTGATGCTGTTCAATAAGTTTGTTGATATCAGGTTCCAATTTACTCAAAAACAGCCGCAAGTCGCCACGTTCGGTAACACGCAAACGATTTCTCTTTTTAGTAAGCAGCGTTGCCACAGCACTAAATCCACGTTCACACAAATATGGCGATGGGAATGCTATCAAAAATCGTTGAACAATTGACCACAATCCAGGGTACAATTGCGGGATCGGTTTTTGTAGCCAAAATTCTTGATATCCATTTTTGAACTTGATTTTTATTTCTTCGTTTGTTGTCAATTCTATAAGTTCTTCTTCCAGCTGAGGTGACATTGCAGTGTTGACATTTGAAAACGGATCCAACACCCAGTCTGGTATTTCCAAGTTTAAAATGTCCTGGTATCGTTCGGTGAAGTCAATGTGGAGGTTTTCCAAATGTTGGCAGTAGGCAAACAAGTCGTCGTTACTGCAGTATACTGATAAATTCGGAAAATTGAGAAACTCACGTCTGCCCATATTCTTTTTGTGCAGAAGCAGTTTGGCTGCGAAAGCAGCAACGACATTTTTTGTTTTAATTAAATTTAGTTCATCGCCTTGCAGTTGGAGGTTCATGTCGTTGAACATTTTATACAGGTCTGTCATGTAAGCTATATCATTCTTTGATGTTATGAGCTTGTTGCGCAGTTCTGTATCTTTAGTTTCCAAGAACTCTATCATAGAGTCAAACAGGTAGTAAAATCGAATCAGACAATTACCTCTTGACAGCCAACGAACTTCAGTATGAAGCAACAAACGGTTGAAATCTTCGTCATTAGTAACACAAAGCTGATGAAATAATCTATCATTCAAAGAGCTGCTACGGATTTTATTGACTGCTTTGATGACATATTGCAGTGATTGAAATAGTCGTTCACTTAAGTTTCTAGCAACCAAATGTTGTCTATGAATAACGCAATGTATAGCAAGGACATCTGGAATTTTATTCTTTAAGTATGCTATGAAGCCTTTATGGCGCCTTGTCATAGCCGGAGCGCCATCCGTAGCAACTGATATAATATTTTTCAAAGGAATCTCTTTCTCTTCACAAAACTTTTCCAATGTATTGAATATGGTTTCGCCTTTTGTATCTGTCTCCAAATTTCTGGCAAACAATAGTTCTTCACGTATTTTCTCATCTTTAATAAACCTCACGTAAGATAGCAACAACGCTTCATTAGTTGGTAAAGTGGACTCATCGAGCTGAATTGAGAATTGACTAGTCCTCAGATGATTGCACAATGATTCTTCAATGTTTTCAGCCATTTCATCAATTCGTCTTTGCACAGAATTATTACTCAAAGGAATTTTTCGGATAATATTTGCGGCCGGTTTATGAAGCTCAGTAGTTATTACTTCCTTTATTGCTGGCAAAATTAACTCTTCTCCGATGTTGTGTGGTTTGCCTTTTTGAGCAATTAACAAAGAGATATTGTACGAAGCTCGAAGTCCGTCGTCATCTTGCTTAGCAGCCGCCGAAAATAGTTTTGATACACTTGGCTGAGTATTATGCTTCTTCTCTAGGTCTTGAAAATATGCTACATTCTTTTTTGTCTTATCTGGATGCATTTTATTCAAATGATCTTGCATTCTTGAAGGCTTCATTGCTTCGTTCGAAAATGTTTTTAGACATAGAAGACACAAAGGCGACGACGGGTTTGTGGGATTTTCAATAAATCCGAATTTAATAAGTTCCGCAGAGTATTGCCGTCTCTTCTTTTTTACTTCCGACATTGTTTTGTTTTAAGAAATACGTAAGTGTTGAAATCAAGTACTGCTTATCTATTATGCGCGAAACCGCAAATGATAATAAAATAAATTTACGTCGTTTATATAGGATTGCATAAGCAGCACGCACCAACAGGAATAAGACAAACGTGCATAAACTCGTTTATCTCATTCGACGCCCAATCGTACTCGACAAGCAAGAACAAGTATTATAGAACCAGCCGATTGGTATAGGAATGTACAATTCGGATTATTTAACAAAAACTTGTTAAAACATGATTGCCCGCGGTCTTTTATATCGTACCGAGTTTGAGCTATATCTTAATTAATATTAGTTGATGTTCACAAGATGTAGTCGAGAGTCGAGAGCTCAGTCGGTGTCTAAGAGTTTTCCTAGCTATGTAGATGAAATTATAAATCAACCCCAAAGCCCTACATAATGCCCCCTTTTTTTTTGGGTCTCTTACCGCCCCCCTTTAGGCCTGCAGCGCCCACAAGGGGGCGTTATCGCCCACGTTGGGAAAGACTGTTCTAGGGCGTCCCCTTCCGGCATTTCCACTAACACCTATTGCTAATCGTCTTTCATTCTCCTCTCCTATTTCAGTCATTATTTATTAGCTCATAAAAGTCTTCAGCGCTGTAAGTCTGTAATGATGGATAGCCGGTAGGGTTGTCACAATTCGTCTGAGAGTATTTTCAATGGTGTTAGATTAGCACTCAACATTTATATTTTTTATTCGTTCTAAATATACATATTGATTATAATTTTAAATATATATTGGGTCAAAAAAAAATACTTGTATTTTAAAATATAATAAAATAAATATTTAACAAAAAATTCAAACCGCCTTCAAAAATCTACTTAAACACAAAAAAATGCAAAACCCTTGCTCTGCTCATTATATTTGTGGGTATTGTAGAGGAAAACTAATAAATTAGTAGCAGCAGCTAAGGTGAAACACACAGCAAAAGGTCACACAGAAAAAAGAGGCACAGAATTCAATTTGCCAACGTTATTTACTATTATATACATTTAATGTTTCCCGAGATACTGACAGACAATTTAACACTTCTTCCAGACCTTTTGCCTTTATTACTTAGGGTTTTTTGCAAAAAGTGTCCAGATCAGGAGAATATTGATACAGGAGAAGGTTGCCACCTAGTATTAATTTCTATATAATTAATTTTACATAGCGATGAAACAAAACTCTTGCACAAGAATCATAAGTTTATAAATACCAGTAATTGACAACCTTACGTGTGCCAAGTTCACTTCCTAATAATTCGAAGACGTTCATAGATTACGTTGTTAAAATGGAGCCATAAATCATAATCTTAATGTGTAGGTATTTATATCAGCATTTTATTGGCTCTCTGTAGCGTCTTTAAAGTTCTGATATACAAAAAAAACTTTTTAATAAATCATTATCGTGTCGTGGTGGCTGAGTGGTTACGGGCCCGTCTTCTGAGCCACAGGTCCAAAACCTGGCATGTACCAATGTGTCTTTTTCAATGTCATATGTACTTTCTTCGATAATCTAAGACATCATAGACATAAGGTGAAGAAATACATTGTGAGGAAACCTGGACTTGGTAGTCTGGAATCGCCAACCCGCAGTGAGCTAGCGTGGTGATTGAGCTCATGCCTTCTCTGTGTGAGAAGAGGCCCTTGCCTTGCAGTGGGACAGTTAAGGGCTGGTTATTTTTTTAAAACGTGAAGCAAAAACTTTGTACCCCTTTTCACAAATATTATGCGGACGGAGGAGTATGAAATTTGGCACAGTTAAAGTTTATTTGGAGAAGGAGTGCAAAATGCTAATATTTTTACAAAAATATGTATTAGAAATACATTAAACTATTAAAAACATAAACATTACACATACTACCACGGGTTTGACACACACACACATATATATATTTTACAATAGAAATCTTGACAATAGAACCTTATTAACATCCAAATTTAAATGAATTAACGTAAAATTTCGGCCAGTGACCACTGGTCCTATAGATAAATAAATAATTTCCGGAAAGCATAGTAGGATTTGAACCTACACTTCTCGGATAAATACTCCGGGCGTTCTGCTAACTAAGCCAACCCTACCGCTGCTTACTACATCGAATTCTTCTTCCATATTATAATAAGTGTTATGGTGACGTCATCGCTATCTCTTTAGTCCTGTACAGGGTGACTGCACAACTACTTTGCAGTTAATTCAATCTCGTACATATACAAATACAAATATACCTTAACAAATACAATAAATCTATCAACTGTATTATCGCATGCGTAGCGAACTCTATAGTTATACATTTTAGTCTTAATATTTGATAAAAAAATAATTAAATGAGTTATGGGTCTTTACATAATTTATAGCGCTTTTATCTGTGTTTCGTTAAAGTGCTAGTGAATTCAGATGAAATTACACTACGTATGAAGTTACAAAAACTTTCATTTTTATTAGAAAGAAAGACATATTTTCATATACCTATTACTCTTCACATAAACGGGAGGGCATTGCCTTATTTTCATACTAGCTGTGTCCGCGACTCCGTCCGTGGATGTCGTAAATAACAAATGTTCGACGTGATTCTTTAAATTGGAAAAACTTTTTTATTTATGAACCGATTTACATGAAACAAACACTTAATGTTAAGTGAAGCTTACCCCAATATATTAGTGAAAACCACATCTAAATCAGATAAGCCGTCACTGGGATTAGCGTGCACAAAGACAAACCGACAAAAATTCTAACAATAATTGTTTTGGGTGCTATTTGCGTTGTTAAGGGTGCCAATAATATTTTTTCTCCTCATATATTTTCCATGTACAGACAGCGATCCGTAACATTTTTAGTATATGTATTGATGATGATAATAACGTAGAGCAGTTGTTTATAAACAAACGGGTAGGTATATTTAGACCTGAAAGAGTATTACCCATAAAATGCGCAGCGCATTATTAAAAGACAATGTTGCCATGACGCAAAACAGTAACCATATATTTTTAAATTGAAAGTAATCTATAAAATATTGTGTTTATAGAGAAACTGTAAAAAATATACATTCTAAATTTATCTCGAAAGTTTGGCATCGAAAATTGTTTTCGAACTCTTAAAAATCTAAACAAACGAATGTTAGAATTTCATTCGAGAAAATAAGATTAAAATTCTATAGCTTTTTCAAAGTTTCGTAGATTGGTAAGTTTCTTGATAATAAATAGGTTTTTACTTAAACTTCAGACTACAGCAATGTGCTAAGCTAAGCGAGAAATGAGCGAGGGTTTTTAAGTACACCTATAGAATAGATCATTTTTTAACTATTGTTCGGTCTGCTGATTCTTCATTGCATTTTACTAAAGCATCATTAAATAAATCGATTTACCATATAAGTAGATAGATATACGGATAAATCTTTGAAAAGCATTAGCGCATGCTTAACGAACCTTAAAGTTATATTTTTTGTGGAAAAGGATTACGGTCACGAGCAGGATTCGAAGCTGCGTCTCCCGGATAAATACTCCAGGCGCTCTGACCACTAAGCCATCTCGACCTCTGATCACCACCGAAAATTCTTCGTCCTCATTTTAATACGTCTTTTGGTGACGTTCTATGAAAAAAGAGTAGCATATGGAAGAAAAAATGCAGCGCCCGTGCAAAAACATTGGGTTAAAGGCAGGAGGATTATGAGTTTCAGCAATTTTAAGAAACAATTAATATGGAGAGAGTGCCCGGAGTATTTCATCCGGGAGACACAGTGTCAAATTCTGCTCACAGCCTGCTTTTAATGCGTTAAAAGAGTTATCTGAAACAAAGAAGTGGGAATTATTTATTTACAATGAATAATATACAAAATTTACAGAATAAAGCTCTAAAACTATTACAATAAAAATTAAAACAAAATTAAAACTAGAGCATCAACAATTCGTCCGCGTCGCTGTCAACTGGGAGTGTACCCAAAAGGCTGGGAAGTGCAGCAGCATTGCCACGTTGAATGGCAATACTTATTCTTTCTGCGAAATAGAGACCAGCCCTTGGGTCACGTGAAGTGCCGACCAATCGCCTTGCGATCTCTTTATAAAGAATGCTTTAACAATAAATAGATTTTCTTCTGAAATTATGGTTTAATCTTTGGATCAGTGTGAGGCGGCCGTGAACGCGACCCTTCAGATATTAATCAGATAACTACGTTAGACTTGAGTAAGGGTAACAAGAAAATCTGAAAACTCTAATAAATATATATATATATATTATATAATAAAACTGTAAATGTATATGCACATAGATTATTTTGCCAAAATTTTAAAAACTTCGTTCAACACTATGTTTTAAAATATCACATAGCATCACGCCTGTTTCCTAAAGGAGATAGGTAGAGGTGTACACAGGTGTACGAGTACACCCACATTTCTCCAAGGCTGTTATTAAATCCCATGTAATAGTTGGTGAGCCTATTGCCATCCACCGGGCCCAGTTCCAAGCTCCGGGATGTTACTGAGAATTTTCCGTCGATGACAGCTCGATAGCTCGACGGCAGCCGGCAATGCGCGTCGACGACGCTCGGCGGCAGTCGTTGACGCTCTTATGCTCTTGTTGTTTGTTGTGTTGTTTGTTATCAAACTCCTCCAAAACGGCTTGACAGATTCTTATGAATTTTTTTGTGTATATTTGTTAGGTCTGAGAATACGTCGTAGGCAATTTTTTTTCTATCTTCTAACAGATAAAAATCTCGTGTCAAAGTGTTTGTTATCAAACTCCTTCAAAACGTCTTGACCGATTTTTATGATATTTTTTATACCCCTAGGTAATAAAGGTGGCCCTATCCAGAAAAGTTATATGGCAGAACAACGTTTGCGGGGCACAGTTAGTATAATAGTTATCTAGCAATCGTCAAATCACTTTCTGTCACTCAATGACACTATAACAGAAAATGTCACTTCGAAATGAAAATACAGCCACTCCAACAATATCACGTTCGGTTTGAGTGACAGCTCAATCAAACCAGCCTGTTGTTAGTTCGAGATTTTGTTGTTTTTATGTTTATCTGTGTACCTTTGTGACTTTAATGTTTAGTTATTATTTTTTAACTGCATCTTTAGTCTAGTGGTCCTAAGTGCAGTTGCTGATCGTGAGGTCCTGGATTCCCGGGTCGGACAAAGTCAGTGGTGCGTGCCTTGGATTCAAATTTGCGACCTTTGACTTATCAGTCCAACGGTCATACCACTAAGCTATCACTGCTGTTATAGTGTTACTACTGTGCTTTAAAAAATTAAATCAACAGCCTTCAGAGACATTTCCATATTTCACTAAAATGAAGAAGAAGAAGCTTCCTTCTCGTAACCAGTGCGGTACCGCGCTCGCAGGACCCAACATGCTTCTGCGTCCAGCAGTACCTATAACGCAGCTGTACGTGTCCCGCCTACATTACTCCACGAAGGTCGAGGAGATCGTGGAGTATGTCCGAGTGAAGACCAACTGGAGTTTGAGGGTGGATCAGTTGGAGTAGCGCCACAACACAAATTTCAAATCGTTCGTGGTGCGAGTTCCGACTCAGCATCTTGAGACCTTCCTCAAACAAGAGTTTTGGCCGAAGGGTGTCATTTACCGACGTTTTCGCGGCCGGTTACGCGACACCAGTCAACGAAACACGATGCCGTCACTTCGTGTGCAGTAGTTATAAGTTTTATTGTAATAATATTATGTATTGGTGTATTTATAAATTGTTTATTTTTGTGTATTTTATTTTATGGGCCAAAGTTGCCTGAAATAAAGGATATATTATTATTATTATAAAATGTCGCTAAAGGCCAAAAAGCCTTTCAACCGTCGATTATGAATCTTAATAATTGTTGAAATGTGGGTATACCTCTGCCTACCCCTTCAGAGCAAACAGGTTATGCTTTGTTATATAGTCATGATTTTGAAATCGAAATACATTTAATAAAAGAAACATAGTTCTGTAATTATTTGACGAATAATTTTCTCATAAAACTAAAGTAATGGAAAAACCGTGCACCTAAATTCAAAATTCTCTAAGTGGCTATATTCATCAAAGAGAAACGAAAAATAAGTAGTATACGAAAAGTAATTTATAGTATTTATCTTTAGCAGTATTAGCAACCATATTTTATTTTAATATCTTCATCATAATAATAATTGCACAAAGCGCCCATTGTATATTTATTATCTTATCAAACAAAGGGATTTCATATAACCAAACAAAATGAAATTCAATCGTCTTAAAATACCACGTTTATTAATATACGAATAAAAAGGTTTTATTTTATTTCATTTTTAACCGACTTCCAAAAAGGAGGAGGTTATCAATTCGGTTGTATTTTTTTTGTTACCTCAGAACTCCGTCATTTATGAACCGATTTGGAAAATTATTTTTTTATTTGAAAGGATTTACTTTCAGATTGGTCCCATTTAAATTTTATGAAAATTGGTTTGGTAGTTTGGTATTTAAACGGTCTAGAATAGTTGGAGCCAGTAAAGGATAATAAACGTGTAAGTACATTCATGAAGTAGCGTATTACGTTCGCTTTAGGCAGTTGTTGTGTTCATTTGTAAATAGGTTCAATTAGGTATAATACATTATCGTAATAATAATGATGGTTAATGTACCTTTAAATATACTTTGCAAAGTTTGTCTGGCACCGACTCCAAAAATAATAATAATTGTATATTATTGTCCTAATAAATTGATATTATTCAGAATCCACTAAAATTTAAAAATATTTTTTTATAAATTGTAGTAAGTAAATAATGCAATTATTTTATTACCTTTTAGTGCATTTTTACTTAACAGAAAGATTTTTGGAGTCGGTTCTTTTTTTTTGTAAAAAAATAACATAACATAACATAGCATCACGCCTGTATTCCCCGAAGGGGTAGGCAGAGGTGTACACAGTTGTACACCCACATTTCACCAATGCTGTTATTAAGTCCCATGTAATAGGTGGTGAGCCTATTGCCATCTACCGGGCACAATTCCAAACTCCGAGCTGCTACTGAGAAATTTCTAACGGAAAAACTCAATAATACTTTGCCCGACCCGGGAATCGAACCCGAGACCTCATGCTCAGCAGTCGCGCTTGGGACCACTAGACCAACGAGGCAGTAAAAAAATATTTTAACGTAATTATCAGATAGTATTTTTTATTTATTTATTCGTCTTCTTCTTATCGTGTGGTTGATGAACAACCTAGTGTCAGAGTGTAAACTACCCGTAGGTCTCTGAAATGACTTTACACACCATCGAGAAAATCTCTTAGGTGTGCTGGTTTCTGATAATTAATTTGCAATACGCACATGACTTCGAAAAGATAATGGTGCGTGCCTTGGATTCGAACCTGCGACCTTTGACTTGACAGTCCATGGGTCATACCACTTGGCTATCACTGCTCTTTTTATTTATTTGAATGCCTACATATGGATTCTAAACGAAATTGTTATTGTTTTATTTTGTTAAACTAGTTTCTGCCCGCGACTCTGTCTGCGTGGACTTCAGAATTGGGTCAAGCTGGTAAAAAAAGTATCCTGTTTAATCCAAGTCATAAACTATCTGTATACCAAATTTCATCAAAATCAGTTCAGTACTTTTTGCGTGAAAGATTAACAAACATCCTTACATACAAACTTTCGCGTT
This sequence comes from Xylocampa areola, assembly GCA_935421205.1. Classification (NCBI taxonomy): domain Eukaryota; kingdom Metazoa; phylum Arthropoda; class Insecta; order Lepidoptera; family Noctuidae; genus Xylocampa; species Xylocampa areola. The sequence continues at coordinate 20,700,999 of OW285200.1, read as the reverse complement.
TATAATATTAGTAGGAAGTAGGACTAGCGCCACGACTTCGCGCGGCTGTAATTTACTAAAAAATACCATCCAAAATTCCTTTGTTCTTACAAATACGACACTATCGATACTCGTCTTTTCAGCTACAAGGGACCGTAGACTTATGTATTTGATATTTATTACATCTTAATACCTTCATGCGTTCCTGAGAAAAAGGGCTTTGGCACACCACAGGACAACGAAGTCTTCAGAATCTTATAAGGGTTCATTTTTTCCTTTCGAGTAACGGAACCCTAAAAGACAGCCAAATCAAGTGATCGTTTTCAAGTGATGCTGTTTCATAGACGCGGCAATTTATTTTTATTTACAAGCTGTGCCCCGCGGTTTCACCCGCGTATTGTATACGTAGCGTAGCATATTATAATTAGCCTAAGTTACTCCTTATACGTACGTTGCGTAGCATATTATAATTAGCCTAAGTTATTCCTTATAAAGTCAGCTACCTGCCTGTAAAATCTTATCAGAATCGTTCCAGCCGTTTCGAAGATTAGCCGGGACAGACAAAAATTTAAAAAACTACTTTTAGGCATTGGTATCATGCAAATAACTGTTTTTGTTGACATTACAAACAGACATTTCAATTTTATTTATTTGTATTGATATAAATACTATGAAGTGTATTGCTGCATTCAATAAAACTGATTCATCTATGTAATGCTCTAACCTATATTGTCCCACTGCAGGCCAAAAGCCTCTTTTTCCTTTTCATAAAAGACCAAAAAATCAAAAGACCATATATTATGCTTGTTAGTTTAACATAAACTTTATAACCTTGTTCGTGAAATGTGTAAAACAAACATTAATTAAACCGCGTTGATGTAAATCATATTACTCGGGGTGACAGCCGAGATCTTTCGCGCGAGGTCTTGTGGGTCGCGGGTGATAAATTGTGTTTTTACCCGCCTTGGAGACGGGAACCTTATATATTACAGGTGTTATTAATCTTCTTCTTTATCCTAAGGCATTACGGGCCTATTGTCAGACTAGCTTAGAGGAATCTGTCCAGAGCTAATTAAAATATAACCTTAGTTATTTTATGAAATATATAAGGTGTTTATTTTATGAAGACCCAATTTGTTTGAACATACATATCATAGCATCGCGCTTGTATTCCTCTAGGAAATAGGCAGAGGTGAAGAAAGTTGTAAACCCACATTGCATCAGCTGTTATTGCGTATTGCCATCAGACGGGCACAATTCCATAATCCAGGCTGAGAATTCTTATTAGAAAAACTCAATAGCACTTTTTATCACTCAAGAATCGAACCAAGGTCTTCACGCTCAACAGTCGGCCTGATGACCATTAACTAAACAATTGATGATAAGTATTTAATTTTGTACAAGCGATGCTTCAATGTCGATTCATAGACAACAATCTCATCACTCCAGCACAAAAACAAAAATGTATGGCATCTGCAGCCCGAAGCGTACAGGACAAATGGTACTGTCACTTCTAAAATCAAACAGTCACTATTCACCGTATTCAAATTCGACAGTGCAGCGAGAAAAGTTGTATGCACCGACAGTGAATTACGTTACGCCAAACATGATTTGCGATGCGACGAGAAACGCGGCAGAGTGAATGACAATAACGGCAGGCAGTTTGAGAGATTCGATGTTCACAGTACAATGCCATCAATTTATTGAAATCACTTTAGTCTTATGTTATAAGGGCGACTGGTGAGCGTGGAGTTCTGGGTTCGATTTTGGGTCACACAACGTGCTATTGAGTTTTAATTATAGAAATTCGCAGTACCAGTCTGGAATCTGGAATCTGGAATTATGCCCAGCTGGTGTTATTAGGCAATAACACCATTCATGAAATGTGGGTGTACAACTGTGCACACCTCTGCCTACCCCTTCGGGCAATACAGGCGTGATGCTATGTCTCAAATTTTTGACCCACTAGGGTGATTGTGAAGACATTTTGCTAATCAAGCGACCACAATATAAAATCAATAGCTTTGAAGAAAGAAGAAAATTCTAGTCCCTGTTTGGACATATGGCATTCAACTTTGGGGCTGTACTAAACAGAGCAATATTAAAATAATTCAGAGATTCCAAAATAAAGTACTTCGGGATATAGTCAACGCTCCCTGGTATATAAGAAACGACGACCTCCATCGCGATCTTAAAATGGAATTCGTCAACCAAACCATACAAAAATTTGCTGAAGCGCACGAACGTAGACTTCATCACCACATAAATGTCGAGGCAATCCAACTGCTCGATAACACGGACATTGTGCGAAGACTAAACAGAACTAAACCATTTGAATTAGTGTAGTGAATATTAGTGAATAATTATTCAGCTAAATCAGTGAAGTGTTATAACTATAAAACACACGAACAAAGTGTTTTCATCTTATCAGACTCTAAGAATGTGCAATGAACATTACTCTTAGTTATAATATACATATATTACGTAACAAATTAAGTGAGATAAAAATTTCTTATTAGCCTAAGTGGCTAGATTGTTATTTAATTATTGAGGACTGAGTCCTAAGTAATTCAGGAAAAAAAAAAAAAAAAAAAAAAATAGCTTTGAAGCAAGTTTTAAATTTTGAAGTATAAGCCCACCAATTTATTAATAATAGGTACTTTTGCAATCTGCACTGATGCAGTCATGTGCTAGTCACATCCAGGCGTTTACCACTTGAAAACCATGTTAAAAGGAATAACATAAGTAGTTTTTTTTTAACGTTGCCCCACACTCGGAATTTCTTCCTGTATCGTGGGTACGTTTATAGAGACATAATCTCACATGCACACACACCAAGACCCGGAATAATTATCTGTAGATCGCACAAATATTTCTCTGCTCCGTGCAGTAATCGAACCTACGATAAATATTATAACAACATATTTTAATACATACATAAAAACTCACGCCTTTCACCCATGGGGGTAGGCAGAAACTACGGAACTCCACCTGCTACGATCCTTACATATGCCTTTTGCTTCGTCCACACATGCGCGGCGGTTGCGAGTAGTTTTAATACCATTGACATAAATTCGTAAATAATAATCAGTTGCTACTATTACGCAGTATTAACAACGTTATTTGTTAGGCTAGGACACACAGTTTACGAGGAAAGTTCAGCACTTCTCACAATATGCGTTCAATACAATAACTTTATTAGTAAACAATTCAGAAGCACGTGTGATCCAAATAAACAATTGAATGCCTGAGTCGAACGCTGAATATTGATCAACTAATTCTTCGTGGAAAGGGACTCCTTCGTGTAAAAAGTCTGTTACGTATAAAAGACCCCATCGTGCAAAAAATCGTGTAAAAAGTGTGTTACGTATAAAAGAACCCCATCGTGCAAAATGAGTGTTTTGTGCGAAAGTAATTCTTGCTGCAAAAGGAATTGTAAGAGTAAGCATTTGAATGGACTACGCTTCGACGAACGTCCTGTATTAGTTGTTGTGAAGGAAAGTAAACATTGGTACTTTTAAAAGAAAATTGCCATTTTAAAATGAACAGTTTAATTTTGTAAACGTGGAAGAAGTATTTATTTGAGATTTTCAGGTGTTAAGTGTATTTTAGAAAACGCAAAGTTTATATACAAGCACCAAAGCATCTAGTGTCCTATTTAACCATTGAAAAGATTCAGGCAGTACCTTGCGCAAGTTCATTACAATGGATGCAAATAAATACAATATCTAGCTACGTCCACAATACTGAGGGTGGTCATGTAATTACCTGTGCACAGCGACCGCCCGCAAGCAATGAAAAATCGCAACTACCACCAACTACAAGACCGTGCCGTGTCCACCACCTCGGTGACGGCGGGCACAAGTAATTGCCTGACTAACCTCAATATTGTGGAAGTAGCTAGATATTGTATTTATTTGCACCTATTAATATTTAACTAATTACTAATAATGCATTCATCTCTTAGTTCAAATCAGTTTCATCACTGCGCATGTATGTCTGTTAACACATGAATAAGTCTTTCATTAAACTAATGTTTCAGATCCACAGGCCAGTATTCACGCCCGACTAATATATTTTGGTGTATTATGTCGTAAAACTTAATATATCCAATAGTAAAATGTAAAACGTGTGCATTTTCGAAATGTTGATTGTGGTTTTGTGGTAAATTGTATTTTTTTTATAATTTGATTAGCGATCAGCCCCGACTTCGCACAGGAATTATACCAGTACATATAAACCTTCCTCATGAATCAATCTCTCTATTGGTGAAAACCGCAAGAAAATCCGTTCAGTAGTTTTTGAGATTATCCCGAACAGACGCGGCGGGGGACTTTGTTTTATAATATGTAGTGATTTATCTACGACATCACTTGCTTCAGGACAGGTTGTAATAATAATAAATTATATCCATTTAACTTTATAGCATAAATCGACTGTCTCGTTGATGTACTGGACGCAATCGACGTGACGTATCGGACGTGGCTGCTGAGTGTTCGGCAGGGTCGGGCAGTGTAATAAGGGGTTTTTTCTGGTAGGAAAGCATCTCGAAAGTGACCCTGTATTAGTATACTTAATAAACATTGACTGTTCTACACCCAGCTTTCACAAAACATACAATTATTGATCCAAATGCACAATTATTACGTTTGTTATACTCACTGAGCGTAATCTGAATTCACCATAGACTATAGCGCGTTCAAATGTGTTGCTGTTTGAATAATTGATTGGCAGACAGTTTTGTTACAAACGAGCAGTATAGTGACAGTGTTAATTGGTTTCAGTGCCTATCAATATTTGAATTTCGTTCATTGCCATGTTATTATTTGATGTGGAAATACTGAAATGGAGCCGAGAGTTTATAGTGTAATGTTTTATCAAGTTTTACCTAATACTCATGAAATAGGTGAGCCTATTGCCATCTACCGGGAACTAGGGTTGCCAGGTCTTAAAACCGAAAAACTGGACGGACCAGCCAGTTTAGCCGGACATTTTCGTAAAAAGGCCCGTTTAATTTTTTTAGTCTAAATAGGTATAACACAACATTTTTTTTAAAGTAAAACTATTTTTCTTATCATTCAACATAAATCTTTCAAAATGTTAACGAAATTGACAAATTTAAAAAGGCTAACAGAAGCCGTACTGGCCTGACACCGTCTAGTTTGGCCGGACACGCAACCAAAAAGCCTGACTGTGTCCGGCTTTATTCGGACGCCCGGCAACGCTACCGGGAACAATGCTAAACTTAAGACAGGTGCTAAAAAAATTCTTACGTTACTAATTATTACTTTGAACAACCTAGAGTTGAAACCTAGGACCTCAGGACCAGCTTAGAAATTTGCACAATTTAGAAATTAATTCCTTTTAAAGGTAAATCTTTGAAAAGCATTAATAGCGAACTAACTTTAATCTGCCTAGCCTTTTCGCAACTACTACTTTGGGGTCGGCTTACAGATGTAGTACTACATATCAGCATTTTCGACTACCTCGTTGGTCTAGTGGTCGCAAGGGCGACTGATGAGCGTGAGGTCCTGGGTTCGATTTCTAGATCGGGCAAAGTGTTATTGGGTTTTTCAGTTAGGAAATTCTCAATAGCAGCCCGGAGTTAGGAAGTTGGTGGTGTGACACCCCCGTGCTTCGGAGAGCACGTAAAGCCGTCGGTCTTGCGCCTGATCTCTCTCCGGTCGTGTCAGATTGCCGTCTCATTGGAATATGAGAGTGAAGGAAGAGGGAGTGCACCTGTGTTTGCGCATACAATTGTGCACTATAATATCTCCTGCGTTCTTGGCTAATCTCCGTGGAGATAGGCCGCCGTGACCGAAATACGGTCGGAAGGAATATTATCATTATTTTACATGAAGCGACTGTAATACGATAACCGATAACTCTTGGTAAAACTTCAGGCATCTAATCGATATTAATCTACTACCTACTTGTAACGGCTGTCTTAAAATATTCTTTTGACATCCGGAACCACCGGTTTAAAGTTTAGAGACACACATTCCCAGGCACGGCGAGATCTCGAAAAGATGGTCACCCATCCACAGATAGACCGCGGCAAGCGCCGCTTAACCTCGATCTATCTATGCGGCTGTTACTTAGCTTAATAATTCCACTTAGATAAAGAAATAAAAATAAAGAAGTTATTGGATCGCCTAGTGGTACCAAGGGCGACCGCTGAACATGAGGTCACAGGTTCGATTCCCGGGTCGAGCAAACTGTTATTGAGTTTTTTGTTAGAAAATTCTAAGCAGCGGCGTGGAGTTTGGAATTGGGCCCGGTAGATGGCAATAGCCTCATGACCTATTACATGGGACTTACTAACAGTGTTGGTGAAATGTGGAGTACAACTATGTATACCTAGGCACCCCTTCGGGAAATAAAGGCGTGATGCTATATGTATGTGTAAAATGTATTTTTAAACTAAGCCGCCAAGCTAGACTTTGTTTAACAAACAATAACTTATTCTTAAATAATTTAGAATTCCGAAGTTGGAAATTCCTATACTACCAAGTACAAAACTTTGTCTACACAAAGCTGTGGATACAGGTCCTCAGTATTTCCCAATAGTTTGCTAAAGACTTGAAGTTGAACATGATAAACTTAATATAACCAGCAGCATATCAATTACAACTTTGACTTTAATAACGTCCTTATCTCGTGGCAATAAAAGCGTTTTTTCAGTGCAACTATAACATGTATCCAAACATAGTTCTTATTTCAAAACTTATCTGCCACGTGTGAGGAAGCAACTTGAGTTGTAGTAAAGTTGATACTTTGTTGTAAAACTCCTTGGCGACGTTTCTCTTTTTCTTTTTAAACTTAAGATAGTGTTGACAGAAATAAAAAAAACTTGCGACGTGTAGGTACTCAGGTTTTTATTTGTTTGCCACACTTCGTGTATTGTGTATTATTTAATATAATATAATAATTAATTCATTAGAATTAAAGGCGCACGGTATGGTTTTTCTAGCGACGGTATCTTTGGGTCTTGTCGTTTATTTTTTTGCATTAGTTTAGGCGTTTAGTTATGAGTAAAAAGGTTTCCGCGTCCATTTTTTAGTACCCAATATCTTTTTTCGTCTGTATAATAAGTATTTTGTGATTTTAGCTTTTAAAATGATTTTGTAGATGTCTAACCAATTTAATAATATGATAATCTTGACATGTAACTTTAACTTAACCCTATATAGTTTTTACGGCGTACTCCGGTCTAAAGATCCAATTGAGTTGACATTTTACTCCTTTTATGCATAAACAAAACATGACAAATTTGAGAATGGAATTGAATTATCCATTTCCATGAATTCAAATGTTCTGATGATTGTTATTCAACAAGCTGAAAATAATAGTATTAATTTTATTTATCGCTTTATTTGGACTTTCACTTCTTGCGGAAAATATAGATATAATAGGTAATATAAAGTAAGCACAGTATAAGATTTTTTTTGGAAACGTTGCCCCACACTAGGAATTTCTTCCTGTATCGTGGGTGCGTTTACAGACATATAATCTCACATGCACACACACCCAGACCCGGAGCAATTAATCTGTAGATCATACAAATATTTGCTTCGTGCTGGAATCGAACCTGTGACACGCGACGCGGCAGCCGGTTTCTCGACCACACAAGCCAAGTTGCATACACACGCTATAATCCTGAGTTTCACCAAAAAAAAAAACAGACATATTGTTGAAAACTTAACGCATGCATAGCGAACTTTAAAGTTATAAATTTTGGAAAGAAAACTACGGTCGCGAGCAGGATTCAAACCTGCGCCTCAGATGCAATTACCATAACAAATACATGTACATGTAGATATTTATTATGTTAATTGCATCTGTACGACATTGCAAAGTTAGTCGTGTTGGTTTATGATGATATAATGACGTCACCAAAAGACCTATTAAAATGTGGAAGAAGAATTCGGGATAGTGAGCAAACGTCGAGATGGCTTAGCGGTCAGAGCAGCTGGAGTATTCATCCGGGAGGTGCAGGTTCGATTCCTGCTCACGTTTTTTTTTTCCCACAAAAATTTAAGCTTTCGCCTGGGACGGTCATCTGACTATATTCTTGCGTGAGTCAGGTACTGCTGGGGCGAAGCCATCAACCAGAGAAACACGGCAAAGCACTTGCTGTATCGCTTGATATCTCGAAGGCTTTTGACAGTGGCTGGCATGCAAGTCTACTCGGCATGATTCCTGCTTAGGGCATCCCAGTTGATTTTTGTAGCTGGATATCAGACTTCTGTAGTGAACGGTCGATCCGAGTTGTCGTTGACGGCTGCTCCGCTGACCTCATGACTAGCAATGCCGGACCACTAGACCAACGAGGCAGTAAAAAAATATTTTAACGTAATTATCAGATAGTATTTTTTATTTATTTATTCGTCTTCTTCTTATCGTGTGGTTGATGAACAACCTAGTGTCAGAGTGTAAACTACCCGTAGGTCTCTGAAATGACTTTACACACCATCGAGAAAATCTCTTAGGTGTGCTGGTTTCTGATAATTAATTTGCAATACGCACATGACTTCGAAAAGATAATGGTGCGTGCCTTGGATTCGAACCTGCGACCTTTGACTTGACAGTCCATGGGTCATACCACTTGGCTATCACTGCTCTTTTTATTTATTTGAATGCCTACATATGGATTCTAAACGAAATTGTTATTGTTTTATTTTGTTAAACTAGTTTCTGCCCGCGACTCTGTCTGCGTGGACTTCAGAATTGGGTCAAGCTGGTAAAAAAAGTATCCTGTTTAATCCAAGTCATAAACTATCTGTATACCAAATTTCATCAAAATCAGTTCAGTACTTTTTGCGTGAAAGATTAACAAACATCCTTACATACAAACTTTCGCGTTTATAATATTAGTAGGAAGTAGGACTAGCGCCACGACTTCGCGCGGCTGTAATTTACTAAAAAATACCATCCAAAATTCCTTTGTTCTTACAAATACGACACTATCGATACTCGTCTTTTCAGCTACAAGGGACCGTAGACTTATGTATTTGATATTTATTACATCTTAATACCTTCATGCGTTCCTGAGAAAAAGGGCTTTGGCACACCACAGGACAACGAAGTCTTCAGAATCTTATAAGGGTTCATTTTTTCCTTTCGAGTAACGGAACCCTAAAAGACAGCCAAATCAAGTGATCGTTTTCAAGTGATGCTGTTTCATAGACGCGGCAATTTATTTTTATTTACAAGCTGTGCCCCGCGGTTTCACCCGCGTATTGTATACGTAGCGTAGCATATTATAATTAGCCTAAGTTACTCCTTATACGTACGTTGCGTAGCATATTATAATTAGCCTAAGTTATTCCTTATAAAGTCAGCTACCTGCCTGTAAAATCTTATCAGAATCGTTCCAGCCGTTTCGAAGATTAGCCGGGACAGACAAAAATTTAAAAAACTACTTTTAGGCATTGGTATCATGCAAATAACTGTTTTTGTTGACATTACAAACAGACATTTCAATTTTATTTATTTGTATTGATATAAATACTATGAAGTGTATTGCTGCATTCAATAAAACTGATTCATCTATGTAATGCTCTAACCTATATTGTCCCACTGCAGGCCAAAAGCCTCTTTTTCCTTTTCATAAAAGACCAAAAAATCAAAAGACCATATATTATGCTTGTTAGTTTAACATAAACTTTATAACCTTGTTCGTGAAATGTGTAAAACAAACATTAATTAAACCGCGTTGATGTAAATCATATTACTCGGGGTGACAGCCGAGATCTTTCGCGCGAGGTCTTGTGGGTCGCGGGTGATAAATTGTGTTTTTACCCGCCTTGGAGACGGGAACCTTATATATTACAGGTGTTATTAATCTTCTTCTTTATCCTAAGGCATTACGGGCCTATTGTCAGACTAGCTTAGAGGAATCTGTCCAGAGCTAATTAAAATATAACCTTAGTTATTTTATGAAATATATAAGGTGTTTATTTTATGAAGACCCAATTTGTTTGAACATACATATCATAGCATCGCGCTTGTATTCCTCTAGGAAATAGGCAGAGGTGAAGAAAGTTGTAAACCCACATTGCATCAGCTGTTATTGCGTATTGCCATCAGACGGGCACAATTCCATAATCCAGGCTGAGAATTCTTATTAGAAAAACTCAATAGCACTTTTTATCACTCAAGAATCGAACCAAGGTCTTCACGCTCAACAGTCGGCCTGATGACCATTAACTAAACAATTGATGATAAGTATTTAATTTTGTACAAGCGATGCTTCAATGTCGATTCATAGACAACAATCTCATCACTCCAGCACAAAAACAAAAATGTATGGCATCTGCAGCCCGAAGCGTACAGGACAAATGGTACTGTCACTTCTAAAATCAAACAGTCACTATTCACCGTATTCAAATTCGACAGTGCAGCGAGAAAAGTTGTATGCACCGACAGTGAATTACGTTACGCCAAACATGATTTGCGATGCGACGAGAAACGCGGCAGAGTGAATGACAATAACGGCAGGCAGTTTGAGAGATTCGATGTTCACAGTACAATGCCATCAATTTATTGAAATCACTTTAGTCTTATGTTATAAGGGCGACTGGTGAGCGTGGAGTTCTGGGTTCGATTTTGGGTCACACAACGTGCTATTGAGTTTTAATTATAGAAATTCGCAGTACCAGTCTGGAATCTGGAATCTGGAATTATGCCCAGCTGGTGTTATTAGGCAATAACACCATTCATGAAATGTGGGTGTACAACTGTGCACACCTCTGCCTACCCCTTCGGGCAATACAGGCGTGATGCTATGTCTCAAATTTTTGACCCACTAGGGTGATTGTGAAGACATTTTGCTAATCAAGCGACCACAATATAAAATCAATAGCTTTGAAGAAAGAAGAAAATTCTAGTCCCTGTTTGGACATATGGCATTCAACTTTGGGGCTGTACTAAACAGAGCAATATTAAAATAATTCAGAGATTCCAAAATAAAGTACTTCGGGATATAGTCAACGCTCCCTGGTATATAAGAAACGACGACCTCCATCGCGATCTTAAAATGGAATTCGTCAACCAAACCATACAAAAATTTGCTGAAGCGCACGAACGTAGACTTCATCACCACATAAATGTCGAGGCAATCCAACTGCTCGATAACACGGACATTGTGCGAAGACTAAACAGAACTAAACCATTTGAATTAGTGTAGTGAATATTAGTGAATAATTATTCAGCTAAATCAGTGAAGTGTTATAACTATAAAACACACGAACAAAGTGTTTTCATCTTATCAGACTCTAAGAATGTGCAATGAACATTACTCTTAGTTATAATATACATATATTACGTAGCAAATTAAGTGAGATAAAAATTTCTTATTAGCCTAAGTGGCTAGATTGTTATTTAATTATTGAGGACTGAGTCCTAAGTAATTCAGGAAAAAAAAAAAAAAAAAAAAAAATAGCTTTGAAGCAAGTTTTAAATTTTGAAGTATAAGCCCACCAATTTATTAATAATAGGTACTTTTGCAATCTGCACTGATGCAGTCATGTGCTAGTCACATCCAGGCGTTTACCACTTGAAAACCATGTTAAAAGGAATAACATAAGTAGTTTTTTTTTAACGTTGCCCCACACTCGGAATTTCTTCCTGTATCGTGGGTACGTTTATAGAGACATAATCTCACATGCACACACACCAAGACCCGGAATAATTATCTGTAGATCGCACAAATATTTCTCTGCTCCGTGCAGTAATCGAACCTACGATAAATATTATAACAACATATTTTAATACATACATAAAAACTCACGCCTTTCACCCATGGGGGTAGGCAGAAACTACGGAACTCCACCTGCTACGATCCTTACATATGCCTTTTGCTTCGTCCACACATGCGCGGCGGTTGCGAGTAGTTTTAATACCATTGACATAAATTCGTAAATAATAATCAGTTGCTACTATTACGCAGTATTAACAACGTTATTTGTTAGGCTAGGACACACAGTTTACGAGGAAAGTTCAGCACTTCTCACAATATGCGTTCAATACAATAACTTTATTAGTAAACAATTCAGAAGCACGTGTGATCCAAATAAACAATTGAATGCCTGAGTCGAACGCTGAATATTGATCAACTAATTCTTCGTGGAAAGGGACTCCTTCGTGTAAAAAGTCTGTTACGTATAAAAGACCCCATCGTGCAAAAAATCGTGTAAAAAGTGTGTTACGTATAAAAGAACCCCATCGTGCAAAATGAGTGTTTTGTGCGAAAGTAATTCTTGCTGCAAAAGGAATTGTAAGAGTAAGCATTTGAATGGACTACGCTTCGACGAACGTCCTGTATTAGTTGTTGTGAAGGAAAGTAAACATTGGTACTTTTAAAAGAAAATTGCCATTTTAAAATGAACAGTTTAATTTTGTAAACGTGGAAGAAGTATTTATTTGAGATTTTCAGGTGTTAAGTGTATTTTAGAAAACGCAAAGTTTATATACAAGCACCAAAGCATCTAGTGTCCTATTTAACCATTGAAAAGATTCAGGCAGTACCTTGCGCAAGTTCATTACAATGGATGCAAATAAATACAATATCTAGCTACGTCCACAATACTGAGGGTGGTCATGTAATTACCTGTGCACAGCGACCGCCCGCAAGCAATGAAAAATCGCAACTACCACCAACTACAAGACCGTGCCGTGTCCACCACCTCGGTGACGGCGGGCACAAGTAATTGCCTGACTAACCTCAATATTGTGGAAGTAGCTAGATATTGTATTTATTTGCACCTATTAATATTTAACTAATTACTAATAATCCATTCATCTCTTAGTTCAAATCAGTTTCATCACTGCGCATGTATGTCTGTTAACACATGAATAAGTCTTTCATTAAACTAATGTTTCAGATCCACAGGCCAGTATTCACGCCCGACTAATATATTTTGGTGTATTATGTCGTAAAACTTAATATATCCAATAGTAAAATGTAAAACGTGTGCATTTTCGAAATGTTGATTGTGGTTTTGTGGTAAATTGTATTTTTTTTATAATTTGATTAGCGATCAGCCCCGACTTCGCACAGGAATTATACCAGTACATATAAACCTTCCTCATGAATCAATCTCTCTATTGGTGAAAACCGCAAGAAAATCCGTTCAGTAGTTTTTGAGATTATCCCGAACAGACGCGGCGGGGGACTTTGTTTTATAATATGTAGTGATTTATCTACGACATCACTTGCTTCAGGACAGGTTGTAATAATAATAAATTATATCCATTTAACTTTATAGCATAAATCGACTGTCTCGTTGATGTACTGGACGCAATCGACGTGACGTATCGGACGTGGCTGCTGAGTGTTCGGCAGGGTCGGGCAGTGTAATAAGGGGTTTTTTCTGGTAGGAAAGCATCTCGAAAGTGACCCTGTATTAGTATACTTAATAAACATTGACTGTTCTACACCCAGCTTTCACAAAACATACAATTATTGATCCAAATGCACAATTATTACGTTTGTTATACTCACTGAGCGTAATCTGAATTCACCATAGACTATAGCGCGTTCAAATGTGTTGCTGTTTGAATAATTGATTGGCAGACAGTTTTGTTACAAACGAGCAGTATAGTGACAGTGTTAATTGGTTTCAGTGCCTATCAATATTTGAATTTCGTTCATTGCCATGTTATTATTTGATGTGGAAATACTGAAATGGAGCCGAGAGTTTATAGTGTAATGTTTTATCAAGTTTTACCTAATACTCATGAAATAGGTGAGCCTATTGCCATCTACCGGGAACTAGGGTTGCCAGGTCTTAAAACCGAAAAACTGGACGGACCAGCCAGTTTAGCCGGACATTTTCGTAAAAAGGCCCGTTTAATTTTTTTAGTCTAAATAGGTATAACACAACATTTTTTTTAAAGTAAAACTATTTTTCTTATCATTCAACATAAATCTTTCAAAATGTTAACGAAATTGACAAATTTAAAAAGGCTAACAGAAGCCGTACTGGCCTGACACCGTCTAGTTTGGCCGGACACGCAACCAAAAAGCCTGACTGTGTCCGGCTTTATTCGGACGCCCGGCAACGCTACCGGGAACAATGCTAAACTTAAGACAGGTGCTAAAAAAATTCTTACGTTACTAATTATTACTTTGAACAACCTAGAGTTGAAACCTAGGACCTCAGGACCAGCTTAGAAATTTGCACAATTTAGAAATTAATTCCTTTTAAAGGTAAATCTTTGAAAAGCATTAATAGCGAACTAACTTTAATCTGCCTAGCCTTTTCGCAACTACTACTTTGGGGTCGGCTTACAGATGTAGTACTACATATCAGCATTTTCGACTACCTCGTTGGTCTAGTGGTCGCAAGGGCGACTGATGAGCGTGAGGTCCTGGGTTCGATTTCTAGATCGGGCAAAGTGTTATTGGGTTTTTCAGTTAGGAAATTCTCAATAGCAGCCCGGAGTTAGGAAGTTGGTGGTGTGACACCCCCGTGCTTCGGAGAGCACGTAAAGCCGTCGGTCTTGCGCCTGATCTCTCTCCGGTCGTGTCAGATTGCCGTCTCATTGGAATATGAGAGTGAAGGAAGAGGGAGTGCACCTGTGTTTGCGCATACAATTGTGCACTATAATATCTCCTGCGTTCTTGGCTAATCTCCGTGGAGATAGGCCGCCGTGACCGAAATACGGTCGGAAGGAATATTATCATTATTTTACATGAAGCGACTGTAATACGATAACCGATAACTCTTGGTAAAACTTCAGGCATCTAATCGATATTAATCTACTACCTACTTGTAACGGCTGTCTTAAAATATTCTTTTGACATCCGGAACCACCGGTTTAAAGTTTAGAGACACACATTCCCAGGCACGGCGAGATCTCGAAAAGATGGTCACCCATCCACAGATAGACCGCGGCAAGCGCCGCTTAACCTCGATCTATTTATGCGCCTGTTACTTAGCTTAATAATTCCACTTAAATAAAGAAATAAAAATAAAGAAGTTATTGGATCGCCTAGTGGTACCAAGGGCGACCGCTGAACATGAGGTCACAGGTTCGATTCCCGGGTCGAGCAAACTGTTATTGAGTTTTTTGTTAGAAAATTCTAAGCAGCGGCGTGGAGTTTGGAATTGGGCCCGGTAGACGGCAATAGCCTCATGACCTATTACATGGGACTTACTAACAGTGTTGGTGAAATGTGGAGTACAACTATGTATACCTAGGCACCCCTTCGGGAAATAAAGGCGTGATGCTATATGTATGTGTAAAATGTATTTTTAAACTAAGCCGCCAAGCTAGACTTTGTTTAACAAACAATAACTTATTCTTAAATAATTTAGAATTCCGAAGTTGGAAATTCCTATACTACCAAGTACAAAACTTTGTCTACACAAAGCTGTGGATACAGGTCCTCAGTATTTCCCAATAGTTTGCTAAAGACTTGAAGTTGAACATGATAAACTTAATATAACCAGCAGCATATCAATTACAACTTTGACTTTAATAACGTCCTTATCTCGTGGCAATAAAAGCGTTTTTTCAGTGCAACTATAACATGTATCCAAACATAGTTCTTATTTCAAAACTTATCTGCCACGTGTGAGGAAGTAACTTGAGTTGTAGTAAAGTTGATACTTTGTTGTAAAACTCCTTGGTGACGTTTCTCTTTTTCTTTTTAAACTTAAGATAGTGTTGACAGAAATAAAAAAAACTTGCGACGTGTAGGTACTCAGGTTTTTATTTGTTTGCCACACTTCGTGTATTGTGTATTATTTAATATAATATAATAATTAATTCATTAGAATTAAAGGCGCACGGTATGGTTTTTCTAGCGACGGTATCTTTGGGTCTTGTCGTTTATTTTTTTGCATTAGTTTAGGCGTTTAGTTATGAGTAAAAAGGTTTCCGCGTCCATTTTTTAGTACCCAATATCTTTTTTCGTCTGTATAATAAGTATTTTGTGATTTTAGCTTTTAAAATGATTTTGTAGATGTCTAACCAATTTAATAATATGATAATCTTGACATGTAACTTTAACTTAACCCTATATAGTTTTTACGGCGTACTCCGGTCTAAAGATCCAATTGAGTTGACATTTTACTCCTTTTATGCATAAACAAAACATGACAAATTTGAGAATGGAATTGAATTATCCATTTCCATGAATTCAAATGTTCTGATGATTGTTATTCAACAAGCTGAAAATAATAGTATTAATTTTATTTATCGCTTTATTTGGACTTTCACTTCTTGCGGAAAATATAGATATAATAGGTAATATAAAGTAAGCACAGTATAAGATTTTTTTTGGAAACGTTGCCCCACACTAGGAATTTCTTCCTGTATCGTGGGTGCGTTTACAGACATATAATCTCACATGCACACACACCCAGACCCGGAGCAATTAATCTGTAGATCATACAAATATTTGCTTCGTGCTGGAATCGAACCTGTGACACGCGACGCGGCAGCCGGTTTCTCGACCACACAAGCCAAGTTGCATACACACGCTATAATCCTGAGTTTCACCAAAAAAAAAAACAGACATATTGTTGAAAACTTAACGCATGCATAGCGAACTTTAAAGTTATAAATTTTGGAAAGAAAACTACGGTCGCGAGCAGGATTCAAACCTGCGCCTCAGATGCAATTACCATAACAAATACATGTACATGTAGATATTTATTATGTTAATTGCATCTGTACGACATTGCAAAGTTAGTCGTGTTGGTTTATGATGATATAATGACGTCACCAAAAGACCTATTAAAATGTGGAAGAAGAATTCGGGATAGTGAGCAAACGTCGAGATGGCTTAGCGGTCAGAGCAGCTGGAGTATTCATCCGGGAGGTGCAGGTTCGATTCCTGCTCACGTTTTTTTTTTCCCACAAAAATTTAAGCTTTCGCCTGGGACGGTCATCTGACTATATTCTTGCGTGAGTCAGGTACTGCTGGGGCGAAGCCATCAACCAGAGAAACACGGCAAAGCACTTGCTGTATCGCTTGATATCTCGAAGGCTTTTGACAGTGGCTGGCATGCAAGTCTACTCGGCATGATTCCTGCTTAGGGCATCCCAGTTGATTTTTGTAGCTGGATATCAGACTTCTGTAGTGAACGGTCGATCCGAGTTGTCGTTGACGGCTGCTCCGCTGACCTCATGACTAGCAATGCCGGAGTTCCTCAGGGGTCTATTCTCTCTCCAAATCTTTTCCTATATATCAATGCCTACTTCAACCTGGTATTGTTTGGTGCGCACACTACAGTATGA
The DNA here is from genome assembly GCA_935421205.1 of Xylocampa areola. Taxonomy (NCBI): domain Eukaryota; kingdom Metazoa; phylum Arthropoda; class Insecta; order Lepidoptera; family Noctuidae; genus Xylocampa; species Xylocampa areola. The sequence goes on along the minus strand of OW285200.1, from coordinate 20,683,764 downwards.
TTTCAGAGAGATACGTGTCCAGCGCAAAAACCAGCGGGGATGAAGTTGGTTCCTTGATCCTTGAGAGAGGTCATGGTAAAGCGAACTAATTTGACCTTAAGCCTTGTCTCCCAGTGGGTTGATGACAATCGGGTCTCTTTTAATGCCACCAAAACACAGGTGTGTCTTTTTACCGCAAAAAGGAGTCATTTCCACCAAGACAAAACTCCTACTTTTCGTGGAAGATCTGTTCCTGTAACTGATCGGGTCGAGCTCCAGAGTATGGAGTTTTCATCCAGCCCCAACTTCGGTGCCACCATTAAGTATAAATCCCAAACTGCGGCCAAAAAGTTGGGCATCCTAAATAGAGTAAAACGAACACACGCCAACAAAAGTCCGCTTCTGCATGGAGTCCTTCACTCAAGTAATCATGGAACGGCAATTCGACACGACTGGGGAGAGATAACGCGCAGGCCCAGCGGCTTTACGTGCTCTTCGAAGCACGAGGGCAATTACTTATTATTAATTTCTTTAAAGAAAACCCAATAACACTTCACAACCCGAACCCAGAACCCAGAACCCAACGCTCAGCAGTCGCGCTTGCGACCACAAAACCAATGAGGCAGTAGGTACAGTACAGGTATTAAATCTAGTTCTAAATTCTATCTAGTTATACTACAGGTCAGTTCCTACCCTTAGGTGATCCTGTTAGAGGATATAGTTGATCGTCCTATAAATATTTACGATGCTATGAATCTCAAACTTTATAGCGCTGTAGCTTGTTTGATCTGGTTCCAATTTGGAATCTTATAAGTAGATATATATCGTACCTCTACTGCGTTTCCGATATTTATTCCGTGTCGGTGTAAAAATCAGTGACGGAAATTGAACGTTCTGTGGCAGAGAGGTATTCGGAAATGTTGTGACGTGACGAAAAGAGTTTCGGTATCTTTAGATTGTGATTTGTGTAGGAAAAATTGTTGCTACAAAAAAAAAACAGGTATTTCTTATTAAAACTACAATACAAATTTTGACAAAATAGAGATTGTAATAGAGCCAACAACCTCACCCTAAATGAAAATTACCATTTGCCATTTTTTCTCTGCATCCAAATCGTTGATCAAAATGAAAATCAAACAAAATCCGTTAAGTATTTACCGAGGAAATTGTACAGGCAGACTGACAAACAGACGGGCTAATGTGCGTGTTTTTTTTTAAACTATGTAAAGAATGCAGTATATAGTGAGTATGTTTTATTATAGACTGCTAGATACAAACCTTTTTTTTAAAGCCTCCTTATTCCTATGCGTTTAACGAGTTACCCGCCAGTTTGAATAAGGTACCCACATACTAATGAAACAATAAAACTGTCGAAAAGCAACTTGTTAATTATTATCCTAATAATCATTCATATTTCACGAACTTCATTTAACAAGTTTCAAGTCTATTGGTTTTAACTGAAGCGTGCTGCGACATCAATCAAAAGTTTTCCATTTAACTTTATCACTAATTTCTGGGAAACATTTCTCGTAGAACAAGGATTTTGAAGTTGGAAGACTTTCTTTGCATTGTGATTTGACGTCACCATTCAATTCTAATTTAGGTAGAATAAGCTGTATTTCATTGGACCAGACATTTTTGAATTTAGATTTTTATGAAGTTGCGCGATATCAGCCAATTCGATTTTCAAATATAGGCTGTATTACATACTTAAATTCAGTATATTACTGGGCAAAAAAAAATTAATCAGTGCTGCAACACAAAAAAAAATATTATTAAATTATTCGTACCAACTACCGACAAATCAAAAATACGTGTGATTTTGCAACGAAAAGACTATTCTGTATATTATTCTAGGAATCTATTCCTTTTCCTTATATAAAATCCAATATTTATAAAGATGACACAGATACCGTACAAAAAATCATACACTAGATTTACGTGGAAAAATACGAGAATTCTTCGAGTTATATGACTTTCTTTTCATAGCGTAATAGAATTTTTGCGCGAGTATGACGTCAGCGCTAGGGTGTCCAAACGGCCGGACACGTCTGGTTTTTAGGACCCCCGGCTGAGCTATCAATTTAAGGGTTTTTGTTTTGCAGATGAGAAATTACGCATACTTCAGTTTAAATAATACTAGTATAAAGTCGTTTCATCTTGATGACGTACACAATTTTTACAACCTTATGTAAACTTTATTTGAGGGGTCACGTGTACCGTAGTATAATAGAAAATATTAAGACCTCAAACATTTTATGTAAATTTCTGAGTGACATTTTTATAATACTTACTTAATGTATTATAAAAATGTTTACTTAATGTCGATTATGATGTAGGCAATTAATATAAATAAATTAGAATAGCATTCTTAAAATAAAGTATCTATAGCTATATTGTACTAACAGCCACTAAAAGAGCGAGATGGGAAGAATTAAGAGACATCAAATTCTTACTATGATTATTCCACATAATTCTTTTAGCAGACACAATATATTTTTATTGTTATGAAGTACGTATTTGTAAGTGGATGAGCCAAAGGGTAGTCCAACAATTCGACTTGTGTACAAGTATTAATTGACAAACAGTAGCAGCCCCGAAGAATGATAAAGATCTGCTCCAAATCAAATCCAATTTTTCCAAGCATCGGCCCGGCTCACTGGCCCGCCTGCGTCGTCCATATTAAATTCTGGCGGTGACGGCGCGCGTGCTCCATTGTAAACCACTAAAACACCCGTAACAATAGTTTACTATTAATACCGATGATTTACAAATATTACTCGACACAATTAATTTACTTCTCACGAAAGCTGAATGCAATTTGTCAACTTTAAACTATAAATAACGATTTAAACCATGTTATATTTAAATGAAACACCTCGAGTGCTAGACAACAATTGATTTATTTTAATCTACCTTACATATACAAATATCGATTCCCACAACAATGAACATTATTATCATTAACAGCTATCCAACATGGCAATACTGCCAGTCTTCTGGCCACTTTACCAGATGCCACCAATGCGGAGGAATTCTTTGATGCCACGTTTTTTTTTATGCTCTATTTTCTTATCTTTAAAGTAAAATTGTATTGTGGTAACCCTACAGTATGACCTAGGGTTGATGTCACTTTAGACAGTTTCGATTCACGCGTGATGTCACCGGACGGGGCGCCATTCTTTCTCGGAAATCTTTTGTATTTATAATGGAAAATGAACTGTTTCTCCGCTAATCAATCACAGAATTACCCGAAAAGGCTGACGAGATTTTGAACTTTACAAAACAACTTATTAGACACTTAAATATAAGTTATAATATTAAATGGAAAAAGAATATGGGTCCCGAGCAGGATTCGGACCTGCGCCTCCCGGATAAATACTCCAAAGGGTTTTCAAAGATTTATCTTTAATTGTTAAGGTAATTGAATCTTTACGACATTGTATTAACTGCAAAGTTAGTCGTGTCGATTCGATCACCTGTATAGGGACTGAATAGATAGCAATGACGTCGCCAAAAGACGTGTTAAAATGTGGAAGAAGATTACGGTAGTGAGCAGAGGTCGAGATGGCTTAGTGGCAGAGCGCCTGGAGTATATAACCGGGAGGCGCAGGTTGGAATCCTGCTCGCGACCGTATTCTTTTTCCATTTAATATATGGGGGAACGAGGAGTGGTGTTCCTCCATAGAAAAGGGAGGATCCTCCAACCAGGTGGATGATATTGCCTGGCGGGCCACGGCCCAACGGTTAATGTTGGGAGGTCGTATATATACACACTCGTCGTCAAACTTTGATTGCGCGATGCAGAGTGTTGTGCGCGTAGTTACCATGTAGCGAGATAGATGTCGCTACAAATATTATAACTTTAGAGTTCGCTAAGCATTATTTATAATAATTATTTTTAATAAAATTAATGCTTTTCAAAGATTTATCTTTAATCATTAAAATGTATCTTTGGTGTTCCTATTACACTGTATCTATGAACAATTTATCTCTTTTTGCATTAAACACAAGACTAGTGAGGCATTCATACAAAATTTTACGTAGTTTTCTATAATTTCTTAGGAAAAAAAACAAGCGGTTGTTAAAATGCTTTATTTCTGCTGACCTCTCAGTAAGCACTGCTCTCAGTCACAACACAATATAATTACTTATTATAAAGGGCTATATATATATCTGCCTAGCCTTTTCCCAATTACATTGGGATCGGCTTCCAGTCAAACCGGCTGATGCAGCTTAATACTAAGCCAGTATTTTACACTGAGTGACTGCCTATCCGACCTCCACAACCCAGTTACAGGGTAACACGATATCTCATGGTATGACTGGTTGTCTGATTTTCAGGCCTCTGACTACCTGTAACGGCTGTCACAGATCTTAATTTGACAACCGGGACCGACGGGTTAACGTGCTCTCCGAGTCACGGTATAGATACGATATACGATAGATTGATCTGTGCGGCTGTTATTTAGCCACGAGCCCCTATATAATAAAATAAAAAAAAGAGTGACGTCATAAATTAAGAGAAAATCGCTACTTCAACCCGTGTGCGGAATATTGTTAGAATTCGCCATGGATTATGTAAATGTTGACATAAACATCCACGTCGGTAGGTTTTTCGCCGATTTTTGTGAGAAATAATATAATTTCTTTATCCACTGAGACACACTACTGTCTACTTTGCGGACAGTTTTTCAATTAATTCCTAACAATTCAATTTATAGATTAATTGAAAAAGAAAAATCTATTATGTTTTAAGGAGTTTGAACGTAAATATGGATTTGTGGCAAATTGATTTTAATCACAAATCTCTGTTAATAAATAAAAAATCTACTCGCACCGCGGCTGCTAAGCGTGAGGTTTTGGGTTCGATTTCCGGGTCGGGAAAAGTAGTATTGAGTTTTTGGTAGTAAGTTCTCAGTAGCAACCCGGAGTGTGGCATTGTACCCGGTTTAAGGCAATAGGCCCACTACCTAATTAAATGGCACTTAATAATGGCATTGGTGAAATGAGGGTATAAAACTGTGTACCAACACATCAGCCTACGCCTTCGGGGAATACAAGCATGATACTATGTGATATATACGTCCAAAAGATAAACATTCCAAATAGGTACCATATTTGAGAGGAACCCTCCAATTTCCAATCTTCTTGAAGCCAAAGTTCAATGATCACCGGGCAACGTTCATTTGTCTCAGTGGCTGAAACTGATTTCCTTTGCCTCGTATTACGAAAGCGATGCCGAAAGATACATTATCCACTTATGAATCACGGACCTTGAAAAGATATGGACGGAGAGTTGCTTACGACACGTGAGAAGTATGCCTAGTCATCTAATTTCGCTTTTCCTACACTAGCTAAACGCATACAAATACTTAGAACTCATCCACTCGGCGCCAGTACGCTGCGTGTGTTTGCGTAATCTATGCTTCGCTTATGACAAGGCAAGGTTACATCCGTATTTTTTTTAGATCCGTGTTTTGAATATAATATTTTTTATTATAATATCTTGTTTGAAGATTTTGCGAACCGTGGATATAAGATCGACTTTTGCGAATAATAAATCAAAATATGATTGAGTGCATGTGTGTGGGATGATCTCAAATTAGATGTGTAACTGCGTCGGTACCGATCTATGATTATAAAAAAAGAAATATGGAAAATGAGATTGTGTTGTTCAAATTTGTCTACATGAGCAGTGATAGCCTACTGACAAGTAAAAGATCGCAAGTTCGAATCCAAGGCACGCACCACTGTCTTTTCAAAGTCATGTGCATATTATAAACTAATTATCACTTGCTGAAAATGGTGAAAGAAAACATCGTGAGGAAACCAGCACACCTGAGGAATTTTCTCGAGTGCGTGTAAAACCAAGTCAGAGACCTACGGGTGGTTTAAACTCTGACACTAGGTTGTTCGTGAACCACACGATAAGAAGAAGAATTTGTCTACTGATCATACCAATTTATATAATTTACAGTTGTGAAGGTACATACAAACTGTGAAAACGTGACATTTCTAAGAGTGTAATGTTCTAAGCTGACTGTGAGATTACATTCCCGGGACGGGCAGTGCAATCGAATTTCGCTGTTAGAAATATTCTTAGTAGAGCAGTCATGAGTTCGAAATTGTGCCCTGTAGATGACGATAGACCCGACACCTATTACGTTTAAGGGAATTACACTGCATCGGTTAATTAACTGTGTGTGTCAAACAGTAAACTACAAGTTTATATCCCTTCAGAAATACAGTTGTGCGGATAAGTATATTTTTTTTTTTATAATAATATTTTTTTTATGTGGGATATGAGATTAATTATTTGAGTTCCTCGTTGGTCTAGTGATCGCAAGCGCGGCTGCGGAGGTGCTGGGGTGCGTTTCCCAGATCGGGTAAAAGTGTTATTAAGTTTTTCTGTTAGGAAATTCTCAGTAGCAGTCCAGAGTTAGGAAGTTGGTGGTGTACTTCGGAGAGTATGTTAATTTTCGGTGATCTCCGAAGTTTAAAAAATTCAGAGTTGAAAATAATTTATACTACTTAGGTTTTCGCGATCACTACACATTATAATAAAACAACTTTTAACCGGATTTGACGTTTTGAACACTTTGCAGCGTTCGTGGTCGCAAGAGGACCTCCTGCGACCACGAACGCTGCAAAGTGTTCACGCGATTAATCCGGTTAAAAGTTGTTTTATTATAATGAAAATAATATATTATAAACATGGCGTGAACAAGTAGGTACATATTCTAATTCTATAAGTAGTATTTATTGCCGAATCTTTATTACGAGACAAAACATCTGGAACTAAAGGTTAATAACCCTTTTTTATCTACACTAATATTGTTCAAAGATACAGTAGTATTTCAACGGGTTTTTTTATAGGATGGAAAAAAAATTGAAATGGGCAACCGAGCAGACGGATCGCCTGATGGTAAGCGATTACCACCGCCCATGGACACCCGCAACCCCAGAGGAGTCGCAAGTGCGTTGCCGGCCTCTTAAAGGGTTTGGGCCTCCGGTAACCTCACTCACTCGGCGAAGAACAACGCAAGCTTAGCTTTTTTTAGTTATTTCACGCCGGTTTTCTGTGAGGCCGTGGTATCACTCCGGTCGAGTCGGCCCATTCGTGCCGAAGCATGGCTCTCCCACGGTAAAAACTTATTTCGGTATTAGCCAAGTACTTATTCTGAAGCAATCTATCTATATATCAAAATGAATCCCTATTTCCCTTGGTCACGCCATAACTTGAGAACAAAAAAATAATTATCATATTTGGTGCAATCGGCACCAAATTTGATAATCATTGTCGGGAAAAGGTTTAAACATAAGTTTTTTTTTTTCGTAAGACAACGTTTTTAACCGGGCGGGTGAAGCCGCGGGGCACAGCTAGTTGATTTATAGAAGATTTTATTAAAATAACAGTGTAATCATTCAAATACTCATTTACATAATTGTAAATCCTCAAAGAGGACAATTTCAACTAATTAGCGATACATTCATCAAAATATTTATGATCCGGACAAATTAACTCCGTAGCGTCGCCCCGTTGCGTTGTTGCTCATTTAATTTAATTTTAATTTGTTCATAATTATTTGCAAATAAATTCGCTATTCTTGATGTTTTCATTAATTATATTGTAATTTATTGAGCGAGTATAAATTAAAATATTATCTTTGGAACACTTTGTTATTATCTCTCCTTTTTTTGTAAACTTTTTAGTACCTTTAAAATCTGACTCATTGTACATTTGTCTAGTTAAATTCTATGACAGCCGATATGGATAGTAAGGTGCCAGAAAATCTGACAACCAGTCTAACTGTTAGATATCGTGTTACCAATTAACTGGATTGATCAGATAGGCAGTCTCGCTGCATCCGGTTAGAATGGAAGCTGACCTCGACGTACTTGGGAAAAGGCTAGGCAGATCTCTGCGCTAGTGTCCGTGTCGCTATCCATGTGATCTTGTGTTCCAATCTCGAGTCGAAAAGTATTATCGGGTTCTACAGTTTAAGTTTCATGCGAATTTTGTCTCGCTGGGCGCTGGCTTCACCTATAGTGGTTCGTCATTAGATGAAACAATTTAGCGAAAAATTGCCACAGTGTAGGTACAGGAAGGCCTTTTTTACGGATTATGGCCTCTTGGCTAAACCCAGAAAGGTTTTATCTGCGAAACGGTCAATAGGCGAGCCAGTTTTATGCCTCCAGCCAGGGTCTTATTGGTTACTAGTGTAACGTGTAATGTAAATTCCTTGACAATAATCCTGTCGGCATTTTTATATCAGCTATGTTTCCATTCGACATCTATATTATTTCTGGTTGCAGTATAAATACCTGACTGTATTTGCAAACTGCACAAATATTAGTTTGGAACGGATCGACTGTTGACTCTCAAAACTAGTGTGGGACCAAGCGGCATTGTGCATTGTGATGCTGTCGTCTATGTCAACATGGAGGTTAATTCAATATAATAAATTGAAATCTATCTGGACGAGAAATGAACTTTCGATATTTTTAGGTAGAAAAGTAAATCCACGAGTGGTATACTAGTATACTTCTAATATTATACTGAATGCTAAGTTTGTGAGGTTTGTGAAGATGGATGTTTTTTACTCTTTCAGACAATAACTACTGAACGGATTAGGAGAAAATATGGCATTAATATAGTTTGTGACCTGGATTAACATATTCAGTTCGCGCAGACGAAGTCGCGGGTAAAAGCTAGTACATTTATAAATAATTTGTGTAATTCTCTTAAAGCAAGTGTTCTCTGTAGGGATTTTATTTTGATAAATGAATATTATGCATTGATAGTATGACTGTTGGATTGACAAGTCAAAGCTCGCAAATTCGAACCCAAAGTACGTGCCACTGACTTTTCATAGTAGTGTGCGTATTATAGATTAATTATTAGTTCAAAACATGTCTATTCAATTATTTAATCTCGATGAAAATATAATAATTTGTACACCTGATACATTTTTGGATGTGATATATCCATCCAACAACACGGTCCTCTGCGTCCCGATTTTTTCCATCCCAGTCCCGCTTTGTATCCTGCTAATTATAGCACTACACCACCTATTATGTGGGACTTAATAACAGCATCAGTGAAATGTAGTTGTGCAACAAGAACTTACACTGTACACGTCTGCCAAACCCTGCAGGGAATACATTCGCGCTATGTATGTATGTTTAAAATTATGTAGATAGCAGTGCTTTTATCGACAAACAAAATACGAACGCCAATCATTTTAGATAACTACATTATTTCCTCGCATTCTATCAACCTCGAAATAGAATTAATTAAGCTCTAGTTCCATAACTTCTACTAATTTACTGCATTTTTCGCAACCCTGGCAGGTTATTGTCTGTTGAATATAACGACGGGCCCCGTCATTTATACAGGCCATCCACAGTGGGCCCGCAGTAAATCTGATAAATAAATATATCTGTGAAATCGAGTGCTGCATAAAAATATAACAATGGGTTTCGTAATTAAAACAAGATGAACATTTCAGATAAAAAAAATATATTATTTAATGCCATGCAATCGATTGATTTGGTTCTCGAATAATTAAGGCTACAAGCGGACGGGCCGATTGTAATCCGTTTTCGATGTGATATGTAATTTATAAAGTTAAATCGTCCCTTTGACGAGTTCGATTATAACGATATAGATTTTTGTATACCTTTCTAATGATGATATTATACGTTAGAAAAGTTTAATTTTAACGTTGGCTGTATTCCCCGAATAGGTAGGCAGAGGTATACACAGATCTACAACCACATTTCATCATTGCTGTTATTAAGTCCCATGTAATAGGTGGTGGGCCTATTGCCATCAACCGGGCACAATTCCAAACTCCGGGCTGCCATTGAAATTCGAACCCGAGACCTCCTGCTCAGCAGTCACGCTTGGGACCACTGGACCAAAGAGGCAGTTTTTTTATTTTATTTAGTTGCTTTTTTGTTAAAGATAAACAAGTGTCATATCATAATAAAACAACTTTTAACCGGATTAATCGCGTGTATTACTTTGCAGCGTTCGTGGTCGCAGGAGGACCACGAACGCTGCAAAGTGTTCGAAACGTCAGGAAAATCAAAAAACCAATAATACACGCGATTAATCCGGTTAAAAGTTGTTTTATTATAATGTGTAGTGATCGCGCAAACCTAAGATATTACTAAGTATCATATCTTTTAATAAAAACAATATTGCGTCTGATTAATTAGTATTAAAGTAATGTGCATTTTTCGATATTGCCCGTGTAGGGACACTGCTGACGCATTCGTTTTATTTTAAGTATATCGCGTAGCAGTCGTCTCCCCGCAACCACAGTGTTAGGTAGTAGTTAACTGGTACCAATATAAAGTTATTATAAATCCCAAATCAACCATCATTTCTTCATACCCCGACATTGGTGGGTATCTCAGAACACGCGTAGTACCACTAAATTGGTGACCCCGACGTGATCATTGGTGACCAATGTTGGGGTATCAAGAAAGGATGGTCCATTTGGGGTTTCCATTAATAAACTTTACTGTTTCTAAACTAAACTTAGTCATGAGTTGAATCCACCGCTATTTCACTATATAATATAGCGAGTAAACTTTACTCACTATATTATATAACGAATAAAGTTTACTCAGTAAGTTAAGATCTTTACTCAGTGAAGTTCTTTGCAGACATGCTACTTTTAGGTTTGTATGTTGATTGACGTTTTTTGAGTTCATCAATGTTGTAATTGCGGTTTGGTGACTCTCTGCGTTTGGTCGCGATAGCCGAATCGCTGACTTTTTGAATCTCTGCGTTCAAGTTGAGCATTTATTCGCTTTGACGGAGTTCCGTAAACAAACGTTATTAACATCAAAGTTTTTATTAGTAAGATGTCATTGGAATAAAGCAAAACATACAATACAAGTGTAAGAAGGAAACACAGTTGTTACGTACACAAATCATGACAATGTTGACATAATCCGGGTAATGTCGGAGTTAAGCTGATAAGTATCTCATATTGTGTCTACTTGGATGTACGTGTTGTTTTGCTGTCTACAGCCAAAGCGCGAAGAAGCCAAATTTCCTCATGGGGCATGAAAATGATGTGCATTTTTTCTGCGTCACGATTTTTTCACCCCAGTCCCACTTTGTATCTTACTAATTATAACAACACACCACCTATTATGTGGGACATATTAACAGTATTAGTGAAATGTAGTTATACAACAAGACCTTACACTGTACACGGCCCAAACCTTCAGGGAATACATTCGCGCTATGTATGTATGTTTAAAATTATATACGCAGGTAGCACTGCTTTTATCGACAAACAAAATACAAACGCCAAACATTTTTAGGTAACTACATTATTTCCTCGCATCCTATCAACCTCTAAATAGAATTAATTTAGCTCTTAGCACAAAACTTATAAAATTTAATTATTTGCTAACGTAATTACATCAGCAATTACGCGGTACACTGAGAGCGGGGAAAGTGCTCCACTTTACATATAACCCGACCAAATCGAGGTGCCGAGAGATGGTTACAAAAATAAAACTTTAGGCAAACTTTCTAATTCTGCAGCATTACACCGACGTTGCAGAGTAATCGCGATTTTGAGAGACATTACCAGCAGCTCCAGTAGCCGTGATCGTCTAGTGGTTAGGACCCTACGTTGTGGCCGTAGTAACCCAGGTTCGAATCCTGGTCACGGCAGTGATACACTGTCGCGGCGGAGCATTTTTGTTTTTTATTTTATGATAATGTAACATTTGTGATAGAAAGAAACAAAACGCATCTATTAATCAAAAATATTATATTTGTTATATTTTTAACCGACTTCCAAAAAGGATTTTTTTTTTTTGACTCCAAAAATAATAATAATTGTATATTATTGTCCTAATAAATTGATTTATTCAGAATCCTCTAAAATTAAAAAAAAAAAATATAAATTGTAGTAAGTAAATAATGTAATTATTTTATAACTTTTTAGTGCAATTTTACTTAACAGAAAGATTTTTGGAGTCGGTCCTTTTTTTGTTATTTATGAAATATTTACGTTATTTTATTATTTAATTAAGGTTGCTTCCACAATGTTCGAAGGCACTTGATCAGCCTTTTCAAAATAAATATTAAATATGCGATGTCCAAATTATTGACGAGAGCAAATGACATTGTCGCTCGACCTTGATCAATTTAAAACAATTGTTTGCTTATGTTTAAAAATAGAACATAGTAAACTGTTCATTTTTTAAATATTTATAAATAGACTGTTATAAACATAGATGTACAAAATGTTTGCTACTGGTTTTAAATATCTCTCTGTCGGAACATTGTTTTAAAATTAGATATATTGACGATAGTCGGTCTGTTCATTGGCTGAATTTTTTAATGGTAAAGTTATAATATTAAATGGAAAAAGAATACAATAAATACTCCGGGCGCTCTGACCACTAAGCCATCACGACCTCTTAGAGCTTAGTGGTCAGAGCGCCTGAAGTATTTATCTGGAAGGCGCAGGTTCGAATCCAGCTCACGACCGTATTATTTTTCCATTTAATATTATAACTTTAGAGGTCGGTAAGCATGCGTTAACGGTTTTCAAAGATTTATCTTTACTCTCTAATGGTATCCGAAAAAGAAAAAAGCGTTAATTCTTTCTTGTGGTTAGGTTATTTGTGACCAATAAAAAAAGCGGTGAAGAAAAATACATAGCGCAAACTGAGCGCAAACGATGACAAAGGCCACAATCTAATGAAACGAAAACCTTTTTAGATTTATCTCCGTACAAAAAAGATATAAAAGTAAATTAAATAATAGTTAGTACTGTGCTGAAGTTTAATAGTATTATTAAAATGTTCTCAGGCAATAAATATGTTAAGTTTTTCGCTAAAAATGAGATATTTTATGCGCAATGTATTGGTTCGTGTAATTTTTAGAAGGGGAAAATATAATTTATGTATTTACTGCCTCATTGGTCTAGTAGTTGTAACTAGGTAATGGAGCCTAAGAAATAAGATTTGTTTTTAATTATTCCCCTGATGTTATTATATTAAATGGAAAAAGAATAAGGTCGCGAACAGGATTCGAACCTGCGCCTCCCGGATGAATACTCCAGGCGCTCTGACCACTAAGCCATCTCGACCTCTGCTCGCCACCGCGAATTCTTCTTCCATATTTTAACACGTCTTATGGCTCGTGTTAAAATTAGGCTTAGTGGTCAGAGCATGATTCATCCGGGAGGCGCAGGTTCGAATCCTGTTCGCGACCGTATTCTTTTTCCATTTAATATAATAACTTTATTATAGTTTGTTTATAATTTTCTTTATACAACACTTATTAAGCGTCGAGATAGAATGTTTTTTTTTTCTAGAACGTCATTTTGAATACATAATAGTCTTCCAAAAACCATTCTTGTTACTAAACCGGTTTTAGGCAGAGAAGAGGCATTTTTTCTTCAGGTTGAATAATATAATGACTTGAGAACTGTCTTTTTTCTGTCTCAGAAAGTTTATTTACGAAATATTTTAGGACACCCTTTTTAATAAATGATAAAGACTAAGTTAGATGGACATACTCTTATAAATGTATAAAATAGTGTCATATTTTATACATTTATTAGAGTAGAGAATGTTTGTAAAAAAGTTATATTTCTTTCTTATAAGAACGAAATCAATAAATATATTAAAAATTAGGGTTATTAACACAGTCGATATTTTTATATAGTAGGTTAGTTTGAATCCCGGCTTAGCCAAAAACTTAAAAATAATAATTTTATACCTCATCAAACACATGGTTCGTTAAAATAATTTCCCTACCTTTAATAGTTGTTTTAATTAAACAATCTGTATAAGTATTACAACAATATTTTACATAAATAAAAAGAAAGAGAAATAATCTTACTTTAGCATGATTTCCCTAAAGATGGCGAAGCTAAGATGCCAGATGTTCTATGTAAAATGAGTATGCCCTTAGCGGGTTTTTATTATAAATGTAGGCACTAATAAGCTCTTAGTTAAATATTTTATATCTTTTCGGAGCCTTATTTCTCTTTTTGATAGTTTAAAAATGTGACATTTATGGATGATGGAATCAGTCTCTGGTATAGAGACTGATTTCATCATACGATGTTTTTTAGATTATAGAGTTTTTTAGTTAGAAAGTTTGGAATTGTGCCCGCTAGATTCAAAGACCGAGGAACCGATGGATGGATTTTTTGTGTTAAAGATGATATGGGTAGAAAAGGAGTGACTGACGATATGACAGATAATAGAGATATGGAAGAAGAATACATGTTGCGCCGTGAGATTCCAATAGGCTCACCACCTATTACACGGGACTTAATAACAGATTTCGTGAAATGGGGGTATGTGTGTGAACTGTGTACACCTCTGTCTACCCCTTCGGGGAATACAGGCGTGATGCTATATTTAAATTTATATAACAATTTTATGTTTTTCTTAATGTATGCCATTCGAAGAGCAGTTTTTGTCTTGCTGATAACAAAAGCCAAGAATTAAATGGAAGAATGATTGAAAGAATTGTTATATAATATAGCTATAGCAATAGAATATGTTTTACTTATATATTAGCTCCTTTAAGGGAAGTTACCTAATAAATTAGGACTATATATATAGAACAAATAATGACAAACAATATGTTAAAGTAAGTAAAATTACTTAAAAAAATCTACGTTCATAGAAAAGCCAAATTTTCACTTCGAAACATTAGCGAGTATTTCAGAATAAACCCCATACAGCTTTAATAATAAGATGTTGGCATTGTCAAAGCACGGCGTAGTCTGATGCCAAGTTTTTTGTGGTTTTGCACGGATTGGTGATCTTGGCGCGCACTACATGAACGGATCTGCCAAGACGAGCCGGTGGAAGCGGGGCACTGCCTACCTTTTCTGGAAGCGCTTCGTCGTATTTTCGGACCGTCACAGCGTCAGTCAGCGGCCACATAACAAAGCATCACGCCTGTATTCCCCGAAGGGGTAGGCAGAGGTATACACACTTGTACACCCACATTTCACCAATGCTGTTATTAAGTCCCATGTAATAGTTGGAGAGCCTATTGCCAATTGCCGGCAACTCCGGGCTGCTACTGAGAATTTCCTAATAGAAAAACTCTATAACAGTTTGACCGACCCGGGAATCGAACCCGAGATCTGCTCAGCAGTCGTCAGCGGCCACACCATACTTATTAACTAAAATGTAGCGTTTGCGGAGTCCGGGCTTATAGGTAGAGGTATTTGTTATTCATTATTATAAATGAGGTACAGTCAAGAGTACGTAGAGCTATATACTCTGGACTTTGGATAGGCCCCGTAGACTGACACGTAATACAAATCTGAACTCATCTATGAGTTTGGCTCTACAAGAGATCTCATAACTTTTGAACAGTGAAAGCATTATGAACTTGGGAGTCTTGACAACCAATTTCACATGTATTGTTTTGGTGGTATTCGATAGTTTACAAAAAAAGAAAAGATTAGTATTGATTTTTTTATTGTTTTGTGTTCATTATCTACATTATAGTCACCACTATTAATATGTACCAATATGTGGAATTAGTACGAATCATTTTTTCATAAATATCCTCCGAAAGGTTAGGCTGAGGTGTATTGTAAATTGTAGTACATTCACATTTTTTCGGTGGCCTTGATAAATCGTACCGGATAGGTGGTGACCCTATTCTTATCAACCGGGTGCAGTTCTTATCTCCGGGCCGCTACTGAGAATTTCCTAACAGAAACCCCCAATAACACTGCCCGATACTAAAATCAAACTCATGCTCTGATTGTGTCTATTCGATTAATTTTAATATTATATTTTGTTGTTCTGTGTCAAAGAATGGATCACTTTCCTTCCAAACGTTGACACTGGCAGCAACGCCCTCAAGCACCCTTAAATTCTATTAAAAACAAAGTACTGCAATAGATGCATAATATAAGACCATAAAGAATAGTTTTTCTTCTTTTTCATATCAAATCTCTACATGGCAGAAGCAAAATTAAATACAAAGTATAACATTAAAGAACGAAATTAATTTCAACAAAAGCGATCGCAAGTGTGCTTAAAACTCAATATGGCCGTCTAGACGCGTTCCAATTTTAATAACGGGCAAAGGGATCCTTTATTCTTCCTTTATAGTTGGCTAACGTGGGGTGGGATCGTAATAGTTACAGCTTTATAGCAAACCTATTTGTATCGATGTAAATGGTTACATAGGTAGTAGCCGATAAGATAAACAGCGTAGGAGAAACCAACCTTTTTGCATGATTCTGGATTTGTTTTTATTTTTTATTGGATCTGGGTGCGAAATAAAAATTGTAATGGTGTTCTTTATTTAAATGTCATAGATTCTAAGGCCAAGGTGGGCCAAGGGTTCAAATTAAGATCTATGACTACTGTTACGGCTAGTCAGAGCCCCGAAAGTCTGACAGCAGTCATACCACGAGATATTGTGTTACCCTGTAACTAATAGGTTGTGCAGGCCAATAGGCAGTCGCTCCATGTAAAATACTGGTATTAAGCTGCATCCGGTTTGACTGGAAGCCCAATGTTATTGGGAAAAGGCTAGGCAGATTGATAGATTCTAAGACCAAGATAAATAATTTTCTTAATACGTGCTTTAGTTTAGCATCATTCCTATCACTGTCGCACAACTTAAACTTAAACTACAAGTGCATGATAGAGACGGGAACAGCTAAGCCAAAAGAAGTACTACATAAAGTTTGAACGAATACGGTCGCGAACAGAATTCGAACCTGCGCCTCCCGGATGAATATTCCAGGCTCTCTGACCACTAAGCCATCTCGACCTCTGCTCACCACCGCGAATTCTTCTTCCATATTTTGACACGTCTTATGGCGACGTTATCGCTATCAATTCAGTCCCTATACGGGTGACCGACACGACTACCTTTGCAGTTAATACAATTTCGTAAAGAATGCAATTACCTTAATAATTCAAGATAAATATTTGAAAAGCATTAACGCATGCTTAGCGAACTCTTAAAGTTATTATATTAAATGGTAAAAGAATACGGTCGCGAACAGGATTCGAACCTGCGCCTCCCAGATGAATACTCCAGGCGCTCCGACCACTAAGCCATCTCGACCTCTGCTCACCACCGCGAATTCTTCATCCATATTTTAACACGTCTTTTTGGCGATATCATTGCATTGCATGTGCATTCAGTCCTTACACAGGTGACCGAACCGACACGAAAGGTAACTTTGCAGTTAATACAATGTCGTACCAATTGCAATTACCTTAACAATTAAAGATAAATCTTTGAAAATCATTAAGCTGCATGCAGCATGCGTAAATGCTTTTCAAAGATTTATCTTTAAGTGGTAAAATCAATAAAACAGTAGGTCCTATCCACAGAAAAAAGCTAAGAATCAAAAATATAATGAATCTACCCTATCCTTGTTCCAGGACATGAAGATGCGGCGTGATGTACAGTAACGGCAGCGATGCGGAGCGGGATGCTGCGCAGGAGACGACACTGGCGGCGCTCGTGGCGCTCTACGTGCTCGTGTCTGTCATAGGTATTATTGGTAAGTGCATGTAGCTATAGGCTGCATTATGTTTATGTAAAACAGTGATGTGAATACAGTATCATAAAATATAGTCCATTTAGATCTCAGCATGTTCAAACTGCCATCACTAGATACCCGTTGTGACTAATTTCAAGTCATGTAACCTTGACTTAAGATTTGCAAATAGTTACCGAATGCTATACAAAATTAATTTAAATACTCTACGAAATTTTTGACAACGTAATTTCTAGAAATAGAAGATGAGCCGGCAGAATAAAGACTTCCTATGCTACCTTACTTGCTTTTTCTCGCAAAGTAATCAGAAATGTTTAAAGCTCAGTGGATTTAAATCTCAGTGGAAAAAAATACACCTCAGCCTGCACGCCTGTATTCACCGAAAGGGTACTTTCGGGGAATATAGACGTGATATATATAGATATGAGATATAGATATGAGACGTGTGCTATGTTATGTTTTTTTTTATTTTACAATAAATTAAGTATATTTAATTATTTAAAGTTTTGTTGTACAGGCAATGTAAGTCTAATGGCTGCGTTGGCGTCAGGCGGAGCGTCTCGGCTGCGCACTCCACAAATGCTGAGCGCGTGTGCAGCCGACTTCTTAGTGTGTGCTGCGAGCGCGCCCTTGGCCGCCACCCGAGCGGCGAGTGTAGATGAGCTGCCCTGCCAAGTCACATATTATATTGAGGTAATTACCTCCTCTTTTTAAGAAGTATTAGGAACCAGTCTTTGCTGTTCTGATACAGTCGAAAATGTTGGTCCTTGACCCCCAGTAAAATCGTGTGCATGAAATGATCGAACATATCGCTAGGCCCGTGAAAAGGACTTTGGTAACAAACAGTACTACCGCCAAAAATTCCAACAGTACTTAAAGACTTGTGTATAAAGATCAGCACACTACACGTCAATTCTCATTGCCCGCGAAAGAGAATGTAAAGGTCGCAAAACGAATTACATCACCTCCCTTCCCTTCTCTTTTCCAAATCTTGTCAGAAACTAACAACGTTCTAAAGATGATGAGGTTTACGGGTTACTTACACTTTATTATGCAGATTTTTGAAGTTATAACTATTGTTATTTTCAGCGTTATCGCTGAAAAGCAGTCGCAGACCATTCCCAATTCTTTCGGGATAATTCCTTCCTCCTCTTTTATATTCCATTCCATTGTCGTGTTTAGAGTGAAAAATAAAGTTGTTATCTATCCCTGGAGCAACACAATCAGCTACTTAACATACTTTGTAGGCCTGTTGTGTATTAGATCCACTTAAGGACCTCTTATTGGGCCTATACAATCTTTATGATTATGTCTTATGGATTTTTCTTCGTCTCAGTCTCTTCACGGGGGATTTTCTAGACAATAATCGATTTGTATAGTTTTCATTATACCAGCTAACATTTTTCTCTATTTTCCAACAGTCATTCCCCGTAGCAGCCAGCACGCTGTCTCTAGTAGCGATCGCGGCCGACCGCTGCGGTGCGGTGCGGCGCGGTGGCACGTCACTGTGTGCGCGCCCGCACTTAGCTGTTATCGCTGTGTGGATCATGGCGCTCTTGCTTAGTAAGTATATAATATATATTAAATGGAAAAAGAATACGGTCGCGAACAGGATTTGAACCTGCGCCTCCCGGATGAATACTCCAGGCGCTCTAACCACTAAGCCATCTCGACCTCTGCTCACCACCGCGAATTCTTCTTCCATATTTTAACACGTCTTATGGCGACGTCATTGCAATCAATTCAGTCCCTATACTGGTGACCGAACCGACACGACTAACTTTGCAGTTAATACAATGTCGTAAAGAATGCATTACCTTAATAATTCAAGATAAATCTTTGAAAAGCATTAACGCACGCTTAGCGAACTCTAAAGTTATTATATTAAATGGAAAAAGAATACGGTCGCGAACAGGATTCGAACCAGCGCCTCCCGGATGAATACTCCAGGCGCTCTAACCACTAAGCCATCTCGACCTCTGCTCACCACCGCGAATTCTTCTTCCATATTTTAACACGTCTTATGGCGACGTCATTGCAATCAATTCAGTCCCTATACTGGTGACCGTTTCTTTTTCCATTTAATATAATAACTTTAGAGTTCGCTAAGCATGCGTTAATGCTTTTCAAAGATTTATCTTGTATATAATATATGTACTGACATATTAATGAAAAGTATCTTCTGTCGCCTGTGTGTGTAACAATTACGTAGGTTGGCGTGATTGTTAGGGATATGGTGCGTAGAAGCATAACTTACTTACTATACGCAGCAAAACGTGGTAAACTGTAATGACACATCTGTAATAATACTTAGGTACAGGTAACAACATACCTAGTCAAATGCCAAAAATAAAAGGATTGATCGATGAGCTGACCATGATGATGCTGTGATGTGCAGAGTGTTTGGTATTTCGGAAAAGTAAGCAATTCATAGCAAACAAAGTAGGTTTACTTTGTTTGCTATGAATTGCTTATTGCATCTTTGAATAAACTACTACAAATAGAAACACGACCATAAAAAAGCAATCTGGCATCAATAAAGAAATTACTCCGTTCAAAATGGCTTCCTTCAACAAAAGGGGCAGTAGTAATCTTGTAGAAAATACTTTTATTACATTGTTTTACTGCCCATATAATTTCGAAATTCATGAATGACCTTAAATAGAGCAATTTTATGTATCTATCCGTATCCTATTTATAGATTACCATCATGTCTCCCAAAATTCAAAATTGAATGTCTTTGTCCCCAGGTGCAGCAGCATTCACAACGACGTGCGTGTCATGTCCGCCCTTAGCGGCAGCGCATGCGCTTCTAACGTACTGTTTTCCAGTGATCGCCGTAGCAAAGTGTCACTGGGCCGTACGGGTGAAACTCACCGCACTGTCACTGACTGCGAGAGCAGCACACGGAGAACTACCCCTCCCAGTGCCGCTCATGAGGAGACCAACACACGTCATTATCGTCGCCGGCGTAGGACCCAGAGAACGCCGTGACGCTGTCGACGTTGGTGACGTCAGATCCAAGAAGAAGCTCCAACCGAGCCTCCTCGGACCACAACCTCAGACTTCGACACTTCGCTCCCGGCGTAGACTCGGCAACGTCCTCATGGGAATCGCGGCGATATTCGCCATGTGCTGGTGTCCGCACGCTGCTATCGTGATAGCTAGCGCGTTTGGGCTGCACGTGCCGTTTTTATTGGCACACTTCGCGCTGCTACTCGGTTACGCGCACTCTGCGCTAAACGCTGTTGCCTACTGGGTGCTGAATCGGCACGCTCTGACGTCAGCGTGCGCGGCGTGGCGGCTGCCGCAGCTTCGCGTACGGGAGGAAAGACCATCGTCGACGAACGAAGCGGCTCTAGGAGCATTCCACCCCCGCCTCGCTCGCCCCGCGCCCTCTCCCCGGCCTCCCCCCTCAAGCTTTCTCTATTGATGTCCGTCTATCTTCTAAGCTCTGTCAATCTGTGATTCCTGTCTCTCAGTGCCTCGTATAGTCTACAGGCCCCCCGCCTCGCCGGGGAGCCGCTCGTTTCGTCGTTATAAACGTGGTTGTTTGAGATTTTATGGAGAATAATATCCGTGAAGCAATAAAGTGTATGAAACACTTATAGACGTTTTATTGTGAACGTAAACGAATGTTGACGTGTCGTATCCTTGGACGGAATGGCTGTGATTTATCCTTGATACAAATCCCTTGTTTATGTGCCGTGCAAGTTCTTGTAAGGCGATAAAATGTTTTAATGCTTTTTAGATTCATAGTTGACGTGTTTTCGAAGACAGGTGACGTTGAAATAAAACTGTGGAACAACTTACCTACTAACCTTTATGAAACATTTAGTTTATTATAAATGTGTGAAAATACAATATCCTTTTTATTAAATAGCTCTACGAATTTAATACCACCAGGGAATCAGTGCTGTTAACAATTACCTAGAAAAAACCTGAAAGCTCGCTTTGAAATAAAAAGCTGCTATGGTAATAATTTCCTGAATAAAATCCTTTTATATTTTCTTATATCCTTATTATAACTTTGACATCTTATTTTCTTGGGAATTTTTGACTCAGTAAGTAATGGACACACAAAGGGCATTGTTAATGGTGTTGTGCAGATCCTCGCTCTTACAGGTGGTATGGACAAGGTCGGTAAGTTGGTGGTAAGACAGGTTATCATATGCGCCATTGATTGCGAAAACGTAAAATTGAATGTAGCTTCTGATTTCATGAACAAAATTTCTTTGTCTCTAAAATTTAAAATCTGACAGAAACTTTCTAGTCAGAGACGGATAGAAGTAGTGCATAAGGATATGATGACATGCGACGTTTCCAACACAAATGTCAAAGATAGAGCTAAGTGGAGGAGTAGAATAAATAAGGCTGACCCCTTGAAGGGAATGAGAACTGGAGTGGTTTTAGCGGGCGTACCCCTCTCGCCACTTACATTTGATTCCCAATCAAACCTTTATACCTTTCACCTGTATGGTTACGATGATAGTACGCGATTTTTACCGTGTGTGACACAATTTCATGTTTGTATTTATGTGTGTTAATACTGATAATGTAATGACGAGAGCTATTGTTGCTTCAGTGGAAGTTCTTTTGTGCTTGTGTGTTACCTCACCCCCCGCCAATAGCGGCAAGCAAATTTGTTCGATATTTAGTCAAAAGCCGTCTCCCGTCTGGTCCTCTTAAACTCACCACACTATCTTATGGAATTAATAGTCGAGAACAGAGAGAGAGTAGCTTTCTGATAATTAAATACCAATTACCATCGAATGTTAGTAAGTTTTGCCATCGTGTCGCCGCATCTGTGCGAACTCAAACTACCCTCTCGAGATTTATTAGTGAGTATAAGTGTCGCTATCCGTTGAAAGGACCAACGTCAACCATTTTGTGGAATGAAGTTATAAACTGTAAACATGCTGTTAGAGGTAGTTAAATGGGTACATGATAGATGTAGTGAAAAGTATTTTTAACAAAATAAGTAACCAACGTCAAAAGTCTTTCTGTTAAATAAAACTGAACTATAAAGTAAAAAATTATTGCGTTATCTCAATTTTCATAAAAACAACCAAATTTTTTAGACGATTAAGAATAAAATCAGTTTATTAGGACAATAATAAACAATTATTATTAGTTTAGGAGTTGGTGCCTCCTCCTTTTTGGAACTCGGTTAAAAAATAGACAGCAATTTAAAAATTCTTCTCTTCTTATCGTTGTACTGACTTTTGAATATGGATATCTATACTAATGGCTGCCTCGTTGGTCTAGTGGTCGCAAGCGCGGCTGCTGAGCGTGACGCCCTGGGTTCGATTCCCAGGTCGGGCAAAGCGTTATTAGGTTTTTCTGTTAGTAAATTTTCAGTAGTAGCCCGGAGTTAGGATGTTGGTGGTGTAACACCCCCGTGCTTCGGAGAACACGTACAGCCGTCAGTCCTGCGCCTGATCTCTCTATGGTCGTGTCGGATTGCCGTCCCATTGGACTATGAGAGTGAAGGAAGAGGGAATGCACCTGTGTTTCCGCTTACACTACGTTCACTATAATATCTCCTGCGTACTTGGCTGATCTCCTCGGAGATAAGCCCGTGACCGAAATACGGTCTGTAGGATCTTTATATTATAAATGCGCAAGTAACTTTGTTTGTTTGTTACCTTTTCACGCCTAAACGGCTAAACGGATCGTATTGAAATTTGACAACGAGATATATTGGACCTTGGAGACGGACATATGCTACCCTTTGTCACGGAGATGAAGTCGCGGGTATCAGCTAGTATCTATATAAATTATAAACACGTTGGCGTCAATTCGAATGCAGCTCAGCAGCAAACTAAACTAAATTAAGAGCATTGGTGTCTTGTATTAACCGCTACTATAACTTATATATACTATACTTAATGACGTCATTTCCAAACAATTTTCGTTTTACGTCTCTTAATTTTAGTGGCTACCTAAAAGCGTGCCTACAAAAACGTTCCGAGATTTTAATATGACGTCCCTTACTTTAATATTACGTATATTCAAATTTGACATCTTTTGATCCGTCCCATCTTGCTAGTTGCTCATATAGTAACTATTAGAATAAAACAGGAATATTCTAAGAGAGACGCCTAGTGATATTTTTTTTTTTTTTAATATGTCAAACTAGTAGACGGATCGCCTGATGGTAAGCGATTACCGCCGCCCATGGACACCCGCAACACCAGAGGTCACAAGTGCGTTTCCGGCCTTTTAAAAAGGAGTAGGTACCTACGCTCTGTTCTTGAAGGTTTGAAGGTGGTATTGGTCCGCAAATGGATAATCTTTGTAGCGATAATTTAAAGATAACTGAAAATTCAAAGAAGAAATGAGCATAACTAAAAATAATTAAAATTGAGATTACAGGGCCATAACGTGTATAAAAATCATTTGAATAATCCTGTTGACTGCACGGATCTTAAAAAAATACGGACAAAGCGTTGCGTACGACATGTGAGCAGCATTAGTCATCTAATTTCGCTTGTGATACACGAGCTAAACGCATACATACTCGTATACTTGAAACTCATCCACTCGGCGCCAGTACGCTGCGTGTGTGTGTGAGTAATCTATGCTTCGCTTATGGCAAGGCAAGGTTACATCCGTATTTTTTTCAGATCCTTGGTTGACTGTTAAAGAAATACAGCAATGTTCTAAATTCAATTTAGTTAGGCTACATCAAAATTCATGCCAGTAACATAACAGACCTAACGTACACAATATACTTCGTTCACTAGTGTGCACCGCTTAATAAAGTGCCTGTGCAGTGTGTAAATAATACGTTCTACACACAAACGCCTTTGACGGCCATATTTGTGCTATACCCCGATAGCTATGCCCCGAGCTGACGAGTATTATGCCAACTCCGAAGCGTAGTGGCTATAGCAGCACCGTAACTATTATTTGATAAAGGATTGTTTCTCCTGTGTTGGCACGTGCTACGTCTGATATTTCACAAGGGAAATTTCATGCTGTGTTACATAACATGCCATCACGCCTATATTCTCCGAAGGAGTAGGCAGAGGTGTACACATTTGTTCATCCATATTTCACCGATGCTCTTATTAAGTCCCATGTAAAGCCTATTGCCATCAACTGGACACAATTGCAAACACCAGGCTGCTCATGAGAATTTCCTAACAGGAAAACTCGATGATACTTTGCCCAGCCCGTGATACGAACCCAAGACCTCATAGTCAGTAGTCGCATTTATGACCACGTGAAAGTCTCCCAAACTGCCTCGCTGGTTTAGTGGTCCCGAGCATGACTCCTGAGCATGAGGTCTCGGGTGCGATTCCTGGGTGGGGCAAAGTGTAGTAGCCCGGGGTTTTGAATCGTGCCCGGTAGATGGCAATAGGCTCACCACATGGGACATGACAGCATTGGTGAAAATCGGGTGTTCAACTGTGTACACCTCTGCCTACCCCTTCGAGGAATACAGGCGTGATATTAATCATGCCTATGCTTATAGTAAAACTGCTGGTAGCTGCAAGAGTATTATATTCTAACAACGCTAATCTTAAATAAATAGATATAGGTATGTGACATACTTCCCTATCTCATTAGTATGTCTGTGGAACATTTTACATGTCTTAGTACAGCTACCAGAATTTGAAGACCTCTAACTTGGAAAGGATATCAAAGCAACACGAGTCTATTTACAATAGCTAAGTAAATTATTAATCTTCTGGAATATTAGAAGCCCTTAAGAAGTTTTCTGTGTAAGTGTGAATACAGAAAATTATAAAAAGGTTAATGAACATTTATTATATGAAGCGAGTGGTGTATCAGAATCGTAGGAGGTAGAAATCGATAGTCTCTGCCTATCTTATTGGTATGATAATAATATAGTACCGTTCAAATTTTCGGTCAAAGCGGCCTACCTCCATGGAGACTACCCAAGTACGCAGGAGATATTATAGTGCACAAGTGTTTGTGCAAACACAGGTGCACTCCGTCTCCCTTCAATCCCATAATCCGATGCGACGGCAATAAAACACGACCGGATAGAGATCAGAACCGACAACTTTATGTGCTCTTCGAAGGGCCGGGGTATCACACCGTCTGCTTCCCAACTCCGGTCTGCTACTAAGAATTTCCTAACGTTATTTGACTCGCGAAGTCGCCGCGGGCTCAGCTCATGACTAAGGGCGCCGTTAGAGTTCGAAACTAGTCGCGCCATCCCGAAAAATACCCGTTGAACAATAATTAATATGAATGTGTCTCATGAAAGTTATTATACACGTTATACATATTTTCCTAGTCAGAAAAAACTCCTTACCTACATATCTATACATAACGTGCGTCGGCAAACGAGCAAACGTTATCAACGAGGCATTGTGTGACGTCATATTGTTGCCGGAATATTCCCGCCACGTACCATATTGTTCGAAAATCAAACAAAAAAGGATAATACACAGGTTGGTAGATGGAATTCGTACTGGCTGAAATTGAATTGGAATGAAATAAATTTGGAGAATGTTTTTTTCCGGTTATAATGGCTCGCTGGAAAATACAAAACTTTTTGCCGTATGAACCTAAATTTCTAGCAAACTATTAGACGACGAATTTTTTACTTGTACTATTGTGGTATTAATTTTTATTCTACGGCAGTAATATAGTAAATACCTACAAATAAAAAGAGCACAAAATACAGTTAATTACAAGTAACTGACTGAAACTATTACTGCAGGAGAATGGATTGATGAAAAACAATGCTATTGCTCAATATGACTCAATTAACGTAACTATTAATTTTGATTATCAATTTGATCACAAATGTATTTAACGTACTGTCAAATTGGATCGAATGACATAATTATGGAAGCCCGAAAATAAGCTAATATTTTGTTTTTTTTATTACAAGTTTGGATTCTATTTTCAATTCAAAATTCTATTGGTATTCCCAGGTGTTCCATACAATTTTGTGGCCTGTGTTAAGCAGCTTATAATGG
The DNA here is from genome assembly GCA_935421205.1 of Xylocampa areola. Classification (NCBI taxonomy): domain Eukaryota; kingdom Metazoa; phylum Arthropoda; class Insecta; order Lepidoptera; family Noctuidae; genus Xylocampa; species Xylocampa areola. The sequence goes on along the minus strand of OW285200.1, from coordinate 20,657,258 downwards.
AAGAAAATACGTACCTTTTGTAATGAGGTTATAAAATAAATTAGTATAGCAGTTAATTAAATTAGGAACGCTGAAATAGGGTATTTGACACTGATTGAAATAAAATATGAAACTTAGCTATAATGATAGAATGTATTTTATTTGACTCTTTGGTATTTTTGAAAATAATAATAATAACTCGTAAATACATTTAATTCGATAAACAAATTCATAATTTTTAATCTATGTGTCACGTGACTCGAAACACCAATGACTGCGTGACGTCACTAATCAGACGATATAATGTCAATTTGCAGTCACTGTGACACATGACACAAAATAAATCGATGAATTTGTTGATATTTGGGAAGCAAAATGCAACCACTTTCTTCGTATTTCAGTTCAATTTTCGAAGTATTGGTACACTACGCACTAATGTTATGATTTACAAAATAATTTCCTTTGTTTACAATGGTTCTGTTGCGTAATGACGTCACAAAATGGCGATCGTCATTATCGCGCCTTTTGGCACGACCTTTGAAATTTGAATTTTAAATAGCTGTTATTTAATCAATAGGTACACAAAAAATATCAAAATATTTTTTTTAGGTAATGTATACCATATTCTTTAAATTTAGGCCCTTTGTGAAATTTCGTCAATAACCCTATTGGCGGCAGAAGAGTTCATAAGACTCGATAGAAAGAGATAGAGATTACTACACTGACAAGTATGTATACTTATATACTCTGTGGTATGTAGGTAAACACATAATTACACCCGCAGTCTAAAATGAATGGACTTACCTCATTGTCTACTGGATGCAAGTACAGTTGCTAATCGCGAAGTTTTGGACTCGATTCGCGGGTTGGGCAAAGCGTTTTTGTGTTTTTCTGTGAAGACGATGTCGGTAGCAGATTCAATTCCTGCACAGAATTATTATTTATTCTGTGAACTGTAGTCTCTACAGATTTAAATTAGATCTGGGAGTTACTGTGTTTGTAAACACACCCAAGACAGTATAACATTACGGCAGGCATCAGGCAGAGGTTGGGCAGAGGTGTACACAGTTGTACACCCACATTTCACCAATGTCTTACCTATGTGGTGAGTATATCGCCAGACCGCCACCGGGGTACAATTCTAATCTGCGGCGAGCTACTAAGAATTTCTTTATACAAAAACCAAATATCAATTTTCCTGAACCGGAAATCGTACCCAGGACATGACGCTCAGCACATGCGCTTACGACCACTATACCAATCAAGAAATCACACCCTAATACAGAGTAACTTTTTTTTAAAGTAGTTAATTATTAATATATATATGCTTGCAAAACCTACCAAATCAAATATAAAAGTCAAATCAAAGAAAACTCCACGCATTTTCTTCAGTACCATTAGTCCTAAAGTACGTTCGTGAATCACGATGTCCCAAATACCACAATAACGGCCCAGTCAGTGAACTTTCGTCCTTGGAATGAATGAAGTCGTTCGATATGTTCCCGATGGACGCGGTAATGTGAGCTGAACGTATGACCTACTTACTGAACAAAGACATCCATTCAAAAGATCCGAACGCTACTACGATTTTTCGATTGAGATTCCCTAGTCTACGGTAAAAAAAAAAAAAATTAAACGCAAAATACGGCCAGCAGTATTTGTACTGGCCTCTAAATGTCGGGATTCCTTATTTGACAGAGCGCTTGGATTATTCATCCGGAGAGCACAAGTTTATCTTGCTCACGATCGTATTTTTTTCCCACAATATTGTATAAATTGAGGTTTAATGCATGATCATAGAAAAATATCAGCATCTCACTTGTATATAGTATAGTAGGTACCATATACCAATACAATTTGCATTACACATAATTATACATACATTGAAAAATGGTACGTTCTTAATTAATTTAAGACATCACAGACATACGGTGAAGAAAAATATCGTGAGAACACTTGACTTACTGGTCTGAAATCGCCAACCCGCAGTGAGCTAGCGTGGTGATCAAAGCTCGTGCCTTAGCTGTATGAGAAGAAGTCCTTGCCCTGCACTGGGACAGTTATACCGGTTATGTTATTATATTCATTCGGTAAAAATTCCGTCACTAATCGTGTTTCTATAGTAGCTCCCTTTAGTTTATGCTCAAGTGTTGAAATAACCGCTAATCACACTCACGTGGGACTAACGTTCTTGTGGATTTACTGCTGAAGGGATTCCCTGGGCCAATGACGCAGTTAACGTAGGAAATTCAAGTAGTTGGAATATAAACGGGCATCAATCATTGTGCTTAAGTAAAATCTTTCGGCTCAGCCACATACAGAATTATACGTTGTAACAATAAAAATCTATTGTGTCTGTTAATCAATATATTTAAGTATCATATTATTATCCTTATTGGATAATATAATACTAACCATTTTATTCACACGGGTGTGAAGGTCAGATAGCAGTCGCTCCATCTAAAATACTGGTATAGAGCTGCATATACTTAGACTGGAACCGAACAAAGGGCACCACACAAGCCCCATATCTCTCACTGTTGAAATTAAATCCATCCAAAGGTTGCCTGGTAGAAATCGCAGACAGCGATATAAACAGTGATAAGGGAAACTAAATTTTTGGCAATCCAACACACTCCTATAGTCACGCCTGATTCCCATTGGAATAGGCAGAGATTAACTCAGGCTACGATTCTGTATGACCTCTGTCGCTTCATCTATGTTCATTAACTTCTTCATGCTTGAGCCAAGTGCTATAGTTTTGAAATATCACTGAATAGTTTCTTGATTTTATCCTAAAAATAATTTCTGCTCACCTCTTTTATTGAATATTAACGTATATATATTTTAGAAGAAAAATCAGTCCGTCAGAGCGCCTGGAGTATTTATCCGGGAGGTGCAGGTTTATATCCTGCTCACGACCATATTTTTTTTTTTGCACAAAATCGTATAACGTTATAGTTCGCTATGCATGCGTTAATGCTTTTCGAAGTTTTATCTATAATTCAAGATAAATCTTTGAAAAGCATTAACGCATGCTTCGCGAACTCTAAAGTTATAATATTAAAGCGCCTGGAGTATTTATCCGGAAGACGCAGGTTCGAATCCTGTTCCCGACCGTATACTTTTTCCATTTAATATAATAACTTATCTGTAATTGTTAAAGTATAAGTTGCTGTTTGCTCTAGATAGATATTCTTCATAGCATATTTCACACCAAGAAGAATACAGAAATAGATACATAAAAATTACATAATAAATGAATTAAAAATACAATTATTCTCTGTTCACAAAAGTTACCTTTAAATTTAAAATGCGGGTATTATATTAGAACCTATTATCAATACAACTTAACTTTATGAGAGATTGGTGCCCGACGTAGCTTTTTTGTAAAACTGAAAATAGTGATCACCAGGATAGGCTCTTCACCACTAACATATTCTGCTTCTTCCTCGCCTAGCTCCAAGTTATTTGGGGTCGGTGCAATATGTTTTTAACACGCTTTTTTTCAATTCTCCTCGGTCAGTCTTCAGGTAACATTTACTCCATTTTCATTCATATTAACATACATTATTTATATTAATTAAAACAATGCAATTAGCAGTTTAATCACTACGAGCAATTTCTTAAAATAATAAGAAAATGTATTTGTGAATACTTGTACAGTAAAGAATTACATAATATCACAACTGATCACAACCAATCATGTTATTATCACTTCGCGCAGTCAACCATAACGATTGTGAAAGTGCTCCAGTTTCGGCGCAAAAAGAGCACTTATTTCGCGCCATCAGCCACCCGCTCCGGTAGCCGTGATCGTCTAGTGGTTAGGACCCTACGTTGTGGCCGTAGTAACCCAGGTTCGAATCCTGGTCACGGCAGTGATTACACTGTTACGGTGGAGCTATTTCTTTTATTTTTTTGGAAAAAATACGTATATTTGACATGATAGTATGCGAAATAAAACGTCTGAAACTATTTGTTGTAGATTTTTGGACTGTGAATATGAGTTACCAATATGAGCTTACCGCTTAAGCTTGTTGATTGCCTTTAATTGCCCCCTACTAGAACTGATGCTAATTTTAAAACTGTCTCCCTTTAATTATATTATTTGAAGAGAAACCCTCGTTAACTATAAAAAAAATACAAAGGATAAAGGTACATTTATTGTTAATATACCTTTAAGAGTTCTATGACTTGAAAACATACCCCAATAATAGCACAAAACAATTTTAAATTAGGGATCAAAGCTTATTACTTAAACTTTTAATTTAAATTCTAATGATATTGTTTCAAAGAAACATAACACGACGTCATCACTAAGTACATTTACATCTAATTTATTTTGAGAAATATAAAAAAATAAACTTTTTATTTCCATTTTAAATATTAGGTATAATATACTAGCTGGTGCCCGCGACTTTGTCTGCGCAACTAAAGGTAGCCTATGTCCTTCCCCAAGATACAATCAATCTCCAAATTTCATTACGATCCGTTCAGCCGGTTAGTCGTGAAAAGGTAACAATTCGCGAATTAACTCGCATTCGTGACTCGCAGAGAATTCGCGGTGGTGAGCAGAGGTCAAGATGGCTTAGTGGTCAGAGCGCCTGGAGTATTTATCCGGGACGCGGAGGTCCGAATCCTGTTCGCGACCGTATTCTTTTTCCATTTTAATTATAATAACTTTAGAGTTCGCTTAGCATGCGTTAATGCTTTTCAAAGATTTATCTTGAACTAACAGAGTTACTTTCGAAGATAGTAGGTTTAGTAGGATCTTTCGATTGTCGATTGTTTGTCCTGCTAGAGATAGCAATAACATAGACGCTCTAGTCTCTTAAAATATCTTTGGTAGGCTAAACCATCGAAAGATTAGTGATTAATTTTGTTTTGTAAATCTGTAAACTTATCGAATGTATATATAATATTCAACAAGAAAACCCTTTCGTCCTCAAAAGAAGTGAATGCGGCTGGTCCTAAAAAGACAAAAGTTTTACAAAGAAATGTTATCAAAAGTTGATGTTCTATCTATAATTCTATAGGGCCGAAGACACGTGAAAATTAGCTTGTAAAATGAATACGTAGCGACGTAAACTAGAAATAAATAAATATTTATTTTCCAGATATATTCATTTGGACAGTTGTAGAAAGGCCACATTTTACCATACAATTTGTATGGAAAATTGTTACATATAAAATAATATAATAGGGGCTCGTGGCTAAGTAATAGCTGCACAGATCGATCGATCGAGGTTAAGCTGCGCTTGCCGCGGTCGGTCTGTGGATGGGTGACCATCGTTTCATACCGAGACCTCTCCGTGCCTCGGAGAGCACGTTAAGCCGTCGGTCCCGGGTTGTCAAATTAAGATCTATGACAGCCGTTACGGGTAGACAGAGGCCTGAAAGTCTGACGACCAGTTATACCACTAGATATCGTGTTACCCAGTAATTGGGTTGTGGAGGTCAGATAGGCAGTCGCTCCATTTAAAATACTGGTATTAAGCTGCATCCGATTTGACTGGAAGCCGACCCCAATGTAATTGGGAAAAGGCTAGGCAGATTGAATAATATAATATAATAATGTTATAAATGCGAAAATTTGATAGAATTTAAGGATGTTTGTTACTCTTTCACGCAATAACTACTGTACGGATTGACTGCCTCATTGGTCTAGTGGTCGCAAGCGCGGCTGCTGAGCGTGAGGTCTTGGGTTCGATTCCCAGGTCGAGCAAAGTGTTATTTAATTTTTCTATTAGGAAATTCTCAGGAGCAGCCCGGAGTCAGGAAGTTGGTGGAGTGACACCCCCGTGCTTCGGAGAGCATGTAAAGCCGTCGGTCCTGCGCCTGATCTCTTTCTGGTCGTGTCGGATTTCCGTCCCATCCGAATATGAAAGTGAAGGAAGAGGGAGTACACCTGTGTTAGCGCATACACTTGTGCACTATAATATCTCCTGCGTACTTGGCTAATCTCAGCGGAGATAGGCCGCCGTGACCGAAATACGGTCGGAAGAAGTATTTATTTTAGTACTGTACAGATTTGGATGAAATTTGGCACACAGATAGTTTTTAACCTGGATTATTCACATAGAGTGCTTTTTATCCAGGCTGGATCTAATTCTAAAGTCTACGCAGACGAAGTCGCGGGCAGAAGCTAGTGATGTTATATATATGTGAGGATAGATGGATGTTTGTTACTCTTTCACGCAATAACCACTAAACTGATTCTGATGGAATTTGGCACACAGATAGTTTATAGCCTGGATTAACCCAAGCTGGACCCAATCCTGAACTCCATGCAGGCGAAGTCACGAGCAGAAGCTATTACCTAGATATAATATAACGTTTGTCTTTAACATGAAGTTAGAAGTTGCAGCTGTACGTCGATAAATGACAGTACATTTTTCGTTTCATGTCTAAACATATATATTTCAAAAGAAAGGTATTAATGTAAATATAATTTACATTTAAAACGTATAAGTTATGAACTTTGTTGTGGAGTTCAAATTACATGTAAATCGTGTAGGTGCTGGTATAATGAAGACTTTGTTATATCTTAAGAAGAAGATGAAGATTAGGTACCTATAATGTTTTGAAAAAAGAAGATAGGGTTCTTGATCCTTAGTGTTTTAGCCTAATAATGATAATGATAGCCCGCGAAATTCAAATTATCGTAAGGTTTTTTTGCACTTTTAAACTCAGTATCGGTTTGTAAATAAAACAATGTGGTGGCTGAGTGGTAACGGACCCGCCTCTTGAGCCACAGGTTGTGGGTTCAAACCAGGCATGTACCAATGTGACATTTTCAATGTCATATCTACTTTCTTAGTTAATCTAAGACATCACAGACATGCGGTGAAGGAAAACATCGTGAGGAAACCTGGACTTAATAGTCTGAAATCGCCAACCCGCAGTGGGCTAGCGTGGTGATCAATGCTCGTGCCTTCTCTGGATGAAATATGCTCTTGCCCTGCGGTGGAACAGTTATGGGATGGTTATGTTATGTTTCATGTTATCAATTTATACGGTAGATAAAAAAATATAATAATTATAGAACCGTGTTTTGTTTGTATATGTGACTATATTATCACAACTCAACCAAGTTTCATTTGAAGGGAAACAGTACGCATTAGATCGAATATTTCTACTGTAATGAAATGTCGGTAATTACGGGCTACTACACGTCAGTGGCAACACTTGAACTACTAAAACCATCCTTACTGCTACGATGGACGCCATCATTTGTGCAGGCCGGCTACAGTAGACCTGCACAGCTGCTTCAGACACGCGCGTCGATGAGCAACGTGCTGCCGTCTTGGGCCTGTCTCTGTTCGGACGGCAAACATTCCACTCTTCCCTTTTCACGGCTCACAGTGGCCGGAGATCGGATAGGTACACAATATACCTACACTAGCTGTGCCTCGCGGTTTCACCCGCGTATAATTATATTTTAATTATACTAACTTAAGTTATAAGTAATTTAAGTTAGTATAATTAAAATACTAAGGTACTAACCAAGAAATAGAATATAATTCACAGTTCATCTCTTCTCGGCAATGCTTGGTTCTGCTCGAGCAGGAGTTATGCGTCACTCTGCTCGTTCGCGCGAGTGTTAATTTATGTTCATTGTCCATTATCTCATAAGTTATGCGTCCAAATAGCATGCTGTTAAGGGCAAAGTTTATCTTCATAAAATTATAGAAATAGAAATAACTTTTGTTCGTTTGCGATGCCTAATAATAATGCTCATAAATCACTTTTGAATTCTCAATAATTCTTGGCACTAAATACCTTATTGTGGCTTAAGCATATGGTATGCCGGCCTTTTTTTAGATGTACCTTAAAGCTAGCTGACAGGTGTATCCTAAAGTTAGATAGCATACAACTCAAAAAAAAAAAAAACATATACAATTTTTTTTTTTTCAAATCAGCCTCCTTCTTCCAGAGATCGCGATAGCGCGTTTAAACAAACAAACAAAAAAATTATATAAGTATAATTCAAGTTAAATCTTTGGAAAGCATTAACGCATGCTTAGCGAACTCTTTTTCCATTTAATATAAAAAAACATAACACAGCATCACGCCTGTATTCCCCGAAGGGGTAGGCAGAGGCGTACAGAATTGTACACCCACATTTCACCAATGCCGTTATTAAGTCCCATGTAATAGGTGGTGAGCCTATTGCCATCTACCGGGCACAATTCCAAACTCCGGGCTGCTACTGAGAATTTTTCTATCAGAAAAACTCAATAACACTTTGCCCGACCCGGGAATCGAACCCGAGACCTCATACTCAGCAGTCGCGCTTGGGACCACTAGACCAACGAGGCAGTTTTTATATAATAACATTATATTTATTTTATTCCATATAATATAATAACATTATATAAGTATAGATGATACATACATACACCAAACGGAATCCAAGACTGCAGTGTGACAGAAACAGACTGGTATTATTTTATTAAGCCATTACTCCTATCCAAAACAAAAGGTTAAAGCCAAACCCCCAGGCTAACAAAGTGGCATGGCTTTGCTTTAATTTTGAATACAATTACAAGTTACGTGCATTCGCCTCAAGCGATAAATAAAAATGAAAATGTCTCACTTTTCTCAGTATACCACCAAACGTTCTATACAACCTGTTTGTTTTACCATTCCGTTCTATAATCAATGTTATTTGAATACAAATTCTTTTTTTTTTTTTACCTAGATCAGAATACAGGCTCTTATGAGACGTCAAAGCCAGGTGCATAGAACATGCAATACAGAAACTCATGCATATCGGCAGAAACTACAAAACGCCGCCTGCTCCGATCCTTACATACTCCTTTTACGACTTCTTTGTTTCATTGTTACGTATATTATAATATTACTGCCTCGTTGGTCTAGTGGTCCCAAGCGCGACTGCTGAGCATGAGGTCTCGGGTTCGATTCCCGGGTCGGGCAAAGTGTTATTGAGTTTTTCTGTTAGAAAATTCTCGGTAGCAGCCCGGAGTTTGGAATTGTGCCCGGTAGATGGCAATAGGCTCACCACCTATTACATGGGACTTAATAACAGCATTGGTGAAATGTGGATGTACGAATGTGTACTTCTCTGCCTACCCCTTCGGGGAATACAGGCGTGATGCTATGTTATGCTATGATGCTTTGTTATACCTACTTCCTTTTTTGTATAGTCTAGATACCAACCTACCATATTTCTTAATTTCTTTTCTTGTTTAGGTGTGATTTTGTGATAATCTAATAAAAATATTTCACAACTAGCTTCTGCCCGCGACTTCGACTGCGTGGACTTCAGAATTAGGTCCAGCCGGGATAAAAAAGTACCCTATGTGTTAATCCAGGTTATAAACTATCTGTGTGCCAAATTTCATCAAAATCCGTACAGTAGTTATTGCGTGAAAGAGTAACAAACATCCATACATACAAACTTTCGCGTTTATAATATTAGTAGGATCAATCATCATTGACATTTTTTTTCGCAGCGCTGCCTTCGCCTAGTAGACATTTAATATAATTATATAACTAACTATTAAGCAAATTTTCTATATTTAATAGACATCTATTGAAAGACAAAAGTTTATCATAACTCAGTGTCAAAGTGTTCCTCCGCTGTCAGCTGGTTAGATGTCCAGAAGAAAATGATTGAAATTTAAATGACTTGCAATGTTATCACCCTGCATATTGATAGAAAACAACTGAGATTTTGAGAGGTATTACAGCCCTGATAACCATGAACATCATTGTGGCTAGCACCCTACATTGTGGCCGTAGTAACTCAGGTTCGAATCCTGGTCACGGCACTGATTGTGATGTCGCGGTGGACCATATTTAAAAAAAAAAATTAGACCTGTTTCTTAAGTCTTAATAAACTTTTGAATTAATTAATATAAAAAAAACATTTTATTGAATTAATAGTTGAAGGACTACTACAATATAAAGAATTCAATTAAATTAACAAAAATAATTCCCCTTTCTTTTCATTTTATCATCATTCATGGATCCTTTATCGTTTCGTCGTTTAGAACATGACAGTGAGTGCCTTAACCTTTAGTGGTAGGTATAACTTTTTTTGATATGCATTAATTATTGTGTTATTAAAATTTTAAAGTGTTAAATATGCGGTAATGAAAACAAAACACAGTTCAAATTCGGAATGACCCCCGGAAACACTGCAACGATGCAATGCAACTGTCCTACATAAGAGATACAGCACTAACAATATACAAGAATAATATCTACATTACAAAGACTATCCAACCATTGTTATCTCAAGCCATAGTTATAAAACAAAGGATTGAGAACTCCTGTTCCGAGTTGCATCTCAATTATAAGTTCAATTCAATGAAAACAAGAACCTCTAATTAGAACTGTGATTACTTCCCAAGGTTTGTAACAGCTGTTCTGAATCACTGTTCCAAATCACCGTACTAGTTGCAACTAGTTTGTTAATTGGTTTTCAGGTGGGTTTAGTAACGTGATCTGAATTTTAAGAGGCGTTAATATTAAGTGGTATGGAAGCCATATTATTTATGCTGATGCTGGCAACTTTGGTCGGTATGTGTTAGCAACAAAAATCCATAAAGCAGTAGACGTACTGTAAAACGCAAGGTATGTTTTCTTTAGGGGCGTGGTTCAAACGTCTGAAACGTTTCGAAAAAGTTTGTATGGTGTATTTGACACTCAAACACACAGAACTACATAATAGATTTCGATGAAATTTACAGCATTTTAGGTAATAAACTAGAAACAAAATAGGATACCTTTTATCACAAAAAATTGCTTAGCTTATTTTAAATAATTTATATATTAAAGAGAGTATCGCACAAGATGGCGCTGCTGTCAATAGTGGAGATCGGGCTTACAGTTAAGACCCTAATTACATGGGAGAAACAGTGTAGTCATGTAATCAAATCAATCAAAATTTATTTATTCAAATTAAGCTAAAAATTTGCGCTTTTTCAACGTCAAACATTTAGACAGCCCCCAAAAAAGCCCACCCTTCACCGCTTCCTAGTGTTTTAGCTGAAAAGAAGAAACGGCGCCACGAACTCCCCAGCAACACGTCTGTCTGTATCATAATAATTATTTTTAGATTCTATAATTATACTATAATTTTTAACTAATGAGATATAATGTCTATGGCACATGTTTGTTAGCACGCGCCTATGCAGCAACGTAAAGAAATATCAAATTACTCAGCTAATAAAATCTATCTCCTGTGTTACAATGATCCATTGAGAAGAAGTACTAGCTTAAATACTACCTTGTGCTAACCGATTCTTGGTCGTAGAACTTAAAGGGATTAACACGGTGCTAATACGGCTGCTGCCCATCTATTTTACATAGATAATTCTGGGACTTCCAAACAAGAAGTACGTAGTCTAGTTTTGAATCGCATTAACAAAGTAAAGCACGGAAAAAATCTTCAAAATTTAATGACACGCCTCTCCCAAATTTCATTAGTAAAACATACCTATCAGTAACTCTCATTCCGAAACCCTACTAATTAATAATCTGTGATAAAATGGTTGCGCAAGTCAAAATTAATCGGCATACAGTCGGATGACCAATACAAATATTTATGCAAAACACCCTAGGGTTGGGAAAACAGAAGTGGAACAAAACACGATCACGTAGTTCGATATTCGAATGAATGTCATTGTAAATATTCTATTATTGTGATTACTGTTTGTGAAACACTTCGTATTCTGAGCAAGTTTCAGCCAGCTGGAAATAATAACAAAAAGTATGGTAACACTACTACTTTTGTCCGATGCTGTGTTTAGTTTACTGATACACCACTAGACTGGTACTAGGGTTGTTGGACTTGAAAGAATATTTAGACATTTAAAAAGTGTGTTGTATTTTACAGTTAAAGTACTTATGTAGTCATACAACCCAAATACGCAGGAAATATTATAGTGCACAAGTGTATGCACAAACACAGGTGCACTCCCTCTTCCTTCACTCTCAGAGCCCGATGGGACGACAATCTCCTGCGTAGATACTTGGCTAATCTCCTCGGAGATAGCCCGTGTGACCGAAATACGGTCTGGAGGAGTATAGTCATACAACTTAGTGGAATATATCCCTAATATGCATATTTTCCTGTTCGTAATTTTTTACCATTTTTATTACTCGTATATTAGAAGGAAAGAAAGATCATAAATCGTTGTCAATCAGATGACGTTTACATTTTGACAGTTCATTTTGAATCCGTATTGAGATCAATACATTGGACAGTATATACCATTTAACACATGCTTCATATCTCCCAATTTATCTAAAACTTATTTTTGACTTGGATTATGTAGACATAATAATTAAGATGAAATATCTTTAATAATAATTACGAGAAATTAAAGAAATTACCCTTGATTCATTTCCTCTATCGTTCAAAGGTTTGCTGGTAGAAAACTCAATTTCAAAATTAAGCTCGCCTTTGTAAATGATATTACAAATTAAATAGTTGTTCTGTAATTTATTATTATATTAATTTATTTGATGTACAATAAAGAATATAAAAATAATAACTATAGGTCCCCACTAAAACCTCTCCAAATTGGGAATTCAGCGCTAATCGACTCACTTCACATCTCTACTATTCGCAGCCCGATTCCACTTACAAGTTTGTTGAACAAACAGACAAACTGCTTCTAACCGGTTTACACTGGATATTGTTCATACATTGTACGCTAAGGGATCTTAGTCTGATTAATTTGAAAGTTTCAGCGGTATTTTAGGGGGATGGGGCTTTCGAAGTTACGAAGAATGTTCAGGATTATTATGTTGTGTATGTAGGAAAAGTATCAAGAAGTTTTGCTAGAAGTATGTTATGGGATATTGTTATAAAATATTCTGGTACGTACCAATTTAATACAAGTTTTGATTTTTATTGGATATCTCCCACCGGCAGATTAAAAGCTTCAATCTCTACGCTCACTAACTTCCAAGTAAAGTTTTTATTTATTTGTGACTCCAGGAACCCGAGGTATTTAAACTTTATTCCTTTTTGTATTTTATTTCTAGGTTCCGTACTCCGGACTGCTTTTGAAGATTTTCTAGTAGAAAAGTACAATAACACTTTTGCCAACCCGAAAATCGAAACCAGGACCTCATTCTCAGCAGCCTCACAGCCATTAGACTTATGAGGCAGTGTATGTGTCATGCAGATTTTTTATCAAGACTAAAAATATTTTAGAAGATATAGGAATGCGGTTGTTAGAACTTATAGTTCTTTAAAATCAATGCAACTAGTAACAACGTCAAATTTACTTTATAAATATACTTTAAGGCTAATATTTTATATATTTATTATATATAGAACAAGGCTAATTGCGTCAGCTAAATAGTATATATATAAATACATAGTCAAAATCTATAAATGAAACATGAATTTACATTAGCGAAAATATTATTTTCTTCTTAGGCATATTAGCGATATAATAAAACAACTTTTAACCGGATTAATCGCGTGTATTATTGGTTTTTGTTTTTTGGGACGTTTCGAACACTTTGCAGCATTCGTAGTCGCAGGAGAACGCTGCAAAGTGTTCGAAACGTCAGGAAAAACGAAACCAATAATACGACGAATGAGAACTCAATGATGAATGTCAAACTATTGTTTATATAATTATGGCGTTTTCAAAGAAAACTTTTTCATAACTGGGCGATATAATAGGTAAGCGATAAAGCCGTTCAAATAAAAAAAAAAAAAAAAACCGTCACTGTATCTACCAGCATTGTAGCACATAGAATTATAGGGGCCTTTTTATTCTCACAGGAAAGCTTTTGATATTATTCTCCTAGTTTTTCAAGTACTAGTTCTTGCCTATTTAAAAAAAAACAGTAATTTTTTTTTGTTTCAATAATTATTACTTTCGGGTTCGCCACGCATGCGTTCACGCGTTTGAAAGATTTATATGATTTTTTTTATTCTTTTTTATGGTTCGGTACCTCAAAAGGAAAAAACGGAACCCTTAGGAATCACCTTGTTCTCCGTCTGTCTGTCTGTCCGTCTCTCTGCAAAGACCCTTTATCTCGGGAACGCGTGAAGGTATCGAGTTGAAATTAAAACCATATACTCAAGTCCACAGTCCCTTTAAGTTGTGAAAAAAAAAAAAAAAAAACGTAAAAAATATACGGCCATTTATGCCGCAAATAATGTATATTTCGACACTCAAGAGAATTTAAATTTATAGAGTACTTTCCGTTGACCTAGAACTACGAAATATGGCAAGTAATATCGTCTTTACTACAAGTACAGGTAAAATTTGAAAACTATACATTCCGTTAATAAATAATAAAAAATCATACAAATTTGTACGGAACCCCTCGGTGGGCGACTCCGACTCGCACATGTCCGGTTTTTAATCCTGATTCAACCTGGACCGTACTCTTAGCCGGAATCTTGACCAGAAAAGTCGTACGATATGTACCAACGTAATCAAAATACTGAGAATTACTCAAAAAGTATAACAATAACGTGATGATAACAATTATTAATGACTCAAGTATGCAATGACTCGTATCATCGTATGGCGTAAACAGTTTTTTTAAATTACATATATTACTCGACTGCCAAAAAAAGGAGTATTGTGTTAAGGGTTCAAATATGTATGTACGTTTGTGAGTTTCTTTATTCCAACATAACTTCTAAACGCGAGAGCCGATTTAGATGTATAGGGTATCGTTAGAATCCTTACACTGTCCCGGGTAACGTAAACTGACTTATATTATGGAATGTGCTCCAATATTCAAGTAGTCATTCGTAGTGCTCTACATAATCACACTTCCAGATTTGTGAGAAACGCTAAAAGCCCCTGACGTGGCAGGTTTATGAAAATGTTAGTTATTTAAAGTGTAAAGCTTATTACTACAGCGTATTTTTAATTTGAAAGAAACTATTTACCACTTGCAGCACCACTTATTAGGTTAAATTATCTGCATTTATATTTTTTAAGCCGGTAAATCTTATAATTATAACTTTAAAATCTTACGTATTGCTAAGAAGAAAATGTTATTTTGGTGATTCATTACACATACAAGAAGGGATTTACAAAAACGCTATTGCCAAATGAATAAACAATGTTATTCTACTATATTGTGTTGATTATTTTATGTTGGCAATACTTGTGAGAATGATTTACAAATTTTCAAGTTTTAAATCGTTTTCTCGAGCCATCTAGAACATCGTGCTAATAACATTATTATTTATAAAACTATATTGACTTTGTATTATTTAATACAACTTAACAACACCTATAATTCTTAACTAAATATAGGTATATATATACCAAGGTCCTCGACCTATATATATTAAAGCAGTATCTGCCTAGCCTTTTCCCAATTACATTGGAGTTGGCTTCCAGTCAAACCGGATGCAGCTTAATACCAGTATTTTACATGGAGCGACTGCCTATCTGACCTCCGCAACCCAGTTACTGGGTAACACGATATCTCGTGGTATGACTGGTTGTCAGACTTTCAGGCCTCTGACTACCCGTAACAGCTGTCATAGATCTTAATTTGACAACCGGGACCGACAGCTTAACGTGCTCTCCGACGCACGGGATATAATGCAGTACTAATATTAATTAAAGAAAGAGAGAAATCACGTTACCTATTATTACATTTGTTACATACATCATGTCACATAGACATCGGTATTCTGACTGTGTCACATTAAAATATTAAAGTATATTAATTTCTTGTGTTCATATAAGTACCTACAGAAACACAGTCTCTTTCTGTATGTAAAAAATTCTAAGCTCTTCAAACTACAATAAAATCGCTACCTCTCCCACCTCGCACCACAAGCATTCGCCCATACGAGCTACCAATACGAATTTTAATATAATTTTATTCGCTAACCCACTTGTATATAAACAATCGGAGCACGCACCAACTTTAATATAAATAATATTAATATATATAATTAGTAGATAACCTCTGTAATCGTGACAATGTGGAAGGTTGTGCTACTGGTGTTATCATCTCTATGTCATATCTGTGCGCGTAAGTACTCGTACGATTCGTAATTTGAATTAATGATTACTCATAATTTATCTCGTGTTAGTACGTAGGACTGTCATACTTTGGAGACATCATCATATCGGCCGATAGAAGTCCACTGCTGGACATAGGCCACCCCTTAGATTTCCAAAATTGACGGTGTTGACCCCACTCCATCCAACGTCTCTGGAGACATCGATATGAGAAAAATATATGTCATATTTCTCATATCGATGTTTGGAGAGCCTGATCCCAGCTGTCAAACGACATATACATGTATAACTGTCGCTACGGATAGTCGCCCTAAGAGGATGAAGTTATAAATTTTTTACAAAAAAAAAACTTTCGTGAATTTGATTCGAACCTGCGCCTCCCGGATACATACTCCAGGAGTTGTAACCACTAAGCTATCTCGATCTCAGCTCACTACTCCGAATTCTTCTTCCACATTATATTACAAGTTTTGGTGACGTCATAGCTCTCTATTCAGTCCCTATAAAGGTGTCTGAGAGTATATCACCTAGGCTTACCACAAGATATCGTGCTACTCAGTAATTGGGTTGTGGGAGCCAGATGGCAGTCACACCATGTAAAATACTGGTATTAAACTACACTCGGTTGGACTGGAAGGCGATCATGTAAAACTATTTGGGAAAGGCTAGGCACATACTATTAGTACGTAGAACAAGGTTCATGTCGCCAATAGCTTGAACTTAAGGATATATGCGCAGTTATTTTATTATCACGTTGTCTTCTAAAACTTTTTACGTCATCGGATACATACGGTTAAGATCTGCTGACGTCATTAGTGTGTCTCCGTGTAAAAATATTACCTTTTCCATACAAAGTTGTGTTCGTTTTGCGTAATTATCTGGTAAATAAGCTTCTATATTAAAATCTTCCTCATTCTGCTCTGCTCCCAAATTATTTAGGGTCCGCGCAATTAGTTTTTCTCTTCCGTTCCATTCATCATCATCATCCCCCTGCCTGTGTCCCAATTTATTTGGGGTCGGCGCAGTATGTATTAGTCTTCCACTTTCTAATTGTTTTTGTAATTGCGTGCTGTTAAAATTTTGGCAATGTTTTGTGACCGGCCGCCTGCCTGACGTCAACCCTCATTGGGAATGCTGTTGTTGGTGATAACCGCCACCGATACGGTCTCCTTCTATCGACCTATGTCGCACCAAATGTTATACATGCGCCAGATTCTGATGTTATCATACTATCATGATTTTTTTCTGCGGTCTTTTCTAGGCTTCTGTATTAAGTAATGTTCAAAACAGCACAGTATAATACCCTATATAAAAAGAGATTTATCATCGTAATTGCACTTACAAGGTAATACATAGATATATAGATAGCCTAATTCATTAATTACTGCCTGTCTCACAGTACACTCAATCTTATTCGAGGAATCCCATTCTTACAAGGAAGCAAATAGCTGAATCATTCCCCGTTCCCCACCTTGTCCAAAGCCTTGAACTCTACGACATGATGAGTCACACATCTGCAAATCGCACGATGCGGACATATTTATTGAGGGCTGATTTATCAATCGTCAAATACTTAGTTTTTGCGTCAGGAATAGATTTTTGAGAGCATTATCATAATAACTTTAAATAAGTTATCAGATAAAAAAAATATATAAATCGGCTCTTAATATATCATACAATATAGTATGTTACGGCGAGGTTGGAACAGTGGTTGAGACATCGGCTGCTGCGTTGCGTGTCGCGGGTACCACTTCATCTTGTAACAAATATTTGTAAGATCTTACACATAAATTCCGATGTCAAATCGCTCCACTAATGATGTTAATGTTTACAAAAAAGGCTCCGGGAGTTGTTAGTCACTAAATGTTATTATTCTATAGACGATTTTTTATAACATAAAATATAATTTTATTAATTTCTATCAACACATTAATTTATTATGACATATGAAGTGTTTGCAATTAATTATTTTAATATATTATTATTAAGAAATGACTAACCATAATATTATATGCCATAAAGGCAGGACGCAGTAGTACTTTTATTTTCTTATGTATTGTACATATTGTATGAATATCTTATATAACGTGTGATCCACAATAAAGTGATTGATTGATTGATAAATTGTTCTTTTTCTGGGTGTATCTGAGATTCGTGTCTGTAAATGAACCAACTACAGCAGAAATTCCTAGAGACACTTTCGTTCACTCTAATAAAGCTATCGGCCAGAATGTCAGATTTATAAAAACATATTACTCAGCTGCCTTCTCATACTCATCGTAAGAAATTCACACAGATATTATAAACTCATTTATTACGTATCTACAGATCATAATTTTTTTAGGTTGGTAGATTATTTTACCGTAATGTTAAAAGAGAATGCTTGTTTTTTCACAAGGGCCCCGTCCACAGATATTAAAAAAAAAATACAGATCTTAAAAATACGGACGTACCGTTGCGTACGACATGTGGGAAGCAGGCCTAGTCATCCAATTTCGCTTATCATACACGAGCTAAATGCATACAAATACTTAAAACTCATCCACTCGGCGCCAGTACACTGCGTGTGTGTGTGCGTAATGTATGCTTCGCTTATGACAAGGCAAGGTTAAATCCGTATTATTTCAGATCCCTGGGCCTTGCCAATGTGGATGAATTTTGTAGGGCCACAATAAGTTCAACTTATACAACATGAATATTTCCGAAATATTTTCTAACCGTATCTTCTATCCTTTAAGCCGCAGGCTCTAAAATCCGGGTTTGCTTTAAAAAATATGTAAAAGAAAAACAGAATGAACTTCGTACAATAATAAATTGTTATTATGAATAATTATGAGGGCGACCTAAAACCAGTGCGCATGGACTGCTGTTGTGCCTCCAGGACCGGCACCTTTCGTCAATAAAGATTAATTTACCAATAATGAATTGGCAATCTAATGATAGTGAATCACACTTCGAATTCACGAGCTCAATTCAAAGAATGATATGTTGAATAGTCCCAATATTACATAGCTATATTCATGGAAACGTTCGAAATGGAAAAGGGAGTGACTATACTGATAAAACAGCTGATATAGATATATGGATGAAGAATAGATGCTGCGCCGACCCCAAATAAATTGGGATACCTAAGGGGAGGGGAAAAATGATTATATATATAATGATATTTTTATACATGATAAGGCCATGTTATACCTACATTAATAGAAAAAAAATCTAAGGAATATATACGTTCGTGTCTACACGACTGACATGAACAGCATATATTATATTTCAATGCTTCATATGATTTAAAGAATTGGGATGTTGTTCGGCGCCTTACAACTGCAAAGTGGTAACGCTGAGTTTGGTAATTCTGTAAATGATTCAGGCGTCTCCTTAAGACTAATACAAGAAAGCTTGAAATTTAATAGTATCGAACAACGACACGGTATCTCAGTTCGGAGAGTGATGACACGGACCGTCAAGGGTCACGAATTAAAGCCCCGTTCGTATCTATTATTTTTCAATGTTTCTTTAGAAAATAGGAAAAATTATTGTTCGAACCTGAAAAAACATACCCTCTTGTTGATAACTACCATCTAAGGACTTTTTTTTAATATTACGTTTGGTATTGCAAATTTCGCGTGCGCAGTACTCACGTTATCTACCTAAACAACTTACCCTAAATCCTCAGATCACGTATAACAGCTTTAGTACCAACACAAACTGACAAAATCATAAATAACTACGTCGAATAACCAATCCAATTTCGGTACAAAGTGCCTGTATTTATGAGCTTATTTCCGCCAAACATTAATCATTATTTTTCCGCTGTAGTGAACTACAGGCTGTGTCAAGAAACGCCGAAGGAGAAGCATTGTCTAATAGAATACAGCGTGCGATACAGATGGCCACACCAGATCAGGTGAGAGTGTCATTACATGCTACAAGTTATTCTTAGGCAACTAGTAAGTAGGAGCGACTCAGGGGGTTCTAACTGGTTCTAACTAACATTTTACTTTGAAGGACGATCATATCATCATTCCGCCATTTTGAAAAAATCGCAATGGAAGAACAAATTTTTTATCGTGTTTTTCAAAATGGCGGTCTTACCTGTACAAAGGATAGAAACCTCTTTGCAAAATTCTATCAGAAATTTTGGAAGGGCCCAAATGTGCATGAGTGGCTTGGGCAAGAGACACTTCTATGATGGAAAGTGCCCACGGAGGCCGTCTACTTTGTTAAGCCTAAGGACTATTTATAGAGACCGTAAAACGTAGACGTAAATACGATGCGTATTATATCACAGCCCTGCATAATTGTTTTCGTTAATGGGCATAAAAAATGTAGTGAATGACAAGGTGGCGACTGACAGAGGAAAATGGGACAGACAAAGAGCCGAAAGAAGAAGGTCTGCAGGAAAACTGAAAGAGTTCCAAGTGGCCAATTCCGGATTTATTAACATCATAATTTCTTCTACACATCTCTATCAGCCGACATCTTGGTATTCACTCTCTTTTTAGCCATATCATCTTTCAGACAATCCATCGCTTTCTCGTTCTATTACGTCAAGCGATATTCGTCTATTGTAGCAAAACCAATCCTAGTAAGATGATGCATTTTCGGACTCAGCGTGCTCGTATAATACGAACGGAACTTAATAGAATACTCAATGAGGTGGGCCATGCATTTGAAATATTGTCAGTGTATTGCAGGCTATATATATTGAGGTTTAGTTCCCCGGACCGAATGTTGCTTCCTTTCAGTCAGTGGGAAATGTGGTTTCAATTGTACATGGTATATGTTCGAAACGTTAGAATTCGTTTTAGTGAAACGTTCCTTTACTTCGCTAATGTGAATTACACTGTATTGTTACTCAAAAATCCCTCAAACTTAACTTTGATTTTTTAACGCTTATGCTGCGATTGATGATGTTAGACCATTGCATATTTTTTTATTTACTAATAGCTGTGCCCGCGTGGATGTCGTCAATTAACGCCATGTCGTATATGAACACAAATTCATAATTACAAATGTTCGACGTGATTCTTTAAATTGGCATAACTTTTTTATTTATGAACCGATTGACATGAAACAAATACTAAATGTTAAGTGAAGCTTACCTCAACATATTATTGACACATCTAAATCGGATAAGCCGTTTCTGAGATTAGCGTGCACAAAAGCACAGACAAACAGACAAAAAATATAACAATCATTGTTTTGGGTGCTATTTGCGTTGATAAAGGTCCCAATAATATTTTTTCTCATATATCTTCCATGTACAGACAGCGATCCGTTACATTTTTATTATATGTATAGATATTTTTCCTTCAACGTTCCTTATTTTCTGTGATATCTTAGATTAACTAAAAAGTGTATTTAATGCCCGAGAAGCGGGAATGTAAATACTCACTTTACGTAACAAACGCAATTAAACACAAAAAAAATGAACATCTGCGCGGTATCTCACAGATGAATACAAAAAACAAGAAATAGATGTGACGAGATGGAAATTAAAATTCTATGGCATCATTTCAATTTTGTCTTCGCGCATCTTTAGTGGAAATGGTATTGTTTGGCGAGGATATGCGAGACGAGAACTGAAATATTCGTTAGTATAATATTGAAACCTATTGCGGCGCACATAGAGTGTTTATTAACTGATTAAAGACAAACAAGGGACAATCCATAAAGTACGTCACACCTTAAGAGGGGGAGGGGGTCGACGAAGTGTGACATTATGTGACAACGGGTGGGAGGGGGTCGACGAAGTGTGACATTATGTGACAAGGGGTGGGAGGGGGTCCTAAGTTTCGTGACGTCACATTTCAAATTCTAATACATCTAAGTCTTAATGTGCCAAAATCTAACTATTAACGAAAAACTTAAAAATATTTCCAACACTATCTGCATGGCCATAAGGTTTAAATTGTTTAGTTGGCAAGTCACACGTTAATTTTCACAAAGTTTGATTTGATGTTGATAATATAAAAAAAAAAAATGGAAATAAAACTAATTTCGGAACTGATGTTTTAATTTAATACTTAGTTTCTTATAGACACTTAACTATGAACAAGAGAAAACAAAAAATGTATAATGTCTAGTTGTAAAATTGCAAAATATGTGACGTCACACTAGGGAGCGGGGGGTCTCACGAGTGTGAGCAACTGTGACAAGGACGGGGGAGGGGTCCAAAAATCACGAAATTAGTGTGACGTACTTTATGGATGACCCCCAATAGCAACGCAAATAGGTCTCGTTTCGCCTCGCCGCTTGAGATGCAGCTTTAAACGGATTTATTGTTTCAGATACGTTTACAACTGGCACACTAAGAACTGCTTCGAGATTAGATGGTCAGCTCACTGCCACCCCGTACCATCACCTGCCATCACCAACAACTTCGCGACTCAGAGCGACTGTTACAGCGAATGTGGTGGCTGGGCGTAACTGAGCTGTAAACTGTCTTGTATAAATAAACGAGTTTTGTTTTACATCAATTGTTTGTTATTTTTATTTGTTACCATTACAGAATTGTATCTGCTTTTTATACGGATAATGAACGAGCAATGACCAACTTCGCTTGCTCACTGTGAGTCGGGGATTTCAGACCATTTCTATCTATTTACTAGCCCTGATCAAAATTGTACTCATTCAGCTGTACAAGAACAACGACTTGGGGCGTTCCAATCCAATTCCAATGTTAAGTGAACGCTTTAAAACAACGTATCTATAATGTTAAAATAAATATACCTACGAGAACATCATAGTTATCTCAATTTTAAAGCATGTTGTAGCATTCAGATTCTATAATAATTTTTATGACTATTCCAATGTCAATCGAGAGGATTTATTTTCAAGTGTAACTCTACAGGTGTAGTATAGAAATTACAGAACCTGATCTAGAAAGTTGTTTTTGGCATGTTAAATAATAAAAAAATTACTTACAATTTGGATAAAAATTCATGAAACTAAAGTATTTTCCAAAATATAATCCTACTATCCTAATATTATTATATACTAGCGGTCCGTCCCGGCTTCGCACGCGACTATAATTTGAGATTTAAACTATCCTATCTCTCAAGTTGGATCGAACTGCACATGGTGTGCGAATTTTATTATAATCGGTTAAGTGGTTTAGGAGTCCATTGAGGACAAACATTGTGACACGAGATTTATATATATTAAGATATATACAAATTTAAAGTTCGTTTGTTTGTTTTCTACTCAATAACGCAAAAACGGCTGAGTGTATTTGGATGTTTGGTATAGTAATAGTATAGGCCTTCGAGAAGGACACAAGCTACCTTATGTCACACGGAAAAAGTAGTGGGTACCAGCTAGTATTGAGTTAATATCGTCCTGTATTGTGGCATATAAAGAAAACAAATAAGAACTGTGGAATTAAAAAGTATTGCCAATTTATTTATTCAATTTATTCAACAATTGTCTCGAAAATGTCTTTTGAACAATCCAGCTTTTCATGAAAAAGGATTGTTCTAATTTTAATAAGTGATATGTGGTTTTGTACCTAGTTGTATAAATAATAATAATCTATACATCGATCGGTCTTGCGTAAAATTAAAAAAAAAAAATTTAAATTCCAAAAAGTGTCAAAAAGATTTTCTCCGCCGCGACAGTGCAATCACTGCCGTGACCAGGATTCGAACCTGGGTTACTACGGCCACAACGTAGGGTCCTAACCACTAGACGATCACGGCTACCGGAGCTGGTGGCAAGAGAGCCGAAATATAGCGTTACTTTGTACAAACCGGAGTACTTTCACTTTCAATCTGGCATGGTGGGCGTAACACGAGAAAAAACTGCCAAGGTTAAGTAATAAGTATTTATTTCTTAAGCACAAATAATTGAAATATTTAAATTAAAATGTTAACTTTATTTTTTTAAACATAAGTCAATTCAAATGATTTATTCTGTAAATAGGATTTTTGGAACTCTTTTACATGTCTAATTAAAATCTAGAAGGCGCCGGCATTTCCTATCTGAATATCTCTGAGAAGAAAAGCCGAAACAAAGTCAGAGTTCCATTCTCTTTTAAAGTCCACAAATCAGTATATAAGGCTATGTGAGCGTAATCATGTAGGGCGTCTGGAATGGCCTTTTGAAGAAAGAGCCATAGCAATTTCAAGTTGACCTGTCCTAACGGACGGTATGCATCAGTCATCCAGTAGCTTGACCATAATTAAGGGAGCTCAACGAACGTCGCAAGACGATACCAGATCGGCAGGACATTTGCTCAGGGTAAGTACACACAATCAAGAGACAATAAAGAAATTAAGTTTATTGAACCACAATACCACAGAACATATAAATAACTAATTTCAAAGAGCGAAGAAAATTACCAATACGAAACAAATAACAAACACACACACACACAAAGACAATGATGCAAACCAATACGCATTGTCGCGTCACCCAACCTTAGAGGACCAGACGGGAGACGCCTTCTGACTTATTATAGAACATATTTGCTCGCCACTTTTGGCGTGGGGTGGGGTAACACACAAGCACAAAAGAAATTGTACTAAAGTGAAAATAGCCCTTGCCATTACATTAACAGTAATAAAACACATAAAAAAACTAAACACAAACAAAAAATTGTAATATACACGATTAAAATCGTGAATTATCATTGTTACCATACTGGTAAAAAGTACCTTGATACTTGTACCTATGATTGGGAATCATATAAAAGTGGCGAGAGGGGTATGCCCGCTAAAACTACTCCAGTACTAATTCCTTCAAGCACCCAACTATCGTGCATAGACTGCTATGTAGATATTCGCTTTTTATTTCCCGCAGGTATACGCAGGGTTGTACTGGTAGCACCTACACCCACATTTCACCGATTCTGCTATTAAATCCCATGTAATAAGTGATTCAACCTGGCACAATACCTAACTGATGAAAAAAATCAATAGCTATGCCCGACTCTAGAATCCAACCTAAGACCTCACGATCAGCAGCCGCGGTAGTGACACCAGTTATTTTTTTTTTGGAATTGTAGCTATTTCCTTACCGAGGACTTGTATTATAATACAAAAGAGCTACGCCGGACATTACATACGAGGCTGGATTGCAGCCCGAGCCAAAGACGAGGGCATAATTCAGCTGACTTCAGCTTTAGCCTCACGGTTTTCATACGACTTTTAATGTACATTAAGATGGATTTAGTTTACGTCAAAATATTGGATAATTTTTCTCCAAGCTTGCCTTTCAATTCGCAATTCGAGCATGTAATCTGGCCAATATTAAAATATCCAATTTTGTTCGTCTGACCTCTTCTAGAAATTTTACACAAATACCAAAGAATTTCTTTTTAAATTAGTTTCTTTTTAGTTTTCATATTCGCTTCGCTTTTTGAATTCTCAAATTTTTTCTTTGTAATTTGATTGTCAGTCATCATATTAATAATAATTATAATTATCTTATAACTTTCAACGAGTATTTCGTTAAACAAAATGTTTATTCATATTGATGTATCAGGGTAGCCATTCTCATCAGACTATGTCAACGGATTTGTAATCCCATAAATATAATATAGCATTATGACTAATATAATCAGCGAAGGGATAACTTCATCTTCTTCTTAAAACGGTGAAGAGACTGGTACCTGAGACATGTTCTCGATGGTGTGTAAAGCCATTTCAGAGACCTGCGGGTGGTTTAAACTCTGACACTAGGTTGTTCATCAACCACACGATAAGAAGAAGAAGTTATTTAAGTACTGTACACAGTCTTATTTCACTGATAGTAACCGTTATTAATTCCCATGTAATAGGTGGTAACTCTTATGCCATTAACTGGGCACAATTCCAACCTACGAACTGCTACACCGCAAACATATCACCGAAAAAAGGATCCAATTAATGTATATGTAGACCACACGACTAGATAGACTGCCTCGTTGGTCTAGTGGTCGCAAGCGCAGCTGCTGAGCGTGAGGTCCTGGGTTCGATTCCCAGGTCGGGCAAAGTGTTATTAATTTTTTCTGTTAAGAAATTCTCAATAGCAGCCCGGAGTCAGGAAGTTGGTGTTGTGACACCCCCGTGCTTCAGAGAGCACGTAAAGCCGGTCCTGCGCCTGATCTCTCTCTGGTCGTGTCGGATTTCAGTCCCATCGGAATATGAGAGTGAAGGAAGAGGGAGTGCACCTGTGTTTGCGCATACACTTGTGCACAATAATATCTCCTGCGTACTTGGCTAATCTCCGTGGAGATAGGCCGCCGTGACCGAAATACGGTCGGAAGGAGTATATATGTAGATCATGGATGTAGATACACAACCCACAATTTGAAAACCTACCAACGTTCGGAACGAAGTTCTAATTCCCATACTTCTAAAACAAACCTCATAATTGGCGAAGCAAAACAAACCGAACAGACTCCCTATGTAGGGCAAACTTTATAATGATTCGTATGAATATAAAATAGAGCAATCAGCATGGAAGTCAGACGGGGCCGGGGCGCGGCGACTAATAGGTGGCTCGCCTAACTTTCGCTATATTTTCCACAGAGTAGCGCATGAGCAGAGGCTGCTAGTTGAATGATTACATACATACATAGCATCACGCCTGTATTCCCCGAGGGGGTAGGTAGAGGAGTACACAGTTGTACACCCACATTTCACTAATGTGTAATTAAGTCCCATCTACCGGGCACAATTCCAAACTCCAGGCTGCTAATGAGAATTTCCCATCGGAAAAACTCAATACCACTTTGCCTGTTCCGGGAATCGAACCCGAGACCTCATCCTCCGCATTCGCACTTGGGACCACTAGACCAACGAGGAGTTGAATGATTGACTGTGGAATGTTTTTGTTTTGCAATAAGGTGTAAGGTTTTATTGTCTACGCTAGCTTGATTATTTCTTGGACGTATTCCAAGTTTCGTAATGCGCACTAAGATCAAATAAATTTATAAGGTTTATAAGTACAAAAAAGTTTGCATACAAAATCTTTCTTTATTTCGGCTTTACACGTTTTCAGTTTTTAATTAATAATCTTTTAAACGTTAACGATTTTAAATCCTAAAAAAATTAAATTGTAGATGCGAGCTATTCAATTTGAAAATATAATCGACGACCACCCAAAGACTGACAAATATTGGCCTTGAGTTAATATTTAATTAAGAGATATCATATATTAACTGATCTTATGATCCCCTCAAGGCGGCAAGAATTCATTATGTTTACATTTAGTACACTAGCCAATAGCCAACCAATAAATCAAAGAATAAAACAACATACTACAGACACACAGTCTACGTTTACGCATATAAATGACCCTGTCCTTGACATGAAGTCTCTGGCCCCCGCCTACTCTGCGTCGTCACACCCTAATCCCAATCGTGGCTTAGAGCCAGTGTTTTGTCGCTGTCGCGGCAACAGGCAGCTTTTACCGGCCTTTTACAGGATATTTTTTACCGATATTTTTTACCGCGCGTGGAAATTTTTCCGACATGGGGAACAAAGTTGTCACGTTCACGGAACAACAGCTAGAGGATTATCAGGTAACGGTTTGTTTGTGGCCCGTTTGAATGTCGTTCCGGAATTTAGAAGTTCGTTTTTCAAAGTTATTTGGCGCGAACGAAGTTGTGACGTTTGTTTTTTTTTTTACAGATTTTTTGTTTTGCCTGTTATCTTTGTGTTGGAAGTTAAAGTTCGGTTTACGTGATTTTGTGTAACTGAAGTTTGAAACTTGTTAGTGGTCTGTTTTTGTTGATTGATCATTAATGATATTGTTTTTGAACAGGACTGTACATTTTTCACAAGGAAAGAAATACTTAGGTAAGATCAACTAGGTAGTGTTTTAACGTAACTGTGATGGTTTTCAAAGCACCTTTTCTTCACACGAAAAATTTAATATGAAGGCGTTATGATCATGATTCTTACATCATCTAAGAAGGCAATAGTGGTTTTCACACAATTGATTTACGTATGAGCTAATTGGAAGTTGATAGGTACATTTTTTGTTCCGACAGTGCTAAAACATTAACTAAGCAATATTATGATAATCACACTGGAGTGAAATAAACTATAGAAATAATTTTACTTCACTTCTTTTTGTGCGGTTCATGAACAACCTAATGTCAAAGTTTAAACCACACGTAGGCCTCCAATATGGCGTAACACTCCATCCAGAACAATTCTCAAGTATGTTGATTTCCTCACGATGATGTTTGTTATTTAACTTCTAATACGCACGTGTGAAAGCACATATAGTCAGTTATGTTCAAACCAGCGATATTTTACTTAGAAAATATATCGCAGATGGATTGTAGAATCCGTTGTTTTACAACACTGCTAGCTGTTTTACAAAACTGCTGGCTGTTTTACAAAACAGATCCGTTATATAAAACAGATCCGTTTTATAAAAAAGCTTAATAACAATTAGTCAATTTAATTAATTTTCTTCCACAATCCAGTAGTAGTTTATTTATTATTTATGACATACAAAACTTTATTTATTGTTATTTTTACTACCGACTCACAAATTCATTTGTTGTTGATAAGACACACAGAGCTATGAGCGACAAAATTAAGAACTAAAATCTACAATCGGACGTTTAATTTCAAGCTGTTTTACATCACCGCTGATCGTTGACCCGCTAAATTGATAAACGCAAAACGTCTATACAATTCTGCGTGCTATAGTCCGTAATTATGCAATACGTGGTTCTGATGGTTTATATAACAGCACTGTTTTGTAAATCAGCTAGCAGTTTTGTAAAACAGCTGATTCTACAATCCATCTGCGACATATATGGTATATATATAATACATTCTCTTCAACCAAGATCTAAATGGAAATAACAAATGATTTGTAATTACCATAGCACTAGCAAAACGAAAAATTCATACACTAACGTCAAACACCAAGAAAAAAAAAATGTTCTAGAATTTTAAATTAGTCTTTAATTAAATCCTTATCACTTATACATTGTACCATTAAAAGAAAGCTACCTAATAAATTAGGGTCTTTTATACGTAGATATATAATAATGTAAAGGCACAGATCATAATATAATACCTACTACTACAGAAGGAAAAATGCGTTGTCTCCAGTATTTTTATTATCTATTGATTTCTGTACAATTACATTAATTTTAGCCATTAAGGCCGGGCGGCGCGAAGACGTATCAATGTCGCGTTCAATTAATTATTTATTTGCAGTCTTTGTGTGAGACTATTATGTTACAGTCAACCGCATAACTATGGTAGCAATTTGACATTGACAACGTCTTTATATCGTAGTAGTAAGGACGGTTTTTGTAGATCAAGACCTCGTTCGTACCTCTGACGTGCGATGAACCGTACCAACAGTTGAAAAGTCGAAGTTGTAATCAATATCGATATCGTTTAACGTCATGATAAAAGTATATTTTTTTATTAAAAATGGCTCAGAAACAGGTATTTTCATCCATTTTCTTGGATCTTCAATCTTAGGGAAAGCGAAAAAGTTATGAGTACCTACGCAACGCTTTGGTTGACGAAAAACCAGCGACTGAGAGTCGAACTCGTTATTGGTAGATTTATAATATATGATAAATCGATGCTATATCAACACATATCTAACTATCTATTAATATTTAAAAGAATTGTCAATGTACCAATATATACGCACAACCGCTTCTTTGGTCTACTGATCCCAAACGCGACTGCTGAGCATAACGTCTTGGGTTCGATACCTAGTTCGGGCA
Source organism: Xylocampa areola (assembly GCA_935421205.1). Classification (NCBI taxonomy): domain Eukaryota; kingdom Metazoa; phylum Arthropoda; class Insecta; order Lepidoptera; family Noctuidae; genus Xylocampa; species Xylocampa areola. The sequence goes on along the minus strand of OW285200.1, from coordinate 20,627,570 downwards.
GTGTTATTGGATTATTCCATTAGAAAATTCACATTAGCAGCTTGGAGTTTGGAATTGTGCCCGGTAGAAGGCAATAGACTCACCACCATGGGTCTTAATAACACCATTGGTGAAACGTGATAGTACAATTGCGTACACCTCTGCCTACTCCTTCGGAGAATACAGGCGTGATGCTATGTTATGTACACGCACAACTTTTACTGTTCAACCAACTTCAAAAGCACAAAAATAAAAGTATCAGCAGTATGGAGCTTGAAGGAATTAGTACTGGAGTAGTTTTAGCGGTTGTACCCCTCTTGCCACTGGCATATGACTCCCAATCAGACCTTTATACCTTTTACCTGTATGGTAACAATGGTACGCGATTTCAATCGTGTGTAACACAATTTTTGTTGGTGTTTAGTATTTTTTTATCTATTTTAATACTGTTAATGTAATGACGAGAGCTATGTTCATTTTAGTACAAGTTCTTTTGTGCTTGTGTGTTACCTCACCCCCCGCCAAAAGTGGCGAGCAAATTTGTTCGATATTTAGTCTGAAGGCGTCTCCCGTCTGGTTCTCTAAGATATGGAGCCAAAATGTATGAAGATATACGTATTTTGGTCGGCTCCATACATTTCTATGGAACGCAGATATATTTTTTGCAACTGCATAGTTTATGTAAAAGTGGTCCATATACATAGGCACAGTGACCTCTCAAAGTATGACTACGTACTTCGGACCACCCTTCGCGGAATTCAGGCGTGATGTAATGTAATGTTTATAAACACAGCAGAGATAGCCAACGGTCGCAAGTTCAAACTCAAGGCACGCACCACTGACTTATTGTATTCAAGTGTGTATTATAAATTATAAACTAGCTTCTACCCGCCACTTTGTCTGCATGGACTTCAGAATTGAGTCAAGCCATGATAAAAAGTATCCTATGCGTTAATCCAGGTTATAAACTATCTGTCTGTGTCTGGCAAATGCCATCCAAATCCGTTTAGGAGTTATTGCGTAAAAGAGTTACAAAAATCCAGCCATCCTCACAAAATTTCGCATTTATATAAGGATCTGTAGGATGATACCTCATTAATTTATAATACGCACACGACTACGAAGGATTTGTTCAAAACGCTTAAAGTAAATTGTAAGGGAACCAGCAGACCTGAGAATGTTATTCCATGGTTTAGGAAGCCATGTCAGAGGCCTACATGTGTTTTAAACTGTGACATTAAGTTGTTCATCAAACCATACGATAAGAAGAAAACATAATATATCATAATAGCAGTGATAGCCCAGTGGTAAGACCGTTGGACTGGCAAGTCAAAGGTCGCAAGATCGAATCAAAGGCACGCACCACTGTCTTTTCGAAGTCATGTGCGTATCATAAATTAATTATCACTTGCTTAAAACGGTGGAGGAAAACATCGTGAGGAAACCAGCAAACCTGAGAGATGTTCTCGATGATGTGTGATGCCATGTCAGAGACCTAACAGTAGTTTAAACTCTGACACTAGGTTGTTCATCAACCATACATTAAGAAGAAAAAAATAATAGATCATAATCAGCTTATAAGTGTACCATAGTCACTTCTCACACAGAGAAAGGACTAGCATTGATCACGAAGAATATGGAAAAATACAAACACATTGGCGTCAATTCTGATGTAGCAACCTAAACTAAAAGTACAATGCTACCTTTTACTATGAGAGCGGGACAAGATGAATTAAGACGACGTGAAATTCAAGTAAAGGCACGTCATGCTAACATCCCCGAACGTTTTTAATCGGCACATCTTATAGTGGCCAATAAAATAAGACACATCAAACTAAAATTGAATGGATTTTTTTTAGGTAGGCATGGCGACGCGTTTCCCTCTTATTGAGTAAAAGAGAGCGATGTTCTAATGTTAGTTTAGTTGGCCTACATCATAATTGATGTCACCATATTTATTCCGGAAGATATGCTATGACTGCCTCGTTGGTCTAGTGGTCGCTAGCGCGGCTGCTGAGCGTGAGGTCCTGGGTTCGATTCCCAGGTTGGGCAAAAGTGTTATTGAGTTTTTCTGTTGGGAAATTCTCAGTAGCAGCCCGGAGTCAGGATGTTGGTGGTGTGACACCCCCGTGCCTCGGAGACTACATAAAGCCGTTGGTCCTGCGTCTGATCTCTCTCCGGTCGTGTCGGATAGCCGTCCCATCGGACTATGAAAGTGAAGGAAAAGGAAGTGCCTACCTATGTTTGCGCATACACTTGTGCACTATAATATCTCCAACGTACTTGGCTAATCTCCGTGTGAGATAGGCCGCCGTGGCCGAAATACGGTCGGGAGGAGTATGTTATTCCGGAAGCCTAAAATGTTCGAAATACGAATCGTATCAAAACAAAACACTAAGCAAGAGCCTGAAATAGCTAATCGGCTTACGTTAGTGACGCACTACTCTATCGAAACTGTATCGATCGCGTGGCTTCCAGCACGTGACGAATATTAATTAACAGCTTTATTCACTGGTGGTGCAACACTAGCATGTGTTTACGGTTAATATTAGTTAAGTAATTAAAGTGTATTTGCAATTGCGTGGGCGTATTCAGTATGGGTTGTAGCGAAAAGTATTCGAGAAATAATTCGAGATGCTACCAAAATTCATCTGGAAATATTGTTGTACACAACATAAATAGGGCTAGTGTTGGGTTTTCCTGTTAGACATTAAAAACACCGTAGAGAGCCCAACACACTTAAGAGATTCTTGACCGTGTGTAAAGCCATTATGGGACTACAGGTGGTTTCAGTTCACACTATTAGGTTGTTCCACAACCAAAAAATGAAGAAGAGAGGAATATAAAGTTAAACATTCTTGCCGCAAGAAAAACACCTTCGTCAGCCGGTTTTGAACCTGCGCCTCCTAGATAAATACTCCAGGCGCTCTGCCACGTAAGCCATTCGGACCTCTGCTACGTATTTTTGTTCCAAAAAATTTATAACTTTAGAGTTTATTATGTAAGTGTTAACGCGCTTAAAAAATAATTACGGTATATTAAATTAATATAATAACAAATACAGATAAATCTTCGAAAATTAAAAAAATCGCGCATACTTAGCTAACTCTGAAGTTATAAATTTTTCTATCTCGACCTAATAATCGAGCTGATATAGGTTGAGATAGATTAGCGGTCAGAGCGCCTGGAGTATCAATCGGGATGCGCAGGTTCGTATCCCGCTCACGACCGTATTTTTTTTCCTCAAGAATTTATATCGTCTGTTACACACATAATAATATCTGAATCGAGACTAGAATAAAATTAATCTTCTTTCTTTTCTTTTCTTTCTTTCTTTCTTTCTAATACGCATCCGGACAGTCTGAATCACTAAGATCCTTTTCTGCAAATTTTAGCAATACTGTAGTCAATATAGCCAGACACATCCCTTATAGGACCTATCAGCCTATAGCTATGGTTGTCCAAACCTTCTACAACATGCCTTCTTCACGTCATGATGCCATGTTTTTTTTTTATTATTCTTTTTAAATACTTGTACTATGTATTTGGCAGCTAATACTGCAAACATAATTATGTTTTATTTATTTTTTAAGTTATTTTGCATATATTTTTTATGGGTATTATTCATGTTTATGAGTTTATACGGCTTTATGAGCTTTAGGAGCGTTGCGTTCGACATTTACGTACAAAAATCTACAATAAATAGTTTCAGACGTTTAATTTCGCATAATATCATGTCAAATATACATATTTTTTCGGAAAAAAAAAAAAATACTCCGCCGTAACAGTATAATCACTGCCGTGACCAGGATTCGAACCTGGGTTACTACGGCCACAACGTAGGGACCTAACCACTAGACGATCACGGCTACCGGAGCTGGTGACTGATGGCGCGAAATAAGTGCTCTTATTGCGCCGAAACTGGAGCACTTTCACAATCGTTATGGTTGAACGCGCGAGGTAATAATAATATCATTGGTTGAGATCACGGACCTTAAAAAATACGGACGGAGCGTAGCGTACGACATGTGAGAAGCATGCCTAGTCATCCAATTTCGCTTGTCATACACGAGCTAAACGCATACAAATACTTAAAACTCATCCACACGGCGCCAGTACGCTGCGTGTGTGTGTGCGTAATCTATGCTTCGCTTATGATTAGGCAAGGTTACATCCGTACTTTTTTAGGTGGGGATGCCCAACTATTTTCTAACTCAAGTGGAAATTTATACATTGGCCGTTGACGCGGCGAGGTCGCAATCGAAACCTATCTATCAATAACCTAGCCTTATCCTAAATTCATTGAGAGTATAAATCAAATATTCAATTTATAGACCCAGAAAGCCAAGTTCATTTAAGAAGTCTTGTCGCTGATATGTTGGCCCCACTGTAAATGGAACCAACTCTCTTTTACACATGCTTTTACAATGGTTTCTTGTTGAAAGGCAGAGGTGCCAACATTGCGGGAAAGGGAATTCTTATATGAAATGCACTTTAGCTAGTAGCTTGGCTGTCTCAACATGTTTACAATTCTGCTGTAATTCCATTACCTACCCTTCACCTTCGCTTATTAGGTCACCAAATGAAATGGTGCATATTATTTTTAGCTACACTTACATAACCGTAATTAGAAAACACTAACTGTAAACAATCACGTGAATTAATCGTAAAACTAATATGTATGGTTTGCACGGAAATATTAAGCGAAAATAGCTTTCGAAATATCGGCTTTTCGCGCTTTTCTGTATAATTTATGTATGACTAGTTCTGTGTCGCAGTTTTACCCGCGATTTTCCCTCTTCTCGCAGTTACTCAAACTGGAACAAAAAATATCTTATGTTCAATCATTTAAAATAATTTAAATACAAACTTAATCAGTAATGTATTATAAAGGTATTGAATAGATGGCAATGACGTCACCAATAAACTTGTTAAATTGTGGATGAAGAATTCATAGTAGTGAGCAGAGGTCGAGATGGCGTAGCGGTCAGAGCGCCTGAAGTATTTATCCGGGAGGCGCAAGTTCGAATCCTGCTCACGACCATATTTTTCTTTCCACAATTTTTTTTAACTTAATAGCTCGGTTTGCATGCACTCGGTATGCAGTAATGCTTTTCAAAGATTTATGATTAATTATTGTTCGACGGTTACTATTCACGTGCAATCTTCTGGTTTGCGGGATTAGTTGCATACGGTGACTATACGAAATATATACGACGAGGGAGATATATTTCGTCCGCGAAAAGTACGTGAAGCTATAGAAAGCAGCAGAGACGGTGGTTGGACACTGACTCCTGCCTGGAAACTAGCTCTATAGTCTATATTATACAAAATGAGTTAATTCTAGTGAGTGACACAGTCAGCACGGTTTGCACCATGGGTAGGACTGACATGATGAATGACCGGAATACGACGAACATTCCAAACGTCTGCACTGAGTTCATCGCCGCCGCGAGCGCAGCGATATCGGACAGTATGCAGCGCTAGTTTTCGCGAGATCGGCGAAATCGCCGCGCGTTCAGCTCATGACTAAGGAATCCGTTCGAATTCGTAACTAATTGGGCCATCCCGAAAATGAACGTGTGTGAACAATAATATGAATCTATCTCACGTCACTTTATTACAAATTCATGAACTCACAAACATCCAAACTGTCACATTTATGATATTAGTAGGAAAGGATATTAAAAGTATTGCCTGTAACTGTGTTGTTTATATGTCAATGACCTCAACAACCTCATCTAATAATCCAGTAAAAGTTCAAATAATATGTCGTAGTGACTCACATTTCTATTCATTTTCTTGTATACAAAGATACATTATTTATTTACAAAGAGAAGCTTTCTTTAAGTAAAGGCACAAGTGAATTTGTTTCATTTCTATAAAACGTAGGTATTTACGTAACATATTTGGACCAAACTAATAGTACGCTATGCTTTAACACCAATTTATGAACCTTTTTTGAATGTATAAACAGTATGCATTTTCGCATGAATGTTGTAAGTCCTAGGGAACCTTAGTATACCTAAAATAAAATAAAAAATGTGTCTGTTTGTAATGTCAAAATAACAGCTTTTTACTAAATCCATAAAATGAGTATGCAGTACATCAAACAAAAAATCTATTTTAATCTAATCGCTAAAACGGCTCGACCGATTTTAATGGGACTTTGACTGGCATATACCTGATGTGAATCTCTGGTACAGCTAGTTACAAATAATATCACTTTAAACATGTTCTAAGTTTGAAACTTACTTCTTAGTGGCAAGAAACATACGGTTGTGAGAAAGATTTGAAGGATTCATCAGGAAGCGCACCGTGAAGGAATCAGTACGTAGTTTTAGCGGGCGTACCTCTCGCCACTGGCATATGATTCCCAGTCAAACCTTTGTACCTTTTACCTGTATTGTTACAATGATAATAGATACACGGTTTTAATCGTGTGACACAAATTTATGTTTGACTTTAGTTTAATTATGTGTGTTAATACGGTTAATGTAATGACAAGAGCTATTGTTGCTTTAGAGCAATTTCTTTTGTGCTTGTGTTACCTCACCCCCCGCCAAAAGAGGCGAGCAAATTTGTTCAATATTTAGCCAGAAGCCGTCTCCCGTCTGGTCCTCTAAGAGCGCACCCATCGAAATAATACTCCAGGCGCTCTGCCATCTAAGCTATCTCGACCTCTGCTTATTATCCGAATTCTTCTTCCACATTAATGGTGACGTCATCATCATTAATTCAGTCTCTATAAATTAACTGAACCTAGACGTCTAACTCTGTAGTTAATTCAATGTCGTATGAACAAGATTACCTTTACAAATATAGATATATTTAAAATATTTTATTATGTAATGCATGCATGCGGAGTCTAAAGTTACAAATGTTTGTGGAAATACATTTCCAAATAAATCTTCGAAAAGCATTAACGCTTGCATAGCGAAATCTAAAGTTATAATTCTTTTGGAAAGAAAAATATGGTGACGTGTACGTGAGCAAGAGTCGAACCTGCGCCTCCCGGATAAATACTCCAGGCGCTCTGACTACTAAGCCATCTCGACCTCTGCTCACCACCACGAATTTTACTTCCACATTTTAATTTTATTGCCATCTATTCAGTCCCTTTGCAGGAAATAACGTCACCAAAAGACGTTTAGAATTTAGGATTAACACATTTCCACTTTGCATTATATCAAAAAGTATTTTGGAAATGGGGAAAAACATCAAAAATACATAAAATCATATTATAACGCCCGTTCTCTCCGATGGGGTAGGCAGAGGTGTACACATTTCACCAATGTTGTTATTAAGTCCCATGTAATAGGTGGTATTGCCATCTACCGAGCACAATTCCACACTCTGGGCTGCTACTGAGAATTTCCTAACAGAAAAACTCAAATAACACTGCCCGACCCAGGAATCGAACCCGAGACCTAAGCAGTCACGCTTGGGACCACTAGACCAACGAGGCAATCATAAAAATTACATACGCAGGTAATTCACGAATATTTAATTGACTAGCGGGTCGCACTTCGCATAAACAAATGTTTTACTTGTTTGTTTTTGTGAGTAGGTAACAAAGGCATGTATGTTAAGTTTGGCTTTCCTCGTAAAAAACACATCAATTAGCAAGGGAGTCCTTGTTACCACCCCTAGGTCACGTTCACAAAAGCCAAGGCTACATACTTGAAAACTTAGTACCATTGTATACATAAGGCCGCTTGTACACGCGACTCAAGTCCTGACATATTTTTAAAACGCAATAAAACAAGCGTTCGGTATTAAAAAAAAAACAAATATGGGACTCCGTTTGGCTAATAACTCGCCTAATTGTAAGTGGTGTGGCCGAGGATGGAGCACATTACACATTTCCTGTTAATCCGGGGGGCGTAGATAGAAATCTTACTTACGCAAGAAAAAAAATTCTTGCCACCACAATATACAACTTCAGAGCTCGCTATTCTAGTCTATGACACAAAAAACTAGACGTAACAGAAATTTAAATCATTTTAATGTAGCTCTTCAATTCCTTCTTAAGTTTATCACAGAAACTAATCAGTGTAAGGAGTTCAAAATTCGGAAATTGACGCCGTCATCTACTTGAAAAAAGTCGGCGACGCGTGCTTATCTGTGAATCTTCAAAAAAAAGTATAGCGGTATTCACCAAGACGCGAAAATCGTCAAGTATTTGTAGTAAGATCGATGAGTGTGCGAAACGCCTAAGTCGCTCTAATATTCTTTAACAAATTAGATTTGTACCACTCAAGCGTTCGTCCCATATTTTCTTGGTACATTACATTTCGTACAATAGGACAGCGCAAAACGTACAAATGAGGACATTTCTCATTTTGTAGATTTGGAAAAAAATATACTTTTGCACTGTTATACAAATAAGAGGTGATTTAAATGAAATATCGTATGATAAAATATAATTCCCAAATTAGAAATGTGGCATATACGATCAATATTTTAATGGCCCATTGGCTACGAACTGAACCTTTGTTTTGACCAATAGTTTTTAGTACCAAAAGCAGTATTGGTGAAATGTTTGTGTACAACTGTGCAGAACAGTAGACCTCTGCCTATATCCCTGTATTCCCATACAGGCATGATGCTATGCTGCCGCCTCGTTGGTCTAGTGGTCCCAAACACGACTGCTGAGCATGAGGTCTTGGGTTTGATCCCCGGGTCGTGCAATGTGTTATTGGGTTGTTCTATTACAAAATTCTTATGTACACCTTTGCCTACCCCTTCGGGAAATCACGCATGATGTTATGTTATGCTATGCTATAACACAAAATAAATCGGTAATCTTTTTTGGGTAACCGTGTATATAATACACAAGATATTTTTCTTTTTAATTACGTTAGTTTCATTATTTATTAAAATACATAAGTAAGACCCTCATACTAACTAGTCTTCCCTTGTAGCAGTGATAGCCTAGTGGTAGCCAAAGAATGTTGTTAGTTGCTCGCTGGATATGATCATGGAATTGCCAAGCGGCAGATTCGAACTCAAAACACGCACCACTGTATTTTATTCATCATGTAATTATCACATGCTTGTGACGGCGAATGAATATATTGTGAGGAATACAAGAAACCAATACTTCTGAAAGGTATTCTCGATGGCCATAAAGCAACGCCATGACAGAGACCTACGGTGACAAACTCTGACACTATGTTATTAATTACGAAGATCTACCCTTCATTTATATAAGATCCCTTAATATATTTTGAATTAGATTTTGTGAAAGGCAGATTCGCTAAAACATATGAATATGTAATATTTTTGTTAAATGTACTTAAGTTTATCTTAAATTACTGTTTGAATTTTTGTCTAATTTTCACAATTATTACTTCTTTTTGTCTCTTCTCTATCTTTATGTACTTTAATTACTGTCATTGGTGTCATACCGTTGTAATTAATCTACATATATATACCTATATAAAGTCAGAAACTGACTGGCTGACTGATTCACTGATTGACTGATTAATTAACGCATAGCTGGAACCGCTGGGTCTAGAAGCATGAAATTTTGCACAAAAATTAAATGACGTAAGTGTGCACTAAGAGGGGATTTTTGGAAATTCATTCGATTAAGGTTCAAAGTTTGTATGAAACTTCATGAAAAAATTTGAAATTATAAATGTAAAAAATTATATTCTCATGGTTCAAAACAAAAGAAGTGTATCACTATTAAAAAAACTATATATTATATATGGGGCTAAAATAGGAAATGAAAGTTTCTGTAAAACTTTGACATTTTTAGAGTTCAAAAAAAGTGAGGCAGTTCACTTTTGTTCACAAATTTTACAGTTCCATTAATTAATTACTCACTAAATAAATAAATAAATATTATGCTTACGAGATGCTATAAGCAGCTAAAGGTTAGCAAGCTTCCTCAAGGATGCATTGGTATAAAATAATTATATTTCTTTCAACTTCCAGGGTCTTCAAACGCTTCAGAGAAGTGAATCCAGCATTAGTTCCCAAGCGAATGACAGAAAATCAACCACATACAATAGCAGTGCCGGTAGAAGAGATAGAAAAACTACCAGAATTAAAAGTAAGACCACGATTAAACAATTACCTAATAATTATTTATACCACTTGTAATTATGGGTGACTAGCTTCTGCCCGCAACTTCCTCTGCGTAGACTTAAGATTTAGGTCCAGCCGGGATAAAAAGTACCCTATGTGTTAATCCAGGTTATAAACTATCTGTGTGTCAAATTTCATCCAAATCCGTACAGTAGTTATTGCGTGAAAGAGTAACAAACATCCATACATACAAACTTTCGCGTTTATAATATGAAGTAGGATTTTGTATGACAGAATTAAGCTTTAAGGCCAAAACACTTTAAGGCACAAACTTTAAGGCACTGAGTAGACGACGGACACCGGTGGACTAGACAGTTTTGCCGCACCAATAGAACCTATAGAATCGTATACAGCAACGCACACGTAGGACAAAACGTTCGCCAATCAACCGTCCGCTGATGCCCACCGTTCCTTGGTTCATCAAACTATAACAGTTTTGGGGGCTAAGTTGCCCACGTCCGTAGGAGTGCACCCTTAAAATGTAATCCATACACGTGGCCCCTGGGTGGTGAAAAACAGGCAACACAAATCTGGTTGGAGGCGTCGGTCGTGGCTAGTTACCACCCACCGGACGAAGACATGCCGAGACGTGAAGCGACCTAGCCGTGTTTCGGGGTGTAGTCCGGTGCAACCCTTGTGGGAGACGGGTCTGGGCAGTTGCATCAACTACCCAACTATCGTTCTCCCCAAATCTATCCACTCTACTTAAGAGTGAATAGATTTATTCTGGATCTATGTGCTCCAACCTCGGCCATACCGTCGCTTACCATCAGGCGAGTTGGTGGCCAAATGTAGATCCAACCTTGAAAAAAATAAAATAACAAAAGTCTATTGCCATCAACTGGGCTCAATTTCACATTCCGGGCAGATACCTTTTCACGACTAAACGGCTGAACGGATCGTAATGAAATTTGGCAAGGACATAGATTGGACCTTGGAGAAGGACATAAGACTACCTGTTGTGACGCAGACGAAGTCGCGGGCACCAACTAGTATTATATAATTGTAGGTAGCTATTACAGTGGTGACATCAAATTCGCAATAATCTAAGTAATTGGCTTAGAAGAACATTGCCACTTTCTATGCCAGTAACAGTAAATCAGTGAATAAAAAAAATTTGTGTGGTAGGATATGGTTAATGTACTATTATAATTTATAAGAACCTTTTTCAAATCAAATGTATTTATTTGCTAAAATATGGTATGTGTAAGAATACAGGTGTTGGTCTTAATTTTAGAGTACGACATCTTCTGCCTCATGAGGCGTGCAAATATATATAATTATAATAATAAGTAAGACTGTTGTTAATAATAAAGAGAAAAATTCAACATATATTTAATAATCTTTCTCTAACCTACTTACATTTATGTTTTATAGTATCTTATCTTCTAAATATTCACTAACGCTGTAGTATATTTTATAGTATCTTATCTTCTAAATATTCACTAACGCTGTAGTATATTTTATAGTATCTTATCTTCTAAATATTCACTAACGCTGTAGTATATTTTATAGTATCTTATCTTCTAAATATTCACTAACGCTGTAGTATATTTTATAGTATCTTATCTTCTAAATATTCACTAACGCTGTAGTATATTTTATAGTATCTTATCTTCTAAATATTCACTAACGCTGTAGTATATTTTATAGTATCTTATCTTCTAAATATTCACTAACGCTGTAGTATAGTTTTATAGTATCTTATCTTCTAAATATTCACTAACGCTGTAGTATATTTTCTGTAACAAAAAGGTGAAGAGTTTGTTTTTAAATTTCGCAAACGGCAATTCTTTAATTATTTTTGGAAGGTGGTTATATGTTTTTATTGACATAAAATAAGCATTTCTCCTATTATTTTCTTATATTTCTAGTCTTATTGCAGGTAATTTGAGTTTGTATTTATTTCTTGAATTAATATCAAATGTTTCAAAAAGTTCAGGATGTTGCTTCACTAATATACAAATCTCAAATATATAAAGGCATGGTACTGGCAGAATTTTATATTTAATAAATAATGGTTTGCAACTGTCTAGAAAGTCAGCGCCACACATTGGTCGAACCCATATTCGTACCCATATTCGCAATCGAATAAATGATTTGATTTGATTTGTTATAAACTAACTATGCGTGCGACAATGTTCGCGCGGGACTTGCCAAATTGCACTTTAAAATTAAATAAACTCATATCTTTTCAACCCTGCAAGTTATCCAAATGGAACTTGAAAAATTAAGTAAATATTCCTGTTTTAGTCTTTAAGATTTTTTTATTATTCGAGATAAACAAACAACCTTCAAACAGATAGGCCAGAATATAAAAACGGTAATTTTTATTTCAGCATTGTAAAAAGCTTTGGCATTTATTTTAAAATCATAAACAGACACTCTAATTTGATTTATTAGCTCCAATTTTATTTATACAGGCTGTGGTTCTAGACAGTGGCCAAATTGAAGGAGGTGAATCTATAGATGTAACTGATTACAAAACAATAAAAAAAGTATACCTTAGAAAATCGAATTAATTTCTCAATTTTACTGTTTTTTGTGCATACGTCGTGTCATAGCCACTGGGAGTTTAGAAACCAATAATGAGACAAAAATACAATCCTAAAACTACATTGTAGTCTTATTATGTTCGTTAGGTCTTTATTGTTGACTTGTATGCAACCTACCTACTTGTCGGACGGCGTGCTCGTTGCTGCGTTGTGCGTAGTATGCGAAAGTTTCACAGAGAAGCGTCAGCTGTTACGAGACGAATAGGACGTTGACATCTTAGATATTATTGTTATAATTATTTTTATACAACATACAACTTGTTGCTGTATATGTTCCTATAATATGGCCACTGTTCAAAACCACAGCCTGTATATAAAGTGATGCGAATGTTTTATTGTTTGCTTAATAGGTAGGTAGATATTTATCAATAATTTAGTGTCATGGCGGCTCGCCTAACAGCTGGGACACACACGCTGGGTTTCCAAACTCATTTCAAAATAATTTTGTATAGACTAACCTACTTTCTAATGAGTTTAACTTTTAGCCCTAGATTGTGTCGATCAATATTCATTTATATCCGTTAGTTTCATAAATTTTTAATTGACGAATTTCGAGAAGCTTTATCAATAGGCATAACCCGCGGACCATTTTTTTTATATCATGGCATATCTGAATAAAACAAGTAATACTAGTAAAACCAACATCAATACGTATTCCTTTTTTAAATTCTTTAAAAAGTTAGAGCGCTCTTAACGCAATTTTTTTTTCTTCAAATGTAACTTTGTCGCGTAATTGAATGTTACGATAACTTTTTCACTATAGGTATGCAAATATCGTAATAAAAACTTTACAAGAACGATTTCCTAAAAGAAAATCCAAGAATAAAATATTTCACTTAATCATCACCATTCCTTGCTGTAGTTGCAGGTTGACAAATATCTTCTATATTTCCAAAAGTTTAGAGTAAGATTGAATTATTAGATTGATTGATGGCTAACATAGGACTAGGTATTAATAAATTTGAACACAATCTAATGATTGATTTTATTATAATTTTGTTTCATTTATTATGATTAACAGCTAACACGCTGGCTGGAGGTAAGAAAAGAGGTTTTAATTTTCAATGGTTGGTCAAAGAGTTACCTTAGGGGTTGTGAATAAAATAACAATACTCCTCCGGACCGGATTTCGGTCACGGCGGCCTATCTCCTCGGAGATTAGCCAAGTACGCAGGAGATATTACAGTGCACAAGTGTATGTGCAAACACAGGTGCACTCTCTCTTCCTTCACTCTCATATTTCGATGGGACGCCAATCCGACACGACCGGTGAGAGATCAGGCGCAGGACCAACGGCTTTACGTGCTCTCCGAAGCACGGGGTGTCACACCACCAACTTCCTGACTCCGGGCTGCTACTGAGACTTTCCTACCTGGGAATCGAACCCAGGATCTCACGCTTAGCAGGCGCGCTTGCGACCGCTAGACCGGCGAGGCAGTCTATACAATTAAAATAACATAACATATACGCTTTTTTCCCATGGGGATAGGTTGAAGCTACTGAATGCCATGTGCTACGATCCTTACATATTCCTTTTGCTTGTGAAATGCACCTGAACTTTTTGGAGGACATCACCGATATATAAAACAACACTATTTAAAATAAGAATCAAAATAATGTATACTTTTGTTTCAGGAGAATCCATTTAAGCGTCGAATATGTCAAGTGTTCTCACACGATGGCTCTGGTAACCTCACATTCGAAGACTTCCTGGACATGATGTCAGTGTTCAGCGAAGCAGCACCTAGAGATATTAAAGCTTGGTAAGAATTGGTTTTTTTTTGCTACCATATAAATACGACCGTCACAGCTGTCGAGACCGTGCCGTCCAGAAGATGGCCGCTGAGCGGGATCGTGAGAGGGCCAATCCCACTCGGAGAAGAAGGCTTCGAGGAGGCAACCGCACATGACCACCGGGTTTTTTCCCTGAAAACAAAAAAGGTAGTTGTAGGTCAACAAAGAATAAGTCACTTTGCAGATAAATCTTTGAAAAGCATTAACGAATGCTTAGCATACTCTAAAGTTATAAATTTTTGAGATGATGGGATGGCTTAGCGGTTCGAATCCTGCTCACGACCGATTTTTATACGTGTTTGTCCAAGCATTTCTCGGAAACTATTAATCGGATTGCGACCATTCTTTTTTGATTGGCTTACATTTACGCCAACTTAGGGAACAGTTCAAGTTTAATCGAAATTGGTTGAGTAGTTTTCAAGATATATATTCTATTACGTGTAAGTGTGACGGCCTGGCTTATTGATACGAGCTACGTGTGTGGTGTAAAAGGGAAAACAACTTAAAACCTTGGTTGAATAACAGTGCATGTAAGGAAAAAAATAGAATTTAAATTTCCTTTCTTTATACTTTCTTTAATATTACTTTCGTGAGACACATTCATATTAATTATTGTTCAACGGTTATTACTTGATTCTTGGGGATTGACCGTCTAGTTTCGAACTCGAACGGAGCCCTTAGTCATTTTATATGTCAAGTTAAATAAAATGATTAAGGGCTCCGTTCGAGTTGTTGAAAAATAATTAATAAAATTATGAGATAAAAAAGGGATTTTTAAAATATAAATCGACTTCCAGAAAAGAAAATAACTCAATATTATGAAATAAAAGCGTTAGGGGCCTAAAATGTATTTTGAGGTGGTTTTGATTAATTAAGTTTTATATTCAATGGCTTTGTCCGACCCGAAAATTGGACCCAGGAACTCACGCCCAGCAGCCGCGCTTGCAGCCGTTAGAAAGTTATAATAAATACTCCTATATTTGTTGTTTCTTATCTAGATTTTCATTAGTCCACAGTTTTAGGTTACACGTATACAAGCATCTGTCCAATTAATCTGATTAATAAATTATTCAATAGGGACACGTAGTCGATATAAACCAATGAACTTAAAAGCAGTTTGGAAATGTAGAAATATAATTAAATAAAAAACTTTATGCATAATGAACTCAGTAGTATTTTATAAAGAATTTTATAGTTAGTCTGTCGAGACAAGGGCGGGGCAGACTAGGTGGGGCAAATTAAGCTATTGTCCTATTTGCCCGACTGCACCCATGAAGTTGACCCCATGAGAAATGCTCTGAATAAAAAATATGTTCGACAAATTGATATCAAATGTAATACTTCGGAAAATACAGGCGTGTTGCTATATATAGCAAGACGCCTGTATTCTCCGAAGGGATAGATAGAGATGTGACAGTAATATTCCGCGAATGCCGTTATAAAGCCCGTCCGATCGTGAGACTAATGTCGTCTACACGGCACAATTCCTATTGCAACAAAACTCAATAAAAAAAGACCCGACCCGGGAATCGAACCTAAGACCTAACGTTCAGCAGCCCCGCTTGGGACCACTAGATGACCAGACCAATGAGGCAGCTTAATAATAAAGACAATAAAAAATATTGTTGTTCTTTTGTTTACTACGGATCTGAAAAAAGTACCTACGGATGTAACCTTGCTTTGTCATAAGCGAAGCATAGATTACGCACACACACACACGCAGCGTACTACGCGGCGCCGAGTGGATGAGTTTTACGTATTTGTATGCGTGTAGCTCGTGTATGACAAGCGAAATTGGATGACTATACTGTACTGCTTCTCACATATCATACGTAACGCTGCGTCCGTTTTTTTTAAGGTCCGTGTTGTTTACGAAATAGCCTGCAAGCAACTAGTTATTATAGTTAGCAAAAAGTTTGGTACAACTGTCGTATTATAACTGTGCACGTCTGAAATTGTACGCAAGTACGATGCGCGGTAATCAATTTTACGATAAAATCTGAGCGCAGTAACAGCGTGCTATGTCATTCAGTCCTTTACATTCTGTCAATACATCTGTCTTGCTCGCTCAAGCGCCGAGAACAGTCGGTGTCATGAATGTTTCCAGGCCCCTATTTCACCAATCTCTGTCAGCTGTGACAGTGGACAGGTGACAAGCGATGATTCGCAAATAAATTTTTATCACGATTTTATAGAATTACTACAAGTGTCATAATTTTTTGACAATAGGGAATATGCATGTGATTTAAATATGAGTAAAATATTTTTTTTTGTAATCCTTATTACTACTGAATCACACCTACACATTTATTTTTTCAATTAATTCAGTGATAATATTAAAAATAAAATAATAAAAAGTCGAAAATATGCGAGGGAAATTTAAAATCTCAAAACGTAACGCTATTGGAGGCAACAAAACGTGACGTCACATTTCTTGAATAAGTGCTGTGACTCGAGACTGATTTTAGCTCCCCAGTCATCTAATAATTTTATTCGAATACCGATTGATTCTCGCGTAACTCGATTCACTAAGATCGATTACTTATCTCATGTTATCAAACAAAAAATGTTTTTTTATTGATATGATTTAAGTTTCTAGTTTATATAAACGTAGATATCGTTCTGCAAACAACTCATTTAACATAATATGAGCAGACTTGAACGTGTTATTTACAATTTTCACTCGAATAAAGTTGAATCGAGTCAAGCACTACTGTGATAAGTTAACACCGTGAAGTGTCAAGTTTCAACAACTCAACATGAACATGGCGTTGTTTTCAATTTTTTTATGGTTGCTCTTCGGTTTTATCATGATTGCTTTGCATTAAATAATTATTGACTTCTTGTTGGAGAACTCTTATGACTGTTACAACGATGACTGAAAGTGGTTTTGTGAAAGCACAGTCGGATAATCTTCCGAAAATAGATGCTTACATATTTTGCATCGAAATCTGATTTTACGTCTGCTGAACTAGAGAAGTAAAAACTGCAAGGTAAATATGTTATAGATATTTGTAAAATTTTCATTGCAAAATACAAATATTCATTTGCTTTTTATGCTTAAGTTAATTTTTAATGCATCAGATCAGCACATAACATAACCTTTAATGTATGCAGTGATTTTATATTTCATAGAAAATAATGCTATCCTTTTGCCATACAATTAAACTCGAAGACCCACTGACTGTTTTAATGATTCAAGTGGAGAATCTAAATAATTTACATGCATATTCTTTGTGACAGATCGGAACGAGAATCGTATGGCGATTCAGCAGTTGGATATGTCCAAGTTAAACGAGAGAAGAACCTATGTGTTGTCAAGGCTCATATTACAACGGAGCATAATGTTCGACAGAAATGTTATAACATTACAGCTACTTGTAATGAGACTGAAGGATGCATCATAACTGTGGAGTGTGAGGATTGTGCAACACACTTAGGTAAGAGATATACACTCAAAAGTATGAAATTCTGATTGTTTAAGATTACAGGAGACATAAAATTATACTTTGTTACAATAAAAATCTATTGTGTCTGGTAATAAGAACCAGTAGATTACATATAATATATTTACCTTTATTCTGCTGGTAATATTAATAATAAAATAAGAATATTTTTTTGTTTTAGGTGACTGTAAGCCTGCTATTCCTGTCTTAGCCTGGTTGCATAGATGCAGTAAAGATCCACCATCAACAAGTGTTGACTGCTATTGGAAAAAGTCGAAATTGACATCAGTTGGGAAAAGCCATAAATTTGTCAAAGCTAAGGAGATATCTAAAAGAAGTATTGGGGCTGAATGGACCCAAATAAAAAGTTTTTTAATAATTTTTTATCAATGCAACACTTTTGGTTGTACACATAATCAACTAACCAAGTATTATAAAGAACCAAGTAACATAGATAAGTTATCCATTCACTATTTAGTGAGTGTGGCCATAGCAAACCAGCAAATGCTCAAGAGTGTATTCAGTTGAGTATGACAAGTTGTGTGAAAATATTTTAGATAAATGCACTCTGTTTTGGTGCAATGCTATATTTTCTTTTTTATTTAAATAAAATATTTTTTTAAGAAAAATACTTTTTTTATTAACACATCTTGTATATTAATTAATCCACAAGCCACTATTATAATTTCGTCTATAACAGGGATCAAGTTGTGATCAACACACACATGAGGCAGTAACATATGAAACTCTCTTATTCTACTTATAATATGTTCTATATGAATCCTTAATGCTGCTATTTGCTTAGATTGCTTAACATCTTTTGTAATTGGGGTGGAGTTGGATACAGACTTACAAGGGTACAATTCTTGGTTCCTAACAAATATGATAGACCCTTAAAACCTCTGTCTGCCGTAATGGCTTTCTTAGGAAGTAGGTAAGTAATCAAGGAAACCAGAGTCTTGTACTATCATATCATCTGTTCTGCTCTGCCACCATATCCATCAGAGATATAATTAACAAGACTGTCTGGGGTACAAGAAATTAAATAAAGTATTACAAAGTCAACGGTTTTTATTTCAAATAGGCAAAATTACATGCACTTATGAAACATTAATTGATTTTAGTTGCACTTCTTGTACTGTGACCAAGTAAGTGACTTCATGTTGTATTCACAATAATCATATGGTGAAGATTCACCAATTTTATGAGTGTCATGTTGGTTAAAGGTTGACTCAGATAAAGCTTCTTCAATTAGAGCTTTTCTTTTCCTTTTTATAGCACCCATTATCTCCCATGATGGCTTATCTTTCTAACATTGGAATATATGTAGTCCAACACCTTTCTTTAATCGTGGTGTAATTTTTTGCCCTTCTTGTAAAGCCATTATCTTATATTGAATATAATTCTCTGAATCATCTTCAATCTGCAAATAAGACATTATAGTGATTAATATATGAAACTCACGGCTAAATACGAAGAATTGTAAATAAGTTATGTATGTAGCTACGATTAATTTGAAATCTTGGGAAAACAAGTACAGTATTACAAATTTTTATCACTTGGGTAAACTTCTACAATTAGGTTATGTTTAAAATCAAGTACGTAGTTGTATAAAATAATAACTTTGTACTCACAATAAAGGGATCTTCACAACAATATAAACAACTCGTTGGAGATACATCTTCTCTTCTCATAGATTTACACCACTGTTTTCTTAGGGTCTCATCTTGTGGGACATAAAAATACACTTTATCAGGCGCATTTCTCATTTAATTTTTTCACATAGTTACAACACAGTATTTGTATAATAGTTTCCTGTCCTTTTCCATGTTTAAATAAGTAAATGAGCTTCATAATATTGAAAATCCGAGAAACAAACTTATCACTCCACACGACGTCTGTCTGAATTGTGAAGTGTCAGAAGTGTGTTGTTATGTAAACTGACGTCATAGGAGAAGCGCGCCAAAATGGATGGCGTTTAAACTTCACGAAATTAATGGCAGTTTTATTTATTTATTTTATGAGTGAATATTAATATTTTTCAAGAGATATTTTTTTTACGTTAATGTGCTAACGTAGACAATCGATTAAAAATATAAAAAAAATACATGCATATACCCTATTGTCGCACTTGTCAGCTTGGTGAAATAGGGGTAAGCAGGTCGTTTTTATTTTCTTAACAAACTCACACTTTTCATTTCAACTGTACCTGTGCCCATGCGCAGTTATATTACGACGACTTTAAGGTTAGATATTACACTATGTGTCTCAACAGGCATATAGTATAATATATCTAACCTTACCAAACCTTTTATATACTTAACAAGATTAAAAAAAAAAACAAACAATTTGTATTTTAATTTAACTGCCTCGTTGGTCTAGTGGTCACAAGCGCAACTGCTGAGCATGAGGTATCGGGTTCGATTCCCGGGTCGGGCAAAGTGTTATTGAGTTTATCTGTTAGAAAATTCTCAGTTGCAGCCCGGAGTTTGGAATTGTGCCCGGTAGATGGCAATAGGCTCACCACCTATTACATGGGACTTAATAAAAACATTAGTGAAATGTGGGTGTACAACTGTCTACAACTCTGCCTACCCCTTCGGGGAATACAGGTGTGATGCTATGTTATGTAATTTGTATTTTAATGCCTTTGCCGTTGATTCTCTTCATTAACAACAAACTTTTTACTGTGTTCGCCCACCGCTGAACAATTTTACTTGTATCTACTCTGTGATACTATTTTACAGAGAACAAACTTATATTTTGATATTATATAAGTTCAAAATCTCACGCAAACTATACATTAGTGCTAGAAATAAGTTTCAAAATAAATTTTCTTTATAATGGACGTGATTCTATTTTCGAATTCTCTGCGCGCCATATCAAATTGCCGACACGAACCAAAATGGCGCCTGAAAAATTTCTAATACTTAATTTTGTTTGCTGTGTAAGTGCTGTAACGACTCTAATTTCCTTTTTGTAGCACCAAAAATAAAACTGTAATTTGTAAAACTTATCATGAATGTGATTCATAAATATGTAAGCCAAATGTAGAACTTTTTGCTCCGAACCTTTTTAATGTAGACCATGTACCTACCTACTTAAAGAGATATAGAGATTTTATGTATGTGCTTTATTTTATCATTCTCTAACATTATAGAGGTACTTTCCTACTATAAAACAGGTATTTTTAATATTAATTATTTTTGGAGCCATTGTTTATAAAAAGATACTATTTAAAAAGTCCTTTTCACGTAAAATAGTCGTCTAGCCTCTGATGTTGAGAATGATATGGGCATTTTGGCATTAACAAGATCAACCTTGTTATTACTAATTTGTATTAATCAAATTATTGTCTTAACTAATTTATTCCTTTCAAATCATATGAATCTACCGTCACAAAGGTACTTGTTCGGATTAGAGCCCAGTAAGTCTAGCGACTTTTTTTTTTATATGGCTATCCATTTCTAAACTATAAAACCGTCACCGTTCCTTAGAACAATTTTTTCTACCTTACATAGTTTCATATTAGATCACCTAATTGACCCATCTCAATGGAACCCTGTTATACCTACCGCCTTACTTATTAAAATCACATTTCGCAGGTACGCGTTCAGAATCTACGATCTAGATGACGACATGTACATAGGTCGAGACGACCTTCTAGAAGCAACCAGACTCCTCACAAAAGGCGAACTTCATCCTCAAGAAAGAGAAGAAATAGTCGCCAGCGTACTAGACGAAGCCGACGTGGATGGGGATGGGAGGCTATCCTTCATGGATTTCGAACACGTTGTGGTTCGAGCGCCCGACTTTCTATCCACCTTCCACATCAGAGTTTGAAATGGATTATAATAAAGATATTCTGAATACGTTTAAGAAGTTTTTCTTATGAATAATTTATTTGTTGTTGATCTTTGGTAATCTTTTCATTTTCGTTTTGGTTTTGAGGTACTTACGTGTTTTGGTGGTGGATTATGTTGGTATTGTAGACTTGTATATAAATAGGTATTTGAAGAGAAAAGATTTTCTCCCTAATCGTGTTTAGAGTAGCTTTCTACCAAAACTGTACGGGGCAGCTGAGCATTGCGGAGCTGTGAAACATCACTAAGGCTTAGTGCGGATTTCAGGAAGTTGTGTTCTAATACGGAGTGCATTTACCTTCACCCTATCCGTCGCACATTTCCTTTGCATATCCCTCTCTCACATTCATAATATTATGTAGGTACACAGACCTCGTTCTTTTCACCAGACAAATATACTTACCACTTTTTCTAATTGCGAAACCACTTTCATAACTTCTCATAATCCTCATCTTTTATATTATTAAATGCCCAACCAACATGGAAAACCTATTTACGCTGTGTATGGTACTACACAAATACACGCAAAAGAAAATGTTCGTAGGTAGGAGGTACATACGAGCGTTTATGGAAATTGTAATTTGAACGTTTTTGAGAAAATTTGTAACTCAATTTTCATATTCTCGCGTAAAAGGTGAAACTTAGGTGAACATTTTCGTATGAAATTACAATGTTTCGGCGTATGTAATTGCAGGCCTACATAAGCAATTTGGTAAAATGGCTCCCTGACTTCTTATATTTAAAAAATTATTAAGGAAGCCAACGAGTAGGTAGGTACATAGTAGGAATGCGGTTCTTCAGATGGTTACTAAATAGAAAATGAAAATCTGCTTCATCGGATAAATCGGTCCCGTATGAGCCTGACATTAATGGCGTCAACTGTCATAATCGCACCGATTTCAAATCCACGACAGATATAGATATATATTACTAATCTGTGCACGACACGCACTGACTTTTCGGAGTTAAGTACGTATTATAAATTAATTATCATTTGCTTAAAACGGTGAAAGAAAACATCGTGAGGAAACCAGTATGTATACGTGAGAGATGTTCTCGATGGTGTGTATAGCCATGTCAGAGACCTACGGGTACAACCACACGATAAGAAGAAGAGGTGTACCGATTCCTATTACAGGGTCGGCAACGCACAAGGGATATCCAAACATCTGTTGTTGCAAGGACCTATTAGTCTACGGTAACATGCTCTTGTATTTAAACCAACTACCAACTGACTCTATATTACCATCTGTTGGTAACCATAGGCAATAGGCATGATGACAGTATTAAGGAATTAAAGAATAAATGGTTTTAGAGAAAAATATACGTAGATACACAAGAT
Organism: Xylocampa areola; assembly: GCA_935421205.1. Lineage (NCBI taxonomy): Eukaryota > Metazoa > Arthropoda > Insecta > Lepidoptera > Noctuidae > Xylocampa > Xylocampa areola. Next base: position 20,604,490 of record OW285200.1, on the reverse strand, counting down.
TTGGCATAGTTTTAATAAAAACATAAAGATTGTTATGATTTTCAATAAAATAAAAGTATTTAATAGTGCAATCGGCCATGTTGACTGGAACGCCAATTACAGCGAATGACGTCACGCCTCAATTGAATGAATTTGAATGTCAATCACCGCCGCGGTTTTGCTTGAAGTTTTGTCAAATGTTATCGAAGTTGACGTCACAACTCATCATAAGCGGCGCCATGACACCCATGAGACTAGTAGTAGACTTACACAAATAGTAGACTTGTACCTATATTTAATCGTATTCGCAATAAATGAGTTTAAATTTAGAATTAGGTACTTTTCCGTAAATTTGAAGTAGAATTTTTAATTTTATATATTACCTTTTTTTATTTCTGTCTTCGACTTATAGACATATATTCCTCAAAAAGAACATTGTACAGTTCACTTACATTCAGAAGTATATAATATAACTTAAATGCTATTTTACACGATCTGAGAATCAAAAGCAAATTGTGACTTTAACAGTACATATTTAAGTAATTGTGTTTTAAAGATTGCCAAGCTTTTACTATTCACTATGTGATCAGGTAAATTATTATATAGTTGCGCTCCTTCATAGAGTATGTTTTTCGGCTTCGCAGTAGTTACTCGTGCATTTAGCCAATGTCAAGTAAAAAATATTAACATTATTAAAGCCTCTATTAAACTTCAAAGTACGAATCTATAAATGTGTATGTTTGTAAAATGTAATCGACAGTTATTTCCACGCATGGCAGACAAAGTCAGTCGCGTCAGACGCGATAACACTAAGTATACTTTGCTCCCATGTTTCTAAAACAGCATTAATGCGGAAAAGTGTATTCTGCATGGCGCCCTTATTATTTAATAAACTTCCAAAGGGATTGCGCGAACTAAGCGCACACATTCTAAAGAAGCGGCTAAAAGTGTATCTAGTTGGGAAAGCATACTACAGTATTTTTGAATTTTTGAATGACAAAATGTAAATTTAATATTTTTATAATTTTTGCAATTTATAATTACAATTTATGTTTATAATTTAATTTTTGCTTTGTATGAGAATTTAAAATGCTTTATTTGTAATGACTTTTCCTACCTATTGTATTTTTGTATGCCACAAAGGCCGAACATGATGGATCTTTTTTATTTATGAACAACCTGCATGCCTTGTATGTATACTCATGTTTCCGCAAATAAATATCTTATCTTATCTTATCTTATAAAGATGCATTGCATTGACCAGTCTTTTTTTATGGTATAGCTTATACACATTATATTATTATATATTATTATACATTATTATACACATCTTTCTGGCCAGTTAGATGCTTAGTATTAAGTAAATCTCCGGACCACTCTTTCATCGTATGAAATTAAAAAGGATTACTAACAAAATCCGTTTGCTTAGGATGGGCTTTCTCATTCTACTTAATACCTATATATTATGCATAAGATTGTACGTATTAAAAATGTTCAACATACCTATAGGTACATTGGAAATTATAAATCATTTTACTGACAATGGCTTAAACTCAGTAATATGGCTAGAACAGGGCTGAAGTGATAGTTTTTGATGATTTAATTGTGTATCCAACCAGGTTATTTAATTGGCATTTTCTTTTGTTAATAAAGAACAGAAAATTCATTTGATTAAATAATAACTTCGTTAATTTAAAATCTTTATGTGAAACTTGTATCTTCATCGAAATTAACATGACGCTATTTGACAAGTTGGTATAAAATGATATCAATTAGCATCAAATGTCATTCTCAAACAATTTATTAAATTAAAATGGTAAAAGAAACCAAGTAGACAGGTAAGATGCGCCTGAAAATAATAAAATAACATGTAATTAAAAACTATTTTTAACCATTTTTAATGTTATTTGTTCACCGGTTACTACTCACGTGCATTTTTGGGAATTGCCCGACTAGTTTCAAAAATTCGAACTCGAACGGAGCCCTTAGTCATGAGCTGAGCCCGCAGCGATGTCGCGAGTCAAACTGGAGCTGCATCGCATATTAAACTACGTTATTTAGGCCTAAACATAAAATATAGGTATCTAATGTTCAAGATATAATATAAAAGGTTATCATTTGTTTGCTCCAGTGCACGGAGTGCTTAGGAACTAAAAACTTAAATTTAATATTCATGTTTGCCATTAGAGGATCAGTTTTCGTTTTGCTAGCAATATATTCATTACAAATAATTTGTTATTCACAATTAAACACTATACACTATACAACTATAAAATAAATACTATTCTAAGTTTAAAATAAAATAAGAAAATTTACTCAGGCGTCAAAGTATTCCTCCGCGTCGCTGTCTTCAGGAAAAGTGCCCAGAAGACTGGCAGCATTGCCCCGTTGTATGGCAATATTTAATTGTAAATATTTGTATTCGCTTCAACGTCATAAAAACAAAAAATTTTATGTTGAACATTTACAAAATCTTGTGCCAAATATTTTAACAAAAACAAAAAGAGATTCTCCGCCGCGACAGTGTTATCACTGCCGTGACCAGGATTCGAACCTGGGTTACTACGGCCACAACGTAGGGTCCTAACCACTAGACGATCACGGCTACCGGAGCTATTGAACAGCGCGTCGAAATAAGAAACCAATTTGTATCTGTTTTCACTTCTCCCTCTATACGTACGTCTCTCTCCCACTTACACAATAATGTTATAAAAATACCGAATAATGTCGATGAAAGATTGCTTAATCGTAATATCTACCTACGCATAGCAGTTAATCGTTTTTTGTCGAAATTTTTTATCGCTGTCGTTTTCTTATCAGAATACTTGAATTTGAATTTTTAAAACTGATTTGAATATAACATCGACAATTCAGCATTATTAGCATTGAATGGGAATAGCGGTGTGACGTAATAGTATAAAAATAAATTACTTTTGAACTCTCTACGAGTTTTTATTTTCCTCAAGCAAAAATCATTACAGCTACGGTCTCCTTCTTTAAGTAGTTCATCGATTGTGAGCATAAAAATTAATGTGGCATTCAGTTAACTCAGTTTCAACATCATCAGAGCATTTAGTAAAAATCATTCGAATCTGAAAAAAATCCGGATGTAACCTTGCCTTGTCATAAGCGAAGCATAGATTACGCACACACACACGCAGCGTACTGGCGCCGAGTGGATGAGTTTTATGTATTTAAGTATTTGCGTTTAGCTCGTGTATGACAAGCGAAATTGGATGACTAGGCATGCTTGTCACATGTCGTACGCAACGCTCCGTCCATATTTTTTTTAAGGCCCGTGCGAACATGTATCACATTTATGGTAAAACTGGTAATCGTCGGTAAACAATTTGAAAAACCCTAAGTTAATTATTCCGTCTCTATCAAATGGTCCGATTAGTTTGACAAGAACGTTTTGAATGACAAATAAACAACTTGTGATGCTTATATTAATGTTATTGGATGAATACCCATACGTACCTATTAGTTATACGAATCTTATTATTAAAATGTCGTTTAAGCATGTAGATATAGCTTAGCAGTGATAACCTAGTGGTATGGCCGTTGGACTGACAAGTCAAAGGTCGCAAGTTCGAATTTAAGGCACGCACCACTGACTTTTCGAAGTAATGCGCGTAGGTATTATAAATTAATTATCACTTGCTTAAATAGGTGAAGGAAAACATCGTGAGGAAACCAGCACACTTGTGAGATGTTCTCAATAATGTGTAAAACCATGTCAGAGACCTACGGGTGGTTTAAACTCTGACACTAGTTTGTTCATCAACCACACGATAAGAAGAAATATGTAGGTATCTGTTAGGTAAGTTATTCTTTGTATAATAACTTTCGTGAGGCATATTCATATTATTTATTCTTTACCAAAAAGCAAAGACAATAAAGTGGTTAGATGTTTGCTGGCCAAAAGAAATGTGATTAAATATAAAAGTTAAAATGGAGTTTGTTGCCGGATACGGAGTGTCTTGCCGGTTCTTTTCCATAGTAAACAACTATTTGGAACCGAGCACCCAAATTCTGAACTTTTATATTGTTTGGCTGAAATAAATACTGACTGACTGACTCGTTGGTCTAGTGGTCCCTAGCGCGACTACTGAGCCTTAGGTCTCGGGTTCGACTACCGGGTCGGGCAAAGTGTTATTGAGTTTTTCTGTTAGGCAATTCTCAGTAGCAGCCCGGAGTTTGAAATTGGGCACGTTAGATGGCTTGACTCACTACCTATTAGATGGGATTTAATAACAACATTGGTGAAATGTGGGTGTACATCTGTGTACACCTCTGCCTACCCCTACAACGACGGACATGCACAGTTGTTGTACGACAGGTGTGAGCAATTTAGTTCATTATGATCTGTAAAACTTTCTATTGTTGTGTTATAATGTTCTTTCTTTTTGTTTTCATCGTGTTACTACCTACTTACTAAAAACATTGAAGCTATAGAGCGATTAGGAAACGAAATTACTATACAACCCTCTTCATACTAAAGCTATTTATGCCTTCATAGAGGTAAGCTACTGAATTAGTAACCAAGCCCCTACAGCCAGGTAAATTGCTTTGGAGCCTCATCAGCCGGCGTCAATCACATGTTGACGACATCGCCCGATTGGCTATTAGCGTCCCATAATATGAGGCCATGTTATTGACACTCATTCAGGATAGAACAAGCAAATCTATTCAGTATAACGGCTTTATACTGTGATAAGTCTTTGTGCACTGTACCTACAAATATAATTAGATAATGTTGACATAATATACATATTAATTAAAATAGATTCGCAACAATTTGATGCTATAGAAACTTCTCATCTATTCATAACTTAACTTTCATCATTACATAACCTTACGCTGTCATTTGAGATACATTTTAACAATTTCTGTGCACCGTGAGTCACAAGTGATACACAGCGATTGTTTATTATTGTGTCTACTTCGTGGACAGGGAAGTTGTAGAATGTTTTTTTTTTAATCAAATATGTATCTACTGGTATTCTGACTATCTGATGGTAAGCAACGACGGTGTGGCCGAGGATGGAGCACGTATATCCAGAATACCCACTACTGAAGAGTGAATAGATTTGAGGAGAACGACAGTTGAGGAGGTGATTCAACTGCCCCAGACCCGTCTCCCACAACGGTTGCACCGGACTATATCCCGAAACACGACTAGGTCACTTCACTTCGTCCGGTGGGTGGTAACCAGCCGCGGCTGAAGCCTTCCACCAGAGTTGTGTTGCCTGTTTTGCACCACCCAAGGGCCGCTCCTACGGGCGCGGGCAACTCAGCAGTTTTATTTCAAAGGACCGAATGAAATTTAAATCATTCATGTTTCTAGGATGGTCAACTATTCCGTATTTTACAGGACGTCCATTTTACAGGCATAATTTTGACCGGGTCCCTGTACTTATATGAAGAATTCTAAGTGACTCCTAATCCTAAAAATAATTACATGTTACCAAGTTACCAAGAGATACATGTAATTAATTTTAGGATAATAATTTTAATCAATGAATAATACTATGTCCCTGATTTCTCTCTGAATCCTGTAACAGTGCTGGCCCGAGGCCAGATTTAGGTTATAAAAATTATAAAATGCAGTAATAAATGCAGTCGGCCCATGTTCGTTACATCGTAGATGTCTTCGACTGCATGTTATAATTTTTATAATTTAAATATGGCCTCGGGCCGATTGGTTTCTCTTTTTTCACCTTTTTTCTCTTTTTTTTCAGTGCAGCTGGGTATTTAGTTTTTTAATAACTAATTTGTTTTTACCACAATTGTAGATCTATAGAATAATTGTTCATACTTATTTATCTACTTACAGTAGGTAACTACCCTAACTCGACAACAATAATAATCATTACTAGCCTGGGTGAAATTTTAATAACGAAATTAAATAAAAATAAATTATAAAATATTCGTTTTCTTTATAAAGATAAAAGATATTTTATTTTGCAAAATTCTAAATCTTTATTTTTATTTAGTTTGCGACGAACTTGACTTCTATATTTAATATTATATTTTCGGCAGTGACCAAAGAGTATATAATCACTACGTTCTAGTAGTGACATCTCGCGGCAAGTGGTAGAACTATTTAGTATTTACTACGGATATTCTACGAAACATAGACGACCATACATAGGTGTGACAAGCTAAAATATTAAATTTAATTTGAAAGAGCTTCTAATTCATTTTATGCATTTGTTAATATAATTGAAAATACCGCATTTATCTGTAGTAATAACTTAATATGTAGATTTTGTGAGTTTATTTTTATACTATTACCATAAAACCGGTGATTACCGGATTTTGATTAACTTGAAACGCATCCATTTCTATATTGCACGTGTTCTCTATGGTACGAAAGTCTACATAATCTATGCATTAAAAATTGAAGTACCTTCGCTTTTGTAGTCGCGTTTTTAGCATATCATGGCTAAAATGCTGTTATAATTCGATATTTCTCAATACGTGCCTGGATAATCGTCGTGAACACTTAGTGTGAAAAGACAATTAGTTATTTTGTACGATTATATGATTACTTGCTTTCATTTGACAAATTGCGCTAGACCGCATATTTAAAATGGCAGCCCTACCACGTAGAATAATCAAAGAGACACAGCGACTGATGCAAGAGCCGGTGCCGGGAATCAGCGCGGTGCCAAGCGAAACGAACGCACGTTATTTTCACGTAATCGTCACTGGCCCAGAAGACTCGCCATTCGAAGGAGGACTATTTAAATTAGAGTTATTTCTGCCAGAGGACTATCCCATGTCAGCGCCTAAGGTTAGGTTTATAACGAAAATATACCATCCGAACATAGATCGGCTGGGTCGTATATGCTTGGATATACTGAAGGACAAGTGGAGTCCCGCGCTGCAGATTCGCACGGTGCTGCTGTCGATCCAGGCTTTACTGTCAGCACCGAACCCGGACGACCCGCTGGCCAACGACGTGGCCGAGCTGTGGAAGGTGAACGAGAGCGAGGCGATCCGAAACGCGAAGGAGTGGACGCGGAGATACGCCATGGACAACTGAACCAGTGCCGCCCAGCACTCACACACCTGTGCCTCCCCGACGCGCGCCACACGAGGACGGAACTAACATATATCATGATTTTAAGAGTGCAAGTTATGTTAAACACCCTAGACCAAGTAACTTGTGAAGAGACATTGTGGATAAATTTTATTATAGGTGAGCGGCGCTGCGGCGCTGCGGGCGCTCATCGCTCAGGTTATCCTCCTGCATTTCGTAGCCTCGCCCCTTGTTGTCTCGGAGCGGTCCGACAGTCCCACAGGTCATTGTTTACCCGTTCACATGTAGCTTCGTTACAATATTAGGTATGCATATTTTTTTACTATCATTATTATAATAGCTAATAAAACAAAACCTGGAGACTTAAATGTATATATTTCATGGTTACAAATTTGGTTAATTTTATACAATGGATAGTGTTTACTGTCACAGAGTTGGATACCTTTGTAAGAGTCTTACGGAACACCATCTTTTGAGTGCAAAATGTTATGCTTAATTAAATAATTATATCAGTTTACTGATCACTAGTGATACTGAAAGTTTAATTTAATTCTTTTTTCTACATAGCAAAAGTGAATGCATTATAGATGTTTTAATTTTTCACTTGGTAAGCAACAACAACATGATTTCACTATGAATCTTTTGTGTACTATTTACATCTTGTATAAAAATTATCATTAAATTGTATTTATGTAAATTTAATTTGGCTTTGTGAGAAAACTTCAAAATACATAATATACAAAAGCTATACCAATATTTTATTTTGAAATAGTTCATGTTTCGGTTATGTATTCATTGATTGTTTGTCTCGATATATTTATTTGCAACTAACAATTTTCCTGGTAGTTTGAATTTACTGTTAACAAATATTTCCTCTTACATTGGGATAATACACAAATAAATCATGGCAGCTAAACAGACTAATGTAAACAATTTACATTCAGTGTTTCCAAATAATTCATGTGGTAGCAACTGAATACAGTAAACTAACATAAGTAGTAGAGTATAACAAATATATAATAAACCATAGAAATGTTTTACCACACTAATGCTGAATTTTGTTTGCTGCGGCTTACAAGATCCAAGTGAATAGCTTTAGTGAAATTTAATTTTGTGGAAGTTGGTAAAGAAATTTCACAATTGATTTTTGATTTTAGCCAAACATATATTTGAACCTGGGCTAGACAATTAGATTCACCCCACTTTATAATTAAGGATCAATTAACTTCAAAATCCTGATTTGCTGAAGACACCATTTGGTAATGTAAATTAGTATAAAGCCTGTATTCCACAAATTATGATACAGAGATGTAGTTATTACACCTACATTTTCCAGTTATTAACACTGGCTGTCCTCAAAGCAATCACAATAGTTAAACAATCACCGTGTTCCAAATATGGTACACTGGTCTACTAATATCTAAAGTCCTATGTAATAGGCCTAGCTTACTGCCATCAACCCGGCACAAATGGGGCAGATCATATAATACCAGTTTGACTCGCGACATCGCCGCGGGTTCAGCTCATGAATAAGGGCTCCGTTAGAGTTCAAAACTAGTCGGGCAATCCCGAAGAATGCGTGTGAGTAATAACCGGTTAACTATAATTAACATATAACACAAATCTGAAGAAGCAAAAAAATCAAAATATATTTTATAGTAGGAATATAGTTTTCATAGCCTAGATTCAGAATAAATTAAATGCAAATCAGTAGGTATTTTAAATCTGATAGGTAGTAAAACAAATGACAAAGCAATAGAAATTTGATTCTTTGTTTATTTTTGTCATTTGATATTATCTTATCTTCTATATTTATCTCAAACTTGTTTATTGTTTTGCAGTTATACCTAACTGAAAGGTCACCTGTATACTTAGTTATTATTTATCACTAGAAAATGGGCTAAGGGCTTTGTTAGAGGATTATAATCAACAGATACAGGAATCAGGATATGTTTTGGGAGCTACAATGTGTGGCTACAAACATAACTATACACATATACAATATCTACAATGATACCTTGAAGATAATTTTGAATAGGTATCAGTTAGGCTATTTCAACTGTGAATTCTAAATACTTAAGCCCAAAAAGCTCTTTAAGCGAATTGTGATTTTTTAGTGCAGGTTAGATATACAGAACTAAAAATCTAGTATGATATAGATAATATTAAAATGCGGTCAATCAGCAATGATTGATATTATTATTTTTGGACACAGTCTCCAATGTGGGTAGTCCTATTTTTGTTTTGCTCCAATGTTTTATTATTCAGGCTTCATTTTGTCGCTATGTAGCAGTTGTCACGTAACCTGTAGGTAGTTAGAGACTTCCGAGTTCTGAAATTTCTCGTCGATTGTCTTACTACTGTCCTATAATACTAGTGAGTGGTGACTACCTATAAAATCACTGCAAATAACGAATAATAGTAATCTAATTGCTTCGTTAAATTTTAATTCTCCAGACTGCTGTCAGATCTAAATAAAGTGACGATTTGTGATAGGTAGTTACTAGATAACTTCTATGGATAAATCAACGGTGGTCAGCGCCTCAGTGAGCATCTCTGATACTTAAGGTAAGTTAATCTTTTCTATTCTCAAGGTAGGTTTCCATGAAATGCATTTAACTATATCTAATCCGATGTTTTTTTTTCTTGGGCACTCGTTTAAATATAAGCTGTCATTTTACCCACAAAAGAGATCATACACCAATTTTTAGAAAACTCGAAAAATAAACATGATTGAAAAGCAATCTTGCAATGCGAGTGATGAGTTGATGACTGATAACATGGTAATCTAGCTAAGTAGCTACTCATAGTCACTACAGCGGTCAATTAGTTAGGTAGATACCTACATACGAGTATGTCGTTCAGGAATATTGATTAGCTATGACGATGACCGATAAAATCGGAATAGGTATCTTATTTTGTACTGCTTCCCATTCAGATTTTAGATATTTTTACATAACATAACATCACGCCTGTTTCCAGAAGGGGTAGATAGACGTGTACACAATTGTACACGTACAGTTCACCAATGCTGTTATTAAGTCCCATGTAAAATAGATGGTGAGCCTATTGCCATCTACCGAACACAATTCCAAACTCCGGGCTGCTACTGAGAATTTCCTAAGAGAAAACCCAATAACAAACACTTTGCCCGACTTGGGAATCGAATCCAATACCTCATGTTCAGCAGTCGCGTTTGGGACCACTAGACCTAAGAGGCAGTTATTTTTACATTAGACATTTATTTTCGTGACGAGTAAGTTACATTTGTTGGTTCGGCAAAGTGAAAACATGTCTATTTAGTTATGAACGGTGATAGTCGATAGATGGCGCCACCTCTCAAAATAAAAATAGTTGTGGGTTTCCAAGCAGCGTGGCCATATCTGTTTCTCCAAATGTGGTACAAGCTTGGTTCTTTTTGTCGATTTTAAACGTAAATATTTGGCATAGTGTTGATAAAACGATAAAATTCAATACATAAAAACTTTTATCGAATCGACAAGTTTGTCGAAAGGATCCGTGCTTGGGCGCCTGGGATGAATAAATCGGGACGCAGATAAAATGCATACCAATAAACTTACAAATCTTTATTTCCAAAAACTAATACTAGGTAGGTATAATTTGCAAAATAAAAAAATCAACAATTCATGTTAATTAAATATTTATAACGTTGAAAAAACAAATTGTGTTTCACTTTCTCGTCTCGCCTCGTGCGTATCTTTGTTCAGGAACGTATAGATTAAAGATGAAAAAGCGGAATGTTGGGCGTCCCGCTCACTGTGCCGGCGGGACGCGTCGCGAAAGGGGGCTGAAAAGCGAGATACCTGGAAGCGCTTCTTCCAAGATACAACTCGAAGGCAATCTCAGTTTAATTCGATTCAAAACGCGTAATAAATATAAATTTTAATATGTGATCTACTAAGCATAACTTAACTAGGTAGGTACCTATAAACTGAAAAGTGGCCATCAGAGTTCTGTAAATCATAGTCGATCACACTATTATTTATAGCGGTTACTGATGCAACGACCTCGAAACAGTTTGAAGTGGTATGGGCGACTGACTGTGGCTTTAGAACCTTTTTTGTACTTAATGACTTGGCGACAAAATTGTTCGCACACGCGAAAATACGAAAGCTACCGCATGCAGAAACCGAGTAAGTTTTGAAACAGTCGTTGGTCGCTTTCATATTCCGAACCCCTTCTTTCTTGAGACAAGATTAATCAAAGTTAAACCAGTTAAAGAAAAATGATTTATTTTTGCTTTGCTTATGTACATGATAGTAGTCGGTGTAGAGCTAGCCTAAACAAGCCAGGAATTTTAAATATTTACATAAATAAGATTCCGAATATAATGGTGTCATATTTTAAAAAAGGTTGCCTACATATATAGCTTAAACATTATCTCGTAAGTAGGATTTGACCCTGGGCCCCCGAATAAATTATCCAGGTTCAAATCGTGCTCCCGACATATTTTTCTTTCCACAAAAAAATTGAGTTATCATTAAATAGTCCTCCCTTATCCGAAACTGCTGCATAAGTCTAGTACATACTTAGTGTGCACGCGCGTCAGCTGAACGTGAAGTATTTCCGGTATGAGCAGTGTTTTGGTTTATCCGTTCGGAAATACTGTGTAGCAGTCCCTAGTTTAGATTTATAAATGCCCGGTAGTAACCTATTACTACCGGGCATTTATAAATCCATATCGTGGATACCAGTGGTGACCCTAGTCACCACTGGTATCCACTAGGACACCGGTAACATATGGTGTACACTGTACAACATTACACCTCTGTCCTAACCCTTCGGAAAATTACAGCGTGATGTTATGTCCTCCCACATCCACCTATTCCTCAGTAAATGCATATTATAAGAAAAATGCTCAATTTCTTATAAATTTATCAGACGTGTTTACTAAAAGACAAACAAATTCACTAATATGTAGTATGTATTTTAAAATTCCAATTGGTTTTACAACACACAATAACATATTTATTCTTCAGACCTTCAATATTAACATAATTTCATGCGGGCAATAAAACAACAACATCAATTTGTTCAGTTTATTCTTAACTTTAATGCAGACTAGAATAATACTCTTAGAAATGAGAACAACAATAGTTATTTCACATGTTACAGTGTTACCTACCATATACCAGCTTTCACAATAAAAGGCTATTTATTATCTGTGTTTCTCAATGTAAATAAATCTTATTCACAACAGCTAGCAATACAAAATTACATCAGACTGTATACTTATTATATTTTACGTTTAGTTCACAAGGGCGTGGCCAGTGTTTAGAGGTCTTGGGGGTTAAAAAAATGGGAACATTTTGGGTATAGTTTGAGCGACGAACGTTAGATAAAGATTACGGATGTTCAACAGTATCTGAATGATAACATTTGAAAGTATGTGCGGACATTGCTGGGTAATGGTGTTGTCCGCTTTCCCGCGGTGACATGCGCTTTAGTCGGACACTGGCCAGAAGAGCAAAGGAACCAAACACGTAAAAGAAGACATTCGAGAGGATATAGATTCGGGGTTAAATGTACGTAATCAGAAGCTGTTTATTCAAGTGTTTATATCTAAAGTGTTTACAATTAGAACTGTTAAATTATATATATTTTTATACATAAATAAATATTGTTAACTCGTTCTCAGAGCGCTAAGCTTAGCTAAGAACACAGGACATATATAAGTAGGTTACATAGCTATAGCGACACTATAAAATTTACAAAATATGATATATCTTTTGAGATGCTACACGAAATAATGCTTTTTTATTACTATATCCACTAATCAATTCATTTTTTTTTTCAATTTGATCACTGTAGGAATTTGAAAGTTCGTTGTGGCTCGGATATTAGGATGCGTTCACTATGATAGATGCATTTTCTAAAATCAGAGCCACAACTCGTAGTGCAAAAGACCCACTTATCTAAGCTATACACGTTGATTCCAAACTGAATGAGATGATTTGAACTATGGTGCAAGTTTATTCATAAAAAAATAAGTTTAAAAACATTGAAAACTTAACAATTGTATGTCAGAATATACAGAGAACTTAAATTATGAATGGAATGGCTAGATTGCTAACAGGCATGAATGCCGATACAAAATAAGTAGTTAAAATATTACGGGGTGTTTCGTCACATGTTATAACCGAGACTTATTCCGCACTTATTCATTTACTTACCTTTACGTTAAATAATTTAGTACACAGAGAATTTTCGAGATATCTTACAAATATTATGTAACATTATCGTATGTGAAGAAACATTCCCATATAATCTAAATAAAGTATGGCAGACTTAGAAAAACCACAAATATAACCCACTATAAACCTATAGTTTTTAAATCACGCCTATCTCGAATCAACATTTAATTTGATATCGAAGGGACATTAAAAAACTAAAAAAAAAAAACAGAAAAAATCATGACAAATTAAAGATTCACAAATAGGCAATTTGTTCTTTCGAAAAAGCGTTGCAAAACAACACAAATATTGCAAGAATTAATTTTGTTTCTTTATAATAAATATCTAAGCAGATATGAGTGGGTTTCTGATATACAATTTATAAATATAATATTAAGTGGAGTATGTATACACATTGTCATGACAATCAAATAATACACATTATATTTACCATTACGAGTAATAAAAAGAAAAAAAAATTATTCACAAGTGTACTTGTGTACTCTTTAGCATGCAAAGTGAAGTGTGTGAGATTTATCGAGCATTTAAAACATTTTTGTATGTGATTAAGTTTAGTTTCGTAGTAGTAAATATATCGTGTATATTAATAGAGAGATAATACAACTTATATACTATCTTATTAGCCACGAAAGCATTGTAAGCATTGAAACTCATCACATATGATTTTTGAGTATTTTTTCAGCTAAGCTTGAGAGTTGGGCCCTATCCTCGCTTTATAAAAGTAATTATTTACTTTCGTTTTTCCTATTAACAATTTAAAGTGGTTCCGAGTCAACGAGTCCTTTTAATATGTGCTTGAAATATATTTTATAATACACCTTAGATAAACTTTGGATATTATTCTTAGAAGTTACAAATTACATTTTAGAACTGCGGAATTTTGCTCTGTGCTTACCCACTTTATATATTGTGATTGAGCTGTGCGATACAATTTTGTTTCTAACATTTTGAACTGAATGTTTTGTAGATAAAGTCTAAAGTAGAAAACTAATGGGAAATTAATCATTTCACCAAATGATATATTAAATGGTTAAATGTATTTTTCTTTGCTGCCGTGTGGAAATTGCAAAATATTTTTAATACATTTTGGAGGGTTTCATGTCCTCTGTCATGTAATGTCACATTTCGTGTGTGGGTTAAAAGTACAGTAAGTAACATTGATCTCAATAGTTGACGTGCCAGGCCAGACAGTCAGCTGTTTATTTTTTTGCGAGATTTAGGTGAAGTGAAGAAATAATTTCTGATAGATATTAATTACGAGAGCAGTTTATAATGAATAACATCATTATTGAATTTAAGGGGTGGTTTATATGCATTGGATATCTACGGGGTATTTAAATAAATAATGTAAATAATTTTATACAAGGAAATTTTTCAACGACTAGCCATTTTATTGTGAAACCGTATCCATTTAAAACATTTTTGACAAGGTTAAAATTATCTTTCATTTCTATCAGGCAGTCTAATTAGTTATAAAGTACCTTTTGGCAAGTCATTGAAAAATAGCCGAGCATTAACAATGTACGAATCGTTTTATGCATATACATTTACTATGTACACAGTGCTAAACTTCTTGGCCGCTCTGAAGTTATCAGCGAATAAGTACGCATGTCAGAGACCGCACTAAAAGTGCATTTGCGATTAATGTCATGGGTTTCTGATTTCAAGTAACAGATGGCGCTATTCATCAGAACTCGCCTTAGTTCGCACAAAGTTCATTGACACTTTGTAGTAAGAGGTCGATGTAACAAAAAAGGATTTCATACGCAAATGTCGGGTTGCCAGTTGCATTATATGTTCCATCCAAAAAAATTTATATTCTTTTTTTATTTTATATTGTAACACAATATTATAAAAACTAAATGAAGTGTCTCGCATTTTTTTTTAAATCTTCGGTAAATGTAGATATTTTAAATATAATAATATGATGTTTTTGTTCTTGGAACTTCGCAATCCCTCAAGCAAACACGGTTGATATGTGCTCCCCTTCGAAACCCAAGTTGCAGAGCAGCCTAGAAATTTGTCACATTCAATAACCGTCTAAATGGCAGTATATATGTTTATAGTGTTGTTCGCGAGGCTAGGGCCTGGGTCGGCGATGCTGAGTGGGCGTTATATCGTAATATCGTAGTAAGCAGGCACTTGAGTCGCGGCGGCGGCGCGCGTTAGATGAACACCGGGTTCTCTTGACCGGTCAGCAGCCTGAACATTGACGTCGGCATTGTTTTCATCAGGATCTGGTGGAGTAAATTGTAAGAGTATAACTATGATAGCCTATAATCTACACTCTACAGGATCACATAATGTTTTATCCCTACTGTCAATAAATTGTTGCATGTGCCTTGTCGATGTGTCTCTTGACAAAGAAAGCACAATAAAACAAACAAATAAGATAACATTTTCAGGCACATCTTTCACACAATCACAAGAGTCTCGGTACCGAGAGGGCACTAGTGTACATGAAGCGTACTTTCTAGAATGTAATAAAGCTACGCTCACTGCGCCAAGACTCGAGGGGATTCGAGAACAGCTCTGCCTATTTAAATTACTTAATTATACATGTGTAAGTGTAATAAAACATCTTTTACCAATAATACACGCGATTAATCCGGTTAAAAGGTGTTTTATTATAATGTGTAGCGATCGCGAAAACCTAAGATATTACTATGTGTAAGTATTTCAATAACGACCGCGTCACGACTCAGATTTTATCGCACTGCGTCATCGCCTCGAACGCACATCGTTCCCGGCTAGATGCGTCTAAAAAATAGATTATTTTACCGTATTGGTAAAAAAATATTGGAATACTGAAAAGGTCTGTTAAAGAAAGTATAATTTAGATGTAGTTTAATTGATAATTTGCGGGTGAAGCTCTGTCCTCCTAAATAGGTTACTGAGTAACCTGTGTTTAGGATAGACAGGACTGATCCCCTTATACGTATGGGAGTTTAATAGCACGTGTTATAAATGTAAAATATCCTAGTAACAATGACATTACATGCAGAGAAAAAGGAAAACAAAGAAAAAATCGTTAAGTACAGGAAAATTGGAATGTTGGTCAAGTGGGTATAAGTTGTGATAAGTGTAGTGCGTGTGCGTGTGCGTGTGTGTGCGTGTGCGTGTGCGTGTGTGTGCGTGTGTGTTGGTGTGTGTGTGTGTGTGTGGGTTGTGTTTCTATGAGTAGTGTTAGACAGACTAACCTCGCCCACAGAAGTCGCGAGCAAATTAACGATGCGCTCGTGCGGCACGGCCACGACGCTCTGCGAGTTGATCTCTATGATGCGGTGCCCCACGCGCACCCCGCCGCGCTCCGCTATGCCGCCGCGGAGGAGGCTGCAGATCTGGAACGGGGAGGGAAAGATCACACACTTTTTTTTTTAATAGACAAAAATACGAACATGAGCGAGGATCAAACCAGCGCCCGCTGGGTTGTAGGTAGTCCAAGGGCTCTCTAGTCTGACAATTCAGATAGCGTGTGTTAAAACCCGCTCACCATTGAGATTTTGTAATCCCAAAAAATAAGAAACGGCCCCGGTAGGCAGTTAGTCCCCCCACAATTCCTGAATCTTGACAACAACGCCATCTAGCGCGTCCAGCTATAGCTAAGAACCACTCAGGTGACGCTATAAATACAAAATAGATATCAAAATCGATCAAACCGTTTTTATATTATATTACGAACACCGCACACTGGAATTTTATATATATTAAAGAAAATTAACATCAAGGGGGGCTCGTGGTTAAGTAACAGGCGCACAGATCGATCGATCGATCGTCTGTGAATGGGTGACCATCATTTCTTACCGAGAACCCTCCGTGCCTCGGAGAGCACGGTAAGCCGTCGGTCCCGGTTTTGTCAAATTTAGATATATAACTGCCGTTATGGGTTAGTCAGAGGCCTGAAAGTCTGACAACCAGTCATATAACGAGATTTCGTGTTACCTAAGTGTTAGTAGATAACATCGATAATAATATAATAATAATAATATTTCACAACTATCTCACAACGCCGTCTAGTCTCAAGCTAAGCAGTGCTTGTGTTATGAGTACTAGACAACTGATAAACATACTTATATATTTCTAAATGCATACATATTATAGATAAATTACACCCAGACACAGAACAAATGATCGTGCTCATCACACAAACATTTGTCCTGAGTGGGAATCGAACCCACGACCTCCGGCATAGCAGTCAGGGCTACTAACCACTAGACCAACAGGTCAGTCAAAATATATGATAAATCCAAGACATCGTACATCATGCAAGCCAAGTGTGCCACTAGGGTAAAAGGTTACAGGGTTTTCACCCACGAACTGGCAAAGACAAGGTAAGACGTCCTAAAACTGGTTGGAGTGACAATTTTATTAGTGATGACAGGAGGACGAGTAGCCGTGAATCATAGAAAATTATGAGAAATTGGAGAGCAGTATATCCAGCAGTAGATTGAAGGGAATGCTAAGACATGTTGCTAATGGACGACTAAAGGCTGAATGTTGAAATATGTGGACGATGATCCTCCCTTAGTTCAAATTTCTTCCAGATCTTATTAAATAAGTAGCTTCACTCACCACTCCGTTTTGCACACTAAAGCCGAGCTGGTACTTGGTGTCGGGCCTCTTAATCTTGACCTCGACAACAGGGGCACACGGCACCACAGTCAACTTTACCACTGTCTGCTGTTTGGAGTTCTTTATGTACGTCTGGCAAGTTGACAGCGGTAGACCAACCAGGCTTACGCCGTTTATTGCTATTATTTGATCTCCTGGGAAATAAAAAACCAATTTGATCTTATTAGAGACACAGATTAACAGTTTTATTTATTTTCGAATCTTTGTTTTTGACGCAAGATTTTTTATTAGCTTTTTTTTTTGTTTTATCTTAAATACTTCTTATTTTAAATATTTCTGTTCTTACTCTGGTTGAAATTATGTTCTAAATAAAAAAAAAAACAGCCACCATAATTTGATTTGGTAAGAAGAATGTTACTGCAGATGAAACAGAGTTCTTAATACAAAAGCTGATTTGTTTTTGAAGAAACTTTTATAAAAACAAACTATACTAAATTCAATGTAGTGGCTGGCATATTTAATGTTGTCAGTAATTTGAATTTTCGATGAATGATAATTGTAATGTATGAAAATTTCAAGTTTGAAGAAGGTGCCAGTTTGAAAGTCTTAATTCTTATTAACTTCTCACTTAGGAGATTAGTTTATCGATATGGCCATAGAGAGTTAGTGCATCATAAGCTATATTCACATCTGATTATTTGATATTATGATGAAATCATAATATCAAAAGATGTTTAGGACAAGCAATTTAGGTACTTACCTATATTAAGTTGTCCACAGCGTGCGGCGGCGCCAGCGGGCGCGAGATTAGCGATGACGACGGTCGGCAGCATGGAACCCCAGCCGGACTCCACCACCACTACGCCCAGGATCTCGCCCTTCGTCTTAGGGACTACCACCTGGCAATTATTAAAAAAAATAAGATTGTCTGCGAATGATCATCGATTCATGCGAATTTGAACCTTATGTCAGACCTATAAACGTTGTCGTCCCAAGCCTTCGTGAAATATTTAGAAAAAAACAGCAGACGAAGTTAAATTTTTAATGTGTCTTTTTTATGAATTATCGATTTACAGCAAAAGGTATACTAACAATAACATCATGGCATAATATATGTAAATAAAAAAAGGCGACTTTTAACAAAAAAAAAGATTTTTACAATTAATGTCAAACAACGAGCTCGTCAAGGCCAACCACATAATATTACTATAAACATTTTTTTTTCGTTTTGGACAGAAATTCCCCCTTAAATTTTTACCTCTTTCTGCAATTCCTTCTTGGCGAACATTTGTAGCTCGTCTCCGAATATCTCTTGACTGTTCAATACTTCTTGGTAGTCCATCTCCTTAACAAAACTGTGGTCTTCTATGCCATTCGCTTTGAGGAACTCCATGTAGGCAACTTGGAATGCCTGCCCTATAGACTGGGCTATGAATTGAGCCTGAAAAAATAATTAATTTAAGATTATTAAGCCAAGAATTTAGGCAGATAGCTTCTTAGTTTAAATATATCTATGGCAGACATATCTCAAAATAGTTACTAGCGTGGTGATTTTTTATGGGCCTAAATAGGACGTTCTTTGCACTAGAAAAATTAAAAGGCAACAGTATTTTTTGAGTATTATAAGAGTTATGTAAAAAAAGTAATAAATAATATTATGGTAAAGAAGATTTTAGTTTGTGACAACAATTCGAAATGTTCGTCAAAAAGCCATATTTAGCAGTATATTTCTATGGACAGTTATCTATGTAAATTACATGAAGATGCCAGTAAGTAGTGTTATCATTGTTTATATAATTTTGTCGAGATATAATTTGAGGTTAAACGTAGTTATTTTGGGCGTTATCTTAGTGAGTTATCTCGGCCGGATTAAGGTCCACATTGCTTATAACAACTGCTTATGGCCAAAAAGTAACAAAAACCAAATTATTTATATTTAAGAAAAGTGTTGAATTCATTATCCGACTAAAACGTTTCTATATTTTTAGTGTCACGACTAGAAAATGCCATTGAACATCGAAAACTTTAAAGCCTCCTGTTAGAATGATCCCATCTCCATACGCCCCGCCCCTTCCAAAATGGCGCCCATTGGGAACTTAAAAATATAATTTCAGCATCAGCAAGTAATATCAGATTGACACATAGAAACCAAAACAATATGATCTAAATAATCAAATTAATTACTGTTAAATCCTTACCTCTTCACTCTCGAACACGTGACAGATCATTTTCGGCGTGCGGTTCAACTTAGGCTGGTCAGAATCATTCTCGTGGGGCACAAACCTTCTTCTAGCCATAAGTACTACCAGATCTCCTATATCAGCTATATACGATATAGTCCTCAATGCATGGTCCATCATAATTTCCTTTAATTCCGTGTTTAAAACCATAATTTTCTCCGTTGAGATAAAAAGATCGACTTCCGTACTCGGCTGGTTTTCTCCCTCAGGTGCCTAGAATTGAAACAGTTTTCTATGATATAGGAATTCTATGGCCGGCTTTAACTCCACAGGATAAAGATATAAGCTTCTGTTCGGCTGGCGAATCAACATACAAGGTGGATATTGACTCAAGCAAGCTTACACGAGGTGACATTATGACTGTCTTTAAACCTATATCTGTCTTCCAGGTTTAAGCATTTTGATGTTAGAATAGCAACCTGTAGATGTGCAGGGCAATTGCGCAACTTGCTTCCAATGCCAACAGCTTTCAATTTGTCATACACTGCATCGTATGTATTAAAAAGTAAAAATCCTTTACCGACTCCTTGAGTACTAAGATCGACGCAATGTATATTGTCGAATTGTTGAAATGCTATTGCTAGATGTAGCTATTGAAAGTGAGTTGCGCAATGATCCCGCACTGACAGAAGATAGTAGTCATTTCAGTGGAACTTTGGACGGTAGGTACATTGAATTAAGTGCGGTTGAAAGAACATTTCATGTTAGTGCAACAATATTTAAGTAATGTTCGTAATGTTAATGAAGTGGATACTTATATCAGTATTTGTAGGAAATGTTTATGAACTGAATACTTATATCGCTGTCGCATTGTATTACATCGGAGCAGTGGCGGATTATTGGATGAGCACAAGCTTGGGAACAGTTAACACTTGAATTGATGAGAGGACAATGAAGAAAATAAAATATAAAACAATGACTTGAATATTTGGAAAGGCCTGGTAGAAGGAAAATGAAAAAGTATGGTTATAGTAAAAACATGGACACATTTTTGGGTCAAAATATTCTATTAATCCGCCACTGCATCCGTACTTAGTTAATTTAGAATTTAGAGACTTACCAAAGCCTGATACCCAAGACAGCGAAAAGGGAAATACGGTAATGTTAGTATGATGGAATGGCAACACTTAATACATATAAATGTTTTATTGAAGTTTCAAATTTGCAAGTTAATATATCGCAAAAGTAAAATTGAATAATTTATAAGTTATTAAACTTTGTGATAAAACCCCAATAATACATCATAACATAAATATAACTTTGAAAACACTTAATTTCACTGGCAACACTCATAGAGGTGTTACCAATAATGAAATTTTATAATGAAGTCGGATAAATAATTCATTTTACATTAACACGAACACAAAACTATGGTAGGACTTTCCATGGCATCTCAAATGCCATGTAGAGTTCCCTTGATTGATTTTTATTGGACTTTTCAATGCAGAGAAATAATACAACTTAACGCCCAAATTCAGCAACAATATAATTATAACAGACGCATTTAAGACAAAATCATCTATTTCACAGGAATTTTTGAATGAGTAAACAGCCGTTTTTATTTAAAACATCTGTTATATAGTTGGCGAACAGGGCCCTTAAATTAATTATTACTGATAACCATGGATTAAAATGTCCGTTTGGTTAATCTCGTGGCTAAGCCACGGGATGGTTATAATTTGCGGCAACAACGAGTATAGCTCTTCACTCAAAATGGACTGGAAATTTTAATATTAAATTTACCACGAAACAACCCGTTATCGCCTATTATCTCATCTGTGTTACTTCTTCATTAACTGGAATTTTCTCCTACACCAAAAAACCCAATAAAACCAACGACACAGCACAAAAAGAGCCTACAGCTAATATGTCAGCCAAACCACCTTGATCTTAGTGACGGCTTCTTCTACCATATTCTTTTTGGGTCGCTTCTTGCGCCGGCGCGAGTCCTCGTCCACCTCGACCGAACCCAGGAAGGCGAGGCGGAACACAGCCGCGGGCGCCGCGTACACCCCGGAGTAGGGCCCGTCGCAGCCCCACTGTGTATGTGGCAAAGGCTAACCTCCTCGGACGCTCTCACATAATCGTGCGGTATTCGATTTGTTTTGAATTTAAGGTTAATTTAGTGTTTCATAAAAAAAAAAAAAAACTATATAATAACTAATGTCCGGGATCAATATTAGAATTATTTAAGGTGGGTAGAGACATGATTTCTATGATTCCCCTCATTGTCAAGTTATTAGAATGCAGTTGTTAATGTTGTATTTATTTTGAACTTTATTTACTTTAATATAAAATATGTTGTTTTTTCTGTAATACATACAACATGAAGCTTTGATGTCTCTGTTTGTTTTTTTATTTTCTGTTCTTAATTTCTACTTCTTTTTGACACTATAATGAAACGACGATTTAGATTGTTCGCGCTAGATTGCTCAAAGCGGAGGAAAATGTTATTCTTTATAAATCTAATGTAAACCGCTACATATTAATTTTGATTACCTTATGTATCATGCTTTTATTTAAATTAGTTGAAATGAAGTATAGTTTTAGATTTATAATTACGGATGTATTTCCGACGCTAGGTCTAATGTCTATGATTTCAAAGCGTTTATAATTTGAAAGCTGCATCGAATATAGCAAATTTATCTCTTTACCCAAACCCGACTTGTTACTTGCTTGGCTTGCTTTCCAAACGCATTCCTGAACGAAGCAAATGATCAAAAATGTTGGCGCCAAAGCAAGCAAAACAATTCGAATACAACACGCAATGATTCTGTGAGAAGCGAGCGATATCCACCGTCGTTAGTATAAAGCAAACCTAACGAATTAACCTTAACATTAGAATAGGATAACTTGTGCGTAGCTAAGCCTTCCGCAATGTAGTGCCTCATGTTGGCCACGCCCCCTCAGCCGGTGTGAATCGGGTATGTAACATGCTATAGTGTGCTTATTATGAAATAGTGCATGGATAAAAAAGCGACCGTACCAGTTAGTGACGTACTTTCTGTTTAGTCGAGTTTTAAAGTAGACTCATGTTTACGAAGAATCGATTTTTAAAAATGGTTTTGATTTTTCTTTGTCCAACGTAAACACAATTCGGTTTGGCGCGAAAGTACGATCGTAACTCGTAAATAGCCCGGAATCGGAACATGCTAAGATAAAAGTCTAGCACAGCACCATAATTATGATCGCATACTCGGAGCTTACCTTACAGGGCCCTACACAAGGGCTCAAACGATACAAAGCATTAGCGACAAGCGGAATAGTAAGCGACAGATAAACGAACATTTTCAGAGGAGGCTAGCCGGCCAATACGGGATCCGACAATCTTCTTGGGTCGGGTCGAGGGGTGAGGAACACACTGAAAAAAATACTCTAGTGCCAAGTCAATAAGAGCTCAAACGGTTTGGCGGACAGGTCGTGGATGGCTCAAAACATTTGAAAAATTAACATACACAGGGCAAGGCCCGTAAACGTTCTAGCAGCTAAATATTGTTTTATTATTTTATTTAAAAGGTATGAAGGATATCCCACTAGCATTCTCAATACACTAATCCTAATGAGCATGAAATTACATATTTACAAGATGGCCGTGATAGTTTGGAACATAGAGTTGCGTGCAAATCGTTGGAAAGTTTTGCGTGCTAGTATCGCGTCACACGCTTCAAATAGACATGTGGAAGAGCATAGCTTGTTTTGATAGAACATAGCTCAGCTAGAGTGGTGTTTGAAGTAGAAAGATTATTAAACTCAGTGTTGTATTCAGTATTTTGTGTTTGGTTAAGCTAAAGTTATACTAACAAAGCGTTAGCGACTGATAACAATTACTGTGTATAAATAGAATATTTCGTAAAAAAAATACTTTGGTATGATAATATTTCACGAGGGCAAGAATGGATAGAATTTCATGCAAAATTATCATACTTAAGTAACGTGTTTCAAAGAAATCAAGTATCAAATTAGTCGCCCCGCAGTATATAACTGAAGCTCAAGTATCAAGATTGCCAATCACAAGAATAGTGCTACGGTAGAGTGGGATAGAGAGTGACAAGTAATTTCATGCTCTCGCTCAATAAACATCTACTTAAGATACAAACATTTTACATTAATACCGATTCACACAGGCAAACGGTAAGTTGCACAACTGTGTCTTTATGAGAATGCAAGGATTTAACACGGAAGTTAGCAACCCTGATTTTAAATAGGAGTTGTTAGTGGTAACCCTAATATTATGGGTGGTAATTAAAATTACGGGTTAGTTATTAGGTAATAAAATGGGTTAGACTGTTAAGACTGTTGGTATGAAGCATAATCATATAATTTAAATAAAATATTATTTAAATTGCTTGATAAGTGCTATTAGTAGTGTGAATTTTATATGATATAGGTCTCAGATTTAAAGTTCCAAACCACTTTAATATTGAAAGAGGTTTGAAACTTCCAAAACTGTTAATCATGATACACTTGTCCTATTTTAACTGTGCATGTCTGAAGATATACGCAAGTATGCTGCGCACTCAATTTCACGATAAAATCGGGAAGGCGCAAGCGCGATCTGGTGGGAGTGCAGTAACAACGCGCTGTGTAGCCGAGAACAGTCGGTGCCATAAATGTTTCGCAGACTTTCCTAACAAACTTAAATATTTTATCACGCTAACACTTTTCTATACAACTGTATCTGTGCGGCTGTTTGGTAACCCTAAGTTCAGACATGCACAGTTATATTACCACGACTATATGAGTGTCAAAAATGGAATAACGCTTTCAAGAGTGAATGATGATATAATTTTCTCATACAATACCTTGATTCTGGAGACAGCTTCTTCAGCTTGCAGCATCCTGGTAGCTTTAGTGGGTTGACCTTCGCAAGCCAGCTGAGTGGAGCCTAGGTACCGTGCGCGGAACAATACGCCTTCTATGAGCACTGAACGGGTTACGTCTGGGAAACGAAACAGGTTACTGAATTAGATCATATTTCTGTCAAGTTTAATATGGATATTTTTTTCATACCAGATAAAATAAATATATGTACTTGTTTTCTATTAAATTAAATGCGTTTTTATAACATGCAACTAGTAGTCTTACTCTGTTTTATTTAAGATTGAAATTTTAAAGTTACGTTATATCTAGTTATGGAGTAAAGTGCGTCTAAAGGGGCAAAGTGCTGTAATAATTGAGGTTAGCAACTAATATCGTATAATTACTGCGTTTATAAAATGCTCTTTAGTGTGTTAAAACCCATCTGTACTGTTATCACTTCGATACATTTATTTGATGAATGAATTAGGCCTTTCACAGACAACAGAAGTTTAATTTGTCTGCGGCGCACTAAAGCAGAGTATAATGTGAGTGGCATACTAAATCGTACAAAGTCTCTCGTTGGCGATAGGCCTTAATATTTGTGGTGGACCTATATTATAATAATTCTTCCTATGTTATAAAATTTGTATTTGTATGGTATCAAATTAAGATCTATGATAGCCGTTACGGGTAGTCAGACGCCTGAAAGTCTGACAACCAGTCATATCACTAGATATCGTGTTACCCAGTAACTGGGTTGTGGAGGTCAGGACCAGTATGTTATATATAACATATCGATATTAAGCTGCATCCGGTTTGACTGGAAGCCGACCCCAATGTAATTGGGAAAAGGTTCATGTTGATGGCGGATGATGATGTTATAAAATTTGACATGCAGAATGAATTGGAAAATAAGTACTTAATTAGTCTAAATATATCTAAATCATTTTCTTTTACCATCTAAAAACTCACCATGGACAAAATCCAAAAGCAGCATAAAAAGGTAAATCGATTTAGTTGACTTTATTCGAATAATTTATTTAAATTGAAATCAGTATTAATAAAACTTACCTTCTTTATTTTTGCTCTTTTTCTTCCCGTCTTTGTCCTGGAAAGGAGACAGTGTGTTCATTAGAACTATCGAGAAAAACACACACACACATGTAGCTTTGTAACCCTCTGGTTAGACATTTCGCGTGATGAGCGGGACGACTTTTTTCTTCATCAAAGAATTTGCATTTCTATCTAACGTGGGAATGCTGCCAATTGTCTGGGCACTTTACTAGAAGACAGCGATATGGAGAAATATTTTGAACGCCTAAATTATTCTACAAATTAAAACTTAGAGAGGTAATATTTTGTAGTTAATTGTTTATTATATAAATAGTATTTGTTCGGTTCAAAATTCTAAATGTTTCAGTCTTGGTTATCCAAATGATTTGTGTAATACCTACAAGTAAACTCCACCGCCACTGGCCGAGTTAGTGACGCTACCACTTCCAGGCTGATACTCCCGTTTATAAAAGACAGTCTTTCATTTTATATAGTTATATCATTATTATATCATTTTCTTGCCAAATTAATTTAAAAGTAGATTTTCCCACCTTTCATATTAGAGACATTAAATTGCTTCTTGTCTTTTATATGTACCGCCATTATTTGAACGGATCGACTCTAATCACTTAGGTGAGCTCTTGATAAGACCTTAACTAATAAAGTAAGGAATGTTTTAAAAACAATCATTATAGCAACCTTTCCATTGTGCAGTGATTCTTCGTCGCGGTTGTCGACGGAGTCGTGCGCGAGCGGCGATCGCGAAGCCACCACGCTGCCGCCCGGCATCACCGTGCGGGACTTCGGCTTGCGCCAGCCCTACAACAAATAATGTCACGTTTGAAAAAAAATGAATAATATATCTTCCCGACAGTATTTAGGTCACGGCGGCCTATCTCCACGGAGATTAGTCAAGTACGCAAGAGCTTCGAAGCACGTAAAGCCGTCGATCCTGCGCCTGATCTCTCCGGTCGTGTCGGATTGCTGTCCCATCGGAATATGAGAGTGAAGAAAAAGGGAGTGCGCATATACTAGTACACTATAATATCTCATGCGTACTTGGCTAATCTCCGTGGAGATAGACCACCGGGACCGAAATACGGTTGAGAGGAGGTATTATTAATGTAATGTTCAAAATTTTAATAAATATTAAATTTCGATGGCATTTGTTACATTGAAGTACACATTATTTACTTACTTGAACTTGCTCTAACTATATTTGTAAAGAACACAAGTTTCTAGAACTCATCAACCTAAATATCTTACTCTTCATACAAAGTAGGTACATGACTCCGGGTCAGACAGTTTGACCCGAGCCCCTTTTGTCATTGAGATGCGCATGCGACTCGTGTGAGTTATTTATTAGTTTTTAAGTGGAGTTCGTTACTTACAGATTTGGAATGGTGTTGTGTTAATGAGGAAAGTAATTAGGAATAATTATTTTACGTTTTTCGTTCACTTTCGGCCTATATTGTGAAAATGTTAATGTACAGTACCTACCTTAAAAAATGTTTGAGTAGGAATAGGACATCAAATATTTTTATACCAGGAAAATAGGTACAGAGTTCTTACGGGACAATGCGAATTTTCGAGTGAAACTGCGGGACATAACTTGTTGAAAATAAATACGCAGACTCTTTGGTAACTTATGGAATAATACTGTATTTATATTTAGCTTATCTGTTTTGTTTTATGGCGTGTACATTGTGCATGAATTTCCAATGTAGTGCGTAACATGTGTTTCAACTATGTTGTAAGACCTAAGTACAATACAGTATGTAGGTACACATACATCTATTTATACTTGTAGGTTATAGGCGTTATAGATATAAAACTAAAGTTATCAAAATTGTTAGGATTTAGGCCAAAATTTAACAAACTTTAATACCGTTTATATAATAGTATTAAGTTGATAGAGTTTATTGGCTGGCTACAAGATATAATATGCATCATAATCTGTGTTTTAAAATAAATAATTGTTTATCTACGAGTACTTAATTATATTGACCAATAGTCAAGTTCATATGAACTGACCTACTGTTATAAGAATATAATTTAACATATCTTTGAGAGCGACGTAGTAAACATCTTTGTCAAATTCTAAAAACACCGTGAACAACGTGGCCGCTTTCCTTTGAATCTTCAAGACAATAATGCTAATTACATACGTATTCTATTTTTCCACAAAAAATTTTAACTTTAAAGTTCGCTGTGCATGCGTTAATGCTTTTCGAAGATTTTGTTGTTTATTTTTTGTGAATTATTATTATTATTGTTTTATTGAAAATGTTTGAGGTGTTGAGATCGACGAAGTCTTTTTTAAATTAAGTAATAAAAACTTTGTTTTTATTGGGGACATTTATTTTTCTTAGAAAAATTTACAAATAGCTATAGAATTATTAGTAAATAATAAGAAAATCAAATAGAAACAAAGATGGCCAGTTACACGTATTCAATTGAAGCTTATGTATGTAGGTTTCATTGAAAATCTTAGTAAAACTTATATAAATTTCTAAAATAATAATTTAGTTATTTTTAATGTTAGTTTAGAAAAGCATAAAAGAGTTACTGAATATTGTTAATGTGCCACAAGTATGAAGAAGCCAAGAGGACTAAAATCTTAACAGTGACTTTTTTGATAACACTCAAAATAAAAATAAATTCATGTCTATTAATTTGGATCTTAATGGCTATAGTACTAAGACAGCATTTATAAAACCTTCAGATAACAATATTTATTTATGTTCGTTCGATTTAGTGTAAAATGTAACACTAAGGTATCGGCTTCTTATCGCTCGTAGCCACGACTTAGGGAAAGTGTTGATAATTGTAACACTAGTCTAGTAACATTACGCAAAAAACTGGTAATATATCGCTACACCGAAGAAAGAAGAAAAAACTTAATTATTTGTGTAATCCTTTTTTTATAGTTTATTTCTTGCTGTTCTATTTTAAAGTTTAAAATGTAAATTGGGATTTTTAAACGACTTGAGACCACTGTTAAACAAAATTTACATTTTTATTTATTTTACATTTTCATCAGATCTAAATACAAAAATAAATGATGTGCATATGGCTTAAAAAAAATCCTTTTAATCTTGAGCCCAGTAATATACAATAAAATACCCTTTACTATTAAAACACAACCGGTACGAATATTCAAAAACAGATTGACAACATTAGTAATAAATAAGTATTATTATTCTATTATAAATTTTTTGAATGATGACGTTTTATAATATCAATCAGTAGGTTTATATTCCTATTTCAGATGTTATAATTTGTTAATGAACAATATATTCAATTAATTGTTTTCTTTAGATTTTATTATTATTTATTAGCTACCTACTTAGATTGATTAATATAAGTCAATATTTTTATCTTTTACTGACGTAAGTTAATACTCGTTTGCATGTAGCAAGCCAGAATATATCGGGACTATATTAACAAATTAAGATCTATGTTTGTACCTACATTTAAGCAAATAAACGATTTATGATTTAATTAATGTGAATTGTGTACCAAAACACATGAATACTTATTCACGTATTAATATTCTGGGTATTTTCATTCAGTTATTTATATAAAAACAAACCTTTTCGTCACTCGTTTCCTCAAAATTATTTGATTCATCGATAACTTCCTCTAAATCTGCGGTTGACTCAACGCCAACATCATTTGACTCACTATTAGTGCGCGTTTTAATTTGCACTTCCTTTCCACTATGTACTTCGTTTACTATATTACTATCACTAAGTTCCACATTGTCACTAAGTTTCACTTCTTCACTAACATTTAAATCTAAGTCATTAACACTAGAAATTATAACATTCTGTTCTAATTCATCTAAACTTTTATCACATAAATTTACATCTTCGTGTTCATTCAATGGTTGAGCTTCACTGCACACAGTTTCTTTAACATTTTTCTCTTCATCTAAATTACTTTCACTGTCTAACACTGTAATTTCACCTTTAATATCGTTTAAACAAGGTTGTCTTTCGTCCTCACTCATTTTGTGAAGAAACGGTTATGCGGCGCGTCGTCGTACGTCGAACTGAGCGTTCAATAGGTTGTTATCAGTGCATTTGGTCATTTCCCATGCGATAAAGATACGGTGAAGCAACGTCTGTGTTATGTTCCAAACTGGCCCGCCACCGTGTTATGCTAAGTAAATAAATGGATGGACAAAGAGTAAAATGATTGGGAGACTGACACGTAGGTATAAATAATTCTTTATTCACTAATCGATGTCTAATTACAGACTTTATACCATAATCTTTCACAACTCCATATCCAGACCATAATCTGGATATGAAGTTGTGAAAGATTATGGTATAAAGTCTGTAATTAGATATCGATTAGTGATAAAAGTTAATCGCTCTATAAGTATCTTACAATGCTCTGATTAAGTATAATGTGTATGGCCAGTAAATTTGTAATATTTAGATTAACATAGGTATTATTTCAACTCCATAAACGATAAAAAAATACAGATTTGTGATGCCTTCGTGGCAAATATTAAATTCCAAAAAAAGTCAAATGTAATTTGAATAACAAATAAACTAGAACTCGCTCATCATAAACAAAATTTTCTCTAAGAGTCTGACCACAAGTAGGCACAAAACTCAAACACACTCTTTCAACTAATCTAAGTCCAAGAATAATAGTCGTACAAGGTCAGTGCGCGCGCGCCGCTGACTCGACTTGTGTTTATACTCACAGCTGATGATTGCGTCATATCATTAATAGTGGGTAGGTGTATTCTTAGCTTAATTAATAACAGGTCGGCGGTACTTGTGGATACATGCATGTATGTAATTTAATGTAACAATAGTCAAAACTGGTGAAGCCTAGGTTCTTTAATTAAGTGGTTATTTATATAAATTAACTGTCTCGTTTGTCTAGTGGTTCCAAGCGTGACTGCCGAGCATGAGGTCTTGGGTTCGAGACCCAGGTCGGGCAAAGTGTTATTGATTTTTCTGTTAGGAAATTCTCAGTAGCAGCCCGGTGTTTGGAATTGTGCCCGTAGATGGCAATAGGATCACCATCTATCAGTACCATTTCAAATGTCCTAATTTCAATAAGATAATTTTGACTTAGATTTTGACTTTGGAACTTAATAACAGCATTGGTGAAATGTGGGTGCACAAATGCGAACACCTCTGCTTACCCCTTCGGGGAATACAGGCGTGATATTTTATGTTACATAAATTAAAACTGATACTAATTACTTTGAATTTTCAACCTTATGTGATTTGATAAGAAATTCAATTGATTACGTTAGAAATTAAAATGAACCTGTTTCTACTTTATAACCAACAAAAAAAGAAGAGGTTCTCAACTTAAGTCATTCCACCCCTAATGGGAAAAATAGCGAATTATTATTTTTTCACCTGTAAACCGATGCCGATGAAACTTTGCATACAATAACGAAGATCATCAATGTTTTAAAGAAATATCCAAAATAAAATAATCCAAACATGCAACATGGATTGGGGTAAACTCAAAATTAGTTTCAATTAGGACTAAGATAAAATACTATTTTTCAAAAGTTACAATATAAATACGGTCGCGAACAGGATTCGAACCTGCGCCTCCCGGATAGATACTCCAGGCGCTCTGACCACTAAGCCATCTCGACCTCTGCTCGCCACCGCGAATTCTTCTTCCATATTTATACTATACTATACTATTTTTCACTTTTCGGAGGTATTTTTTGTTTGTAAAAGATGTTTTTTATTGCAGTAGTAGGTACTATTATAGTACGTAGAAGGCACTGCTATGGTGATCAATACGCGTGCTAACTCTAACACTATATTAGGAGATACCCCTCCCTTGGACCTTTACGGATTGAATATGTTAATAATTATGTAGCTAGATTTTTCTTATTTTTATTTATTCTTACGTTTTTATTTACAAATATGAAACCTGTTTTTCAGTAAAGAACTAATTACTGAAATGGTATATCCGAAATTAGGAAATTTTGATTTAGTTCATATTTCATTTTAATTCACCTGTTATTTTATTATTGGTTATTAAGCTGGTATTAAGCTGCATCCTGTTTGACTGGGAGTCGACCCCAATGTAATTGGGAAAAGTATCATCAATAAAATCAAAGGCAATTACGATTTCAGAACAATGACAAAAGATGCCAGCAATTTAATTTCCCTGTTTTACATAAAGTTGTATGCAAAGAGGTGTCTGACTCCTTTATGGTGAAGGTCACATCCTAATATGGCGTGAATGGACTGGGACACGATTCTGTGCCTTTGTATATGGTGTTGTTTGATATTATGGGATTATACTTTCAAGGATTTTTTTTTTGCTAATCATGATAGTTTTTGTTCTCTGTTTGTGCTATAAAATTATTGGTAAAATAAATGGTAGGTAAGTTCTGATTGACATGCTTACCTATTTGTTTAATAACATTATTGTTACTTTACAAGTCCTACCTACGAATAGCAGAGCGATTTTAAGTAGGTAAATGATAATACATTATTATGTTTATAGTCTCCTAATTTTAAGTTTATTATTTTATTTGTTAATCTTTGCGACAATTATATCCACCAGCACTTTTTTGCCTGAGGCACAGGTCCAACCTAGTTCAGGCAAATATCATGTCAGCACTTATTTTTAGATTGTAAGTCTAGTGTTTTTGTTATGTACTCTATGAATTATTATTTATTATAAAAAAAAAATGTTCGACGCGTTAAAATGTCATTAAAGTTAGCTTCTAAGCCACGAAACACAAAAATAAGGGTAGCCTGATAGGAAACTATTCTCGTCATGTTTTAACACTTTTAGGTAAATACTATATTATGTATGAATGTTTGTAAAAATCAAAGAATTCAAATTTCATCCACTTTTAATAGTCTTCCATTTAAAACTTAGCAAATTGTATTTTGAAAATAAATTGCTAATAAATACAATATCACGGTATCGTGGAGTTGGAAAGTAAGTACCGGAATCCTTAAATGGCTATTAGCAAGAGTTTTAGTTCATTAGATTTATCTAAGTAAGTCGTATCCATTTTACCTGATGACAGAGCTACAATTACGGCTTTTTTATTTCTTTTACCTATGAGAACCTACCTTCTCTTAACAAAACAATATAAATAACACACGCATAAACACTTACCAATCTCAAAACAAAACTTGTATACAATTGTGTAAAATTCTGTGGGGTGTGGGACCTGGTGATCTGTAATACAGGGCTAAACCTACTTCAGATACCAGCTCCTCAAAATATAATGTATCACTAGTTTTTAAAAGAAATAAGTATTTACTTATACTCCTGATTTGATCTATGTATATATATATGATATCTTAGTATTTTTTGTCTGCCTCGTTGGTCTAGTGGTCCCAAGCGCGACTGCTGAGCAGGAGGTCTCGGGTTCGATTCCTGGGTCGGGCAAAGTGTTATTGAATTTTTCTGTTAGGAAATTCCCAGTAGCAGCCCGGAGTTTGGAATTGTGCCCGGTTGATGGCAATAGGCTCACCACCTATTACATGGGACTTAATAACAGCATTGGTGAAATGTGGGTGTACAACTGTGTACACCTCTGCCTACCCCTTGGGGGAATACAGGCGTGATGTTATGTTATGTTATTTTTTGTGAGTTATTTTTTACTTTTATTTATCCGCTACACTATAGTAGGCTTCCAGTTGTTTTATAAAATTAAATGTAAGTACTTACTTTATCATCAAAGAATCCTTGGTCATCAGTTCTCTGCTGGCCCAGTAGTCTGTCAGTCTCAAGGTCGGTGTCAGCTTCATCTGAAATATTATAGATATTAGGTTCTTCTTCATGCGTGTTCTAAGACAAAAATATATACCTACCTACTTACTAATCGTGTACTTTATTATTATAGATATCAAAATCAATCTGCCTATCAATCTCTGTCAACAATAAATCGATCATTCAATATTTTTGACTAATTAACACTTGTTCATAAATCAAACTCGATAGAAGCAGGTTGAAACTTCGCCTGCGGTCGTATTTTTCTATCCATAAAAATATAAAAGTTACTATTTCATATGTGTGCAAAAAGGAGTATATGTTAATCCAGGTTATAAACTATCTGTGTACAAAATTTCACCCCAAATCAGTTCAGCCGTTTTTGGGAGATCGAGTGACAAACATCAAAAATCTAAAAATACAAATTGTCACATTTATAGTATTACTAGGTAGCACACCTGTTGAGACCCAATAAAGCTTTATTGTTATGACGTCTATAGACGTCATGCGTCAACTTAACGTCACGCCTAAGATTGCCATCAGCCGGGTACAATCCCAAACTTCAGGCTGTTACTGAACGAGCTATCGTGTGTTAAAAGTCGATTTCTTTCATCAAACTATAAGAATATAGTAATATCTTAGGTTTTCGCGATCACTACACATTGTAATAAAACAACTTTTGAACGGATCAATCGCGTTGTAAGGAGGACTTCCTGCGACCACGAACGCTGCAAAGTGTTCAAAACGTCAGGAAAAATAAAACAACGTGGGAGAGCCATGCTCACCGTGGGAGAGCCATGCTTCGGCACGAATGGGCCGGCTCGACCGGATTGATACCACGGCCTCACAGAAAACCGGCGTGAAACAACGCTTGCGTTGTGTTTCGCCGAGTGAGTGAGGGTACCGGAGGCCCAAAACCTTTAAAAGGCCGGCAACGCACTTGCGACTCCTCCGGGGTTGCGGGTGTCCATGGGCGGCGGTAATCGCTTACCATCAGGCGAGCCGTCTGCTCGGTTGCCCCCTATTCCATAAAAAAAAAGAAAAAGAAAAACCATATACGCGATTAATCCGGTTAAAAGTTGTTTTATCATATAATATAAGAATATAGTTATTTATTGATTGTTAAAATAGACCTGGCAAAGTAGAAAGTCGATTAAAATGATACACTTACCTTCATCACCACTAGCTGGTTTAATTTCCACTGACTCCGTGCTCTGCGCCGACGACGGCCTTTTGCTGTTGACAAGGACACTGTTTAATCGAAAAATTTATAAATATATTTTCTAAAATGTGCTGTGGAGAATTTATTTCACTCATTGTACTGATTTGTGTTTGATTGTGTTTTCTATCTCTGAGAAGATACGCAGAAACGAAATCAGTAGTCAGTCTCTTTTAGTCAACATATGACTGGACTCGTGTGAAAAGGCCTTTTGAAGTATGAGCTGTAGCAGCTTTGAGGTGATCTGTCTCAACTGATGGCATGTATGGTCATCAGTCATATGGAATGTGTTTATGTTTAAAAGTGGGAACAATTTTTTTTATTTTTATTCATTTGTTTTTAAGCATTATTTTGCATTTATTGGAGACAATATTAGAACTTCCAAAGCGAAGTTAAGGTTAATATAAAATTAGTAGTTATTAGAATTACTTTACGCCTTGTAACTAGTAGTGATGTAACTCATACATTCTTTGAACACACACACACACACACATTCTCGTTCACGTATACGTCATCATGATGTCACAAAGTGTGCGCGCCTAGTGCCAAAACTGCGTGTGGATGCAGGCTACGGATACTACGCAATTCACTAGATAGATTGCCCTTACTGTCAGTTTATTTAAACCTTATAGTGTGTCATTTACGGCGGTAAATTTATAAAATTGTAGAATTCTGAATTCTATCCATCCTAAAACATTACAATCTAGTGTTCATATAGGATATTTTGTATAGGTACATAAAAGTTATATCACAATACAATATAGCTTAGGTGTGTTTATCGGTGACTGTACACGTTGTAACGGGCTCTGTTTAGGAGACAACCCTGATCATATTTGTATGTAGTTACTTACCGCGGCGGGTACACGTCGTCGTGATGCGCGTGGTGGTGGTGCGGCGTGTGGGGCGTGTGCGGGGTGTGCGGCACGTGCGGGTGCGGCGCGTGCGGGTGCGGCGCGTGTGCGGGTGCCGGCGACGCGGGCCGGTGCGGCGCGGGCGCGGGCGGCGGCGGCGCTGACTCGCTGCATACTGTACACAAATCGACATTATCATCATCATGGCTGTCGTTATCGCAATACATTTAAAATCGGCGCAGCTTGTAATTAGAAAGAGTCAACATTTTTTAAGGTAGATTCTACCAATAATAATAAACAACTATGCTTATGAAACATGGGTTATCAGACAAATAAAAATAGCAAAATACCGTTTTATTTAGCAACATTCGGAAATCCTAACTTCCCTAGTAAAAAAGTCAAATTTTAGTTAGCACTCTCGGTTTAATTTATGCACAAATAATCGTCAAAATCGTTAGAAAAATGTATCTAAACCATAACAATAATGGGTAATGCTGCAACAGTGTACAATAAATATGTATTATAATTTTGACATTATTTGGACAATATTTTTTTTGGTCACCATCGTGGTAGAATGTATTGAACCAACCCTAAATGTAAAATATTACATTTATGAATAATATCATCTCATATAAAACTAATCAGTTTCTCGAAAACAATATATATGTCGCAGATGGATTGTAGAATAAGCTGTTTTACAAAACTGCTAGCTGATTTACAAAACAATACTGTTATGAAAAACAGCTGAACTACGAAAGTTACAATATTAAATGGAAAAAGAATACGGTCGCGAACAGGATTCGAACCTGCGCCTCCCGGATAGATACTCCATCCGGGAGGCGCAGGTTCGAATCCTGTTCGCGACCGTATTCTTTTTCCATTTAATATTGTAACTTTAGAGTTCGCTAAGCATGCGTTAATGCTTTTTCAAAGACATAATTATCTTGAGCTGAACTACGTTTAGCGGTTTTACATAATTACTGAACTATAACACGCAAAATTGAATGAACGTTTTGCGTTTATCAATATAGCGGGTCAACGATCAGAGACAGATAAAACAGTTTGAAATGAACTGTCAGATTGTTGATTTTAGGTTTTTTTCTAACCTTACAGACACAAAAAATAGGAGCCCCGCGAAGCGAGGCTCCGTCAACCCAGCCACGGAAAGTCAAATCAGAATACAGTATCACTATTTTACTTGAATGGTGACTATCCATTAATATACCTATACAATAAACAGACCTGTCCCACTGTAGATATGTCATTCTGCATTACGTCTAAAGGTGGGTAGCAGTTTGTTAAACGTATCGCAATGGCAATCCAGCTGAACGTTGTTCAGCTGTTTTATAAAACAGTACTGTTTTGTAAAGCAGCTAGATTTTTGTAAAACAGCGGATTCTACAATCCATCTGCGACATATATATAAGGTCCTAATTTATTAGGTCATTTCCTTTTAAGGGGTCAATGTGTAAGTGATAAGGATTCATTTGAGCCATAATTAAATTTTTTATAATAATTTAATTTTTTTCTCAATGTTTGCCGTTCAAGGAGCCGTTTTCGTCTTGCTAGTACTATGGTTATTACAAATAATTTGTTATTTCCATTTAATTCTTAGCTTATGTGAATGTATTTAATTTATTAACTAATTTAACTTACCTTTCAAAGGAAATTACCTAATAAATTAGGACCTTGTATATAGTAATATTTATTGACTAAATTCCGTACAAGTATAAAATAACAGAACAATGAATAAAATCAACAATGTACATACTTTCAAACTCACCTAAAGGATCCAGTGAGTGTAGATCAGCATCAGACAGTACGTGAGGATCAGTGCTCGTGCCGTTCTCCACTATCTCCTTTATTATTACCGAATGAGTCTGAAACAATAACAACATGATTAAGACAAAACGTAACATCTTCTAATATATAAAAATCACGTTTCAAAGTGTTTGTTATCGAACTCCTCTGAAACGGCTTGACCGATTTTTATGAAATTTTTGTGTATTATTGGTAGGTCTGAGAATAGGGTAGTAGGCTATTTTTTATACCCCTAGGTGATAAGGATGACCCAAGGGTGGCCATATCCAGAAAATTTATATGGCAGAACAATGTTTGCGGGGTCAGCTAGTATTATTACACAAATCTAAAATAGGTGAAAAGAAGATTTAATTTTATACTTTTTATTAGTATTAAACGATATAATTTATCATAATTTCCTGGAATTTTTATGGCTTTGTTTTTCTTTTAAATTTAAAATGTTTTAAAGCGTGGTTTTAAATTTAAATATTAAAAAAAAGCAAAAGTGTTGTACAGCCTCTGTCTGTTTGTGCACAATATACTTCGTAACTACCTAACGGATTTTAATTGGGTATCTAAGTATTCGTTTAAAATTTATAGACATATTCGAGTAAAGTGGATATTTTAACACCAAAAATCGGTGAGCCTGTGAAGCTGGGGCGTGTCAGCTATTAGTTTATTTATTTCATAAACTGTGTGGAATTTTATAAATGTGGGTGAACCACATAACATAATTGGCATTTGTAAGCAATATTTGATTTACCTGTATCATCTGATTATTGTTGTCTGTGTCGGAGGCGTGTCCGGACGACAGTCCGTCCTCTACGATCGGCAGGTGCGTCACCACAACGCGGTTGGTGTCCATCACTACTGCTAGAACAATGTAGAGTATGAAGATGGAGTACTTTTCGGCTGGAGGATGTAGTTTCAATGCACTTACAACTATTATTACTAAGAACACGTGACGTCATGACATATAATATTTTTTGTTGTTATGACGTCTATAGACGTCGTGTTCCTGAAAGTGTCAGATTAGCCGTACATTCACAATCTAGGGATGTAAACTCAAAACAACCTGACGAAATGTAAACAATCTGAATTTTATGTTAAAAGTCTTAATTTAAGGCCGGCTGGCTCTTCATCTTCACTGATGTCGGTCCATTGCTTATTATCTATTGTGTTTTTGCTATTCAGCACTGGATTACAACGCTGTTATTCTTTATATGTTAATGATCGAAAAAGGAATACCAGTATAGTAATGTTCGTTATATTATTATTTTTTGACAAATGTATCAAAGATTGTAGCATCCAAAAGGCCGAAGGTTTTTTTTTCATTTACCTTGGCTAGATTGACGTGTTAAATATGAAAAAAAGGGGGCTGGGAATTTTTTTATCATCTCACCCGACCTATTGAGAACCTTACTGTAGTATAAGTTTTCAACACATATATCACCTTTCATTTCCGACAGTTCGTTCTCCATGAGCATGAGAGACAGCGACCTATCGCTGCCGGAGTCGCTGGAGTCAGTAGAGAGCGCGAAGGGCACGTCAGCGCGCGCCGCCGTGGGCGAGCCCGAACCGCTCCACGCCGCGCCAACGCTCAGCTCGCGCACGTTCGGCGTGGAGTACGTGCCCGCTTGCTGCGGACCGCGGACCTGCGAACGAAAGGATATCGTCAAATGTGTTCTAGAAAAATGCTAAAACATCGGTAGAATTCAACTCAATGGTACCAAAAAAACTACATAATTACTGTACTTCTTATTTTCTTACTGAATACGGTCAAGTTGCGCTTCGAAACCAGCTGGAGGTTAATGATGGATTATGTACATATTTAACTAGTAATTTTCAACTTTTACTTGCTATCGACATTTGGCCTACGCGCGCACATAATATGTACACAATTGTGCGTTCCTCGCAGCAAATGTTTATCATTTATTATCATTTAACAACCGTTCCGACTTGCTGTTGCCCCCAGGAACGTTATGTGGTGCAACATCACAGCTGCTGGTGTAATACCTGCAATCCGAGGAAGTTGGTGTGGTTGTGTGCGGTGTGCGGCGAGTCGAGCGTGTCGACCGTGTGTGCCCACTCCGATTCGCTGCCGCCTTCCAGACCATTCTCCGACGGACAATCTTGCGTTTGACGTCGTAATTCGTAGTCCAGTTCCTGGAATTCAATATAGGAATGTCAAAATCTCTCTTCCTATGGCCCATACTCCGTTATTAATCTCTTAACCGAAAGAAACCTGACCTGTTCTTAATATAGGACGCTATCACATCAAAAAGAAATCGCTTTTTCACTTTTTACAAAACCCACAGAGAGAAATATAGTAGTTAGATTAAGTAGCCAAATAGAAAAAGGCCATGCAAATATAATAAAAAAAAAACATAATACTTTAATTCCCAAAAGAAAATAAAATGTCAACTAAAAGAGCTTTACCCTACCTGGAAATTAACAATCTCATCATTCGCGATTAGATTGGTGATGTGCGGCTGTCCAGCATTCGTGGGACACTTGAAGAACTCTTCTAGAACCTTCCTGGTCTCGGAGAACTCGTACATGTAGTCGAATGCGGTCGACCCTGACGGCGGAGTGACGTCTCGGCTCTCTGTTACTACCCTCTGGAAATGACGAGGAAGAATGATCAGATAATGTTACCTCCGTGTTGGTCCTGATGTGAACAGCTGAGTTTAGTATAATAAAATAAATAAATATAAAAATCTGGCTGGAAATTTTCTTCCCGTGGGTGTTGTAAAAGGTGATCTAGGGACTGTCTTGTGAGATATTCTCGTATAGTAAACTATGTTCTTGTATAATGACTATGATTATCATCTGCGCCAGATGCGAAACCGACAAAATACGATCCGAAATAGTCGAACTCCTGTTTGTGCAGCGATTACATATTTTTCTCACCGGATTTCCTCCCGGATTCGGATCGGACGCAGTGCGTTAATGCCTTTATAATGTCGTCCCATACTTTACTAACAAAATAAAAATTGGGCAACCTAATCGGCAGAAAGTATTCATAAAGGTACGCATAGATACCCGCAGGGTCTGTATAGCACCGACATCATAACTATCATAAGAAATAAATAAATATTTCTGTGTGTGTTATAATTAGTCTCACCTGTGGAAACCCAGGCCTCGGCGACCGCGTAGGCTTTTGCGTGCCCACGCCGTACCTCCTCGGCGACCCCTCATACTCTGCTATGGGCAGCTCGCCAATCACCCTCGTCACCCTATGCTTATCCTCGTCCCCCGACAACCACACCCCAGACGGACTCGCGTCACTTAACCTCACATCTTCCCGAGAAGGACTCGACTCACTTTCATCACTAAGTTCACTTTTATTGTTCAACACATCACTATCACCGTTTTTAATATTGTCTAAAGTTCTTTTAACACTCATATCGATCTCATCGTCACTAGCTTCCGGTTCCGTCCTCAAACCTAGGGACACAGAATTCAATATCACTGAAAATAAAAGAGAAAGAAAACAAAGTTGTATGAATAACAATGGTTATTGGATAGGATGGTTATTTATAGGTTGAAGCTGTTGTAAACTTTGGTTTTTCACTTGTTTATTATTATTTTGTACGGTTTCCTTATCGTTGAGATTTTATGGAAACGTGACCAATGTACGATCTAAATCGATATTAGCAGTAGTTTGTCAGAACAATTTGTTTTGTTTAAATCGAGAGGATATTGTAACCTCTCTAATTATGCATTGACGAAAGTTTACAACAGTATAAGTAGTAGTAAGTAATAAATAGGTGGTAATAGAAGAGTGGAAGCAAAAGCGAAGAGTCAGAGACACAAAAACAAAGTGAACGGTGTTAAAAAAAAAACAAAAACATTAAACAAACAGGTGAACATTTAAACCAGTTACATACACAAACAACTGCAAATCTTGTAGAATTGTCAGCTGAATTAGTAAGCGATTTACATTTTTACACCACACAAAGCTAACATGTAGCAATATTTTACACATAATTAAAAATCGACGCAAACTTGTCAGCACATAACGTATTGGTTGAGAGGGTCTACTAACACACACAGATTGCGTCAATGAAGATTTGTTCACAGAGTTACAGTATAGAACACATGAACTTCACACAAAACTCAATGCGTGTGCCCAGAAGTGTGCGTCCATTGTATACTGAGTACAGACCAAGTAAACGAGAAGCGAAGGGTAATTGAGAAAAGTTCTTTTGCTGATATCCAAGCATAACCAAACTCAAATGAATTCCCGTTACAACCTCACACGCTTGGTCCGCACTCGCCATTGAACAGTAACACCAAGAGACAATCACCTTTCCAATCATCACTATCATCGAATACAACGACTTCTCCATCAGCTACCACAGCAATGGGGCTGCTTTTAGTGCTGACGTCAGTCGTCTTATGGGGGTCCAGTATCGGAGAACTGTTCTTAGGAATGCCCATAGCACTCTGTTCTAGAATAACGTCCCGGTCTCCATTCGTGTAAGTCGGTGAAGTGTGTCGGGATATCATTTTCTTAGGCTCATTATTTATTCTGTGTAAGGATATCTGGAAGTAAATATTTATGGATTTTTAAAGCCAGTGTTAATATTATCCGAAATGGCAGTTCCTCTTTTTTACTCTAAAGCTAGGTCTGCTACGTAAGTTGATTATCCTAAACAGAAACTCCCAAAGTCAACAAATTACGGAATTCTTGACCATTTTTTATTTTTTTATGGAATAGGGGGCAACCGAGCAGACGGCTCGCCTGATGGTAAGCGATTACCACCGCCCATGGACACCCGCAACCCCAGAGGAGTCGCGAGTGCGTTGCCGGCCTTTTAAAGGGTTTGGGCCTCCGGTACTCTCACTCACTCGGCGAAACACAGCGCAAGCGTTGTATCAATCCGGTCGAGCCGGCCCATTCGTGCCGAAGCGTGGCTCTCCTCCTCGGTGAAAACTTAAATTTATTCTATTCCTTTCGTCTATTATATTGTTCCACTACAGATCAAAGAACCTCTTTCTCCCACAAAACTAACAAGTCCTTTCGGCATTGTCAATATCATCTTCACGCGGATTCTTGAACAAAAAGTAAAATGTTATGTTTATATTTTATTATATTGTCTACCTCGTTACTAAGGTTATCAGCAGCGTAGTCCACGGTATCCTTAGTGAGTGACCGCACTTTGTTCCTCAGGTTGTGTTTGTGCGTGTTGTTGTGTCTCAGCTTGCGCACCGCCTTAGTCCGGCTCTGCGAGTAAAGCTCCCTACCTCCTGCTATTTCTATGATCCTGTAGTTAAAGATAAATATTGTACATATTATAGTAGACACTTTGTAACGTAGGCAAGTAGCTTCTAATAATTAAAAAGTGTGTGTAAATTGTCTCACTGAAAAAATGTTTTAACTTGAAACTTATAATTTTAGAGCAAATTTATAACTAAGACACTAAGACGAAAATATTCATCCATTCGTGGGTACTATAAAGACTTGTTCACCCAAGCGTTTGTCCATCTTCAGGGTTTCAACGAACAGTAACATGATTATTGCAAGGTGATTAACTTTAACCCTTTATGACGAACCCAATATGTGGAGCAATGTTCTTCGAAATCATTCCACTCAATGACAATGTGAAGAACTGTTTGTCGGTACCCAGCCTCCATTTGAGCATTACCTTAAAACTCTGAGTTGGTAGATACCCCTCTTGGGAGTTGAGTATGACTTGTTGCCTTGTTCTTCGTCTAAAGAGGCCACGTTTTCGTTTTTGGTATCAGTCTAATTAAAAAATTAAAATACGTTGATGATGATTAGGTACCTTGAATCCCTAAGTTTGTAGGTGCCTCCTTTAGAGTTGAGTATGACTAGCTGGCTGTCGTTGCCTCGCTCCTCGTCTGACGAGGCGTTGTTGACGTTGTTGGTGTCGCGTTCGCGACCCTCCAGACTGGAGGTCAACCTGTAATTTTTAGATCGTCCTATCATTTCGTTGATGCATGTAGTAGATTGTGTAATTAATGATTCTAAGTATCATGACGAAAGAGAAAAAGGGATGTCTACAAGCGTGTAAAAGAACTTTTGTATATGAAAAAATACTTGCAACAGTATATTTTGAGAACTAAGGCACCAATCAGCTTGATCTAAAGACAATATTAACTATTACAACTTTATTAGATCCTGCGAAACAAT
Source organism: Xylocampa areola (assembly GCA_935421205.1). Taxonomy (NCBI): domain Eukaryota; kingdom Metazoa; phylum Arthropoda; class Insecta; order Lepidoptera; family Noctuidae; genus Xylocampa; species Xylocampa areola. The sequence goes on along the minus strand of OW285200.1, from coordinate 20,560,807 downwards.
TAAGTAGGACCATCAAAGCCGTTTAACATTGTATTTTATCTTTAGTAACTTGGAAATATACTCATAAAATGTATAATGCGGGGTTAATTACGTTGCAGAATCAACACTGGCAAGCCTTTGCCCCTTTGGATGGAGTTTGTGGATTTTAATGTGTTTGCACACGTAAGATGTCGGCAATCAGAGACTGTTTGCACACGTAAAACACGATGATTATCACTTAATGAATATCTTTGTATAACGAAGTAATAAAGGGGTGGCCGCTATGTTTTCTACCTATAATAACTGTTCTACGGGTCTGGATGAATAGATGTCGTTACTTTGATGAACGATGTATGTAAGTAACACAAATTCTGCGAAGTTTGTGCTGAATTGACGATTTACTTAGTTTATCAAGGACATCATAACTGTAGCCATAACTAGTGTTGCTGGTCCCTTTCAGTGTTCAGATAGCGTATAGTTTAAATTAAACCATAAACCCAATGAGCGTCTTTAAAACTTTATATGTTAAAATTTACTATACATTCCAATTCCTGCTTGGTGCTCAGCTTATAATAATACATTCGACCTCCCAGATTTTACTACAGTGATATTTTTTTGCAGGTGGGCGGAATTGCTGTGTCTCTATAGCAAACAAAAAATGGATTCAATTAATATTACCTGTCGTGTGCGTGCTGCATGTTCTTGGGGCGGCACTTGGGGAAGAGCCGCGTGATCCGCTCGCCGACGTCCGAGCCGGGCGTGGAGTCGCCCGCGCCGTCCGCTCGGAGCGTCACCGCGCTCATGTCGCCCGCACCGCCAGCGTCAAACCGCCACCGCCTCTACCGGCAATAGGTGCCGCTACGTTAGTTAATAGAAACACAATATGCTTAATGCCTAATTAACGATTAATGCTCTCCTAAACTTGAACCCAGAGTTTGATTTGTTTGCGGATAGATGGAAGTTAACACTGTTGGAATGTCTGAAGTATTGTGAGAAAAATGCATTAATTTTTATATATTTGTTCTACATATTACTGTATTTCTATCTAAATAGTGTTATTGGTTTCGGCCATTCTATATAATGAATAAATAAATAACTCATGGTCAAATATTGAAACGAAACTCAATTTTCAGAGGCCTTCAAATCCTGTACTGAGGATGAGTTCAAGATGGAAAGGTCACGTGACTTCGCCTTGAAGTGCTACTACTTCAGGGCTACTCAAAATTTAGTGCTTTTTGAGTACTTGGCCGTTGCTTGTGCAATTTTAAATGTGAGAATAGAGTCACGACCTGGAGAAGGCGGATAAAAGTAAACGCACCGCAGATCGCGCCGCTCATAATGGGCCGGGAAGCACGCTCTTGACGTCATCAGCATTTCGACCATAGAATAAATGAGTGATTGCGTTGATTGTGCGTTCAGTCTTTTTCGAAAGAAGCTTAGACGAAGATATGTTTGGCTGTTGACTATAAGGCGAAGCATCCTTTCGTACGTTGAATGCCTACGGTCAATGACCGAAAACTGGTTCGGAGAGTAATATTAAATTAACTTAGAATTATAAAAATAAATTTGTCAAGACAGGTCATTCTTTTGTTTGCAAGCAGGTAGTATATATATCTGCCTAGCCTTTTCCCAATTACATTGGGGTCGGCTTCCAGTCAAACCGGATGCAGCTTAATACCAGTATTTTACATGGAGCGACTGCCTATCTGACCTCCACTACCCAGTTACTGGGTAACACGATATCTCGTGGCATGACTGGTTGTCAGACTTTCAGGCCTCTGACTACCCGTAACCGCCGTCATAGATTTTAATTTGACAACCGGGACCGACGGCTTAACGTGCTCTCCGAGGCACGGAGGAGTCTCGGTATGAAATGATGGTCACCCATCCACAGACCGACCGCGGAAAGCACAGCTTAACCTCGATCGATCGATCTGTGCGGCTGTTACTTAGCCACGTGCCCCTCTGGACTACCTGTTTGCAAGCAGGTAGTCCATAACCATATTTCAGACTGTATTTTAACTATAATTTACTTTAATATTAATAGAAGAGAACACATGGCCTTGAGAAGATAGGTACCTGCAATTTCCAAAGGTAGCTAGACAAAACCCACGTCCAACTAGCCGACGCCAAAAACTAGTGTAGCAAAATACTGCCTGCATGAAAACCTCACGCATAACTTCACGACATAAATGTGAGTTATCAAATTATTTTAGCTTAAAGCACTAAAATGAATTGCGGTTTGGTACAAAGGCGGCAAATTGAATTTATTTTAACGAGTTTCGAAAACTAAATAATGATGTAATTACATGAATTCATACAACGCTCCGCGGTTTCCGTCCCTGCCATCGAATATTTTTGATAATATAGTATTTACTTATTACAAAGTATATTTAAAGACATTTAACTGCCTCATTGGTCTAGTGGTCCCAAGCGCGACTGCTGAGCATGAGCTCGGGTTCGATTCCCGGGTCGGGCAAAGTTTTATTGAGTTTTTCTATTAAAACATTCTCAGTAGCAGCCCGGAGTTTGGAATTGTGCCCGGTAGATGGCAATAGGGTCACCACCTATTACATGGGATTTAATAACAGCATTTGTGAAATGTGGGTGTACGACTGTTTACATCTCTACGTACACCTTCGGGGAATACAGGCGTGATGCTATGTTACATTTAAATAGAGCGCTTTTTTTTAATAATAGAGAGGGGAACAGCCTTCGAAGCATTTTTTGCAGTACCGAGCCACTCTGATATTTTTTAACGCAATTACTATGAAAATAACAGAAATTAACGCGCATTAAACAGTCGTGGGGCCAAATTTCCCGGGAAAAAAGGGGCGTAAGGTCAACAATATGGCGTGCACACATAAGTGCATAAGTTAAGCATACCTTCTGGAAGGTATACTCTAAACAAATACTAAAACCTGTATTATGGCTTGAATTATTCAGGCGGTCATAGCCCGTCACTGTAAGAAACTGTCTTCAGTAAACGATTGTGTAGTTAAGCAACTCTTGACGCGATCAATCTGTAGATTGGTGACCGTTAAGAACGTTGTAAATAAAGCGTCACCTTGCTTCGGAGGGGGATATTAAACACAGAAAATTTGGCTTTGTCAGTCACCTGTATGGGGACTACATAGATGGCGATGACGTCATCAAAAGACGTATTATAATGTGGAAGAAGATTTCGGAGTTGTGAGCAAACGTCGAGATAGCTTAGTGGTCAGAGCGCCTGGAGTATTTATCCGGAAGGCGCAGGTTCGAATCCCGCTTACGACCATATATTTCAGTCAACAAAAATTCAAAAATTTTGAGCTCGATTCGCATGCGTTAATGCGTTTGGAAGATTTATGTGTTTAAGTTGGTATTTCACCTAAACCTAAACTTTCCGGCTTAATATGCTTTCAGTAGTGCAGCATGTTTCAGAGGCCACAACATAACAGTAATTTAGGTCAAATCAGGCGCCTGGCGATAATTATTTAGCAATAATTTGGCGTCAAAACAAGCGTCTCCTTAAGACAAATACAAGGAAGCTTGAAATTCAATAGATTTGGGCGACGATACGATAGTTCAGTTGGTAGAGTGATGACAAGGATTTTCAAGCTTCGCGAGTCCAGCCCCGTTCGTGTCTGTTATTTTTCAATGTTTCCATGATTTTTTTTAATTAATATTGGCATGACATGGCCTTAACAACTATATAAAAATATCATTATATATGATACTATACATTGTCTTTACATACCTTGTATAGTGCATCTGTACTCTGTAAGTCTCTGTTGAACAATTTTCTGGTCTCGTGCCAACCCTCACATCGGTATCCCAATGTTATTTGACCGTTAGGAGTATCCATGTAAATCAAATGCGAAAAGGAATTGGAAAGCGCCACTGCTCTACAAATTCTTTGAGATCTTGAATCTCTTCGAAGTCACGTTTAATGCAGTAAATTTTAGACCAGCCATTACTAAGGTGGAATTCAGACGTTGTTAAATCGAAAAAAACCAGGATATGGGAAATGAGGGAAATTATTCACATACTTCAGGCGATATGCATGTTTCCATGAACCAAAGGTTTCAAAGCAATCCAATATAAATTATTTTAAGTTTGATTACGTAACAAAGATATAATTGAACAGTCTTACTCGTGTAAGACTCACGAGTAAGACTGTTCATTTATATATGATTTGATGGGATAGGTACTGACCATAATACATAGGGATGTCTGGACTTTTAAAGTCTTTTTTTTTGAGTTTGTTTCGGCGTTTCTTCTCAGAGGTAGTCAGATAAACTCCCGGCCTTCCAGATCATAGTGACATGTAAAAGAGTTTGAAAATACCTATTTACAGAATAAACTATATTTTTAACACGATGCTTAACTTTGCAACAATAATAAAGTCATTCTTCACGTACAGATATATAATATTTGTGACCCCTTCTGACATTTCCTGTGATACCATAGAGGTAGTTATTTGAACCTGTTTGACAGCGTCGTGTATGCTCATGCAATACTTATATTATTGGTGCTTTCCGTCATGTGTCTATATAGGTAACTTACGGACGAAACGTACTTGTGTTTAATTATAACAATAACAGTAAACTTACATTAATACTACCCCTCGAAACTGTACTCATAAATATTGCAGATAAGTTTCATTCACTAAATTAAAATGCAACTCAAGCGCATTTAGCATAGCATTCATGTTAATCGTTTATACAAATGTTCGGGGTTTATCAGAAGCTCGACCCAAGGCACAGTTCGGGGTATTGAGGGCACAGCCAATGACGTGTTTCGCATGGCACCGACTGTAACCGCTGCCAAACTAGCAGATCGATAAAACATTAGTGGTATGGCCGCTACAACTGCGTGTGGACAGCGTTTTGAATTTACTGAGAAAACGATTTGGTTGCAACGTTGCCTCGTTGGTTTAGTGGTCCGTAGCGCGACTGCTGAGTAGAAGGTCTCGGGTTCGATTCCCGGGTTGGGCAAAGTGTTATTGAGTTTTTCTGTTAAGAAATTCTCAGTAGCAGCCCGGAGTTTGGAAATGTGCCCGGTTGATGGAAATAGGCTCACCACCTATTACATGGGACTTAATAACAGCATTGGTGAAATGTGGGTGTACAATTGTGTACACCTCTGCCTACCCCTTCGGGGAATACAGGCGTGATGCTATGTTATGTTATGTTGTTGGTCAGGTATTGTTAGCAAAATCATTATCTTAATCTGTTTATAAATACAGTCTTGTGCATAATAATAAAACAGATGTTCTGGATTTTAGTGTACCTAAAATGGAACTCTAAATGAAAGTAGGTATACATATAAAGTTATAATATTAAATGGAAAAAGACCACAAAGGCTAGTGTGAATATATTTTCGATGCAAGCCGCGGTAACTGCAGCTGTATATTATTTATCTTTACATATTATGTTACATGGTTTTTCGGATGTTTTTGTCTCTTATTATTGAGGTATACACATATACCGTAAATAAAAAACAAACTAAAAAAAATTGTGAGCTTTGCCTATCAGTTAACCATACTTAGTAAAGGTATACATTTTTGTGGAATCAAAACTGAGGTCATAAGCAAAATGTGAACCTGCGCCTCAAATCATATAAACACTCTGAAGTTTGTAAGATTGTTAAGTATTTTATCAGCCTACCCTTAAAATCACCACGAAAATGCCTTTCATAAATGTCATCCTAGTGTTAAATGGAAAAAGAATACGGTCGCGAACAGGATTCGAACCTGCGCCTCCCGGATAGATACTCCAGGCGCTCTGACCACTAAGCCATCTCGACCTCTCAGAGGTCGAGATGGCTTAGTGGGAGGCGCAGGTTCGAATCCTGTTCGCGACCGTATTCTTTTTCCATTTAATATTGTAACATTAGAGTTCGCTAAGCATGCGTTAATGCTTTTTCAAAGACATATCTTGAGTCATCCTAGTGTTTCAAACTATAAAAAGAAACATTTGGGACCGCCGTCTTAGTGAACGCGCAGTTTATAAAAACAATACTTTGGCACAGATGCCTGATGTCTTCGGCAAATGTTCATATGGAACATTTTCTGCAGCGCAGACGTATAACGTATAACTTAGCTTACGCTAGTTTTATGGAATATATTTTGCCATATGAACGTAACGATGTCTCGCGGCTTTTATGGCCACAGTACGGTTGCCAGATCGATCAGAATGCGAACAGAGTGGTTAATTTGAACGCATATTTTTAAACGAGGTGCCATGTCAAAGATTATTTTTAATCTTAGTAGGTAAGTATATGATATTGTAATCTGGTTTTGAACGTGCACTTTTTAGAATAACTTAAAAATAAAATATCGTGATTATAACCATAAAATACGTACCTATTGTCAGTCTCCGTGCCATGTCGAAATAAACGTTTTTTACTTTCATTAGATATTAAAAAAAGATATGTCACAAAAATTGTTACCCAGAAATAGATAAGAGTCCGGTCAAAAGGATTTTTAATATTGCAACCCTGTTCCCAATAACGCTGGGGCCGGTGACGCGACACCTAAGGGTGGGTTTATACAGAATGTTTTTATTGCGGTGGACGATACATGAGCTGTCACGCCAGTATCCTTTTTGTTGTTCTAGCTAATGTAGGGAAATCGGCTTACTCGCCCGCAGCTGTATTTCCGACCACAAAGGCTAGTTTGAATATATTTTCGATGCAAGCCGCGGTAACTGCAGCTATATATTATTTATGTTTACATATTATGATACAAGTTCTTTCAGATGTTTTGTCACTTATTGGTGAGGTGAACACGCCTTATATGACTTAGCTTTCTCGAAGTCAAATCAAATCAAAATAATTTATTTGAAATAAACCATTGTGTCTAAGCACTTTTGAATTATCAGAAGTTATTACTATATACTAACAGGAATTAACGCGCAATAAATACCTTCGATTCGCTTGACGTTTCGACCAGGTTGCACTGATCGTGGTCACAAGCAGACTGATGCAGCGAGTTTACTCCGTCATGGGTGTGGTAGGTATTTATTGCGCGTTAATTCCTGTTAGTATATAGTAATATCATGCAACGCGATAGTTTAAAAGTTAAATTATCAGAAGTTAGTTGCCACGTTCCAAAGTGTAGATTCCTATGGTGAAGAACGGGCAAGAAACTCCATGGTTACTCTTTTTCATCATATAGGTTTTTACAATAGTAGGTATTGGTTACACTCTTTTTGGTCCTTTATGGCAATATCCGCTGTTTGAATCGGTTGTTTTATATTATGATCAAAATTAATCACCCGGCCCCCAAACGGGAAACAGCCCCCTAGAAAGGAAAGACGGTGGGGAAAAAAAATGTGTATCATTCTTCAATCTTACGCCCATTTATGACACAACCGTGCCCACCGCCAACACTTATTCAACCAAATTCAGGTCGAAAACCGACTGCAGATTATAAATTGGAACGTTTACGAAGAAGCATTAAAACGTAGAAGTTAGTTCGGTAATAATTGGCATAAATGGAAAGACTGCTAACCTAGTTTCCTTAGTTTGAAGAAACTGCAAAACATAGACGCTACTATATTTCTGCAGTAAATTAAATAGTAGTAGGTACAACATTTCGCAGAGAATTGTATTATCCATGAAGGAAAGCGTAATAGAAATAAAAGTAGATATTTTCTAGACGAAGCGTGTACAAATAGAGTTGTACATAATATAGATACTTGAATTCAAATGAATATATTATTAACGTGGACGAAGCAAAAGGCATATGTAAGGATGGTAGCAGGTGGCGTTCTGTATTTTCTGCCTACCCCCATGGGAGAAAGGCGTGAGTTTACGTATGTATGTAGGAATATTAATTTAATCAATGAGTGAATCAGATATAAAGTTGAAATCTGAACAGGGTTACTACATAGATTAAATTGTTTACTTTGTCTCTTCTTTGTACAGGGCAATTTACAATAATTCAATATTACGGGGAACCTTCGTAAGCAACTTGTTATTTTCAAGATTACAGACAAATTTTCTTCAAGATATATATATGTCCCTTACCCAAATATTTATTTCCTTTTTACCACTACGTAGGTCAACTTGACGTATGTTTATTCGAGTAAGCGACTCATTTACCCCTCATTCCTTTACACGAGATAAAGCAAGTTCTTTCTCCTACAATTAATTATATAAATATTCTGTCACAACTTACTTGTTATTATTAAATAACCCTAAAGGGAAACGAAATCTTTCCTTTCAAAGCAAATGGAATCAACGTAATTTACATTTAGAGAATTCGAACCCTTTCATCCCATTTAAAAGGGAACCTTTCGAGCGTTCAATTCAATCGAAATGAAAACTTAAATTGTCGTAGGGAAGATATAATTTTGTTTAATATCTTCTAATTGGTAAGAGGGAGAGTGGCCCGAGTGACATGCCTTTTGGCCAGCCGTCAGTACAGTTCGCCAATTAGCGAGTCTCTCACGGGGGCCGACTTATATTTAATGAATTTCGCAAAGAATGGGACACTCCAGTCCAGGCGGTAATTAAAACCCCATTTATAGAAGAGGCGTGAGGGCGACGCTCAAGTGCTCATTCATCTGTCACGAGAAAACAAAAATTGAATATAATGGAAGTCAGCCGAGTGAAACCAAGTTACAGTTGATGATAATATAATACACGGAACTGTAGCCCTCATTTTATTTTTTATTTATACTTACTTTTATGTATGGTGGGACTTAATACCATATGGCATTCTCTGCCAGTCGACTTAAGTGTTAGTCTTTACTTAGGTACTACTTAAATGTTATTTTGTTTTATTGTAAATAATGTTATGTAAAAGATATTCGCATAAAATAAATTAGGATTTCCGTAATTCTTCTGATATCAATGGTATGATGGTAAACAACTTAGTTTCTAGACCCTAAATGTGTCGAATCAGACATTATTTTGTGAGCTAGCACCACATTCAATTTCACCGGAAAAAAATCTTGCCTCGTTTCTTTTATTCTTATAGTGTTCTAAACTTACTCTATTAACGCATACAATTTTAAAAAGGTTTTTATCCAAAACACAAATTATGTTTCTTTATTTTATCCACAGATAAGAAAAAAAAAAAAAAACAATAGATAACATTATCCATGGTAGGTTATTTTGCTTTGTAGTATTAAGTATAGGACATCTTCTTAATTTTCAGGTCCAGAAGTAACAGGCTGATTCATTTTTTTTTCTAATACACCGAAACAAAAACAAACAACACAGAGTTCCACAAAACCGAGCGGGAAAGTTAACTTACAACCATAAATTTAGGATCACCATGTTATTTAAATTCATGTACTTAGGTAGTTTTTAACACATTAAGTGTCCAGTGTACCTTATTCGGTACATGGCGATTGTTTATCTATTGTGTCTTCTTCAAGGACAGCGAAAGTGTTAAACCTTAATAGGTATTAGGTATTGGTTCACAATAATTTATTCAAACTTATTCAAATTTAAATTACTCGGGGATCTGTTTAACATTTCTGTACAGAAAAATATAGTCTTATGTGGTAGTCCTATCCTGGACGGAAGCGACGATGGTGGGAAGGTTTAGTTTTTCGCCAAGGAATCCCCGCCCCCCAGCTATGATTTGTAAATGTATCTCACATATAGACTCCAAACTTCGGCTGTTACTTAGAATTTTCTACCAGAAAATTACAATAACACTAAGCAATATACTAATTGCCGGACTTGGAAATCGTTACTCTTTATAAAATAATTTTTAGAAAATTTAAAGACCAAGCGAGGTACGGTCTCTTTGTGTGAATAAACTCTTTATATAAAGAAAAAAAATTACTATGTGACCTAATCTTAATTTATTGACAAAATACTCGTATAGCTACCGAGGTCGTGAGCCTCGTGGGGCCGGTAGAGTCGACATTTAAAAGTCGTAAACTAAAGGTTAACATCGTGAAAGATCCAGGTCGATAGACCCTTCATGAACGACCCTCGAGGTTTATTGAAAAAGGTTATATAGAGTTACAAAAAGTATTAGATGTTTTTGCAGTATAGGTTCAACGTCTAATTGAAGTAGGTACCTACCGCAAATTCTGAATTTAATTCAGAATCGGGAGTTATATCGATTACACTAGGATTAACAGTTTTTTTTCGGGCTGTCAGTGTCAGAATACACTTTTCTTGCGAAAAATTGCGAATTATCTACTTGCTTTTGTGCCTAATTTTGAGACTGTAATTTTTATTTTTTTTGTTAAAGCTATCCTCTATTTTTTAGAACATAACGTAGCTTCGCGTCTGTATTCCTCGAAGGGGTAGGGAGAGGTGTAACCACAGTATATAAACGCTTTGAGCTAACTGAATGTTCTTTTTCATTTACATAACTCTGTATTATTAAGCAACACATTCACAACCTACATATAACGTTTTAGGGTTTGATGTGCTGCTCCTCTTCCTCCTTATAATTGCCAGATTTTTAGATTTTGATCCCTTTTTAAAAGTAAAAAAGCGCGTAAAGAGAGCGTTTTACGGTAATATAAAATTTTAATTAGTTGCCATACCTCAGGATTTCAGTCCGGAATGCGGAGAAAATTAAACATTTAATGTTTAATTTTCTCCGCATGTTTATAAAAATTAAATTATTTGAAAATTGACTGTAAAACTATGGTACTTACTGCACAATCCAAAGAATATAAAAGCCCGGAGTTTTGTTTGCCAAACTAATTTATTGATCTGGAAACTTTACTTGTGACAAGCTCTTTCAAGTTTAATGTAGTCATTATTAACTGAAGTGCTGATACTGGTTCTTAATTTATATCTTGACTGTACCTATTAACCAAACTCGATATAACGGTATTAGAAAGCGTAAAATATCAATATTTTGCGAGAACAATAGACTCTAAGACTCCATCCAACCCATCGAACTTACGCATTTTACCAAAAACACCGTTACATACGAGTATAAAACAATTGAAAACATAAACAGTACAGTAGGCAGATCAGTTTAGTATACAGGTGCACACGGCACTGTGCTGCCATCTGTCTCTGTACCTAATTATGTTCGTAATAACTTTTTATGCATTACACACGCTCAGACGAGCGACAACAAAGACTAAGTAAGCACGTAGCAGTAGCACATGCATAAATCCATTAAAACAGACGAAGTTAGCCTCTGTTCACTATATGATATCTTTTTATTCGACTGTCACAGAAGGAGGATAATATTTTTCAGGTGTACGTATGTATGTCTGTTACTTTGACACGCTCTGTAGCCTAAACTTCATGGATTTTAACATAAGAGGTGTCGTTAGATTCGTATTAATTTCATCTTATCGTATAGTTTAAATGGCTTCCCACAATCGGGAACTGCACTCAAGTGCTGGGTTCCTCATTATGTATTCCTTCGCCGTTTTAAGAGATAATTATATTCTAATACGCACAACATGATGAACGAAGAGTTAGTGGTGAGTGACCCGTGACATTAACGTTAACTAGGCTCAAAATAAATCATGAAATATTTGTTTATTAATTTTATGCATAGTCACCGAGTAAAACCAAAGACATTAATGACGACCTCATATTAATCTATCCATCTGCACATTTGGTTACATCAAAAAACGAATTAAATGAAAATAATATTGAGAATATTCCTGTAAGGCGTACGTACAATCTTATTTTAAGGTTCGAATTACAAAGGGTCGTAAACTCGCGCTCATAGGTCGTAACACTCGTTTCCCACCACCCGTGTGGTTGTCGGGACGTATGATCGCGAGAGCTTCGCTTCGTCGCTGCAATCGAGTTGACAACCTTGTTGTGCATATTTCGTTTACAACGTATAATATTATGAATTTTCTTGACAAAAGCGACATGACAAGAAAATAGGGATGCGGCTGCGATTAATTTATGTAAATGAAAGCGTGTTTTGATTTAATTTTCTAAATTGTTTTTGGCAACCGTGCTTTAGGAACGCTTTTGAAGTTATGATAATTTTAACATCATTTATTCTATTCGATAGAGCTGGCTGAGAATTATATTTTGCTTAGACACTTTTATATGACAGGTAATTATTAAGCCTACCTATATCGGATTCTAACCTGTCAGTATTGATTCGCTGGTGGTACAAAGGATTAAAAAAAAAATACAAAGTCATATTGTACATATCGTGATGGCTGAGCCGCATTTGAGCCCCAGACTGTGTGTTCAAACCTACTCAGCTTTGAACCCACAGTCTCAGTTGCGAATGTAATTTTTTACTACCGAAAACACACAGACAAAGTGTGAAGAAAAACCTCGTGAAGAAATCTGGACTTAATAGTCTGAAATTGCCAACCCGCAGTGAGCTAGCGTGGTGATCAGTACTCGTATCTTCGGGGTACTATTTTTTAGGAGAGCACCCTTAAAATGGAATCCCTACACGTGGTCTCTGCTGGGTAGTGCAAAACAGGCAATACAACTCTGGTGGGAGGCTTGGGCCGCGGCTGGTTACCAGACGGAACCATGCCGTGAAGCGACCTAGTCGTATTTCGGGATGTAGTCCGACCGTTGTGGGGGACGGGTCTGGTCAGTTGCATCAACTCCCCAACTAGCATTCTCCCCAAATCTATCCACTCTCCTTAAGATTGAATAGATTTATTCTGGATATACGTGCTCCATCTTAGGCGACACCGTCGCTTACCATCAGGTGAGTTGGAGGCCTAAAGTCGATAAACTTTCGATAAAAAAAAAAACAAAGTACTCAATAGAGCCTATAGAGTCTGTGGACAAAAACGAGTGTACCAACACTGGCAACCATTCCCTAACAACTTTGTTGCGCACTTTTCTGGATGTTAACACACTTTGAACAAGGGAACCCTTCTAAGGGAACGTTTTGCGAAATTATAATTACTCTCGAAACAAGATGATACAGAATTTAAATTGACCGTCTTTTTTTGTTTTACGGTTTTAATGAAGACTGTGCGATCCGTAAACTTTTGGTTTTCTTTTATACAAAGAGCCACAAAATAATGTTAATTGTAGTGACTTATGACACAATATAGCATCACGGATCTATAGGGATTAAGGTGCAGGCAAAGGTGTAGACAGTTGTACACCCACATTTAACAAATTAAATTGTTGAGGCTAAACGATGGTGAGCCTATTGCCATCTACCGGGCCTAATTCCAAAATCCCGGCTGCTGCGTAAAATTTCCTATCCGAAAAACTGAATACTTGGGCAGTGCTATTTGGTTTTTCCGAGAATTGAATCCCAGGTACATATAATGCTTGCATGATAATAGTATTCAAATTATAATCACATAGTGTAGTACAATTACCAAAATATAACTTAGTACAATCAGTAGGTACCTATAGTCAAATTATACTATTAGTACTATTATTTATTCTGTGGCGATGTTCACTAATGACGAATGTCGAGTCCCATGTGACGTCATAATTAATTCAGGCCTTAAAAATCTCTCATTCTGAATATTTAATAGAGTACAACAAATAAACGGTGTTTTTTTTTTATTACACAGGTTTTTTAACACTGGCCACAGTCTACATTAAAAATGTATCACGCGAATGAATACCAGTAAAGTTTACCAGTTTCAGTTCCCTACCAAATGTATCGTGACTATAATTTAACGTGAGAATGCTAATGTTTTACCTCATTAGTACAATAAAAAAGGTTTTATAGCTAACTTTTTAATGGGCACCTAGAGTTCAGACTGGTTGGCTAGGCCACTGGAACTGAGTCGATAAAATTTAAAGATAAATAATTCAAATGTGGAGCTTAGAATGTACAGTCGACAGTACATTAAACCTAGCAGTTTGACCTTAAGAGCGCCCTTTTCCCGTCGCAATAAAACATCGGGCGGTTTATGCGGTGCAACTGCCACACTTGATGTGTTATCGACTATACATCAAAAAGTTTTCTTTATTGCGTGGAGTTTTTCCAGACATGTATAGTCATACATTTTAAGATATTTCGATTTTATTAGTCAAACTATCTACGTCTACTTCAACTGTATTGAATTTTAAAGAAAACTTAATTTAAGTATAGATTCTACAAGTTGACTTGTAATCGGGCTAGCTAAAGCAAATTAATCAAATAATTCACTAAAATGTGGTCGTAACTCTATTATCGACTTTTCTTTTCAAAACAAATTGCACAAACTCTTGAATCCGACTCCGAAATGAAGATTCCATTACACTAATTATTAGGGTTACATACTGTTTTATAAAACAAATTGCACTAACTTTTCACCCCAACTCCGAATTAGAGATCAATGCAAAATTTTGCAAATTAATCATAAAACAAATCCTTACCTTTCCTCATAATGGTATCCTTCTTATACCTGAAACAAAATAATAAATATTAATATAGCAAACACAATTAAGGAACAAACAATATTAGCTGAATAATTTATTTATTTTCGGCTGTCATTTTGGCAAGTTCTGCAACTTCGCAGAATACCAAGTCCGCTCGTAAACATATGAACTTGGAAAAAAAGATCGGAGCTAGGTAGGTAATTACTTTACTCGGAAAATGTAGATTTTTCATTGGTAAAGGATGTGTTGGATAATCAGATAGTTTCATAAATAAAATAGGTAAGTATATCTAAAAACTGTAAAAAAAAAAACAAGTAATATTTTATTATCTTATTAAGAAATGAAAAATATGTGAATACTGTAACTAAAAATTTTAATAGGTATTTTTGGGTAAATAATAATTAAATTCCACATTATACTAATACATATATATTACGTAATTTCCATGCGGTCGTAACCTAAATATTTTCATATTCCATAAAAACGGAAATTAGACTACATAATATTCTAAACCTCTTTTATCGCATGTAAATATGGAATAAATAAGAATATCATACATTATTTATGAATTAAAGTTTGCCCTAATTTTCTTCAAACGCCCATAGCGGCGTATAGCAAGAGCTGCGCTTTAAATTGAGATGCAAATCCAGCGTCTAGTGGCGTAGACGATATTGAAAGCGCTGTGAAGTGCACTAAGAGGGAAATTCAGCGCTTTGTGTTTCAAGTTTGCGTTACGGGAACTTTAGCGCAACACTTCCCGTATAGGAATTTAGTTTTGGTATATCTGGGTTAAGTTCGTGAAGAGATTTAGAAGGCATTTTCTTTATTGCTGGGAACATTACTGTAAGCTATAATATTTAGCAATTTTGGACTTTAATCTAAAACTATAAGATGGACTTTTAAATATAGTTATATCTATGAGTATTTGGCTACGTTGCTCGACAGAAGGAATTTATCCTGTATCGTGGGTGCGTTTTCAGACATGAGTCTCACACGCATACGTATCTAAACACATTTTTCTGTTAATCATATATTAAATTTTTTTTTCGTAAGTTATCTTGATATGACGTATATTTAATAAATTAAACAGAGTTTGTCTGTTTAAGTCCGGTAAATTAGAAACTTGCAGTTTGACAGTTTCAGAAATTCAAACAAAATATTTTGTGACTGGATCATGGTTCCGCTTTGTCGACTGTACCTAACTAAGCCACTACTAACATGCCGTTGTTTACAAGTTCCTTTGAGAGGGGTTTTGTAGCGTTGTTTACATGGTCCAGTTTGACAACCTGGCTGTTGAACAAGCCGTCCAACAAAGTACATTTTAAGCTTTGATTTCTCTTCAAAACGCGTAACAAAGGACATTTTATGGTGTTGTTTTACCGTGCACGAAATCTGTTTAAAGGTTCGAGGTTCTAAAGGTTGTATGGTTAACTATTGCCCGGGCTATTTACTTAAAACCTGTTGACTGGCCTGTACATACTAGACACAATATAAATATTATTGTAATCACGTACAATTTTGTAAGTTCGAGAGTAAACAGCTTTTTCCTACAATATAATTTTGCTGTCACCCTCAACTTTCTTTTATGAAAACGAAACGAACCAATGCATGCTGTAGTTACTAATGAACGTGGAAGCGAAAGACGTTTCAGAATCTTAGCCAGTCTGCCTACCCTAAGGCAAAAAATCTCAATTTTATGTTTATGTTGAAAACCTTTACCAATATTTATTAAAGCAATTTAAAGCATAATCACTTTAAACATAACCTTCCCCATAATGTACACTATCCAATGATTCGTGGCGGCTACGCGGTCCGTCTATCAACTCACCGCGACCCCTCGGTCTACGTCACCCTACCTATGAAGGGACCCCACGTCCCACCTACTGACAATCTAATTGCACACACCTAGCCACGGTGAACCGCTTCATTATAGCATCACGCCTGTATTCCCCGAAGGGGTAGACTGAGGTAGACTGTTGTACATGTTCACCCACATTTCACCGATGCCGTTATTAAGGCACAATGTAACGTGTATTGCTATGAACCTATTGAGTATTTCTCATCAGAAGAACCAAGTCAAGAAGGACAACTAAACACGCCTGTATTCTTCGAGGGAGTTAGCTGAGGTGTACATTTGTACACACACATTTCACTAATTCTGTTATTAATTCACATATTTTAATAGTAATCTCTGAGCTGCTAAATATCTTTGCGAACAATAATGACATTAGAACTGTTGAAAACAATCAACAGACAGAAGAAAAGGTCGATGAAGTGTTTGCCAATAGGGTTCTGTGGTTGTTTAGAAACGCGATTTAGGTTAGAATGATACCTATGTACACAATAGTGTGGTGACAGATTTATATTAAACTAGTAAGATGCGGTTGAATATTTATTAGTAGGGATTTACGCAAATACGATTAACATGGTCTCTCAGATGCTAATTAAGCTGATAGTGGAAGAAAGCTCATTTATTTTCTGTCATCTCTAACAAATGTGTAAATGTTACTGACATATAATTGTGTAAGCATCTTTTGTTGGAATCCATATCCTACTAATATTTTAAACGCAAAAGTTTGTATGTACGGATGTTTGTTACTCTTTCACGCAATAACTACTTTACGGATTTGGATGATATTTGGCACACAGATACTTTATAACCTGGATTTACACATAGGGTACTTTTTATCCCGGCTGGACCTAATTCTGTCCACGCAGACGCAGTCGCAGGCAGAAGCTAGTAAATAATAAACGGTATCAAATTAAAGCAGCATATTGAATCAAAAAACATTATGAAGCTTAGCACTTTAATTCTGAAATACGAACGACTTGTTTGCGTAAAATTAAAACGACTGACTGTGAAAACAATAGGGGAAAAGTAATACTAATGGCTTAGATATGGCTTTTTAAAAACGAGGCACAGAAGAAAGCGGTAACCGTTCTATATTTCTGACTGTACATAATGTTGAACACTAAAATGGAGTCAAACAAAATTGTTGTAATTATTTAAAATGCCTCGTTGGTCTAGTGGTCCCAAGCGCGACTGCTGAGGATGAGGGCCCGAGTTCGATTCGGGCTTAGTGTCAATGAGTTTTTCTGTAAAGAAATTCTCAGTAGCAGCCCGGGTTTTGGAACTGTGCCCGGTAGATGGCAATACGCTCACCACCTATTACGTGGGACTTAATAACACTATTGGTGAAATGTGGTATACAACTTTGTAGGAACACTTCTGCCGACCTCTTCGGGTAATACAGACGTGATGGTATAAAGTGGTGGGTGCCATTTAAAGGAATTTTGTTATAATCAAATAAGCTAACTTTAATTTGTAGATATAATTTCACATGTTCGCATAAGGTTATTTTTTTAAAAACCTTGGCCCACTCTATGAATTTCTTTGTGTATCTTGGGTGCGTTTACAAACATATAATCTCACATGCACACACCCAGACCCGGAGCAATTATCTGTAGATCATACAAATATTTGCTCCGTGCAGGAATCGAACCTGCGACACGCGACGCAGCAGCCAGTCTGTCGATCACTGCGCCAACCGCGCCGTCAAACGCGTATTGTATACAGTACACACACATTCTGCCAATGCTGTTTTAAAGTCCCATGTATTAGGCCTATTGCCATCTACCGAGCACAATTCCAAACACCGGACTGCTACTGAGAACTTCTTAAGATAAACACTTTGCCCGACCCGGGAATCGAACCCAGAAACTGAGGCTCAGTAGCCGCGCTTACGACTTGTATACCAAAGAGACAGTTGTTAGTATCAATGATCATAGAACATGGGACTTAATTTATTCCTAAGATGCAGTTTGCAATTAACAAATCCGTAAATGAGGTTTTACGCCTTCATTATTTGGTCGTGAACTTCTTCCATGCGGTTCTAACTACATAGATAATGACTTTGGTAGTGAAATAATATTCTTGCCACTAGATCTTTAGGTTTTAAAAGCGTATGTTTATGTTTTGTACATAGGTAAAACATTTTCACTTACAAATTAAACTTCACTGGGTGGGTATCCATGGAATAAAATGGCACGAAGAGCAAAACAACATTGCGTTTAGAAGGTAGAAAAATCATAGTGATTCTCATTACCAGCTATAAAGTAGCATGGCTGAATGTAAAGTCTTCGGAGAATTTCAATATTCTGCGCTAAAACCTGGCAGAGAGCCAAATGCATGCACTCACCAAGTGAAAATATACAAAATGTTTCTAAAAACTTTAATTATTCATTAATATTTATATATCAAGCGTCATCCTTTATAATATTATATTATCTATTCACAACTTATACCAAATGGTAGTTGTAACACTGTTTTTTTCTTTGTGTCTGACCATAGCCAAAAAAAAATTCGTTCACCATTCGAACGCTTGCAACTTGTGCCATCCGCCATTTTATTTCCCTGCAATAGTGTGGCGGTGTTCGGCCGCCCTTACTGTTGGTTGAGACCGAGAAATTTTATTTTTTAAACTTCCCGCATTTCTGTTTAGTCTCTGTTAGTGGTAGGTGGCGGTTAGCTGGATACTTTATTTTGTTCTTTTACTTGTAGGCAAATTAAATTAGCCCGGTTAGCGGAGTGTGATTGTAGGATAACATATGGTGTGACATAGCTAGATAGAAGGAGACCGTATCAGTGGCGGTTACCACCAACAACAGCATTCCCAAAGAGGGTTGACGTCAGGAAGGCGGCCGGTCATAAAATATACCCAAAACTTTAGCAGCATGCTAGATAAAGGTACTGCTGCGCCTACCCCAAATAAATTGGGATAAGGGCAGGGGATGATGACTTGTAGGCAAATTAAAAGGCATTGTTCTAGCTACGAAACAGGAAATTATTCTATAGGCTATAAAGTGAGTGACTGTTGAGATGACAGACAAAAAGCCGTGTTGCGTGGATCCCAAATAAATTGGGACAAGTGTAGGAAAATGATGATACGGCTTTTGATCCTATAAATGCGTGAACGAATTTCAAGGCGAATCAACAGAGACGAGATTTGAGGACTACTTGAATTGAATTGCGTTTGAGTATTTGGATATTAGATATTATAATATCTCATAGCACTTCAAATCTTCGGCTCTGATTAATTATAAAGTTAGTTGTATATTTTATGATAAATAATATTTAAGAAATTACTTTGCAATTACATTTGTTATAACATAAATAAGTATGTAATTATTGTAATTACTTAGTAAGTAATTTCTAATTATAAATTTTAATACAGATTTGTATCCCAATCGCATTAACGCATGCGCAGCAACCTCTAAAGTTATTTGTAGAAAGAAAAATACAGTCCCGAGCAGGATATGAACCTGCGCCTCCTCAATGAATCCTCATTACTCAGTCACTGTATAGGGACCCATCCTAAGGAGTGAATAGATGGCGATGACGTCACCATAAGACGTATTAATGTGGAAGAAGAATTTGGAATGGTGAGAGGTCCGGAACTAAGGTATAGCGTAGTTGCCAAAGTGCCTGCTTGCCGCCGTATTCTTTCTACAAAAAATTCTAACTTATCATTTTAATATGTTTCTTTTAAGTTATTATATTAAATGCAAAAAGAATACGGTCGCGAACAGGATTCGAACCTGCGCCTCCCGGTGAATACTCCAGGCGCCCTGACCACCTCGACCTCTGCTGACCACCACTCTTCTTTTTCAATCTAATATATAAAATTCTCGTGTCACAGTTTTCGTTGCCATACTCCTCCGAAACGGCTTGACCGATTTTGATGAAATTTTTTGTGCTTATCCGGTATCTATGAGAATCGGCCAACATCTATTTTTCATCCCCCTAAATGTTAGGGGTAGTCCACCCCTAAATTTTTTATTTATATGGCAAAACAACGTTTGCCGGGTCAGCTAGTTTAATATAATAACTTTAGAGTTCGCTAAGCATGCTTTAATGATTTTCAAAGATTTATCTTGAATGTTCCTTTTAAATCAAAATAAAATTCTGCTAACACGCAAATAGGAATAAGGCCCGGCAGGCAACTGTTCAAGATAAATTTGCCTCATGAGTCTACCGATATCAGGCGGCTAGACTAGACAAAGTTACAAATCGATAGTGCCTTCGAACATGGGAGCAAGGACAGAAAAAAGGCTTCAAGTAATTCTACGTAATAGTCTTTTGAAGTCCATTGACTGTACTCACGAAGCCTACAAAGTAGGTATATGTGATTTTTAATATATTAGCTTTTTGTTAAAACTAAACGAAGTTGTATTACTTAAAACTTTAGAAGTCTCGGGGTATTGACCATGAAGTTGAACCTTTTGAGCTGTTAAAACAAAACGAAGTCTATCTCTGGTCTTTATTAAAGATTTTTTTCCGGGTATTATAGTAAGGTTCTTAATACAAAGTCTCACTTAATGGCAGTAAGTTGTCATATTCTATCGGAAATAATATTAGTACTCGTAAGATGATAAACCGTAGACAATAGAAATACGGTTTTGTAATATGATGAGAGTATGACGATTTCCAGCCACCGTGAGCTTGAGCCTGCAGACTTGGCTAGTTCGCCGGCCGACCAGAGACAGGCCTGAGACGCGCTTCTACACTTGCACCACAACGAAAATCACTCGGTCAGGTCAACTGTGTTAACCTGCACAAAAATGGGGTCTATGCCGTGTCTTACTATTAACTTGGTTTAAACCGTTACTTTACTAGCAATTTAAATAAACAAATTTCCAAAATATTAAGAAAACAACTGCGATTATACAAAATTATACCGTCCTTAACCTTAAATATGGCGTGTAACCGAGTCACTCCCGCCAAAATGTTTGAAGGATTTTATCGGTGACCATCTGTCAAGATATTATGTTCCAAGGGGCAAACACGGATGTGGTTACATTGGAGGCGACCCGCGGCCGATCTTATGTCAAAAAGGTTCAGCTGTGTTTACGGGGACAATGTTTTTATTGTATCTCATTTTGTTGTTTCCAAGTAAGTAGATGTTTCTTCAGTGGTTTCAATTAAGAATAAATAAAGTTAGTTATGAAGGTTTTTAAAAATTACGTCGTCCAACTTGTCTGTGTTAATATCCTTTTGGTCTAGTCTAGTTGTAAGGTTTTTACTAAATGTCGACCATATTTGATGTTTTGACGTTGTCAAATATCCGGTTCTCGAAAGTCGATGCTGGACGAATCATTAGGTATTGACTATTCCGTGTTATGATAACATCAATGGTCACTTTGAAATTCATTGCGTCGTAAGTTTTAACTTGTCTACAAAGAGCAAAAATATTATAAACATACCACGCAATGTACTACTAAATGACAAATACTTCGATGTCAACCGAGATAGCCAATACGCCTGCTGATCTGTTGCAAACCGAAATCTGGCAATGGTCCGGCAACCCACATAGCCACGGATCATATTATAAAATCCCTGTGTTTACACAATGTCGTATGCCAGGAAATACAGTGAGCGATCGCACTGACCGCTTATATTATGCGGTCGGTTATGCGGTCTTTGATATCCCATACAAAGGGGCGCATATCCGACATGATATTACACGTGGGCTGGGTGCTAACGGGCCAGACAGTGGTCGGCTAGTTATTCGAAGTCAAATACAGCTACTCAGTGGCGGTAGCGACTCTGAGACGGATCATGGATAGGTCGCCGTAATGCTAATACCACAGAAACCTAAATAATAAAAGCAATATATTTCCTGTGGTTGACACGCAAATCAAGAAAAGAAATGGTGAGAGAGTGACGGACGGAGTTTTTATTTGGAACACACATAAGCGACGGAAGTCTTTAAAACTGTTTAAAAAATTACAATGTTTTAAAAAGTGGACGGAAAGGATGTATTCCCCAAATCGGGCGGTCTTCTTGGTTTTCTGATAGGAAATTCGTAGTAGCAGCCCGGAGTTTAGAAGTGTTCCCAGTAGGTAGAAGTGAGTCGCCATCCATAGACCTCAATAACAGCTTCGGTGAAATGTGGACGCCCAAGCAACACCCTTCGGCGAAAAACAGTTAACCTGCAACCTTTCGCTGTACACTCGTGTCTGTGTCGTATCCCGAGTTCCGATGCGGAATTACACGTATCGCCACGCCATTACCTGTGCGGCTCCATCGAATATAGCATGTTAGTGGTTTGGTTGGACGGAAAAAATGCGATAGTGCAGGAACTTAATAACGGGATCGGCAGAATTTGCATTCACATGCATGCGTTACATGTGTCATATCAAGCGTATTATTATTAGCGTTGAAAATGCCGAAAAAATAAATTTGTTTTATTTTTTCACGAAAAAAAAGTTTTATTTTTTTTTTACGAAAAAAAACGTTTTATTTTATTCACGAAAAAAAAAACATCACTTTTTTTACTTTTTTTCGCAAGTTACATAGTTAATTTTTCCTTTTGGAAAGAAATAGGATTTTCGATTTACGAATTTTCCACTTAATGTTTTGAAAAGTTCAAAACAAAACTAGTTTTATTGATATATATTTTCTAATGGAACAAATTGGAAAAAAATAATAGATAGGCATTATGAATTTATGAGGTAAATAATATCACGCACCGCACAAGTGCACTATTTAGATATGATATTTAAGATAACAAAGTGCAATTCAAGATAAATCTTTGAAAAGCATTAACGCATGCTTAGCGAATTCTAAAGTTACAATATTAAATGCAACATAATTATTACGGAAATTGATAAAACTATTTATACAAGTGACAACTGGGATACTAGATGCACAAATACCGCACGCACCTAGCGTGTACTTCTTAGTACGTTTCCATAATTTTACTAGTACGTATTATTATGGGAAGACATAAAGCATAGATATCCTAAGTTAAATATACAAAGTACGTATTTGAAAAAAAAAGTTTCCTATTTCTTTCATTTTCTTCGGTTTTATTGAAATGAAATGTGGAAAATTTTCTTGAAACTTTCGAATGAATCATTGAAAAAAAAAAGGAAAATTGGAAAGAAACGGGACGTTTACCTGCTTTTTTCAACGCTAGTTACTATGTTGAGCTGCAGCTTAGCGCTTACCACACGTGGCTGTCGCGAGTCCCACATGCGACCTTATGGAGGCCGCATGTCCGACGCGCTATTACACGTATTGCCACACCATTTATGTGTGCGGCTTCATCGTATATTGCTTGTTAGCGGTTTGGTTGGACGGTAATTACGCGGGAGTGCATAATTTTCACCCTTGTGTTGGTATTGTTTTGTGTTGGTGCAAGGGATTTGCGGTCATCGGTTTGGTTGTGCAGCGTGAGTGACGCTAAGGAGGTTGGTATATATTTTTTTTTCCTTTTAATATTGCTGATGGCATTGGAATTGATTACGATTAAGGGAATAAAAGCTAGGAGAGATGTCGGTGTTCTTTGCGATGTTATTGCTAGCAGAAAGTTAGGTTATGTTTAATACGAAATTTTAGGAGACAACCAAACGCTAAGGTAAAAAAAATCTTCTCAATGTTTTAAGAACTAGTATAGACTATAGAGTCTTGCTTACTCAACGTAGGGTGTGGTAAAATTGGCAACAATAATAAGTCACATATGTATACCAAGATTAAAAACTGGTTTTATATGAAAACTGTCAAATATAGTGTTTTGTAAATACATTTTCTAATGGAGTGGTTTACATTTATTTTCGCTGGGGCTTTTATATCTTCAGACATACCCCTTTTTATTTTCACGCTCAATAACCGCGCTTACGACCATTAGGTAGACCATTGAGGAAATTCTTATAGATTTTAGATTTATGGTGTTAACTGAGCCACTTTGTCAAATATCTAATCGAACTACTTATTTTTCTAATTGTTATTGAGTATTTCTGTTAAAAAAGTCTCAATAGCGGCCCGGAGTTTAGAATTGTGCATGGTAGATTGCAATAGGTTCACCACCTATTACATGGGACTTGATAACAGCATTGGTGAAATGTAGGTGTACGAGTGTACACCTCTGCCTATCCCTTAGCCTGCCGGACATGGCTTTACACACCCCGTCGAGAACATCTCTCAAATGACCTAATTTCCTAACGATATGTTCCACCACCGTTTAAAACCAGTAATAATGGTTTTCTAAACGCAAATACCATACTAAGGTACAAATAATAAAAGTAATAACTTTTGTCGCATGATACATGTAGGTATATGGAAAGTATTCGTGCGTCCAAGGTCTCGAAAAGGGGTCAGGCAGGAATCATTACGCGGCACGCAATACTTTGGTTACGATATCAAAGCTTAGGGCACGTTAACATTTGTAGACGAACGTAAAATTCCACTAAACATATCTATAGTAATTATGTCCTTACTGACTCTGTCAAATAAACATTTTATTTCTTTCTTTCTTACAAGTAAACTAGTACGTAGTAAAGTAATTTCGTTCATTACTTCACTGACCTTATAATATAACACTACCAAGTATAACTGCGCCCTTATACCCAGAAATGTATGGACTTTGGCCTTTAAGTTTAACTTAATGACTTGTTTTCCGTCGTAGAAGTAGTTTTTCAGTGATTTCGTAGTTTCAGTTTGCTGTAGAACGTACCTACAAGGTCGCAACTCGTATCCTTTCTTTGAAATAGATCCATTAAAAACCGATTTTTAAACGTCCCAACAAGTTTTTAAGAATAAATCGATAAAAAACCATAAATTTAAGTAATTAAAGAGCTTGGTGCAGGATATCATGAATTCTATTTTAGTCTGATATTTCATCTAGTCTACACCAGCAGTATTACTATCAACGTACAAAACGAACGGTTCCTGAAAATCGGATTTCCCGAACCTATCGAATACTCGACTCAAACGTAATTCACACAGCGCCAGTTGATTGGCCCGCGCAAAACGACAACAAAGAGAAAAACGTAACCAATAAAAAAAGCCCACGCACACACACACACAAGACACCTCGTACAAAAGCAAACCGCTGTCTGTTTTCACATCTCCCCCAGCGTGCAGTTGTCCTGTGTATACAAGTCCTAATAAGGACCTCGCTAAAAGCACTTATCTGGTTTAAAACCCTTTAAATGAAGCAATAAATGCGGGAGAGTCGCTCTGAGGCACACACGCTCACTGTTTATTTACGCGGAAAACATTAGCGGGTTGTTTGTGTTGCTACGGAGGCGGAGGTGTTACAATTGTTTTAGCAATCGGGATTTGAGAATTCAGAATTAATTCATACACGGCAACAAATATGAATTCGGAATTAGTTTGAATTTCTCAGAATGTGTAACTATTTACTTCCCCTTATGTAAAATAGCTACCTAATAGAATTATAATTTACAAAATTGTTTGTGTAGATACAAGGGGTATAGCCGACCTTCCGGGCAATCTAGATAAATCTTTGTATTGATTGACGCAGAATTTACAAGCTCATTGGAGTTGCGTTATCTTGGGATTTGATTTGCGATCCGATTAACCTGTTCGCAGTATTTATGACCAGATATTTCAGGTACCCAGTAAATTTGGAGTTCGCATAAAAATACGCAAATAACTCAACCTCGCTTTACGACCCCTGTGGTAACGTTCGTCATCCCTAAATCTGTCACGAACAGTCCAGTTGGGAACAATTTAAATTTTTGCCATCCAGAGATCGTGAACAATTTTGGCAAGTTTAATGAACATCGTATAATGAAATCTGCTCCAATTAGCTTGGATAGCAAGTCAAAGGTGTTTGGGCCGTATCCGACGAAGTAATTGATACATAAACACACTTTGATTGGATAGGTTTGGTGAAAATAACATACAGAACCACCTATGTTGATATAAGAGATTGCTGCAATTTATTTAGTCTCGTAAGTATTACGAATAATTATTTACGCTCACATGAAAGAGGATTACATATTAATTTTTTACTTTATTGTACAACAGAAATTTTAAATCAATAACACGGCACGAAATACTTCTCGCACACAGCAATTTATTTGTGATAACCTTAGCATCACGTTTCTAAGTTTTACGTAATGTATTCCAAAAGACAATACGTAATAAATTGCCAAAAAATTTAATTAATTAGATACTCATGGTGCCCATTGTTCGGTAATAACTTCTGGCAAATTAATTGGGCCACCGGTTAACAACGACACAAAACAGGAAATCCGCGGGAACTGAGGAAAATGGCGACGGAGGCAATCTACCGAACACCACACCTGTTACGGACTTAATTCTTTGAGGTGTAGGTACCTACTACAGTTTTTTTTTACTACGTGTTTTCTTACGGTTGGTCGTGTCTTTTCCTTGTTGGTAATAGACATTACTTACGAACGATTACGCTCTCAATTCCTTTGTTCTTTGAGCTCAGATAAAGATGTTTTTAGGTAGAATATCGTTACTTCATTAGGTACATCTTCTTTTACCTGTGGATGTTCAAACGACGTTTTGCCTCGAAAAACCCTAAGTTCGTGTCGCTGTGAGCCGAAATATGCGACTGAATATTAAAGACAATATTATATTCAAGATATATCTTTGAAAAAGCATTAACGCATGCTTAGCGAACTCTAAAGTTACAATATTAAATGGAAAAAGAATACGGTCGCGAACAGGATTCGAACCTGCGCCTCCCGGATAGATACTCCAGGCGCTCTGACCAACTAAGCCATCTCGACCTCTGGAGTACCTCGCCTGGAGTATCTATCCGGGAGGCGCAGGTTCGAATCCTGTTCGCGACCGTATTCTTTTTCCATTTAATATTGTAACAATATTATATCTCAAACTTTTTTTTAACATAAAATGTCCTAATTTATTAGATAACTTCCTATAAATTATTACACGATTTTATTTTTTCTTTAATCTTTGCCGTTCGTGGAGCAGTTTTCTTGTTGCTGGTACTATGATAATAACAAATAATTTATTAATTCCAATAAAATTTTTGTCTAAGCGAAATAAAGTTTAAAAGTTTTGTGGAATAAGAATACGGTCGTGAGCAGGATTCGAACCTGCGCCTCCCGGACGAATACTCCAGGTGCTCTGGCCGCTAAGCCATCTCGACCTCTGCACACTACCGCGAATGCTTCTTCCACGTTTTAATATCGTCAGTGCTATCTATTCAGTCCCTATACAGGTGATTAAAGTTTTATTATAGATATTATATAGATAGAGTTTTGAGTATTTTTCAAGGAGGCGCAGGTTCGAATCCTGGTCACGACCGTATTCTTTTTCCAGAAAGATGTAAAACTTTAGAGTTCGCCATGCATGAGTTAATGCTTTTCGAAGACTTATCTGTATTTAAGTGAATGTGATGACTTACTTATTAATTCATATATAATTTATTAGGCAACTTCCGTTGAAGGGGTCAAAGGAAGTTACCTAATAAATTATGACACTATATAAATAAAATTATATAATATGTTTAAGTATTAATTCTAAGGATTGCAGCAGTAAAGTGAATAAAATGCATACGGCAAACCAACTCACATAAGCCCTGTGAGCTAGTCTGATTCAGGAAGATAAACAGCTTATACGGTGTATATTTCTCTTTAATTTCAGTGCGAATGATGTGGTTTAAACCTACACTGCAATAGAGGTGGTTTAGAGTTGCGCTTCAAAGAGTTCCTAACCTAGGTTTGAATTTGGGATATATTGTTATTGTAGTGGAATGTATATTAGCTCATTAATATCTGTTTTTTTTTTGTTTACTTACCTGAAAATTCATTAGATTTAAATATGTCTTAAAATATTATTTTTTAATCTAATATTCTTCGTTATTTTCAGTGATCAAACGAAACTAATTACGTGCTATGTGATAAGGAACACATTTTAAGTTATTTGATAGGTAAACATAGTCCGTTTATGAACTTAAATGTTTTTGAAAATGTCTCTTTCTTATGCCGAATTAGCTAAAGAAGAGTCCATAAAAAGATTAGCAAGAAACTAATTAGGTTTTTAATTATATCACAGTGCGCTGGTTAATGTTATAAAAAGGACTCTTTACTTTTCTGCCGAAATCCAATTATGATAATTAACTTCTTACTGTCGTCGAAAAAACATATTTTTACTTTTTATTTAAGCTGAAAATCCTCGTACGAAAATAAACTTATGGTGCGCGGTTTTCGGGAAATTTGTCTACTTTGTCATGACGTTCGACTTTGCCGCGAGCGGGACTCGAATCCACTGTAAAGTGATCGCGTCAGATGCATGCCATGACATTTTAATCAGGCCCATTTGGGTGCCATAACACCCAAATAAACATTAAAGGGCCTGATAAAAATATCATGGCACACAAATAGGTCGTCCGATGTTATATTCCTCACGATCGTTTATTTAATTATCTAATAGGGGCTTCCCTTCATCAGTGAATAGTGAACGTTTACAAAATTAAATTACATAAGCAGAGTTGGAATTCAAACACGATCATCAGACAAAAGGTACATACACGTCTTAGTTCGGCTTGTAAATATGCATGATTACGGTATTTACAAACTTGTGTATTTTTGCAGTGATGCTGAATAAAATTAATAAATACATTGTAACTATCTTTAAACTTCAGTACAATCGAAGAAAACAAAAGAGCCATATATGACCCATTAAAATTCTGAAACTATCATAGGTAGGTACCTAATGTTTGAGAGTATAATGATAATGCAGTGAAGCAAACAACGGGCGGGCAAGCTTGTTGGTTCTCAACAAACATTTTAGCTGCCCGCGTTATGAAGTCATTATTAACTGTACCGTACCTTTATTATACGCGATATTTTGAGTTTTGTTTGGGTTTAGTTTAGTTTGTTATATAGGAAAAGTTCGTTCAAAATATTAGAATTCGAACAGAATATATGTTGTGGAGTAAAAGCTCAAAATAACTATAAACTGAATGGTGTAAAATCCTAACTACGATTATCAGTACCTAAGGAAACTCCAAATCAGTCAAATTTTGGGAGTACTAATTGTATTAATTAGATTTCAGCGCTTACTTAAAAATACTTAGTAACGCTGCTGAGTTCCTGTTCCCTATCTCGCCCATGTATGGGAGATACATGATATATACGTACGAGATACATACGTTCTCTTATCCCCTATGTATCTCCATAAAAATGTATAATTTTGGGATAAAAGATTCCCAGATAAAATCTACGTATACAAACACCGTGGTATTAGACACCCTTTCGCAAAGTTTTTACTTGATATAAACGATACATCAACGCAACGCGTTTTTATCAAAACACTAATTTATCACGCATCCGCATTGCCAAACCAGTCAATCCCGAACGATGACATGTAATTATTTTGCCAATGATCCTGAAACGTGCTCGTGAATAAAAACTGTATTTAAATAAAAGAAATGTGACAAAAAGCATCAAGAAAGTTTTTCCAACACATAAATATTGAAGCAGCTAACATTAGGTACGGTGACGTTCACAAAAGGCAAGTTTTTGTCTCCAACTACAACTTAGAGTTGAAACAACAAAAACTTGTCAATTATGTACCTACGCGGTGCCTACGCCAAAGGCAACATCTCCCGTTTACACTTTCCTTATGAATAAATAGTTTTTTTTTTTTTTTTTAAATGGCCTCTTGCAGAAACCCAGAGGGGTTTTG
The DNA here is from genome assembly GCA_935421205.1 of Xylocampa areola. NCBI lineage: Eukaryota > Metazoa > Arthropoda > Insecta > Lepidoptera > Noctuidae > Xylocampa > Xylocampa areola. The sequence continues at coordinate 20,531,073 of OW285200.1, read as the reverse complement.
TCTGCGTAACCGGACAATATCTAAGGCGATGCAGTTTGATGCCTCCAGCCAGAGCATATTTTAAAATACTACAAACTAAGCAACAGCGCTAAGGGCGTCCCCTGCGGGACACGAACCTCGGCTTAGGGCGTTGCTGGGGGGACAACTAGGGACTAGCTGGATCATATCAGTTTCCTTATTATTAAGGGACGAATTTAAAGCTACTAGATCAGCGCGGGCCGGCTCGAGCAAGGGGCGGGGCGGACATGATGAAACATTTCGCGACGGACACGGACCTCGCCGGTGAGGTCTATAACGAGGCGGTCGAGCGCGTCGGAGTGTGCTTGTGTGTCTGTTAGACTCTTGAGCTACAGTGATCCTATCATCGGGACGGAGGAGAGCGTGACGTGGTAATAAATAGTTTAGGCGCTAAGTTGTCTTATATAGGCTCTGTTTTTGAGCAAGTACTGTGAGTACAATAATTATTTATTATAAGTTTTTTCTGCGTCGGAATATGCTGCTAAACTATCAGAATCCTGGTTATCTTATTAATTAAAAAGTTTTTGAGGTTGGCCGTTTGTTACTCAATCATGTAATAACCAGATAATAATCGGATTATGATGAAATTTGGTATTAATACACGTTTTAGAATAGGATATTGGTTTATGCCGAGAACAATTCCGCGAGTGATACCGCGGGGCGCACTCAGTATACCATATTCTTAAACTAAACACGTGCGTGCAGAACTCCTGATAATATTTTGGTTACAGATAAATCCTTCAAACGCATGGGGCACGAACTATAAAATCATAAACTTATGTGGAAAGAAAACTAGGTCGTGAGCAGGATTCGAACCTGCGCCTCTCGGATAATTACTCCAGAGGCTCTGACCGCTAAGCCATCTCGACCTCTGCTGATAATAATATATGCGATTTTAATAGGTACGTCTTTTGGTGACGTCACTGCAGTCCCCATAATACAGGTAATGGAACTGACACGACTAACTTCGTAGTTAATAAAATGTCGTACAGATGCAATTTCCTTAACAGATAGATCTTCGGAAAGCATTAACGCAGGCATAGCGAACTCTAAAGTCTTTGTGAAAAAAAAATTGTGACTGAATAACTAGGTTACCAAAAGACGTATTAAAATGTGAAAAAAAATACGGTAATAAACAAAAATGTAATTTAATCAGTAACTAAAAACCTTAGATCTGTTTTAAAAGCTTTCGATCCATTTGAAAACTAATTCCAAAACAAGAAGTTAACGTTATTAAAATGCTGTATAATAATAACTCATAAACACACAGCCCTAAAATGCCGCCCAACTGCGGTGCGGTAAGTAAAAGAGAAGTCGCCAAAATACCGCGAAGTAAGAAAAACTACTCAATTATGTAAAAGGTCCGGTAAGACGGTGCACGCCTCCACAGTCCGCACAGTTTGCGCTTCACTTATAAATAAATCCACCGTTTTGTTGATGCTCACAGCCCTGAAAGATCTACGACTGTCTCGCGAATGTCGTGGGGAAACTACATACATATTTTGTATTGTACAAGCGGTCGCCCAGTCCGCTGGAGTGTTAACATTTTAGAGCTCAATTCTTGTATAGTGAAGTACATTATTTTTCGCTTCAAATCTTAAAGAAGATATATCGATACCGCAGCGATTCAGTCCTAAAAATATAAATGACTGATACTAGTTTTTGTGCCTGGATAAGTTTTCTGAAAACACTCCTTCATGATGTATAGAATGAAATCTGGGGATATCAAAAATGTATTCTAACACCCACTCATACATAAAGTGTCATATGAAAATATATCTCTGTAATTCATATTTCATTGGCTATGCGAATGTCTCGATTCTTCTCGAGTGACAGTTCTTATGATGACACCTTAATGTTTGAGCAATAATCTTTTTTGAGGGAAAAAAATTGTCATAATGTGTTGACATTTGATTAAACTCTTTTTAAATTCGGCTTTATGTACTCCTCCAGACTGTATTTCGGTCACGGCGGCCTATCTCCACGGAGATAAGCTAAGTACGCAGGAGATATTATAGTTCCCAAGTGTATGCGCAAACACAGATGCACTCCCTCTTCCTTCACCCCCATAGTCTGATGGGACGACAATCCGACACGTCCGGAGAGAGATTAGGCGCAGGCACGACAGCTTTACGTGCTCTCCAAAGCACGGGGATGTCACACCACTAACTTCCTAACTCCGGGCTACTATTGAGAATTTTCTAAGTCAAATAAATTCGGATTTACTGAAGATAAAAAAAAAATTCAAAAAGGTATCTTATTTTGAATAATAATTTTCAAGATCATCATTTTCCAGTTCTTTGCACTAACCACATACCCATTCCTATCAACTGGTGACACAAAAAACAAGTCTAATGTCCAACTTCAAACATAGACAAAACTTCTACCAGCAAAAAAAGGAAATGCTACACAAATATCGTGTAAATTCGTACACATCCTAGCACTAGAAATCTCCTCAATATTAAAAAGAAAATAAAGAAATTTGGAGACGTTCTCCTTTTCGCTTTGTTTGTTTAGAACTCTTTGTCTGTTACCAGTCACATATGAGGGAATCATATTGTTATTGTCCTTTTGAGCGTCACTCACTTTATTAATAAAATACGCAAGACTCCTTTTAGCATTCAAAGAATTTTTTCTTTGAAAATGTGTGTAATGGTTTTATTATCCGACTGTATGGGGACGTTTGAAGGTTTAAAGATACAAACAAGTGAAAACGGTTTTCTTTTTAATGTATGAAGACAAACACGCCGTCGGATTCTACGAACATTTAAAATGTGGGGCGGCTGTTACAAGGGACACGAAAAATATTGCGACATTAAATGAAAATACTGACTTCTGAAAAAAATATTCCTTCAAACATTTCACTACGGAAGCCAGAAGGAAAAATATGAATGGAATCATTATGTAAATACGGAAACACAGTGGTCAGATTTTACGCAATTATGGTCCACCTAAACGAGGACCCAGAATTAATTTGCAAAACAGTATGTTGGTAAAATTTTCCCCGAAAGTACGAACCTTCCGAATACGAGTTAATGTCAGACATTTTTGATGAAAAAATTAAGCCTAATTTGTACGAAGTCTAAAATGATCTCGTAACCGAACCAGAATATCGTAACTCAGCAAAACATCTCACTTTGTAACCTTTAGTCACTAGATTTTTCATAAAGGTTAGATAACACAACTTGTCTTCTGCGAAAACGATGATATTCGACAATAAACACTATTGTAAATGAAATTGCAGTAGGTAAAATATTACCTCTCTAGACGGTGATTGGAAATTCTGTGTCGATCAAAGCGTAAAAGTAATCCTTATCCTAAAATATAGATGTGACCACATGATATATATTACATGTATAGGAGATCCTGAAAAACGCTGCCCAACATCAACTCATAAAACCACTGGTAAACGATTCCCCAAGTTCTTTCAGGTTTCATCTTTTTAATCTCCTTCAAAACGAATTTAAGCATTGTAATTTATTCTTAATAGAATATCCCTTTCAATTTCCTTTTCCCATTAAACCGACCCTTCATTTCAATCCTTCACCTCCGTAATAATTCTTTGTTATGAGAAAGTTTATTTGTTTGAGTTACCCAGATAGTTGGTAGGCAAACTTGCCCACACAGTTAATTAGCAAAGCCGTCCGAAGGTAATACAGTATAAACATTCCCCGCCCATCAAAGTTGAAAGCCGAACTAGCTGAAAATACGTCTAACTTTGATATTTGTGCAATAAAGCCATAGGGGTGAGTTGAGAAGCGATAAATGTTTTAATTACAATATTTAGCTAGATTTTTCCATTATATAGAGGTTAGCTTTTAAACAACTATAGGCATTTTATATGGACGAGTGCCTATCTGACCCAATTAACATCATATCTTACGGTAAGACTGGTTATCGGACTTTCAGAAACTGATTGAATATCAGTATCCACTAGATCACTATATCATAAATCTTGGTTAGACAACTCGGGCTGAACCATTTCAGGGAGGCCGGGATATGAAATGATGGTCACCCATCCACAGACCAACCGTGGCAAAAGCGGCTGTTACATAGTCACGAGCCTTAATTTAAACTACAGCAATTCTGTGTTATTCGCAGATCGTTTTAAGTGTGTACGGTTTTACAAAAGAAATTGGACCTTAGGACCAGTGCCAAGGAGTAAGCTGTTGACGTTGAAAACGAACAAATAAACTGTGCCATTTTATTTGTTACTTACATTGTTGCAGAAGTCAGAAGGCAGCAAAATGAAAATACCGCTACAAGGACGAAGAAACTTATAACGCGTTAAGTTATGAGTACAAAGGAGTTCTGGCAAGTAAAACTGGCTAGCAACAGGCCGAAAAACGGCGGAAAGAACATACAGAAACAAACCAATAGCTAAATATTACTAATTCCTCAATGTAAGACAAGAAAGAAAATTGTATATAGTAAAACAAATGATATCGTGGTTAAATAAGACTACTATTAGAAACCTTAATCTGCAGTATCGGAGGATAAACTCTGATCTATAAATTCAAGAAAAATTCGACGACTGAGAGTAAAATTACTAACCAGATGTATTATTTGTGTATCTTCAATATAAGATTGCCATTTCCAAGAACCAGAATAACAACATTTTATTATAGAAATAACGGAAAAAATATGATAGGTGTAATTTCACTTATTATAAGTGAAATTACCCAATGTAATAAGAGTTAATTACATTGGGTAATATTAACTTTTTTTAACGAACGGTTAAATTCTAATTAAATTTCGATTAATGTACTTACGTTTCCCTGCGAAAACGGTGACTTTAAAATTCTAAAGTAAATATATTTTTTCCCCATTATTGTTAAATCGCTTTTTGCCTATCAATTGTACAGCGTCAAATAAAGCTATTTGGCAGTGAGACGGCGTAACTTGCTACTTTAGTGCTCAACTCGCGTCCGCAACCCTCAAGAGTTTTAAACTTTATAGAACGCCACGTTTTATACTGGAGGATTTACTAGTGGCCCTACAAAGTGTGTAACTGAACGGTTTTGTGTGACAAATTGTGAAAGAAAGTTGCTAACTTAAATTGAACAAGTCGAGATCTTTCTAGCTCGTTTAACGAGATAATTGCGTTCCAGAGACGAAGGCTGTGGTTTAGAGATGAAGTCGGGACAAAAAGACATGTCAAGAGAACACAAGACGCTTGTAATTGCTAGTTGTGTCATTTCTGTTTTCCATTTGAGGAACCGACTTGCAAAAATATATATCCATAATTTCAAACAGTTAAAACAGTTTCAAACAGAAAACACCATTTATTTAATTCAACGAACATAAAAGCACTTCTGTACGCCGTTCATTATAAGTCGTTTGCATAGGCTACATTCTTTGGTCCTTCGAGACGCAACGAGTTTGCACGTAGTGGGTGCAGATGTACCTTATTGCCTAACCAATTGTAACAGCACCTAGGTTTCCTTGGTTTATTGCTAGGACTTATTAAGTTAAAATCATTTCCCCCTTTCCCAATCGTTTTCATGACCTATCATCATTACAATTTTTTAAGCAGTAACCAGCAAGGTTATCTAGGTAATAATTTTATGGGAGACTGTCCAGCTACATTAATCTGAGAATTAGGGAATGGTAATGAGGTAAATATGACGCTTAAAAAACGATTATGGCCGGTCTCAATCAATATCTGGAACAATCTTTGTTTAAGCCAAAGATCTATAAAATATGAACGTAATCTGTTGGTTTGCTAATAACCAGACACAATAGATTTTTATTGTTATAAAGTATAATTTTATACTTCTCCCATTCGAATTCATTCGAGTTAAATGGTATTAAGACATGATTAAATGTCAGAAAGACGTTAATAAGTTTAGAAAAGACGATTCACATTGAGAACACTTCTACGAATCGCACCTTTATGTTGAAGTAACTTTGCCAAACGATACGACAAAAAATAAACAGCAACAATTTATTCACGCTCCAATAAATCATAAGCATGTTTGCGAAATTAAAACAAGTTTGAGATTTAATCATAATACCCTAGAGTTCGCCGTCCGGGTCCTTAGCCTGGGCAAGGGCACTTCGCCAGCAGTTTAAACACTCTTGTATCTATTTGTCTTATTACCGGATACCACGGCTGAGAGGCGTTAGAATGTACTCATAATAAAAGATTTTATACCACTTTTGAGAATTTCAAATATATAACTTAGTGTATTGTATTTTTCGATATAAATATTGTAATCAGCAGTGTCCAAATGTTTACTGAAGGTTGTCTTAGGATAGCCCAGATAGAATTATTTTACAGGTGAGATACTCGGAAAATATATATGAGGAAAAGACTGATAAAAAGTAGATTGATGTTTTCATTCACTGTTGTACAATAAGATTGTTCTACTAGAAAAGATTATGATATTATTGTACAGCTACCATTAACAAACGTCACGTTAGGCCGCAATAATCTTAAGGGTGTGACGGTACATGAAATAATATGATAACTTTAAGGAACCTACTAAGACCTACAAGCCTAACAGTCCCTACGACTCTAAGCGTTATAAGCCCTACAGCCCTAACCTACCATACACATAGTATGTGATAAATGAATATGTAAATAAGTTCAGGATGTATGTACCATGCGATATAAGGTTACAGACGCATAGTAGATAGGATTTCCAGGTTCGGGAAGAGTACACTCACTGCCTTTCTCGCAGCCTCACGAGACTGATCTCTGGATGGCTAAAGGTGTCTTGGCCACAGTAAGGGGTAATGAGACAAGAATATAAAATTCAAATCAGATTTTTGTATAATAACTTTCGTGAGACACACAGGTTATTACTCACTTGCATTTTTCGGGAATGCCCGACTAGTTTCGAACTCGAACGGAGCCCTTAGTCATGAGCTGAGCCCGCGACGATGTCGCGAGTCAAATCTGACTTATTTACAATATGTTACAGCTTATATACTACTTTTTCTTAACACACTATTTTACAAAATCTGTCTGTCCTATGCGTGGAAGATGCAACCAAATCATTAGTTTAACTGGGCCTCGGGTGAGCCGGCCCGAGTGGTAAGTCAGTGTCCAAAGATAACATTGAACAATTATAATAAGTTAGGGCAGTCAACTCAGATAAATAATTAAAATTCAATGAACTTAAGGTCTTGATGACTCTTCAATATCCAAAGTTCTAATCTTGTTATAAATTAATTTATTAGATACAATATTTATTTACAATCATATTTTGGCTACACCTTAATTGGCAATCACCGAAATGGAACTTCAAATGTCAGACGGAAAAACATTTAAGCTTCATCATCTGGATATTACGTGTTACGTAATTTCGACACGAAACCTTAGATAATTGAAGTGAAATTATTTGCAAACCGAGACATTAATTTAGATAGATTTAACATCGTTAGGCAAAATGTTTCGAAGCCAGGCTTATGTTCAATGAGTGTCATGAACGTAAATCAATATGGAGTTAGTTGGATGTTGGAAACGCCTGAGTTTCGACCGAGCTCTTAATCTCCTCATATATTGTCAAATGATCATAGATGACATTTAGAAATTTTGGTACTATGCCAGATAATTAATTAATAACGTATTATTAAAAATATGCAAATGCAAATGCTCGCCTTTGTACATGTTTATTTTTATGTATGTGTATATTGTTTTGTATGTTCCTTGTCTTTGTGTACAATAAAGAATAAGAATAAAAATATGCAAGAAAAAAAATAGGAATAAAATTAGTAAAATCACTTTTTGTGGTCCTTTTATCCGCAAACGGTTTCCAGTATTAGCTTTGACACCATTTCGTCATTATCGCAATTTATCTTTGCAACAACCCAAAAAAAAAAAACAAAGAAATTAAGATCATTAACTGCGACGTTTATTACAGAAATTACTTTAATATAATTACATTAGACACAGCCATTTAATTTCAAGGGGTGGTGGACGTCCGGTTCATTCGAATAAATGACTTAAACGTCCCGCTGACGATAGGCTAACACATGAATCGATTTGGGGTGACAAATCGTCTTGAATTAGATTTTGCTAATAGATATTGATTTGGCCAAAGATGCCTATTGACCGGTCAATGACATTTGTAACACTATCTACTGTTAGTCTTTAAAAAGCGGAGAAGTTAATATTAACTTTTCTATTGGTTAAAGTCTCAAGTAATTATTGAACAACCAAGTAATACCGCGAATCCGATTTCTGCGTCCAATAATGTCTTCAATATAATAAAACAACTTTTAACCGGATTAATCGCGTGTATTATTGGTTTTTGTTTTCCATGACGTTTCGAATACTTTGCAGCGTTCGTGGTCGCAGGAGGGCCAGGGCCTCCAGTTGTTTGATTATAATGTGTAGTCATCGCGAAAACCTAAGATATTAGAATGTCTTTAATAATTATATCATATTTCATGCATGGTCACGCACGCGCACGAGCAGTGATTATAAAAGGAATTTCATTCCCATTCGCTTTGATAACTACGTTATGACGATGTAAAGTTACTATTCTATAACTTAATTCTTTCATAAAATGCATGTGCCGCAAGTTCTTTCCTCAAAAATCTCTCATCATCCCCCGATGCTGATGCCCTTATCACAATTTATTTGAGGTCGGCGCAGCATGTATTCTTCTTCCATACATATCTATTAACCGTCATATCGTCAGTCCTCGCAAAACTCTGTGAAGTAAAAATATATCCATCCCTGGAAACGCTCGTGAACACAAAGGGTTTGACACAAAATAAATAATGAAATTAATTATATGTAGTGGTAACATTAAACTTAATATCAAGTTCATAAAGATTGTTATGCATCAGCGCCACATAAATGTCAATTAAAATAGTTTTATTGTTCCGACAAAGGTAATGAGTGGATGGAAATAAGGTGATGCAGTGGCGATAGATATAACGTATTTTGATGATCAGCGGACGACCAGTCATGTGGAACCTCTGGCTTATAATGAAATAAAAGCAAAGCCAAGTCAAAAGAACAAAGGAAATAAAAGGTAATTCAATTGAAAGCTCAAGTCTATGATGGCGATAGAACATCAATTCATATTGTTGATGTGTTACATCGTCGGACTTTTTTATTTGTTTAGAACATTTACTACATAACTGAGATAAGGCAAGAGTTTCCACGTAACAAAGTGTTGATCCATAAAAATGTCTAGTACTTATTTAAAGTTAATATTTTGGTCAGTAACTTGATATTCGTCAAAAAAATATAAGACGGTATGTGACAGAAAGAGAAGATACCAAGAGCCCGAACAAAGATCAAAAATTGATTCAGCTAAAATAGGCACAAAGGTCTTAACAAAGTAAGTAGGTTTCCAAGGTAAAAAGTAACTGAAGACGAAGTAGATTCATAGCATTACCCATAAGGTGCACAATGTTAAGGTCATCTAAACACAAAATTCCAGATTTTCAGGTTAGTAATACAACAGTCGTAACATCATAAGCGAATTAAACCTACATACCGTCAACTCCCACTCCTATTGTCCCACCCCATTACAGCCTACACACAGGACAATCCTGTTAGCAGCTGGTGTGCGTGATTAATGTTTGTGCTCCTGTCTGCGCCCCTGTCAGGTGCCATCTGTTGTGTGCCCATAGTCCCTTAAACATTTATAAGCCCTTTGTACTAGCCTACAATTGTTTTTCTATTCACTTTGCATAACACAACCAGCCAGTCGCCCTGTCTTTCTTTTGTCAGTGATAGTGGTATGTCTGTTGAAATTTCAGCACTCAGGTCAACACTCGCAAGTTCGAACACAAGGCACGCATCACTGACATTTCGTAGTTCATGTGAGAATACAGAGATAGAAAGAGTATTACACGCTACCTCACTGTGATTTAGTGAATTCCGACCATTAAGTCCAGACCAGTAGTTTTTCAGACAAACTAAGAAATAACATTCATATGACACTAGATAAGACACATTAAAATATGCTACGATTCTCAATAGCCTCATAGCACCGTTCTCAAAAACCTAGCCCAAAGATCTAGTAGACTGCTTTTTTTTTTAAATTAAAATAACCAGAGATGACAAATTCAAGATAAATTTTATTCTAAACGTTGGTAAGAAACTTCCCAGAGACAGATTTATTAGATTTGTGAAACACGAACAACGCAAACGGTTCGCGAGAAGATCGTGAACTTTTCTACATAGGTCCATGCGATGAGAACTTCCTTTTTAAAGTTAGTAATAAAGTTTACTATAAATAACTATCTCAAGTATTTAATTACTATAATATGAAGATGTTGATCTTCAGTTCACTTTTTATTTAAGTATATTGACGGATACTTTCTCGATGTAAAAATGGAAAATGTTTCGACGATTAACAAAAAAAGAACCGACTCCAAAAATCTTTCTGTTAAGTAAAAATGCACTAAAAAGTAAAAAAATAATTACATTATTTACTTACTTCAATTTACATACAAATATTTTTTTTTAATTTTGAGCGTTCTGAATAAAAACAATTTATTTGGACAATAATATACAATTATTATTATTTTTGGAGTATAATTTTCGGAGTTCTGAAGTAACAAACATAAAATAAAAACAACCGAATTGATAACCTCCTCCTTTTTGGAAAATAATACTAAAATAGGACTATCATATGTATATACTGAAAATCTATAGAAATGTTTCTATATACGGAGAAAATTCCAATACGTAGAGCATTGTGGAACTAAATAATATAATATTAATGTCTCCCACCGTTCTTATAACCGCTACACGACAAAGGTAAAATTAATCAATAGATTCCTTAGAAGCGTAGACCGATACAGTGACTCAATTTAAAATGTAATTGAGTATGTTTTGCTCAAACTAATATTGGACGTTCTAGATACAAGCTTTATTATAGTCCAATATTAATAGTTTACACAGTCTGTTTCGATTTATTTTTCGCAACAACATCTATTTAAAGGTGTTGATTCTGTTGGATGTAGAGACCCTTGCCCTGCAGTGGGACAGTTACAATTTGATTATGTTCATGTGCAACAATCTGTTTCACGTTGTATACATAACATAATGCATGACAGCTAATGCTTGTCCCACAAGTGGACACGGGACTCTTCTCATCGCGGTTTGAGACTAGTAAATGCTATCTTGTATAGCAATAGACTTACTAAAACTACTTTTTTATTTTTAGTGGTACGTGGTGTTATAAGCTTGAGAAAGCCTGATCTAAAATATACACATTCTCATAAAAAAAAAAATATGGTCATTTATCAATTTTGCAAGGTTAGTTGCGGACTGTGTAGTTTCAGTTGGTGAGTTCCGTACAACGTATATACATATAAAAGAAGGTGGAGGCAATAAAATCATTATTAAGTATAAAAAAATAAATGCGTTCCGATAAATGGGTAGGTAATCATGTCACTTACTTCAAATTCTAATTCAAAATTCGAAGCTTTACATGTTAAACGCAAAACGGTTAGCGCGTTAACAGCCTGTCTCATGCACACGCATCATGATGCATCGGCAGTTAACGCGAAAACGACAACCTAACGTGATGGAGTTTGTACGCAGTTTGCAATTAATGGCCCAGGATAACTCGTGAACGGGACTCAGTAATTTATAGTTTACGGACTAAATTGAAGGAACAATACTCTCTGAACTGTTAGTGGCGGCAATTTACCGTCACGTGTAAGGGTTAATGTTGTGGCCGGGTGCTTACGGACCCGCTTCTTGAACAACAGAATGTGGGTTAGAACCTTACTTGTACCAATGTGACTTTTTCAATGACACATGTAGACTTAATTATGGTGAATTGCACATCGTAAGGAAAGAAAAGTGAACAAAGTTTTTTTTTTTTTTATGACTAATTGGTCTACGTTTGGCCACCAACTCGCCTGATGGTAAGCGACGGTGTGGCCAAAGATGGAGCACATAGATCCAGAAGAAATCTATTCACTCCAAGTAGAATGAATAGATTTGGGGAGAATGATAGTTGGGGAGTTGATGCAACTGCCCAGACTCGTCTCTCACAACTCTAAGTCGCTTCACGGCATGGCTTCGTCAGGTGGGTGGTAACCAGCTGCGGCCGAAGCCTCCCACCAGAGTTGTGTTGCCTGTTTTGCACCACCCAGGGGCCATGTGTAGGGATTCCATTTTAAGTGTGCACTCCTACGGACGCAGGCAACTCAGCCCCCGAATGGATGCATTGTGTGAGGGATGTAAGTGAACGATGAAGTAACGACTGAAAGGGGAAAAACACCTGGACATAATCTGCTATCGGAATTTATAAGCTATAGGTGTTTTTGTGTTCTTCTTCCTTTTATTTTTTATTATGTTTTATCATTTTGTAAATGCCCGTTTGTTTCTTACTAAAATAAAATCTTAAGCCCTCACTGAGCTAGCATTGTGATTAATGATGGTCGGTAATTTCCATGAGAAGAGCCCCTGCACTGCAAAGGGTCAATGAACTGGGTAGGATATATCGTGTAAACCTACATATAGATAAAATACATGACAAAACTTGTTGCCTGACACATCCATAATACCTTCTTGTTATTTTGGCGTCCAACTGCTAAAACACGTCAATAATTACTTTATAACAGGTTATGCTAGTGTGTAGACCTTCCTTAAGAAACAATGTGCACCCGCAGACTTTTTATTTAAACTAGTAGTTAGGGGGCGGACTGAAAATCAGCGTTGACAAGTGCTCGGCAAAGCGGCTGACCGTGCACTGCCTGGGGCTGGCACCGCACTGCCAATATCTGCTGAGTTCGCTTCTATTGCCAAGCCGCAATTAAGGTTTGATTTTATCTATACCAATATTATAAAACGGAAGTGGTTTTTGTTTGTTTGTTTGTTTAAACGCGCTAATCTCAGGAACTACCAGTTGAATTTAAAAATATATTTTTGTATATGGTAGCCAGATTCATGAGGTTATCTAATATTCGGCTACACCTCTCAGCTAGCCTTAAATTTGTTAAGTAAATCGGAATAAAAAGCGCTGCCGAACCTGTGCGCTGGCGTAATGGTTAGTGGTGCGCTGGCGTAATGGTTAGTGATACGCAAATACATATAATGTTCTACAAAAAAATTGGTATTTAGTAGATCTAAAAAAAGTCCGCGATGCCATATGCATATCTCTTATACATAAGCCACAATAAGGTACTTTTTACCAAAAAAATATTAAAAATGTAAGTGATTTATGAGCATTATTATAAGGCATGGTATATTGATCCTTACGAACGAACGTTACTTCATCATCGAGACCATTGTATGAAGCTACACTTTGGCCTTTATAGCATGTTATTTGGACGAATAATTTAGGAGATAATGTAAAATGAAAATAATTCAACACTCGCGCGAACGATCCGGGTGACGCATAATCCCCGCCTGACGAGATGAACTGTGAATTATTTTCGATTTGTTAATTACTACTACATAATTAAAATATAATTATACGCGGGTGAAACCACGGGGCACAGCTAGTTGTGTATATTTGTGTTGTTTTGTTTTGTTTTATAATATTGTACAACACATATTGTGTAGTACCTACCTATAATATGGTTTGGTAATAAATTCTCTTTTTTTTCTTTCGTTATACTGTGTTATGTAACATGTAAGAACTGGAATTGGGAGAACTCTTTATTTGATTACAAATCAGAATAACATCTGTTCTTTTTTCATGTTGTCATATTTACGTCTTGTGTGCGTCAAGAGGGCGGATGGTTTGCAGGCAGTATTTCAAATTACGGAAAAACATATTTTTATCATGAAGATATGGGTATGATTGATATCAATCAAGAACACTGTAGGACAAGGGACTGATTTTATCATCCCACTGCAGGGCAAGGGCCTCTGCTTATACAGAAGGCGCAAGCAATGATCACCTCTCTAGCTAACTGCAGGTAAGCGATTTCAGACCATTAGGACCAGGTTTCCTCACGATGTTTACCTTTACCATATGTAATGATAATATCTTTGATTTAAGAAAGAACAAAAATATCACTTGAAAAAGTCACATCAACGTGCAGGTTTGAATTTATTTTTAAATGGTGAGCCATTAACCGCTCGGCGACTACGATATTTTCATCATATTTTTTAAGAAAATTGTTCGGATAAATAATAAATAGTAGACAATATTTCACATGCCGCTTTCTATGTGTCGCAGATGGATTGTAGAATCCGTCGACCCAGCCACGGAAAGTCAAATCAGAATACAGTATCTTTTTTTTACTTGAGCGGTGACTATCCATTTAATATACCTATACAACAAACAAACCTGTCCCACAGTAGATATGTCATTCTGCATTACGTCTAAAGGTGGGTAGCTGTTTTGTTAAACGTATCGCAATGGCAATCCAGCTGAACGTCGTTTAGCTAGCAGTTTCGTAAAACAGCGGATTCTACAATCCATCTGCGACATATGCATGACGTCATTTCTTTCTATAAAGTACTTCAGAACATGACCAATTCACTTAATAACAGAGTTCAGCCAAGATCTGCAATTTGAATGTCTATGATCAATAAAAACATTGTTTAGTGGGCTATCAAATCAATTTTTATTGTGCAAGGTCTGAACAAAACATACAATAGCTGAAACTATGGAACGATTTGGATGGACCGCAATAAATTGGATTTCTTGGAACCCCACTTGACAATATTATTACGTTCTTACTTATGAGGGCACTTGAAAGGGATCCTTTTTTATGTGTGGAAATTCTTCATGACTCCTACCAGTAAAACCATACGGTTCCTCTATTAACCTTTATCGAGGTTCCGTGAAGCAGCATTCGCGTTCCCGGCAGGTCACGGTTCGTCGAAGATATTAACCGACCCCGTCACAGAAACTAAAGCTGCATAGAACCTTCAAAGGGATCCTACAGTATTATTTTCTATTCGACATCGTGCCGAAGGACTGTTTAGTAAAATCATCATCAGGATCACCAACCAACTTGATTTGCATTATACCTAAAAATAATGATATGATGTAATGTAAGCAAGCACGCTTACATTACATCATAATTTTTAGGTACTTATAATAATTGGGCGGCAGGGCCCAGCGTACCTATTAGCTAACTCAGTTCTTCTTCTTCCTGCCCTGGTCCCAAGTTATTTGGGGTCGGCGCAATATGTTTTTCCCTTCCATTCTCCTCTATCAGTCGTTAGGCTATCGTTTACTCCCTTTTCAGTCATATCATCCCTCACACAATCCATCCATCTATTCTTTGGTCTCCCTCTTCCCCTCCATCCATCCACATTCATATTCATTACTCTCTTAGTCACATGTGTCTCATCCCTCCTCATCACGTGTCCGTACCAAGACAAACGGTTTCCTTTCAACTTTTCTGTTACTGGAGCTAGTTTCAAACTTCCTCTAATATATTCATTTCTTACCTTATCCATTCCTGTCACTCGACAGGTCTTATGACGGATTTGTAAATTTTGCCCTTTAGTTTGAGAGGCATCCGTGGGTCACAAGTTGCTCCTGTAACCTGTCGCCATTTCATCCACCCTGAGTTGATCCGGTTCGCAACGTCTCGGACTATTTCACCATCATCTTGGACGAGTGACCCAAGGTACCGGAAGTCGGAACAAACTGGTAATGGCACTCCGTTAAGCGTTATAGGCACATGACTGGAGAGACCGCCGAAATCACAAAACATATATTGCGTCTTGCTTCTGCTCAGTTTCAAGCCAACACTCTACAGCCTTTGCCACCATGCCTCCAGTCTGCTCTGGACCTCAAGGCCATTCTCGGCAACCAGCACAATGTCATCAGCGAACAGCATACACCAGGGAGCCTCTTCTTGAATGTCCGATATAAGAGCATCCATTATCACCAAGAAGAGGTATGAACTTAGAGCCGATCCCTGGTGTAAGCCTACATCCACATTAAAGCTAGCCGTGGTGCCCGCAGTAGATCGAACTTGGGTACTGCATCGATCGTACATCGCTTGGATCAACCGCACATACTTCCCAGGCACACCTTTCTCCTTAAGGGCCCACCATAAAACTTCACGTGGTACTCGGCCTTATCAATTCGTTAGTAACCGATATAGCCAATAGGTACGCTGAAGGAAAACGTGGAATGAGGGAACCGAGGCTTTTGCCCTGCAGTAATACATTAAGATACTAATAGATATTCTTTCCTCGACATCACGAAATAAAAAAATATAAACGATGGCTAGCATATATCATATAAGTATACCTAATTTTCTACAAAAAACCTTTAACATAAAAACCAAGATTACATGTCCGTGTACTACCAACCGTGTCAATGGAACACGCCATGAATGTTGATCAGAGGGTGGCTATTCGAAAGACTCGTAAAAACCGCATAAATATTCGGCTTATAGGACCCGGTGACGCGCGAACGCATGGACTTACCCGTTTTATGCGAAGTAAAGCAACGCTATGTTTGTTGTTCCACATGACGTTAAATATACAAAGGCTTTCGTAGTGTAAAATGTTAGTTTTTGAAAGATAAATAATGGCACAACATCTCATAGTTCCTTTTTGGATGTTGATTTGTGAGTTAAATAAATAACCTCTGTTTGGCTGGACCCCCCCCCCCCCCCCCGAATTAAATGCCTGGCTAAAGCCATGCGTCATAATATTCTATTGAAACTAGAGCTCATATCGAAATCATTTCAAACGATATCGGTACCAACATTCTATTGAACCTGAGAGGGTAATATCGCGAATCTAGACATAATCCTCAACAAAACGAAACCAAACTATTCACGTCCCCTTCAAACCAAATAATCCTGCGTTTTCGAGCAAAAACTGTCTGTACACGTACAATTTCGTTGAAAACTTTCGAGAAAATGTTGGAGAATAAGTAAATGATTCAATTGCAACTAGAGTTTATACTAGTACCACATAATTATTGACGAAAACAAGACCTAAACGAGCCGCAATCCTCTCCAAAATGAATGTAAAACTTCCACGTCCCATTGAAACTAAATATTTATCCTTTAAAAAGAAATTCCGAACTGTCTCTTTCGATATTAAAGGTACACACGTACAATTTTTTCTCATTACATCGAAAACTTTCGAGAAAATGACTAAGGTGAATTGATTTACACTCAAAGTTGGACAGTTAGTAAATGAAGAAACGACTCCAAGTAAGGGGAGCCAACTACTTGGAATTTTCCTCTGTGATAAACTTCGGTCGCGGATATATTTTTGATGAAAGTTTACAATGATATTTGAAATTATACGGGGAGAACGTATAAGTTTTGTGGAGGGTAGCAAAGATTACAAATCCTTATACGCCCTGGGGGAGGCGGCTCGTAAAAGGCGACGATCCCTTGTACAGGGTTGATGGCAACTACGTATAGTTTCGCTATCACCCCCGTATTGAAGATTTGGGAAAATAATTCAGAAATACTAGCATGTAGATACGTATATGTAGGACTAGCGAAGAAGAGTGATTTAGACGTATAAGATAGGAAACAGAAATGGAAACGAAAGACAAATTATGTATTTGTAAATAAACAGAAATATACCAATAAATGATGCAGCTTATGTTTCTAGACTGTGTAACTGAAAATCAATACATTCTGTTCATTTATTGCACGTTGAGACACGACATCTCAGCTGGTAATACAATAAATTCCACCCCCCCTTGACATCAGGCTTTTACATTAAAATCCCCTAACATTAACGTCCAACGACATGTCGTTTACTTGTCGTTACCGTACAGTCTCAAATGTGACGTAATCTACGTATACGACCTATTTCCGACAGAAAAAAAACTTCGAAGAGTGGAAAGTTGTTGAAAACAAAAGAGTGTTATGTTTAAAACTAGACGGGGATACAAAAGGGTGACAATACCTAGACCTTTTTGGTCATATTTCACAAAGGCCTTTGCTGGGTGCGACGCCTGTCTAAAGGCAATTTATATATAGAATATAGTCGGATTTTACTTTTAAATCTGACTGATCTCTTCCTTGGGTTGGGAGCCATTATTTACTTATGATTTATGAATCACTATTTGGAAATGTTACTTAAGGTTTCGGTTAAATAAAATGGGAAGCCGTCTTTAGGGTACCGTTCCTCAAAAGGAAAAAGGTTACCTTCTTCTCAGAAACGGGCGGAGAGTATCGAGTTGAAATTATTATCAAATAAATAGACTGCCCCCTTGGACTTGTAAAAACAATATGATCATATCTGCTCCATATTTTGACATTCGCTAGTAAATCAAAACCTATGGAGCACTTCCCGTTGACCTGGAATTATGAAATTTGGCAATAAGCAAGGTTCGTTAATTTTTATATCACATAATTTTCTCTATTTTAAACTCACATTTCCAGTTGGAGAATCGACCGTGACGTAAATTGATGTATGGCCGAACATTATTTAAACTGCAAAGTTAAGTTTGTTCTACAATTCGACTTTTCTTATCGCTCGAGCAATTTTCAGTCTCATAGTTCATGTATTTCCATAATAATAATTGTACAGAACCCTCGGTGCGCGACTCGCGAGTCAGACTAGTTTTTTATTTAACCAATCGCTTACACATTTACATGAAAATCTTACATAAAAAAATATCACGACCTTAAAGTTGAAAATAATGATAGCTCCAATTTTTTATCGTGTACTAGACTTGTTAAATTAAATTTCTACGAAAATATAAGATGTCAGCTTTTTGAATACAAAAATACATATGCTTCTCACAAAAAGAAAATCTCAATTTACTGTTATTATTATACAAGCCATCAATTTATGCTGGTTTATTTAAAATATTATAAGTTATTAAATTTCAGAAGTATTGACGTCATACGTCTGCGTAGGTTAGCTTAAGTATAATTTAAAATGGCGTAAAACTTCAAAGTCTTATAAAACTTGTATTAATAACGTCAAGGCTGTAAAACAAAAACATTTCCATCAGAAAATATCATAATCCCAGAAGTAATTTACATAAAGTAACTTCGTTGTTTGAACCACAGGGGGACCGACTTTAGGTCCAGCCACTTTATCACTTTTTGTTTGAACACTGTGCTTTGAGATAAAAATGAATAAAAAGGAATGTTTCTTCGTTTGTAAATCTGTGGAAAGTAAGTAAATTTTTAGGGTTCTGTAGTCAAACAAGGAAAATTGTAATTATTTAATATTTAAAAAATCTAAAATCTAAAGGCTTGAATCCACGACTTTTGTTATCCATTGATTATTTATTTGTTATCATTTGATAACCAACTAAGATACCCTATCGATGCCACAAAACACTTATAATAAAATTTCGCCATGTATGTTCCTATGTGTATTCAATCTATGTTTCTTTCTCATTTATAGACCCGATTGATCATTGGATATAAAAATTCATAATACAAATCTTCGAAATTCCAGTAGATATTTTTAGTTTCAACATTTAATTGAATTCATTTACTATGGCCAAGATAAATAAACAGATCTTAGCACGTGCTTTGACTTAACTGTGTTCCCTTTCTGTCTTACACTTGTAGTTACACAGTTGTGTGACATAGACATAAATAATACTAAGCTAAAGCACTTGCAAGTAATGCTTAATTATCTTGCCCCGTCCTCAATTTTTTGAGTATAATGTCATAATTAGGGAAAATCAATTTTCAATAAAAAATAATTAGTCGTGAGTATTTTCAAAACTATTCGAATGATACGGAGAATAAACTTTTCAAACATAAAAGGCAATTTATTTCTTAAATAAGTCGGTTTAACATTACGGAACCGTTCTGAGCGTGGTCGACGCGCTCTTACCTGACTTTTATTTCGAAGTTCCTTACTACACTTTCTTGGTACACGAATGCCCTAGAGAATATGAAAATTCCATAAAATACTGCCATTTTCCGTGTGATAGCCTGAGGGTAGAGACACGTTCCCATGGGTATCGACTTAAGCTACAGGGGTATTATATCCGATGGTAGTATTGCAGTACCCATCTAAAGAAACTTTAACGGTGTGCGCCATCTTGGTTATTTTCGCCCTTCTCCTCGAAACTTTATGTCGTATGATTACCTCGTGAATTATATAAAAAGAAAGAAATATACATTGGAGATACGTCTTTATAGTACCACGTTAGGGATATTAGGTAGGTACATTATATTTTATTCAAAGACCGTATTTATCGCCTTCGTATAGCTCGTATTCGCGACCACATCGCGCGGTTTTTCGATTGTAATGCATTCAGTTACAACTTATAACGCCTGTATTCCCCGGAGGGGTAGACAGACAGTGGCTGTACACATTTCACCGATGCCGTCACTAAGTTCAATGTGAAACGTGGTGAGTATAGACTCACCGTGGCTATAGTGGCCCCAACGGGCACAATTCATCCGGGCAAAACTCCGGGATACTACTGAGAATTATCTAACAGAAAAATCCAATAGCACTGCCCGCCCCGGGAAACGAACCCAGGACTTCACGCGCATCAGTCGCGCTTGCAACGACTAGTCTAATGAGGCAGTACTGCCTCATTACATATGAATTCTAGTTTAGTAAGATATAAAGTAAAACTCACGGAACCTTCAAAGTAAGTAGGTAGATGTATCTTGTGGCGTTGTAAATGGGCCGCAGCCTAACACTTGATATCTGAAGGAGATTTTACCTATCTGCTGGCCCCATTTTGTGATCAGCAGTGGGGACTTTTATAGAGGGATATGTATAGGCACTCTCCGAATTAGCCTACATCCATAAACGAAGCTGAAATTAGACTCCAGATTAGTGCAATAACAATTCACATACAAAGTAAGGTGTTTTTACAGAAGGATAGTTATGTTTTTCGAGTGTAGGGACATGTATCTAAGTATGTATGTATGCATGTAATTATGTATTTCTTGTTCTTTGGCATGCTCCGTCGCCTAAACAGGTTAATGGGTTTTTAACATACAAGGTATCGCTAGAATCATCTTAGGGTCGGCTTAGGCATGTTATTTTATTTTTGTATAAAAACTTTTGTGAGACATATTCATATCAATTAATGTTCAGAGAGTTTGACTCGTGACATCGCCGCGGGATCAGCTCATGAGTAGGGGCTCCGTTCGAGTTCGAAACTATTCGGACAATCCCTAAAAATGCACGTGAGTAGTAACCGGTGAACATTAATTGATATGTTATTTTATTATTTTGAAATCCATGGAAAATCTAAATCATGTCAAAATTACCCAATAAGTTACGGTCAAAATTAAATTGGTGCAAATGAGCCAGAATTGTCAGAGTGACATTATTATTAATATCAGCCACGATCTTCCCACTGCAGGGCCTCCCTACCATCCTACCATTTCTCTCGATTAAAGGCTTTCTGCGGCCAATAGGAGTCAAACTCGTCCCGCGATCTCCTTCTGGGCCCGCCGCGACGTTATTTAACGTTAGAGTGACATAGGATATACGAGTTAGTAGTTTAACTTGTCGTAGGCCTAATTTTCGAACGACGCGTAGCGTTCGGCCTTACATCCTAGATGCCCCTGAATGCATGATACAAGTTTTGGAAAAGTATATTCGTTTCTCTTTTCTCATCTAATCTTTTTTTAGTTCAGTTGAGTTTGTAACTTTTTAAATGTTTTATTTTAATACTGTAGGTCGGGCTTAATTTTAAGCAAGCTTACCCTGGAGAAGACTGAAGCTAGATTAATTAACTTCTTTATTTTTTAATTTACCTCTTATAATGCTCGCATGGAAGTGCTTAAGGCGGTCACCCCTGACCACGTTAAGCGTTTGCAACGATATGACCAGTGTCCACGTTAAGCTGTGCTCGGCAGCCGCCCTTCCGACCCTTCCGACCACAAGACAGGAGACACAAGACAGAAGTGGCTTATTGGCCAGAAAATACAGGTGAAAATAGAAATTCAGATATCTAAATTGTGTTTTAGATTATACCTAATAGCTATGACCAAACTTTTGTCTATATTAGCAGTTATTTAAAAAAATGTTGTTTACTTTGCCTTTAAGAAGCCGCTCGCTAAATGGACGTATCGGATATGAGCTGAATTAGATTATTATCAAGCGCAAGATCGTCGGGCGAACGGTAAGTTCATTTCAGAGTTACTCGACGAGAAACACGACATTTAGATTCTAAACATAATAATGCATCAAGTCTGTTTGGGTCCCAGAGGTGTACATAATAGGCATGATGACAGTATTAAAGAATCTAAGAATAAATGGTTTCAGAGAAAAATATATGTACACAGGATTCTGAAAAATTACCTAGTTTTATTATAAAGATTTTCAATAAAATAAAAGTATAAAATTCTGCATGTTTACTGAAATGCCAATTACACCGTCAATCACTGCCATACGTTTTGCTTGAAGTTTTGTCAAATGTTATCGAAGCGTGACGTCACAACCCATCATAAGCGCCGCCATGACACCCATGAGCGTTTTCACGTTTAATTCAAATTAGATTAAAATGTAATAGTCTGCGTTAAAACTAAGTTTATTGTTGTAATAATGTGTTTTTATTATAAAAGAAGATTTCAAAATCAGTCATCATGCCTATCGTCATCACTCATATTTCGCCAGTACTGTTAAAAAGTCCCATCTATGTTATTAGGTAGTCCGGGATGCTACTGAGAATTTCCTATCAGAAAAACCTAATAACATTGCCCCACCCGGGAATCGAACCCAGGACTTCACATTAAGCAGCTGCGCTTGCGCGCGAAGACGTCTGGTCAATGAGACAAATATATAAAAAAACATTTGCACCCAAGTAACTTTATGGCAAAATATTTCCCATATTTATGTAATAAAATAAACATTCATGTTGCTAAAGTGAAATTTGGAATTTCCACAAAATAATTCATGTTACTTTCATACGAGTGCGACATGTAAAACCAAACATACAAATAGTACGGATAAATATCCTGTCAGGACGAATCCACACAAAGGCATTTTATCTAATACAGTGTAATTATACAAAACAAACGCACGATTTAAATGCCAAAACACTGGTGAAACAAAACATAAGCCGTCATTCGTAAATGAACATTGAAAGCGGTCTAAAACCGCAAATCTCGTTGATCTCTGGCCATCGGAAACTCCCGTTGTAATCCCCACCCCTCCCACACTCATTATTTATTATTTTTTTATCTGACATCCGCTGCCCTCCTCGAAAATGGTGAGAAAACGTCGCCATTTTCGTACAAAATGATATTGCGAACTGTTAGCTTCCTTATATTTGGGCCATATTTACGATATCAAAGCTTTTGAGTTTATCGTAGCGAGTTCAATCTACGGAGGGTTGTTTTGGAATTACACCTAAGCGATGACGTCACAAATGACGAAATAAACGACGGCCCTGATACTGAAGTTAGTGCTGGTTATATATATAAAATATACTCTTAAAGAATTTTTGAATAAAAGCACATGCCGATTTGGTGCCCACTAAGATACCGGCTCTTCCTTTTATTTCTGTGACTTAGTCTATAATAATATTTCCATAATTTAAGTAATTCTAATATTTCTAATAATAGTGGCTGGCACTGGCACTGGCACAGTCCGTCCTATCATATTGCATCACATCATGGGGTGGAGCCCGTAAAACACATCTTATAAAACTAGAACGAGCACAACGTGCATTACTCAAAGTTATGGGTTTCAAACCATTTAGATATCCTACAGTCAACTTATACCATGAGTGTGATGTTTTGAGTATCAGACAGCTATTTGTTAAAGAAACGGTATTGTCCCAGCATGATAAACTTAAATATAATAACAAAATAATGTCTTCAAGACGCGTAGATAGGGTATGCCCTACGATTTCTTATAAAACAGAATTTATTAATAAATTCCAGTGCTTTCTTGGACCAATGCTCTATAATAAATTAAATAAAATTATTAATATTTACCCACTAAATAAACATATATGTCAAAACGTTCTAACATCTTGGTTAAAATCGCAAAACTACGAAGATATAGAAAAATTATTTGTTAATTTAAAGTAATAGGATAGATTGTTAATTATAAATATACAGAACTATTCTCCTTTGAACACAAATCAATTTATTATATTGAAACATTAATAAAAATATTTTATATTAACACGCTCTATTGTACTATATATACATCTTTCATACTCACACTGCCGAACACTCCAATACCTAAATTAATTAAACGAAAACTAAACTAGACTAAGTATAAATAGGAAACCTCAAAAATAAGAAACGCAATATATAAAAAAGAAGCATTTTATACTTAAATACTTATAACACACATATAAAAATATATACAAATAACAAATGGATAAATAAAAGTAAACACAAATCACACAACTTTATGTTGCCCAAGTTCACACTGTTTGTAGTCTATCTGCAAATAAAGTTGGATTGAAGGTAATATGGAAAAGGCAACTATGTTCCGATTATGCATAAACCATTATTTTTACTAATACCCTCGGGTCTATCAAATTTCGAAGTTAATAATGTAAAATTATCAATTATTGTTCATCGGTTTCTACTGGCGTGCATTTTACGGAATTGTCCGCCTAGTTTCGAGCTCGAGCGGGGTCCGTAGTCTGCCTGCGCCTCTGCCTGGCCTGGAGGAGCTGAGCTAAGCCCGCAGCGATGTAGCGAGTCGCGGATCGCGGTGAGCAATAAATGATATGATAAGGTCTCAGGAAAGTTATATAAATTAAAAGTGTAAAAATTACTTATAGTATGTGCACATGTCTGTTTATAAATATTTTGCATTGGAAGAAACTAATGTCTAAGATACAGGCTCGGCCTAGTTTAGACATTAGGATTCAATTTGTCCTACACTTACAGAAATTGTACTATTAGATTAAGTAAATTGTATTGTTAACTGGTTTCAAATAAAGATTATTATTATAGTAATTTAAATAATTCTAATAATAATAATTTAAATAATTCTACTAATTATAATTTAAATAATTCTAATAATAATAATTTAAATAATTCTACTAATTATAATTTAAATAATTCTAATAATTGTAATACATAGTTCTTATAATTGTTATTCAAATAGTTCTTATAATTGTTATTAAAATAGTTTCTATAATTGTAATTCAAATAAATCTAATCATTGCTATTCTAAAAATTCAAATTCAAATAATTGTTATCCAAATAATTGTAAAAACTATAACTTTGCATGCCCGTAATGAGGGTGAAATAAGTCCTGTGCTATAACTTAATGTAACATCTTGTGTACCAACCATGTTTCAGGCAAATAAATGATTTATCTTATCTTATCTAATATTCCATTGTGTGAGGCACTGTAAACGTTAGAGCATGTATATAACTAAGGATCATGCTTCATGAAGCGCAGTGATTGTGGCATTTTATCCCCCTGGTTTGTTCATTGTAGCGGGCTATGAAACATGCCCATATTTACTATGAAACATGTTCATGTTTACTAGTAAACATAGGCGGGATGAAAGCGTATCTTACTATGATTAACGTTTTACTTTCTACACATATATTATGAAACTAGCTGTACCCGTGGCTTAGCTCACGTCAAAGTAATCTTGACGGCAAACTAAGATTTCAATTTATCATACATGCAAACTCACCTGATTCCCATTGAGGTAGGCAGAATCTAAAGATTTTATAGTACATACATGAGGATAGAGCATGTATATCGAATTGATTAGCATTAGAATTTATTTCAGTAGAATATATGAAAATGGATTGTACTAACCAAACTTCTTTATACGGATGTGACACCTAAACTACATTTTTAGGCGTTATGAGAAACTATTCTTCATTTGATTTGCACTAAACCAGCAACGATATCGTCAGTAATCTATTCTATATCACAGAGTTTCCTTAACATCAATGTTGAGAATTGAAAACATGTGCCATATACAAAGGGAGGACGTATATTAAGGGGAGGGAGTGCCGGAAATCCCTCTATGACGTGTTGCTTGTAGCTTCCTTTAATGTGTGTAAGATGTGTCAGCGAATCTTGTATTTTTCGTACAAATATATTAATATTGGAAAATTCGTTTGCGATAGGTATTATTTATATAAGGATATTTTTAACACGCCCGCCTCTAGGGCTCTAGCTTATTTATTTATATATACTTTATAACTATACTAACAGTACATGCGATGCGATGCGAGATGTTATCGCTGTCTTTGATTTCTACCATACAACCTTAGGTTGGATTCTTCGTAATAAGTGATCGAAGGTTGGATTAGATTAAAATTGTTATGGGACTGTATGCAAATAAAAGTAGGTACCTACAAAACAAACACTATTATGTACATATATAAAATATACATTATTATAATGCATACACATACATAAATAATAACTATGTAAATAACGAATTCAATTTGTATATTACAATATTAAAGCGACAAGTAATGTTCCTTCATAAGGCTTATTATGTTTAGTCCAATTAATTTCACTCACTTCTAGTGGTCGTACCAATTTTGAATTTTGTAAATATAAAGTCCTGATGACAGAACAATATTAAGGTACCGTCGGGCTGGTTTGATTTCGGAGGTGAAAGGTACGTAATGGAACCTTTGAATAGCGACTGGTAAACCTATTGAGTCTGGGCTCATTAGTGATCAGATTTGTTTGTAACAAGTTTATTTTATATGATGAGGACTTGATGATGAACTGTTGTCAAATTAAGATCTATGGCAGCTGTTACGGGTAGTCAGAAGCCTGAAAGTTTGACCACCAGTCATACCATGAGATATCGTGTTACCCAATAACTGGGTTGTGAAGGTCAGATAGGCATTAGCTCCATGTAAAATACTGGTATTAAGCTGCATCCGGTTTCACTGGAAGCCGACCCCAATGTAATTGGGAAAAGGCTAGGCAGATAGACTTGATGATGAAATGTTTTTTAAAACTATGTTTTATCTATGTCTATCCGGTTAATAGATATTGCCAGGCGTCTTCTTAAGACGAAAATATGGGAACTTGAAATTTTATAGATGCGAACAGAAAACACAACAAATCATTTATTTGCCTGAGTATGGGTATACATGAGGTGATACAGATAATGCAAGTTCTTAAAACCATATCCTACCTGAACAGGTGTGCAAATATTTTATGTGGTCGTGATAATTCACTTACAATATAATTATTACATTATAACATAGAATTAGACTAACAATCATTAAGAGATTTATTAATTATTACATTATTTTATTATGACTTAACTAATTAATTTAATTACATTTATCATTTAAGTAATCGTTAACTGAGTAGTAAGTTTTAATAATCACGTAAATCTTTAATTCATTCTTAAACAAAATAAAATTATTAGCTTCTTTTACATTTTTAGGTAGTTTATTATATATTCTAGGGCCCATACAAAATGCACTCTTGTCAAACATAGCTGTTTTCTTTGGCGTATTGCACGAAGTGTATTTGCATGTCTGGTACTATGTAACGTTTCATATTCATTTATATTATTTCTAATATCTAATGATAGTTCATAGATATATTGTGATGGGAATGTAAGTATTTTTAAATTTATGAAATGTGGTTTGCATGTATCTGTAGGTTTTAATGCACAAATCGCCCGTACAAAGTTCAGGCGGTAACGGGTACGAATCCCGTTCTTGACTATTGTTTTACAATGTTTCTATAGGAAATATTAATTAATAAACGCATGTAATGGCATTAACGTGTACAAAAAATCATCATATATGTATGAATCTTAAAAAAATACGGACGGAGCGTTGGGTACGACTTGTGAGAAGCATGCCTAGTCATCCAATTTCGCCTGTCATACACGAGCTAAACGCATACAAATAGTTAAAACTCGTCCACTTGGCGCTAGTACGCTGCATGTGTGTGTGCGTAATCTTTGCTTCGCTTATGAAAAGGCAAGGTTACATCCGTATTTTTTTCAGATCCGTGAATATATGATTACATTCTGTCTCATTTTATGTATGTATCATATTCAGTTTTTCATATAAACCTCTATAATTATTCTACTACCAATCTCAATCTGTGGGCTTACTCCTGAAAATAATTCCGCTCGATTGACATTGGAAATATGTTCGTTCGCCAAACTGTCTAAAAATTAATTAAAGATTCGGAATAATATGAAGACAAATATATATAATAGGTAAATTAAAAAACAATAATAGGTAAATTTATTTTAATATTACGGGTTGTTTTAAGCCGTCTATTTAATATTGTAATTGGATTGGAATTGGTATTAGTTTCCAGAGTAATCCCACTAATCTAATATTAAGACTGGCACAGAGATTTCTAGATCAATTTCAGAGGCATACATTCATCTACTCATAGATAGAGACAGTCATCTATCTCCAAACAATAATTTTCTATTTAAAAAATACGGATTGAATCTTGCTTCCATTTGGTCAGACAACGGTTCAGACTGGGATGGCTATAATATAATTTCAACGTGCTGTAGTCGACATGACGAAAGTAAGGCATTTAAAAAATTTGTTACTAAGCATAGACTTTGCGAAAAACTAGATGCAATTGTAGTAGGTTATGATTTTTTTTTAACTGCTCTACTCTATATATTTCTTCCTGTATCGTGGGTGCGTTTAAACATAATAATTTCACATGCACCATTTTACCAAAATTTCTATTAGACGCCATAAACGTACAGTCTGTCAAGTCATGAAAAGAATTTTTTGGGAATTAGTGCTGTTTCTTGTACTACACTAAATTACTATCAAAGTGAGTACTTTGGTAGTAATTTAGTGCTGCCAGTAAATTTAAATACATTAATAGTAATTAAGTGTTACCAGTAGGCACAAGCAAAAGCAATAGTTCCCAAAACATTATTTTCATTACTTTTTTGACAGACTTTATACCATCTACCAGACCCCAAACCAAAATCCGAGTTATTAATGAGAATTTCCTAACAAAAAAGACTCAATAAAACTGTACCGGACCAATTAAACCCAAAACATCACGCAGTCGCTCGTACATCTTTTTAGACCCATGACGCAATTTTTGGATATGTTCGTACGCCTACTTTATTTCGATAACAGTCAGAATTGAACTGCTTAACTTTTCCCGGGACAGTTCTCGAGTTATTGCTTTGTTCTCGGTTATGGCTGTAAACCCAGGTTATATAACCGCCGAGTTCAGGGACACTTGGAGTTATGTAAGGCAGTTTGTCGGTAGCTAATTCTGTCTGGCCATCGGCTTATATAAGTTAAGTCAATGTAAGTTTTAGACGTCTCGTTAAAGCTGAAATAATTGGCTTAATAACAGGCTGTGGCTTTAGTCATAATCCGAATCGAGGGAGGTGAATTTATAGGTGTAATATATTACAAATCAATAAAAAAAAATACCTTAGAAAAATCGTGATCAGTTCGTTTTTTTGGTTATACTACGTCATTTTCTAATAGCAAACAAACCGCGAATGGTGCCGCGTTGTTTCATCCTATGCGTAGTGTACGGAAATTCCTGAGATAATCGTCGGATTTTACGATACGCATAGGACATTGACCTCAACGAAAAGTATTTTCATGAAGCAGATAAAAAATAACATACATAATATTCAACCATTCTTAAATAAACCTGCATTCCAAATTCGAATTCCCCAATAGGGAACGTTTCAATTCCAAACACTGGTTGGCAACAAATAATTAAGCCGAATATTTACCGTTTCGAAGTTATTTTGCGTAAAATGGTATGCTTACCTGAAACAAAAACGACACATTAATTAATCAGGAGAAGTAATAAGTACTGCTATTAACATTTTAATGAAGTTTTGTTTACGGGTGCTGAGCCCCGTGGTTAATACAATTGCACGTAATTGATATAGGTAAGGGAGAGTGGGGAAGCAAACAATATCCGGGTTTTCCTCGGAACTTATATATTAATAACATTTGTGAAACCTGTCTGAATGTTTTATTTTATTAATATGAAATAGACACCGTATTTTAGAAAGCAACCAACACGAGCAGATGATAAAAAAAATGGACGTTTAACTATTTGTAATGTTTAAAAAGAATTGACAACTTTTTTTTGTATTGTAAAACAAGTTTATGAAGTAACATTTTTTGGATCGTAAAAGTTGTATTTATATTTATTTTTCATAACAATTATTATTTTCAAGTAAATCAAATAGTTAAAAAAATAACGTACGCTACGTATTTTTTTGATTATTCTAGTTTTCTTTCCAAATTTCTAAAGAGGATTGCTTAGGTCCCATACTATGTTGCGTTAGACAGACATAAATTACTGTCACTGACCACTCTGTTTGATAGAAAATAAAGCTAGTGGACATCACAATAGTCATAAAACCAACCTTCACAACTATTACTTTTATTGACTCATTTATTCAAAATGCACGTCATAATATGTTTTCAGTGAATAAGGCCGTGAGTGCAACGAACGAACACGATTATCATAATTACAGGTAAGGCAAGTCTGATCGCGTGTTATCGACTGCGTTTTCCGAAGTCTGAAACTTTAATGTAGGTACTTTACTTTTCGCATTTTCCATAAGCCCTAGATAGTGGTTTTCTATAATGCACCGTTTTAATTATTAACATGAAGATATTTTTCTTAATTTTGATAACACGCAGCAATGTTTGTCCAGAATATGCTTTGACGCCGTTTTGACGTCCAGTTCTGAACTTCTCACGATTACGACATTTCACAAAACATAGAACAGGTATATAATTAAACAACGAGTAATAAAAATCTGAAATAATACATGGACATGTAAGTAATGTCAATTAGCATGGGTATCTACTATCTACCGAAATATTGAAAAAAAAAAAGCCTTTTTTATTATACAAATGAATTCTATGTGCTTTTCAACAGACTTTTATAGCTGTGTTGGAATGTTTTGGTGAAAACAAGCACTGTGGATTACTACTGTTAGCGGTTCGGTTCCAAAACCTATGCCCAAGGATTGTTATAGGGCGCCTTACACGCCCTTTCAGTATTATTTCGAACGTCAATTACTCGCTATATAAACAGGTAAATACAACTACATAAGTATAATATATATAGTTATACAATGTATTTTATCTGAAAATAAACTGAGATCAGAAGTCCGAGTCACTCTCGCCCGCGAACTACAACACACGCAAACACAAATTGATTAAACAAAAACATACAAAGTTAATTGATTTGGTGGCAACAAAAACCCGTGGTCCAGTTAAAGGAATCCAGTCCATTAGTAAAATGCCAAGTCACAGTGCTAATAGGGCGGAAGTCGGCACACGTTTATGCGGATAAGGGCACAATCGAAATAGGTTGTACCTTGTATATAGTCGTGCACTGGAAGGCCGGGAGTCAACGACCGTACTAACGATCGTAGTGTAACACGCAGAGCGATACACACGGCTCGAAGAGTTGAAGAATAAGGAGTTTTGGCAGTTTGTTTGTCATTGACGCGGATCTTGGTTACAAGCCAAGAACACTAAAAGTAGGGCAGCAAGAAGAAATGTCATAATGTAATGTAACTAACCTTAAATAAAATTAGATGAAAGAGGAAGAAAAGATAATGGTAAAGAAAAGGTTGACTGGTAGATAATGTCTCATGACATTAAGTCCATCTTCTGCACCATCTTTGTACATGAATAATAAATCAGAATTTTAAATAAATCATTCTGTTAACTATCCTACTGCAGGGCAAGGGCCTCTTCTCATACGGAGAAGAAATGGACGAATGGAAAATTCACAATGTATTGAATCCATGATTCGAACTCAAGCAAATTTTCTTTATAATTATTTAAGTAGAAAGTCGTGTACCCAGCGTTTATTAAATTCATTCATGGGTTTTAAACAGTTAGTTAAAAAATCTACTACCTCTCCCTCAAACATGACTTTCCTTATCCTCAATAAACACTTGTTGCCAACAATAACAAGTTCGCCAACTTGTCGTCCAGACAAAATGGCCACTATGTATCATTTGTCCGGCGGGCGTCCTGACGCTATAATAAAGTATGGACTACCGCTGGCGCCCTGCGCAGGACATTAGTTGTCGTGAGATATATATCGGCGCTGACCCTATATCATAATGGCGAGATAAATCGAACGCGGCAGGAAGTGAAATGAGCAATTTATACATAGTGAATTTATTACTTCGTTCAGCGTGTTTGGAGAGAGTCGGTTTGGAAATTTCCCTATTCAGCAAGTTAGTCAGCAAGTCAAGGAAGACGCGTAATCGTCCTGATTTTTTGAAGTACATTAGAACGACGCGACGTCTAGACTGCCTAAATGTGGCTGAATATTAGTACCTATGTACCCATAACTTTATGTTGTTCTGACTTAATATACAAAATGTTTTTTAACTATCGGAGTTAATATAAATCGGAGGTAAATTTTTATAAAACGCAATTAATTAATATTGAGCGAACTTGTCTTTATACATATTTTGGTGACGTCGTTTGAAACATTCGACTTGGATAGTGCGGGTCACTTTTGTACCAGTTGTACAAGTTGAATACCAATTCAGGGGTTTCGGAAATGCTACATAGAACCCAGGACCTCGGTAAAAGTGAGCGTGGGACCGTGTGGTTATGAGAGGTAGATGTTCGGCACAGCGTCCAAGATAGGATTTCCACACTAAAAAAAATGATGCTAGTTCAAACCTTGTTCACAGCATTTTCCTTTTTTCATATTTTTCTATTCACGTCATATATACAGTCTGTCAAGATAGTCATGAAAATAATGTTATGGAAACTATTGCTTTTGTTTGTACTGGCAACACTAAATTACTACCAAAGTCAGTACTTTGGCAGTACTTTAGTGTTGCCAGTACAAAGTAAGTGCTTTGATAATAATTTAATGTTGCCAGTACAAGCAAAAGCAATTACATTATTTTCATGACCTTTTTGACAGATTATAACTTCTTTTCTATTAAATCAATAGCTTTAGGTTCTACCTCTGAATACTATACGCTTGAACACCGCATTGTAATTATAAACTAGAATCCGTAGGGAGTTTCCACACGTGCCGTGCAACAATGACACTAAGGTACACCGTCTAAGCCAAGTAATACACATGCGAACATATTTGAATGCACAGCTGCCTCCGTTCAGGAGCGGTTCATTAAGTAAACCATACGATTATTAAGTCCATGCATTGGAATTATTGGTTTTAGAGATTGTTTGAATTTAAAAAGCTGTTGGAGATACGGTCTTGATTTTATACAATAGACTAGAGCTCTTACAAGGCTATCAGTATGTGTCAAGTTGTGACTTTTAACCATTAAAATAGTGTATTTTCTTGGGCTCTTTGAGAAAATACAACGAGAAAGTAAGATATGTAAAATCCCTTAGTAGCCTGAATTTTGGTTTTCAGGCCTTGAAATGAGATTTGCGAAGCTGCGAATTTCTTATCAGAAAAACCCTATAATATAAATTTGTCCGACTCAGGAATCGAACCCAAGACCAAATCAATAGCCAGCGCTTGCGACCATTAGACCAAAGACAGTAGATGACAAAAGAAACACAAGTTCTGCCGCCACAGTATAAAAAGTAGCTTTGCTATTTAAACACAATAAATAAACCAATTAGCTCAAATTTCATATATACACAGTCATAAAAGGCTATTTTAATTGCTCACAATATTTTGACGGGCGTTACTGCGTGCATTCACTCATTCCCAATTACATTGCAAAGGAAAAATCAACAATATGAAACAACGGGCAATATTCGTATATTGCGCCGGGTTTAAATTTAAAACGGGAAATTTTAACTGCTAAAGCAATACTTCGTTGGAAAATATTACAGTGTTATACGAATGGCTGGAGACAGCCGGACCGGCGGGGTACGACAACACTACTCGTATTAAAAAAAAAATGTTACCTATTTACGTAATGACAGTTACATTCCTTCGCACTCTTTTCCCTGTCGGTATTATTAGAATTTCCAGCCAAGCACTTAATGTACATGCCGCCGTAATAATAGAATTGGAAAAAATCCAATTAATCTGTGACTTATTTTCTATAAATTTTTTTTTTCCTCCTGCGACCACGGACGTTGCAGTGTTCGAAACGTCACGTCAGCAAAAACAAAAACCAATAATGCATCCGGTTAAAAGTTGTTTTATTATAATATGTAGTGATTACGAAAACCTAAGATATTAGTATATTTTGTTTAATAAAGATTTTTTTTATAAGTATAAATATATATTTTAAGAGGTTGTGCCCCGGATGTATAGGTCCGTATTTTTATACTACAAAAATGAAGGTATACGTTATAGGTCGCTACGAATGCGGTTCGGCATTTGAAAGATTGAACTAACTTAACTAGAAATCTTTAATACGATTTTACCCTATCTCGTATTTCTTTGCTTCGAATATATCAAATTAATTTTATGAATTATTAATATCAATAAGTGAAGTATACCTATTTCTATTTTCACTTATTCTCATAAAATTCCGATATCAAACATATCCTGAACTATAAACTAAACATAATATTATTTTTGAAACAAAGCGTTTGCTTTATCAATCTGATTCGCGATATCAATCAAATAATTAAACGAAATACATAGAATGAAACGGAAAAACGAATCATTCGAACAATCACACAAACTCCTTCAGGTAAAATACCCCAAATTGTAACCCGTTACACGAAACATAGCAATTATTTGAATGGGGTAGGTCCTGTGGTATTTCAATTTTAATGGGTTATTATAGCGTTGAAAGGATGAATGAAAGTCGATTGACAAATTAAAGTACAAAGCAGGTGAAAGTGGAGGGGACGCCCTAGAAGGATAGGTATACACTGACCTTATTAGTGATGCCTTTCAAAAAATTCAATTGCGTTGTACATACAACCGGCGCGCATGTATGACCAGATGTTTGACCGTGGACGAACAAATAAAAGTATTGTAGCTAGCGTTCCATAGTTTCTGCCTACCCCGATGGAGAAAAGGCGTGAGTTTATGTTTGTATTATAGTGCCTACACGTGTGGCTACTACGACCAATCAAAATATTATTATTATATCAAAACGGTTTCAGCCACTGATATTGCATTGACACAAGCATTAGCAGCGCCATTAGTTCCTCAGTTGTCAACCCCATTCCCATGAGGATAAGCAACTCGTGTTTCCATCGCGACTAGGCATAAATGTAGTACAGACACATCTATAAATATATTAATACCAGATTCTGTCCGCGACGTCGTCTGCGTGATCTCCAGAAATGGATCCATATAAAAGGTATTATTTGTGTTAATCCAGGTTATAAACTATCCGTTTGCCAAATTTCATCCAAATCCGTTCAGTAGTTATTGCGTGAAAGAGTAACAAAAATCCATCCACCCTCACAAACTTGCATTTATAATATGAATTATGTCACTAGCCCATTAATTTGTGAATTAAATGTAAATAATATTTATTATAATATTATGAACAGGTCGGTTAAATTTATCTGAAAGTCCGACTAAAATAATAGAATGAAAAAAATGCCATAACAAAACTAATAAATATAAAATAGACACGGTAAAATTAAAATTTTACGGACACTGCCAAAATGGTGATATTATAAACTATCGTCCACAATCTGCCGTCAGCTAGACTGGCCCCAGTTTTAATTATAATTTAGTTTTACTTTCTTACAATTGACATAACACTGCAAAACTAGACAGAGATTTTGGTCGTAGTATTAGTAAATACGTACGTACTAGTATATATAGTTTGCGAGATCTAATAACAATTCAATTAATGTTTTAGAAGGAAATTCGCATTATAGAATCGTAAAGTGTATACATATTTTTAAACGTCAACTATACCTGCCTACATTTAACACGTCACGCACATGGTTTAGTAAGGATTCATGATATTGATCAAGTTACATCACCACAGACACTGGGTCTGAACACTAACAGCTGAGTTCCAAGGCTGTCACTACACCGCATACAATGCCAGCACCCTCAAGGTTACAGTCTAAAGATGTTCCACTTTCGTACTCAATTCATATAGGGAGGCTGTATTAAAAATAAAGAAGTTTAAGCTACTTTCTTCGTTGTTAAACTATGCCGGTTAATATGTATTTTTAAAAATTGAGATGTAGATGAAAGAAGGAACTGTAGGTGGAGATCGTCTTAGGTAATTTTTTGTATACCTAATTAAGAACGAAGCCTATTATTGAGTACAAAACAAACTTTACCAAACCGATAGAGACAAGTAACAAATAATTGCATTATCTGTAGAACGACATCCGATATCTGAATCAAGTCGCAATTAAAATAGCTTTAATACTTTTTGCAAAACGTAACCCTTTTCTAATTGATTTTGTTCATCCAAAGATCCCATCTACTCCAGAGTTTGGTGGACAAACACCCTCATATTTCCTGTGGGTTATCCGGGGAACTCGCTCGGGGGAATAAGCTGGGTGTTATCGGTATTTCCTTTATGCCGCATGTAAACAAGAAGCTTTAAGTATATCGCAAAGAAAATGTAAACTGCCGCACTGGCCCGTACAATCAAGATACGAAAATGACAGAGGTATTTTTTAAACCTAGAATGCATGTTCACATTTTTTTATTGTACACACGATACATAATACAAATGATGAGATGTAAAAAGCCAAGCTATTTATCGTATTTAGTAAAATTATTATTGTGATGGCGCGGTTGGCGCAATGGTTGAGAGACCGGCTGCTGCGTCGCGTGTCGCAAGCTGGATCCTGCACGGAACAAATATTTGAATGATCTACAGAAAAAAAAACCTGGTCTGGGTGTGTGTGCATATGAGATTATATGTCTGTAAACGCACCCACGATACAGGAAGAAATACCAGTGTGGGCAAAGTTTAAAAAATTAATAAACGGTTACTAGTCGCCTTATTCATGAGCTGAGACAGAACAGTATACAGTAACCATTGCATTTTATGCCTACTGATTTCTTCATTTGGTGACCGTATACGAAATGATATACCTAGACATCAAATAATTAAAATGTACATTAAACCAACAGACATTAAAGTCATAGGGCCCCCAGCACAAAGGGCGAACAAGATAAGGGATGGAAGGGATTCGCCATGGCGCCATTTAGGTCATCAAACGTAGACAATCACAACAGTATCCATGTGTGTACACATAAATATGCAGTATACGTAGGCAGTGTTGCTAATTGATTTATTACATTCCCCTTTGTGTATAGAAACTCGGTAGACGGACGAAATTAAGTCGGTTATGCGCTGTAGAGCTAAATGCTGTACTGGATACGTCATTGAACGACCTTGATCCAACAATTAGTGAGTTATTTTTGGTTATGTTACATAAATCAATTCGACTTTTGTGATAGCAGTGAATGAGGATTGGACTAGCACTCGGAGGGTTATCGGTATTTTTTAAAGTTGATGAATAACTTAGTGTCAGAATTTAATCCACCTGAAGGCCTCTGACGTGGCTTTACGCACCAGCAAAATCATTTTTCGGGTGTGCTGGTTTCCTCATGATGTTTTCCTTCACCGCCTTAAGCAAGTGTACTAATTTATCAACTATTATATAAGTTCCTATTACTTGGCACCTATTATTATATAATTAATACTCGAGGGGAATGGTGCGGATAGCCCAAATACAGGCTACGCCTAGTTCAGCTACAGACGCTAATCTCATTACTTTTATTAAAACTGTAGCCACATTGCCATTGTAAAGTACTTCTAAGTTTTCTGGAAATAAGATATCGCGTTAACATAAAGTTATTGTTTAATCGGATCACATTCCAAAACTGATCCATGTTAGAAATATGGACCTCCAGCCAATGTTAATCAGTAAATGAAAGTAGCTACAATACAAAGGCTAGGGGCAGGCTTTGTTCGGGTTTAAAACAGAGTTCTAAACTCTTTGTGTGTCAGTCTGCAACCGTACTCAAAAAAGG
The DNA here is from genome assembly GCA_935421205.1 of Xylocampa areola. Classification (NCBI taxonomy): domain Eukaryota; kingdom Metazoa; phylum Arthropoda; class Insecta; order Lepidoptera; family Noctuidae; genus Xylocampa; species Xylocampa areola. Next base: position 20,493,362 of record OW285200.1, on the reverse strand, counting down.
GATTAAATAGCCTGTAATTTTGACGTCCACTGTGAAAGGTTTTATATCGGTAAAAGTAAACAAAACAACTATTTGATCATTTTGTCATTCATTGGCGTCAATTCTGATGTCGCAAAATAAACTAAAATTAGAGCATTGTTGTAACAGTATAAATTAAGAGACTTAAAATTCAAATTTCCATACAATTTTAGTTTGACGTGTCTAATTTTAGTGGCCTTTAAGTGTGTCTACTAAAAATGTTCGACGATTTAGATTGACATGCGTGGGTGGGTTACATCACAAGGACATTGGCACCTGAATTCTCTTTTATTCATTATGAAACAAAATCCTAGACATTAATTCAACGACATGTCTCATCTAGACAACGATTTATCATGCCAATCGGTGGGGTCGAACCCCACACATCCCATTCATGATCTCAACAGATTACACCCCAGTACGGGGGTGGATTATTTGAACTAATTATCGAATTGTCCCCGGCACGCATGATTCACCCCCTGCAATTTTCTACCAATTCGTTCCGCAGCCGGGACGGCCGGGGAATAAGATGACTCATCGCTTTAGTGTTTTTCGATAGTTGGATTGCAGAAATGTTCCGGGTTTCTATCAATATCCAATGAGATGGTATTTCTGGATTTTCTTAGTAATTCTCTGTTATTGTAGCACTGAAATGGCCATAATTGAATTTCGGTAGTCTACTACAGAATGGCCTTTAAAATAAATGTAAAATTAAAACCTATAACTGAATTATTACTGTGGTAGCAACAATTTTCTACGCCAACGGTGATTACGATTTACAATCCTGCCCGTGACAAAAACTCCTTCACGTTTTACTTTGATATCGTATTAATCAACATATAAATTAACATTAATAATTCATAATTACCTTGCAGCACGTAACAGAATAATTATTCCGCAAGAAAATTAACCCTAACAAAGCGGCTCAGACGCAAAATATCACAGGTGAAGTGAAACTGTTACCCAGTCGCTCTGGTTGTTAAAAATAACACCGCAATATTTTCTCAACGTTCCAGCGAGGCCGTCAACGCTACACCACTGCAGTGTTTGCTGGCTGCTATTTTTCTTTATCTCAAGACTTTCTATATAAACGACTCTGTTATGTAGTACGTCGCGATAGCTAAAAGGGACAGTACAAAAAAGAAAGATATTACATTACATGACATCAAATAAATAATTCTTCATACAAAGGAAATACATAAATGAAAAGACCTTTTTACGTAATCCCGGACGTAATTCCGAACGTACATACATACCTTTACTTCTATCTTCGTGAACTTGAAACCCTACTTAGTTACAGAACATTTAAATTCTCTTGAATATGTAATCCGTTCTAATCCTAAACATTGTACGCTGTATTCCTTACCATTTGCTTGAATATTTTAGCAATTACATGTACTTCTGTCGCTTATATAACATATTATAGTATAACAAACAAAAGGCAAATAACAAAGACGTCACGTCTCGTCATCGCGATTATATTGATTATTCAAACGAACTATTATTCAATAGAAATTAAGTTTGGAAACATTTAAAAACAATAAGCATACGTGAAAAAAAGACGAGGACAGACTAAGAAAAAATTAACCACATAAAACAACGCAAACAGGAAAATATCAGTAAACAAAGGCCAACCACTTGTATCTAATAAAGTATCAACTTACATCACAAATGAACAGCGAATATGAAATCCCGAGCTTATCTGAAAATCACAGGTAGCCAAAGCCAGTCACCACAATACGTAAATCATTGCACTATGTCAATATGTTACTATCACTGCTGCTTATCACGCTGTTCACACGCAATATTTCATTTACGTTATCGGCAACGCAACGAAACGTCACTGCAGGTGCGGGGTTAAGCTACACGCTACGCTGGCGCTACGGTCTACGCGCGTAGCTCGGTGCTACGGGTAGCGGTGACGACGCCTGAAGACAAACTGCGTCGGGTAGCGCGCCGATGTCTCGCGCATGCGCGTCACCCTGCGTAGGGGATGGATTCGCATAGTCATATCATTCTCGTTTTCCGATAGGTAAATTATAATATTCGTAAAGGAAAATAGTGTGCGGGAAAATGAAACGCGGCTACGAGGGCTGGACGAGAATGGCTTTACGCCTCTGCGTTTGACCGTAATTGTTTTTGGCATGTTTCTTTATGAATTTTAAAAATAAATATTAAACATGTTTTTTTTTTAAAACTTAATATCAAATAATTGGATCGTCTACATTATGATGCCGACACAGGTATAATACGAAGTTTTTACATATAATTATGTCATAAAACTTTGAAAATGCTACTATAATTAGACATTATCACACGTCTAAAACGTTATTGTTAACTATGTGATATTCGGTAATTAATTAAAAAGTTTTGAATCGATTTCAAAGAAGCGTAACACCGTATCATTGTGTCCCGACTACTATGTGCTGAGTGACATATATGACTCAAGCTAATGTCAAAATGTAAACGTCATTTAAACTTCATACAGTAGGCAATTAAGTTGACACGTTAATTAATTCAATTAGAAATATATAAATCTTATAACAAAGAAATATAATTTAGAATGCATTCGTAGTGCTTTGGGCTTCGAAAAGTTATTATTTGAAAGTGTCTAGTGGTCGCAAGCGCGGCTGCTGAGCGTGAGGTCCTGGTTCGATTCCCAGGTCAGGCAAAATTTTTATTGGGTTTTTCTGTTAGGAAATTCTCAGTAGTAGCCCAGAGTTTGGAAATTAGCCGTGCTTCGGAGAGCACGTAAAAGCCGTCGGTCTAGCGCATGATCTCTCTCCGGTCATGTCGGATTGCCGTTTCATCGGACTATGAGAGTGAAGAAAGAGGGCACCTGTGTTTGCGCATACACTTGTGCACTATAATAATATCTCTTGCGCATTTGGCTGGTCTCCGTGGAGATAGGCGGCCGTGACCGAAATACGGTCAGGAGGAATATTATTCATTGGTAGTACGTATCTAGTGGTCGCTGAGAGACTGCAGATCATGGGTTCGATTCCAAATCAAAGCCCAATTGGATTTTGGAGATGGCAATATGCTCACCACCCTCACATAAAGACATCGGTGTCATGTGGGTGTACTCAGAACACCATCTACTTAACTTTTTAAGTAGTTCTTATGCAAGCGTGATGCATGTACCTGTATATGTAAATCAAACAATTAATAGACTCGGTATGTTTATAGTAAAAAGCACGCCTGCCATTTTAAAAATCTTACTAGCCTATGTTACCCGCTCCAATGTCAGGATTCTAACGATACCCCATACATCTGAATCGGTTCAGGCATTTAGAAGTTATGATGGACTAAAGGAACTCACACACATACATATAGGACCACCCTTATCACCTAGGGGTATTAAAAAGCCTACGACCTATTCACATAACTACCAAATATACACAAAAAAAAACATAAAAATCGGTCAAGCCGTTTCGGAGGAGTTTGATAACAATCACTGTGACACCAGATTTTATATATTAGATGAACCCTAAAAACATAACACTCCTTTTTTGGGCAGTCGTGTAATACAATTGTAACGTCGCAACATGATGGGACACCGCTCTGTTACCCGTATAGTATGTAGGGACTAAGACTAAATACTCCACATATTTATCTTACGTTATAAGAGAATGTACGACTGCAATCCTAAGTCAATTGTAATGAATCAAGAACTCGAGAGTTGATGGTGAAGAAACCTTTTTTTATTACTGCAATATGTATTAGTTCAGTACGTACATTATTAACAAATGCCTACATAAACAACTATAAAACTTTGACTCGACATCGCCACGGGCTCAGCTCATGACTAAGACAACGGTTCGAGTTCGAAACTAGTCGGGCAATCCCGTAAAATGCACGTGAGTAGTAACCGGTAAACATTAATTCATAACTATAAAACTCCCTGTCAAATAATCTGCATTTCGACATCCAAAGTGGAAATGCTGCCAGTCTTTGGGACAGTACCAGAAGACAGTGATGTAGAGGAAAATGTTGATACCTAATTTGATAGGGTTACATACAAAAAAATTAAGCTTATGCGTAAAATATTTCTCTACATTTTATATTTAGTAGTTGCTAAAGTAGACTGAACTAAAATTCAATAATGAAGTATGAATAGTTAGAAAATAAGAAAATTACAGTAGGTTACGGAACGTTGAATTTAGTGGCTGTAATTCTTGAAGTAGAATCCATCATTTTTATATCAATGCACAACAATAGAAACAAAAATTTTATCAATAATGATCCCGGCAGGTATCGTGACAATTATTACATAAAATCACGCCAGTATATCCCGAAAGGTTAAGCAGAGGTGCACCTACTATTTGTTGTTCAACGATGCTGTCATTAAACCCTATGTAACAAGTGGTAAGCCTATTGCCATCGTCCGAAAGGCCGTCGCCTTCTGAAAATTTCCTAACAGAAATGCCATTTATCACTTATCCGGAAATCGAACTCAGAACGTCCCTACGATCAGGAGACACGCTTACGCTTCTAGACCGATAAGGTGTGCCGATTATGATGATGAAAATCTACGTCATCAACTTCGTGTATTGTAGAACTCTATTAGAAAATTCTAAGTACATAAGAGTACCTACGTAAAACGGCTGTTTATTAAAATGCTATCACTGTCAAGCTCACAAATTGCACCATAAACACAGAGTTACATGGGGTGACATGAGCTACATATATTGCCCCGCTTACACGGAATTCTGCGACAGTTTAAACGTTTTTGGCGCAGGTAACAATGTGTCGCGGAATCCTAAACTAGATGAATGTGCGGCCATAAAAACTGCAATATCAGAAGCGTTTTTTTTTTGCAAATTTACCCGTTTTCGGCTGTAGTGGTCACAGTGGTCGATACTGGCAAAACTAGTTTGTTTGAAAACGGCTGACTGTATTGTTCGAAAAATGTTATGGTTGGCACTGGGATGCGCATGGATACTTTGATGAGGACAGATATCCTCATATCAGTGAACATAGAAATAGGAACCACTAATAGGACTAGTGATCGCCCACTGCCCGAAATTCGAACATAATTCAAATTTTAAATTTGTACTTTATTAATGTTCTATTGACAAAGACATAATTATGTGTGTGTTTGTGTCAAATGCATGGTATTGTGTGTAATGTTTTTTACTTATTAATTTATTTCTAATACATAATTTAGAAAACTATTTTCTTCATTCTCCATATAAACTTAAACTGCGCCAAATTTCATGCTCCTCCTTTCGCATAATTTTCGTATAAAGGGGTACAATGTTCTGCTTCACGTTTTAATATATATATAAGTAAAAATAAATCGTGGAGAATAACGGAAAACTAAATGGAAGTTATTATAAAATAATCAGGTCATCGCAATTTTCTGAGTAATTTGACTACTGTTTATAGAGTTAACTTCGTGTGAAACTCGTTCTCTTTTAACATGTTTATCTTCTGAAACACTTAAAGTATAACTACAACTTTTGTAAATAAATAATATACTTTATATAAACAAACAAATTCTACGGAATATGACAGAGATAGGTATTGTACTTAATAATAATTGTCATACAAAAACATCCTGCAACCAGATACCTACTTATTAACCTAATACAGGCTGAGTTACCTGCGTCCGTAGGAGTGCATCCTTAAAATGGAATCCCTACACGTGGCCCCTGAGTGGTGGTAAACTTTCGGCCGCGGCTGGTTACCACTTACCGGACGAAGCCATGCCGTGAAGCGACCTAGTCGGGTTTCGGGATGTAGTTCGGTGCAACCGTTATGGGAGACGGGTCTGGGCAGTTGCATCAACTCCCTGAAAACTCGGTGAGAAATGAACACATCACCGATGTAGCTACTATGTCCCATGTCATGAGTCTAGTTTTTTTTTGTGATAACCTGTTATAGAAGAGCAGTTTCATTCCTCCAGTCAGAGCATATTTTGGTGACATGTGAGACTATGTAGCAGAAAACCTCAAAAAAAAAAACTGTCTGACCCGGAATCCAACCCGGGACCCCACGCCCGACAGTTGCTCCTGCGACGACTAGACCAACAATATTTACTAGTTTATTCGTACTTCAAGCCTGTTACGCCAAGAATTCTAGGTAGTATCGCAGGTTTTAATTTTCAAATGTCCTTTGTCTGTTGGATTTTTCTGCCGTTCCTCCATAATAATGAACTGCAGTAGGTCGCAGGAATCTTTTGAAATGTTTCATTTGGAGTTGGAAAAACGAGCTCTCTCGTTATGCTCGGCACTACGACTTAATGAATATAGCACTTTATAAAATGATATTTTAATCTTTGTATTCCTTTTGGGTTACAATTTTGTTTTTAATTGTTCGGGTGATGTTGGTATGGGGCAATAGACATAACAAGTCTATGTTATGTAATTCAAGATATGTCTTTGAAAAAGCATTTCCACCAATAATAGTATATATAAATAAAAAATAATTATATAATAGTATACATATATATAATTAGTATTCTTTTTCCATTTAATATTGTAACTTTAGAGTTCGCTAAGCATGTGTTAATGCTTTTTCAAAGACATATCTTGAATTATTAAGGTAATTGCATTCTTTACGACATTGTATTAACTGCAAAGTTAGTCGTGTCGGTTCGGTCACTTGTAAGTACGTCGCCATAAGACGTGTTAAAATATGGAAGAAGAATTCGCGGTGGTGAGCAGAGGTCGAGACGGCTTAGTTGGTCAGAGCGCCCGGAGTATCTATCCGGGAGGCGCAGGTTCGAATCCTGTTCGTTCATTTAATATTTTTCCATTTAATATTTTGTTATGTAGTTATGAATTTATTTGTTTTTCTATTTGTTATGATGTTGATGACTTGTTGATTATTGCTTTACTAGCTTCTGCTTGCGGCTTAGTCTGCGTGGACTTCAGAATCGGGTCCTGCCGGATCCTATGTGTTAAGCTAGTTTATAAACTATCTCTGTCCAAAATTTCATTCAAATCCATTCAGTAGTTATTGTGTAAAAGTAACAAACTTCCGTCCATCCTCACAAACTGTAACATTTAATATTAATAATAAGAGTTAGCTGTATCAGAAATTCCCGTTCTCGTATGGTTTATATATCGCTTAGAATTAGCTTCTTCTCCAAATCTTCATCTGTTTGACGCTGTTATTGTAAAATGGCTGTTATATTAGTGAACTTGCGGCTCAAAAGCTCTGGCTGTCAATAGCCTTCTTCATAAAAATGATCACTTAACCGTCTACCTATTTCCCTATAACTGTATGTTTAGAGACAATTTATTGACAAAGCTAAACATCGCGACCGTACACCTGGAAGCGTAAGACACCGGTGCATATGTAATAGATGATGAGTCTATAACTAATAACCGGATAATAGTAGAGATTTTCCTAACGAAACACTCAATTGCACTTTTTTCAAACCCAGGACCCGAGAATCTTACCTAGGGCCTCAAGCTCAGTACCTTGCAACCACTAGACCTTTCTTCTAATATCTTTGCACTAGACCAATTAATTAAGACATACGGCGATACGGATATAGAAGCCGATATACGGCGTTTCAATCAATCTGCCTAGCCTTTTCCCAATTACGACCCCAATCGGCTTCCAGTCAAACCGGATGCAGCTTAATACCAGTATTTTACATGGAGCGACTGCCTATCTGACCTCCACAACCCAATTGCTGGGTAACACGATATCTCGTGGTATGACTGGTCGTCAGACTTTCAGGCCTCTGACTACCCGTAACGGCTGTCATAGATCTTAATTTGACAACGGCGTTTACGGACTATTAATCAATAAGTACGTTTTAATTCTCCGAATAGAATAATATACACACATCAACACGGTCTAGGGATATTTCATACTCAATTAAATAACTCGAAAAGTACTGGCCGCATTGGAATCTTTTATACACCGATTTGTTTGTAATTTATCTCAGACAAATTCCAAATTCAAATTTTTGAAAATTCTTTTGTTTCGGTGGCATAAAAATGTCTTGATGTGTAGGTGAGGGAATTTTCATTTGTGCGAAATTTAGAAAACAATACGAATTACATTTAGTTACAGTTTTTTTTCATTTTTAAACGAAAGATAAAGTTAAAATTGAGGTATTGTAGCCATGCAACGCCAACATTTGACGAGGGCGGAGATGTTACGAGCTGTGGGAATGCTGGAAGCTGGGTCTGTTCAGCGTTATGTTGCTGAGGCCATAGGGACCCACCAAAATGTAATTTCAAGATTGTGGACACGCTATCGTGCCACAGGTGAAGTAGCGGAGAGGCACCGGGGGCCAAGTCGCATCACTACCCCCAGACAAGACCGATTTTTGCAAATTACTGCGCGAGCTCAACCAAATGCAACGGTGACTCAATTGGTCCAAAGGCTGCGAGTGGAACACCAAGTGCTTGGGAGTGACCAAACTGTAAGAAGGCGACTGCATGAAAGCAATCTATGCTCTCGTAGACCACTCCGGGTCCCACCTTTACGGAGAGGCAATCGTGGACGACGATTAGAATGGGTTCGGAACCACGTGGACTGGGGCCGTGAACAATGGTCCAATGTGCTGTTCACGGATGAATCCAGGTTCGGCTTCCATCCAGATTCACGAAGGACGCGTGTTTGGCGAGTTCCTGGACGATGGAGCCGTCTTCAGAACCCTCAGGAAGTTCACCCATACCAAGGAGGAACAATTATGGTTTGGGCAGGAATTCGTCTTGGAGGACGGACGGATCTCGTTTGGGTGCGGGGCAATATGACGGCAGAACGATACGTCCAACAGGTGCTGGGGCCCGTAATCTTGCCCCACAGAACACAAATGGGGCAAGATTTCCTGCTCATGCACGACAATGCCCGGGCACACACGGCGAGAACGGTAGCAGCTTGGTTACATACACACAATGTTAGGGCCTTAGACTGGCCTGCTCAATCGCCAGATCTAAATCCCATTGAGCATGCGTGGGATATGCTGCAAAGAAGAGCTCTGAAGGAAGTTCCTGAAAATCTGGCTACAGAAGATCAACTTTTTGCGCACCTCAGAAGGACATGGGACAATATTCCGCAGCAAGACATTGACAACCTTGTTCTGAGCATGCCGAATCGTTGCCGATGTGTTATGAACATCATGGGCGCTTTCTCAGACTACTAACTTCAAGTTTATAAACACAAAGTAAATGATTTTTCTATTTTTTTCAGTTTTTACTCATAAATTAAAAGTTAATTCATATACGGTTTCCGTCTATGCTTCATTTTTTTTTCATAAAATCCTGAAATTTTAATCGAAGTACCTTAACCATTACTAGAAAATGGTAGAATATTAAATAACGTATCTTTTAAATATATACATGTCATATAAATAATTAACATATTGATAGTAATTCGCTTTTTTAAAAATATCCCTAGACCGTGTTGATGTGTTTATAATAATAAAAGTACACAAAAAAATTCATCAATCATCGGGGCTCTTATCCCAATTTATTTGAGGTCGGCGCAACATGTATTCTTCTTCCACTTTCCGATTGTTTTTCAAATTGCATGCTACTAAAGTTTTGGCAATGTTTTATGACCGGCCGCCTGCTTGACGTCAACCATCATTGGGAATGCTGTTGTTCGTTTAATAATTCCCATGTAATTGTTAATACCTTTGGAAAACCGCAGACGAAAGCTAGTTAGTGAAATCCGTTTTGATGAAGATAATGGGACTGAGTTATAGTCGCCGGCCGGTCGCCGGCTGCCGTGTTGTGGCATTGTCCGCGTTATTTCACATTTTATCTTTGTTTTAGTGGTCTCATTATTTTAAGGTTTTAAAATTTCGTTGGATTTCCACTCGCTCCACTTACAATGAAGCTTGGATTTAATAAAATAATTAAATTAAATATTTTACTACATTCATGAACACATGTTCGGCCTCGTTGTCTGTCTTGTGCGGCTGTTGAGCGTAAGATCCTGGGTTCTATACCTGAGTTATGTAAATTGTTATTTATTGACTGTTCGAAAATTCATAGTAGCAGCCTGAGGTTAAGAATTGTGCCCGGTTGATGGCAATAGGCTGACCACCACCAACTTAGGACTTAGTAGTAGTATTGGTGGAATGTAGAAAACTGTACCCTCGGGGAATACCGGCGTGATGCTATATTATAACATTAAGAGTGAACAGAAAACAACCCTGCTACATCTAGACTAGTGCGGTACTTCAGTAACGTCACTTTAAAATGAGTAACGATATCTATAGAGTAGACCGTGTAAGCATAATAATAAAAATGCGGGGCAGTCTTTGGGGACCGCCGATAGAAGTGAAAACTAAGTAACTTGTGAATTGTATTGAACTAATAACTCACGGAGGTATATCTATGTACATATATACACAGTATACATATAGCTCATGGAAAGCGTGCGGTGACGATGACGCGAGTTCCATGATTTTTATCACCCAAAAAGTGCTCAACACGCCTAAAGAAGTTTTCACTTCAAAAATAACAAAAAATATAGATACCAATAGAATGGAGAACAAAAAAAACTGTGCATTTTATTATCGTTTGAATAAGTTTGCCTATGAAATTGAAGTTTAAACAAATATTTATTTTAACACAGAATAATTAAAGATAAATCTTTGAATAATATTAACGCATGCTTAGCGAACTGACTGCCTCGTTGGTCTAGTGGTCCCAAGCGCGACTGCTGAACAGGAGGTTTCGGGTTCGATCCCCGGGTCGGGCAAAGTGTTATTGAGTTTTTTTGTTAGGAAATTCTCAGTAGCAGCCCGGAGTTTGGAACTGTGCCCGGTTGATGGCAATAAGCTCACCACCTATTACATGGGACTTAATAACAGCATTGGTGAAATGTGGGTGTACAATTGTGTACACCTCTGCCTACCCCTTCGGGGAATACAGGCGTGATGCTATGATGATGCTACGTTATGCTTAGCGAACTCTAAAGAAATATTACTTACAATTAGTTCATAAGCGTTTTTTCGAAAACAATATCTTCTTATAAATACTATACTCCGACCGTATTTCCGTCACGGCGGCCTATCTCTACGGAGCTTAGCCCAGTAGCGCAGGAGATATTATAGTGCACAAGTGTATGCGCAAACACAGGTGCACTCCCTCTTCCTTCACCCTCATACACACCACCAACTTCCTGACTCAGGGCTGCTACTGAGAATTTTCTAATAGGAAAACCCAATAACACTTTGCGCGACCTGGGAATCGAACCCAGGACCTCAGGCTCAGCAGCCGCGCTTACACTAGACCAACGAGGCAGTCGGTGCAGTCTTAATATCTTCTTAATTATGATGGATTTGGCTAATTATGTGTGGTTCTCACTTCACTAAACTTACAATAACAGTATTCACTACAAATTCACAATAGATTCTTTATATTCTCGTTCTCAAGTTTACGTCATTGTGTGTACAATAGAAATAAAGCGTCGACTAAGCGAATAATCGAGTCCATTGTGGAAATCGATACAATCATTCGAGTCACGAATACGGTTCTTGAAAGTTCGAAACACGATTTCCGTTTCACGTACCAAAGGTTCTTCAACATAATTTAATGTTTGAATTTAGTTGATTAGGTTCTTTCTTGGTCTCGTGATCATAAGCACGTTTGCTGAGCGTGAAGTTCTGGGTTCAATTCCCAAGATATTGGGATTTAGGAAACTCTCAGTAGTAACACAGTTTTGACTTACATTATGCATTTCTGCTTACACTTTTGGGGAATACAAGTGTAATGATATGTTATGTGAATTAAGTTCTGAAATTGGGAAATGTAAATTATGACTAGACTAGATTTTAGTCCAATCATAAGCTTCGGATGTTAATGTAATTACTATGTTTGTTATCAGTTCCCACACACAGCAAATTCACTGAAATTCGATCAGTGTCATAAATTAATATTGACAGCGCGATTGGCGCAGTGGTCGCGAGACCGACTGCTGCGCTGCGTGTCGCAGGTTCGATTCCTGCACGGAGCAAATATTTGTACGATCTACAGGTAATTGCTCCGGGTCTGGGTGTGTGTGTGCTTGTGAGATTATATGTCTGTAAACGCTCCAACGATACAGGAAGAAATTCCTAGTGTGGGGCAACGTTATTTTAAAAGAAACAAAAGAAAAAAAAAATGAATGTATGTTAGTGTCCCTAATAACATTTGTAGGTACATGTCAAGTCATTTATTTTGGTCTCGAATATATCATAATACGTGTTTTAAATTACATTTGGAGTATCGCCTTTAATAAGCAAGATATAAAATAGACAGTTTTTACGCAAAAACTTTTGCATTCAAACCAAATAACTGATAATGAAAGCAGGCATATATAGGTACTTTAACCTTTAATAAGTTTTAGTTGCAATAAATATCTTCAGTTCCAATAACCACGAAACCATTGGGAATGTGGTATTGTTCAAAATAAATCATGAAAGTATTCGTGACAAACGTAATTAATATCTACAAAAAATTTTGCCCACATTCTAATATTAGGTAAACCAATATTGAAATAGGTTCTGTGGGTACTATGCTTTTTTATGTTTAGAAAATCCAACATGGATTCTGTGTGGGACACAGACCACTCGACTAAAAACTGCACGGTCCTCCACCTTTTGTGCAGGCCGGCCACTCTTGGCTTGCACAGACACTTCAATGTTTTTTTCGATCAATGTTGATCTACGTTTGGGCACCAACTCGCCTGATGATAAATTACGGTTTGGCCGAGCATGGAGCACGTAGATCCAGAATAAATCTATTCTTAAGTGAAGTGGATAGTTGTGGAGTTGATGCAACTGCCCAGACCCGTCTCCCAGAACGGTTGCACCGGACTACATCCCGAAACACGACTAGGTCGCTTCATGGCATGTCTTCTTCTGGTTAACACAGGTAACCAGCCGCAACTGACCCTCCCACCAGAGTTGTGTTGCCTGTTTTGCACCAAAGCATTTGAAGGTTATGTAATTCACATCCAGCGTTCTCCAATCTACACACAGCTCTATATAGGTCGGTACGATTATCCCACACAACAATACCAAAACTTAATTTCTCAATTATTATATACAAATTTTATTTCAGTTTATTGGCATAGATTTTATTTATTGGTATAAATGAGATGTATAGTTTTATTCAATTTATTCATGCACCTCGTTAGTTCCTCAAAGTGAGCAAGAATAAAATAAACATTTACTGATTTTATTCTCGGATATCGAGTGAAGCGCTAAAAACTATTAGATTCGGTGTGCTCAGCCGTCTCGCGGGCGTTGGACGATGAAATTACACAGACTGCCAAGACTTGGCTAAGAATCCTATAAATCTAGAATTGTATACTATTATATAGAAATCTTGCTTGAGTTTGTGGGGGATTTTGTATGGCTTAGAAAAGCGTCTGATTTTTTGCCTATTTGTTTGTTATTGTTGTTTAGATCTACCTATTTAGTACGGAAAAGGAGGTTATGGTCTCCGTTACTGTTAATGGTTTTCTATTCATGATAAAAATAATGGAATGATACAAAATAAAGTTTGTAAAATTTCACAATAAATGATAGCTTAAATAATCTTCCAACCCTGCCAGTTACCTACATGGGAGAAGAAGAAAATTGTAATTCATACAATAAAAATGTATTGTATGTATCTGCTAATTAATGACCCAACAGATTACTAATTGTAAAAGTTCATAAGTACTGTTTGGCGTAAAAGGTCCTAGCTATAGTCTATCAACTCAAATAATGGCGGTACATCCAAATGGCATGTAGGAATTTTCGGTAAAAGCAAATGTGGCAAGTTATCAATATTTGTATTACATATAATAATGGCTAACGACATAAAAAAGAAACTCAATTTTTTATCCTGAAAGTTATTTTAAAGGTGGTGTCGTCTCTTTTTTAGCAGTTGGCGGGTGAACTATTCCTACCTATCCTTAACATGGAATTAATAAAGACGAATTTGCAGTGAAATTTACGACAACCGCTCCGTGGAAGCAAATTGCATTGCATCTTCGGTGTTTAATCCTTAATTAGTTATTCATAACAGAGTATGAAACGACGATACTTGGCAAAACTTGGCGGAGGTATGGTGTAGTTATGAATTGTCTGTAAAATTGAGATACCACAACTCTGCTAGAATAAGCAGTTCGTAGTTTGTTGTAGTATGACTTCAATTGAGTTATAATATTGTTTTTCTATACATACTTACAATCTCGCGTTTTTCCCATTGGGGTAGACAGAGACTATTAATTTTCACTTGCTATGATTCTGACACACCTCTTTCGCTTCATCTATGATCATTACTCCTTCATGCATGCTCGTCGAATAAGGCTCCTGACCTATCCTTTTTCGACAACGTCCGCAATTTGATTTTGGTACGTTCGTCGAGGTCGGCGTCCGCAGACTCTTCCATCAACTCTCGCCTCATATACTAGTTAGGTCAATCGCCTTTCATCCATCGTTTCTACTGCATGCATACTTACCATTTTCTATCCAAATTACTTCATTACTCTTCAAATAAGAAACGTTAGAAGGCTACAGAAGATTGTATGAATAAGATATTTTTCTTTTGAAAGCACTCCCTGCTAACATTTGCTACACAATATGTTAATAAGTTTTTCTTCAATAGTTCGCATTATTTTTTGAATAGCTTCAGATTGCCTGCAAGCTCATTTACAAGACTTCAAATAAGCACAGCAATTTATATTTTGCATATTTATTTGCAAACAGACGTAGAGAAAAACGTTACTTATTCTATTGTAAACAAGTACGTTCTAACTTTTTCCCCTGCCTTATCCTTTCCTACACATTCCATTCGCCCAGACACTACCTACTTATCAGTAGAAAATCTAAACAACAGTGTACAAGGAATCGATGTTAGGCGCCAACCGGTCGGGCAGCGACCGCGGCCTGCTGCGAATCGACTCGATTCCGATGTTATCGTCCACTACTTCATTTACATACAGAAATGTGCAACAGCCTTAGGATTTATTTAACGATTCCCCTTGGATTAAGATCTTCTCGATGTATCTTTGCAAACATAAACAGCGGACTCTGTTTGAACAGTTTCGATTTTCAATCGATTGGCGTCGTGTTGCTGCAGTCGTTGTCCAAGCCGGTACTATTAGCAACGCTGGATAGTTTTATGCCTGTTTACCATAGAGAAATGCAATATTATACTTGTGGTTCCTTTCTCTTTGGTTAAATACTATAGCCTAGTGACTAGTGTTTAGAAATTTAAGCGTTGCGTTGCGGTAAGAATCGATGGATACGGAGGCTGACGACCGCTCGGGTCGCTACTGGTCCCTGCACCGATACTATCTATCGCAATATTCATATCGACTTACCATATTAATGGAGCAGACTGGAATACATTTTATTGAATCGTAAAAGTTTGAAATATTTTATAGATTCGTTTGTACCTACCTACTTGGTGCACTCAACATTTCGTGCAAATTATATGCCGTTAAAATGTGTTTAAGTATTATTTCGATGTAAGTAATAAAATAAGAACATATATTCTTAAGTCTACTTAATTGAAGTAAAATAAATATACCTATTAACATAACAACATAACCAGCCCATTTTTGTCCCAAACCTATTACCTATATAGTATATTTTGAAAGAAAAAAACAGAAAGTAGATACTAGATAGAACATTCGGTAACCACGTGAGACCGGCCATAGACTATTTATTAACCCTAAACATTATCAAAAATAACAAAGGAGGACTGCCCTCCTGCGACCACGAACGCTGCAGTGTTCGAAACGTCAGGAAAAACAAAAAACCAATAATACACGCGTTTAATCCGGTTAAAAGTGGTTTTATTATAATATGTAGTGATCGCGCAAACCTAAGATATTACTATTATCAAAAATGTTGAAAAAAAAAAATGCCATTAGTATAATCCCAATTTTTTAATATATAAAGAATAACACCGATCTATACCTTAATTATTTATTTCACACGTGAGGTTCTTGATGGTGTGTAAATCCTTGTACGTCATTTAAACTTAATAGGTTGTTCATCCACCACATATGAACTAAAACATCTTATATAATTTCATGCAAGGCTGAACCAAATTAGTAATGAAACCAAAAGCGGTTTTAATGAATATGTCATTAAACGAATGCAGAGGAAGAGGCAGTTTAAGCAATATAAGAAGTTTTTCTTGTCTGAATACAAGATACAAGCCCTAGTCTCCTAGAGCCTTTTCTTGACGTAGGCAGTACTATAAATCTTGCATTAGGTACGTTATCATATTATTTAAGAATAATTTTATTTATTTATTTATTCTTCATGTACAAAGATGGTACACAAGGTGGACTTAATGCCATGAGGCATTCTCTACCAGTCAACCTTTGGGTTAAATAGAGAGGCAAAGAAAGGGAAGCGGTACAAAACAAATAAAAGAAGATAAAACATACTAAACTCAGATGGTAAAACATATAAATTATAGATATTTATATATAAATACATACATATGCATATATATAAATAGATGTGTAACAAATACTCTATGATAAATAAGGAATTATGAAAAATATATATGGAATTATACACAGACAAGGGACATTCAGGAGCGCAGCGATTTTAAAAAGTAGGTTTTGAATAATTTGTGTGCTGCATTGACGAAATGTGATTTAACTAACGTGAATAAATAATACGTACAAAGGGAATTTCATTTAATCATAAGAAAAAATATGCCTTCACAAAAGGGTTTTTTTTTTTACATCAGTGGAAAACCTATAATGGACGCTGTGCCGGACTCCTGTCGACATAAAAACCACACTTTCCTCGCCTAACTTTTACCCCAGATCCCAAGAATACAACTCCATTCAGCGCAACGTCATAAAATAGCCCACAATTGCACTTAGTAGTGACAATTAATGCTATTTCGCCTTAATTTAGAAAATGCGAAATCTTGCGTTATGCTAATTGCTAATGTTAAATTAACATAACATCAACATAGCATCACGCCTGTATTCCCCGAAGGGGTAGGCAGAGGTGTACACAATTGTACACCCACATTTCACCAATGCTGTTATTAAGTACCATGTCCCAATAGGTGGTGAGCCTATTGCCATCAACCGGGCACAGTTCCAAACTCCGGGCTGCTACTGAGAAAAAAAAAAAAAGAAAAACTCAATAACACTTTGCCCGACCCGGGGATCGAACCCGAGACCTCCTGTTCAGCAGTCGCGCTTGGGACCACTAGACCAACGAGGCAGTAATGTTAAATTAATATGGCTTTATTAATTTTGAGTGCACTTTATTCGTTCACTCCTCGAGAACGAGATCACGTGATGAAAGTACGGACATACTAATTTGCTAATAGCAAGTTAGTATTTCCGTTGATCTGTAGGAGATAGCATTTCGCATGCTACCGCGGTGCGTTAACGTACGAAGCGCGAAGCGATTGATTGATTCACGATTGTATTTAATTTGCTAAATAAAAAATCGCATGCTAAAAACTAATGCGAATGCTAAATAATCCAACATTACTGGCACTTCATCCATTGTCCTTTAATTAAAGAAGACAAGGATACCATTATAAATGCAATAAACCATAAGTTTCGTAACATTTGTCTCCAGAATAACAACCCCGTAAATTGTTAATCTCGGCAAAGGCCACTATTTATAACTACACTGTTTTCCTACACACGTCTATGACGTCACAACTATGAGACTTCTAGTCGTAGCGTGCCCCAGTAATATCTAGCTGTAAGCTTCTAACGTGACCTAATACAAAAGTATTACCAACATGTTGAACAACCTATTTATTTCATCAATAACTAAATAATAAATAACTAAACTAAAATATATAGAAAATAACTATTTATTTTAAAAAGTGTCTATGGCATTTAAAATAAAACTTTTTGGAACTGTCACCTAGGTTTGACGTTTCATAAGTGCTTGTAATCTAGTCTATTTGAAACAATTACATTAATTTGAATAATATGTACAATATTAACCCGATGGAGCCATAATTATCCAAAATTGGAATTGGAATAATAAGTACTAGGTATTTCATGTTGTACAGTGTGAGAAAAACTACAGGTCAAAATATTATATGAGATTATTACCTGTCATCAAGCACTTAAAATCCTTTGCAATAACTTTGCTTGAAATAATACTCGTATTTCTTAAATTAACTAGAAATATTTACCAATTCCTCTTCAACGTATTTGCCCACATAGTATTCGATGGGTTAATTGGGCAACTCACTTTTAATACCAATAACTTTAATTTTGACGACTCAGAGCCGATTTCACCGCTGACTTTAAAAACCGAATTTAACATAACTTAGTTCTACGTGATCCAGTTCAAATGTTGATTTTGATCTCATTTAACGTCAAACTGATTTTACCAGCTACATTTTGATCGCGTTTACTAAAACGAAGTTTTCTTGGATATATAATGTAAATGTTGTCACAATTATAGATTTATACGATTTTGAGAGGTGATTACCTAAATATATATTTATTAATATATATGTAAACAATAGATATTAAAAAATTAAGCATCTTTGGTGCTGAAATATTTATAGGAAACTCTATTATGACTATTATATGTGTAAAATTTTATTTAGTTATTAGTTTTATATACATTTTATTTACACAATAGTGTAATATCATAATTAAGTCAAATAACAACAAAATCTCGGCCAATCAATATTCTATGTTAAACAATATTCCGCCATTTTGACAAGTCCGCTCTTGAACGTATTTAGTTAAGCTAAACGTCGAATGTTGAGTGATGGGAGTGATTTGAGTGTTCAGTAGCTTAAACTGGGTTCAGCTTGAACTGCGTTCAGTTTATGTTGGTGAAATGCAAACTGGAGAACTCAGTTAACAGCGTGAACTGAGTTCTGCTTGAACTGATTGCGTTTAGTTAAAATGGTGATATTGACCTTTCGTCTAAATTTTTTTCGAGTGTGTGAGTGGATCGACAGTACATGTAATTCTCGTCGTAAAGGATTTAAATAAGTCCAGCTAAATATCTAGAACTTTAGTCGTTAATTATGAGTTCAATGGACAAAGAACAAGACAGTGATTGGAACGCACGGCGATTAGTCTGACCCAATCAGCGACATCGTAATGAACTCACAGATACTGTAATTTAAATTCACAGAGAAACTTTAAATTATCTTGGACAGAATGAGCTCAGAATTTCACAAGTTTGCACAAGAATGGGCTTTGTGAACATTTCCGAGTTTAAAGTACACTTTACAGATAAGCTGTAAGTATTTTAAATGTAATATATTATGTGTAGTAGGTAGTTCCGTAAAAAAGATGGAGTGACGTGATATCTAGCATTTTTTTGTGTAGAAATGTACGAGTAGGTAGCATCAATTACCTCCACTAGTACGATGCATAACTCAATGCAAAATTTAAAGTAAACAAAGAGAAAATATAGGAAGAAATATAGGAGTGACGCCATGCGTCACTCCTATATTTTACGAAGGACTAGGCAGAGGTGTACACAATTGTACACCCACATTTTACCAATGCTGTTATTAAGTGCTATGTAAGGTGGTGAGTCGTGAGTCTATTGCCCTCTACCGGGCACAATTCCATACTCTGGGCTGCTACTGAGTATTTCCTACCAGAAAAACTTAATAACAGTGCCCGATCCGGGAATCAAACCCGAGACTTCATGCTCAGCAGTCGCGCTTGGGACCACTAGACCGACGAGGTTCTAAATCTGGTTTAAAGTACCAGATTTAAAACTAGGTAGTTATGAATATTTTTGTTTTATCAGTACCTTGTAGCATAAGTAGATATGGCAAAATTTACCTCGATACACTCTTAGATATATTCTTAGATTGAAAATTATGTTTATTCTCCATCTCTATCTAAATAGCTTCAAATAACATTTTAGGGTGTTGTATTATTCCTAACAAAACCACCACAATATGTATTTTAACTAATTAATTTTAATGGGTCGCAACAAACCCTCAAGCCCCCACGTAATCTGACCTCCTACCACGATAACTCAGTTCTAAAACAATTCCGAACTAACGAACTGATAATTACTGTATCAAAATTCCTTGGTAGTGGGGAGACAGTAGTACCGTACCCTTGCTCGTGAAATCGTGACATACATTCATCGAACTGCGCCTATTATAGACTCTATGTCCACGTAGTAAGGTGTACAAACTATTCGATGTATTCTGGTCGTTATCGTAATTTCTGCTTCCCCCTTTAAGGCTACGCATAAAGCGGCACCCCACTTCATTAAGTGTTCGACGACCTGAGCGATTAATTTAGTAGATTTATTTTTATAGGAACGTGAAACCACATACGTTATGGGGGCCTTATGAAATAGTGAGGTATAGATTCGTGTTAAGCAGAACTGTTATTTCGGTACTAAAGGTTGTAATAGGATTTTTTAGACAGTTATTTTCTAAAATTGCGGTTATTTTCCTTTCGAACAGATGCAATTGAATTATCATAGTAGAAAAGCCCCAAGCATTTTTACATCATAGCACTTCAACAAAATCCGTGCCGCGTCTATCTGCGCAAAGTGTTCTCCGTAACGATTAAACAGATTTTGAACGGGTTTTCACTAATGGAGTATTTCATGGTGGTTTAAGTTTTTAATATTTGGACTTTTTCGAATATAGTTGTCATTAATATTATAAAATAATTGTTGTAATTAACCTAATTATACAAATGTGTAAGTTTGGATATTTGCGAGTTTGTGAATTTGGATGTTTGTTAATCAATCATGCAAAAATATAGCAACTGATTTGGACGAAATTAGGTATATAGTTAATTCGGTTCCTAGAAAAGGACTGACGGTATTTTTTATTCCGGGAAAATGTTTATTTCTTGCGTTAAAGAGATAATAATGTGGGTGAAACTGCGGGACCCAGCTACTACGCTAAGAAAATGAAGTAACTACTTATTTGCTTTTACTTGGTCCTTATCTTTACGCTCATTAACACAATTGTGCATCAGTTGTGACGGATCTCTGCCATAGTTTATAACTAAAATGATAGCACTTTTAGCTATATACAAAGTATTCTTTAGACTTAATTCTATTGTTCTTTTTAGGGTTCCGTACCTCAGAAGGTAAAAACGGAACCTTTATAGGACCACTTTGTTGTCCGTATGTCTGTCAGTCAAGACCCTTAAACTCGGGAACGCGTGGAGGTATCGAGTTGAAATTAAAACCATATACTCAGGTCTATAGGCCTGATCTTCTTCTTTCGATCTTTGATCTCTCTACGTTTGAGTCTAGCTTTCAGTCAAGGTTTAGTCGCTGTATAACTAAATCGCTGATCGCTGCTACTGTCAAGTACCTACTAAAAGTAGTATTTGTGTAGTAAGGCTCTAAAACAACACGAATTACCATTCGCGGAGAAACATTGGACAGTTCCTTAGTTTACATACATAACATCACGCCTGTATCTCCAAAGGGTTCAGCAGAGGAGTTGGTACTATTCTACGCCCACATTTTACCAATGCATTTATAAGTCCCACGGTAGTGAGCCAATTGCAATCTGCAAACAACCGCTACTAACAGAAACTCCCGACTGTTACTGAGAATTCCCTAACTCATTAACCCGGGAATCGAACCTAGAACCTCAAGCTCAACAGGCGCACTTGCGACAACTAGACGAGCAAAAAAGAGTCCTTAATCTACTGCTGGACAACAAAAAGTTTGATTATCTCAAGACATAACTATCAAAAAGTTGGTAGCCTCCCATCCATCCCTTTCACCTCACCAGTACTAACTCACAAGCACAATACTCCAATATAAATTTAACGATAAGACATGTGGATAGTAAAATATTCATAGGACACGTTAAAAGATTTAGGACCGGCTTAGATGCCACGCAGGGAATATTGGAGGGAGGCGAAGCTCGTTACAAAGTCAAGGAACCAGACGGTGGGGGAAATGTCTGGTGGCAGAGGTAACTAACATTGACTACTTACAATGTATGACTGTAGGCGAAATATTACTCTATACGACTGTATTAGACGATAAGTAATGCCGTAAGGGACCATCAATAAAGTACGTCACACCTTAAGGGGGGGGAGGGGGTCGACGAAGTGTGACATTATGTTACAAGGGGTGGGAGGGGTCCTAAGTTTCGTGACGTCACATTTCAAAATCTAATACATCTAAGTATAAAATAATAATATATAAATAATAGGAAAATATTTCCATCTCTATCTGTATGACCATAAGGTTCAAATTGTTTTCTTAACGAGCCATAAGGTTTAAGTTTTAATTTAATAATTTCTAGGTGTTAAATTGCAAATTATGTGACGTCACACTAGGGATGGGTCTCACAAATGTGATCAACTGCGACAAGGACGGGGGACGGGTCAAAAAATCACGAAATTAGTGTGACGTACTTTATGGATGACCCCTAATGACCCGGAGTTACTAGATTCCTAATGATGCATAAGATATAGGATGGTAGATACGTATACACCACAATTTTTTAATAATCGTATGTATGGCTATTCCTGGTGATTCGAACCATGAAAACCCGGATAAATACTTACTCCAGGTGCTCTGCGAGGCTAACCATCCCGACCCCCGATCATTCCGAATTATTCTTCCACCATTTAATACGTCTTTTGGTGACGTCGTCACTATCTTATCATATCATCTTGCATGCGATAATGCGTTTGAATTTTTTTTCTGTATAAATGCTCAAAAATTTATACAAACAGTTATAACAAATAACTTTACCCCCGTGTGGCTGCGGCTGATATTAGGAAAAACATTTTTTTGTAATAATTTATAGTAATATCATGCAACGCTATAATTCAAAAGTTGATAGGTAAAATGTTCTGTATAAGCCCTTTAATAATGTTACGGTTATTAAAATTAAACACTATTGAACATTCGAGGCAATTTAGTCTTCTTCTTATCGTATGGTTGACCGTGACAGAGTCTAAACTATGAGTAAATGACGGTTCATTTATAATACGACGCACTACAAAGTCAGTGGTGAATTCCTTAAGTTTGAACTTGTATCTAAAGCTAGACTGATTTACCAGTCTAAAGGTCATATTACTGCATGTCAAGTAATTTAGGGAAAAAAACTATTAAAATCTCGTTTTACTAACATCCATTTCTTAAGAGTTGCCCAATTTGCGAATCCCGGAATTCTGACAAAAGTTGTTTTTTTAGTTAATAGATATCCGGTACGACTAACGTCAATGAAGGATTTCGACTCAAATATGGTTCAAAATGACACGCGTCGAACTCGACTTTCAGTTTTCGCTCAGTACGAAAGTCACATAGTATACAAACGTATACATATAACATAAACGAAAGGTCCCAAAAAGAATCCTTTCAAGAATATATTTTAAAAGGCAAACGTCAAGGATTCAGTAATATTTTTCCTTCGAAAGCACACAAAAGTTACCAATTACGCAATAGCTTTTCCAATATAATAAAAATTTCAATATCAGGCTCTCAAATTCCATTAACTTTAAGTTCAAACGAAATAGATTTTATAACTGTTTAGCACTGAAGTAATAAAAGACCCAAAAATACCTTTATTAGCAACTAGCTATGCCCGCGACTCCGTCCGCGTGGATGTCGTAAATTAACCCCATGTCGTGTATGAACACAAATTTATAATTAACAAATGTTCGACGTGATTCTTTAAATTGGCATAACTTTTTTATTTAAGAACCGATTGAAATGAAACAAACACTAAATGTTAAGTGAAGCTTACCACAATATATTAGTGATAACCACATCTAAATCGGATAAGCCGTTTCTGAAATTAGCGTACACAAACGAACAGACGAATAGACAAACAGACAAAAAAAAACATAAATCTTCCATGTCCATCGATTCGTTACATTTTTCTTATATGTATGATGATGAAGGGTGGGCTTTATTGGGGGCTGTCTTAATGTTTGACGTTCAAAAAGCGCTAATTTTTAGCCTAATTTGAATAAAGAAATTTTGATTGATTTTGATTTTGATGATTTGTCTAACTTTTGAGCCTTTTCCCAACTACAATCATCGGGCTCGGCTTCTAGTCTGGACAAGGCATCTTACTACCAATATTTTAGATGGGGCGACTGCCTATCTGACTTTCACAATCTGGGTAATACGATATCTCGTAGTAAGACTGGTCAACAGATTTTCATTTGACTACCCGTATCGGCTGTCTATCTTCATTTGACAACCGAGACCGACGGTTTAACGTGCTCTTGAAATGTAATGATGGTCACCTATCCACAGACCGACCATGGCAAGCGCAGCTTAAACTCCATCAGTCAGTCTATGCGACTGTTACTCGGTCACAAGCCCCTGGACTTCTATTAGGACCTGAACCTTTATTTCCCAACAGATGACACCATGCAAGTGTTTCTTTAATCTCAGAAGTCTCGTTGCAACTTGCGGCATTTGTGCATAGAGTACAACCTTATTCCAAAAACAAAGTTTTCTTTGTTAAGTATAAGGAGGGAGAAGTAAAACAATTTTAATATTATTAACGTGTACCTATCAAAAGTTTTCTTCTTTTAAATTCTTTCTGTTGTTTTTACCGTCTGCATCCAAAACATAACCATTGTTTCTTTCTAAATTAAGGCGGAAACGTGTGGTTTTTAGAAGTCCAGCACAGCGCCCTTTGCGTCTACTCTTAAAACTAAGTAAAAAAGCAAGGTGTACACTGTTGTACAAGTGTTGCCATCAACTTGTGCACATTTAGAAACCACCGGCTGCTACTGAGAATTACCTAATAGAAAAATTCAATTTGATTATATCCAACCCAGACACCCGGGCACGGATCTTTATCGACAAACTTGTCGACTCGATAAAAGTTTTTATGTATTGAATTTTATCGTTCTAACAACATGTTATGCTAAATTTGACGTTTAAAATCAACAAATGTCATTGTCACCGACATTGTCTCCCACCGCAAGGCTTTTAAACCCAGGGCCTCACTAACCATTATCAGCAGCCGAACACAAGACTGATGCGCTACGAGAAATATTGAAATGTAAAATTAATTATGCGTTATAGTTGTTAAGAGAAATGTTGAATTGATAATTTCCAGCGGCCTTTCACGATATTAAAGGGTCAGTATGTGAAAACAGGTCAGGTGGCATAACGCAGGCACTATATGTTAAGCAGCCATATGCTACGAAAGTTATTATAACAAGTCGAGTTTCCGTATCTCAAAGTTCAGTCACGTTCACCTTTTGAAGATAATTTATGTCTACATCTTGAGGGAAATCATACCTCGCGTAACTTATTTCTTAGTCCATAATAAGACATGTTTCCTTGCTTATAAATACGTATGATGAGATATTGAATGATAATCAGCAACGTTTTAATTATAGGTACAATATTTCGACACACGACTGCCTCGTAGTCAATTGCAGCTGTTCAGCGTGAGGTCCAGAAATCGATTTCCGGGTTGGACCGTCATGGGTTTGTCAGGTAAAAAAAAACTCAGTAGCAGCCTCGAGTTTGAAATTGTGCCCGGTTAATGGCAACAGGCTCACTACCTATTTCATGGGAATAAATAACTTAATCGCGATGTGTGGGTGTGTGACGTAGTCATCCATGATAGAACTCCCTAACAAATAAAAAAGAAAGAAAAAAACTGTGTACCTACACATTCGGGGAATACAGGCATGATGCTATGGTATGTTCTGACTCCGAGACGACGTCCAAGATGGATTTCACTGTTACTGGCAGTCAGAGCTATCCCACTGTTGGGCAAAGGCCTTCAGATGCCACTTATCATTTTCCAAAATGACAAAAATAGCTATAGATAATTGGAACACCTATTCAAGCTAACTTCACTTCCGAATGGCCCCATTTGCAAAAGATCACAGGTGGTTCTCATGCGGTGATTTCCCGCGGGCCCGGCGGGCGTCCACGTTTACGTTTGAGTGGAAACGTAAACTTATTTGGAATATTTTGTCTCCAGTGCTGATAGCATTTTTAAACGCAATAAATTGTAACTAAGTTCTGATTTAAACATATAGGTACATAGGTATATATTTGATTTTAAAACATATAATTGTTATGTATGCTATTAATCGGTTGGCCCGGTTGGTGAAGTGTGATAGCAGGATAACATCAGAACCTGGCGCATGGATAACATTTGGTATGACCGTATCGGTGGCGGTTATCACCAACAACAGCATTCCCAATGAGGGTTGACGTCAGGCAGGCAGCCGGTCATAAAACATAGCCTAAACCTTAGCAGTATTCCAGAACAAGTACAGAGTATATATGGAAGAAGAATACATGCTGCACCGACCCCAAATAAATAGGGATAAGGGCAGGGGGATGATAATGATTAGTATGAAATCATTTTTCATACACTGTTGAAAAAAATGCAGTCCATTTCTTTTTTATAAAGTTTAACGATGCTGGAATTTATAGGAAAACGCTTTAGCTCATCCAACTTCATTTATTCGTCAAAATGGGAAAATCATTAAAAAAAAACGCATATAAAATATATCATAACATTCGAGTGACCAATTTGATATGGCAAAAGCTGTGGAACGGCCTTTCCCTGCTTTTAGATATGATAAGATAATAAACACGAGGCAATATACCATGCAATCGAAGCACTTCACTTTGACACGGTATTCGATACGGTGAAAGCCTTCAACCAAAATGATAAAGTTAACCCTTTACCAGTCCCATATATCACATATGATACATTTATTTAAGTTCTAATCCAAGGCACGCATCACTGTCTTTTCGAAGACATGTGCGTATTAATAATTAATTATCACTTGCTTAAAACGGTGAAGGAAAACATCGTGAGGAAACCAGCACACCTGAGAGATATTCTCGATGGTGTGTAAAACCATGTCAGAGACCTCCGGGTGGTTTGAACTCTGACACTAGGTTGTTCATCAAACTACACGATAAGAAGAACTATTGTAACTGCTATGTGCACAGGGAATATATTAAACTTAACCTACATACTGTTAGATGGAAATATCGAAGCAGGGGGGTTACTATTGAAGTTAATACTAATTCCAATATTAAATCAGTGCTATAAAATAATTTAAATATTAATATAAATTTACCTACCTCATAGTTATCTTATTTTTAAATGTCGGTTTATAAGTATCTCGATTCTTTAATTATTTTTAAGATATTTTTGCATTAATAGTATGAACTGTCATATTTCCAATCTCAATCGAGCGGTTTTATTTTCAAGAGTACGCCTACAGGTTTATGTTTTAATTATATTTAATAATAATATAATAAATAAATAATATTCCACAACTATCACACAACGCAGTCTAGTCTCAAGCTAAGCAGAGCTTGTGTTATGAGTACTAGACAACTGATAAACATACTTATATATTTCTAAATGCATACATATTATAGATAAATTACACCCAGACACAGAACAAATGATCGTGCTCATCACACAAACATTTGTCCTGGGTGGGAATCGAACCCACGACCTCCGGCATAGCAGTCAGGGCTACTAACCACTAGACCAACAGGACAAGGTATAGGCTATGGAGGATTTATTAAATTAATAGAAAACAATTGAATAACTTCACAACGTTTACGCGCGAACCGTCAGAATGAAACATGTAGTGTCGAGACCAACGACGCCCCGGAGAACCATAGACTAGAGCTGCGCCTTTAGAATGTACTATGCCTTCATTTACCGCCTTACAATACCTAAATTTTAAAATTAGACGTGTTAAATTAACGATAAATAATAAATAAATGTATGTTAATTTAATAAGTTAATGGGAGAGCGCATTGTCGCAGCAGAGAATTTGAAATACTTTAATAGACTTTTGTTCAGTACTTAAAAATACAAATTAGATATCAATTAGTAATTCGTGATCCTAAAACATATTTCCCGATATATTTACGTAACGACTTGTTTAGGTTTTGGAATAATTCTGCTAAATTTTGAATGTAAAAAAAAAAAACAGTAAAATCAAGCCAACAACCTGAATAAATGTAGGAAAATATACATATTTAAGTCTAAGTTCCCATTAAAAACACTCAAAAAAGTAATAGCGTCTCGCTTGATATATTTTTAGATGGAAATAACACTGGGAAATACCGATAGCTTGTTTGTTTAGAACAATGCCAAAGGCGTCGATCAAGTGGATTATATTAGTGAGGCGTTCAAGTTTCCCGCCTTTGAAAGAAAATGCAGTGTTCCCTTGAGCTTTGAAAGAAAATGTATATCTATTTTATATGCGTATACTACGTAGTAACATTCATAACATAGCATCTCGCTTTTATTCCCAGAAGGGAATGGCAGAAGTGTAGTATTGTACGTGCATCCACATTTCGCCGCGGCAAATTCCAAACTCCGGGCTGCCAGTCATTGCAATTCGCAACAAATTATTATTTTTATCACACTTATACGTTAAGGAAGGGAAAGAGACAGATATTACCAATATCTATGATAATTACTGCCTTGAAATTTTATTAAATAAACTATGTCTATTCAACCTTCGTTTATGAGGAATTATTTAGTCAAAAATCAATAAATTCTAAGTTATCATCAAAACATATCTAAAGAACAAAGCAAACAAACCAATTTAGACTGAAACAATTCTATTCCCATTGGCGGCAACAAGAACAACAATAACCGAAGTGTTATCTACTAAAGACACCGCCATACTGAAATCTGCAACTCCGCCGACGGAACTTCCATTTAATCGAATTTTGATCTCGAGAAACGTTGCAATTGAAATCTGTGGCCCTTGTTTGAAACGGAGGAGACGACTAATGGAATTATCCGTGTGATCGCTTACAGGGAAATCATTTAATTTTGCCCTCCACAACTCCCACAGAAGCTCAAATGTAGCTGTGATGGCAATTGATAGCCGTATTTGTTATCTGTGTTCGACATTCGCTGTATGACTGCCCATGACTGCCTCCCATTGTTTGACAATTTGTTGATAAAAGAAAAATGGATTAACCTGCACGTTTCGGCTACAAAGGATGGGTTTCATTGTTCGAAACATAAAATATAATTTATTATCGACTGATTTGGAATTTAGTGGCCATTAAATTATCAACAGCGGTGAGTATTATATTGGTTTTTATATTTGTTAGAATTGGTTTTGGGTTGAAAAGTACTTTCGGTACCAAATAATATATACGAAGAATTGCGGAAATTCGGTTTGTTTATGATGGAGTTATAAATCGATAGGTCAATGGTCAACTGCCTCGTTGGTTTAGTGGTCCGTAGCGCGACTGCTGAGCAGGAGGTCTCGGGTTCGATTCCCGGGTCGGGCAAAGTGTTATTGAGTTTTTCTGTTAGGAAATTCTCAGTAGCAGCCCGGAGTTTGGAAATGTGCCCGGTTGATGGCAATAGGCTCACCACCTATTACATGGGACTTAATAACAGCATTGGTGAAATGTGGGTGTACAATTGTGTACATCTCTGCCTACCCCTTCGGGGAATACAGGCGTGATGCTATGTCAATGGTATCGGGCCATATTAGAACTAAAGTATCGTTGTTTTTCAGTTCAGGTTTTGTGAAAACTACAAAAGCTTCTCTAAAACGCCTTTCGTGGTAGTATATGTAAATATAACGACTTTATTGCTTTCTCGCAGTTCACTGGGAAACCTACAATAACAGCTGTAACAATTGGGTCATTATTTCTGTTTTATTTATGTGTCATATTGATTTAAGTTTTATTGCTATTTGTGAACCTCTACTGTTGCGAGGATTTTAAATGAAAGGAATGTAAAACACGATTACTTAAGTATACTATTCACAAACGACAAACGGCTGTCGAACTATACTTATTGTTTTCCTTTCACGAGTTTATAAATACTGTTTTACGAGTGTATGACGGGCCAAGCTTATAGTCAGTCACGCAGCGGTAGTTATTGGCCAATAATCTATTGATTTCGTAAGGAACTTTCTAGCTTTTATCTGTCTTTACAACACCGACCCTAAAGCAGCTTTAAGTTTATAATTAATGGTGCTTCCTAGCATAAACTTTACCTGATTTAGTTTCCCTGGCTCTAACCCGTCCAAAGTGATTTAATTTCCTAGTTTTCACTTAATTACTGTAGGTCGTATTCAAGCCCTTTTGACGGTGATTTATTTATGGGTCATATTAAATTTTCTAGCAGCCAGGGCGCGTTAGCATGCCCCTCACGCAACACGTCGGTGGCCCAGCTCCCGCCAAGATGGCGGCAGACGGACGCCATATTTATTTATGAATTGAATTCTCTACGGACGATCGCGATCCAATCTAAAAGCTTTGAGTGTGTGGAATTTTTGCAACGTCAGAAAACAAAATTGCTGAAAATCATACGCGTGCTTTGGTTATTTATATTGATTCCTTTTTACTTCTGCCGTAATAAAACAGAGAAGTTGCGAAGTATGTATGGTGTATTTTAGTATGAATGACAGATTGAGGAATGATGTGTGAAGACAACGTTGCGGTTTAGAAGATGTAGGAACAAAAATTTAAAGATTATTCTTAAACGGTTTGGTCATGTTGAGAGGATGAATGAAAGTCAATTAAGAAAAGGTCCACAAGACAGATATAAATGGAAATGCGGAAAGGGGACGCCCTATAAGGACATAAACTGACCTTATTGGTGACGTCCTCCAAAGAGGTGAGGTGCATAGTATTCACATCCAGCGCGCGTGTATCACCAGGTATATGAACGTGGACGAAGCAAAGAAATATGTAAGTACCGTGCAAGTGGCGTTCTATCTGCCTACCCTCACAGAAAAACGTGATGTTGTGAATTTTTTTATTTGTTTTTTTAAGAACCAAAGATTGAATGTTTCTTGGGGTAGATTTAAAAGAATTAACTTAATGTTAATTCAAGCAGGAATCACAATAATAATTTTCATAAATTTTCCTCGCATGAGTAAACTTGGCTCGAATTTGGCCACAGGATTATTTTGAATGAGGTCATGTGCAACCGGGTATGCTTAAAACAACACCACTTTGAACAAAACAGTAACTGCTCGAACAACAAAGATGAGCAGAACTGTCCTAAATCATTAATTACCTAATACCCAGGTCTGGTCGTTCCGAGGTCGATCCCGGGCCGAACAAAGTGTTATTGAGTTTTTCTGTTAGGAAATTCTCAGGACGTTACGCTCAGCAGCTGTTTAACGTACACGAACGCTGGAAAGTGTTCGAAACGTCAGGAAAAACAAAAAACAATAATACACGCGATTAATCCGGTTAACAGTTGTTTTATTATAAGCTGTTTAACTGTCCTAGTGCCATATTTAACGAGTTGACTAAGCCACTGGATACTGAAAATAAAAATCTAATTAAAAATAAAACTTTTTACTTATATAATGATATTTATATACATGTTAAGGCCGTTTAATTCCATTATTTTTCAAGGAAACGCTGAAAAATAATAGACACGTACGGGGCTTGAACTCGCGAACCTTGACAGTCCGTGTCATTAGTCTTCCAACTGAGCTGCCGTGTCTTTGTTCGTATGCCATGTTGTATTCGTCCTAAAATGTCCCATGTGCTGCACGCAACAGCCCGTGTAAAATTATCAACCAAAAATAGGCATAGGTGGCATAGGCGAATACCTAGCTATCCTTTAAGAATGTCTACAACTTATTCTTAGAGCCGTTCGGTGCATCACGGGGCTTACCACAAAGGGTTTAAACACGCTGATGACCTTTGGAATTGAAAATTTGACTAATCAATAACCAGTGAATTTTTAAAGTAATTTACGATAATTTCCCTTTTTTTTTTCATTTACTCCATTGTTTTGTAGTATGTATGAGTTTATGTATATGTATACTTGTATAATGTATTTAAGTATTGTTGTGTTATTATATATATGAGTTATTCTTCAAATAAAGTTTATTTTTAAGTGCACCCACTTTCTTTCTGTTTCTGCACCACCCGATGGTTGACTGGCAGAGAATGCCTAAGGCATTAAGCCCGCCTCTGTACCATCGTGCATAAAGAAAAAATAAACATATACAGATCATCAGCTTGCATATCAAGGTGTATATCGATAGGTATATGATACTATTCTAAATGACACGATTGCTCAGTTGATAAGGCTATCAGATGAAACGCAATGATTACTCCGAGGGCAGCAGCATTTATCACATTACTCGTAAGTGCTACCACTTACATTGAAGGGATACATTGAGGTGATGATGGGTTATTGCTATAGCTATACAACGTGTAACAGAAGTCTGTGGTCATATTTTGAGGGGTCAATGTACTCATCGGTGAAATATGAGATTATAATACTCCTCTGCCTCCTTCGGCGAACACGCGTGATGCTATGTCACTTAGTAAAATATACAAGGTGTAACAAGTCCGTGCTCATACCTTAAGAGGTCAATGTACTTATTGTTTGGCGGTTACTACTCACGTGTATTTATCGGAATTTAAAAAACAACTGATAAGAGAAACTGAGTTTGACTCACGACATCGCCACGGTATCAGCTCATGACTAAGGGTTCCCTTCGAGTGCGAAACTAGTCGGGCAATCCCGAAAAATGCACGTGAGTAGTAACAGGTGAACAACAATAATAATTAATAATCCAAGTTTGTTTAAAAAGCTGTGTGCCCCAGTTATCTTCACACCTGTTACTTGAAGTTCTTAATATTCATAATTTTTTAAAACAGTGTAACAGAAGAATTAGTAAAAAGAGCAAAAAAATAATTGAAATAGATATAATCGAAAGGCAGCTGAAAGTTAAAACCTAGTTCCTAAAATCAAACATGTATTGACATTAATAATAATAAGTATTCATGTAAAATGGTCTCTGCCTATAGCCTTGTATATGTACAAGTTATAGTAAGTAGATACGTCATTAAATCCTCAATTGCCAACCCCATTAATGCCGAGACTGAGGCGGACAAGAATTTGTACAGAGACAGACGCTGCATTAGTAGTAGAGCTGACTGATGGGACACTCGACTAATCCATTACCACGTGTCATCATGCAAATGCAGATACGGTGTCATATAGACATGCACAATGAACAAGCTTCATCAATTCATTATCGCATGTCAACTTTTTAAGTGACTCATTATGAAGGCACGCACGTAGATCGCACTATCCGTTTCAAAATATAAACTGAACATATTTTTTGCCCACCAACATACTGCAATACCAATAGGAATATGCTGCAGTATTTTTACTGCAGCATATTGCATTTACGAAGAAACTAAATAACGCCTTCAACTCTGAACGTCTATCGCTAATATATGCCGTAGAGGAACCAGCGACTGGAGCGTAGAATCCAATCATCGAGCACTTCGCAAATTCTTTCGCGAGTGTACCTATTAAGTCGCATAACACAGACCTTTGAAAGGTGATGATTATTACATCGATGGGTGAAAGGCTATTTGATCAAAGTGTAATTACTGTGCTTGAAAAAAATTAACTTTAAAACAACAACCTTTAGAGACATTTTCATATTTCACTACTATGTCGCTTGAGCCAAAAAAACCTTTCACCCATCGCATCTTACCTATAATTTGTTATTGAGAAATATTCTTTGACGAAAATTATATGATTTACCAAACAAAAAAATTATAACTTATAAACCGGATTAATTGCATGTATTGGTTTTAGCTTTTTCTGATGTCATCCTGCGACTACCAGCACTGCAGTATTCGTAAGGTCAAGAAAAACAAAAACCAATAATACAGGTGATTAATCCGGATCAAAGTTGTTTTATAATATAAAAAAAAAACTTACTTGCAGCACTGTTTTTGTACTTAACCTATTAATTTTCATAGTCCAATTTGTGTTTCGCTTGACCACCCATGTTTCTTATGAGAATCTTCTTATCTTTAAAATTTCTGCAGTTAATTTTTTATCGTTTTACATAAGTAGACACAAAACACAAAGTCACTGAAGACTTTGTCATACATTTCTTAACATAATACTTGCACTCCGTACGAAGTCTAAAATCTTCCACATACGTTCACAGACAAAGAACGAAGCTCCAATGACGTAGAAAATACATTTTGATCGAAACTTTTCGAGCCTTAAATGATTTTTCTGGTTCAAGTGTCGCCTGAAGAGCGTAGACGTTTAGAAGTCGCATAGTGGAATGGCGATAAGAAAGGATTTTTGTGTTCAACAGTTAGCAATAAACTGCTTTATTTATTTTTGTTTATTCCTTGGTATCTAGACGATATTTGTTTTATCGTTCTATAGTCATGGTTACAGTATCGACAAAGGCAATGGAGATCACTCATGTCTATTCTCTTTATAGGTATAAGCTCTAAGTTCTTTGTTTATTAAACGGGAAAACACCGCTGATAAATTTGCAATGAAATTAAATCCAGCACGAACGAGTCACTGAACAAAAACATTTTTTTTTTAATAATTTGCACGAACCCGGAGCACTTATGTTCAGTGATATGTAATTACAAGTTACATTGAAAACTGCTATGATAAGATCAAAATACAAACCTGCATTAACTCAAAAAAAAATAGAGGTACTTATCTAACAATTCACAGAAAGCGACTTTACTACAAAGAACTCATCTCTGACATCCTATCTCGACTGTGTTCCTGGTAATTCCGAAGGCGAAAGGGAGCGACATGACACCTACATTATTTATCAGATTTATTGCACGAATAAAATAAAAGGGAAATTTCACACTTATGAATAAACAGAGTTCAACAGAAAAAATATCAAACACATGGTAAGGCCTTGGATAATAATAGATTATTTAGTCTTAGTTCACGATTGTTCAGCTTCCCCTATAAACCGCAACTAAGTACCTACGATTGTGAGGCAAAAGTGCCATAATCCCCACGCATACCAAGGAGATTGGATCGAGATAAAAGGATCATGATTATTCATGTAGCATCTATTTGCACGAAACTGATTTGATGCAAACCTGAAACGGGAAACGATACCTCTTATTTTTCCTACATTTGTTCATGTCAGTCACTGTTACGCGTACGTGATTTCTACTAACACCATAGTTGAAAATGGCCGATGCATCATTTGTAACTCGTATGTAAGCAATATTCACAGACTCCATCAAAAATCACTGAGCCAAATATTCTGAGCACATTACGAAATGGTCGGGAAATAACGTGGAGTAACAAATTTGGAGAGTTTCAAACTGTGGACGCGACGTCAGCGATTGGCTTCGTTTGCCGGCGTCAGGCGTCAGGCCTGCAGACTCCGTCCGATTGAAATGAAGCACTGTGTACTCTAAGTTTGCTTACGTACAAATTGGTGGTCTACATACGGATAGAAAAGACATGGATCTTGCGGCTGCAAAAAGTGTAGTAAAACCTACTTTCTTGGATAAGTAAAATTGTATCTACCAGCTAGTGAGTACACGTTAAAACCCTGATAATATTACTTATTCTAAACAGCTATTTTGCACCACAAATTACTCTATTCAAAAATATGATGACAATAAATTATTCATGCCATATAAACGCTACTTTAAGAGGCATGAATCGCCAAGTTGTTTAACATAAAAATCCCATACATCTAGATTACTTGAAAAAGATTAACGACAGACGTTGGGGCGGATAAGGCACTTGCACGCCACTGTATCTCCAATAGGCCGAATATTAGTTTAATTTAGCGTGTGATAATATGGAAATTAGTTTCCATTAATTATACACGAGCAGGCTGCTACCACTGCTATGATACGATTGCTTTAATGCCAGTGCTCGGGACACAATAGTGAGAATTTCAGTAAAGCTTTGTTTTTTGAAGCGATGCTTGTGCACGGCAAACACTCGATGTTAACAGTCAATTACCGTAGGCACATGCATTTTTACAGCAAAAATATCGTTGATAAATACGAGTACAAGGTTTTCTTTTTGTACATGAAACTAAAAACCAAGCCAGTTCATGCAGTGTTCGCTGGGAGATACCGATATTTTGTTTTATCCACGATCCGTTGTGCCAAAAAAGTAAGCGAGCTTTCAGTATTCCAGTATTTTGACTGTTTTGAGCTTGAATCCACTGCTATAGATAAAGTTCAGTGAACGAGCTAGAATAACGCAGTTTGTCGTGTTCAGATATAATCCTTTGCATGCATTCTAATGTTCGATTTCAAAGTCGTTGACAAAATCTTGTACAGGTGATTTACAAGTAAAATGCATAAACTTTTATTGGCCATCAGAGAGACCATTTGCCATAAACTTTTTTAATGAGTGCAAATCCTCATCTATGTATGTTATGACGACAACAACTACTTACCAAATAATAATGTAGATATAATGAACTAAAGACCAAAATAAAAACTTTATATCGTCTATAAGTACAGGCAGTACCTATAAACGTTTACGAGGGTTTTAGGAGTATTTTATGCAACCCCGTTATTGCACACACCAATAGGTACATCGATTTTTATAAACATCATCACACCTTTTTAATCTTACTAGTGTGTATGTAATTTTTTATTATTAAATTAATTTAATATACTTCTAATGCGTTTTATATAAAAATGTTAGCTTTCTGCACTCCTTCTCCATATAAACTTTAACTGTGCCAAATTACATACTCCTCCGTGAGCGTAATTTTCGTAAAATGTAGGGTACAAGGTTTTTGTTTCACGTATTAATATAATGATTTAACCT
Source organism: Xylocampa areola (assembly GCA_935421205.1). NCBI lineage: Eukaryota > Metazoa > Arthropoda > Insecta > Lepidoptera > Noctuidae > Xylocampa > Xylocampa areola. Next base: position 20,456,853 of record OW285200.1, on the reverse strand, counting down.
TTTTTTTTTGACTGCTGGACATTCACCGAGGTCTTTCCCCACAAAATTTTCGAACATAAATTTCAAATCATGACAATTTCATTCTATGAACGGACAGTACTTTGCATCGTGAATCAGTTAATTACTCAACAGAGTATATAAACGGAGTCGTAGCGTTATAGCGAATCGGTCCAAATGACGTGGCTGGCGTTTGATGGGCGGGCACTAATAAAGTTACGGTTCGAATACGAATGTAACGAGTGCGTTGACGAACCTAGTGCGTATTGTTTTGGAACTATGTGAATACGTAATTGGTGCCTTAATTACACTACATTTATAATTCACTTTTTGATCAGAATAGGGAATAGAATAGAATAGAATATATTTTATTTGTTAAACATAGGTTAATACATGTAAAAGATGTTAAATAAATAGGTAGGTCGCTATGTTTTGCCAGTATGGCATACAAATATAAAAGTAATTTTCTTAATAATAAAATAATCATACAATACCTAATTCACAATCATATTAAAAACTTAAATAACAAATCATAAAAAATTGGAAATAATAATATAAAAATTCAAACAATAAATTAATTAGAATCAATATTTATAATTTAGGAAATCATCTATAGGGGCTGAAGTATGCTAATTTAAATAAAATGACACGCGACTGCCATACCATTAGAGATTCCATTATAACTGTGACGGAGATCTGCAAAACTCAGTGTCAGAACAATGTAAAAATGACATTGAGAGACCATCGAATTCGAAATGTCGGACAACTAGAGAACACTAGACCAATAATCTATCCAAGAAAGTTTATAAAATCTATACTAATATTATAAATGCGAAAGTAACTATGTTTGTTTGTTTGTTACTTTTTCACGACTAAACGACTGATCGAACCGGAATGAAATTTGGCAAGGAGACAGATTGGACCTTGGAGAAAGACATAGGCTACGTTTCTTCACGCAGACGAAGTCGCGGGCACCCGCTAGTTTTGTATAAATGTGTCGTTTAACTAAACTGTAAGACAAATAGACGTGATAAGAAATCTGTTTAATTGGTTTATAAATCAATATAATAATTCATTTCTTAAAGTTATATTTATGATTTATGTGGATGGAAAGATTCAATACCCCACTCGCGGTCGTTCAACTTCGAAGTTAGTTTCGTATGCGTAATGCGTAAAGTACCTATTTAAATGCTTTTCCTTTTTACTTTTTAAAAATATAAAGTCCGAAAAAACATTTCTAAATTCTGATAACATTACGGTCTTCAATCGCAGGTCCATTAAAATGAGACATGTGTGGGCACACCGGGACACACCCATCAAACTAGAAAGCACTGGAAACATGATATCACACAGACAAAAGTAGCACACCACTAAACGAGTATATAACTCTATTTGTACTTATAAGGGTTTCGTAACTAAAAGGTGCCTAACGGAACCCTCGGACTGAGTCAGCGCTGTCAGTCTGTCACAGGGCTGTATCTAATGAACCGTTATTGCTATCCTGTTAAAATTTCTATGATTTATTCTATAAATAAGTCTTATAATTATGACTACTATCATCACATTTAGCAAATTTTAAAAAGGTGCTGTTTATTTTTGCTAGCTTTTTGTGTCTTCTCTATCTTTATAACGGTAATAGGTAGAGCCACAAAAGGAGTCAAATTCAATATAAATCTATTGCACACTCTAGATCAACAAAAACATTGTAAACTAACAGTTTAGGCAGTACGGAGCCTTAAGTACGCGAGTCCGACTCGCACTTACCCGGATTATTTATTTTTCTGTAAAATGTCAGGCCATAGGTCAATAGAGTGCATCGACGACGCTTCTACGTCATTGTCTGCGACAAAATCAAAGAGGACCATAGTTTTTTACCTTTTCTCACAATTTCCTTTCCTTACAGATAATTAAAATGTTATAAGAGAAGCCTGGAGGTTCAATCGAAGTAAGTCTAAGAACCAACATGAAACTAATTACAACTAAGAGGGATTTGTTCAATCACAACTAAAATAAAAGAAGTCTTGGTTTCTTAATGACACTGATTAGAAAAGGATTTGCACGTGTTAAATAGGGAGTGCCCTATTGGTCTAGTGCTCGAAAGCCTAGCTACTGAGTACGAAATCTTGCGTTCGATTACCGGGTCGGAGTGTGATTATGATTTGTGATTTATCCGGGAGACGCAGGTTCAAAACTTACAAACGACTATATTTTTGCTTCCACAAAAATTTATAAAGGATCTTTCACCTACTATAATAGATACCACATTGCGATATCAACTTCCTCAACGATATTCAGTCCACTAACCTACACAATAACAAGAGTTATTACTACCAATCCTAACCAAATGTCATCCACATGCCCCACTAGACTAAGCAACACGTACACTCAGACACGACATAACAATCAAGGCCACTTAGTGACATGAGTTAGAAGCAGTGCTTCGCAGACATACTTTACATACAAATTGTACTGACATTGTGTGTTCAACAGACGTATTCAATAAAGTGTCTAATATGTTTGGGAATGGATTATTAATATTGTTTATATAGGCAAATTGCTGGCGTTATGATGCTTTAAGCGATAATGTTTGAATACAATGCATGTTAGGAAGTCACTGTCGACGTTCTGGAGTTGCGATGGAGTCAGTACCGGGGGACCGCGTGATTTTTACTCCAGCACAACGTCAATGATGGTTTTCCGACAGATTCAATATCAAAATGACATCCAATCTTTTATTTTGTTATGTTTGACGTCCCCAGTAACAAACAAAACACTTGCTTAGCCTTCTCCCAATTCTTCGTTGGGGTTGACTTTTAAGTCTAACCGGACGCGGTAACACTATATCTCGTGCTTTTAGGCACTGTAAACTGTATAAATTAATTATCACTTGCTTATTATATAATGGTGAAGGAAAACATCGTGAGGAAACTAGCACACCTGAGAGCTATTCTCGATGGTGTGTAAAGCCATGTCAGAGACCTACGGGTGGTTAAACTCTGACACGGCACTGTAAATACTGTCAAAGATCTTTGTTTGACAACCGCGACCGACAGTTTAAACGAAGGACAGAGGGGTTGATATGCAATGATGATCATCTTTCCACAAAACAACCGCTACAAACGCAACTTAATCTCAAGCGGTTGATCGCTGTTAAAGCACAAAATATACGAAACAACATGTACTACAACTACAAAATTAATTAAAAATGAGTCTTTAATAAAATTTTATCAAAATGCCGATTTAAAGTTAACATGCTCATGTACGGGTTTAACATAGCGTCGCGTCCGTGTCGTCGTCGCCACGCCAGCGCCCCACTCCACCAGCCTCTCGAGTCGCTGCGACCTATTTGGTAGCTCAGCATCCATTGCGACCTAAATTCCCACACAGATATCTGTCAGTCCCAGCCAGCGACGCATCTGCACCGGGCAAGTCGATTTGTACGTTACACCCCATTTGGCACTGTTTACTAGTACGATCTGAAATGGTCCTGCGAAAGGCATTCATGAATATTTTCTACATTTTGTTTATGTTTCAAACGTTGTTGCTAAGTCGTAATTCAAAGAAGGTATATTTTAGCAAACAAGATTCATTGTTTATTTTATAAATCTGCTGCGTTGGTCAGGTCCAAAAAAGTCAAAGTGAGTGTGACGTCCTGGTTCTGAATCCGGGCTGGGCAAACGGTTATTTATTGAATTTTTGAGCTAAGATATTTGTAGGAGCGTCCTAGAGTTTGGAATTGTGCCCGTGCCCGTTCGTGGGACTTGATAACTACATCGGAGAAATGTGGGTGTACATTTGTTGTACACCCACATCTATACAAATAAATAAAATTGAAGTGTATATTCAAAATAACAGCTCTTTAGTCTTTACTAAATGCATATAAAAATAATTTTATTTTCATTCCGGCTCTTTTCCGAAACGGCTGGACCGATTTTGACGGGACTTTCACTGGTTGATAGCTGATTTTATTTAAAAAAGAAAAGGTGGCTTTCGCGAGCCGAGTGTTAGTTTCAGCTAGTGTTTTTATAATTTGGGTAATTATCTAGAGAACTTCGCCATAAACCCCGGAAATAGTTCAGAACATACTTTCTTCGAAAAATGGACGCTTATTTGTGTCCAAAGATTTCAAGTTGCAGAAGCGTGTCAGTACCTGTCTGGACTTAGTTTACTTGTTAGTATCTAGCACAAAATGCTTGACATCTAGATGTTGCGGTTAGAAATTTAGTACACGTCGAGTTTGGTATTGCAACATTTCGTTCGAAATATTTTGTACAAAATTTGGAACTGCATTGTTGATATTGAGTTAACTTACAGTGACTGCTTAACTCTGGCAAAGATTTATAATCTTCTAGAAATAAGAAGGTTGTCCATAGTCGCTGAGTGTGAGGGACTTTGATTTCCGGGGTCGGGCAGTGTTATTTGGTTTTAAGGCTTGGGATATTATATCAGTAGCCCGGTGCTTGGGGTTGAGCCCACTGCTTAAATGAAGTTGTACCTACGTAAAGCTCTGGCAAACCCTTTAGGAAATACAAGCGTGATGCTATGTTTTGTTCGAAATAAATATTGACTCACTAAGCTATCTTCTAAGATTGTTGTATAATACATTTCTATTATATACTTTCGTGAGACACATTAATAATAATTATTGTTCAACGATTACTACTAGTAGTAAGTAGTCCCGCTTTTTTAGGCCACTCGGGACGCGTCACGATAGCAACCTGAGCGGGACTCGATATCTAAATTTCACCCGCTTTTTCATCTAATTAAACATCCTCTGAATAAAGAACTGCACGACTAAATATATTATGATTAGAATTGATTTAGTATTTATTAAGATTTGTGAGTGTATTGATGTGCTGTTTTTTGGATCCCGATTTTTTCATCCCAATACTGCTTTTTACCACTTGAAGTCTAGTTATTTACTATTTATTTGAATGTTTTGCATTTTTCGGGATTGTTTGACTAGTTTCGAATTCAAACGGAGCCCTTAGTCATTAGCTATGCCCGCGGCGACGTCGCGAGTCAATCTGGAAGAATGCACGTGAGTAATAACCAATGTTTAATGGTAATAAAATATATAATAATTTCAATTTGTGTGTACATAATAATAATTGCTATTCCAGCAATCGTAACCACTTAAACTCATAATTGATACTCGCTTTAAATTAAATTCAAACGAACTTTTTGTTGATTTAACACAACGAGAAAACTTCGGCGGCAAAGTACAGAAATAAATATTATTAATATCCTGAAATTACTTGCTTTCATAAAGTTAATTCCCGTTTAAATATTACTGCTGAAACGTTGTAGCAATATTTATGGGTCTTTATAAAAATATGAGTAAAAAGAAATCATTAATAAGTCTGTTTGCCAATTCACGCCATTTTGAAAGTAATTATTGTAAGTATTTTACAATAATTAATTTCAAAATGTCGCTTTCACATAAACGTAAATTACAACATCGATACGAATTGGATATTAATTTCCCAATTAACAGGATACTCATTAGAGTATCCCCGCGTAAAAGGCTCAGCAAAAATATTAAAAAGGTTTGAGTTGTATCGTAAAATTGTTGTCCCTCGCGTTCATATACAAATATTGTATCAAGGGGGAGAATTACCTGGTATCTTTAATAGAAAAAGGACTATAATACGGTAAAATATAAAACTTTTACTTGAAATTGGCTAACTGCATGAATAGTGCAAAGATAGAAAAACATATTATAAAACGATACGTCACTTTCATGAGTACATTGAACTCGAACGCCGAGCGTGATTCCGCAAAAAGTTGCAAACAAACCAACAAGAATAATTAACATTAAACACCGTATAAAAGTGATCGCCAACCAACCTCAAATAACCATACCAACCAATAGACGTACCAAGTTCTTCCATACGAACTTTACCTAGAGACTTAATTAACCAATTCGTCTCCCAACAGGCAAGACATGTAAAAGTTGGTGAACTTTGATTAACACGGCCATTATGTCTTCGTCCGCAGTTTATCCGTCAGATAGGAAGTACGAGAGGTATTGGCTGCGACGATTTATGGGCTCAATACAATTTATCGGCTAAGACGGGGCTCTCGGGACGGACTGGAATGTACCGACGTGATGGCGGACGATGCAATAAAAGTGGTTCAGCGTATATGCTTTGTTTGTTTTTTGATGGATTATCTACGGGTTTCATGGTGGTAGGAAATAGGATAGGAATATGTAACGGAACTATAAAAAGCCAGTCAACTCAGACATTGGCCAGCAGCTTGTATGGATCCCGGTCGCATAACGCTGTTTCCTGTTGCCATGTAAGATTTAAAACGGTATAAATAAAAAAAACTGAAAAACAAAGCTAATCTTTTTTTCCACTTCGTCAATATCAAGAACTGTGCAATACAATACAATACTAAACAATAGTGGCATCTACGTAGACACAACCTATATTAATTTATATATACATAACAATACAAGCAATACACAGAGCTGAATCACCCTTCATAGTTCATAAGTTCAGAATTATACAAAATAAACATACTACTCCTCCTAACACCTAGGCTAAATAAAACCTTTGCATATAAATATAGATATAAATTAGACCCAGTAAAGGCTACCAAATCAAGTGTAATGTTCTTAGAAAATTAACTCCGATCGCAACGCTCCGTGAGTTAATTTAAACATGCATCTATCAACAAAACCTTACAGTGGAACAGGTATTCATACGGTATGTATGTAATGTACGGTTGATTAAATAGCCTGACGACTACATACGAGCTTTCGTACCAAGTTTTATTAGCTGTTACTTCTTTTAAGAAACAAGCGTTATACATTAAAAGTTGTTTTACCACTTAATTTCCTTTGGCTGGATTGAATTTCTATATTTATTTTAAAGGAAACAATAAGATATAATTAAAAAGCTCGCTTATTTCATGCATTTTTGTGTGCAACAGCTACTATATTTTTCTTTAATATTACTCTTAACATAGGCTATGTTACCCGGGAAATGAAATCTGGAACCGCGATACCTGCGGAACCGTGGCAATTTGATGGTTTCGATCAGAGGTAAAGCCGCTAATACGTAAGAGCGTAGCTACGGTAAGACTGGTGAATTGTTATTGCTTCATTATCCATTCCTTAACTCATTCTAGATTCAGGCAATAGAACCAACAATTTGAGTTTCAAGTATTCTTATTAAACACTCAACTAAGCTATCTTTTTCGTAACGCGAAATAATATTTTCCAGCCAGACGTTATAAAATACGAGTAAAGTGGAGACGGCCAGTTTTTATCTGTTATTAATGCGACAAGTTTCGAAGTGACCAGCCAGGGAGGGATTAAACTTAAATCAAATCTTTGTGGTGCTAGTCCTGCCTGAGACCATTTTGACGATGGAGTAGGGCTGGCGACTAATTTAAACGCACTTGATTTATAGTTTTGAAAGAGGATATAATTCACTTCTGTAACTCAGATTTGTACCTATCTTACTCGTAGAAGTTTGAAGACACCACTTCGTAGGAAATAATAAAAAATAAATTAAAAGAATCTTAGATTCTGACATCGTATAAATAAAGACTGATGAGTTTGACTGGCAGAGAATGTCATACATTATGCATTAAGTCGCCTTATATATATATCTACATAAACGTATAAATAAATAAATATTGATTAAATTCTTTATTTCTTTCTTCTTCTAAATGACTAAAATACTCAAAACCTACTACTAAATTGAAAGTTAACGTGCTGTCTCTGTCACATTAATATAAGGCTGTGTGACGGTGACGACATGAGATTATGCGACGATTTGAAATTGATTAGCGTGTAAGTATTTGGTCGAAGTCGCGTCCCGTCTACAATATCTTCGGCTAGAAATTTAGCAACCCTGTTAAGAACGTCAACAATAGCCCAGTCGGAATCCTCTTACAGCTATAGATCCAAGTTATCGTCGACCACTCCGCCTGGATTGGGATGCAGTCTCTTAGTCTAAATATCTCATTCAAAGATGGCAGCTTGCTTGTTCTACTGCTACTTGTAAGTGCTTTCTTTCTTTCTTAATACCTTTCGTGAGGCATATTCATATTAATTATTGTTCACTGGTTACGACTTACGACTTACGTGCATTTTTGCGAGTCAGACTCGCGACATTGCCGTGGACTCAGCTCATGACTAAGGGTTCCTTTCGGACTCGATACAAGTCGGGCAAACCCGAAAAATGCACGTGAGTAGTAACCGGTGAACAATAACTAATATGAATATGCCTCACGAACGTTATTATACAAACGAAGTTAGTAATATGACGTTTATAGATATAAACGCAACTTACATGTATTACGTCATCAGAAGCTTACATATCAAACAAAAACGTAGCTCCATTTGTAACCAGATAACCGGATGACAGCACTATTTTGCAGCTATATTTGTACGCCCAGTAATAAATGTCCTAGCACTTCCTCAAAATATTCGCATAGCTTACTAGTGCAAATTAAATTTTCAAATCTAAAATCCAACGTATATTTTTTTCATGACTGTCACTAGCAGCTATCACTTGGTGTCTGGTTGCGCGCCAAACCGGTTAACTGGATTACAACAACGCTTTTGTGGTTTCATCCGGGTTTGCATGACAAATATGTGTGACTATATGTGGGTGTGGGTGTGTGTGTGTGGTGTGAATTCAAATTTCGTGTTTGTGTTCTGTAAGGGTCCGCGTGCTCGATTACAGCGGAGGGTAGAGCAACGGTGACGGTGAGAGCGAAGCAGAGCGACACCCCTATCGCTATAGCCTCTCCCCCGAGCGGCGCATGAGGGGCGGGTGATAGTCGAGCTTTAAGATTACGTCTCAGTCGTAGTGGTGGTAGTATTTACGCAACCGTCACTACGTTGCCGTAATTCCTAGCGGTATGCCCGCTGTTTTCGTGGACATGCCTAGTTCTCGCCGCTCTTGCACCGCTACCGCCCGCTCCCATCGCGCTGTCTCAGTCGCCCCGCCCCTCTCTGTGGTCGAGGACGCGGTCTAAAAGCGTGGGTCGGAGCGTAGAATTTCAAACAGGCGAGCGAAAGGATCAACAACAATCATCCCATGATATTTTGTTTTGTTTTTGATTACTTCGGGACCTCAGCACCCTAATTAGGGTTACACTTTTTCACACTTCAAACCAGCCTTTTGATAAAGGTACATACTATGTATTTCATATTCTATTATATTTTTTTACACACTTTTCTCGTGACTACCTTTCTACTACTCATACAAAATAATTATTAAGATATTAGTGATTCGACTTTGACTTAAAATTAGTAACAATACATAATTATACACCTTAACTAGATTTTAACTAATAAACTAAGTAACATTACAGAATCAGAATCATAATCAGAATTTTATTAGCTCCAAATGTAGGTACAGTACAAGAAAATCTATCTGCAAATGTAACTTAATTTACAAATAGAAATCAAAATGCAATCAAAATGCTGAAAGCTTTCAACATTTTGTATTTAAATTAAATCACGAGCATGTTTTGCTACACGAGTGTATTTACACACACAAGGATCACTTGCTGCTTAAATTGAAATACTTGAATCCAACCTTTCATTACACAGTCCTACAAAAACCCTCCCGATACTTATCTGAACACCATTGTACTCGATTCTCGTAAATAAAACAAGGTTGAAGGAGGGTATATCCGTCTTGACCGAAGCAGTTCGGACACATCGTCGTACTGCCTAGTGTTCCTCAATATATTACACGGGTGAACGGAACTAACGTCTTAGAAATAAGGAATTAATTAAAAGTTTACAAAATAAAATTGAATATTTCTAATGCTAAATTTGTAGTCTCATTGACTGACCGTTATTGACCGAGATTATGAACGGACGCACGCTTAAACGAATATAGGTATATGCCTCTGACATGGCTTTCCAAGCCATCGACAGAATCTTCTAGGTATGCTGGTTTTCTCACGATGTTTTCCTCCAAGTGATAGTAATTTATAATACGCACATGATTTCAAAAGTGCCTTAAATTCAAACCTGTTATATTTAGACTATCACTGTTCGCTTTTTCAGTGTAACATCGATCAATGGTAAAGATTTACAACGTCTCAGGTAAATTAAAACGCGAAACAAAAAAGAACTCAGCGCTCATGTCCCAATAGCGCTGTATGTCTTAGCCGTAGAAAGCAATGTCCTACTAAATAAGAACACGTAGATACACTAGTCCCATGGCGAGGATAGAATGTATTGTCGATAGAAACTGACTGTAACGGCGTATCGTAAAAGGATTACTAAGACATGTATCTTTGTTTAGGTTAGGGCAGCCATCCGTCTGGGTTTCCCAGGGTTTGGGCGTTCGAGGCGGGGTTGGTGGAGATAGTTTGGGATTTATTTGCCATAATGTATAAAAATAAAACACTAAAAAACGCTACGTTCTCCACCTCCCAGCTCCATCATCAGACCAGCTCAATGGTACAATACATGTTAATCTACATAATATGTTTTTCAAATAGATAAGATCATCTTAGGTTTGCGCGATCACTACACATTATAATAAAACAACTTTTTACAAGATGCAGAGGTCTACAAGATTGATTGTGATTGTGGGCTATCATACATAGGGCAAACAAAGCGTAGCATTAGCACCAGGTTGAAAGAACACATAGCTGACGTCAAGAATAGACGCTCAACAAAATCTGCAGTCTGTGAACATACAACAGACAAACCCAACCATTTTCTACGTTTCCATAAACCCCAAATCCTCGCGAAAGAAAACCGATATATACCGAGCATGCTCCGCGAGGCTATTGAAATTAAAAAACACCCAAATTTCAATAGAGAAGATGATTGGCAATTACCACCTGTTTGGAACCCTCTACGAGTAGCGATTACTGCGTGCATCGGAACACCTTTTAGTATATAATTCGATAAAATTGTGAAATTGTATCTCTAAATTTAAAACGACTGTGACCTCTGAGTTTGTTTCGGTATTTCTTCTCATGCTATCCATGAGAAGAAATACCGAAACAAAAGGAAAATATTCTTAGGAAATACCGTCGCGATTTAGTTTTAAATATGTATAAATTTTATGAATTTATCAATTATATGTACCTACGGTAGACTGAAATAATTTCAAATAAACTGTTGAGACACCTGACACCTTAGTCCTCCTGCGACCACGAACGCTGCAAAGTGTTCGAAACGTCAGGAAAAACAAAAAACCACTAATACACGCGATTAATCCAGTTAAAAGTTGTTTTATTAGATATGATCACTAGAAATGTGTGTGGATTCAACGATTGTCCTACTAACAAACACCATCTAATATAATGACAAATGTATTACAAACTCAAAAAAAATTGACATACTATATCTGCATAATAATCAATACTAATAAAAATAACGAATTATTTTTCATGGATGGCTCTAAGGTTCAGGGTTCTTTAAATTAGCCGGGCGACGGCATTTTAAAATGTTAGCAACCCTATTTCAGCCAAAACAATGTCGGATCGACTTACAGTGATCGAGTTATATGGCATCTGAAAATGTATCGGCAATGTTTAATTGCAGGGTTTTATTGAAAAAGGTGGTATGCTAATGGAGGTTTCCATTTACTTTTAACTGCTTGTAGCGATCATGAATTTCTCGAATGTTCTAAAATGTTTTCTCTTCCGATAGGTCAGTTTAGGTCAACGTTGTAAAGATCGGATTTGACTGCAGGTACTTCAGATCCAAAATACATTATTATCATCCAAGTTTTCATTATTCAACTATGCAATATCTTGTCATCTTGAATAAATATTCAACGTAATCAAAATATTATATATTATGTATATAATCATTCGTAAGTAATTCGAAATAACCCTGAATACCAAATACCTTCGGCTCATTACATGCCACCTAAAATATGACAATAAATTACGTCTTACGTCACACATTTTAATAATGTCTTTTAGAAGGACCCAACTAAACAAAAAGTTGAATGAATATGCATGGAACATTTAAAACGGCCGTCAGGTGATTACAATTCATCTTGTCGACGGTAAGGAGCGTCGCGTACGAATTTGATAGTGCCAAAAGTTGACGACGAGTTTGTCACGTGTTACTGAGACGACCGTGTGAGCTGATTTAGTGGTTGTGGTGCAAGTAAGAAACGGTAAGTGACGATAGCTTGACGCGTCTTAATAAATTTATTTTCTTTCTTTCTTTCAAATTCACCACACTATTGAATCGTAAGCTTCAATGATTATTAATTAATTTAACGAAGTAAATGTATAAATGACTTTTTTTTTATGTAATATGTAACACAGATAAATCTAAGGCTAAAATTTTGTGGTAAGAAAAATACGGTCGTGAGCAGAATCCGAACATACGCCGGATAAATTCTCCAGGCGCTCTGACCACTAAACCATCTCGACCTCTGCTCACTACTCCGATTTCAATCTGTAACCATTTTTTCTTTATGTAACCGAAATATTAATCAAAGAAACAAATATTTGGTGTATTATTCTGGTCTATTTATTTTATTTTATCACTCTTTATCCACTGCAATTTCAGCTCCTGGTTTCAGAAATAGCTTGCCCAAAAATAAAGATTTAATAGAGATTCGAATGAATAGATCCAAAGTAGCCGTCACTACTACCCGCAGTACAACATTTATCTACAAAACTTTAGAGACATTTAAGGCACTATAAGAAGTCGGTTAAAAAGACATACGATTCATACAATCTACCAAGAATAAAGACCAAATTACACAATAATGCGTAGAAAAGGAACAAAAACAAACGTAACAATTGAATCATAAATTACATCGAGAGTCTTCGTACGGATCCGGTAATACTTATGAATTTGCAAATGTAGCAACCTGGGATGGCGAGTATCTGTCGTGTTCCGACAAGCGTATGAGCTGGTGATTTATTGTACGAAGACGGGGTAAAAGATAGAAGCGGTAGAGTTAAAATATTATGAGGCTGTTTATTTATAATGCCATTCATGTTATTCGCGGAATGTGTAACCGACCCTAAAAGGGTAAGCCGTGGTTACTTTACTTATGTTTATTCGTCCCGTGTTAAATGGTCTTCTGCATTGTTTTTATCCAAATGAGCTAACGTACCACCTATGCTAAAGTAAGATCCAACTAGAATTTCAATTTACAACAACGAAAGTACAATAACATGCATTATTACACATAATCTGTGGAATATGAACCACGGATCCTGGTCAACGGTAGAAGCGCGCGTGTTGCGAGAAATAATCGCTTGCGTATTCACTTTGAACTTCACAGATTTCGACGAAAAACGCACCGCTCGTCACCGCACCACATTCCGCGTTATTTATTTAAGACGTTTTATAATTACGATGGATTAGTATTTTTTCTTACATTACAATAACATTACTAATACATTATAAAAACAACAAGTATATAAGATATGAAGGCACTTCCTCCCAACAATGTTGGCCAACATTAGCCCAAGAGTTCCAAACTCGTACAACCCTTTGCTCCTAACTTGGACCATAAAGTAAGGCTGGCGACGCATACTTATGAATTTAATAAGACTCCAGGAACAAATTACGTCGGGAACGAGTCAACTACACGCGATAGCGACGGCACGAAACTTTATTAAGTGTGCCGTACCGCTCACTGTAATCTGATTACGCAGTATTTTCGTGTCATATGACACACTAGAACTTTAATTTGGAAGTATATTGTCAAAGTCTCTGTACACAACTTTGTGAAGTAGTTATCATCGTATTCGGTAGTGGTTTTAAACTAATTATTAAACTAAGATTGATATTGAATCCTTTAATTTTAGGTATGAATGTTATTGTTTATAAGTTAAAACATGTAGGTACATAACTTATCCATCGTCGTCGTTTCATCGACTTTTTTGCTCAATACATTACTTTGTTCCTTTCGGTGCTAATGATGATTGTTAATCGTGATGATGCATCACAGATTCACAGCCGTTTTTGGTGAAAGCGATTGATATGATCAAAAATTTAAAAAATTGTCTATGAGCTTAAGTGTGTAGCAGTTCTGTACTAATCACATAAATATGTACGCATGATAAAAGGTCAACTTTAACCCTACTCAACTATGATCTATACAAAATTGCAGAAACAAAATTATTGTTACCTCTTGAAAATACATTTTACGTCGCTTAATATTAATAAATAACAATTTAAGTCTAGGAACAGGTGCACCTAAGAGAAACGATTAATTTTACGCTTTACGCTTAGGTAAAGCGCTGTCAAGCAGGAAGTAATAAAGCTGTCGTTTGTGATAAAAAAGTAAAGAAGCTGGAGTACCCGAGAGAAAAGTTGTAAAGAGGTTCAGACACAAATGGCAACAAATAAACAGCCAGTCAAACTAGAATTTGTAAACAGTTACCAAGATTCATATGACTTATTTCCTTCTAAGTTGTGCGAAAATCTAGCTTTTCAGGAAAAAATATTTAAGTTCAAAGTGATACGAAAAGCTTTTCTATAAAATATTTGTTGATATTAATAACTTGCACAGATTTGAAAATACCCACGTTACTTTTGAATGGCTTCATAAATAATGCGGAGACAAGGTTTTTTTTTTTGTAATTTTATCAAATGTTTAACAAATCAAAAATCGAGTAGTAATTTTCTGGTTTAGAGGCTGGTGGCTAAGTAATAACCGCTTGGATCAACCGTTGCGCTTGCCGGGTTGGTCTGTGGATGGTGGTTACCATACAAACTTACAAACTGATATCATAAAAACTAAAGTAACTTTTCTGCCTGTTTGTTTGTTGTATTTTCAAGATTAAACCGCTAAATCAATTTTGATGAGTTTTGGTTCTATAACAAAGTCTAGCGATTTATTTTTATAGATTGGACTTTGGAGAAGGACATAGGTTACTTAATATAGAGATCAGTTAGTACCTCAGAGAGCAAATGATTGACAAATGCAATGACGTCGCAATAAGACGTGTTAAAATATGGAAGAAGAATTCGCGGTGGTGAGCAGAGGTTGAGATGGTCTTAGTGGTCAGTGCGCCTGGAGTATTTATCCGGGAGGCGCAGGTTCGAATCCTGTTCGCGACCGTATTCTTTTCCATTTAATAAAATTACTTTAAATAAAGATTTATTGTAAGTGTTGAAAGGTTTATAAAATACAAGCGAGCTCTAATCAATTCAACCAATTATCCAGTTGGATTTAGTTTTCGGCTAACAAAAGGATGCCATTTAAGGAAAACAAGTTAATTATCCAACTTATATTTACAAAGAGATAAAATACAGACATTTAAAATTACTTTGAATAACTTTTGTTGAAGTCTTTATTAAATTACATTCAGTATTATCACAAGCAGACATTTCTCGGTGAACAAAAGCTCAGTTACAATCACAGTTGGGAACTTGGAAGCTGAGATATAACAATTTAACATGACATCACGCCTGAATTGTCGAAAGAGTTAGGTACTCGTAGATATGTACTCGAATCTGTACAGCCAGATGTAATAGGTATGTAATAGCTAGGGATGTAATAGCTAACTCCAAACTGTGGTCTGCTACTAATGTGTGGATTTCACAATAGACCCGGAAAACGAACCCTAACGCAGGTGTCAGGAGAGCTGTTTATAATTTGTTGTTGTCGGTCAATCTAACTAGCCTTTTCCCAATTACATTGGGGTGGACTTCCAGTCATACCGGATGCAGGTTAATACCAATATTTTACATGGAGCGACTGCCTATCTGACCTCGAAACCTAGTTACTCTTAACACGATATCTCGTGGTATGGCTGGCTGTTAGGCATTCAGGCCTCTGGCTACCCGTAACGACCATGCCATAGATGTTAATTTCGCTCCCAAACGTAAATAGGTCCTTAAATTACATTTAATGCAAATATTTTGATATCACTAGGATAGCTTTGGTGCTGAGCTGAACAAAGAGACAAAGTGGTTGACCGTCTGTAATTTTTTCTGTACTGTACTTTTGAGAACTGTAAAAGTGGCACAGGGAAGGTACAGAGCCTAACCCTGGACCTCACATCACTATGAATAATAAATCCACGTTTTCAGAATATTCTGTGTTGATTTCATATGAGTGACTACGTTAGTTCGCCGACCACCACTGGTTCTCGGCCACTTGCGTGAATCACATAAAAATAGTCGAAGTCAAGTTCGGCAAGCGTTCGTTTTGTTGGTAAACGCAAGCTTAATATGTCTCTTTTCCCCGTGTCATCGTTTGTCTAAATGTCTACCTAAGATAGCATGATGCAGAATCACTCTATTCGTTAGTCTGTTTTTTAAGCATGTCAGTGAAAATGATGATACAATATAAGTATGTAATTGTAATTCGTAGCAAGTTAAAGTCGATAATCCTACTTCAATGAGAAACAGGCGTCATTCTATGAACGTTTTTGTAATCAGTAACACGAAAGGAACAGCAAAGCAAAATAAAAGTGGATCGAAAAATATCCAAGGGTGGTAGGCTAAAACCCAGGAAGCACACCCCTGAAATACCTGGTCGTATTTACAACAAATATAACATTATTATTTGTCTAGTAATTGGAGTAGTCAACCACACGTCAGTGGTAACACGTGAACTACGAAAACCGACCTTATTGCCACGACATAAAGGTGCTGTCAGTGTCAAAATATTACCATAGACGTAACCGCCTGTATCCAATCAATGGGTTATATTTCATTTGAAATCAGTGGGCTTACTCTTGAAAATAATTCCGCTCGATTGACATTGGAAATATGTCAGTTCGTACTTTTAAATGCCAAAATGTCTAATAAATAATTATAGATTCAGGATATTATGAAGACAACATGCTTTAAAATTGAGGAAACTATAATGTAGGTAAATTTATTTTAAAATTACGCGTTGTTTTAAGACGTCAATTTAATATTGGAATTCGATTGGAATTGGTATTAGTTTCAAGAGTAACCCCACTGATCCTTTTAGTCTGCACTATCTAATTTGCTCTCCTTTGTTACAATGGCCACTTTGAAACGAAATACCTCAATGAATATAAGCATACTCCAAAAACCTGTTCCATTTTCAATACCAAAGTTTGGCAGTGATTAAACAACCGTTATTTCGTTGAAAAAACAAAACTCAGAAAACGAATGTACAAATAACTAGTTGCAAAATAACAAGCAGGTGAGCATATAGCCTACATTGTGATAGTAATTCAGAAATACATTTAATAACTTCATTAGTAGCATTAGCCGCGACTAATGCGATCAGTCGAAACAGATCATAAATTGCATTCATACTATCACGCTTGTATCCCCGAAGGATAAGCAGAGGAGTACTGTTATACACCCACATTTCACCGAAGCAATTATTAAGTCCCATAAGCGGTGAGCCTGCTGACATCAAGCGGGAACAATACCAAAATCCGGGCTGACACTGAGAAAAAACATTGCACGATCCGGGTATCGAACCCAGGACCGCTCAACGGTTTCATTTGCACCCACTATACCAATGTGGCAGTTAATCGATAATTAACACAACAATCTATCAATGGTGGTAGAAATGTGCAAAGTGCAAAACAAATGACCTGACAGTTCTGATTCTAATAAATTAGTACCTACAACACGCGTGTCCTCATATGCATAAAAGGAGGACCGGAGCATGCGGAAATAGGCCTTATATGGAGTCTCATTAGGTCGAGTTTGGAGTACAGGTTAAAGTAGTTAATACCTTGGGATGTGTCAATGGCCAGTACCTAAATGAGGGGGAACGCATGCAATGCATTTATTTAAGAGTACAATAGGCACAGCTATAACCTGAAATTTTTAATCCGTATATTTTTTGTAGGCCTCGACAAAACTGGCCTAAAATGGAGAAGAAACGCGAGACTTCGCGGAGTCTTATGACCTTTAGCGAATTAAATTAAGGTTCCTAAGGTGGTCACGATCTCTATACATTGTTTCTGAAACTGTTTGAAGCTTAACAAAGCAGCAGACAATTTTAACCATGTTTTTCTTTTCTCATCGGCATCCTGTGGTTCGTACAAACTTTTTCGATCTATTACTCTACCAACGCTTTTTAGTTTACTACGTTGCATTTATTAATAACACGATATGAATTCGTATCCGTAACAATAAACATTTCATAACAAAACACAAAAAGAAATACACAAAATTTAACCTAAATAACTCTTACCTCAGCATAAACCATCCCCACATATCAATCACTTAGAACAACCCATAAAATGTTGGAAACAATACACAAAAGTAACTAAAGCTAGGGGCACACAATCACAACGTTTGAACAGAGGTTAACTGTGCTTAACCAGGCGTGCACCATACACTGAATGTCGCGATATCGATATGCGAACTCGCCAACCGGTTTATCGGCGAGAATCGATTGAATTCCTTTGCACACTTGACAGATTCAAGTTGTGATTGTGACTGTGAGTGGCAGAAGAAAAATGGTTGGAGATGAAAAAATGCCTGCATCGCTGCGAACTTGTCTCGATTTGGCTAAAATCGGATTTGTACGTTTCGAGATTCGTACGGTTTTAAAAATTGATTTCGTGTGTAAATATTTTAGTCATACGATGATTTTTCTTCTTCAAAACTTAAAATTATAATATAACATTGCTAATTGTGCACTGTGTTTAATAGAATTTATTCTTGCTTGTAATTGTTTGTATAAACGTTGTATAACGTTAAAGCTATATTAACTAAAAATCGTATTGTAAATCGTAATCTGACAATTGTGGAGAATACTAAAGGGATATCTAAAGCTTTAGTGAGGTAAGTTAGGAATTCATGAATATAGCAGTCGTGTCATTTACATGCTTGAGTTTAATTGAACTGATTGCATAATTACTAGTTATTAAATCGGTAACCTGTTCATAGCAGAATTATTTATAGCGAGCTTTATTTAAAGCATGGCCTTCTAGAACCCACTCCTAACATTGCACAATAATATCAGTCTGACTCGCGACATTGCCGCGGACTCAGCTCATGACTAAGGGCTCCTCGAGCTCGAAACTAGTCGGCCAAACCCGAAGAATACACGTGAGTAGTCAGTTACTACTCGGTGAACAATAATTATTATTATAGGATAAATATATTTGGTTAAAATGAAGTAGTATGACATTACAGAAATATGTATTGAGCTATACGCTGTACGCTAAGGAAAGAAAAAATAGAACAAGGAAACGACTCTGCACATGTAATACGGTGAAAACTTTCTACAATCTCGCTTCATGTAACCATAAAATAAAAAGTTACTCAAATTAAAACAAAAAAGAAAATAAAAAACATCGAAATAAAAGTTTACCGAGCAGCGGTTAAAAGGAAAATAAAAGTACTTAACAAAACGATGGTTTGTTACACAGAAACAGGGCCGCAATAATTCCAACGAGTCCTTATTGCGAAACGTAACGTTAACTTGATAGTAGATAATGCAAATTGGACTTTGATAACTAAGAAATACGCCTCGGATTGCAATTAAAATAATTGTAAATTTGTTGGGGAGCAAAAAGCGGGGGAGGTAAATGGAGGGGCCCTCGAAATAAATGACGAAAGATGGCCGTGGACAACGCTCCGCGTCCAAAACTAAATTACTTTACACAATTAGCTTTTGGAAATGTTTCTCTCAGAAATAAAGCAGTTAAAACGAATATTCAAGATTTGAGGATTATTTTTACAAATGATTGTCGTGTAAACTGCTTTTGGAAACCCGACAAGCTGCAACTACCTATATCAGTATTTATGAGATCTTTCCATTTAATAAAAGACTTCAACAAATAATACCGATCGCTTAGAACGTCGTTTTGAAAATCCATGTAAAACCAATTTCTACAAAATCTGAACGATGCCAAAGTAATAAACGAAAAATAGAATGTAAATGGAATAAATATAAGAACAAAAAGGCTTCGAAAGAGCGAAAATTAGATTCTAAAGCTATACACTGCGAGCGTTCGTTGACGCTTAGACAAAATGAAGTTTGATCCTGTTTATATTAGGATTCGAGATGCGGGGGAATCAGATCAACTCGAGATATTGACCGGATCAGACGCTTTAATATTATTTATTTACTCTTCGTAAAATAAATATTAAAGTTCAGTCCAATATATCTACTTGCCAACGTCTATCAACGATTGGTAGGTAACTTTTTTGTCTGTCTCATCATGACTATACGGTCAATACAACTATAATAGATAAGTCGAAAAAAAATTGATTTTAGCGCGATTCAGTCCCGTTTAGAATCAAATATAAAGTGCATAAATTGAATTAATTTTACAACAATTAAATATAAAACAGATGGTAGACGTAAGACGAAGAAATAATGAACAATTAGTTTAAAGTCGAATCAAAGCAAATTGTATCTTTGTTTTAAATTCTATTATTGTTTGAATGGAGTTTACAAATTGTAATAAATTAATTTATTTAACTGCGAACTTTCTGATGTGTTTCTAGTGTACAGTAGGTACTTAATCAGATATTATTGATATATTTTCCTGTAACCAGTCAAAATTCACAGAATTTGCTTACAATTGTAGAAAAAAGAATATTATAGCATAGACATTTTGGTTACTAAATTATCTGTTTCATGTATCTAGTTTATAAATTAGTTATAGCATCGATTTGGTGTAAAGTACTGTAAACTGGAATGGTATTATAACTTGGTTTAATAAATAAATAAAAGGTAAAATTTATACCTATATTATGTATATTGTTGTACACCCACATTTAACTGATGTCGTTATAAAGTCTTTTTGCCATCAACCATTGAATATCCTAACAAAAAATCTCGATAACACTGTCCAACCCGGGAATCGAACCCAAGTACTCATGGTCAGCCGTCGCACTGGCGATCACTAAACCAATGAGGCAGTCAGCTTTATATTGTTCACTATATTTTAACAGCTCCATTATAAATAGTACAGTACTCCATTATAAGTAGTAGTTCTTCAACAGAATAATGCCCACGAGATGTAAAAACAAATTCACTTAAAGATGTTCTATTTCAGATTTTTCTTTCCAAGATATTACTGCAGCATCGACATTTCACTTCTTCCAGTCCATTAGTGACACCTCGGGTCTGTCAAGGAACTCGGATCCGTGATAAATGAATTTTGCATCGCATCGGCTTTTCCTTCGTTCGAAGTGCAGCTGCGATGGTATTGAATTGAATTTTTTTCATGTACAAATTGAACAGCAATCAAACTTTCCGACTATAGTTATGTATATAGCTTCATATATATCGTACTAGAAATATATTTTGCATTATAATTATGGAATCAATTTGCACGCCTTTACATGAAATGACAGAACATGAAGAAATAAATTTGTACTCCCATATTTGGGAAGTCATAAATGATTCGATAAGTACCCAAATATAATTAAATTGTGAGTTTGTCTGTATCTAAAAAGTTGGGCCGAAGTATATGCTTTTATACACCAATATTTTACTGATAATATTTTTAACTCTCATGTAGGTAATAAGTGGTGAGCCTAATATCATCTACTACCATAATCAATTCATGACTAATTAACCTAGATAATTATGCGTCTCAGGTTCTATTTTAATTACAAGTTGTACCTATAACACTTCGTTAGACAAACGACAAGATTATGGTATTTAACCTCCAAAGCCTTTACTGTAAAAACAGTATATGTGCTAATTACGCTTCCCGCACTGCAGCCCACAAAATCCACTCGCTCCAGCATCCTCGAAGTTTATACAAGTTCTCATCAGACTCTTTAACATCCGCTGTGTAAAACTCTTTCAAAGCATTGAGGCAGTTAACCGGCACTTCATAAAGTGTTAAAAAATTTCCGCATTAAAACCTGGCAACGTGGAAACTATGGGAGAGATGTTAAACAAAACAAAAAAGAAAAACATGCTTCTAACCACAGCTTTTTATTTTGTGAAGTTTTTTTTTTCTCTTTTCGCCAGCCAGTAGTTATTTTCGCAAGCCATTTTAAAGTAAATTGGGTTTTAGATGTAATGTCTTCGCGTACCTGTCGCGCTAGCTTCTTTATGTTTCCAGAAATATGTTCTAGAATATTATTCAGTCCGTTTTGTTTTTTATTTCGGAGTATTTCTAATATTTTATACTACAGAGCTGTTTAATTATTCAGACCCATTTTTTTATAAGAATACGTACGTTTTTAAAATTATGGTATTCTTAGTCATCTTGAAAAAGTGGAGACAAAAAGTTAAAGGTAATAATTTTGATAAAAACACAATAATTATATCTTTATTCAAATGATTTGGAAAGATTTCAAATTGAAATATTTTCTTTCTCATTTGTATTTAAACAAATTAAAAGGAAAATATGATTTCTTATGGTAAATATAATACAATATTCAAAAAAGTAAAATCACCAAACCTATTTCGTGGCCACAAAATCTTTGGCCCCTTATTTCACCTACATTATTCCAGCATTCCATTTATAAGGTTAAGACAGATAAGGGACGACTTCAGAGAATTACGGAAACTCTGGTTAGGTTTGTCCGGATTTCTACCAATGACTATTACCTTAATAACTTAAAATCTAGGCTTAGTTCTGCTGCTTCTCTGGACTAAAGTTATATTCAAGCTATGATTAGTTTCAAGAATTTAGTTGTGTCAATTTTAGCGTAGTCTGACTAAATTACAATGACGATAAGCGCAAGACGGGCTGAATTAAAATGTTCATACAATTTTAGTTTGACGTCTCTAATTATAGTGAGTTTGACGACTAAAACTATTCGGAAATTCTAGTTTAACGTGGCTAAATTCTAAATGTTAGTAAAACCTAATTCATATTTTACTTCTTCAGCATTGACGTCAATGTTTTCTTAGAGTTGATTTAATTACTACATACACATTCACAATTTCACATACATTCTCGTGCATAATTAAAATCATAATTTCCGATCCATTTATAGTATAACTTATAACACCCAATTAAAAACCGATCAACTAACAGTACCTACCTATTTCTCTCAACAAAACCAATAATACTAATACACACGCGTATTTCATGAATATTAATATTTCTATACAAAAGGTCAAGTTTATTTTTAGTTTCCTGTCTGTCTGTATATAATGGAAATGCGTGGGGTGTATATCGGAGGGTGTATTCACCGTTAAACAGCTGGGGTGAGTCACTCGATACTACGCATTCATTTGTTTTTATATCCCGCACCGCCAAATCTTTGGCCATTCGTATGGACGTTATGTAAGGAAATGAAAGATAGGAATTGTGCTTTGGAATTGTATTGGTTATCAGAATATTAAGTAGAATTGTAGACGGCTATTTATGTTTGCACACTTTTGTTTTGTTTTTGTAGGTACAGTAAATTAGTGACATTTCGATTTACCATAATAGCATCACGCCTGTATTCCCCGAAGGGCTAGGCAGATGTGTACACAATTGTACACCCACATTTCACCAATGCTGTTATTAAGTCCCAATAGGTGGTGAGATTATTGCCATCAACCGGGCACAATTCCAAACTCCGGGCTGCTACTGAGAATTTCCTAGCGGAAAACCTCAATAACACTTTGCCCTACCCCGGAATCGAACTCGAGCCCTCCTGCTCAGCAGTCGCGGTTGGGACCAACTATTCGTCAAGTCTAACACAGAGTAGTTTTTAATATATTGGTATCTAATTATCATAACGGGCAGAAACCGCGTATAACACCGATTGTAAAATTCCAACGTTTACTTTTGACTTCTTCGATATTTATTTAACAGCAGCAACAACAAAACGGTCTATAATAAATATATATGGACGTAAAGTTAGAGCCCATGAACCATAAATCACTGTGGCCGGAGGAAAGGAGGCAACATAAAGAAGGTTACCTCACGTGAGACAAAAGAATCCGCGACAATCGCCCTCAAGAATAGGCTGACAAATGGCAAAGCGAGGTATACTTAACTATAGACCGAACAATAGGGCAGGAAGGATCTATCGAAAGCAATTTCACCCAAAAATAGCACTAAGTTGGAGTGCTCTTAAAAGGTGTCTTTAAAATTGCTAAGACGTGGCTGTTATAATGAAGGGAATCGTCCCTTTCTTGGGAGGGGAGAATTTGGCAGACACTCCTTTTTTGCGACGCAAAGGGCAAGTGGCGAGCGAGTTTAATCTTAACTTCATTAGGGCACGACACGAATTCATTGGGGAATTCGCCGGAATTATTTATCCCAAAAATGTAATAAAATTCTCATTTCAGCATTTTCTCGGTTTGTTTTTGGCATTCGCAAACAAATAGGAATTGGGAAGCTCACGATGTTAGTCGACGTCTTTTACTTTTCCACCAGACATTTTAAAAATATTTTTTAGTATATTAAAGTTTTGATTAGTTATATTAAACTAGCTGGTACCCGCGACTTTGCCTGCATGACAAAAGGTAGCCTATGTCCTTCTCCAAGGTCCAATCTATCTCCTTGCCAAATTTCATTACGATCCGTTCAGCCGTTTAGTAGTGAAAAGGTAAGAAACAAACAGAGTTACTTTCGCATTTACAATATTAGTAGGTATGGATTAGTTTATAACCTATACAGTGCAGTTTATAAATGGAGTTTCACTTAGCCACGAACATTAGTCACGTTTATGTTGTCAGAATCTGTTAAAAACGCTTATACCTTTCACTCCAAATTAAGGGCTGGCCAGTCAAGCCGCCATTGTGTTCGCCCGCAACTTGTTCCAATATAATTCTAAAGACTGAGATAAGGAGTTCGACACGCACGCCACATAATTACCCTGATTCAAATCAACCCCACCTGACCTAAAAAATTACCATTCTACAGATGAATAGGTACCGCTTTACAGACCTTTTGTACTATTATTTCAATGGATTGATTTTTGACTGCAATTTCATAGAATGAAATGATAATTTAAGTGTGTTATGACAGAATTCAATGAGGTTTGAGTCTGTCAAACGCTGTCGGATTTGCGGTGATTCAAAGTAGAATTTAAACTTATTTTTGACGAATATTTCGGACCTATACAATTGGGTAGGCCTTTAACATGGCACCACATATGTTACATAAATGTAACATAGATATGTACATACATAAGTAAAATATGTGACTAAAAAATAAAAATATATTTGGTCTTTAGTGGCGTGTTTATTCATTTATATCCATGGCGTGTTCATAATAATTGTTTAAAGCGCAGTATCTATAACGGTTATTGATTACTGCTATAGAACTCCCAAAATAATATTGTTGTAGATAAACGCGGCAATAGTAATCAACCCCTGAATTAGGAAAACCCAAAAAACCATTGCGCACCTGAAGGCCTCATTACAAAGGGAAGGTGATAATGTAAGACAGTGCCGAAACACTCATTACCTGGAATACTTTCGGGACGTAATTCTTGCCATGAGGACTCTAGGTTAATAGGCTTTGAACTGACGAATGGAATTAGACACACGATCCTTAATACGACGCCTTGTTAGAAGAAGGAAATTGTCAAAAATAACAATTGAATTCAAAAACGAAAAATTAACTTTCTTGAAATACAATCGTAATAAAACAAACGGAAAAATTCAAATTCAATTCGTAACATCTCTTAATTTAATAACTGGGGAAAATTTATATATATATATCTTTTTTTTCTTTTTTTTTTTTAAACTTTGCGCCACACTAGGAATTTCTTCCTGTATCGTGGGTATATATAGATTATATAAATATATATATATATAAGGTCCTAATTTATAAGGTAATTTTCTTTTAATAAGGATTCATTTGAGCCATAATTTCAATTTTTACAAAAATTTTATTTTTTTCATAATGTTCGCCGTTCAAGGAACAGTTTTCGTCTTACTTGTACTATGTTAATGACAAATAATTTGTTATATCCATTTCATCCTTAGCTTAAGTGAATGTATTGGACTTATATATTAACCCTTTCAAAGGAAATTATATATGCAGGTCCTATAAGAATGATTTTACCTTTAGTTTCTAGACACATTTTATTTCTGTACATAATTATACATTTTCCGCTGCCGTATAATTGGAATTGCAATTTTTTTTATGATCTTATTGGAACAACATAATAATTATTGAATTCAAACGGGACTTAATCGCTCTAATCGATCAATACCACGATCAATGCAACTTGCAATAAATGTTATATTTTTAGCGCGATTAAGTCCCGTTTAAATAGTGTTCGAATCGCGAAAGTTAAAAAAAAAGACATAATAATATCTACATATTATATTGTACTTAAAGCATATATTGGATCTAAAGTTTTAATATTAATTAACATTTAGATATAGTGAAAGTGAAAAGATATAGTGAAAGTGAAAGTGAAAAGTTACCATTTTTGACCCCTTTTCTCATATTTCATGCAAAATTAATAGCATGGTAGAGTTTTGGTCTAGTGGTCTCAAGCGCGACTGCTGCATGAGGCCTTGGGTTCGATTCCCAGGTCGGGCAGTATTATTGGGTTTCGTGTTAGAAAATTCTCAGTAGCAACCCGGAGTTTCGAATTGTGCCCGGTAGATGGCAATAGGCTCACCATCTACTACATGGGACTTTAAAATAGAATTGGTGAAATGTAGGTGTACAATTATGCACACCTCTGCCTTCCCCATCGGGGAATACAGGGGTGACGCTTTGCTATGTTATGTTGTAGAGCTAAATGCATCGTTTATATGCACACTTACAGTTCGACAGCGACTAATGGCCTGGTTGTTTTGTATTTGTTCAGAATTACCAGAAAATTGTTAGCATACAAAGTTTTATGTAAGAACTTTTAAACACGCGATTCAGTTTTAATCGATACAAACGGGTCCTTTTGTTTGCCAAAGCACATTAACTACGGAATTTTAAATAGGTTCACTTCAAATACGTATAATAGGTGATTCCAAAATACCTATATCACAGCAATAATAATAATAATACTCCTCCAGGCCGTATTTCGGTCACGGCGGCCTACCTCCGAGGAGATTAGCTAAGTACCCAGGAGATATTATAGTGCACAATTGTATGCGCAAACACAGGTGCACCGTGCACTCCCTCTTCCTTCACTCTCGTAGTCTGATGGGGCGTCAATCCGACACGATCGGAGAGAGATCAGGCGCAGGACCGACGGCTTTACATGCTCTCCGAAGCACTAAGGTGTCACACCGCCAACTTCCCAACTCAAGGTTACTTAGAATTTCCTAACAGAAAAAACCCAATAACG
Source organism: Xylocampa areola (assembly GCA_935421205.1). Classification (NCBI taxonomy): domain Eukaryota; kingdom Metazoa; phylum Arthropoda; class Insecta; order Lepidoptera; family Noctuidae; genus Xylocampa; species Xylocampa areola. The sequence continues at coordinate 20,429,750 of OW285200.1, read as the reverse complement.
CTTTGCTCGACCGGGGAATCGAACCCAGGACCTCAAGCTCAGCAGCTGCGGTTGCAACCACTAGACCAACGAGGCAGTCAAAACACAGCTATAAACTGGCTGTTGAGGTATTTTTTTTTACTTTCTGTACCCATATCTTAATCTACTAAGTCATTGTTCTTTATCGACGTATCTTAAACAAACACAGTTATTTGGGCTTAAAAACATTTGATATTTTTGTGTGCATAGGTATCCATGATCCAGACAGTTCTTATCCAGGTAAAATAACTAACAAAACATAAAATTTAACATCGTAAAGTGTTATATAAAGGTATAATAAAGTGTTGGAAAGCAGTAAATAAGCACTTACATCCATACAACGAAGAAATTTACGTCACGAAGCGGGCAGGTAATCTGAAAAAGAAAGCAAGCATTTACACATAAAGCCAAGCACATACTATATCAAGAGGCACTTAATATTTTATTGGAAAAGCATAGCACCATTGACGTAGCTTTACATACCTATCGATAAGCATACAAGTGTTGTGACGTGCTGCAAACTTTGTTCTATACAATACCGAGACAAATAGTTTGGAGACAAATTCAACAATCGGTATTTTCATTATACATGTCACATAACAAGCTTGTTATGCTGTGACACAAACTATTTGTATGACAGTGTGAGCAGCTTATACAATAAACGGTTTTGTAAACAATAGCAACGGATCACAATACATAGCGGCACAGCATTGATAAGCAGACAGAGAAGCATATAATCAAATGCCTTTCTCTAATAATTTGAAATTTAGAACAGAATTATAAAAAGGAATTTCGAAACGTTAACGGTTTCGCGGCAGCGTTGTCTCCATATCAGTGCGAGGTAATAGACAGTTCCGTTTGCCAATTCCAACATTTATTTGGCGAAATATGTTGAAAAAGAAAGTAGGTACGGGTGATATCTGAGCGGACGGACGAAAGCTTAAAGAGCCGGATGTTTTGTTGTAAAGATAGCATTAAAATGACGCCAGATTTTGTCCAAATGGACAATGTGGAGCCGTACAAAGGGAATTACGAACACTTTTGTACGTAAGTATCTATTGTTTTTAGGAATGGCCATTTGTTTTTACATTTCTGTTTTGTTTTAAAATTAAGAACACTTTATAAGCACTAGGTTAGTATGGCATTCATACACAAATCTTAGAGATTTTAGTCACTTTTGGGAAGCCCAAAATAAAGCGACTGAAAGCTGAACCGCACAATTTGTCTACTGCGACTGAACGCAGAGTTGCCAAAATGCGGTGCAACCATAAACGTAGGATAGAAAAAGACCAACAAAGCCTACTATGGGAATGGAATCTCTTACGGAAACATCACATGTTAGAAAGAGAAAGCATATTTAGGTTCGGTCAGCACTATTGGCAGATGTTGTTTTCTCCAGAGTCACTGTCAAAAATCACGCTAACATATATTTGCTGTATTGTCAGTGAATCCTGTATATTTTATACAGTTTTAAAATTTATAAGCAATGCCTACGTGTTGTGTTGGTGACTGCGATGTTTCTTATAAAAATAATCCAGAAAAAGATTCATTTCACAGGTAAATTGTCAACAACAGCATATATTTTCATGGCCATATTTTGGAAAAATCTGTCTTTAGAAAATTTATTTTGAAAACCAAATCCTATCAAGAAAATAGTGAATTTTCTTTATAGTAAAAAACAATGGTCATAAAATCAATATTGAGTACGTTGTTCTAATATAAATTTTCATTTCATGTATACAAAATAGTGACTTGTCAGTGTCGACTATTGTGTCGATGAAACTTTAGAACAAAAAGTTCCGATGTCAGAATTTATTATTAGTGTAGACCTACCAACTATCTCTACACAGTAATAATTTTTCCAAAATTTTAATTGGGGTACCTAATACGATGAAACCAAAATGTTTGGAAACGTTTCTGTCTGTTTGTCGGTGTGTCTGTCCGAACGTTTATAACATATAAGAAGCGTAGCTTAGTGGCCCAGGTTACGTTATAAATATATTTCATCACGCTATTACAGGAGTCCCCAAATGCGGTTCGAATCCGGACCGCCAATCTACTTTGTGCGGACCTTAGTTTAATAATGATCTAACGAAATGCGCTACTATTATTCTTCGCTATTTGATTTGAATTTGATTAGACCCCGAATGAAACTAGTTGGTGATTCCTGCGCTATCACCTTTAGGCGGTGAGCTTTGAGCCTATATGTGATAGCGTAATGAATATGTTGTTTACTTAATTTTTACTACAAATTCAAGAGAATTTCACATTTTTATGATATATTTTTTTATACTAAAAGGTTTCTTGTCGATGCTAAGGTAAGGAAAAAAATTTATGAGACTAATTGATAAAGAAAAGAATAAAGATAAAGAAGAAAAAATAATAAAGAAAAAGAAGAAATAAGAAAAGATAATAGGATATACCTTTTTTTTTCCTTCAAATACGCGCCCGGCCTTTATGGGTAAGACCGGGGTGTGTGAGATTCTTACCTCACTCAAACCACCTCGGCGGTCACCATTAGCATATGGAGGGAGGCACTTAATAGACCAGCTCCAGTACCCCCGCTATGTAGCGCTTATTAAGACACATCCCTGGAGAGACTGTAAAGGGGTCCCCCGTAAGCCTCGCTGTGCACGATAGCACGTGAACGCTATGCCACCGTCTTCTCTGGGATCACGATGGGTAAATAGAGTCCCCTCTCTAAGCACCCGTGACTCCAAAGGGCCGTCTGTCTTAAATCATACAAGCGGGGTTTCGGCTCTTAGGCGCCAGTTGCCTCCTAGACGCCTTTTTCTCCGAGAGGGATTGGCCCTCTCACAATCCCGCTCGGCGGCCTCTTTCTGAACGACAGCAGTATCACAAAAGGAAGCCATTTATCTCCAGTTCCCTAAATCTGCCAGCGTAGAACTCACTATTGCCGGCAGAAATAGATCTCGCCCGATACTGGCTCTTAGTATCCGCCGCTCAGCGGTCTAGGTAGGGCACACCTCAAACGTGTGCTGCGCTGAGTCGAGACCACCTTCGCAATGGTATTAGGATAGGTAGGTAAAAATCATTCAGACAATCATCATCTCAATCAGTCATACTCTATACACTGCTCAGGGTTTTTAAAAGCTGATTTCTTAACAAAGTACCTATTACCAATGAAATATAATTATAGTATGAGCGCATGAAATGTTTTTATTAAAATAATGTAATTAATTAATGAAGTTCATTAAATAATACCTACGCTTGTGATTTTAGTTTTATTAACATAATTTGATTGAAAATATTTTCATTTAGTATACCAAGTCTTTACATCAGAAATACTGTTTATCGATAATCGATATGTGTCAATATTTCCACGTTGTACATCACTATTGCACGCACACATTGACAATTCAAAATCGGTTGCACTTTTTGAGCTCTATGTCCTTCTATGGGGTAGCAAAAATATTCTAATTCTATGGGTGCAACATAAATGCAGTCACCGAATTGCTGCTGGCTGCTCGGCTAAAAGTCAAGTCTGCGAAGACTCATAGACCAATAAAGATAAATAAAAAATGTACTTATGCTTTAGCTTAGCATTATTTCTGTCACTATCACACTACTGTCAAACTACAAGTGCGAGATAGAGACAGGAACATAGCTAAACTTAGTAGGTACTTGCCAAGTACTTTTTAAATATTTATCTCGGCCATAATTCCCAACATAAGTACCGAATGATTTTCTTAATACGGAATTTTAATTAAATCATACAGACCCGTGACGGTTTATTTAGGTTACGATAAGTCGTGTCTCGTTACATTTGAACTTGAATATGGATCGGTAGCAACAGCTCTGTATTCGGAGTTTGTCACACCAACTTGTCACCACTCAGATTTCAAAACGTCTTGGAAACCACACATATGTAATTAATTCATGTCATATGAGACTGAGGTAAAATTTAATGTGTTCATAATAAATATCTACTGATATAAGAATTTTTTAAATGCATTACCTTTTCCAAGCCAACAATAAATGTATGTAGTGTCTATACACATAAAACGTAGGCGAGCGTTGTTTCAATCTTACTGTATATCCACCAATCCAAAGGCGACTACAGCAGGGTTTAAACCTGTACTAGTCTGCTTTAGTCGCAAGTATCGTTCTTCGCTGCGGTTTTTACGCCGTCATATCTTATTTTTGTATATACAACCCTTGTGGCTTTCACGTCTTGATCTCTTATGACTACGAGATGTGACATCTTCAAAGTGTTTTGGTATTTCAAAGCTTGAGAATCATAGCGTTAAAGAAAAATTGAGAAGCCTTTGGGATATGGAAACCCGGTCACATAATAAAACGTCACCTTTTGAGCTTATAAATACCTCTACACATTACTAATACGTATTCAGCGAAATTCGGATTTCCCTGCACTGTACCGCAGCAGATTACAAAAAGTCCATTTCTTTTGAGGACTATTTAAGTCGGTAGAAGTCTTTCATGAAGGATATCTCAACTCAAGAAAAAAATAAGACCTTTTATACATGTACCAATATAAAATAGAAACATCAAAAACTTTGATCATACAGTCTCGTTTTATCCGTATTCCACAGGCACAGAGTCGTTTTACATTCCCAACGAGCGCGTTTCAATTGCCTTTCGCAGTTTGTGAGCACTTTTTGTTTTTCGACTTTCTGCGCGTGACTTTTGGGGGCGATTGACGTTTTTGACTTCATATCGTCACTCGATACATTCGAAGTTGAGCGAATGCATAAAACAGAAAGATACAACTCGGATATCATCCGGGCGACTACGGAAATATGGGTAGGTATTGCATGTATGGATGAGTGGGAGTCTGAAAAAAAAATGGTTTTATTTTACTGTTTAACAAAGCGTTCATCACGTTCGATTTAATGTTGCTTAGTCATTAGGAGGCATTTTTCTTGATTGACTTCTCTTTGATAACAGCTGAGGCCATATTGGCGTACCTATACCTTTTTTTCATCATCAACCCCTGCCTTTATCCCGATTTAATTGGGGTCGGATTAGCACGTCTTTTTCTTTCATACATCTCTGTTGGCCGTCATCGCGGTAGTCAAGTCTTTTCTAGTCATATCATCTTTCACACAATCCATCCATCGTTTCCTCGGTCTTCCTCTACTCATGTAGTCATCCACATTCGTTCTCAAAACATTCCTCGTGACGTGTTCATCATTCTTCCGCATCGCATGTCTATACTCATACCCAATTTTTCGGTGACCGGCGTAAGTTACAGTCTTCCAATTACATACTTATTTATAATTCTATCCATCCGCGTCACACCACACATCCCTCTTAACATTCTCATCTCAGCTGCGTGCATGCGAACATTCCGAACGTATGGTTCTATACCTATTTTAATGTCTTAGCCTATGCCTTTTTTTTTAAGAGTAGAAGATCCATCATAGGCTCTGTGCCGGACACGTACAGACTAATAACTACACGGTCCTACGCTAACCTTTGTCGGGGTTCAACCCCAACAGGATACTTGAATGAAGGAAAGAAAGAAGAAAGAAACAATAATATTATAAATACTTAAAAATACTTAACCCAGAAATCAACATAAAGTAAATATATGAAAAAAATAAAAAAATAAACTACGCAAATTGCGTAAACCTACACATAAGTAAAAACATAAGTCATCAGTTTTGTTTTCACGCATTATGCAATACAAGTTCTAGTGACCAAAAATTATAAAACGAAATAGAAACCAGGTCATTCCCTCAGACCATAGTCCAAAATAGACATTTCACCATAAAAGCGAAACAAAGAACTGCACCAAAATCACATAGTTGAGACAATGTTATTGCCAAAAACAATGTAAAGTGGACAAGAGATATACAGTAACACGACTCCAGTCCCTGACCTACTTCCGTTTTAGATATGCGAATTAAAACGAACAAAAACGGCACACCTAGCTGCCAACACAATATTTTTAAGGCAGCTGTGATTTGTGAGTCCCACGAGGAATTTATTCTGTTGAAAACGTTGGGATGCCATTGAACGTGAAGAAATACCTCATTGTAATAAATGAAATAGATGGAATTAGTTTTTATTTATTCGATACTTTTCTAAAATAAATAATAAACAGTTGATGGTTGTTTGGATATTTATAGCGAGCTCCTGTTAAAGTAACGTAGCTCATAGCTGCACAGTAACTACGGAAATACAGTCCACATTATCACGTGGCTGGTTTTCAACTAATTGAGGTAACGTTCCGTTTAATATAAAGCGCACATTATGCAAACAAGCATATTACAAATTAGGAGACTAAATTGAGGATAAAAATGCTTGGAAACATGCTGGTCCTGCTCCATAGGACAACTCAACCAGTACAGCCCATCTGCTTACTAATCTATCTCAATTTTGTCAGGCGTATACGCAATGCATGTTACTGTTAAATGTTATATATAAAAAGAGAGAAAAAAATCTTATTTTTTTTTATTAGACTCATAACTTCTTTATTGTAAATGTGAGCACCATGCAGCCATTGACATTATTCTAGTAACGTGACTTGAGGTCTGGTAGTTTGAGATGTCATACTCACATAAATGTCTTACTGTGGTGGCGTATGTGTTGGGTCATTCTGTTCCCTTAAATATGGTTAAATATGGCATGATACTCGTGAACGGGTGCCACAAGTTGGGACTGGTCAGCTCTAAACTACCAAGACTTGTAACTATTGTTTTAATTTTGTATCTTCTATTGTACCTACGTGTACAACTATATCTGCATCGTTATCACATAATGTCTTTTTTATCAATAAATGTACCTAAATTATTGTAACACAACATTTTAAAAGAGTAACCATGGAGTTTCTTGCCCGTTCTTCTCCATAGGAATCTACATTTTGGAACGTGGCATGGTCTAATTGGAATAAATGATTTTGACTTTGACTTTGACTTTGTTTACCAAATACCTTTATAACCAAGCTCCTCTCACACGGTTCCGCTTCCTAATAATTTTTACGACTGTAGTGTAGTACGACTCAATGTTACGAACTTTTCAGCCGTCAGTGAATGCAAGCTAGTTTTGAGTTAAAAGTAAAAGCTATTTAAAAAACAGTTCAATTCCTACACAAGCTAATAATACCTACGAGTACCTCATTATCATGAGACTGGTGTACTAACACTTGCGTTTATGGCTAATTAAGCAGATACGGGATCCGCAGCAACGATCACACCGCTGGTAAGTTTAGTTTTGAGGGTTCTGCGGAGGCGCTGTACTAGCACCTAACCTACTGATAATAGGTAAAATTTCTTGGGCCATAAATGTTGTAACGATACCACAATTACTAGGAACACATGAGAGTAGAAAAGATCTGTGGTACCATGTCTAAAACGTTCTCTTTTTTTCAAAGTTCTTACTTTAAATAACTCTAAGTACCTACTTTAATAAATGCAGCATTTTAATATGAATCCTGTAAAAAGCTTTCTTATGCACAATGATTTATAGTGACCTGAGCTTTAGCCAAAAGTATGTCAAAACATAAATTTGTTAAGAAGTAGCGTTGGATTTACTTAGGCTGCGATTGGTATATGAATATTACAGCTCAACACCAATAGCCACATTATAACTCGATATTTTAGTAAGTACCTATATTACAAGATATGTCTTTGAAAAAGCATTAACGCATGCTTAGCGAACTCTAATGTTTGATATAAGAGTCAAGGAATGTGGGTTTTCGTAGAGTGATTATGAATCTTACTAAGTTCATGAAGATTGCCACACGTAAAAATAAATTTAACCCTGCGCTGTCGCATTGTTCGGTAAAAAGATAAACTAATATAGGTACTGTTACAATATTAAATGGAAAAAGAATACGGTCGCGAACAGGATTCGAACCTGCGCCTCCCGGATAGATACTCCAGGCGCTCTGACCACTAAGCCATCTCGACATGGATCGGATTTTTACCGAACAATGCGACAGCGCAGGGTTAAATTTATTTTTACGTGTGGCAATCTTCATGAACTTAGTAAGATTCATAATCACTCTACGAAAACCCACATTCCTTGACAAATCGAGAGAGACTTATCGGGATTCAGGGATCGCATCTGACTAATAATAAAAAATTAAAGTGTTAGATCACTTTAATATAAATTTAAACCAATATGATTACATTTTCAAACTAAATAATACCGTGAGCGCCTGAGATAATTGCTATAAAATGTTTATAGAAAAGTTAAAGTGTCAGCGCAGACCTCAGACGGACCGACTATTTAGAGTGCTTAGGTAGGTACTACCCGCCGATTACTGTGTTTAAATAATTTAGGTAACATCAAAATCGGACTAGAGACCCGCATTAATTGGCACGTGTCATTTATACACTAAACCTTTCCCCGAAAAATAATTTAAGTCTGACAAAGTCGACCCTGGGATCTGTAGTTTTAGACATTAGCCCTAACTCGTATAAAAACAGACAAGGTTAAGAACCTTTTGAAATTTTGTGTGTAGCCTGAAAATTACTATTGACAATATTTTTGATAACTGCCTCGTTAGTCTAGCGGCCGCAAGCGCGGGTGCTTTGCGTGAAGTACTGAATCCGATTCCCGGTTCGGACAATGTTATTGGGATTTTCTCTTAGGAAATTCTCAGTAGCAGCCCGGAATTAGGAATTGTGGCAAGTAAATGGTAAAAGGCTCGCTATCTATTACACGATGGTATCATGCACCAGCATGTTCTTAATGCATGCCGTCTCTATCGTGCACTTGTAGTTTGACAGTTGTGCGACAGTGACAAAAATAATGCTAATCTAGAGCACGTGCTTTGCAATGTTATTTAACTTGGTATTACATCTTCTAAGCATACGAAAGAAGATTGGAAGACGATCGAAGAACAGAAAGAAGCTTTAATGTAGGTAGGTTTCTACTTAGGTACAGTACATCATTTTTTTTATTTTTTATGTAGTTGCATATTTCAATTAAACAAGTTTGCAACTCATCCCATTTACTTTCATTTAGCGAGTGAATAACATACTTCATACGTGCATCGTAATTCTTTTAAAAGCATCCTCTTATCTCGGTAATCCCTCGCATCTTCATCCGTATGCATAAATTCTCGTGTGTGGTTTTAAAACCGTTTTATAACTGCACTACTTGTTGTAAAAAGAGTGAGGACCGTAAACCCTTTACACTATAAATTCCTGGGGAATGCAACCCGTTATTGTAGAACAACTTTAATTATATGTGGTTCCGTACAATTTTCGTACAGTTTATTAGGTTTTGTCTGGTATGCGTCGTAATTTTGAATTCCTTGAATTTGGAAGTCATATTCTCGTGTTCAAACAAAGAACAATAAAATGCTCGCTGTGTTCAGAGTATAATATGAAGTTGGGCGTGTAGGTCCACCAATGAGTCCGTTTGACTGTTCCTCTCAAATGAGTCCGTGAACCGTTATGTATCCGTTCAGCTAACAAATTTAATCTCAAATGCACTGGTTAATGCCAGTCAATTCCGTTAATGGCGGCTTATAAGCTCCAGCATCGAGTTTCAAAGAGCTCAATATCTGTTGGTTCACGGTGGTTACCGTTTGGAGTAACGCAATGTGCATTAGCGCTTTCCAATAAGCGTAAGTAGTGTTTAATGGTGTAATTTAGTAAATGGCTTATTATTTAACTGAATGTTTGGTAAGTGCTAACACAGTTTTAATTAACATCCTGCGTGCTTTAAGTTTATGTATTTATAAATTTGAGAGTAGATATAAAGCTATGAAAAGAAAAATAGGACATCTTGAAGACATCAGTCGGATAGAGTATTACTTTACGAGGTATTTACCATCTCTAAACCAATCTACCCTAAAAATATTTATTTTGCCTGACCAAGAAAATCAGACCAGCTTCCGCAGCACAGACATCATAACTACGTTGTCAAATGTAGTAGGTGTTTATGTTTAAAATCGCTCGGTATGACTACCCTTAAACAAAGCCTAGGAGACTAGTCTCGCTGGTATTTAGTCCGACTGGACGAATTTAGTATTTCCCTTTGTTCCACAAATTACAGTTCCAGGTAGTTATCAGTATTCAAATTCCGAGTAAAAACTTGTTACGTTTGTGTAATGAAATACGCTTACAATTTTAGAGTTGCGGTATCAAGAGATTACTAAAATTTGGAACCTTTAGTAACAATAAAAGGGATGCAGGATATTACATTCCGTAAATCATGTACGCATCACTTATGTGAGGCACCTAAAAGTTTTTATTAGATTTAGCCGGCTCTATATATATGTATTTTGGTAAATTTGCTAGCAGTTTTGTAAAATAACTGATTCTGCAATCCATCTGCGATATATATATCTACTAGGTAAAGCTACAATATCCCAGTAAATGCACACTCTTTTCAATTTCATCCAGATTTTCTATTTAACTGCCATAATAATAATTAATTCAAATATCGGAAATATTAGAGTATTTTTGTACGAAATTTCTTCGTCATCATTCCTAAGATTGCGATCAGCACAGCACCCCTGAATTTCCATAGAATTCCAGAGATATCCTGAATTTAATAGGAACAGTCGAATTTCATATCAACTTTGATTGCATTTTCATCCTCGAAATACACGGAATTAGGATGAAAATCACTAAAGTAATGGGCAATTATCTACCGCCCCATAATAATTGCAATTTGTATCGTCGTCGGGCTAAATTGCTTTAAATCCCGTTATTGCAGGTCATGACGATAAAAATAAATTACGTTCTTGAAATTTCTTACTTTTAAAAACGGGAAATTTTCTACTCTGAATTTTATAGAAGTAAAATAAATGTAGTGTGGAAAATTATTATATAAAAGGGGTATGTGTACCTTTCAAAGGCTTTCTTATCATAATAAAATTACCTTGCAACCGCTATGAATGTTATTAAAAAGAATACATAGAGTTGATCGATGTTTCAATTAGGTACTTACTTACTTACCTACATTATTCCTCAATGCTGCCATACAAAATATGGATAGGTTTACACTACGTTTCAGGTTCACAGTCATAAAGTAAAGAACTAATCGATTTCGATTAAATTTATTTTTATGGACTATTGAAACTCATTGGAAAATGTTTCGGCAAAGTGTTTTTATATCCATATTGTGGAGAGTTCAATTTGTTGCTTTAACAGGAACTTCCATACTGATAGTTATAATGCTGTTTGACTATAGATATATTGACTACTGTCCGTCCCGGCTTCGCACGGGTGAACATTTCCCCTTGGGTTACACTATTGAAGTTTTAGTAAGGATCCCTAATATTTCCTAGTAATAAACATAGCCTATGTTAATCAGGGATAATGTAGCATTCTAATGATGGAAGAATTTTTGAAATATGGCTTGTAGTTTTTGAGTTTATTCGTTAGATACAAAAATACAAATCTAAATTATTATTATTATTAGTGTAGAAGTGTAAATATAATTCATTGTAGGTATGTTACGTTAGCCTAATAACAAAAATTAAAAAAACACACTCAAGAATCAATATGGAAGACATATTTACTAATATACTCGTACCTACCGGTAGCAGCAGTTTAAAAAGCGGGAAAAGAACATAAGTCCCGCTTACCTACGCCACTTTGATAGGTATATTTTTTCCATCACTAGGAAAAGTTGCAGCTCAACTTACTCGTGGTTGTAAACTCGTAGCTTCAGCGACTCCGTATATTTCACTAGTCTACAAACTCGCGCTAACTAAGCAAGAACAGTTTCAGTAAACAATGTGCTCTTTAATTTCTAGTAAAGTTGGCAAGTGTAGGTAATACGTTACTTGCCGGGAAGTTTAGCGTGAAATATTGTTCAGACAACCCGCCGGGTAAATCAAGATTTGTTGTGGATGAATAATGTTGATATTGTTTTGACTGAGCCGACTAAAGGTATTTTGTATAAGTGAAACTTAATTTAATTTCTAGTTGCAGATGATCGATATGCAGCAAAGGAAAAATTTTAGTTACCTATATGGAAATTAAATTCTTCTCTTTCTTCGTGATTAGGAGTCAATCTTATGTCAAAGTTGTTCAAACCCCCCGTAAGCCTCAGCTTAACGACTCGTAATATTTACTGCTGCATGAAATATTCTAACTTTTTTTATAAGGCTCGACACAATCCGATCATAATATTGCTCTTCCAAAATATACCGCTTCCGCTCCTTATTCAAAGCTTCAAAGCAAATTATAAAGGAAATCATTACGCTCCGTTACACGTTGCGTCGTTTGCGAGGTTTAATGAGGATGTATCAAACATCTCACATAGGTACAAAGATACCTACTCCCAAACTGATAATTAAAAGCGTTCGTTCAACGGAACGTATTCCTAGCAATTTACTAGATTAACAATTTTATTCTATATAGTACGATCCAGTATGTGTAATAACAGTAACAATAATAATAAAGTACTCGTAACAACCGTTTCAGGAGTAGATGCAAACACGATAAACCAACCGAAGTATAATACAAACATTACACTGAAGCATGAAGGGAATTTGATAGCCGAAGGATATTACAGATATTAGATGTCAACACTTTAAGTAGGTACCCCTAAACGCCCTATCGTTAGTACAAATTCCTCTTGATGATTTTCCATCTATCACGTACCACATATTTCAAATAACGTATATTTATGAGAAAGATGCTATTGGTGAAGGTTAAGTCGGGGATATTGTACGAATATTAAATCTGTTGACTCGCTGAATACCAAACATAATAGAAATACTATTGCTATCAAGTAGGTACAATTTTTTAATTTCGCGAATATACAGATTAAACGAATTTTGCCAAATAAATTCCAAAGGTGACACAACCGTGACTTACCATCAGGCAAGTAATTGGCCAGACGTAAGTAAAACCATTTTTGATAAAATAAAATACTATGTTATATTTCCACTTTACTAATTCATATTTGGTTACCCTCAGAAGACGCATCACATTTGTAGAAGAATAATTTGCTAAATAAAATATGATCACTTTAAACATTTTACAGAGAAACCAATTTTACATATAGAAATAACAGATGCAGTAGGTTAGGTTAGGTTAGGTTAGTAATTGTCTTCAACCAATTGCAATAATCGATTCGTGGATGTTGGTGAAATCGAGAGTTATGTTAATTAATATTTAATAGCCTGTTATTCATACTTGTGTAAGAACCTTCATGATCATAATTATGTACCTATACATTATTTATATGTAGATATGTTTCATTATACTTAACTAGTATCCAATTGGTGTGTAGGCGAGTAAATTTAGTTACCTATTGACAAGAAAACTCATCTTTACACTATGTTTAAACTGCCGTTGCTTTTAAATATTGTCAATATTTAATTTTCAATATTGCGTTCTCTTTTCTGGAAGAACAATGTCCGAATGTCATAGTTGTTTTTTTAAAGGCCTCCTTATTTTTTTAACATGATCACAGCCGACATAAACCAAAAACGGTAAAGGTTAAAACAAAGCTCATAAACACAACAATACCTGTGCAAAACGTTTAGTTACTCCGTAAAGAGTTGATCCATAAATGTAAGTGTGGTGAAGGTAGGTACTTGACAAATTGTGCCGAGTCGATACTATCTTGCTGGTAGCAAATGGACCATGAAGTCCTCCCGTGGAACCTGTCTGAACGAATCACCTATTTGTGTAGCTACTAGTCTGGCACTCCTGACAGAGTAACTATTTACTAGATGCACGGAGTTCCGCCTTCGGGTTTTATGGGTATCAATATTAATTTTATGGTTAGTTATTTCATATCTTCATTACCGATCTAATCTTATTGTATTCAAATTTGGATTATTGGTTTATGAACAAGTATATGTACCTACTGAGTAAATTTACATTAAAATTTTAGCATAGTACTTCTCTGTTAATTAGAATGTTATATATTTAAAAAAGAAATATCATCAAAGCACTTTACAAAAACTAAAAGAAATATATTATTTCATATTATATTGATGACAATACAATTCCAGTGTGGCGGGCGTCATCAATCAACAGAGTTTCGTGACATTCAAAATTTACTCGCGAGCAATTGAATCGCGAATTGAATCGAATCGAATAGATTCGAATATTTTACAGTTTATCGAATGAAATGTGAGTAATCCTTCGAAGTCGCGACACAATAAAGACGGGGAGGCATTCAATGTATTCAGTAAATCTTCGTATAGCGTGCGGTGTCAGATGCAAAGCGCTGTACAGATCTGAATCGATGTTTAGCAAAAGCTGTAGGTACTCGATTATTGAAATGGGAATTGAGGATTAATACCAGTTCCGATTGTTGGGTTCTAGGAAAGCTTGCATTGAGTAGTCAACTGGTTTACAAATAGAATAGGACTGCAGCGAAATCATAAAAATACTGCAGGTAAATAAACAATCACAAAAAAAAAACACATTTATGATTTCAGAAATTCGGCTGTTTTAATGGAAACCATCGATAGCATCATGGTAGCTGGTTGATTTTTTTCTGAGCGTTTACATATTGGTGTTTATTGGAATTAACAAGCATTAATTATTAATAAGAACTTAATAAGATACTTGACTGAGAGTCAATTTCCGGAAGTGTTTTCAGATCACGAAAGTCGTAAAGTCTAACATTTGTATAGATACCTACGTTATCTGTACTCAATGCTAACATAGAGGGTGTGCTGTTCTTACTCACCTAAGTCACTTACGAGCGACAGGGTTTCGCACTCAAGAAAGAATGATTAATACTAGTTGGCGGTCGAAATGAAAGGAATAACCCACACGGGCCCTTCCGAGGGGAAAAATGTATTTGTTTAAACGCCCATCTATCAAACTCCCTACATTAATGTCCTTCCATTCAAATATTATTGAGTGGAGTTCACCAAAGTTTAGAATTGTGTATTTGTGTTTAGATCGCAAATATTGGTAGGTAACATTAGAAATATGGTGGCTACCTTAGTAGTTTAAAATGATTGGTTTATGAATCAACCAGAGTAATCCAGACTAAAGTAAAACGTAATAAGAAAAATGTATAGTTTGCAAATACTCTATACTTGTAAGATTTATACATAATAAGTATATTAATTAAATAAAACATAAAGTACCTACATCATTAGCACTTCATCTCTACAATCGAATACAAATTCGCTTGTGACTGTATACAAATAACTTTAATACTTCCTGTGACTGCGAACTTTTATTTGTAAACGGTATCCATATGTAAAATACGAATCCATCCATGAGTTGAACTCATCTTAAATTAAACAAAAGTACAAAATTGTACTTGATAACAATATCTAATGTTTCCATTGTGTCTAGTAATCAGCGAGTCAACAGATTTGTCAGCGGGTAATTGTGTAACTTGCAATGACGGTAGTTTATATTTGCCATACATTGCGCTGTATGCACTCAAATAATGTACCAAGTCGAGGAGCGACTACAAAGATCGACGCAACGTAGATAGGTAGGTATATTGTCGAACTGAGAAAATGAAATGACTGCTATTCTTTTTACATACGACGCAATGTACTACAAAGTTACCATCAATTCGATATCAACTGAGATAGCCAATACGCCAGCTGAACGTAGAAACCACAAAATAGATTTTAGAAGTTCTAGATCTAAGCATTTACTTGGCTGAAGTGGGTATCAACACTGCATATTGGAGGAACTTTATTGGATACTGATTGAATTAAATACATGTAAAAAATAAATAAATTTAAACGACAAAATTGACGTCGACCTAGATTCACCTTGCAGGGAAGAAGTATTGTAACACGATGGTATCTTCTCAAACAGGTAGGTATTTCAACAGAAAAAGCATTTCATTTAGAGATAAGACTACCTAAATATTTTGACTCAAGCCTATTTATATTTAAGAAAACAATAAAGAAATAAATAAAAATTACTACGTAGCGAATAAAAACGACATTTGGTTCTTTGACTATATACTTGTCTAGACTGAGCATTGCGAACAAACGACACGCAAAACCACGGCTCAAATTTCGCGATATGTGCGAGTACTGGGGCCTAATTCTGCTAATTTACCAATGCTTCAGTTGAGTGTCGATAGTGTGTCGATGGAATGATTTTAGTTAGACCGGCGGTCTTATTAAGCTAGCAGACTACCAATTAACTAAAATCATTCCATCGACACACTATCGACACTCAACTGAAGCATTGGTAAATTAGCAGAATTAGGCCCCTGCTCGTGTACCTACTTATTGTAACCGAAGTGTCAATGTGTGCGTATTTCGAGATGCCTGTTCCAAATCAGAACTTATCTTTTCTTCATTATTTATTATGACAATGATGAAATAAATAATTATTTCGTGGATTAGCGGTTTATTTAATTAGTAGAAAACATCAACAAATATAAGAAAATAAAGTTGGCGCCGGTACTTTAAAAATAATAATATTAACGTGCTCCTGCGCCCCATTCTGCTATTTTCCGTGATTTATCATTCTAACACCATTATGTAATTCAACTTCAACTCTTTTACCGCTATGTCGAAAAATCGTAATCAAATAAATTACGTAGGTATCAAAGTAATAACATCCCACGTTAATATTAAATACATATATTGGATCTGTAACAGTCATCGTGACATAAAATTATATTTGTAATATGTCTCCCATACTTGCGGCAAATCAACCTCGTAATAAACTGGCATCACCAGCTAATCAAACTAACCTACGAATAATCTAATTGAAAAATCGAGTTATCTTATAAGAATAGTTGTTAAATAACAAAATCTACCGATGAAAATTGATCTTTGTGGACTTATACGATTTTCAGACATAATTGCGACACAAGTTGACAGCACAAACAGGCATAATGAATTATTTTTAATGAGCACGTTATAGGTTAGTGATTCAAATGATACTGACGTTGGTGAGAAGCGAGTCTACCAAATTTAGTACTTTATTTGAGCCGTCCGGTGAAGTCAATGTGTTATCTAGACAGGTATATAATCAAAGATTTGGTTACTACTGTAGATAACACGCTTCAGCGCTGCAAGTAACGCAAACTTATCCGCTTGTAGGTAGTCTTCCCGCGTTCAACAAATATTAAATATTTAGCTCAAGTAACTCCTGACGCGCCAAGTACTGCATATTCCGCGTTGAAGCTTGAAAGATAACTACAGAAATCGTCTATTGTCACACATCACTACACAAACAAAACTGTTAACTTACGCACTTACACAGAAGTACCTTAAGAAAATGGGTCCTATGTCGCCTGTCAGATACAAACCTGGGCAACTTATCTGATACGTTATTAACTTGAATTGCGTCAGTGGAACACACTGAGATATCTCTTTTGATAAAGCTTCCTCTTCATAAACTGTGTGTGACAGCTCACTGCTCAGCCTTGACGCTGGGATGAGAGTGCGTCTAATTGTTGGAAGGTAACTGGAAACCTTACGGACTGGTGGGAGTTTATAACTGACGTAAATAGTCCGGTATTGATTGGGTGGATTTCTAAGCAAACTAAAGCTAGATTTAATTACGTTAAGTAGGTAACGTTAAGTAGTACTCTCAATGGATAACATGAGAGAAATAATTCAGTTTCAAGTATATGACCTGAAACACTACTAAAACTACATAAAACGATCATCCACTTACAACTAAATTATTCATTATTTAAACGTTACAATATTAAATGGAAAAAGAATACGGTCGCGAACAGGATTCGAACCTGCGCCTCCCGGATAAATACTCCAGGCGCTCTGACCACTAAGCCATCTCGACCTCTGCTCACCACCACGAATTCTTCTTCCATATTTTAACACGTCTTATGCCGACGTCATTGCAATCAATTCAGTCCCTATACAAGTGACCGAACCGACACGACCAACTTTGCAGCTAATACAATGTCGTAAAGAATGCAATTAAATAATGATTCAAGATAAATCTCTGAAAAGCATTAACGCATTCGCTAAGCATGCGTTAATGCTTTTCAAAGATTTATCTTGAATCATTATTTAAACGTTTTTCACAGGTATGACTCCATTCCCAGTTTATGAATTTTACACTAACATTACGTTAACATATAACATAGCATCACGCCTGTATTCCCCGAAGGGGTAGGCAGAGGTGTACACAATTGTACACACACCCACATTTCACCAATGCTGTTATTAAATCCCATGTGGTGAGCCTATTGCCATCTACCGGGCACAATTCCAAACTCCGGGCTGCTACTGAGAATTTCCTAACAGAAAACCCTAATAACACTTTGCCCGACCTGGGAATCGAACCCAAGGCCTCATGCTCAGCAGTCGCGCTTGGGACCGCTAGACCAACGAGGCATTTTACCATTCCATATTTCTCTGAGCAACTGTCACTATTCTTTTCATCAAATTAGTGTTCAATTAACACAGTTATTCTAGAATAGAAAATCTCTTCCACAACCAAGCTTGTTATGGTTCGAATTACACCTTATTTGTTCCTAACAGTACTACACAAGCGCTAATGACAGAGACGCAAGTTTATTTCCTCGATGTTCTAGACATTACGTAGGTAGATAAGATACGTGATCACATCCCTATGAATATAAACTCGTATGCAAAACGTTCAGTATTCGGGTCGTGTACACGTTAATAAACAAGACATTTGTTTGATACCGTACACATGCAAATAAGGATACAGAATAATATTTCTCGGTTTCTTATGCCCGAAATAATAAAATTCGATGTCGTTCATATTATGATAATTCAAAATTCATTGTTTTCTTTTTCATTTGACGGGTATCATATTGTAAAATTCATATAAAAATTGGGTACCTATTCACATAGACGTAGAAAATGTTTGCTAGGTACCACAAATATTATTATGAGTATTCATGCATTTTAATATAACTACTACTGAATCTATCAAAGTATAACGGTAAATATATTCTTAAAAAACTCGATGACTTGTTCACTGCCAATTAAGTCGTCTACGATGACACCCTAGCAACATCAATTCACTGTTCTTTTTAAATTTCCGTCCACTGTGGGCTTGAAACAATCCTGTCAAAGCGTTCGTTAGTCCAGCCGTCCGTCGAAAAGGGTTGAAAAAGCTGGCCAATCCATTTGCGAGCGTTGTTTTGGTAAAGCCACCCATTCTTGTTAAAACCTGAGCTCCACTGCCTCTGAAGTTATGCTATTGAAAAATGGTTGAAGTAAGCGACCTGAGCAGTGCATACATATTCGTATATTTATGTAAACGAAATTTTACGTGAAAATGGTTACTAGTACCTTCAGAATCGATTTCCCATAAGCGCAAAGTACTTTTTTGTAATGAAATTTAATAGGGAGTTTGCATGGAAAACGCTTGTTGACGCTCGAGCTTTCAATACTCCTTTCTCGGAGATGCGGGGATTTGTGCCGTAGGCATACACATTTTATATAACGGATAAGTTTTTCATTTCTTTCCTACAACCAGACTTATAGTGAAAAAAATATTAGCATTCACAGACTTCACAGAAGTAAGTGGTTTATTTAGACTTACCTATTTATTCTACACACTCGGGGCATCACCTGCTTTTATGTCTCAATACTTTTTACCACAGACATTTACTTTATATAGTAGGTAGTATCTACTAATTTGAAATAATCTGAGTAGGGAATGTTAGTCGAATGTATTCGCCCTCGAGTACTAATAAAATACCAGAAACAGTAAGGAAATTATTTCTTATTAAATTTCATAATCCTAGATACAAGAAATACGTACCTAAATTGATGGGAAGAGATATAACTAGAGTAACGAACTCTGAACGAGAACAATGTTGGAAAGGTTTGAGTCAATAAATGTCATAAGTACATAGTTTTCATGTCCACCACAAGACTACAGTTTTATTTCATCTACAAGTTCCTTTCCATCAAAGCAATTGACAACATCTTTTATCCCAGCAATGTATTCAAACCTGTATTCAAAAGTACATTTTGTAATCAAGTTGGGCACTGGAAGAATATTTGTCAAAGGTTCATCGGTACCTGTTCACAATTTTCAGTATCCCACAGATCTTTTTGAAACTCATAAATGGGGCTTACCGTACCTTAGCTTAGCAGTGATAGCCTAGTGGTATGACCGTTGAACTGACAATTCGAAAGGTCGCAACTTCGAATCCAAGGCACGCACCACTGTCTTTTCGAAGTCATGTGCGTATTATAAATTAATTATCACTTGCTTAAAACGGTGAGGAAACCAGCACACCTGAGAGATGTTCTCGATAGTGTGTAACGCCATGTCAGAGACCTGCGGGTGGTTTAAACTCTGATACTAGGTTGTTCATCAACCACACGATGAGAAGGATCATACCTTAAACCAATCGTTGGTTTTGAAAACGAACGAACGATAATAGCTATAAATATATATTCAGCTTAAAATTGTGATATTGGAAGTATAGCTGACAAAGAAAATAAAGGTTTAAATAAAATGGATTGTCAATATCTTGTGAGATGAAAATATTATATATTTTATTATATCATTATCATCCTTCATCTATTCAACTCACTTATCGTACGCAAGACTGCGAGCAACGTTGATAATTTATGCGCGGAGTTCCGTTCAGAAGCCGTTGTCCGGAAAACATAAAAGCTTTTAACGTCATTACAGCGTGCTCCGAGTAATTTCTGCAGCGGTTCAAACGACATTATAGTAAATTCTGATACTACATTAGAAATATTACGACTGTAAGTGAGATGGAATGTTCGTTACAAGACATTAACAAGAATAAAAAAACACAAGAAATATGATTTTGGTTTATAATAATTACTTCCTAGGAATAGCATAATATTAATCCTGATGAACGTTTGAGAAGAGAACTCTGCTATCGATAAAACAAAAGCAATATTGTTTAAAAATAAAGATAAACACAAAAGCAATACTGTTTAAAAATAAATCTACAAAAATTGCTTTTGTGGAATGGCCGTCGAAAATCCACGTTTAATTTCGTAGAGAACTTAAAAGCGGCTTTCACTTAGCACGCGTCAAGAGGTTCAGAACTATTAATCTTGGGGATGTTTCCCAAAACAATTTATTACTGTGGCACGTTACGGTGGAGCCAGCAAATTGGGACGTGGAGCTTAGGTGGGCCAGAAACCCAGAATATTCTAAACAAACGGTCGAATACTATTATGTTGAGTACGTATTGTTCTCAAAGTTTCTAACATAGAGTTGTAAGATGGACAGGTTGGGCAAATATATGTTAGGAAGTCTTCGTTTGTGTGGAGTTCTCTCGTTTGCGAGTCATGTGTCTGTAATCAAAGTTGCGTAATAAAACTTTCCGGAACTTCATTTTCAACAGTCATGGTAATAATTCTGTGGTTTACTTCATTAAACGCGTATGACGTCAACAGTTTTCGATTGTCCATAAACTACCTAACTACTACGGTCCGCGTGTGGCAATGACGTATCGCATTATTAAAACACTAGACGGTTCGGAACATATTCTTAAACAGCCTTAAAACATTTAAAACTATTTACTAAAAAATAAGCTAAAAGCAGACTCATTTTTAACTAAAATTCCTAAATTAAAAGACTAATAAATTACGAAAACCTTGGATTAAATTCGTAGTCCGCAGCGGGAGATGAAGAATTCAGGTAATATTATGAGCTAACTTAATTAATTTATGAGGAAAAGATTACAAGGGGCTGTGGCGCGATATTGTGAAATATTTGTTTTTCTTAATCCCCAAATATGTTGAGCAATTTACTCTTGAAATTCACGACCATGAAGCAATGGCCGCTCGGAGCTTTACGTAATCGAACCTAGCAGAGGCATATAAAAGCTTTCGGATTTCACTCAAACGGACATAAAGGTACGATTCTTGAAAATAAACTACCTGGGAAAGGAGGGATACAATCTTTTAGAGCGTAGCAATTGAAATATACGTTGAGAGGGGCTCGTGGCTAAGTAACATTTGCACTTGATCGATCGATCAAGGTTAAGCTGCGCTTGCCGCGGTCGGTCTGTGGATGGGTGACCATCATTTCATACCGAGACCCCTCCGTGCCTCGGAGAGCACGGTAAGCCGTCGGTCCCGGTTGTCAAATTAAGATCTATGACAACCGTTACGGGTAGTCAGAGGCCTGAAAGTCTGACAACCAGTCATACCACGAGATATCGTGTTACCCAGTAACTGGGTTGTGTAGGTCAGATAGGCAGTCGCTCCATGTAAAATACTGGTTAATACCAGTATTTTACATGGAGCCATTACCAGCTGCATCCGGTTTGACTGGAAGCCGACCCCAATGTAATTGGGAAAAGGCTAGGCAGGTAGGTACTTGAAATATACGTTGAGTAGAAATATATAGGAATACTGTAAAAATTAACTAAGAGCAGATTGCACTAACAATCTGAGCATCATTGCAAAAAACAGGCTAATTGGTATTAATTTATCGCTACAGAAAACGAGAAGAAACCTTTTATTTCTTTAAATTGCTATCATAACATATCGCGTATTCGCAAAGTTATAACTCGATGCTGTAATTATTGTGTATCATCAACCGTCAACGTATCATTCATATAATAACGGATAAAACCATACTATTATCTCGGTTTGCTACTGAGATACCTATCCATATAATTATAGTCTGCTCCAAATTTGACACGAAAAAAATGCCAACACATAAGTCCCTCCCAGACGGTTCAAAATTAATCAAACGTACAATCTTCCAGCCCATGGCGTCGGAATTAGAAATACTTTGTAATACAAAAGAGATCTTCAAAGAGGAGTGGAGAAACAATGAAGGCTCGTTTATAAACAAAATGTTGGTTTATTAACTTGATAATGATTACACACTAAGTGGTGTTCTATTGACTATTTGAGTATTAAACATAGAAGAAATCCGCTATATTTTCTGATATGTATGTGATGAGAAACGGGGATGAGTTTGGGTTATACACACCCATTTTAAATACTTCAATTATCATGCACGCCCATTCTGGTACAGAATGTTCATATCATAAAATGCCGAACTCCCGATATGTCCAATTCAAAATATGACCAATATTTTACCGTGGGTAATTCGTTCAACAAGTCCTCAGAGTCCTTCATACCCCGACGACGCTATAACCCTCCTCCAAGAGAGCAGTAGGGCCACCAGCACAGTACACAAACACAGACCGCCGTCATTTCGGCCTCGCCGTCGAGGCCCGTCGCGACGTCTCCGTAATGCACCTAATGCATCACGTCCCCGACCCTTGCTCGTGCCAGCCCGCGTAGCCGCTAAGCCTGTAGCTTTAAATTCGTCCCTAAATAATAATTATGAATCTTGTTCGATCCAGCCAGTCCCTTGCTGTCCTCCCACCAGCGACGCCCTAAGCCGAGGCTCTTACCCCGCAGGGGGTGCCCTTAGCGTGTTGTCGCTTTAGTTTATAATTAGTTCGTATGCCCCTGGCTGGAGGCCTTAATAATAATTTATTATTAGGGCATCCACAGGAAAGTCCGGTTAAGCAGTCGACAACCTGCGAGATAACATTATCAAAAAAAAAAAGTCCTCAGAGCGCACTTTTTTGCAAAAAAATACATACCGAGTATTTTTCCTTTTTTTTGTAAGTTTTAACAAATTCAGTGGCGGTACCTTCATATAAGCCCAAAAGCCCGGCCGGCATGCCTTACTAAAATGTTCGATAGAGAATCAATATCAAACCCGAACTATTTAAAAGTTCGCGCGCTTAATTCTTATCAAAATAACACAAAGTATCTACCTATGCCACACTACTACACATCGCGATTGTTCGCGCGCAGAGTTTCGCATTTGCAGCATCTACATGTAGCTATCTCGCTTACACGTACGGGCTTTTACCGGGCTTTCAAATACTATCTCTGTCACTTTCGCACTTATAGCGATGTGCCGTATAACGAGTACATACCTTGTGCGTCTACAAATCGATCAGTATGGAAGATTTAAGCCGTGCATGCCTATGAAGTTGCACGCGTATGCACACCTTGGCAACTCTGCAGTGTTGCCGTTTTAGCGACGTTGTGAGATCTTGGAGATTTTTAACGAGTTTGGAGACTTTTTTTAAGATTTAGCAACAATAAAACCTAGCGACTTTTTAAAATAATTAATAGTTTCGAGTCACGTGACACATAGATTAAAAATTATGAATTTGTTTATCGAATTAAATGTATTTACGAGTTATTAATATTATTTTCAAAAATACCAAAGAGTCAAATAAAATACATTCTATCATTATAGCTAAGTTTCATATTTTATTTCCATCAGTGTCAAATACCCTATTGCGACATTTAGCTAGATTTTTCATATACCTGGCGAGTTTTTTGCCTAAATGACAACACTGCAACTCTGCGTAAGTACCGAGTGCAACTAACTTCAGTTTCATTTGCTTGAGTGGGAAAAGTTTTGTTGTTATAGTTTTTTGTGTGTTTTCTTAGATTTTCTCAGTGATACTATTGTTTTGGTGACTTACAATGGAGGTTATTGTACCTTGTGAGGATTTAAAATGCGTTCAAGTTTTGATTGGCGAAGATAAGGTAAAATCTTTAAACTTTGCTCAGAAAAAACAGTTAATTTCTTCATTAAAACCGATGCCTAATCTGTGTATTTCTCAGACTAGTAAATCGCATAAACGAAAATTTAATACATCAGTGTATAAAACTAGTTGGATTGTAGGCTGTTCGCACACTAATAAGTTGTATTGCTGGTGCTGCATATTTTTTTAGAATGAAGATTCCGAATACATCTGGTTATAATGATTTAAATAACATATCTGCCATAAACACCTGTGTGCAATGGTTTCTTTCAGTAATATTGGTAAACAACGAATTGAGACATCTATATCCCGCCAGTTATCTGAGGAAATTTCAAAATATAACACGCGCGTTAATAACAACCGTAGTATATTTCAAAGATTAGTCGATATTGTTTGTCATTTTAGCACAACAGGAACTTCCTGTAAGAGGACATGATGAGTCCAAAACCTCATTAAATAAAGGCAATTTTTTAGAACTGGTCTCGTTAATTTCACAATACGATGTCGTTTTAGAAAAGCATATGCAGCATCAGGAAAGTGACAAACCGGGGCTGAGAAGAAGACGGATGAATTCATTTTTAATTTATTGTACCTAACCAGTAGTTTATGAGATAATTGCGATGATACATACGTAGGTACCTACATACTCAGTCGAAAACTGAACTTTCTTTTTTTGAAATCGGTTAAAATTTTATTGGGCTTGCCTTATTTTGAAACCTAGGCACGCCACTGAACAAATTGGACATAATGGGAACTGAACCTTTTGAACCTCAGTTCAGGTTCAAAATGTTCAATAACGCAGGCTGTAGAGGTGTCCCCGAGGACCCAGCGTAGGACACGTTAGAGGTGTGTCCGGCCTGGGTCGAGCATGCCCACTTAGGGGCACACCGGTAGCCGTCGCCAACTTTTGCGAGGTAAAAGCTTGCGTTGTGTTTCGCCGAGTGAGTGAGGGTACCGGAGGCCCAAACCCTTTAAAAGGCCGGCAATGCACTTGCGTCTCCTTTGGGGTTGCGGGTGTCCATGGGTGGCGGTAATCGCTTACCATCAGGAGAGCCGCCTGCTCGGTTGCCCCCAATTCCATTAAAAAAAATGGTCGCGAACGAGGTAGCGGATAGGGAATGACAGGCTAACCCCTCTCACCTCTGTCGCAATAGACGCGCCAGTCGTCGCTGAACGATCTCCGGCCACCGTTAGCCGTAGCCTGCGGGTGGCGGATTTGGGTAGTTCGTTGCCCGACCTGCAATAGGGCCGAGACCGCAGCGCGCCACGCCTTCCTGCGCACAACTTGGTCATTCGTTACCTTCGATGGACCATAACCTGCCGGGGACACGGTAAATGTAGTTAAGATCCCGGGAGCCTGATGAAGCTTAGAGAAGGTACGTGTGTGTGGTTTTTAGTCGGTAGGAGTCCGGCACAGCGTCCACGATGGATTTTCCACACGAGAGAAAAAAATTAGGGTGCAGATGTGTACTGGTTGGTACCCCCTCTTAGAACTTAATACGTGGTACTCCGTGCTGCCAATAAGAATTTCCTAACAGGAAAACCCAATAAACCAGCAGCTGTCTGTGACGTTAATATTTGTCCTATATTTAGTATCCTTATGATTTCACCACAGACGCAGCGCGAGGGCGGCAGAAGTTTTCGTTTTATAGGAATATGGAGAGATGAAGGTAATGTGGAGAAATTACAATAACATCGATACGACGTTTTAGTTAATGCATTTCAGTACTTAATGTAATAACCGAGTTGACAAATATAAACACATCAACACGGTCTAGGGATATTTTTAAAAAAGCGAATTAGGTACTATCAATATGTTAATTATTTATATGACATGTATATATTTAAAAGATACGTTATTTAATATTCTACCATTTTCTAGTCATGGTTAAGGTACTTCGATAAAAATTTCAGGATTTTATGGAAAAAAAAATGAAGCATAGACGGAAACCGTATATGAATTAACTTTTAATTTATGAGTAAAAACTGAAAAAAATAGAAAAATCATTTAATTTGTGTTTATAAACTTGAAGTTAGTAGTCTGAGAAAGCGCCCATGATGTTCATAACACATCGGCAACGATTCGGCATGCTCAGAACAAGGTTGTCAATGTCTTGCTGCGGAATATTGTCCCATGTCCTTCTGAGGTGCGCAAAAAGTTGATCTTCTGTAGCCAGATTTTCAGGAACTTCCTTCAGAGCTCTTCTTTACAGCATATCCCACGCATGCTCAATGGGATTTAGATCTGGCGATTGAGCAGGCCAGTCTAAGGCCCTAACATTGTGTGTATGTAACCATGCTGCTACCGTTCTCGCCGTGTGTGCCCGGGCATTGTCGTGCATGAGCAGGAAATCTTGCCCCATTTGTGTTCTGTGGGGCAAGATTACGGGCCCCAGCACCTGTTGGACGTATCGTTCTGCCGTCATATTGCCCCGCACCCAAACGAGATCCGTCCGTCCTCCAAGACGAATTCCTGCCCAAACCATAATTGTTCCTCCTTGGTATGGGTGAACTTCCTGAGGGTTCTGAAGACGGCTCCATCGTCCAGGAACTCGCCAAACACGCGTCCTTCGTGAATCTGGATGGAAGCCGAACCTGGATTCATCCGTGAACAGCACATTGGACCATTGTTCACGGCCCCGGTCCACGTGGTTCCGAACCCATTCTAATCGTCGTCCACGATTGCCTCTCCGCAAAGGTGGGACCCGGAGTGGTCTACGAGAGCGTAGATTGCTTTCATGCAGTCGCCTTCTTACAGTTTGGTCACTCACAAGCACTTGGTGTTCCACTCGCAGCCTTTGGACCAATTCAGTCGCCGTTGCATTTGGTTGAGCTCGCGCAGTAATTTGCAAAAATCGGTCTTGTCTGGGGGTAGTGATGCGACTTGACCCCCGGTGCCTCTCCGCTACTTCACCTGTGGCACGATAGCGTGTCCACAATCTTGAAATTACATTTTGGTGGGTCCCTATGGCCTCAGCAACATTACGCTGAACAGACCCAGCTTACAGCATTCCCACAGCTCGTAACATCTCCGCCCTCGTCAAATGTTGGCGTTGCATGGCTACAATACCTCAATTTTAAATTCATCTTTCGTTTAAAAATGAAAAAAAACTGTAACTAAATGTAATTCGTATTGTTTTCTAAATTTCGCACAAATGAAAATTCCCTCTCCTACACATCAAGACATTTTTATGCCACCGAAACAAAAGAATTTTCAAAAATTTGAATTTGGAATTAGTCTGAGATAAATTACAAACAAATCGGTGTATAAAAGATTCCAATGCGGCCAGTACTTTTCCAGTTATTTAATTGAGTATGAAATATCCCTAGACCGTGTTGATGTGTGTATTAAATAATTCAATCGCAGAATTTCAACAACTTGCCAATCCTATCACTAAAATTCTTCCACTTTCACAACACCCTTGAAAGCATAACTTTCAGCGTGACTGAATTTTCGTAGCATTATTTGGATGTTACATTTATAACCTATTTTAAATCAAGTACAAGTACGTTGTTTCTTTAGATAACCTATATATATGCAAACATGTATTCACAGCGTCATTTCCACAGGAAGAAAAGTCGTTTTCCTCTACTCGTAACCTTGTGTGCACAAACTACATTTGCCTGTTGTCGCGTAGGTATCTAGATAGACCAACTTATTTATGCAGAGGCGATCTCGTATGACAAGTCACGATATCACATAGTATTAGAGATGAAACCCTTTCATTATGTTTTTAAAGTAATAGTTTTCCATGCCAAAATATTCTCTGTCATTAATAAGGCATATATCATCCAAAAGTCTTATCACGCATCAGTATATCTACAAAACGTAGGTAATTAAATGAACCTGAAACTAGTTCGGAACCGATTACAACTTGTATTTAATGTTGAGCTTATATCAACGAGTTATGGTTGGGATGACATATTGAAGCAAATTCAGCAGTAGATGTTCTGTAATTGAGATTATGATTGCAGTGTCCGCTTTGTTCACAAAGTCGGCAGGTCATTTTCTTCTTCCGTCTTCTTATCCACGGCGTGATGTGGCATTGGCGACGAATGCCTCGCAACGAACCTTTCAAGCGACTATTATGCTTCGGTACTTTTCTAACCTTATATTAATAACTAGCTGTGCCAGCGACTCCATCCGCGTGGATGTCGTAAATAACAAATGTTCGACGTGATTCTTTAAATTAGCATAACTTTTTTAATTATGAACCGATTGACATGAAGCAAACACTAAATGTTAAGTGAAGCTTACCACAACTAATCTAAATCCACATCTAAATCGGATAAGCCGTTTCTGAGATTAGTATGCACAAACGCGCAGACAAACTGACAAACACATAAACAGACAAAAATTCTAACAATCATTGTTTTGGGTGCTATTTGCGTTGATAAAGGGTCCAATAATATTTTTTCTCATATATCTTCCATGTACAGACAGCGATCCGTTACATTTTTATTATATGTATTGAAGATATTATTTTTGGTAGATTATGATATTCATAAGAGGTAAATAAATCCCCGCTCAGTAATAGTGTCCACATTTATTTACTCGGTTGATGAGTGAGCCAGACTAAGCCGAGGTTTTAATTACAGCAGCACGGTGCGTTCCACAGATAAAACAATGTCGCCTCGTGATCCAGGTCAGCCGCTGCTCTAATATACAGCTCTAGGTTTTACGCCTGGATTATAAATTAAAACTTTAAATAAAGTACCTACGTAAATTAATTTGAATCATAACAGAAGCTTTGCTGGTAACCGCATTATTTTGATTTGCTGTTTTTAACCGAATTCCAAAAAGGTGGTGGTTATCAATTCGGTTGTATTTTTTTTTTGTTTTTATGTTTGTTACCTCAGAACTCTATCATTTATTAACCGATTTGGAAATATATTTTTTTAATTGATATGATATACCTACTTTCAGATTGAAGAGGTAAATTTTATAAAAATTTGTTTGGTAGTTTGGTATTTAAATCAAAATAACTGAAAAATAATACGTCGTCCAAGTAAACGAAATGGTGTATTTTGCTTTCTTGTGACTTTCCAGTGGTTTTTACGGTCTCTAGAATAGTTCTAATGAACTGCCTATTTTCCAGCTTCATCATCAGATGATGATGATGAAGAAACCGGAATATAAGCACCGGAACTCCGTCATTTTTTTTTGCTATTTAATACTACTACTTTAAGCAAAGGATAATAAACGTGTAAGTACATTCATGAAGTAGCGTATTTTACGTAACGAAGCTGTCGCTTTAGGCAGTTGTTATGTTCATTTGTAAATAGGTTCAATTAGGTATTGTTACATTATCGTAATAATAATTATGGTTAACGTACCTTTAAATATACTTTGCAAATTTTAGGAAACTTACTAAATATTTTTAAAGTTTGGCTGGCACCGACTCCAAAAATAATTGTAATTGTATATTATTGTCCTAATAAATTGATTTTATTCAGAAGCCTCTAATTTTTTTTAAATATTTGTATGTAAATTGAAGTAAGTAAATAATGCAATTTTTTTTTAACTTATTAGTGCATTTTTATTACTTAACTTATCTTTTTGGAGTCGGTTCCTCTTTGTTAAAAAATTTTTTTTGATAATTATTTCAATCACGGTTAGACGTAGAATTTCATATTTGATAAACATGGAAATTATATGCGATCTACTCGTTTGGCATCAGAGCTCAACTACCAATGAGGCGGTTGGATTTTTATTTAAAGTAATAACTGTTAAAGTTATAATATTTTGAACCTGCGCCTCCCGGATAAATACTCCAGGCGCTCTTACCGCTAAACCACCTTAACCGCTGCTCAAGACCGCGAATTCTTCTTCCACATTTTAAAACGTCTTTTGATGACGTCATTGCAATATCAGAGCGCCTGAAGTATTGTATTTATCCGGAAGTATATAGGCGCAGGTTCGAATCCTGCTCGACCGTATTTTCACAAAAATTTATAACTTTAGAGTTCGCTAAGCATGCGTCATGCTTTTCAAAGATTTTTTGTTTAATAGTAGCTATACCTAAATCTAAATGGTAAATGGAAAAGATCGTTTTTAATTACTTACACATTCTTATATCTTATTGTCTTGTCTTTCCTAATGAACACGCCGCTGATAAATACAAAAAATGAAAGTTACAAGGATAAAAAATAATATAAGTACTTTTATTGTTACTTTCAAATTAAAGATGGCGTAGAATATCAAACTTATAAGTTTTAATTTCACAACTTATACCTACCTAAATAAAACTTTTAAGCACCGAGTACAACCCCATTATGGATTAAAATTTTTATAACGAAGTTTCATTTAAACTTTAAAACTCATCAGGTGAATTATACACAATTATTTTAGTTTAAATGATACGCCAACTCAGTTAATACGAACAAAAATTATAACTTCAGATCATTACTCTTACAGAACCCAGAATTCTGAAACTGAAATATTTTTCCCAACTACAAGTAGTACTAAGTGAATATATAAAAATTAAAACAGAGTTTTCTTCCAGCGCCTTTGTTAGTATAAACTCAATAAATACGTGGAATGGATCGTGAAAACTTGTAAAGGTGGATTTATGGCAAAGAAACCAGTCGTCCAATAAGAACCGGGGCAGAATAATGGCTTATTTAAATTTAACTGTGGAAAAACCGCAGTTTGGAAAACGAACTGGCGGGGCAAACACCTGCGCACACTGAACCTTTTTAACTTAACCTTGGGTACTATGTGTAGTACTCGAGGGTACTGGCAGTTATGGTACTATATTTTTGCACCAATGTATTTAAATCACAAGTTGGCTATTCATTTCAAATTCAACATTTCGCTGTATCAAAATAACATTCTATATCCGCACAGAGGACCGTAACCCAATTATCAAATAATTTTCGCGGAACACATCGTAACCCCAGCGTACATTTAATCAATTAATTTAATTAAAAACATAAACATACCTCACTTAAGATCCAATTTAAACCCGGACAAAATGTATATTGGCCGCAATAAAGTAA
Organism: Xylocampa areola; assembly: GCA_935421205.1. Classification (NCBI taxonomy): domain Eukaryota; kingdom Metazoa; phylum Arthropoda; class Insecta; order Lepidoptera; family Noctuidae; genus Xylocampa; species Xylocampa areola. The sequence continues at coordinate 20,398,325 of OW285200.1, read as the reverse complement.
CACACCGGCAGCAAAAAGGCCGAAAGGATTGGGGCGGCCCATCCCGCATCTAGCAAATTACTCTGATACGCCGTGAAAAGAATTTTAATGACATTCGAGGTAGACTTGTGTGCGAGGTGACTTTGATACAACGGCCTTGAAGTCCATGGTGAAATGCTCCACACGTGTTCTTCGGAACAGCAATATATATATGTAATGTAATAGTGTATCGAACATGTAATTCTGCTATTATATATTTTAAGTGTTCTTAATTGTCGGGACAAGGTTAATAAAGAGTTTTTTTGGAAAATCGGTCGGAAAACCGATGCGATGGTATTTATGTAAGTATGTAAATCTCAATAAATAATCATGGATTCTTTATTAGTAAATATTGATATAAGTAAAGCTAGTTATAATATAAAATTTAAAGTTAATTAGCCTATCTACACCTAAATTTAATTCTAACAGTAATTGTCTTGGTGCGAGAATTTTAATAACATTTCTGGTAGGCTTATGTGCGAGATGACTTCGATAAAACAACCTAGTAGTTTGCGGGAAATGTTCCAAACATGTGCTTCGGAAGACAAACACGTCTCTGTAATGCAATAAGTGTATTGAACACACCGTACTGCTGAAGCTTCTTTGTGGTAAGGATTGACAAGTTTCCTGACATGCTGTATATTGTTATGAAAAGTGCGTCGTTCAAGCTCTTTCTAGTACCAAAATGTAGTAATTTTCTTGATGTGTTCAAGAGCTTTTCTCTTGCCTCTAATGATTGAAGTATTAGGGATTTGTGATACATGGATGATGGGACATAAGTATTCTTTCGGAATTTTCTTCTCACTATCCAGAATCTAATTAGGAACATGATTAGTACCGTATCGTTCGTCTTTATTCAGGCAAATACTCAAACATTTCACTTCAAAGTGGAGTGAAAGTGACAGAAAATATTTAAAATTGAGTGACATTTATGTACTTATTTATGATGTCTAGTGCGAGTTTAGCAGTAAAGGCTACATACGAAATGACGTTCTACAAGCCATCTCAAAAACCCGGTAATTAATCTGGGAAAACTTTGGATACTTAGCGACATTTTAGCTATGTTTCGTCATTGCGTATGTAACAGAATAGGAATGTTTCTTTTGTAAAGTGTTTAAGATTACAATAAATTATATAAATTAAAAGAGTATAACGCAAATATTTGATCGGACACCTCAATAATGCCGAATTCATGCATAATTTAGTCGATTATTCATTTTTTCGCAAAGAGATCAAATCCGCAGCCAGTGATCAAATTAATAATAGCATCCCTAATGCTTTATGTCATTAAGGAGCAATTAATCAAAATACCCAAATGAATGCGCCAAAAAAATACGACATTCGGATGACGATAAACGTTGTTAAAATTATGAGTTAAATGTTTACCTATAATGCTTGTGAGTGTAGTCAAAATAGGCAGCAGTGGTGTCGATTTCGAAGACACTTCTAGTAATAGGGCATATTAATTTCACCTGCTTCTGACATGCCGTTTGGGTGTACCGCCACTATTTGAGCAGATAGGCCTGCCTAAGGCAGTCTCACACAGGAACGGCACGATATTGCGATATCTGTTCCCGTTACACTGTGCACCTAGTTTTGACTTTTCATAAGTGCCTGTATTATTGTCTATTTGAAATAAAAATATTTGGATTTGAATACTGTATCAATGTTATGAAGTCGCACACGACTTGACACGGTGACTGAGGGAACGACGTCTAACTCTGCAAAAAGCGACGCGACTACGATTATTCTTCCTAGTAGATTTTATGTGAAGCAGTATGCACTACACGACGCACTGCGATTTTGCTATAATTCAATCGTATAATAATAATAACGACGTGTCCATTACCGATCTGCTTTGTCAGGAATTGAAGGTGTCATAAATACCAATAAAATAAAGTTTCACTAAGCGCGTGCTATCGAACTTGTACGGGAAGAACGAAGAACTACTTATAATTTCAAACATCAGTTTTTCCGGTACGATTATTCAATTAAGTTAGTCGGTACGGCTGAAAAATTATCGCTCATTTAGGCTTCGGTACGTTCGACTTTGACGACACCGTGGACGCAGTGGCAGAGGTATCGACTCCAGTGTTGCAAGTAGCGGATTTCCGCACGAATGAAATTTGTTAAATTTTTCACTCGTGTTCGTATTTACCACATAAATTATTTATTTTATACTTTATTATGTGTTTGTATATAGCCTATCATTACTACGACAGTCGTGGTGGCCGAGAGGTGATCAGTGGGTCGTCTTAGGGGCGGGCACGGGCCCGCCCTTGAGCCACAAATTGTGAGTTCAAACCTAGCATGTATTAATATGTGACTTTTTCAATATCATAAATATGTAGTAGATAGCCTTAGACATCACAGACATACGGTGAAGGAAAACATCGTGAGGGAACCTGAACGTAATGGTCTAAAATTGCCAACTCACAGTGCACCTGTAGCATTGTAATCAATGCTTGTCCCTTCACCGTATGAGAAGAGGCCCTTGCTCAGCACTGGAATAGTTGTGGGCTAGTTATATTGTGTATGGCCTAATGTTACTATTTGTAAGTACACCCATGATAAAAGAGAAACTCCTCTTTTCTAGTGGAGCAGGATAGAGATGTCTTTCTTCATCAACATTCCTCATCCTTAAAGAATCTCTCATAATATGAATGTGAGAAAATAATAGCAGTCCTATCAGTAAATGTTAGTATTAGAGATTGCCTTTATAAAGAGAAGATAAATTGTATACTCGGAGACCAAATTTTGTTGTTTTGTATTTTTCCTCGCTCTTGTTTCAGAGACCCAGACTCCTTTTGGGTTGCTAAGCCAGAGTAGTTAGTTAATTTTGAGTGTACTGTGACCACTACTTACACATATAAACGAAACTAGAGGAGTACACAAAAATTAGAGGGTAGATTTGAAAATAGGATCAATTTCATCTATCATTTATTAAGAATTATTTTATAAGTTACGAAAATTCACAGTAACAGACAATAAATTACATTTTCAAAATAGTTTTAGAATTCAAAATGATTACATTGTCTAACTTACAGTACAAAAACATATTTGGTGAAAAAAATCACATACCACATTCATAAATAAATCATGAAGTTTGGTAATGAGTGTTTATTTGCATACTTAAGTATGTTTTTTGACTACATTTTGAATGTCAAAATGTTAGAGAGTAGCTTAACATATATTTATATATTATATATATATATATAACTTTAGGAACAAATGGAATATGCAGACATGTTTTTATATGTAATAAATACGAAATTATATTGTTTTACAAAAATACTGGCTTTCCCTACCAATATTTTTCTAGAGAAATATAATTTCATTTCATTTTATTGTTGCAATAACAAATTAATGTTCACATTCTTGAATCTCTCTGCACAGAAATTTCATAAGCCATCAATAAAAATAAGATATTCACATATATTCCGGCAGTTTTTCCATCATCAAACTTACTAAATGGTCATTATTTAATTGATATCAATAATAAATATTGATAAAGGGCTATTTTATAGTTTATCCTCTGTAAACAAGTGAAGTATTATCCTGGAAAAGCTCAATGAAAAAGCTTAAATATATAATTTTTTTAGACACAATATTGCAATCATGTTCATACCTTTAATCATCAGATCTTCTAAGTTAAAACACAAGTCAAGTAAATAAAAACTAAAAGAAATACTAAATGTGGTAATTTTGAATCACCTTTCTACCTACAAATTATTTTGTTGTGCTGTACATGATTCACGGTATTGGAAAATATAATAAGTACAATAGAATTCATAAATAAATGTAGGAGGTGATGAGGATTAATGTACACTAAAATAGCGATTTGTACTCATTTGTGCGTACTTACTTCAATATTTGTAAGTCTTGAGTAATAAAGGCTTTTAGAAAGTTGCCCTTCCAGCTTGAACGATAAATGAGCCGCTACTATTTAATACTATGATGATGTGGATTATATACGAAGCTTATGAAATATTACTGAATCGTGACCGATTTATCCAATAAAACATAAGTTTACTAAATATCGATCGTCTTTTAGTGTCAGTCTGCGATAGAATTCAAGCACCGTTGAACTTACCTAACGATGTGTCGCCACACCGAACACTATTGTTCTTCCGCTTAATAGTCTTCAATAATAATCAAGAGTTCCACTGAAAAACAACTGCACAACTCACTATTAAAATTGCCGATGTTTTTTGTTTTTATCAAAGGCAAATCACGGAAAGAAGTTGCGAAAACGAAAAAAATGTTTAAGATGGCGCCACAATGCAAATATTCTAATGACATTTGAAGCTAATGTTACCAAGAGTAAAAAATCATCGATTTGGTAATTTTAGGTCCAACAATCCATAGGTGCTATCAGACTTTGTGATTAAGTAATAAAAATAATATTGCATTAACATAACTATTTTTTTAAGAAAAATATCGATTTAATAAAAAAAGGGTTTCAAATACAATATTTGGCCATTCAAAATATAGGTAGGTACAACTAAATACTTAAGTCTATTTTCGTGATTGAGCAATATGTATCATCTCTCAATCTATAGGTACTCATTTATAGAGAAAAGTGTTTGTAATCGATAAACTACAGAACCGATTATAATAATTCTTTCACTATTAAAAATAAAAGCTATTACAAAGAAGTAACTTAATTAAGCTATAATTTATTTCAAGGGGTGGGTCGATAATATAAAATAGTTAGCCTTAAGCCAAAACGAAGTTTTCTTGTGCATTTTTAAACATTGCTGGTTAACCAGAAAGATATGTGAAAAAATATGGAATTAAATAATAATTGCATGTAATATAGGCAGCGTCATATTCTAGTCACGTCTGAATGTGATCGTAAATACAAATTACCGCCCGCCAGCTGTCTTTGCTTATTTTCACAAAAAGACCTTAACCTGGTGTGTACCAGTTTTTATTATGCTGATTATATATACCATTATTACGGGTTAAACTTAACTCTAAGGTTTTCCACCTTACCCGAAAGAATATCTAAACCCCGTAAACGGTTAACCTTATCGGTCCCTAGTAAGCTGTTTTTTTTTTAACAATTCTCCTTTTATACCTATCCTGTAGGTACTTATTTGCGTTTGTAGTTTTCGAAAATGTGATGTAAATGGAGCATCATGTATAAAAGTAAATAAGTCTCAAATATGAGACCAAATAAACAACTAATAATTTGGAAGAAATATCACAATTTGAAGAAGAAAACTGAGATATCAATTTCCTATTAGCAAAATAATCGGCATAAAGGTACTAACAAAGTTAATGATAACTTATATTTTTTGACATAATGATACTTTTAATTTAAGTCTAAATAACCATAATAATCATTTTATGTTAACTATCTACAAGACTGGAAATTTAAATTACGAAAATGATAATACAATATATACCTACCTATGCCTAGTTACATAAAATATCATCATTTTTAATAATAAATCCGTTAAAGAATTATTGATGGGTGTTTTTCACGTAGGTTGGGTTCCAAGATGTACTTTTAATTCAATAATGTCCAATATTTAACAAGAAACAAAGATGTTTAGAATATAATAGCTCCACTGCAAATGCACCGCAGGTGAACGCCTATCCCAACGCAGCGTGAAAAATATTACATTTCATAAATAATACCTATTTTGTATCTACTTATTGAATATTCTAATCAGTTCTTTATAATGGTACATACATACACGGTCCTAGTATTTAGTTGAGGTCATTTTAAGGGGTCAGTGTGCAAGTGACAAGTATTCGTTTAAGTTTAAACCATAGATTATATTCCAATAATAATAATAATTACATTTATTAATCTATTTTTTTTATTATTTCAAGCAATTATTGAAATATAGCATCCTAATCCTGTGGTATTTACGCAGAATTTGAAGCCAACTTAGCAACTTATTTTTTTTTTAAATAAGTTATGCTGTGTATAGACAGGGGAGGTTTTCTTCTTATCGTTTAAACCACCCGTAGGTCTCTGACATGGCTTAACACACCATCGAATACATCTCTCAGGTGTGCTGTTTCCGCACGATGTTTTCTTTCACCGTTTTAAGCAAGTAATCATTAATTTATAATACGCACATGACTTCGAAAAGACAGTGGTGCGTGCCTTGGTTTCGAATTTGCGACCTTTGACTTGTCAGTCCACCGGTCATACCACTAGGCTATCACTGCTCCAAGGGCAGGGGAATATGGAAAATTGTATGATTCACCGCCGCATATACGTTCTTTTTTTTTTAGAAAACATTATGTTTCAATGTAGTACCTACTTAATATTGCAAAAAAGATTAAATATTACAAGTATCTAGTTCAGTAAGTTAACATTTTTCGAACACGCAACATATTAGTTTTTTCATAGAATCTTATTATTTTGTACCTACTTCTAAATTTCAAACAAAAATATGAATACGTAACTAATTAATGTAGGTAGTATTTAAATAACTATACATGGGTTTTAATCAACATGTTTAACTATAAGTAATTTAAACCAATATTACCTACTTCGCACTTCAGAGATATCTAAAAATCCCAACTAACAGTTCAGGCAATACCAAAATTCAACAGTTTTTTTTTATAAATCGCTTTTTTTATCCTTAATTTTGTTGTGTGGAATTCGTTTGTCATGGTGTACGGACATTGATGAGGAGAAATGAGGATTACGTGATGAGGAAAATGTTGAGTATAAATATGGACAGCTATAGTGTCTAGTATATATATAGTATAGTGTAAAATGTTGAGTAGAGGAAGACAGGAAACGATGCGATGGATGGATTGTATAAAAGATGATATGGTTAGAAAGGGAGTGACTAGAGAGATGACGGCTGACGGCATTATGAGCATATTATTATTGATATGGGTTATTTTATGTAAAAATACCGCTATTCATATGTTTGCTTGAAGTACAAATTTTTAAATTAACCGTATGTATTTGTAAAGTAAAGAAAAACAATATAAGGCATTGGTTTTGTTGCGTACCAAACAAAAACAAAACTGTTTGGATTTTCGAAATCTAAATAAATAGATTATTATCTTATTGATGATTTTTATTTTACCTTAGTACATTGCACACATGGTGCACAACCCGCTCCCCGCAATAAAAAATAAGTCTGAGGAACGAGCTGCACACACGGTGTGCAAAAGATCTTTTTTAAGAGAATTCATCTTACGAATTGGGTGATTTCTATAGTAATTAACCATTCTTATTTTAAATGAACAAAAGAGTAAAAAGAATTTGCTTCTTGGGAAAAAATCGAAAACAATACGAATCGCATCGTATCGAATGGGTTAAAACATTCTGACTCTTTTACCTTCCAACCTGCACAGTTATAAATAAATCCCTTAAACAGACCTCCACTAATAAAATAGGACCTGATAGATTATTGGTCTCTGACGATCTTGTCTCTTTCTCTCACCGGCGCAGACATTTAATAAAAAATACCATATATATACTTAAAATATAAAAAATACTCCCTTAGAGACTAAATAAGGCACTGGATGCTCTAACGCTATAATTATTCTCTACAATACTTATCATTATACCTATGTAATGCTACAATCTATGCACTATCAATAAAACCATAAAAGATAAAGATGGAATTATAAAATACGTCATGCAAAGTCCACTCCAGTATCTAAAAGGTCCCTGATAAGGACTGTAGCCTTTCGGGGCAAGATACGTAAGAGATGGCCAAGGTACAGAAGATGTTTTGGTACCGATGCTTCGAAGTAATTACGGCGGACGCTCTCGAGAATTGATCTGGCTGCTTTGTTTGGTGTTATTGTACCAAAGTAACTTGGTATCCTGTAAATATAATGCATAGAATTTTATTAAAGTCCATAAATTATCATTATATCAGAGGAGTACCTACAATGCAAATGCAAAATACATTCATTAATTTTATAAATATTAAGCGTTAAGCATTAAGCGTTTTAATTGTTTTTTTTTTATAATTTCCGTGATATATAACAATTAAAAAATTCAGTTAGATCTTTCAAACACACTGACGCATGCGTAGTGAACTATAAAATATATTACGGTTGTGAGCAGGATTTGAACTTGCGTCTCCCGGATTAATAGACGAAATATAAAAATATAACCACTAGATTATAAGAAAGTCCCATATATAAAGGACATGACATGTATTAAATCGAATAAAAATATTCGATAATTTACGTTGGTACCCTAAAAATATAACACTTGTAAAAATTATAGTCTAAATTAATAAATTAAAACTGTCAATCCGTTTCGGGTGTTTGTAACATCGCTTCTTCTCTGACGTCAGCGTACGCGATAAACATAAAACCTCAGACAAAAACCACCCAGTAACAATATACTTGTAGACAATGTTATCGTAGTCAGTGACATAACATTCCATTTCAACCAATAGCATGCACTCTGATATTTTAAATTTCCTTCGCATTTTTCTCACCTATTTACCATTCATTTCATAGTTATAAATGTGTCTAACTTCAGCGATAAATATATATAAATAAAAATAAAATAAAGCACTGCCTCGTTGGTTTAGTGGTCCGTAGCGCGACTGCTGAGCAGGAGGTCTCGGGTTCGATTCCCGGGTCGGGCAAAGTGTTATTGAGTTTTTCTGTTAGGAAATTCTCAGTAGCAGCCCGGAGTTTGGAAATGTGCCCGGTTGATGGCAATAGGCTCACCACCTATTACATGGGACTTAATAACAGCATTGGTGAAATGTGGGTGTACAATTGTGTACACCTCTGCCTACCCCTTCGGGGAATACAGGCGTGATGCTATGTTATGTTATGTTATGTAAAATAAAGCAGCCCATAACTGTCCCACTGCAGGACAAGGGCCTCTTCCCATACAGAGAAGGCACAAGCTTAATCACCACGCTAGCTCACTGCGGGTTGGCGATTTCAGACTACCAAGTCCAGGTTTCCTCACAATGTTTTCCTTCACCATATGTCTGTGATGTCTTAGATGAACAAAGAAAGTACATATGACATTGAAAAAGTCACATTGGTACATGCCAGGTTTGAACCCACAACCTGCGGCTCAGGAGGCGAGCCCGTAACCACTCGGCCACCACGACACAGCAATAAATATAACAAATAAAAATATTTTAACTACATACATATTCCCTATCCTCAAGCATTTTAATCCAATGAAATTATGATAGTTACAAACCTGAATCTTATATCAGCACTCTCATCACTGACAATGAATGGATAGATATGAGCAAGCGTGACATGCACCCCATCTATCTTGTTCACTCTGAGATCTTCCGTAAGAGATTCTGCTAGTCCCTGAACAGCAAACTGAGCGACACTCAGAGGCATTTGGTCCTTGATGTAGCTAAGACCAGCAACTGAGGTTAAGGCCACAATATGACCATGGTTTTTGGCCTTCATGTCAGGCAAGAAATGGTCAATGAGCTGAAATAAAAGCAGAGAAACTTGAGCATTTAACATTTTTTTTTTTTTGTTACTCCATTAACAATATTAGAGTGAGTTTTTGCATTTCTGTGCCAAGGGCTGAACTATTGAAGGTTTACAGATTAATAATAGTTTTGGATCTGAACTTTGCTAGTCAATGTAAAATAACCATTTGTATTTATATAATTTAAAAGTATGTTAATTGATATAATATGAACTTTATAAACTTCACAGAAAACCTGCTATATCTACGAGATCTGTAGGCTTACTTACCGCTTTAAAATTGACATTACTATGATGTAGGTAAATGTATATTAACATTAAAAATTGTTTTATGGCACTGATTCAATAATGGAATTGGATTGGAATTTGTATTAACTTCAAGAGTAACCCCCCTGTTTCTTTAAATATATAAAACTTATTCAAATATTGAAAAAAATTAAATACACAATACATGTATGTGTTGAGAAAACAACATCATTTCTTACAGGCACAAAAGCATGCCGCTTATTTCATTTTACTGTATAATAATTATTAGTTACCTACCCAGAAATATGATGTCAGTGTAAGATCCAGCGTAACATGAATATCTTGTGGTGGCTGAGTCAACAATGACCGTGGGCTTGGTATTCCACAGCAGTAGAACAACATACTGACAAACCCTAGATCCTTCTTCAGTTGACTAGCTAAAGTCTGGACATTCTCTCTTTTTGTAACATCACATGTGTAGCTGATTGCAGAACCACCTCTCCGTTTGATGCGTTCAACTGTTTCCTCATTAGAGACGCTGTTTTTATCCACACAGAGAACTATAGCACCTAGTTGAGCTAACTGTATGGCTATTTCACGCCCCACTCCACGCCCAGAACCAATCACCTGAAAATTTTTGTGATATTTAAATATGTATTTATTGAAAGAGAATTAGTGCTAATAATTTGATGGTTTTGTTTAGTAAAATATTTGTCAATGTGATTAAAGTTATATAAATTAAAAATTAAAAGTGATGTTAGCATATAAGCTTCTGTTAATTATGACACAATACCTATGTATAACATCTCGGCAATTATAGAAAACTAAACAAAACCTGTATTTAGAGAATAGATATGAACATCAACTTACCAATGCTGTTTCTAGTCTGACTGATTTCAATGGTGGTGTTCTAAACAGTTCGTAAACAGCCTGTAGCACTGCACAGATAGCATTAAGTACTACCCATGTAATATCTACCATTAAAATGCACATGGAATATACTCTGAGCAACATCCTAATAGGAAAACAGACGTTCAGCAGAATTCCTAGGATATTGTTAAATAATTTGGTTTCCTGGAATAATAAATTAAAATGGTCAGATGGTAAGTAAGTATATTTTTTATAAACACTGACAAGTGTTATAAAATTATTTTATTGCCATTTACTCACACGCTTAAAAAAGGTGTAAAGTTTTTTCGGAACACAATTATTTATGCAGATACCGGCAATGATTTTTAAATATTTAAATTGATGTTTATGATGAAGGATTAGTATGCACACACCTTTTTATTAGTACTATCGAGATCATTGGCACTCATGGTAGTAAAGTTACAATATTTACGAAGTTAACACAAATTTTTTAATCAAAGATCACAGGAAACTTATTAGTAATTGAACTAAAAAAAATGAAGTAGCCTAATTTAAATACTGCACTTTGATAAGGGTCAAAATTATATGATAATAACCGGTACTAGATAATAAGTTAAAAATTACATATTACAATGTGTTATCTTTTTTTTTTTTTTTTTATTTCCTTCGCCCTAATCGGGCAGGCTAAGGTCTTAGACCATACCGCCTCGTCTTCAGTGTTCTTGAATAAAAGTAAGGCCAAAGCCTCGTCTTCAGTTACTTCCTTCTTTTTTTAATCAAGTATAAAAAGTTATTGCAGTTATTGCCCCAGTAAAACGGTGGAAATTTTACTGAGTCTTCGATGGAGTTTAGGAGTGAACACAAAAAGTCATGATTTTCAATTTTATACAATTTGCCCACACTCGTACACCTTCATGAACACATAATGGTTAATTATCCACCATAATTACACATTATACTTCGGAGAAACACAAGTTTTGGAAAACAATATAAAATCGACAACGTGCACTTTACATTTTCCCGCCTAAACTCCCAATGTGTTATCACGATAACACAGCTGACAGCTGACACTTTTTTTTTTCTCCATAAGGCGATTGTCGGCTTCCAATTTCTCAACCTAAACAGTAGGTTGTCAAAAAGTGACAGATTAATTGCGATTTCGAGAACCGAAAAATTTACGAAAAAATTTAATAGCAAGAACACACAAGAACAAACATACATTGCAAGTTAATTATAAGCTTTTAAAAAGAAAAACAGGTAGGTATATTTCCACAAAAAAAAAACTAATTTCATATTTGTATATTTTCTACGTCAAAGAAAGAAAATGGACGAATGAATGGATTATGGACCTACTGCTGAGTGCTAGGACGAGACGTACATACAGTGCAGTGGCATTTTACTTTCATTTACTTGACAATAACTTGCTTAGACTTTGAAGATTGAAGTTGCTTAAGTTTAGGATTTCCGATAACTAACTATATAATTATTAGAAGTTTGTATTTTACGAGCAAGCCAATAGAGATTTTTGCAGAATGCAGAAAAAGGGATAAGGTATAGAGATTTTTGCAGAATGCAGAAAAAGGGATAAAGTAGTATACGGTCAATGGGGCTGATTAAGTTTTGGTATTTACCACTCGGTAGTAAATTATAAAATAACCTTGTGACTTGCACGAAGTATATTATATGTCGCAGATGGATTGTAGAATCCGCTGTTTTACAAAACTGCTAGCTGATTTACAAAACAGTGCTGTTTTATAAAACAGCTGAACGACGTTCAGCTGGGTTGCCATTGAGATACGTTTAACAAAACAGCTACCCACCTTTAGACGTAATGCAGAATGACATATCTACTGTGGGACAGGTTTGTTTATTGTATAGGTATATTAAATGGATAGTCACCATTCAAGTAAAAAAAAAGATACTGTTTTCTGATTTGACTTTCCGTTTCCGACTTTGGGCTCCTATTTCTGTCTGTAAGGTTAGAAAAAACCCAAACACAAAGAGGATGACGGGGGTAGTTCGCTCGCTTGACTGACAGCGCAGTTGGCGCAGTTGGCGCAGTGGTCGAGAGACCGACTGCGAAGCAAATATTTGTACGATCTATGGATAATTGCTCCGGGTCTGGGTGTGTGTGTCTTGTGAGATTATATGTCTGTAAACGCACCCACGACACAGGAAGTAATACCTAGAGTGGGGCAAAGTTTTTTTTTTTTTTTTAATTACATTATATTCAGTGCTGCCAGCAGATGAATCAAAAAGACCCGATACCTCATCACGAAAAGGGCCGATTTTTGGCAGGAAAGGCGGTATAGGACAAAATTTGATTTTACTTATTTTATTTCTTCAATTTCAGTATATTTCATGTTAGTTCTCTATTTCGCTACAATTTAGATCCATGGTTATAAAATAATAGACAATAGGATTATTTCAGATTTGTAAACCAAAAAAATGTTTTGAATGGCTGAGCTGTCAAATATAGGCTCAAAGGCCGATAAAAGGTCGAGGGCTACCAAAGGCCTACATGTAATCAGAAAGGCCGATAATCGGCGCCCCAGAGGCCGATCCGGCTCTGATTTTAATACATATCGGAGATAATCTACTCCCCTCTCCTCATTGTCGATAGATTTACGAGGCGGAAAACATAATTATATTCTTGGTTCTTATTAACATATACGACGCAATGCATGAAAGAAAAAGATGTCATTACTTTTGTTTGACAGTTTTCGTGATATCCTACTGAAAATATTTGGCGGGCGTGGAAAAAGTCTCCATTTTGTATCAGACATTCGCTCCAGAGTTGCCACTATGTTACTTTTGTAACCTTTTAGGTTTCTTTTAACGACGTTGGATTAGTTTTAGGTTACACGATGTGAAAGGTTATTTTTAGGTGTTTTTTTTTGGGTTTTGAAGAATTCATTGCTATTTCTTTAATATATTCCAATATTTAATGGAATGTAGTGAGCACAACAGACTGTTGAAAATACGTTCGTTTATCTCTCGCGCCAATATATAACAGCATATGACAACTATGAGAAAAGTGTACTGGCCAGCTTCGCCTAATCGCTTGATAAATTGGGTTCTTTCTTATTCAAGACCTTAGCACTTGGCTTGTTTAAAATGTTATGAAAAGAAAGAATGTTTGGTGTTTTATTTTCTTGCAAAGAAGAGCTAGAAAACTAAGCAAGTGTACAAATTTGTGAGTAGGTATAGGTACCAACTTACTGTATAGGGTTTGATGATGAGTTTATAAAGTAAACTCTGTATCTAACTCGTCTTTAGGTAGGTCCACTATATTTTTAGAAAGTTATACTAGTTCAATGGAATAATTACCTGCACCAAAAGTGAGATCGGTGTACCTACCTACTTTGCAGACTAATAAAAAGAAAACAAAAGTAGGCACCTACTTAAGTTTATACGTACATAATAATATATATATATATATATATAATTTGAAACTAGAGGAAGCGGCTTTGGGCCTCTTAGTCACTGCGACCTACAAGATCTATTTTGACACCTTTTACAATTTACAGCAATTCCCCTAGTCTTAAGTAGCTAAAAAAGCAGACTACTAAGTTGTACCGCTTCACATTCGCATAGGATGTGTATGGGCGTTTCATCCTTTTCGCGACAAAATCTGCAGACTGTTGTGTCACTTAGGCCCATTCTGTAAAGGTGTTTATTTAGTTTGCAGTGCCCAGTAAGGTAATCCTGGTTAGGATTAGTAATTGATTCCGGTTCAGCGAGAGCGCTTGTTTTATGAATCTTTTTCTGAACCCTACAAGAAGTGCTTTCGCATGTTCTTGGCCTGGGGGGGGACTTGTTCCAAAGTTTTATGCTTTGGTTCACCCCCCAAGACTTGAAGTGGGCAGACGTGGTGCATTGTGGAATACCACAGATTGATTCAGGGCCCATTGTGGGTTATTCCGCACCAGCCCTGGCTAACTCATCGGCGACTTCGTTGCCAATGCTGCCACTGTGTCCAGGTACCCATACGCTACTGCATTCGATGCTCCTAGTTAGTTTAAGAGTTGTAGACATTTTTTAACTAGCTTGGAGTTAATTTCTACTGAATTCAAAGCTTTTAGTACTGCCTGACTGTCAGAGAGAAAATGAAAATTCGCCTATTTTTGTAGGTGTTTTGTAGACTTTCACGAACATATCCAATGATCGCAAAGAGTTCAGCCTGAAACACGGTGGAATAATGGCCCAGGTTTGCAAATTTCTTGACACTTGGTTTGTCTCCGTGAAATCCGGCTCCAGCTAGACCTTGTTCCGTCCGTATACCATATTTTTTTTTATTGTATTTATTAGGGAAAAACAAACAATTACACACTACATGATATCAATAAGTGTACACATTATGAACATAATCAGTGCGTAATCAACTACGTTCTCCACAAATTATAAATAATAGCTTAGTTAAAGACCACGAGTACAGTTTGAAGCAATCCTCAGCTAAGATACTAACAACAATAACTTTCAAAATAACTAATTATTAGGATTTATAATTTTTAAAAGAGAACTTCGAAATTTAGATACTGACATAGCAAACAAGTCTAAATCGGACGAAAGAGAGTTATAATTTTTTACTAAACGACGCAGAGGAGTGCGAACTCCCGCGTTCGTGCGACAGGAAGGCACGGCAAACAGCGGGCGATCGCGCACCTTGCGTCTTATGACAGTCCTAGGCGTAGTCGTATTTGTTATTACAAATATCAAAAAGAAACATTGTTTCCAACAATTTGCGTCTAGTTTCTAGCTTAGGTAATTTATAATGATTTAGCAAATTGTAGTAAGAACTAGATTTACGTAAACATCGGTAATGCGTGCTTTTATGAAACTTGTATTGTACAGCTTCATCATCAATATACTTATGATTAATAGGGTTCCATATCATTACAGCATATTCTAATTGTGATCGAACAAGGGATTCAAATAGATGAATGTAAGTATGAGTACGCTTAAAATCAGTCATACGTCTCATGACAAAACCGTAAATGCGGAATGCATTACTAATAATTTTATCAATATGTGCATCTAAATGGAGCTTAGTATCCATTAGAACCCCAAGGTCTTTGACTTGATCAATTTTAGAAAGCACAGAATTATTTAAATTATATTTGTAATTAATAACTTTTTTGTTTTTGGTGAATATAATATACGAACATTTTTCGACACTTATTTGAATTTTATTAGTGATGCAATATTTAGTAAATCTATTCAAATCATCTTGAAGCAAATTGCAATCACCTTTATTTCTAATTTCTCTAAAAATTTTGAGATCGTCAGCGTAACGTAAAAATTTTGAATTTTTGAAACACTTGTCTACATATATATATATTACATCATTCGTCTGAGCTTCACAAGGGACGTTGTCCTTCCACTCTGTCCTCTGAGGTATGTCTGTTGTAAACAGCTTAGTGAAGCTGAATTCTGTTAGCATGACATCTGTAGGCATGACCATGATGTTATCACTTATGAGATCTTCAGATAGTGCTCTCAAGACCTTGGATCTCCATTTCGTTCTTCCTGCCATTTTGCACCTGAACATGCAAGGGTGCGATGTGCAGCATTGCTTCTAGGGCGGCGGTTGGTGCCGAAGAGATCGCCCCCGTTGTCATCAGACACGCCATTCTCTGAAGGCTTGTGAGGATTTTTTTGCAGATGATTTGATCGGCCTTTTTGTGCCATATGACACAGCCATATGTTACCATGGGCCTAGCAATAGCAGTAAACATCCACAGCGCGGCCCGTGGTCTGAAACCCCATTTCGAACCGACCAGTTGGCAAGCGGTACCTTAAGCAATTTTTGCTTTCCTGATCACATGCTTGATGTGTGAGTTCCAGGTGAGTTTTCGGTCTAGTAAGACGTCTAAATATTTGACTTCCTTGGAGAAATGTAATTTTTTTATAGTTATATCTTAGGTTTGCGCGATCACTACACATTATAATAAAACAATTTTTAACCGGATTAATCACGTGTATTAATGGTTTTTTGTTTTTCCTGACGTTTCGAACACTTTGCAGCGTTCGTGGTCGCACTCGCAGGAGGACCTCCTGCGACCACGAACGCTCGATCCAATGCTACGTTGTTCCAGACTGTTAACTATGACGTCTGTTGATGTATTGTCAAATGCTCCTTCAATGTCTAAAAAGGCACCAAGTGCAATTTCTTTGTCCTCAACAGATTTCCCTATGATATTTACCAAGTCCATTATGGCAGACTCCGTGGATTTGTCTTTCTGGTAGGCAAGTTGTCTCACATGTAGGAGTTTTTTAGCCAAGTAGGTCGCCCTGATGCGTAGGTTGAGTACCTTCTCTATCGTCTTTAGCATGAAGTAATATAATATATACCTCATCAACTATAAGTACCATAATAATGGGATAAAAATATGAAACGTTACTTTTGTCACGAAAAGGTTACTTTTTAGCCATTTCATGTACCTTTTGATAAGTTTTTATGGCAACACTGGTACACATTGACGGTTGATTTAGAGTACTGAGAAAATGTCAAAATAAATATTTACTTTTCGAGACGTCAAAGTAATTTTGAAATACCAATTACCAATTTGTGATTCTGATACTGTTTACTTTCAGTATATAAAAAAGTATTCTGTGCTGTTTACTGTGTGCGATTATAATAATGATAACTTTATAAATATTTACTTAGCATTACTACTTACTTTACTAGCATAGTAATATAATAAATTATACTACGTTTTAAAAAAGCTGTATCATGGCTTTTGTGTATCAAGGAGACCCTGAATTAGAATCTAAGTCAAAAAAAGGTTTCCACTATTTAAAAAAAAAACTATTTTAATAAGTGTATCTGTATTGTATAAATTACTTGTATATTTTCATTATAGCTGCGGAACGGATATCGGAGAACATGCACATAGTTGCGAATGAGCCGTCACTAGCTTTGTATAGACTACAGGAGCATGTTAGGAAGGCGTTGCCGCCAATGGTTGAAAGGAGAGTGGAGGTGACTAAACTGCAACATGAATTACAGGGAAGGTGCTATGATGTGGAGTATGCTCTCAGGTAATGGCTAAAATAATTATTTCTATAAGTTACCAATAGCTATTATAAATGTTTCTCACCATGAAAGTCGCAATTAAATGTGTAGTTTTAATATAATACATATTTCATTCTTACTCAGCAAATAATGGTCACAAACTTACTCCAAACCCACCTATACTCCTACATACAAATACAGAGTCTAGTCTCAGGGAACTGTCTTTCTATGGGTAAGTGAGTTTGTGACTGTGCAGCTACTCGGTATGTCTACAGACATTTAACTTTTTTACACAACTGCCTAAATAAAAGTTGTTTTAGGTTTTTCTCGTTCATGTATTTGTTGCAAATTTCTTTAGCATAATGACTGTCTGAACCAATTTAGATGTTTGGGGTATGGTTAGAATACTTTACAATGTCCCAGGTAACAGCATAGTAAGATAAAAATAAATAACCTGTGCCTCCCGGATATATACTCCAGGCGCTCTGACCACTAAGCCAACTCAATAGTGTAGTAACTGGTGAACATTAATTGATATGAACATGGCTCATGAAAGTTTTTATATAAAAAAAAAAACATTTAATATTATTACTTTATTAATATCTTTTTAAATTGTAAAGAGTAGGAGTATTTCTACACTGATCTTAGCCAAAAGGCCGAGAAGTGATAGGAGTATTGGATTACACCATCTTATTTTAAAAATTTTGTTTGTTTTTATAAAATATATATTGATATTGTATGACTTGCTTTGCTGTCAAATAAATTCCTTCTGTAATAATTAATTATTACAAGAGGTTCTGAAAATCTATTCTAAATTCTACCATTATTACATTCCAGTGCAGTAAAATCAATGGATGGTGCCGTCACCAGTTTCAAGAACATTCAAGAAATGTTGAAGCAGTCAATATTTTTAAAACAGCAATTAAAATATGAGGAAGCTAGAAGAAATAAAAAAGATACAAACTCAGTTTACAAACGTCTCTCTGCTCACATTGTTCTTGACCTACCAGATCTGTCCGAATTCTCTATGGTTCGGGAAACTACTAATAGAATAGAGAATATGATGGCACAGGCTAGGGGCTCCTCAGCTGAGCTGCATAGGTCCCATACAACTTTACATTGAAATGAATGTATGGATCATTTAAATTAGATAAACATACAAGGTTAAATTATCTGCTTAAAATTTACTAAAATAATCCATTAAAGGTAAGGTACACTATATCAATGATGTTCTAATAATCAGAGGTCAATGGACTTCCTCCCAAGTGTCAGGTGATTGGTTGCCTGTCAAATGTGTTTATGTTTATTGCCTGTGTCAATGAACTTATGATCGAACAGATGATCTTTGAAGTTTCACTAGCTGTCTGATTTAACCTTGAATATGGTGGCTTATTAGCTTCACATGTGTGTGCTTATCATCCATATTACAGATTGCTTGTTCATATTTTAATATAAAGAAATAAAATTGGTTGTACTATCAAATTGCCAAGACTATACACAATATGGACAGTATTATGCATAATTATGTTCTTTGTCCATGTAAAAGATAAAGGAATCGCTTACATTTCTTGAAATCACTGATAGCTACTTATTTCAATTTAAAGCTGAATATCTTGATAATATAAAGAATTTTAGGATACTAAAAGATCTGAAATAAGTTGATACTCGAAATCTACATGCTTTTACATTAATTTAATGAACAAGAGTGGTATATAATATATATGTATGTATATGTTAAATGAATGTAAGTTACAATAACATTGGCGTTGATCCTAACGTAAGTCAACTAAAGTAAAATTTTTGTTAGCTTAAATTAAACAACAGTGAATTTAAGAACGAGACAGGTCTTATTAAGAGATATCAAAATATAGGTGTACGTAATATTACTGTGGATGTGTGAAGTTGTACGCGAGTACGCTGCACGATAGTCAATTTAACGATATAATCGGCGCATGCGCGATCTGGCGAGAGCGCAGTAACAGCATGCTATATCACTTACTCCTTTACATTTCGTCAATACATCTGTCTCGCTCGCTCAAGAGGTGAGAACAGTCCGCTGCAATGAATAACTTCAGACATGCATAGTTATATTACAACTGTATTTCGTAACAAAAGTTTTCGAACATTTATAGTTTGTCACAGTGTTTAAACTTCAACCTTAAGTTGTATACACAAACATAATTTAGAATTTAAGTTCTTTTAAGTTGTCCGGTCTCGCTCTTACTGAAATTAATAAAAAATTAGTAAAAAAGACACTCAAATTTTAATTTAGTTGGTCTAACACTAGAATCGACACTTGGTTGGCCAAGGTTTCACTAAAATTGTCATTAGCAACTAACCATCACATTGTAGTGCTATTACACTATGCAATTTGTGCACCAATTTATAGTGAGCTACTTACATTGAAGAATAATTTAATATGCAAAGGCCTGTATTAGTAAATTGAAGAAACCAAGCCGTATAGTAAATAATCCAATCTCATTTTTTTAGCCGCCATTTTGAAAGGGGCGGGCCTTTCATAATGGCGGGTACTGAGTATTTGTACATTTCACACATATTTAGCCTCTCAAGCCTTCATAACGTGTGATTGATAAACAACCTAGAGTCATAGTTTTTACTTTTAACCGCCCGTTTGCCTCCGACATGGCTGAATACATTGAGAACGTCTCTCAGGTATGCTGGTTACCTCAAGATGATTTTCTTAACTATTTAAAGCAAGTATAATAATTCATAACTAAAACACACATGATTTTAAAAATTCAGCATTGGGTTTGAACCTGCGACTCTTGACTTGCCAGTCTTACGGTCATACCCAAGGCCGGAGCCAGGAATATTTTCCGGGGGTGGGTATAATTTTTTTTCACGTATCATATCTCATACCAAGGTTTTATCACTTGGCTATCACTGACAGTCATATCACATCGACACAGGACAAGCTCATATCCTATAAGTAAGCTTGATTAGGTATCGATTTATTGCTACGGGCCTAAATGTATTAATAAATCTGTTTTAAATTTTTAACATTGGGAGCATATTAAAGTGCATAATGTAAAAAGCTCTAGTCATTTATGTTTTGACCTTAAGTAAGGAAGCTGAATAAGACCATTTAATCGCAGAATGTATAGTTAGGTCAATGTTAAGGAGTAGCTACATGTAATATTCAGATTATATGTACAATGCGTGAAATATTACACCGGTATTACACATGTGCATTTAACGACTAAAGATTATTTGCACGTGAAGTGTTCAAAAGTATCTTAGCATTGTAAGTATAAAAATTAAGCCATCTCTCATACATTTATCTGTAACCCATCTCATTATGGCGAATGTTGTTTTTAAGGTTTTTTTATATATATATATATATATATATTTGCATTGATCATATCCGAATTTAGATTAGTTTCTATCAATAATAGTAATGCTAAGATTATTTTGAATCTTCTGAAAGGCACTATACATTTGACGCACAGTACGGCCGACATGTTTATGCCGCCCTGAAAATAGGGCTTCAAAACTTTCGCGCATACAACTACTATTAATTATACCGACGCGACGCCGAGGTTTGATTTGTTCTTAACTTTTTTCCAAAATGTTCTAACTTCGCACGAACTTCACGACCGCAAAGATCCGTCGGCCGTACTGTACTGAATCAGGGGTTTGAGGGTTATTAGAACATTCTAAATATTGGTTCATTTTCATTAACGCATTGTACAGTCAGCATTACACAGCTAATTAATATATTCAATACTTATTGTTCAATTTTACTTTAAGTTTTTAGAAATATTGACAGGAACACAGGTACACAATTTGTGTATTAACTAGCGACTAACTGTATACTGCTGCCTGTTTGTCTTCATTGCTTGATGCGAGTCCGTGTGCTAACATTGTATATAAAATTACGCATAACAGTATTAACTATTCTACATAATTAAACTTCTAAACTGAAGGACCAACTTTTATTAACAAATAACCACGGTGCAATTTGCTTGTTATTCGTTGCGTGCATAATACAATAAATAATGCAATTTATTCACATTTATTTTGCAGTAGCTGTACGGATTAATACTTTGTAAATGATGAAGAGTAATCTTAAAATAACTTTGTTAATTCTTATGAGGACAATATCTTGAACAAAGAAATGCTCTGCAAATCCTACCAATAATATTATAAATGCCAAAGTTTGTGAGGAACGATTTGTCACTCTTTCCAACAATAAATATTGTACGGATATAGATATAACTAGCCACACAGATAGTTTACAACCTGAACTAACACACTGGATATTTTTTATCCCGGCTGGACCATATTCGGAAGTTGAGTACAGAAGAGAGTATCTTCATATACATTTTACCAACTATCTAATATCCACAATGTAAAAACACCTGGGCGCTTTTTGTTGGCACGTCATCATGCTCTGCCCAATTAACGCTGCGCAAGCAGCAATAATGTTATCTGCCGGATAAAATTGTGCGCGACTGTGCCGCCTCAAATACAAATTGGTGACCGACACCGACAGGTATCAGCTGAAGGTTTTGTTTTGCGTTACCTACGTGCCATAAGATTGTCCGGTCTGTCCTCGCCTCGTCTCAGGTTGTGCAAGACTCGTGAAGGGAAAGAACAAAAAGTCAAGAACCCCTAGCGGTATCCGACGAAATTCAGAATTTTATTCGTCTTTGTTGAGTATATTAACATATCTAATTGTAATTGGAATCAATACATATAATGATACACATAATAAAAATTGTAACGGATCGCTGTCTGTACATGGAAGATATATGAGAAAAAATATTATTGGAACCTTTATCAACGCAAATAGCACCCAAAACAATGATTGTTAGAATTTTAGTCTGTTTGTCTGTGCGTTTGTGCACGCTAATCTTAAAAACAGCTTATGCGATTTAGATGTGGTTTTACTTACACTAATATGTTGTAGTAAGCTTCACAACATTTAGTGTTTGTTTCATGTCAATCGGTTCATAAATAAAAAAGGTTAAGATAAGTTGCCAGTTTAAGGAATCACGTAGAACATTTGTTAATTATGAATTTGTGTTCATACACGACATGTTAATTTACGACATCCACGCGGACGGAGTTGCGGGCACAGCTAGTGTAATTATAATTTTCGCTAATTATTTAATCGTTCCGGAGCCACGAAATGGCCACGAACGAATTTCCAAAAATCCTTTGATTTTAATCGGTCAACTCGTCATGTACGCTATAAGACTACACAAAACAGCGGTAACGTAACCATAGCGCGATTCAGGAACCAAGTCAACGCCATCTAGTGATGTTTTTGGAACTAATTTCACGGCTGTAAAAAGTTTGTAAAGACGATCTTTACAAACTTTTTACATCAGTAGGTAATTTTTTTTAAAGGAACAGTTTGACAACGCCGAGCCATACTCTTTGACAACATGTAGAGTTTGTGGAGTCGGGGCTTATCTTACTCTACCTAAGTTATTTGTTAATTAATATTAAAAATGAGGTACAGTCAAGAACACGTAGAGCTGTATACTTTGTACAGGACCCGTTGACTATGATTTCTAATACTTATCCAAGCTCAGCTATGAGTTTGGCTCTAAGAGATCTCGTTACTTTATAACAGTGAAAGAATTTTGATTTTGGGAGTGTTGGCAACCAACTTTACATGGATTGTTTTTGGTGATATACGTATCTGTACAATAGCTGTGTACAATGGCTGTTCTACCTCGTTGGTTTAGTGGTCCGTAGCGCGACTGCTGAGCAGGAGGTCTCGGGTTCGATTCCCGGGTCGGGCAAAGTGTTATTGAGTTTTACTGTTAGGAAATTCTCAGTAGCAGCCCGGAGTTTGGAAATGTGCCCGGTTGATGGCTATAGGCTCACCACCAATTACATGGGACTTAATAACGGCATTGGTGAAATGTGGGTGTACAATTGTGTACACCTCTGCCTACCACTTCGGGGAATACAGGCGTGATGCTATGTTATGTTATGTTAGAATGGCTGTAGTAGGTATCTATTTCCAGTTGCAAACTCGTACCGTACTATTATTTAATATTTATGGTATAGCACAGGTAACTATAAGTTTCCCGTGCACTCGTTGCAGCTACAATAACTTATCGACTTATGAAAAATAGACTTATGAAAAATAGACTTATGAAAAAAAGACTAATTAAACGGAAAATAAAGAGAATTTTAATTGAGCAATTACTTCATAACGTCATATATAAAACTTGCTTAGAAGTAAAAATGCTTAACATTTTAATAATATCAACTTAAATGAACCTAAATAATACGACTACGTATTACCTAAAATATTTTTTTAATAAAAAACAAAAACAAAAAACAAAAGGTCTTCACTATCTCATAACCCCGCTAGAGTGAATACCTACTGTCAGTGTTGGGTAGTGGCATAGAGGGTATCTATGCGTTTGCCTAAATATGGAGCAACTAGGTAGGTGTACCTATGTTTAGTATCTCTTCAGACGCAAAGAAGCTGAGATCTAGATCAGCAGGCAACCAGAATACAGGAATTCCCGCAAGATACCTACTACTCAAACTCATCCCATAATATAGGTATCCAACCAATAACTACTTTGTGGCTAGGTTTAGTCGCCAGGTAACCAAATACAACACATAGAGAATAACCCACTTCTGCACAGGGGGTGTTTAGTTCTGCCATCTGTTTAGTTATGATCGCCTATCTATGAAATATGACAGACCAAGGCAATTCCTTCAACTTCGTGATATCATACTTCTGTTGGAACGGTACCAGCTTGTTCAGAGCCTGCTCTTTGGGCTTGACCTCGGGTTTGATCGACATGACCTTGCTGAACCATTTCCACGAGAACAACCCCTTGGCCTTATGGTAGCTAGTCTCGTTGTTTATGATGGAGTTGTAAATGTAGTCTATAGGGATGACCGTGACGATGTATGAATACACTTCCTGGTTATCTTCTTTTAGAGCCTCCATCTTCTCAAATATTGTTGCCCAGGTAAGGTCTTCGTCGTATACTTGGACATTAATAAGTACCTGGAATTGATTTCATTTAAAAGTAAACGGCTACTAGACTTAACTCATTCTTTGTAAGTAGGTATAAACGCGTTTGCCGACGATTATCTGCATAGAGAATGAGGAGCAGTGAGAAGACACTGATTGTTCTAGGAATTTAGAGACAGATTGCTTATAGTAATCTCTTAGGTTTTCGCATTACACATTATAATAATAAACTTTTAACCGGATTAATCGCGTGTATTATTGAATTTTAAAACCAATAATTCACGCGATTATTCCAATTAAAATTTGTTTTATTATAACGACAGAGTGCTCACTTCGAGCATAGAATCGTGACTACCATTTCCTACGAGTAAAGCAGACTTACTTCTGAAGTATCATTGATGCGAAAGTCTCTGAAGTATTCTGCGAACATCATGGTGACATCGACCTCGTCCTTTAGATGTACAACGACAGTGTATCCTTTCTTGCTGTACCGCTCTACGAGGTTATCAACTGTGTCAACGTCGTAAATGTGACCGTCTCGCATGATGGCTAGGCGGTTCGTTACTGGCATGTGGCTTTCTATGCTGTGAGTGATAAACAAGTAAAAATATTATTAAGAGTACCAACCATCAACATGTAAACAAAAAAAGTACCAGAGTAAGGGTTCTTTTTTGTATCCTTTACCAGAATCGCGAGATAGCAGTTCTCAGCGCATTTAGGCAGGGTTCCGGTAACTTTTTATCTCAGTGTGCGACTGTACTACGACTTAGGGTTCATTTTAGTCTTAGGGGAAAGATGACAATATCTCAAATTAGCAAGGAAAACGTCAAGACACTAAATAAGGTTTTTATTACCTGCTGGAGCAGATAAAGATGGCATGTCCTCTCTTCCTGAGGGTATACAGTATGTGGTACATGGCTCGCCTGACGGAGAACTTCTGGTAAGCTGTGCATTCATTCAGTACGATGATGGGAGGGGCGCCGATCACTGCGGCCGCGAAGTGCAAACGAGTCCGGTCATTAGGGAGGACGTCGCTGATGTATAAGTTTGCTTGTTTACGTAGTTCTGGGTTGAGGATTATAGTGTGAATATTTGAAACTAAGCGCAAATGTATATTTTCCATTAACACTTAGTATCTTAAAAAAAACCGTGATGTAAGAAAAAAATAAAAAATCTTTTGTATAACAACTTTCGTGAGACACATTACATTACACAAGACTAGTTTCGAACTCGAATGGAGCCCTTAGTCACGAGCTAACCCCGCGGCGATGTCGTGAGTGTCAAAGTTTGACTAGGTGGGCAATCCCGAAAAATGCACGTGAGTAGGTAATAACCGGTGAATATTAACGAAATTACAGTCACATAATATATCTGTTTCGTCCAGATGTACGTCAGACAAAAAATACCATTATTATTGCGAAAACAGGAACTGCTTGAACTTAAAATGGGCTGTCTGTCATTCAAGTCTATTATACCGTCTACTGTTATGTTTATTACGTGAATTCTTACTACAATTTTGACCCGTAATGGAATCCAGACTTTACAGAGGCAAATAAAATAAAGGTACGAGTATTAACCAACCCAGTGCTTCGATATGATTGTTGAGCTCTTCCTTGATGTATTTCCGCGGCACTCCTCGCAGTGCCGCTATCAGTTGCAGAGCATCCTTCACCTTCATCCACGATGGTAGTGGTGCGCGCCTGCAGCATATCGACACTTGCCGACTGTACTATAGATCAAGTAGGAAGATATTTAAATACTTACGAAGTGATACTGTACTGAGGAATCCTTGTAAGAAATGGCCCAACAGCAGTGTTATAAATAAGAGTAAAATCATCAAAAAATTTTCGCTGGTAAAGCGAGCCAGTTGCTATTTACCCAATAATGCATGTTCATTTTGATATTTAACAAAACCGGGAATTGTTAAATTCCCATTGTGTTAACAGGAAAAATTAGACATATTCTAATACTGAATATTTAAAAATGTTAAAGCTACTGAACAGTGTTTTTCTTTGCAATATAAAATTTCTGACTAACCATATGCGGTTGCGATCTCAGTTTCCATTTAGACATGCACCACACATTTCCATCGCACGGTATCGTGTACCCGGCCAGCATCTCGCACAGCGTCTCTCGGCCGTGTCGCCTAAGACCGGACATTGCCAACGCCTCGCCTCTCCCGATCCCGAGGTACACATTGTGAACCGTGTAGGCGCCGGCGAATCTCTTCGTCAGGTTAGTGACCAAGAGGTATTCGCCAAACGTATCTACTTCTCTCTTCTCAGCTAATTAGGAAGACGTGCATTTTATAAGAACTTTAAATTACCTACTCAAACGACCTGAAATAATTGTGTCCGACCGTTTTGAAGAATGAGAGGGAATGTAAACATCTGATATGCTGCAATCCAGAACTTTCCTAGGACCCTGTAATCACTTTTAGACGCAGGGATAAATATGCATACAAAAGAATACTGTATGAAATTTTGTAAGCACACAGAAACTGCTGTCGATCATCTAAGTAGAAGTAATCGTTCTCCTGAAATATACCTATTTCAAGAATCAACGAAGCTTACATGAACGTTTGTTATCTTTGAGCTGCGCTTTCTTATCGAGAACTTCTCTCTTCTCTCTCTCAGCACCAGGCGTAAGCTGTAGCTTCGGCTTGTCTCTATTCGCTAGCTTTCTAGTTGCAGCCATCCAGATGCGCTGGAAGATTCTGTATTCAAAGAGCATGAGCAACACCGTGAAAAAGACGGCTGTCGTGAACATAGCTACCACTTCCATGAGAACACCTGGATTTCGGGTGAAATAACCTTTTCTTCGGAAACATTCTTGTAAGACACCGCATTTTACTGAAAGGATTAAATATACATATGTACAAACAAACATCAAACCGAATCATTTAACAAATTCTGAAAGGCTGAGTTGGATTTAGAAAATATAGAAAATAGCTGTGATTTCCACATGCGTTTCACCTATCTCAGATACGTTTGGATTCATAATAGTGGTCCAAATACTTACGACAACATTTATGGAAAGCATTAGCGGTGCACAGTTTCTTCGTCTCAAATATGATGCACTCGCTGTTGTACAGAAATATCTGTTTGATCTTCACGTAGGCGTACGCCATGTTAAACTGAGGAGACAGGCTCATGAAGTCCAAGGCGTAGTTCAGAGCATCACCGTAGAATATCTTTGCTATTACTGTCGTTTCACCTGTGAGAAGTATAAAGCTGTGAACCTCTTTTCTGTGTTATTAATTCAAACTGATTGATATAATTATTGTTTCATATCGACTGCTTCATTGGTCTAGTCATTTATCGCACAAAATAAATATTTAAGTAACTCTAATCATTACTTACCAAAAACTAAGTTGACAATGATAAAGCTCATGGTATTGAGAGCCATCCGTGGTCCCAAACTGAAGACATATGCTTGAGGAACACATCCTATCCCGTACACGACTAGCATCAGAGGGACAATCACTGCAAAAAGGCAACATGTGACGTAGAAAGCATTACAGATACAGTCGCCATGAAAAAGACTTGTGACTGGTTGATGGAAATAGGCTCACCAACAGCATTGGTGTATTGTGGGTGTACAGCTACTGATGTGTACACCTCTGCCTATCCGCTCGGAGAATATTTTAATTAATTTAATTTAGGGTTGCCCTAGCTGATCAAGGGTATACGATAAACTCACGCCTTTTCCCCATGCCGATACGCAGAAAGTATACAACGATATTTGTTACAATTTTTACATTTTCCTTTTGCTTGGTCCACTTTCATACGTCATACACTCGTGCCCCTAGTGAATACCCTGCACCTGACCTTTTAGAAGGACATCACCAATAAGTTCAATGTATATCCTTCTAGACTTCTAGAGCGTATGAATTAAACTGTATACTTAAACTTAATGATTCACC
Organism: Xylocampa areola; assembly: GCA_935421205.1. Lineage (NCBI taxonomy): Eukaryota > Metazoa > Arthropoda > Insecta > Lepidoptera > Noctuidae > Xylocampa > Xylocampa areola. The sequence continues at coordinate 20,369,840 of OW285200.1, read as the reverse complement.
AGAAGGTCACCGAGGAGTTCCAAAATCATTTTAAAATGTACGTAACAAATTCACTTACATAGATCAATGGCCTGGAAGTGTGACATAGGTACAGTAAGGAACATGATAGTGATGATGACGAAGCTCATGACGCCTACCAACAGCCAGTACAGGAGGAGGTCGCAGAAGTATAGCGTGAACCAGTAACGTACCGGTGAGAAGTTCATCGCGTGTTTCTGGAATTTTTTATGACATAAATATGAGTTTTTAGAGTTCATTTTTGTGGAAAGAAAAATACGGACGTGAGCAGGATTTGAACCTGAACTCTCGATAAAATCAGTCCAGGCGCTTTACCAACTGAGATATTTAGACCTTTTACGGTTTGTATCTTTGTTTCCAAACAAATTATAAATTTAGAGTTCGCAATGCATGCGTAAATTACGTTTGAAAGATAAGCTGTAGGTACTTACGAGATTTAAGAGCAAGCTTTGTTAGCGTCCTTTTCATGTTAAGCATATTTCACACCATGCGGTTTAACTTCGCATTCATGATGCACTTTTAGAACTTTCGGAGTTCATGTAGATACATAACTATCACACGTCACAATTCACAAATGAATAAACGTTAAAATGCGAGCGCAATGCGCCGCATGGCACCGAATGTGCCGTAGATGGTAAAGAAATATGCAGGGCTGTCGAAACGCTCCCAATTATGATTTCAAGCAAATTTAATAGACGCATTAACGCATGCGTAGCGAACTATAAATATTTTATTGTGGTAAGAAAACTATGGTCGTGAGCAAGATTCGTACCTGCGCCTCCCGGATTATTCCTCCTGGACTGTTTATCTGAGAGACGCAGGTTCGAGCCTGTTCTTACCGTATCTTTTTCCTAGAAAATATTATTTAAAAGTGCTTTGTTGCCCATAGATAGACTAACAAAATCTTTGAATAAAATCCTCTTTCATGCCAAAATGTATACTGTATCATTACCAATAATTCCCCAGCAAAGTTCTTATTAGATAAGACTCTGATTAGATATCAGTGGATGTTCAAGTTAACAGTGACGCTCACCTGAACGTGTCTAATAAGACCATACTCTTTCGAAGGTAGAAGCGTGATGTGCGAGATAGTGAGGATCAACAGGAACTGGATGAACAGAGGGGGTGTGGCAACGTCTTTCATCCACTGAAATAACATTCAATATATAAACATTTTCACTGCGTCCTTACGATTGTCTGCAAAAGTTAGCTAAATCGCGTTAATACTTTTAATGTTGCTTTTTTGTTTTTAATAAATTTGATAGGAGTATCGGTGTAATACTGTGTTCGATAAGATGCCAACCGCTACTTATTACCACGGCATCTCTTGCGATCATCGGTGAGGATTTCACCCACATAACCTTGAGCAAAAATGATCACGTCCCGTGGGGTTTCATAACACGCTCAGGCACGATATGACCTCCCGACTGAGTTTGTCCAAAAGACTACAACATTTGTTTTATACAAATATGATAAAGTGGTTAGATGCTTGCTAGGTTCGCTTGTGAGGAAAGGGGTTGAAAAGGCTTTTATAAAGTCTTAAAGCTCGGTATCGTGGGTAATACTCCTGCTGTAACAAGTGTCCTTAGAGTAAAGTAACCACTTACCATCGGTGAATGCTTGTTTGCCACCTTAGGGGTATAAAAAATTGTATCCGTTTATTCAGCTTTGCGTTCAACCTACAGGAGTTACAAGTGTACCGTGCATTGTCTACTACAGAGATGGCGGTGGTGCATGGTCTAACAGCTCCTGATGATGCCACGTTGGTGAAACTGGTGGCGATTTTTCGTAGCTTGCGTATATATCCGGACGTTTGGGTGGTGCACAAGTTATTGTATGACTACCCTCAACATTTTGGAAAAAGCTAGATATTATATGTATATATTTGCTTCTATTGTAACGGACTTCCGCAAGTTAATGCCTAAATCTATTCAATATTTATAAGTGTGTTTAGTACCGGAGACAGATCTAGTGCGAGAGGATCGTCGCTTATTTGTATGGTGGCGTCGAGGGCACCGGAGTAGTGTCGCAGCAGCGCCATGTGGACGCGCGCCAGTGACCGCGCCGCCGCGCTGTGGTCGTGGTGGATCGGACTGTACAGCGCTTGTACCTACAACGGTGACTTATTATAAAGGTTTGTTACGCTCTTCAGATATCAATTGTTCTTTAAGGTTCCAAATGCGCACCAATGGAGCGCGATTATTAAGCTTAAGGTGTCTGTCTGTCCATCACAGAGCAGTATCTTTTTAAACCCAGGTAGCCCAGTTTTTTTTTGCTTTCTTTCAATTCATCCTGCATAAATCTAATCGTAAATAATAAAACGTCTTCATTCTTTAAATAGGAAACCTTCAAATTATGTCTGATTGTAGTGCGGCGTATGTGGACTGTAGATCGTAATACTCAATAGTTAAAAAAATATTAAAAATAAAGACAAACTATAAAAGTTTCGGTAATTGTAAATGTGCGAGTCTGACTTGCACTGGGCGTTTCTGCATGAATCTATGTTTTATCGAAGTTTCTTTCTCCGAGGTATGGAAAATCTGTTCTACATGGATAAGTAATTACTGTGAGGGTTCTTGCAGACGAGCGGCATTTTGGCGACGTCAGCGGTAACTGAAGACGGCAGCCGTCGACGCGGCGTAATGCGTCGATAATCACTCTTATCGTCGATAATCACTCTTATCGTCGATAATCACTCTTATCGTCGACAAAGAACCCTTACCCCCAAGAGTCGTGAAGTGCGGCACTTAATAAATTGTATCATGTTTACCAAAACTGCTCCATTGGCGTTAGTAGACACGTCCATACCGTATGCATACATATACACGTATAGTTGAGGCGAATCTATCGCACGGGTCACCAGGTATTCGGTCAGACTCTGAAACATACAGCAATTGTTGGTTCCCGCAGGGGCGGACCGTGAGTTTGTGAGGCCCTGAGCTAATACTACTTGGGGCCTTCTTATGTGTGGGACATCCATCATATACGTTGAGCCGGACTTATTCCGACTAAAAACTACACAGTTAATTAGTAATATTGGCCATGGTCTTCAATGGTGGCCTTTTATTTCCACGGGGCTCTGGGCTGCACCCCAAAAAGCCCTTATATAGATCCGCCCCTGGTCCGCCCCGTACTAAGCAAATTACAATATTCCAATCAAAAAAATAAGAATCCAAATATCGTTTTTCATGGTACGGGTATGTGTTGCGAAGGAATGAGTTTTGAGTATAAATGTTGCCGATGCTATAAGAATAGAGTAAGATCGAGGTAGGGATGGATATTTAGCGAAATCGTTGAATTTTGATTTAAGATTCACATCCGGACCATCGTAACTCTCTAGTGTTCAAGTTACCTCTGTGTATGGCAGTGCTGTGTACTCCATATTTTCTATTTCTTTTTCTGTTGCTCTCGTGTCCGACAAAACATAACTGAAAAAGATAAACTAAGAGGATCATCACCTATTACATGGGACGAATGAACAATATCGGTGAAATATGGGTGAACAACTGTGTACACCTCTGTGTACCCCTTTGGGGGATGACTATCAGCTCACCCGGTAGCGATAGACTGAGCAGCAGGAGAATTGTCAGCACGTACGACCATAGTGGTGCTCATCTCCAAATCTTCTACCGCCAGTGTCTGAAACTAAGCGTAAAAATATTTAAATTATCAGAGATTAGAATCACTCAAGGCCAATTTTTATAAATAACCACTAGCTGTGCCATACATTACAATGCCTCGTTTTTATTCAAAAATTTTGGCGAGCTCGCACATTGTTTCGTCATAATTGGACGAGTGGTACAGGAACACATAACTCCTCTTTTTCTTTTTCATACCAGTCGTTCATCAACCATTCGATAAGAAAAATATGAAAGTTGCACACACAACAACTCATCAAAGTTTAATTATAAATAATGAAATTAACAGTGTAGGAACGCGTAGAGAACGAACAAATAGACAAACAAAAAAGAAACAATCGTCAGTCGCATGAATCTAATCATCTACCTATTTGTAAGAGCGCTTGGAGTATTCATTCAGTGGGCACTGATTCAGATCCTGCTCATGATAAAACAATGTAGCTTTTCGTGACTCGTGTTCAGTGATAAACTAATTGTAGGTACAGAATTAGTTCACTTTAATATCTGCTTACTTCACCGCTTAGTATCTTCTTAGAACCCTTGCCGGGATCCATGTGTGCAAGTACAGAGGATAGTGACAACCCTAGGAATATTCCTGCTATCAATGCTGATATGAACTGAAAATATAATAAGGTTATACCAAAATTATAATATCTTGAAAGGAAAACTAGCTGAGACAGGGTCTATTATTGAGTTAAATTAGAGTTAATTAAGAGATGTTTATGTAAGTATTTATTTATTTATTAAAGTAGAAATACTTCTTCAAAAAGAATTAAATGCCAACAGCATTAAATTATAGGAGAGGATCTCACATCTGCTGGGTATTTCTTGACCTGCTTGCCTGGCTTTACCTACAAGGTGACGAAGAACTGTAAGAATAATGATGGTAATAGAATTGGGACCGTTATCAAGTCTTAGTTCTTAACCAGCTTTTAGGTGAATAGCGGTTATAATTGGAACACCAAAGCTCATTACTGGAAGACACCAATAGTTTGTAGACTTTCAGGTCTGTCCATAGTGACGCTAGAACTAAGTAGTGACATGAATACGATTTTGATGATAAATTCTAAATTCTGATATGTCAACTTACCGTCAAAGCGAACAAGCATTTGTTATAAAAATGAAACGAGAAAAACTTTGCAGAGATCCGTCCAAGATGCATGTTAAAACAACACGTCCGCCTGTGCCATTTTACGGGTTCTGAAATTACGGATGTGCATCTATAACTCTGTTAAACATAATATGCGTCCTATCAGCTACCCCTATAGATGTCAATATGGATAACCACCGATGGCTCGTCCATCAATCCAAATTAAGTGGCAGTCCGTCCAAAATATAGTCCTGAATGTTATAAACAAATATCCAATGCTTTCAATTTAAATGGATGCCATGCACTGTTAGCCGACATCCGTATCAAAAACTTGAGCCACGGCTTTAGGAAATAGTACAAATTAAAGGGCCTTAATAGAAAAAGCCTCCACAAGGATGTTCTCCAGAATATGTGTGTTTTGATTTCACAAAAAGTATCAATCGTCCTGGAAAAAAAGTTCACGAAGTACTGAGAATAAAACCATGCCAAAGAATATTTATTATCGTATTTCCGTTGCCACAGTGCAAGTTTTAAAATCTGATCGTAGGAAAACGCGGCCCCATACAGTTTTGTTGGGCAAACTATAAATAATATTATTTATATTATAACCTGTTAGATTCTTTAGTGCTTCTTTAGATCTGTCGCAAGACACTGGATTGTAGTAGGATACTGCTGATCTTGATTCGGTTATTGCACTGTATTAAACGAAACTAAGAATGAATAAGCTGCTGTATTTGTTCAGGAGTGAATCGATTAGACAATTTAATACTTTCGCTGTCTGCGAATCAGAACAATATTTACACAATCAAACGTGTTTCAGCTGATAAAACCTCAATATACATTTGGGTCTCATAATTAGCATCTTATACAATGTTATTAAATATCCAGTAACCAAGACAATCATAGTTTTCAATTGCCATTGAATACCTATAATTCTTCTGGGGTGAATCACTTCCCGGCAAAATCTTTTTCAGAAATATGACAACATATTTTAGATGTAAATTCGTAGAGTTGAGTTTTGTAAGATCAAAAGATTGTAGTTTAACGTACCGTCTGCAAACTTCCTCAGAATCCGGCACGCTGATATTAAAAGAAGTAAGTCCATATTTATTAGAATTTTGAGTGAGATCCTTCACAAGCTCCGCAACAGTCGCGCTAGGAATAGCAGGTAGCCGCAGTATGAGCAGTGAACCGAGGTGTGCCCGAACTTTGGCCCCAGCACGTTTCGCGCGATCAAGCAGTTCGTTGTTCACGTCTTCAGCAGTTCCACCGCTTTTCAAGGTCATACGTACTCGATACTCACGACCTAGAGAAAATTCAATAAGGATTTAAGAACGTAATAAATAATTAACAATTCTTCCGTTGACAGAAACGTGTTGAAGCCAGGAGAAGGCTAATCTTATTCGTGATCGCAGTATATCGCATTGTTGACAAGATTGGTAACTCAGATGATTTTGACTGTGTAGGTTTCAATAGTTTCTTGGATTTGATTTAGTATTTCACCGCGTTATCGCCACTAGTTATTTAGCATAATACCGAGAGCAATGTGTACGTATTATTCCAGAAAGATCTTATAAATTCTTACCATACTTGAAGAACATATAGGCAGGCGTTCCTCCGAACACCAGTATCTTGCTGTCAAACACAAAGATGCGATCCGCGTACTCAAGCTGAAGACTTGTGAAATATAATGATACAATTGTAATGTATTTTTTGAATTGCTGGAAATTGTTAAATACATAATATTATTTTAGTCCAGTTTGTCCCACTAGAGGACAAAGGCTTCTCTACCACTCTTTCACCCTTCACAGTTTTGGGCTTTTGTCGGGCCAATTTGGACAATAAGTGTCTAGTTCGTCCCACCATCTTCGTTTTGGCCTGCCACGACGTCGGGTAACGTAGTGTGGTATCCATCCGGACGTGAGTTTGACCCCTAGCTCGTTCGACTTGCGTCGGACATCTCCAGCCTAGCCCAGTTCCAATACATTAGGTTACCAAATAAGTTGACTAAATTTTACTAAAATAATTTGTAAAACGTTATAATATCGATCGCTTCGAAGTCGAATCGAAATTATTTTCTTACCATTATTTTGTCTTTGATAACAGCCACGTAGGTAGGATGATCGGTAAAATCGGGTATAATTACTACCTGGAAAATTATAATGCGAGTAAAATAGTCAACGATTAGTTTAAAATGCTAATCGTTAACCCCTCAAGTATCCGATGGACTCATGCTATTCGTATGACGTTTGAGGATTAAGGATAAACCATTCTAATTTTCTTCTAATAATGTTGTCTTTTATTTTGAGACTTCAGTAGCTTTGCGAAGATTGCAAAATTATAGCCAAGGCCTCTCGAAGAAAGTCGATATTGTCAGCCAAAGAAGCTGGACAAATATACCTAGACCTCAGTGATATTTTCTCGATTCGGTTTATTTTTCCTTTTTCATTTATAAAAATTATTGCCCAACACAAAGATTTTCTCCTGAATCATGGGTGCGTCACCCAGACCAAGAAATATCTATCGTTATCTCTAGATAACATATTAATCTTTTTTCCATTCGGCATAACCGATCTGACTGAGCGATCTCTCGCCTACGATTGGCGTTTGGGAAGGCTAGATACTGTGAAATTTTCATTTGATTTTTATCAAATTACATTACAATAAAATATTTAAAGATGCTGTACCCTAGGCTCCAACAGCATAGCCATGGCCCAGCACAGCTGAGCTCTGTAGTAGATGTTCAAGTTTCTCACTCTTTCGTGACGCACCGACTCTAGGTCACACTCCTTCAGAAGACGTTTGGACCTGATGTGGCCGTACTCAAATATGTTGATCTTTACTTGGTTCCATAAGCAAATCTGATGAATATTGAAATAATGCTTGTTATTGGCTTTGTATTTCGGATCTCAACAGTAATATCTAAAAACTCTAAAATAGTCATCGTAATACAGTAAGTACAACATGATTATTGTTAACTATGAAATTTAAATCGCACATTACACATATAATTAGGAACATACGGTCTCTCACAGACCACCTTTGGATGTACAAAACTGTTTGGAGGCTTTCTTTGTTTGTCCAAATATATTTTTTCCTTTCTTTCATACTTTGTGTGCTTCAAAGACAAGTGATAACGTGATACTAAAGCAGTAGTAGTACTGACCATGGAGAATAAAGTGAAGTGTTCCTGAACAGTAAGATCCTCGATCAGAGTCCCTGCCCGGTGGCAGTAACCCATCATATGCGGGGAGGTCATCACGAATGTGCCAGGCTTGAGTGTCTCGCCGAGCACGTTGATGCTGCCGTGGTCGGCGAATGTTAAACCTAGATCAAGGTGAGAAGGCCTAATACTATGAAAATGCCATAATTTTATTACCCTATAAATTTTGCAATAAAAGGGTAAAGAGAGTTAGAATTAATAATGCATTGGCAATCTTATGCCTTAAAAAGCACGTTAAAATTTCTTGTGGGAAATAAGGGCTGACGGACCTTAACACAGCCTACTATGACACCTAGCTAGACCGTCAGATCTGATATTGTAAATTGTTACTCCTTTAGTTATAATTGATCCCTAACATAATAACAAAAATCTTTGTAACGCACTGTATAATTTTATTTGGAATTTATCTTATAATGGATTAAACTATGAATGGACTGCCTCATTGGCATAATTAGGATTTTTTGGAATGAAATTTTCAGTAGATGCCCGAAGTTCGAGATTGTATCCGGTTGAGGGCAATTGGGTCACCACCTATTATTACGTGGACTTCATAACGGCAGCTGTGAAATTATGTACAGGTGTACAGTTTGTCGTTTTAAGTGCTTTAAATGTCCCAATTCATTGTTCTCACAGGCCTGGACTTGGCTTTGTAACTACTTACCGGTAAGCAAGTCATCGATCGTGTTGATCATCTGCTCTTGAATTCTTTCAGCGAACAGCACGCTTAACTCTCCGCGGTAAATGTCGAAAGTAACATCGCTAAGTACTGGGACTGTCATGATGCTCTGAAAGATTAATTAATTTAATTATAAAGCATAATTATTGTAAGCGTATAAAACTAGCGCTAGTGATGAGCCAGTAATACAAAATTACAGACAACTCAAAAATGATTGAGATTGTTGTATTTGGCAAGGTTGTATTTGGTAGGTAAGTAGGTCCCCCCCCTACTTCTACAAGCTTGTATTCATTAATGGAAGTGTCTGAAATTTAAGATACATTCACATCACATTAATGTAAAGACACCGAATAAACCCCACAATAAAAGTTCTATTGTTTCTCGTCATGTGTCCTGTGTTAGCAATAAAATTGAATGGATATATACAAAGAAGATTAGCATAGTCCCTTCACAAAGAAGTTCAGCAAAGTCGTGATATTTTTTTTTTTTTTGTAAAATGCCAAACGCAATATCCGCGAACCCACTTTTCCGAACTAACCGACTCATCTGCATCTGTATGACAAGTTAGTCGTGTCGTTTCAGTAGAAGTACTGAATGACAGCGCTGACGTCACCAAAAGACGTATTAAAATTTGGAGGTGTAGTGAGCAGAGTTCGAGATGACTTAGCGTTCAGAGCGCCTGGAGTACTTATCCGGGAGGCGCAGGTTCGAATTCAGCTCAGGACCGTTTTATTCTTTCCACAAAAATGTGTAACGTTAGAGTTCGCTACGCATGCGTTTGAAAAATTTATCTGTATAAGTACTAGCCTTATTAACATGTCGGAAACTGATAGCCTTGGCTACAAACTCATCTACTTCCTGCAGCTTCGACCGTTCATTGCCTGATGGAGACTCGATCTGATGTAGCTCGTTATGATCCTGTCAAATTAAAAATAGACTTCCTAATTTTTTTTTGGTTCGGACGCTACTATGAATTTGGTCCGATAAATCAGCGTCCGATTAATTTCCTAAATCCTTGAGAAACTTTAACATAAAACATGATAGTATATAGGTAGGTAATCGAACTAATCTCAAAATGGTTAAAAATGTGGAAGAAAAATTCGGGATAGTGAGCAAAAGTCAAGATGGCTTAGTGGTCAGAACGCCTGCAGTATTTATTCCGGGAGGCGCAGGTTCGAATCCTGCAACCGACCGTGTTTACATTTCCACAAAAAAAATTACAACTTTAGGGCTCGCTTCGCTAGTTCGCATGCATAGAAAGATTTCATTGTAATCTCAAGATGTCTGTTATCCTATCAATTCAGATGTTATAGTGTCTACTTAAAGCGAGTGTTCCCGAGTTCTTCGGAAATGTAATGAGTGACAATTCCTAGTAAATTTTTGGCCTATTGACAACCTACAGATTTTCCGGTCTCATCGTAATCCACAGCTGCGCGTCGTTTAGCGTTAAGCCAATTGTCCATGAGTGTGCTACGTGCGCCCTGCCATTACTCTGCACTGCTCGTGAGTGTACAATCTTGGATGACGATTGGTCTAAACTCTTAGCTGCAATTGATTTTGGAACCAAACATGCAATAAAAATGATGATGTCTATAGTAAGTACCTCAACTTTCTTGAATATGATGGACTTCCAGGACACTTGCCCGCCAATAGCGCGGCGCTGTCCAATCGTTCGTTGCAGCATCATGAGCACGCCGAAGTACACCATGATCATTATGCTCCAAGACGCCACCATGTATATTAAGGAGCTGGTGCCTGCAGTTGTACCTTCACCTGTTGTCCACAAAGTTCATGGAAAAGTAATTTTGGCACCGTCAAAGACATTAAAAGAGCCTCTTTTATTGTAATGGACACCGTGTAAGGTAAGTTGAATTTGCATTTAGAATACAAATTGTATTCGCGATATTATTATAGAGGTGATAGACATTTTCTGTTACTTTGCTTTATTAGGGAATTTTGGTGCTATTACTTTATATGAGATATATTTTATTACAATGAGACGGTATATTACGTCAAGACCAAAAAACTATAGCTGATAATAAGAAAAATACGTAACCAAGATCTACAGACCTAGTGGTGAAGTACTTACGTCCAGTCTGCAGCAAGGCGAATTTGTTAAAGGCATGCACAAGCCCCATGGGGGGCAATATAAGATGTAAACCGAAGGTAAGGGCACTGTGCTTCAGGTCGTATTGGTGATGGACTAGCAATTCAGCTAGGTACGTCTGCAGGAGAGTAAACAGAGTAGTCCATATGCAGGCGATGTAGGCTGAAAATGAGCAACGAGTTACAGTCAATAGTCTTCGAAAAGCAAGTCAAAGATAGTCAAAGATATCTTGGACATGGACTGCACGCAGCATACGCTAGACAACAGTCTAGATTGTATCTTTTGATTCTGTCTATAATACGTTTAAAATAATTAACAAGAAATTATTTTAAACGTATTATTATTAAGAAAAACATAAGAAATAACCTAAAATATAAAAACCTTTGCTATGAAACATGCCCATCATAAGCGCTAGCATGATCATGACAGACGCGTAAGCCAGGATGACGAGGAGTGCTGCGAACAAATGGATCCACCGGAAGATCAGGATGAGTGTGATGGAGCCCAGCAAGCTGATGGGCAACGCCGTCAGGTACGCGTAGACCAGCCAGCTCAGGTACATTGACGAGTAGCCTACGTTACGCAGGCGGAGAGCACGCTGAGCAAAGAAGGATATGAATCGATGAGACCTATAAATGTTTATGGAATATGCAAAAGGAGAAACTTTAAAAAAAAAAAACTGGTATATTATTTAAGATAATGAAGCCTAACATTGGCATTAAAATATTGCTTTAATATACATAATGTTTTGTTTTTAATATTCACTTTGACATCTTAAAATATTGTAACTTTGGGAGTTTAAAGCCGTTGGCTCGCTAATTAGCAGACACAATAGATTTTTATTGTTATGAAGTACGTATTTTTACATGGCTGAGTTTTTTTTTGGGTTAATTTTGTGCTGTGGAAGGACCACAATGCAAAATTCATAGTACGTATCAATATGTTAGTAGCACTGTATCTCATCAGCCGACACACTAGCTAGGTTTTAAGATCAGTTCTTAGTGATTTGTATCTAAAAATGGCTACATAAGACCTTTATCGGATCGTCTGGATATTAAACGAATGTAAATTATCATTAATATCACTCGTACTTTGGTTTTATTAACCGACTATATAACATATATAGTAACAATACTATATAACAATAACAGCCTTTTACGCTGTTATTCTAAAAGAAATAGAAGTACCTATTTGCACATTAACCATTATTTCAGTCATTTGAAATGTCACAATTGTACGAAGATTTCATTACGAATATTCATGGAATAACTACTGAATGGATTTGGATGAAATTTGGCAAAAAGATAGCTTCTGACCTGGACTAACACATAGGATACTTTGTATCCCGCTTGGACACAATTCTGAATCCACGCAGATGAAGTCGTAGGCAGAGGATAGTAAAATAGTATTTGTGTATGTTTCCATTTACCTTAGCTTAAATAAGTGGAAAGAGGTCAATGACCTGCTTAGGTAAGAAAAATTGTATTAAAAGACGAGACTTCCTCACAAAACAATACCATCATCATATTACGTATTCCGTTTATTATTAGTCTTTGATTCCGCGTAATCTTAGGCAAGTACATACATACATGTAGAGGTCACGTACGTGTATTATGTCAACAACGTTTTTTCTGCGGTTTTCCCTAATCGTCAACTATTTGCTATTGACAAATTAACAGGAGTTTACACAATAAACACATATCATAACGTAGCATCATGCTTGATTTCCCCTAAGGGGTAGGCAGAGCTGTACACAGTTGTATACCCACATTTTACTGATGCTGTTATTATGTGCCATGTAATAGTTGGCGAGCCTATTGCCATCTACCGAGCACAATTTTAACTTCGGGCTGCTACTGACTCTAGATCTAGAACAACGAGGCAAATACGTAGGCCAGTAAAGGATAATAAACGTGTAAGTACATTCATGAAGTAGCGTATTACGTTCGCTTTAGGCAGTTGTTGTGTTCATTTGTAAATAGGTTCAATTAGGTATAATACATTATCGTAAAAATAATTAAGGTTAATGTATCTTTAAATATACTTTGCAAATTTTAGGAAACTTCCTTAATATTTTTAAAGTTTTTCGGGCACCGACTCCAAAAATAATAATAATTGTATATTATTGTCCTAATAAATTGATTTATTCAGAATCCTCTAAAATTAAAAAAATATTTTTCTATAAATTGTAGTAAGTAAATAATGCAATTATTTTATAACTTTTTAGTGCAACTTTACTTAACAAAAAGATTTTTGGAGTCGGTTCTTTTTTTGTTAAAAATTATATTATTCACAAGTTTTTGTGTATCATAGCCACTATATTACTTTTTTAAATCTTACTAACTTAAGTTACTCGAGAAAATGTAACGATTCTAATACCCCATACATCATAATCGGTTCAGGTGTTTAGATGCTATGTTGGGAAAAAACTCACAAACATACATACATACGTACATCAAAAAAACCCTAAAAACATAACACTCCCGTTCATGGGTTTTTTGCTATAAATGCTTCGAATGTGAATAATAAAAACAAGGTACCTTGAACATGTTAACTGTTTCGGTGACGACCAGCGCTTCAGTTTCCAACACAGGTGGCATGAGAGCCAGGGTGAAGCACAGCAGAATGCCTGACAAAGCCCTTCTGACTCGATTCTCTTCCATCAATGGAGATACGGGCATCGCGACTAAGTTTACCTGGAAATAAAGTACAGCATCATTGGTTTCATTTTATTATATGTAGGGCGATTATGTAGGGCGGATTATGTACGGATTATGTAGGGCGGCTGCAGCTGCTGGTGGTGCCGTGCGCACGCACCAACTAGCTACAAAGAGCGCCACTAACACGTGCCATGCGTACGCTTAACGTGGTAGCTCAATATGTTGATTTGTTTTCTTGTACATTGAGCGAATTCACAAGGGTTACTTATTGGGTGGTATGTTATAAAACTAGATTGTTATAGTTGTAGGCAAGATAACTATTTTGTTATTATTATTGTCTTATTTTGTTGCTGTTGTTTCTTTTTTTTTTTGTGTTGTATTCAGCTTATCTGTCGCATTAGGTGTACTACCTATAATGATAGATGTAAGTTTTGGTAAATAAATAAATAAATTTTTATTTATTTATTTAACGGTTTATATACACACAGACAGAAGAATAAATACATTTAAATAGGAAATACGAATACGAAGGTGTTTATTCATCCTCTCAGTGGCCAAGTAATATTCTCTCAGCTAACAAAAATCAATAGGTCTAGCTTTTTTGCAATTACATTGGGGTCAGCCACTTATTGGGTAACACGATTTCTCGTAGTTTCACTGGTTAACAGACTTTCAGGCTTCTAAGTAACTTATAGATTTTAATTTGACAACCGGGACCGACGGCTTAATGTACTCTTCTCCGAGGCACGAAAGGTCACGATATAAAATGATGGTCACCCATCCACAGACTGACCGCGGCAAGCGCAGCTTATCCTTCATCAATTGATCTGTGCAGCTGTTACTAGGCCACGATCCCCTCAGTAAACAAGAATCACTTGTAATATGTAACATAAAATATCAATAGGCCTGTTTTCTCCGCAGGGATAGGCAGAATTGTAGGTACTGTTGTACACAAACATGTCCCCAATGCTGTTATTAAGTCGCATGTGTTGAGCCTATCGCCGTCAACCGGGCACAATTCTAAACTCTGGGCTGCCACTAAGAATTTACTTACAGAAAACTCAATGCGACTTTGTCCGACCCGGGCATCGAACCTAGGACTTCACACTCGACAGTCGCCCTTGTAACCACTAGACCAATGAGGCAATAATAACATAACATCAAGCGTCTGTAAAAGCATACACTCCGCACTCTTCACTGTTTAACTTGTAAAACGAACATTATGATGTTGTTTTCTGAATGAATGAATTCATAAGGAATGCATTATTTGTGATAAAAAAAGTAAATATAAGTTTTAAAATATGTTTCGTTAAGAACCCGTACGATAAATTAAAGAAGTCGACCGCACCGTTGCATAACACCAGCGGCGCGAGCATGTTTCTTTTTGTCGACGCATTTGTCGATTTTAAACGTCAAATTTGACTTAAGTTGTTGATAAAACGATAAAATTCCGTACCTATATAAAAACTTTTATCGACTCAACAAGTTTGTCGACAAAGATCCGTGCTCAGACGCCAGGTTAGGTTGCGTTTGAACGCAACCCAAAACAAATCATATTGGTAAACTAGATAACGTGTTTGGTATTGGTAAAATAAATAGACGTACATTACAGATAGCGTTTGGTACTGCATCAGCACCAGACTTAAAAGTTGTTAACTACCTATTAATATACGTGAAAAGATAAGATATTATCAACAGTGTTGTTAGAAGTACTTACGTAGATTATCATTATAATAATACGTGAAGCAAAAACTGGCCGAATTTCGACCACATTACATTTTATAATTCTATCTCGCCAACACCAGACACAATAGAAATATTATTGTAGTGTACATAAAATTTTATACGTTCTCAAATAAACTGTTGTTACTACAACAGCATCACGCCTGTATCCCCCAAGGGGTAGACAGAGGTGTACACAGCTGTACAAGTGTACACCACATTTCACCAATGTAGTTGTCAAGTCTCATGTAATAGGTGGTGCGCCTATCGCCATCTACCGGGCACAATTCCAAACTTCGGGCTGCTATTGGGATTGCGTATTTTTAAATATTTATAAACATTTGTAACAGCAGTGACATCTGTGTAATATTGACATTAATTTTGCTGCTAACAATATAGCCGAAATAGCTCAGTTGGGAGAGCGTTAGACTGAAGATCTAAAGGTCCCTGGTTCAATCCCTGGTTTCGGCAAATTCTTTTTGTAATTTTATTTATTTTCTTATTAATTTGTGACACTCTGTTTTCTTTGATAAATTGAATATTATAGTTAGAAATCTATGTTTCAACTAATTAGCACAAGGAACATCTTTTTTTGAAAATATTTTTTTCGTTTTAAACGCAGAGTAATGAGGTTTTACACCAACATGTATCACAGCCGAAATAGCTCAGTTGGGAGAGCGTTAGACTGAAGATCTAAAGGTCCCTGGTTCAATCCCTGGTTTCGGCAAATATATTTTTTACTATAAATACTTTTGCATTGTTTATCTTCTGAAACATGACATGGCGAAAATGCGAATAATTAGTGTTATTATTTTCAAAGTAATTGATGCACAGTATCAATCTTTAGTCGCTATGATTGAAAAGATTGTATGATAGCTTTCTTTGGATCAAAAAATCTATTTTTAGCCTAGTATCACACCGTCGTCGTTTGCTTGATGGCAGCGACGGTGTGACGGCGGAAGGAACACGTAGATCCCAAAGAGATCCATTCACTCAAGCCTTGAATAAGTAAATAACTAACTTTGAAATCTTTAAACTATTATTTTTAAAAGTTAAAGTTACATTGTTGAAGCTTTAAGGTAGAAACAACAACTATGTAAAAAAAATATGTAATTTTTTACATAATTGTTGTTTACACAAGCATTTAATTCACCTAAAATTACATACATTTGCAAAAATGCTAAGTATGTGTATTATATATTTAAAATTCACGATGTGTTGTGTGCACAGGCGAAATATTTGGGCGCTCCGGCTATCGGCCGATCTGATCTACACCTGTGCGGTCACGTGGGAGATAGGAGTAGCGCAGGCGTGCTCAAGCGCGCTATTGTAGTGATTAAAAGTATTAAAACCTAACTAGTAGACACGTGGATACAGACACGTACATGTGCAATTAATAAGGAGGTTAGAAGGTCTTGGATCAGAAGAACAGGTTTATCCTTTCGGCTCAGCAACGTACAGAATTATACGTTGTAACAATAAAAATCGATTGTGTCTGCTAATGAGCGAGGCAACAGCTTAATGGGCTATATATGTTCCTAATCCTAATTTATTAGTTAACTTTGTTTTAAGGGGTCGATGTGTGAGTGATGAGAATTCATATAAATCATAATTTAAACTTCTATAATATATAAAAAAAATCTTAATGTTTGCTGTTAGAGGAGTAGTTTTCATCTTTCTGATACTGTGTGTACTTACAGGTAATATATGATCTTCATTTAATTAAATGTATTTGACATAAAACTCAGGAAGTTTTTACCTAGTAAACCCCGATTTTATACGTAGGATCGTGTTCCATTACTTCGAATAGCACGTTTATCTAATTTAATCACGCATTTATGTAGGTGTTGAATAATTAATTATTAAAAAAAGACCTTACTAGAGATATCTACTTGATATTCTATGCATTCACCTCTGCGATTGATTAATTGTTATATAACCCAATCAATCTTATTGTAGGGACGTGACACTAAGGTGCCACAAGTTCAAAGAGGGCGATTAGCTTGTCTATCTATCATTCGTGAAAGTCAATGAAGGCGGTTACGTCACTTTTAATTTAAAAAAAAAACGTTGGTCTACTCTAGGAAATTCTGCCTGTATCGTAGGTGCGTTTAGGACATATAATCTCACAAAACACACACACCCAGAGGATCCCACTAGTAATCTGTTGATCATACAAATATTTGCTCCGCGCAGAAGTCGGTCTCTCGACCACTGCGCCTACCGCGCCGTATACAATATCTATCAACCACAATGGCGTGATTAGTGGAATCCGACTCCAAGTTCTTATGATTCTAAGTTGATAACTAAATAATATGAAGTAATGGGATATACATACCTACTGCTTAACTTAAATACCTCATAATTCGATGGGTTCTAAGAACATATTTTCCATGTAGAAGCAGGTTGGTGAGAGTATTGAAGGATATAATCACGCAAGTATTTCTCAAAGAATTAGGCCGAAGTGTTCCTTAGTAGGTCTCTCACTCTTAACGTGTTTTTCTGTTAGGAATTGCTCAGCAGCAGCCCAGAATTTGGAATTGTGCCGGTTATATGACAATAGGCTTAGCACCGATTACATGGGACTTAATAATATTATTGGTGAAATGTGGGTAATTGGGTATGTATGTATACTTGTGTATTGATACAATATGATGAGCGATACTTAATAGGCATGAGAATCGAACCCACTCTCACTCTGCGATCACTAGATCTAGGAAGCAGTCAGCTCTTCTAACAAGTGAATTAGAAAAGCTTAAATGATAATAATTATCGTAGATCTAACCTCATAATCCGGAGGGTTTGCACTGGAGTATTCTATGATCGACTGGCTGATAGCTAACTGTACGGCCAGGAAGCCGGCGCGCAGGTGCGGGTTGGAGGTCTCCCTGTTCTCTGCGCTGGTGACGTAGCGAGCTCGTTCGGTGCTGCGTATGCTTAACTGCCAAATATTGCCGTCCTGGACAGTATTTCTATTAGTTAGGTACTTTTTAACTAAGGGATATTGTTATGGCTACCCTACATCAGCAGAAGATGAAAGGTTGTGTCAGATTTTGACAACTAAACCTATACAAATAAATAGAATAGAAGAGGAGATAAATCTTTGAAAAGAATTAACGCATGCGTAGGGAACTCTAACTTTCACTAAGCTGCTGAATAGATGGCAATGACGTCATCACAAGACGTATTAAATGTGAAACAAGAATTCGGGGTAGCGAGCAGAGGTCGAGATGGCTTAGCGGTCAGAGCGCCTGGACTTTACAAAAAAATATCAATAGTAAAAATGTTTTTTTGTTTTGTTTTGTATTGTTTTTTTTTATGTCTCGTTTTGAATATTTGTGTAATAGTCACTTCCTTAATAAAAATATATAATTTTTACTTTCGCGAATATACAGATTAATGGTACGGGTCACAGAGGACAGTACGTTAATGGTACGGGTCACAGCGGACAGTACTTTAATGGTAAGGGTCACGGCGGACAGTACGTTTATGGTACGGGTCACCGCGGACAGTACTTTAATGGTAAGGGTCACGGCGGACAGTACGTTTATGGTACGGGTCACCGCGGACAGTACTTTAATGGTAAGGGTCACGGCGGACAGTACGTTAGTGGTACGGGTCAGGTCACCAGCTTGTATATTCTATCTAACTAATCTATACGTATATAATTATGGTGTTTACCGGATGTTACTCTGATATACTCGGCTCTTAGAAAACGTACTAATTTTGCAAAGATTTAAGGAATTTATCTTTCTTTTGGATTGGTTCAATACCAAGGTACGTAGTTATAGTACATCATATATATTTTAATCTATTGACTCGCTGATTACCAAACACAATATAAATATTATTGTTATTAAGTACAATTTTGAACTTTCGCGAGTAAAGCATACAGATTAAATTAGGTTAAATTATGTTGATCGAGGATAATGTGAATATGAGAACCAAAATACTACTTTTTTACTGAGTATTACACGACTGCCTAAGAGTTTTGTTTAATATTTGTTAGTAGTCGTAAGGTTATTGACGAGGGGCTCGTGGCTAAGTAACAGCCGCACAGATCGATCGATCGAGATTAAGCTGCGCTTGCCGCGGTTGGTCTGTGGATGGGTGACCATAATTTCATACCGAGACCCCTCTGTGCCTCGGAGAGCACGTTAAGCCGTCGGTCCCGGTTGTCAAATTAAGATCTATGACAACCGTTACGGGTAGTCAGAGGCCTGAAAGTCTGACAACCAGTCATACTACGAGATATCGTGTTACCCAGTAACTGGGTTGTGGAGGTCAGATAGGCAGTCGCTCCATGTAAAACACTGGTATTAAGCTGCATCCGGTGTGACTGGAAGCCGACCCCAATGTAATTGGGAAAAGGCTAGGCAGATATATAGTAGTCGTAAGGTAGGCATGACGAAATTAGAGATTTGTTGAGTAAAATCTCAAATCATTAAATAATATAAGTTTATATAATAAATATAAATATAAATCTAAATCTAACATCACTCATATATTTTGTATTGATCAGTAATCGGCCGCTCAAGTCCAAGTCTTTATTTAGTCTTTAGTTTGCATCAAATGGTAATTTTTATTTTATTTTATATATACTACTCCTATATCGTCGATTTATAATGTAATTTCCAAAATTTAATTTAATTTAATAGAATACCTAACTAATTAGTTCATTTTCTATCCATCCTTCCATATTATCATAATATTAATAATAGAATTTAACATGCATGCTGGATTTCATATTAAATAATAATTATTATTCTTTCTATAACAAGCTATTTGTACAACTGTGAAAGCCGTGCACGCCTGTAATTGACTTATTTGCACAGGATAAAATTATGTTTATTACCTTAATTGTCAATAATTTGTGAATAAGTTGTTGGTGTGCCTTGTAAATAAATAAATAAATAATATTGGGACTTAAGCTTCATCATCCCCCTGCCCTTATCCCAATTTATTTGGGGTCGGCGCAGCATGTATTCTTATTCCATACATCTTTATTAGCTGTCATATCGTCAGTCACTCCTTTTCTAGTCATATCATCTTTATCACAATCCATCCATCGCTTCCTCGGTCTTTCATACTCAAAAGTTTCCTTGTCACATGACCCTCATCCATCCGCATCACATGCCGATACCATGCTAAACGATTTCTACACAATATCTCAGTCACCGGTGCCACTTTCAGACTTCCTCTTATATATTCATTTCTAATTCTATCCATCCGCGTCACACCACACACATCCCTCTTAACATTCTCATCTTATTCAAGATATGTCTTTGAAAAAGCATTAACGCATGCTTAGCGAACTCTAAAGTTACAATATTAAATGGAAAAAGAATACGGTCATCTTAGCTATTCTCATCTTAGCTGCATGTAGTTGTCTTTCATTCATTCCCTTCGTGGACTAACATTCTGAACCATACAAGACAGCAGGTCTAATAATTGTTTTATTGATTTTCCCCATAAGTGTAAGGGACTTAAGCTGTACCAAAATTATATTTCAGTCACTAATTTTGTCTCTTTATGGACAGCCGAAATAGCTCAGTTGGGAGAGCGTTAGACTGAAGATCTAAAGGTCCCCGGTTCAATCCCGGGTTTCGGCAATATCTTTTTTGTTTATATAAATATTTTTAGGAGTACAGAGGTCTGTTAGAATATATGTATATGTTTTGGCTCATTTGAATCACGTTTACTTACTGTAATATTGTTTATAGATAACGTACGAACCTTATTTTTATTATATTAATCAATCATGCAAAATCTACTGAATGGATTTGGATGAAATTTGATATTTAGTTTAAGTACTGGTAGGTTTTTTTTTATTACCGAAAAATGTAGAACTCGACGAATATACCGCAAACTAATGACAGACGATCTCAAAAAAGGATAGGCCAGGAGCAACCTAAATCGACGAGTATATAAGAGGGCAAAGAAGAACATAGATGAAGCGAAGGAGGTGTGTCAGAATTGTAGTAAGTGGAAATCGATAGCCTCTGCATACGCCAATGGGATAGAGGCGTGATCATATTTATGTAAAATGTAGAGTTCCATCGGGAAAATCTGACATCTGAGGGTGAAAATGTCTTGTCGCGGTGAATGGTGCCATGAACCCGAGACCACGTTAAAGTTAGAGTAGGAGCGTGTGGTTTTTAGTAGGTAGGATTCTGGCAGAGCGTCCATGAATCCAGATTTTCCACACTCAAAAAGAAAAGGGGGCACAACTATATAAGATATCAATCACTCATCAATACATATACATATAACAAAAATGTAAAGGTTTGCTGTCTGTACATGGAAGATATATGAGAAAAAATATTATTGGGACCTTTATCAAGGCAAATAGCACCCAAAACAATGATTGTTAGAATTTTTGCCTGTTTGTCTGTGCGTTTGTGCACGCTAATCTCATAAACGGCTTATCCGATTTAGATGTGATTTTCACTAATATATTGTGGTAATCTTCACTTAACATTTAGTGTTAGTGTTTAAAAAAGTTATGCCAATTTAAAGAATCACGTCGAACATTTGTTAATTATGAATTTGTGTTCATACACGACATGGTGTTAATTTATGACATGTACGCGGACGGAGTCGTGGGCACGGCTAGTACGTAATAATAATAAAAAATAATAATAATAATTTATTTTCAAAAACAAAGATTTTTACAAGTTTAGCATAATTACTAGCTAGTAACATGTTCAAAATAAATATGAAACAGCCTCCGTTGCCGAACTAGGAAAACACCTGTATTTCAGCTTTCGGCGCCACTCCCCGTTGTATCACTCAACAACAAACTCTGTACATGTGTCAATCAAACAAATTTAACACTCAACAACAAACTCTGTACATGTGTCAATCAAACAAATATCAATTGTTCTCTTCCTGAGGTTATGAAAGCCCACTCACAGGCTGAGGAATCTATTATAGGTAATTTGGTGATACCTGAGTCAATCAGTCAGGAGTCATCTAAAAGTATTGTACCTAGTAATAATAAACTCTGTTATAACTCAATTATGTATACAGATAATTTAGGCAAGTGTTTTGGGGAATTATTAGGCAACGGCCTGGGTCATTCTTTCTTAAATAACTGTATGCCTGGGACTTCATTTAAACAAATAATGTCATCATTAATGAAATCTAAAGTTAATCCCAATACTGATATAACAGTATTTATAGGTAATAGTCAAAATGTAAGTAAGAAAGATATCACCAACTGTGTTGCTCAAATGTTAACACTGAACTGTCACCATATAATACTATGTGCATTTCCATATTTTGACCATCTGTCAGATAAGCAGAATGACTATATACATATGCTAAATAAGCATATACATTTCTTAGTAGGTCACTACAGTGACAAGTTTATTTTCTTTGACACCAATAGTTTTGTTGGTAAATTAAAATTGACTAGGGATACTGTGTACCTGCCTATTAAATCTAGACGACAAATTGCTACGTTGTTAGCTTATAATATTAACTCAGTCATAAGTAGTATGACGAAGTATCTCACTACCACTTTATTTAGTAAAAATACTAATAGTATAGTGGTGAACCAAAATAATTTAAACTTAACAGTTTGACAACAGAGAAGCATAGTCATCATAGTTTAATTCTGTCTCACCAAAATATTAATCGCTTCTCTGGCAAAATCCTTGATGTAGAATTATTTATTGAAAAATATAAAGTAGACATTCTTTGTATCACGGAGACATGGCTGAAGCCAGACAAAATGATGTTTAATATTAGTGATTTTAAAATAGCCAGTTCGTTCCAGAGAGTTTCAGCCGAAGGTGGGGGAACCTTAATTATGGTAAAAAATCACCTTAAATGTAAAGAACGACTAGATATTCGCGATCTCTCTGTTGAACGAGTATGCGAGCTCGCGTGTGCAGAAACTGAGGAATATGTAATCTTGTGTGTTTATAGGCCCCCAGCAGGTAATACCTCTCAATTTTCTTCAACAATGGAGGATGCGCTTAGCAAAATAAAAATAAACAAAAATATAATAGTCTGTGGAGATTTTAACATTGACATTATAGTGAACACCACAGATAAAAGAAATCTTTTATCTCTTTTTAGGTCATTTAATTTAAAACATTTGTTTTCTGAGCCAACTAGAGTGACACCTACCTCGGCTACTTGTATAGATAATATTATGACTAATTGTAAAATATTACAAAAAAGCCTTGTTAGTGGTATTCGTTCAGATCATAAGTGTCAGATTGTAAAATTATATCACAAATCAATCGATGGTCCTAAAATTATAAAGTGTAGGACACTCACGAAAAGGAGTCTAGAAAAATTCAGTACAAGCCTAGAATCTCAACTAATTGCATTAAAGCCACGTTATGACGACCCCAATCAAATGTATTGTTCACTATTCAATGTCATAAATAATGAATTTCAAAAAGCTTGCAAGGTGAAATCGATAACCTTAAAGCCTAAATTAATGTTCAGTTCCTGGGCCACCAGCGGTATACGACGAAGTAGGGATGTTCTTTATGAACTTTACGAAAAAAAGTCCTATTCATCTGACAATCATTTTCATAATTATGTTAGACAATATTCAAAAACATTTAAAAAGGTGTGTACACTAGCAAAGGCAGTTTATATTAGTGAACAAATAAAAAACGCAAGCAATAAAATAAAAACTACTTGGAAGATAATTAACACTGAAACTGGCAATCGTAATTATACCGACAGTTCAATTAACTTAAAAATTGATGACAAATTAGTTTCAGATAAAAGTGTAATTGCTAATTTCTTTGAATCTTTTTTTACAAATATTCCTGTAGAGACTACTAAATGTCTCCCGTCGTCCGCACTAGTAGCTGCGTCCCTCTTAGAGAAAAATTTAGATTTATTTAACGGTAATTTTGAATTTAGTTATGTGTCACATTGTGACATCATTAAAACATTTAAAAGTATAATTGTTAAAAAAACTGAAGATTTATGGGGATTATCAATCAAAGCCGTTGAACCCATAATTGCTAAAATTGCGCCCTTGTTGGCGTTAATATTTAATACTTGTATCGCAGACGGAGTATTCCCTGATCTAATGAAATATAGTAAAATAGTACCCATTTTTAAGGCAGGTTGCCAAACTGACGCATCTAATTATAGGCCAATATCTGTGCTGCCTGCATTAAGCAAAATATTTGAAAAAATTATATTAAATCAAATGTTAATTTATTTTAATAAAAGCGGTATATTACATGAAAAACAATTCGGATTTACGAAGGGACGTTCTACGGAAGATGCAGCATCCACCCTAATGAAAACAGTATTGGAGGCCTGGGAAGATTCGCAGGATGCTATAGGCGTGTTCTGTGATCTTTCTAAGGCATTTGACTGCGTAGATCACCAAACGCTTTTACTAAAGTTAAAATATTATGGGATTCAAGGTAGATCTTTTGATCTCTTAAATTCATATCTGTCAAATCGTGAACAAAAGGTTTCTATTGGCAATGTCGTTTCTACAGGCGCGCTTGTTAAAATGGGTGTACCACAAGGATCAATCTTGGGCCCATTTCTATTCCTTGTTTATATCAACGATCTTCCTCACATAATTAAGGATACAATGTCAAATATAGTGTTATTTGCTGACGATACATCTCTTATATTCAAAGTTAATAGAAAGGACAGGGATTTGATAGAACCCAATAATACACTTAGTAAAGTATTTTACTGGTTTTCTGTAAACAATCTTCTACTAAATTCAAAAAAGACCAAATGTATTAGATTCTCTATCCCAAATGTAACCCACGTAGGTTCAAATGTGAAACTTGATGATAAAGTATTAGATCTGGTTCCCTCAACTGTCTTCCTAGGCGTTACAGTGGACTCTAAACTGCAATGGGGACCTCATATAGAGGCACTTGCAGGCAAATTGAGCTCTGCTGCATTTGCTGTTAGGAAAATAAGACAGATGACAGATGAAGCTACAGCTAGGCTAGTTTATTTTGCATACTTCCACAGTATTATGTCTTATGGCATTTTACTGTGGGGATCGGCTGCTGATATCGAGACTATATTTATATTACAAAAAAGAGCAGTCCGAGCTATTTATAATATGGGAAGCCGTGAGTCGCTCCGTGAACTATTCAAGGAAATAAATATACTTACATTACCATCGTTGTACATATTTAGCAATATTATGTATATTCGGAAAAATATTGCCCAATTTTATAAAAAGAGTGACCGCCACAATCTAAACACCCGTTACAAAGATAGGCTTCAAGTACCAGGTTTTCGACTTAGTAAGACCAACAAGTCATTTATGGGTAATAGTATTAGGTTCTATAACAAGATTCCTCGTCATATTATTGACTTGCCGGACTTAAAGTTCAAACCGATTGTTAAGCGCGTTTTAATGTCCAGCGCCTATTATAGTATAAATCAGTACATTAATGATACAGATGTATGGCGAACGATTCCTTTCTGCACACTGTGACCCACTGGCACTATTTGACCAGCGCGGAAATATACTTACTTTTGTATAATTTTTTTTTTTTTTTAGTCTATTTTCTGACCGAACTGTCTTTTTACAGTTATTTTATATTAATATTTGACATACGTATTTATTACTTTATCATAACTTATTGTTATTATTCTAATTACAGATTGTACTCTATATTCTTATATGAGTCTCTAATTAATAAATAAAATAATTCATTGCTTTTCTGTAAAATGTGAGCATCATGTGGTTAATAATGTTATATATTACATTAATATATACATTCACCTGCCTATTGCCAGGCATTATGAGTTTGTCATGCTCACTAAAATGTCTTGCTGATGGTGGCGTTGTGTATCGGGTCGTTGAGTTCCCTTCAAAATGGTTGAGTTCAGCGACGCTGATGCGCACGTCATACTCGTGAACGGGTGCTGTCTGTCGGGACTGGTCCGCTCGTAATTGCCTTGGTAATCGTTTTGGCTTTATAAACTTTTACTATTTCAATCATTTGCTTTTGTTTTCCTCTTACATTATTCTACATTATTCTCACATACCATCAATACACCATTGTAATAAAATTTTTATTTAAAAAGAGTGTCTATGGAGTTTCTTGCCGGTTCTTCTCCATAAGATCAACTTTTTTGGAACCGTGCACCTAGCTTTGACGTTTTATAAGTGCCTGTAATTTGGTCTATGTGAAATAAAAAAAATTGAATTTGAATTTGAATTTATCAGAATTTTTATTAGCTTATACAAATTTACACTAAATTGACAATTAAATATGAAATAAAAGGTGAGTAGAGAGCCTCTCTTTGTATATAACGTTTGTGTACGTGTGTGTGTGTGAGAGGGTGTGTATTGTTTGTATATCTTACTTATGAATAACAAATTTTATAGAATTCTAATGATTAAATCTAATCTAATCTAATTTTAATGATTAAATATTTAACAAATACTTTATCCAGCGTCTAACTTATACTAATTATTTTATTTTATTATGATATATCTTATTAATAAATATTAATAAAATTTAACCTGTTATTAACTAACTTTTTATAATTTATTTATTTAATTATACTACCGTAAAACCGCTAAGAGATCCTCCGTATCCTTGAAATTCAAAGTTAGTAGCCAAGCTTCAACTGTTTTTTTGCATTTGTGTTTATTAAGGGGATAGATTTTAATAATATTGTTGATCTTGTTATACAAAAAAGGACCTAATGAACAAAAAAACTTCCTGATGAAGGCAGTGTGAAACTGATTTGGATATTCACAAACTCTATTTTTGCGTCGCGTTGTATTGTTTTGGGGATTAAAAGGGGTTTCATGATGTTGTTTCAGTACTATGGCCAAAATAAACAACTGTCTAACTGTAAGCACTTCACAGTCTTTATAGAGTAGAGCTGTAGGGTACAAGAATGGGCGAAACATGCTTACCTTAAGTATAGCTCGTTGAGCAATTTCTAGGCGCTTTATTGTGGAAGCTGGAGCGCCACCCCAAGAAGAAATGCAATACGAAAGCAACGACTGACAAAGTGCGTAATACACTTGCTTTAAAAGTTTAGATTCTGCGACGTACCTTAATTAATATTAAACATTACAATACCTTAATTTTAAACATTGATATAAGTTTGCGGATTCGTCCGCTTAACAACTCGATGTGTTTAGCAAAATTGAGGTTTTTATCTAAAATTATCCCGAGGTATTTAATGTTCGGTTTGTTCTAATTTGGGACAAGAACAATAAATTTGAGTATTAGTTTTATGTTTCAGACAACTATGAGCTACCAAAACAAGTTCATTTCTAACTTCACTTTGGTTTCGAATGGCGAAAGTCATATACTTCGTCTTCTCAGCATTAATCGTCAAGACGTTATCAGCGAGCCATATAGTTATATCGTTTAACGCATTCTGAGCAGCATCGTAAGTCTCTTTCCAGGTATTACCTGAAAGTAAAATCACCGTATCGTCTGCGTACGATATAATTCTACCCTGATAAGGCATTTGTTTTTGGCACAGATCATTGATATACATCAAGAATAGAGTAGGTCCCAAAACGCTACCTTGTGGAACACCAAAAGTTACTGGCAAATCAGCGCTCATGTAATTTTCGATTACTGTAGCCTGATAGCGATTAGTGAGATAGCTAGTGAACAGATTCAACTGTTTATCTCTAATGCCAAACAATTGTAGCCTATTTAGAAGCATGGGACAGAGACCGTGTCAAAGGCCTTCGCTAAGTCCAAAAAAATTGCCAAGCACTTTCTCTTTTGATCTAAATTAGTTGCAATATATTCAGTGACAGTATGGACAGCATCAGAGGTAGACTTGGAACGACGAAAACCAAACTGATTTTCGGATAGCAAATTGTAGGATTCCAAATAATTGACTAGCCTAATATTGATCAGTTTTTCTAGAATTTTGGCAATAGAAGGAAGTAGAGAAATTGGCCTGTAATTGGAAACACGATCTCTGTCACCGCCCTTGTGAATAGGAACAATTATAGACTTTTTGAGGCCATTTGGGAAAATCCCTTCTCTAAAGCAGTGATTAAATAAGAACGTAAGAGGAGGCACTAAATATTCTTTAAACTGTTTAAGGAATCTGTTAGAGATCCTATCCCATCCAACTGCGCAATCGTTTTTTAGATTTGAAATTAAATTAGTAACTTCATTTTGATCAGTGTCCATCAATACGAAAGAACTTAATGTTTTAGAGCAGATATTGGTAGCGTTATTAAAGCTACTACTCTTGGAGATATTTGCTGCCAGTGTCTTGCCAACATTGACGAAGTAACTGTTGGCTAACTGTACAGACTCTTGTGGGGTGGAAGCTAATTTTAATAAAATATTTGAAGCTTGGTTTGATTTAGTGGTGTTAGTAATCAACTTGATTGCTTGCCATATTTTTTTATTATCATTTCCAGCTTTAGATATTTGGTCTTTTTCGAACGCCCTTTTAACTTTTCTTAGAATTAGGTTACAGTGATTCCTGTAGCGCGTATACGTAGTTTTAAGGATTTCATTATTAGGAGACTTTCTAAGCTTGTAATGTAATCGATCTCTATTTCGCATGCAACGCATCAAACCCGGTGTTATCCACGGCTTTATAATTTTCTTTCGCCCTGTTAAGGGTATTATTTGAGTATTCTTGTTTAAAGCCGATATTATAGAGTCAATTAAATAATTTAAAGAAAAATTTGGATCTAATGATTCATATATTGGAGTAAAATTAATCTGAGATATGTCAATTTTAAGTTGTTCGAAATTGATTTTATTTATAGTTTTAACAGAGTAATTACGTAATTGTTTCTTGGATAGGCATAGTAACACGGGTTTGTGATCAGTTATTGTGGCGTGGATGACTACCGTAGTTGCAGGATATTGTGTTTTTAATAGGACGTGATCAATACAAGTGCCACTGGCTTCCCGAGTGACATAAGAGTGGGCTGGTAGCAGTGAGTGATAGGCCGCAAGCGTCAAGTATTGGTCCATATTACGGTGTGGTTTGTCCGCGTTTATAGCAATATTGATATCCCCAATTATTGCAATGTTTTTAAAATGTTTTATTTGTTGCAGGTTATTATTTAATGAGTTAAAGAATTGATCTAAATTAGCATAAGACGGGGATCGGTATATAGCGAAGATGGCAATATCACATCCTATTTTGATGAGTAAAGCATTAGCTTCTTTAATGGGGGGTTCCTCCACAGTGACCACAAGCCCTTCTTTAATATATACAACTACACCGTCATTTTGTAAAATTTATTCTTTGTAGAACATGCTTGGTAACCTTGTAGGCAAGGAGTAATGGGCGTATAGGATAACCAACATTCGGTTAATATGAGTATATCTACATTTAGTTTAAGTCGAGTGAGTAAAACTTCGAGTCCGGACAAATTCAAATTAACACTTCTTATATTTTGTGTGAGAATAGTGAATCCAGATGCAGCAGTAGGTACTAGTCGACTACAGTCCTCTACATTGCACTCGAAGTTCCTTGAGACGTTATAGTCATCCAGATCCTTGGGTAAATCACTATGATTATTGAATTTTAAATAAAAAATAAATAAATTTGTCTATACTAAAGGCCGACGAATCAAAGAATTTTAGTAGCGGTAGGCTGGAAAAAGTCTTACGCAAGAAATAAATATTAAGAAAAATGTAGTATTCATAAGTATACAAATTAATAAAAAATGATTGTGTAATTATGTTTTGGGTGAAATTTAAACTCGAGTTATAATTATAAACCAGAGGTAAGTAAGAAAGAACGCATGCAAAAAGTAGGATGTGTGAATAAAGTAGTAATATGTTTATACTAACCTTAGGTTTCCATATGACCCAAATAACGGGGCTCTCGAGAGGAATACCTCGTGACTGGTTATACAGCATCTCGTTCAGGTCATCTTCAGTATTTGCACTCATTATTTCTAGAAACAACGATTGTTATGTGATGATGTTTGCAAGAAGACTCAAACGTGTTATTATTGGGGTTGAAAGTGCAATCAAGAAAATGTAAATATCTATATTTTTCTGAAATCTAAATTTAAATACCCGCACCGTTTTGTAGTCTTACGAGCAAGTGTTCGTAGTACATTTCGTGGAACATAGTAGGTATTTTCAATTACTCGTAAAACGAAGACATTTATTTTAGTTTGCTATCCTATCCTACTACTATTATAAACGCAAAAGTTTGCGAGGATGGATAGATGTTTGTTACCCTTAGTCAATATTTACTGAACAGATTTGGATGAAATTTGGCACACAGATAGCTTATAACCTGGTTTAACATACCGTATTCTTTTCATACCCGAACTCGTGGGCAGTAACTAGTTTTCAATAAAGATGTCAGAAGCATTCAAAATAATTTCAATATCTTTCTACCCACAATAGATCGTTTGCAAATTATAATACTTACCAATACCCAAAAGAATGGATGCTCGGTTCATAACTGAGACGTAAGGTTCAATATTCGGTGAATACCCTAATATATTATTAGCGTCTAATGAAGCCAGCACGTCCGCGGACGCGAGGGGTGGCTCCGGCTCGTCTTGCAATGGTGTCAGGAACACTGGTTTGGCAATAAAGATGGCGGCCAAAAATAGCAGTACGGCAAAAAGTGCTTCTACTAATAGTAAGCCCCATCTTCGTCTGAAATGAAAACAGGGAAGGGGCTAAAGTCGTTGTTATTATTATATATTATATAGCTTAGATAGAAATAGCTTTATTCAACTATATTCCACATTGTTTAATTTGAATCTGATAATACGCACTGCCTTTGCAAATAACATTTCCATATGAGTATGCTCGTATGCCGTTGAAATTTACTTCGCAAATATTTTTTGGGGTCTTTTTCCTTTTTGACCGTCATAGCAATGCAATGTTTTTACTAATTTACTTGTCAGCAATCATTTTCGTCGCAGTCACATTTATGACATTGACAATTATCTGACAATACATAATTTAATCTGTTGTAAAAAAATTAGGTTGTTTCAAAGAGGTTTCACTCCCCATCAAAAAACTTTACATTAAACGCAAACACGGGCCGTTATTATCTATTAATTAAGTAAGAATATTACAAATTATAAAAAATAATCGTTACATGTCTATGGTCAGCTTAATTTTTTTTAATACCTATACCAAATTGTTGAGTAGACTGCCAGTACTGATAGTATATAGATATATACAGTTAGCAGCAGTTTACTCAACAATTTATTAGATAATAATAAGCTTACGGTTTAAGACATTTATTCCTCAAAAAGAATACAATTCACTTAATATGAGAAATACAGGTTATTCTTAAATACTAGATACGTCGACTTAAGAAATGTAAGTACTCAAGTAGATTAGTAGGTAGAAGATGCACAATACTTTTAAAATGTTGTGGGTATTAAGAAAAAAAAGTACATATTTGTTGTATTAATGCACTAATTACGTATGGTTTCTTGAAGGCAAGTCGATAGGGATTACACATTGTTCATTATAGCACACTTTTATTTATGATTTGTTAATTTGGGTTTATTTATTTAACTAATTGAGTATATATTTATATATATATATATTATATAGTTTTTTTTTTTTTTTTCTATATTTTAAAACCGAGAAAAATCTTTCAGGATGTGGTGTTTTAAGGTTTTTTTGTATAACGTGTAGGATTGGATCTCTTTTATGTCATTAGGCAATTTGTTATATAACTCTGCTCCCTCATATAGTATGCTTTTTTTTTTCCGTAGTTCGTACGTGGTCGTCTTAGACAGATGTTGTTTTTTCGTCTAGTAAGCTTCTGGTTCTCATTTTGTTATATTTCACTAGGTACTTTACCTAAGTATTTCACAAATTTTGACGCTGTGCTGGATTCCTACCAACTAGAAACCACACGGTCCTACCTTAATCTTTATCGAAATCTTGGGATCGCAGCCGCAGTCAACGCAACACCACCAGGTTATGGTCTGTCAATGGTAACGACGTACTTGTGTAGGCTGGCTACAGAATACAGAGTGGCGCACCGCCGCCGTCTAGAGCCTACCTCTGGTCGGGCGGCGAACTTTCAAGGCAAATCTATCGCCTGCAGGCTACGGTTCACTGTAGTAGGAAATCCTTAAGTGCCCTCCGGCGCCTGGCACCTCTTCTGCGGTTGAAAGTTGAGAGGGTTTCGTTCTCTCTCTGCCTTACCGCCACCTCCTTCAAGAACCTCCTCACAAAAGGTGGCGACGGCTCTCCATGCGTCCTCGTACCTGACCATGTATCTGATCACAGCCGGAAGCGAGAGATCGCCGGCCTCTATTGTCGAAGAGAAGTTGAGTCGCTGCTCAAAAAAAAACTTTGTGTGTGCAATGCCGGGCCGTGTCTTTGGGGCAGATTTGATATTTTTTTATGCGCTGCTGTATAATAGACAAATTCTCAGACAAAGTAAAGGGAAATGAAATAAAAAACATGCCATATAATATAAAATAGATTTTCCATATAAATAATATGGGTAGTTCCCCTAGCCATCGGTAATGTTAAATCCAAATATTTATTTCAAACATGTAATAAGCAGAAAATATATTTTAAAATAAGCTCTATGCTAAAACAATACAGTTCAAATTTATTATTTGGTGGATAATTCATCAGTATTTGAATTATCCACCGAATCTATAATAGAACCATTAGAAAAATTCAAATAAAACACGTAATACTCTTGTATTAAGGTTAAAAATCAATGCTACGGTGGTATAAAACATGAAAATTACCGCGAATATTGCTTTTCTCACTTACGTTCAAATTGAAATTATTTGAAATATAAAGTGGTCATTGATGTGTTGGAACCCAGTGACGGTGTAACATTGGCTCAATATGGCACGCTTTAGTATATTGTGTGTCTTCCTTATTTTAGTTTTATTAAGCGTTCTAAGAGTTGATGCAGGTAATATTAATTTTATAGCTAATACTGTCAAAATATGTAAAAAGGAATTTAGTCCTTCCAATTTAGTTTTGTATACATCTTATAAATTTATTACTTAGAGATAAGTATATTAATAAAGTCAACAGATTTAGACCACAATGTTGATCATCCCATTGGAGCACATGTGTTTTAAGTGATATTAGTCATAAACTCATCATTGTTATGAGCCACAAGGCGTCCACTCTTGAACAATAGATTCCCACATTAACTTCCAATTTTCATCGATTCTTCTGCTTGTTTTATATAGCTTAAAACTTATTTAGTGTGAGAGTTGTTTACTCGTAAGTCACTCGTTGACCACTCCTTAGCAATTCCTACTGCTAACAGCAGCCGGTACCGACGTTTTAACGGGCATGTTGTTGTTCTGAAGCATATTTTGAATGAAAAATTAATCATCATCCCATAACAGCTTATCTACTCTTAGAAAAAAAATTCATACATCATCAGCAGCCACAGGTTGTCCAAGTACAAAAGCCTACCACAACGACTTCCAAAGTAACCAATACCCAAGCCATATCGATCATTAAATAATTCTGTTCATCTGTTTCCAGGAGCTCGTTTAGCTCGGTCGCCTCAGTTCGGATACCCACGGCCACCACCGTGCTTCGGTCCCGGATGCAGTGGTTTCTACCGCCCTGAACGACTCCATCGAAGTCACCACCATCACGGTCACCACGAACCTGAGTACAACGTTCCACCGGGTGGTTCCATTAGTATATCGAAGACTATTAGTATAAGTTCTGGTGGTAATGCCCAGTCTAGTGCTAGTTCAAGTGCTGGGAAATAGACTGATTCCTTCCAGACTAGCTGAAGATGTTTCTTTGTATGGTATACATAATAATATGATAGCGTTTAAAATCGATACTGAAAAGTTAGTGCAATTTTGTTTTCATTTTAGTTAAACAACATTTTTGTCGAATAGACTCTAGTGGACGGTGATTTAGATAATTGTATTGTTTATAATAAATCGTTTAAATAACCATGTTCGTTTTATTTTTGTTATATTTTAACTTGTTGATGTAGACCATGGAAACAGTATCTGGTCTAACGGTGCGCTTGCCAAGAATGCATGAAGTACTGGGGAGTTACTCTTCAAATTAAAACCATTCCAATGTTAAATCAACGCCTTATAAAAACGTGTATTGTTAAATATATTCACCTATATCGTAGTTATCTCAATTTTAAAGACATGTTATACATTCTGCTTAGTACGGTGTTTACGTCTAACGCCCTTCAACAGCAATACTAATTCCTTCCCTTCTTGTACACCCTAATCCGTTTGAATAACGTGATGAATATGGGAGGTACTGAACTCACGACCAGAACACCTAGCTTCACTTTTTCCCTATACAGTGACATAGCAGCATCACTTAAATAGTATTTATTATTGTTCACCGGTTACTTCTCACGGGCATTTTTCAGGATTGCCCGACTAGTTTCGAACTCGAACGGAGCCCTTTGTCCTAAGCCGACCCCGCGGTGATACAAGTACCTAACCGGTGAACAGTTATTAATATGAATGTCCATAACGAAAGTTATTCTACAAACATATATGTAAACTAGCTAGTGCCCGATACTTCATCTGCGTGGCAAAAGGTAGCCTATGTCCTTTTCCAAGGTTCAATCTATCTCCTTGCCAAATTTCATTACGATCCGTTCAGCCGTTTAGTCGTGAAAAGGTAAGAAACAGAGTTACTTTCACATTTATAATATTAGTATGGATAGTTTAGCTATTGTCCCTGTTTTGTGGACTGTACCCATGTACCTACCGTCATCCAATGCATCATGATCAGGATCATGCGAACCGTGATCAGCGGTGACACATAGCTGCAAAAATTTGTGATATTGCGGAAATTCTGAACGAAGAATGATGACTATTTTGTCAAGGCACTTTATAAATATTTATAGGTGTTTGGGTAATACCATCAGTATTTGTCCAGCCATGAACTTGTCATTATTCAAATCAAATAAACAAATATATGTTTAAGGACGTCATTGTCATGCTCACCTCTAGATGTGTAAAATATAATCGTGACCAGTATAACTTGACCCTTGTTTTATACTAATACAAAGCCATCAAAGTTTCATATTAAACGTGTATTCCATGAAATTTTCGATGAAGTTGCTTACGCTGTAATCTACGTAAATGAATAAATCGAATGATCTGCAAAAATAAATTGCAGGAAAGTGTATGAAAAGACAGGGTATGGCTAAAATGTCGACAATGTCCTGACCAAGGAGTTTTTTGTATTGGCCAAGTCATAATGGCGCATAAATCATATTATTATTGTATGTACAGTGTTAATGCTCACTAAAGTTTACATTACGTGATTTGGAAAATCAATATAAAGTGGTGTACGGTGCTTTTTATATCAGTAATTCTATAATCTTTAAATATGGCTCGTCTTGTAGCTTGCATCTTTGCTCTACTAGTTCTATTTAATATAAGTGCTGATGCAGGTAATATTTATAGTGATTAATTTGTAAAATTTATGTTCAAACATACCCCAAAGCAGTGGAAGTTATTTTGCTTTTAAAGATCCGGAAAATTTACATTATTAGCTTCATAATTATAGTCTCTGAATATATTTCTTGGCATATTCATTATATTATTTTATCGATGTAACTTCATTAAAATGTAAATAGTAAACAATATTACTGAATTTAATATGCTTGGGCTGGAGGCATCAAATTGCCTTCCCTAAGATATTGTCCGGTTACGCAGACAAAACCCCTCTGGGTTCACTTATCATGCGAGATCAGTTTTGTTTCGCTAAACTTTGATTTAATTAATTTACACTTGAATATAAGAGTAACTACGATCATACAATTGTTTCAGCATCCCGTGTAGCCCGATCACCCCAGTTTGGCGGATTTGGCATCGGCATTGGCGTCGCTGGAGTTGGCAGGTTCGGCCCCGGTGGCTATGGCCGACCCAGGTTTGGCGGTCCTGGGTTTGGTGGACCTGGGTTTGGACCTGGTGGCGGACCCGGGTTTGGCGGACCTGGCTATGGCGGGCCTGGTTTTGGCGGACCCGGTTATGGCGGGCCTGGTTTTGGCGGACCAGGGTATGGTGGACCTGGTTTTGGACCGGGCTTTGGTGGTCCAGCCTATGGCCCATCTCCAGCGATAAGTTTTTCAAAGAGCCAGTCTATCAGTTTCGGTTCCGGTGGTGGTGCTCAATCAAGCGCTAGCTCAAGTGCTGGTAGCTTTGGAAAATAAGACTTTGTTATGTAGTGTATGAGCGTTCATATTAAATTGTAAATTAGTTAATTATTGTATAACTTAAGATTCCTATCGATTGATTGTGTACCTTATGACCTCCGAAGAGATACGTAAATTATATTCATCGTATTTTGATTCATTAGCCGACAGCTCCAGAAGGAGGGTGGTGTTTTTCGAGTGTATAAATGTATTTTATAATGTGAAGCATACAAAGCAGGAGACAAAACTTATAACTCTTAACTATTTATTTATTTAATTACAACTATCCTTACAAGTTTTTTTTTTCATTTAATGCGATAGTTTACTAAACTAGATATATTTAAAACAACAATAATAAAAATTTTGTACCTGATGACAATTAATGCATTCCTTGTGAATTCACCCAGAGAACATCAGAATAGATACAGATCTATTCTGATGTGATATTGAAATATGATAGTGAAACAGTTCACTAAGGTTAAGTAAGAGTGCTGAGTGCACGCTAATATTTGAAAAACCTGTAGGTATGTAACATAAACCAAGTGGAATAGCCAAGAATCAAACCTAAGAGTTGATATCTATTTAATTTTAGAAGAAATAAACAACGACTAAATACATAAAAGGTGTTTTTATTTTCCTGCAAAGATACATTCGATTTATATTTCTCCAGGGGCGGATTTAGGTAACGATTTGGATAGATTTAGTTTATCTATCTAATAAAAAACTGTTTTTATAAGAAAAAAATACCGCCTTTGATAAACTATACACAAAAAAAAGTTTTCAATAAACTATACACAAACATGCGTTTGCAGTAATAACAGTAATAATGATTTGCTGTAATTCATTGAAGTGTTTAATTGTCTGTTAATCCGAAGGTCTTCATCAGATCTCCATCAAATTGAAATGGGACAACGTCTAGAGTCTCCCAAACACAAAAAGATTCATTTAAATCCAGTAAAAAATTGGCGACGGTATCGTTGGATATATCTTAATATATAAAACTAAGTCGGGTTTGTTCGAACACTTATAACTCTAGAACGGCTGGACCGATTTCATGGTTTTTGATGTGTTGTATTTATATCCGTCCCGGATAGCAGAATAACTATTAAAAAAATTGGAAAATTGACGAATAATAAAATAAAAGAAAAAACATTTTCCCTTGGGTTTCCCATACAAAATGTTCACGGGCTTCGTAACTGTCAAACATTTAATGTTCACCCGTCGATACGGTAAGCTGTCCCCTCAAACTAAGAACGTATCTAAATAAAGGTTTCGAATCGACAAAATATATCCACAATATTCGGATGTTGAACCCAAAACAGAAGGAAGTCTATGATACATTAATTATTGCATTTGATGATGGAAATTGTGTTTTATTTTTCCTGGATGCCCCTGGTGGAACTGGAAAAACATTCCTCATGTCATTGATTTTGGTCACTGTTCGCGCCAGATCCGAAATTGCGGTAGCAGTTGCTTATTCTGGAATAGCGGCCACGTTTTTAGAAAGATGTGGTACGACTCATTCAGCGTTAAAATTGCCATTATATCTACAAACTACTGAACAAACGACTTGTAACATTGCAAAACTCTCTACGATGGCAGAAGTTTTAGTAGCGTCGGATTGATTTTATTTCCTCCGAATTTTTGCAATTTCGTATCATCGAAAGACGAGCTCATCAGCAAAGTATTTCCGAACATCATTGCTAACCACAAAAATAACAAATGGTGAAGCGAGCGAGCAATTTTGGCGGCTAAGAATAAAGATGTGAATGACTTAAACTATAATTCAGAAACAAACCGTTGGTACTTTGCATTCATTCTAATCTATTGACTGTGTAACAAACAAAGATGAAGCCACGTTTTATTCAAGAGCTGAACCATAAGTTTCAGGCATCAATCGAAGAAATGCCGAGACAACAAAGTGATATAAGAGTTTCCATTTATTATCATTTGGGGAACCCTAACAATGGTGCTAAAATTCTCACATACATATACATGCAATGATCCGGCAAATCGATAAAATATAAATATTGGTGTATTTTTGTTATTGTATCAGTACTCGACAAACACTGAAATATATTCAATATGGCTCGTCTTATAGTTTGTGCGTTTGTTCTGCTAGTGTTAGTTAGTTTCACCACCATCGATGGAGGTAAATTCTGATATTTTATTACTAGTTTCTGCCCGCGACTTTGCCTACGTGGACTTTAGGATTGGGTTCAGCAGGAATATGAAGTATCCTATGTGCTAATCCAGGTTATAAACTATCTGTGTACCAAATTTCATTTCAGATGACTTGGCTAGAAAAGGAGTGACGACTGAGGATGTTAGAGATGTATGGAAGAAAAAGACATGCTGCGCCGACCCCAATTTAATTGGGATAAGGGCAGGGATATGATGATGATGTAATTTAATAATTTTATATATTGTTTTAGCATCACGACAAGTGAGGTCACCGCAATTTGGCGGCGGAGGAGGATTTATCATCGGCGGTTTTAGCGGAGGTGGGTTCGCACCCCGAGGTTACGGTGGGCCTCACTTTGGCGGGCCTGGATTCGGTTACGGTCGACCCGGCTTTGGTTACGGCCGACCTAGTTTCAGTTACGGCCGACCTGGCTTTGGCGGACCTGGCTTCGGCGGACCTGGCTTTGGTGGACCCGGATATGGCAATACCGGATTTAGTGCGTCTCAGAGTAGGTCCATCAGTTTCGGTGACGGTGGTGCATCACAAGCTCAGTCAAGCGCCGGTGGTTTTGGCAAATAGGACTTATGATGTTGTATAAATACGTATGTAAAGTGTATATTTTGTTAAATAATAAATAAAGTTTCGTTATAGAACTAATGTTGTTTAATTAAAGAAATATCACTATGGTAGAAAAGTTGAGCCATAATGTATTAAAATAATCCATTGTTGTCGAACTGTTTAATAAAACACTTGTTATTGTTTGCAATACTGATATCTAGATGCAAGAAAACATCGATGTGAACAAAAAGCGACTAAAATTGCGACTCCCCTGGGCTTGCAGGTGTACATGGGCGGCGGTAATCGCTTACCATCAGGCGAGCCGTCAGCCCGGTAGCCCTCGATCCCATAAAAAAAACGCGTAACTATGTATTTACAATATTACAATGGTCGGTATGCAAGAGAGATAGACATACAAAAATACGTCTGATGTTTTAGTAAGCATATACACCAGAAAACCGAAATCCCTGAAAAGATGATTTCACTATCAACGAATCACCCGAAACCAATGTCTTCCACTAGCTTACACTAAATTATTAAGATTATCCAACTCTCCCCAGCTGGGAATCTCTAGGCTGGGAACGGGGAGCTGGGTTACCGGTGCAAAGACTTTCAGGAACTTATTATGTGGCCTTGGCATCTAATAATAAAATATAATTAAAACGGAGAAGGAAAACATCGTAAGGAAACCTCACACCTGAAAGATGTTCTCGATGGTGTGTAAAGTCATGTCAGAGACCTACGGGTAGTTTAAACTCTGACACTAGGTTGTTCATCAACCACACGATAAAAAGGAGATCTATTAAGAACTCCACTGTGGGTGCTCTGCATCCGAAAACAACTGGTACACATAATTGTCGGAACCTGCTGACCAAGTATGAACCCTGCATAGGGGTTGTTCACTCTTACGGCGATACCCAACACAATCCCTTAACAGCGATTGTACAATAAGAGTAAAATAATCGTCATCTACTATCTGCTTGCCACTGTTAGGGTGTGGCATAAGCTGGCAGCAAATTCTAGCTCCCATGAGCCATGTGTTTTAGAGGGCTGAGTTGCCCGCGTCCGTAGGAGTGCACCCTTAAAATGGAATCTCTACACGTGGCCCCTGGGTAGTTCAAAACAGGCAACACAACTCTGGTGGGAGGCTTCGACCGCGGCTGATTACCACCCATCGGACGAAGCCATGCGGTGAAGCGACCTAGTCGAGTTTCGGGATGTAGTCCGGTGTAACCGTTGTTGGAGACGGGTCTGGGCAGTTGCATCAACTCCCCAATTGTCGTTCTCTCTAAATCTATCTACTCTACTTAGAGTGAATAGACTTCTTCTGGATCTACGTGCTCCGTCCTCGGCCACACCGTCGCTTACCATCAGATGAGTTGGTGGCCAAACGAAGATCATAATTATTATGCATAAAAAAATGTGAATGGGATCTTTTCTTAGCTAATCTTCTTACAAACACAAGGCAAAAGACGTATTAAAATTTAGAAGAATAATTCGGGAAGTTGGTCCGATGGCCTGAGGTATCCGGGAGGCGCAGGTTCGAATCCTGATCACGACAGTAAATTTCTTTCCACTAAAATGTATAACTTTAAAGACAAAACTCTATAAAAAATAAAGATTGTATTCAAATCAAGTACGCGTATTTTTTCTAACAACCACAAAACATGTGTTCTTAAAAAATATATATCTTGTAATATGATACCAGGATATATTTCAACCAATGTCACATATAAATTATATCTCAGCATACATTTAACTGTACAACACCGAGAGACATTTACTCACGCGTTTGAGATTGTTATGACGATAACATTTTCTAGAAGATTTACACGATACAACAAGTTATAAGAGCTTTTTGGTAGCACACCTGTATTTCGGGACGTGATAGGCAGTCGTTCATTTCACAGAATAATAATAACATTCAGTAATGACGATGGTGCCTGATTGAATGTGAATTCCTTAGGTACAAGCTGTGCCCATGTTGTTCTGCCGTATAAATTTTCTGGATAGGGCCACCCTTATTACCTAGGGGTATAAAAAATTGCCTAAGACCTATTCTCAGACAGCCAAACATACACAAAAGAGTTCGATAACAAACACTATGACACGAGATTTTTAAATATTAGAGATACACTTTAGTTCTAATGTAACTTTTGTATCTTGTAATTCAAATTATTGCAAACTAAAGATAAATCTTTGAAAAGCATTAACGTATGCTTAGCGAACTCTAAAGTTATTATATTACATGGAAAAAGAATATAGTCGTGAGCAGGATAATTTAACTGCCTCGTTGGTCTAGTGGTCCCAAACGCCACTGCTGAGTATGAGGTCCCGGGTTCGATTCCCGGGTCGAGCAAAGTGTTATTGAGTTTTTCTGTTAGAAGTTTCTCAGTCAGTCAGCAGCCTGGAGTTTGGAATTGTGCCCGGTAGATGGCCATAAGCTTACCACCTATTACATGGGATTTAGCATTGGTGAAATGTGGTTTTACAACTGTATACACCTCTGCCTACTCTTTCGGAGAACACAAGCGTGAGGATATGTACTTAGGTACGTAAATATTGTGTTGATTTTTGTTTGATCTGATTTGTTTGGAAACCCAATCAACGTAGTAAGTGCTAATATTCTCACTTATATACGATCATATTCCGGACGTCGGGACAATATAAATAGATGTCAAGACTTCTTTGCATTAGTACTCGTGAAATATTTGTATAATTTAAACATGGCTCGTCTTGTCCTGTGTGTTCTAGCTGCTCTAGTCCTAGTTAATTTCGTTAACGTCGATGCAGGTAATTTTTTAAACATTTCCGAGAGATTCTCTGAAGGAGTGATATATTTTGAAACGCATCAATT
This sequence comes from Xylocampa areola, assembly GCA_935421205.1. NCBI lineage: Eukaryota > Metazoa > Arthropoda > Insecta > Lepidoptera > Noctuidae > Xylocampa > Xylocampa areola. The sequence continues at coordinate 20,327,995 of OW285200.1, read as the reverse complement.
AACGCGTGAAAAGCAGATACTAAAGTTCCGGGAACGGTGTTCCAAGTGTTTTTGGATGGAACAATAACACGTGGAACCCGGGAACTTACGGACTGAAGGTTATTTTTTTTTTATCGAATTGGATGCATGTTTGGCTACCAACTCGCCTGATGATAAACGACGGTGTGGCCGAGGATGGAGCACGTATATCTAGAGAAATCTATTCACTCTTCAGTAGAGTGGATAGATTTGGGGAGAGCGATAGTTGGGGAGTTGATGCAACTGCCCAGACCCGTCTCCCACAACGGTTGTACCGAACTATATGCCCGAAGCACGACTATGTCGATTCACGGCATGGTTTCGTCTGGTGGGTAGTAACCAGCCGCGGCCGAAGCTCCCTACCAGAAATGTATTGCCTGTTTTGCACCACCCAGGGGCCACGTGTAGGGATTCCATTTTAAGAGTCCACTCCTACGGACGCGGGCAACTCAGGCTGAGTATACCAAATATCTAAACCAATAATTTTAATACATTTCTGGTTTGTTTTCAGCGCCTCATATTGGTGGTCCTCGCAACGGACCTGCCTTTGGTGGCCGAGGCCCTGTCGGACCAAGTTTCGGTGGGCCAGGCTTTGGTAACCGACCTGGAGGGGTTGGCGGATTCGGCCCGGGCTCTAGTGGTGGCCGCGGTGGCTCCGTGAGCGTGTCCAAGAGCGAGTCTGTCAGTTTTAGCTCTGGTGGTTCTTCTGGGTCCCAAGCTCAGTCAAGCGCGAGCTCCGGTGCTCGTGGCCGTGGATAAACTGTGATAACAATTAATTGTTGAAATTATTTTGTTAATAAAATTATTTTTTGTACTGGCTAAGGTGTTGTTTTCTTATTATATGTTTATGTGATACGCTTTCATTAGTAGAAATTAGTATAACTATGGAATAGGGAACTCTATAAAACCAAGTAATCATCTTCTTTAGTGTGGTTACGAGCCAGCCTAAAATCAAAATTTGTTCGAGCGGCTCGTACCTGTCCCAGGACTTAGCACATGCTATCAATTAACAACACTTGCGACCAAAGGGTTAGGGTGCCCTCTGAAGAAACCGAGTTCATGGCTTGATTAAAGAACTCGAGACTAAGATCTGGCACTCTTCAGAAACAAGTCATGATGACTTAAAACACTCGAACCTTACCTCTACAAATGACGGCAATAAATTATAATAAAACAACACTTTGCAGCGTTCGTGGTCGCAAGAGGAAACAAACGCTGCAAAGTGTTTGAAACGTCAGGAAAAACAAAAACCAATAATACACGCGATTAACCAGGTTAAAAGTTGTTTTATTATAATGTATAGTGATCGCGAAAACCTAAGATATTACGATGGCAATAAATGTTCACTTTATTATATAAAAGTATAAAAATAGAATGGATGGTAATCAAAATAGGTAAAGTCAGATAAAACCTATCCTCTGTAAGACACCGAAAAGTTTTAGTGTATAAATCGGTTCAAGTTTTCTCTAAATTTATCGATTCATGTCGTGAACCAATTTGTTGGATGTTCAATTACTACAATCACAATATAGCATAATGTTGTATCTATTATATTATTTATGTAACTACGAGTCACTAGAGTAATGCATACTATCCATCGTATTTATCTTCGCATCGAAGAGGCTACCATGCTCTTTTTATGGAAATATGTAAAATGGCTGTTAAGGACTCAGTAAAGAGCAACCTCACTGTAATTCCAAGCATAATGTTTACATAATAAAGATATCTCTTTAAAAAAAAAATACTCCTATTTCACAATTACCTCCTGATCCCATTTGATCGATCACAGAAGAGAAAAAGAGAAATTCTATTCGAAAAATAAAAAAAATAAAATTGATCGTCTTTACGATACTCCCATCAGATAACCAAAACAATATCTTTCATGTTGCGTGATGAGATGTAAGTATTTGATAATTTTTACTTTTCACACCTAACAACCTGCGACCACGAAAGCTACGCCTGCAAAGTATTCGAAATGTCAGGAAAAACAAAAATATACATCTATATACCGAACAGATTTGGATGAAATTTTACACGCAGATAGTTTATAACCTGGATTAACACATAGGATACTTTTTATCCCGATTGGAACCGATTCTGAAGTCGCGGGCACAAGCTATACATACATAAAGTTAAGCTTTCTGCACTTATGCCAAATCTCACGCTCCAAACACAATAGAAATATTATTGTTATCAAGCACATTTTTTACTTTCGTGAGTATAATAATAGGTAAAGCAAAACTGCCTCGTTGGTCTAATGGTAGCAAGCGCGGCTGCTGAGCGTGAGGTCCTGGGTTCGATTCCCAGGTCGGTCAAAGTGTTATTGAATTTTTCTGTTAGGAAATTCTCAGTAGCAGTCCGGAGTCAGGAACTTTGTTGTGTAACACCCCCGTGCTTCGAAGAGCACGTAAAGCCGTCGCGCCTGATCTCTCTCTGGTCGTGTCGGATTTCCGTCCCATCGGAATATGAGAGTGAAGGAAGAGGGAGAGCACCTGTGTTTGCGCATACACTTGTGCACTATAAAATCTCCTGCGTACTTGGCTAATCTCCGCGGATATAGGTCGCCGTGACCGAAATTCGGTCGGAAGGAGTATATTTATTAAAGCAAAAACTTTGTACCCCGTTTTACGGAAATTACACGGACGGAGAGGTATGATATTTGTCACAGTTAAAGTTTATATGGAGTAGGAATGTAGAAAGCTAATATTTTTATATAATATGCGTTAGATTTTATTTTTAATTACTCATGTTACCATGCGTTTGGCACACATACATATATCTTTGACAACAGAAATATTTGACAATAGAGAACCTTATTAACGTTCAAATGTAAATTTAAATGAATTATGGTCGAACATCGGTCAGTGAGCGACCACTAGTACAGATTAAAAAGGTTTACCTACAAAGTTTTCTATTCACGTATTCATTTATAGATATCAAGCTAACCTTTGGATTAAACATAGCATCACGCCTGTATTCCACGAAGGGGTAGGCAGAGGTGTACACAATTGTACACCCACATTTCACCAATGCTGTTATTAAGTCCCATGTAATAGGTGGTGAGCCTATTGCCATCTACCGGGCACAAATCCAAACTCCGGGCTGCTACTGAGAATTTTCTATCAGAAAAACTCAATAACACTTTGCCCGACCCGGGAATCGAACCCGAGACCTCATACTCAGCAGTCGCGCTTGGGACCACTACACCAACGAGGCAGTTAAGTTACCTTTGGATTAATATTTAAGTAACATATTAAATAACCCAATTAAGCTGTCAAAGGGCCCTCTTTCAGTCCGAAACTATTTGTGAAATCTTATGATCGTCATAATATTGAGTTTTTTAACGATTTGGAGTTTGAACGAATTGTTATAATTATATTAAACACGATAGAGCTAATGGGCATACGCTATAATTCTATATATGCAATCACTGAAGTATATGAGAATATATGAACAATAAAGGACGGTCGAAATTAATACATAGACGATCAGATACCTAAAAAACCCACCTGAAAATTCTAACTTAATAACAATGTCTTGGTCGTACGTTGGCAACGAGTATCCCCGTTTAAAGACGCTATGACTTGTAAACAAATACACAAAACTCTGTTTGGCGACTAAACGGCTGCACGGATCGTAATGAAATTTGGCAAGGAGATGGATTGGACCTTGGAGAAGGACATAGGCTACCTTTTGTCACGCAGATGAAGTAGAGGGCATCAGCTAGTGTTTATATGTATTCCACGGGTAGAGCATACATATGATGATATACAAAATATTATACCTATTATGTGGATAGAAGGATTAATTTGAGTGTGTATTGGCCTAATGTCCAACAGTGGGCTGCTATAGACTATATTACCTCTATATTTCGAACTTAAGGAAAATTTATTATTTAGGTATAAATTATGATTGTGTCATCATCAACACAATCATCATTTAAAAATTAAAACTCAATAATAAATTTTGCCTAAGATCGAAATATAGAGATAATAACTCATGTTTTAGAGATAGGAGTATCTTCTATACAAAAGTGAAAGAGAGGAGAATTAAAAGTAATTCAGAGTTACGTTGGTCTAGTGGTCCCAAGTACGACTGCTGAGCATATAGTCTTGGGTTCAATTCCCAGGTCAGGCAAAGTGTTATTGGGATTTTCTGTTAGGAAATTCTCAGTTTGGAATTGTGTCTGTTAGATGGCAATAGGCTCACAACCTATTACATGGGTTTCAATAACACCTCTGCCTACCTCTTCGGGGAATACAGGCGTGATGCTATGTTATAATTTTAATGTTATTCTTTACCTTAGACAGTAAACATTGTGGACGTAAGTACTCAATTCGAAGATATGACATAACTCTGTGTAAAAATATATTTTCGCCGGATTTACCAGGTACTTTTATGTAAAAATTGTGTGCATTACAAATATTATGGCTACCGTGTAAATTGTCTCACTGTTGCCTTATGTGTTATATGAATTATCAATTTGGCGTTAACAATCTTATGAAGATACTATTCTTGGAAGGCGGGTTTTATCACATCCTCTAGTTTTACGTATATATGTTAGGAATATGTGAATTTACTTCATAACCATACTGAACTTTCGGCAAGATGGGAAAAATTGGCGTTCTTGTATTGGCTCTGTCTATCTATACGACACAATGTGGAGTCATTAGTATTGAAGGTAACAACTGATGCATAATTTATTTTAATAGTACTGATTTTCTTTAAGTGGTTAATTACATATTTTCATTATGAACTACAGATTTCTAGTGCCAAGAGGTTCACAAATTATTTTTATTATTTAAAATAAATAAATTTAATAATTTAGCCCGGTTAGTGGAGTGTGATAGTAGCAATGATAACATTTGGTGTGACATAGTTAGATAGAAGGAGACCGTATCGATGGCGGCTACCACCAACAGCAGCATTCCCGATAAAAGTTGACGTCAGGCAGACGGCCGGTCATAACAAATAGCCAAAACTAGCACGCATGCCAGTGCGCCGACTAAATAATAATAAATTGGGATAAGGGCAGGGGCATGATGAGAATCGATTATTTTTAAATACAGTTAATCTTCGAAAAGCACTTACTATAGCGAAAAAATTTTGTGATTATTTTTAACTTTAACTTTGACATGCCTATGAAATTAAATAGTCTATTTTCGCTTTTCTTTTTCAGATATCCACCAACGAGTAGAGCGATCGCCATGCGACATATGTGGTGACGGTCCACATGGACCTCGACCGTTTGGTCCACTTCCTCCGCTATTTGGACCTCCCCCACCATTTGGACCACCGCCTCCGCCACGGGGTTCGAGATACTTCCACACCGCTCACTGGACTGGGCTAGCTAACGACGGAATTCAACGAGGGTTATTTAGTGGAGCAGCAGCAGCTGCTGGTGATACTGACCAAGCTACAGGCGAAGCATTCTCCCTGGCATCTAGTGGCGCAGCGTCAGGAAGTGGTTTTGGATCTGAAGGCCAGTCAGCTAACTTAAATGGTAAAAAATCAATTCATCCAACTGGTGATTCCGAATTACAGTCTGCAAGTGGCTCTAGCTCCCATTTATTCGGTTCTGGTTCCCAGTCCTCTTCGAGTTCAGATGCTCAGAGTTCAGGGGGATTTGGAGAAAAAACATCTGGTTCTAAATTTCAGTCATCTGGCGGGAATGGTGCCCAATTTTCTTCTGGCTCCAATTCCCAGTCTTCAAACGGATTTGGTGGCCAATCTTCAGGGAGCTATGGAGGCCATTCCTCGGGAGACTTTGGTAGTCATTCTTCAGGTGGCTTTGATGGTCAATCTTCTGGAAGTTTTGGTGGCCATGCCTCAGGCAGTTACAGCGATCATTCTTCAGGAGGATTCGGCAGTCAATCTGCTGGAGGTAACGATGGTCATACCACGGGAGGCTTCGGCGGGCAATCTTCTGGAGGCTACAATAAACATTTTGGAGGTGGAAACGGTGAACAGTCAGCAAATGATGAGAAAAAATTCAACTATGAGGAGTCACACTACTCTCATCACAGTGGTGATCAACATCAAGCAGGTTTTGGTTCACAATCTGGTTTTGGCAATGGTGAACGACTATCGGGAGGATATGGTTCTTCTGGATCTGGGGAAGGCGAAAATGTAGGTAGAGGACATAGTACAAGCAGTGAAGCTGGCATCGAAGCACCTAAAATTTCCGGAGGAGCTGGTAAAGAGGAAGATGAAAATGAATTTCAACAGTTTCAATATCATGAAAACAGCAGAAAAGGAGGCAACGTATTTGAGCATGAACATCAGCCTTCCGGAGGCTTCGGAGCCTCCAGTGCTAGTGAAGCGAGCTCTAGCTCAGGTGGGCATAAAGGGAGTTTTGGAGGTGGCTCCAGCAATTACGGCTCAGGTGGCTCCTCCAGTTTCGGCGCGGCCAGTTCCGATAACCTCAGTTCAGGCAATGCCGGTAGTTTCGGCGCCAGCGGTTCCCGTGGCCGCGGTTCAGGTGGATCCAGCAGCTTTGAGTCGAGCAGTTCCAGTGGTCACGGCTCGCAAAGATTTAGTAATTCCGGGTCAAGTGGCTCCGATAACTTCGGCTCAGGCGGTTCCAGTGATTTCGGCGCAGGTCGTGGCTCAGGTAGTTCCGGCAGCTTTGGCACGAGCGGTTCCAGTAGCCACACCTCGGAAGGATCCAGTAACTTCAGGTCGGATGGCTCCGGTGGTTTTGGCTCAGCAGAGAAGCAGAGCAGTTCCAGTGGTTTCGGCGCAGGCAGTTCCAGTAGCCATAGCTCAAGTGGTTCCAGTAACTTCGGCTCGAGTGGTTCCAGTAGCTTAGGCTCAGGTGGTTCCAGTGGATCAGGGGCAGGAGGTTCCGGTAGTCTCGGCAGTTATGGCTCAGGTAGTTCCAGTGGCTACGGTGGTGGCTATTCTGGATTAGGCAAATATGGATCTTCTCAATCAGCTCTGAATGGCGCTTTAGGTCTCGCTGCTCAAGGTTTGCAGACAGCAGGTCAGCAGCAAAGCGGATGCAGTACTTGCGGAAAGAGCAACTATGCCTTAAGTAATGCTAAGAGCAATAATGGAAATGCTATTGCTCTTTCTGTCAGCGGTTAGATTCTATAATGTCCAATCAGGGAACTTGGTGGTCAGCATTTATTAGGTGAAAATCGCTTGCATCAAATATAAAATCGCTACGGCAAATACCTGTAATTTAGCGTGAGCGATTCAAGGAACTTCATAGGCTATATTTACTACCGCCAAGATTAGATTTCGACCATAACTTAGATTTTTGATCTAATGTGTTTCTAAATTATGTTTGACAACTGTATAAATGTAATAAAGTAAATAAAGAATTTGTGATAATTATTTATTTGTTTACTGTGACCTTTATTAAGATGTTTATGTTTGTCTTTGCAATTTTAATGTATGTAAATACTATAGTAGAGTATAGGTATAGTAGAGTTCGCTAAGCATGCGTTAATGCTTTTTCAAAGAGATATCTTGAATTATGTAAATACTTTAATTGATATTGCTTGATTAAGGTAATTAATGAATAAATTAACAGAATTGAAGGATGATCTTTTTATTCTTGATCCCATTCTCAGAAAACTTAAGAATCTGCTTATATAATAAATTATATTCTTTGATATTTGGCTTTTATTATTTATTAGTTTTGTTACTTTAGGTAATTTATTAGATGAATTAGTAAATTTACAAAAATAAGTAAATAAACTAGCCAAAATACATATTGATTATATACTTTTCAAGAATTTATATTTATTTAATCAATTATATCGCAGCTTAATGCTGGAATATATCGTTTCATAATAACTTTGTACCACATACAATCTGTACAATAATCCTCATACCTGCACCTTCCACTATAAGACATCTTTAACAAAATTTTTTATTTACGCAATCACAAATTTAATTGATTTAATTCGGATTTTCACTAAAAACAGTACTTTTAGAAAAATATAAATGTAGAGACATCTTTGTGTAGATAAGTGGATAATTTCAACAACCTTCACGAAGTCGGCAAAAGGGCTCATTTAAGCAGTTCACGGTATAGAAAAATATACTTATATTCCGTGATACTGCGATTCAACCAAACCCATCGTATTGGGGAAACCACATGAAAATTAAATAGACATAACAATAATAAATTATAGTATTAAGCCAATAAGGAAGTGAAAACAGTATCTAATCCTTCTAATGTAGCGATTAACCACTTTTAGCTTTGCATGAGTGCCAGAGAGGCATTCAGAGTTTGAAAACTAATGTGCTAAAATTTAATGTGCTCTCGGCCATATGAAGATGTTTTAAAGGAAATAAATAATTTCTTTATTAGAAAACATCAAAATTATTTAATTACTTATTATTGGTAGTAGGAAGAAAGACGCTCCACTTTCGCTTCATCTATGTTCATTAACCTCTTCATGCATGCTTGTCGGTTTAAGTTACCCCAGACCTACCCTTTTTTGAGAACATTCGGGTACCTTCGTGGATGTCGGCCTACTCCAACTCTTCCATCCACTTTCGAGTCTTGCCTCGTATATTAATTTGTTAGTCGCCTTTCGTCCATCCCTTTCACATGCCCAAACCATCTTAGCATCCTTTCTCAATCCTCGTCCCTACATCCTCTTTAACTCCACAACGGTCCCTTGTCACGTTGTTCCTCATGACTTCGTTTTGACTCATGGTGTATAATAATAAATATAATTATAAGAAAAGACTGAACTTGAAAACTAGCCATGATAATTTCTTCTAACCTGTTTGGCACCCTCAGGTCTCTCAGGATTCAGCATCCGTAAAGCTTTGATAGCGTGTTTCAAAAGGTAAATTTTCCCCTTATCCTATTTTCCTTACAGTTTTTGAAGTATGCAACTCGTAGTAAGTAACCATTTAGTCGGACAATTTTACTCCAGGTGCATCAAGAAAAACAGAAACGTGGCGCAGAAAAATTATGATAATGTTTTATGTTTGGTGTTTATAAAAGGTACCTATCTAAAAAAGCGTGCTTTTGTTTATAAATATTACATGAAATATTATTGTTTGACATTTGTTTGTTCAATGATTAAGAAATCGGGTTTTCAATTAATTAATAAAATAAATACATTAAATTCAATTTAAATTTTGAAGAAATCATTTCTACATTTAATCAAAAAAAAAAAAAAAAAATTAAATTTATAATTTTTTGTGGAAAAAGAGTTCGCTAAGCATACTTTTCAAAGTTTTATATGTATATTTTTTTTTTTTAGAATTCATTACAATTTAGAAAGATACATTTATATTCGTTTAAGGGATTATGTCGAATCCCATACGCTTCTTCCTGACGAGTAATTTGGTTTTCGAACTAAACTCTCATGCATCCATCAGTTGCACCATATCGTTGAGCACATAAGCGCAGGCTTCATGGGCAAAATGAAAACGGGCGTACTGTTCTTCGACGTAGCGAAACCATTCGACAAGGTATGGCACAACGGCTTAATCTATAGGCTGTATCAATTCCAAGTGCCTGCCCGCCTCGTACTCGTCATTCGAGACTTTCTGTCTGACCGTAGTTAGATACTGAATATCGCGTAGAGGGCGTTCTATCGTCCCCTCATCAAATCCTAGAAGGAGTGCCTCAGCGCTCTGTGCATTCACCACTTAAAGAAAAAAAGTGGCAAAACCGTTAACTCTTTTCGCCGACGACACGGCCATCTATTTCACAGGTATGAGTATTGACTGTATTACCCGATATCTCCAGAGCTCAGCCAACGCCTTAGGCGCTTGGTTCAGGAAATGGAGGATCGGTCAATCCAGACAAGAGCACCGCCGTTCTCTTTTCGAGAACGGGCGCCAGGGAATTTCTACCCCAGCTTCGACCTATTACAATGTTCAGCAAGCCAATCCCTTGGGAACTGCAAGCCAAATACCTGTGTGTGATTCTAGATCACAAACTGCCCCGTCCGCACATTAAGACGGTACACAACCGCACGGCCTTTGTTGTCAGCCGTCTATTTCCCATGACAAATGCGCGCAGTAAATTGTCACTTAACCTTAAGATTAGGCTCTACACTACGTGCATTAGACCCATTATGACGTATGCTTGTGTATTGTTCGCACACGTGAAGTATTACAAAATCTATAGGATGTAAACCCTGCAAAATCGATTCCTTCGTAGAGCGACAGGCGCCCCATGGCTCATTAGGAACCTTCAACTCCACCTCGATCTCAGAGTGCCCACCGTTAGGCAATTCATAAAAATAGCATCGAAGGGATACTTCGAATCTGCCCCTAATCATCCGAATCCCTTAGTTGTCTCTTCTGCTGATTACGGGCCTTCCCAGATCAATAAAATCCTCAGAGCCGATGATAGGATCACTGTAGCTCAAGAATTGATCACATTCACAAGCACACTCCGACGCGCTCGACTGCCTCGTTATAGGCCTCACTGGCGAGGTCTACGTCCGTCGCAAAATGTCTCATCATGTCCACCCCGACCCTTGCTCGAGCCGGCTCGCGCCGTGCCAGTAACTTAATTCATTAAATTCGTCCCTTAATAATAAGGAAACTGTTATGATCCAGCTATTCCCTAGTTGTCTTCACACCAACGCCCTAAGCCGAGGCTCGTGTCCAGGGGACGCCCCTAGCGCTGTTGCTTAGTTTGAGTATTTTATAAACTCTGGTCTGGCTGGAGGCATCAAACTGCTTTGCCTTAGATATTGTCCGGTTACGCAGACAAACTCCTCTGGGGGAGCAAGAAGCCATTTCAAAAAAAAAAAACAAAGCTGCCTAGTAAGTACTAGTTTTTCTTTCCAACCTAAGTAGGTTGGAAAGAAAAACGGCGTACACGACGAAATCTCCAGCAGTATGTTTCAAAAGATATCGTATTATATCATTATCATATCATTTATTTCATTATCAATTTATAAATTGTATAGAAAATTGACCCTAAACTACAAATTTAAAATAATTACAATATTAACCATACACATAGCATAATTTCGAGACAATTAAATATACAACCAAAAAAAAAAAACAGTAAACGAATTTATTATTTCAAATATACATTATGCCCACTTTTATGGTGAATGTCAAATAACTAACTGTACTTACTTCGGGAACGTAGGGACTATTTCTACATAATTTTACCTTACCATTTTACGTTCCATATTGTATTGTTTTTAATTAGTTAAAGATTAATCACGAACGGGACCACGAAATGGCAAGTGTCACATCTTCCAAGTCCCGTTTGTGTCCACACTTTTTTAAAGCTCGTTAAATAATATAAAATGAATAGGTGTTTTAACATTTATACAAAACTGACTATACGTTTTTTGGCCATGTGGTAACATCCCAATTCCTAAAGCATGTATGCTACTGGGATTCACCGATACTAAATTTATTTCACACCAACATTCAAAGTTGTGACTACCAATTACACTTTATTTGTGAATATGACTTTTCGAGGTATTTCTTGGAGCATTTATTGGATATTGATCTACCAAGGATATAAAAATGTATGCTTTTACAAATTAAATCACATCAAAACGAAAAAATGAGGCGTTTTATTGGTAGGGACTGCTTTGCTTGATTACGCAGCCGCTGATATTATACGTAAGTCTAATGCGATTATGGATTTTATGACGAGCAGTAGTCTGTTTCAATTGTTCAAGCATTTCTGATCATATTTTTACTATTTTAAAGCAGAAAGTAACTAGAGTATTATAAGATTATTCATGCCATAGTAGTCACCTAGTCATACGGGTGTCCAAGGGGAATGCCAAGCCGTCTCAAAATGAATAATAATAAAGAAAATATCTTAAATAGTTACTGCAGCAGATCTGACAAATTATTTATTGCCCTAAATATAACGAGCTTCTTTATTGAGAACTTCAAAATCATTAAACATACAAAATTGTACTCATCAGTTTCGACTGACGACGAGCAACTGCTACTGCAATAGCATCTCCAGACTCACTCTTAGCATTACTAATCGAAGAAGATGTACCACTTTTCGTACCACACGAGGAACAAAGTTCCTCTGGCTTTGAAACTGCATCAGTTAATACTAGAATATTTTTTTTGCTTTAATGATGTCTTAAGTTTCCTTCAGTTAAGTAAAGTCAGTTTGTTATAACAGCTACTGTCTGATCTAATCAAAGGCACTTTTTTACTGTCATGTGAAATGCTATTTGCTTCTTTTTTGTCGCAAAATAATTTGGTTATACTTATTAAGCCATATGCCCATCTCTTTTAAGTAAGCCACAATAAGATATTTTGTGCCAAGACGTGATTTAAGAGCATTATAATTAAGCATTGCACATTAATCCTTACGAAAGAAAGTTACTTCGACATCAAGGAAATTTTATGAATATAAACTTTGCTCTGCATAGTATGTTACTTGGATGCATAGTTTAGGAAATATTGTACAATTAAAATATTTCAACAACCGCGCGAACGAGCCGTGTGACGCATAACGGCATAAGACTAGCCACCTTTACCCACAATTATTTCCTATTTGTTGGTACTAAGTAGGTAATTAATTAATTACAGTATAATTATAAGCGAGTGAAACTACGGGGGACAGCTAGTACCAGTATATTATTATATTTAATTATGTTTATACATTTTAATACTGTTTTATAAATGTTTAATACGTAATATAGGTATATTTATTTAATTATTATTTATATACTTAAAATATACCATGGCAGTCCATGTCCCGTTGTTTGTCTTTCATGATTTTCAGTTCTGGTCATCCAAACGTTACTAGCGATAACATCGCCTATTGTACATAATATATTGACGTTTCATATACAAGATAGGTATCTGTAATCTATTGTATTATTTTTATTTGATTTGTAATTCTTTCTATTAATTACATAATCCTTTTATTAAATTAAATTTTAACCTATATAATTTTAAACATTTTAATTACGATTGAAACTGAAAACGTTAAATAAACTTACGACAAAAAACTTTAATATCGATAACAATTATCGACAATTACATGGTCTATTTGGATTAAATATTTTAACGTTGGCAGTACGTACGATCGGCATGATTGGCTACTAACATTGTTGGGTTTGGTTTATTTAGCGTGAGTAGCCAATTATAACGTTATGTGGAGGGGCAAAAGTGGATCGCTAGGTTCTAGTACATTGTTAAAAAACACAGGATAGGCAAAGTCTTATTGGGATTTTCTGTTAGAAAATTCTCAGTAGCAGCCCGGAGTTTGGAATTGTCCCGGTAGATGGCAATAGGCTCACAACCCAAACACAAAATTACACGGGTTTTAATTACACCTCTGTCTACTTCCTTGGAGTAAGCGTGATGCTATGGTACAACTTTAATGTTATGCTTTACCTTAGACGGTAAGAATTGTAGACGTAAGTTCTTAATTCGAACATATGACATAACTCTGTGTAAAAATATAATTTCGCCGGATTAACCAGGTACAGATAGTGCAATTCACGAAGACGCGCCCCACCAATTTTTGGTTGAGGGGATCGCAGGGTGCGGGGAGTTTGTTCCGAGTGTCAGTCGCAAACCGTCAGCGGTTCGATGCACACGAGTAATGAACTCTATGTTGCGAAAATCCAGACTTGTCACGAAAGTTGCTCTACTTCATATTTTTTTTAAATGTCGAGAAAATCTCAACGTGTTGTACTTAAAAGCCAGGTATGCAAATTATTGTTTAGAAGTTCGTAGTTACTAAAAACACATGAAATAAGCCAAATAATTTAATTTTGAAAATAGTAAACTTTAATAAGACTTCATTTTATCTTTAAAAGTAAGAAAAACTATTGAATGTTTACTTTTTAATTTTAGGCAAGAGAAATTATTTCTATAGTTTATGATTTTATGAAAAAAGAAGCAAGTAAAAATTATGCAGAAAAAATCACTGATGCGCGATGGAGAACCGCACAGGATGTTGGAGTATCTGAAAGTACAGTGACTAGAATTCTACGCGAAAAAAAGGAATATACTAGCACAATGAAGCAAACTACAGTACCTGCTATGGAATCAAATATAACTATGGAGACGCATGCGATAGTTCCTACAATCTCAAGTGCGGAGCGTACAACAGAACCGACTACGGAAGCGGATATTGAGTCTGAAAATGAAGCGAGTACGTCGCATTCGTATTTAGTAGGCAGAAGTGCTTCTATTTTTACATCACCTATGAAGAAGCGAAGGGTAAGACCACGAAAAATAAATTTAGACGAATTTGATATTGGTGTAGTCCGAAGAACTATCCAAAACTATCATATAGAACATCGTCAATTTCCAACATTATCACGACTTAATATTGTTTTGAGAGACCGCATACAATTTAATGGATGTATAACAACCCTAAGAACATTGTTACTTAAACTTGGTTATAAATGGAGAAAAACTGAGAATAACAGGAAGGTGCTAACCGAAAAACATGATATTCAAATGTTAAGATTGAAATATTTAAAACAGGTAAAGTCTTTTCGTAATGCAGGTAGACCTATAGTCTACACAGATGAATCATATATTCATACCAACCACGTGCAAAAAAAATCTTGGGCCGAAGAAGGTTCTAAAACAGCAATAAAACAAAATTTAACAAAAGGAGTGCGTATAATTATAGTACATGGCGGCAGTGCAGAGGGTTTCGTACCAAATGCGTTGTAAACATACAGAGCAGAGATCAAATCCGGAGACTACCATGATAATATGAACACAGAAAATTACTTAAAGTGGCTAAAGGAGAAACTAATACCAAATCTCCCAAATTATGCAGTGGTAGTCTTGGATAATGCAGCCTAACACAATGGTAGTTTGGAAAAAATACCAACATCCAACTCCAACAAATTAGACATGCAGACTTGGCTGAATGCAAAAAATATCCATTTTGAACCAAGCTACAAAAAACCTGAACTTTATGACCTTATATTAAAAAACAAAGAAAACTTCCGCAAGTACAAAGTTGACGAATTATTGAAAAAACATGGATTCACAGTACTTCGGCTGCCTCCTTATCATCCAGAGTTAAATCCAATCGAAAACATTTGGGGTATTGTAAAAAACGACGTTGCTAGCCGCAATATCAATCAAAACTACACTTCGATTATGCCCATTATAAATGAAGCATTTGATCGAGTAAATCAAGATGTCTGGTTCAATACTTGTCAGCACGTGGAAAAAATAGAAGACGAATACATGAGACACTTTGATATTGATTTTAGTTTTATTATAAATGTCGGTGATACATCAGACTCTGAATCAGATATTTCTGAAACGAGTGATTAACGATTTTCTTTTCTCAATAAAGTTCAATAAAACTTTTTCACGTATTTCATTTACGTCTATAATTACACCCATTATAAAAATGGTAATATTATCGTATATTAACTAATAACCACATAAAATATCCACACCTAAAAATAAATAAAAAACATAACCCTAACTTTCAGTCGAATAAAAAAATATAAAATTGAAGTAGAGCATCTTTCACGTTGACCATGACGCTTTCTCCTGATTATTCTATTTATTGTAGTGTGCGTGTGCAGTCATAGGTAATTAGTGTGTACCGATAACACTCAAACATTGACAAAAGATAGCACACATATACTTTAAACAGTTAGGATGAATAGTGGGGCGCGTCTTCGTGGATTGCACTATCTGTACTTTTATGTAGAATATGTGAATAAAACCAAACTTTGGTATTGATGAAGTTAATTTATTGAAACATCAAAAAAGATACATAAGCTATTACTGGTAACGAAACCATATCGCGACTCAGCCGACCGGCACAACGCCATCTAGTTGCAACATGTGAACTAAATTTTGTAACTTAATTTATTGGTTTCATGAGATTGTACATTCCGCCCACCATGGACAAAATGTCCATTTACCGCCCACCATGACCCAATATATTCGAAAAAAACTGTGGACTGTATACATGTGATAAAGATAATTAATCATGGTGGCTAAATGGTCTTTAGTTAATGACTAAATTGTTTAACAAAGATAACATATTATTAATATTCACAGGACAAAAGAAACTTAATATAACACATTTAAATTGTAAGTACTAAACAGGTAAACATAATATATTGTTTTAACACTATAACAAAATCATTGAGCAACAGGTAACACGCACAGTTTAGTTATTGGTCTTTTAATTGACATACCCTTACATTTAAGAGTGACGACCCTCGTAATGTTGTCCAAGCCCTTGTGTTTTTTAGTTATCTTACCTAAGAGCCATTTTGCTGGTGGAAGATCGTCTTCCTTAACTAAAACTAGCTGTCCAATTTCTGGTTCTGGGGTTTTGTTTGCCCATTTATAACGGTGCAGAAATTGGGTCAAATACTCACTTGACCATCTACGCCAAAATTGTTGCAGCATTTTCTGCGTTAACTGCCAACGTTTTAAAGATGAAATAGAAGATGTTTCATAGTTGTTGTCTGGTACGAGTATTAACGGTTCACCTATTAAAAAGTGCCCTGGAGTAAGAGGTGTAGGATCTTGTGAATCGGTACTTATTTGTGACAAAGGTCTAGAATTTAGACAAGATTCTTAAGATCTGATACAACAAAGTTGATATTTCTTCAAACGTAAGTGTTGCATTACCAATAACACGTCTTAGATGGTGCTTCGTGGATTTTACTCCAGCCTCCCAAAGTCCACCAAAATGTGGTGCATGAGGTGGAATAAAATGCCATGTCGTTCCACAGTTTGCCAAACACTCGGCTATTTCTGTAGTCAACGTTGACTTTTCTTGAGCGAGTAATTTTTTAAGTTCGCGTGAGGCACCCACAAAATTTGTACCATTGTCGCTAAATATGTCTGCACAATGTCCTCGTCTAGCAACAAAACGTTTAAAAGCAGCAAGAAATCCCTGAGAAGTGAGATCACTTACAGCTTCCAAATGAATGGCTCTAGTAGCCATACACACAAACAAGCAGATATAACCTTTGTAGGATCGATTTCCTCTACCTTTAGTAGTCCTAATCTGTATGGGACTTGCATAGTCCACACCACTTCGATAAAATGGCCGAATTGGTGTGACGCGAGCCTGTGGTAATTGCCCCATAAGTTGGTCCTTTGTCTGTGCAGCATGTCGTACGCAGATTATACACTTGCGAACAACCATTTTTACCTTGTTCTTTGCATCGATGACCCAATATTTAGACCGAAGATAATTTATCATCATTTGTGGTCCACCATGTAATGTATTGTGGTGAGCTTCAGCAAGAACTAATTCGGTTAGGTGAGATTTTGAAGGTAATATTATCGGGTGTTTTGTTTCTCTATTAATTTCGGCCTTTTCCAGACGACCACCAACTCTCAAGATATCGGCGTCATCTAGGAACGGATTCAACGAGGTAAGTTTGCTTTTCTTATTAATTATGCCCTTTTCTTTAATATCCTTTATTTCTTGAATAAAACATTCTGACTGACATTGCTTTATACAAATATGAAGAGCTTCATTTAATTCTGTACTAGTTAACCATACGGGTACTGCAAGATCATGTAATTTTCTTATCCGGTTTGTAAATCTTTTGCAGTAAGCTAATACCCTCACTAGTTTTCGAAGGGACGAAAACTTAGTCCACACATTTAGACTGTTTTGTTCTGTAGTATGAAACACTTTCCTTGTTTTCTCTTCTAATGTAGTATCTGACATACTTCTCCTTTCACAGTTAATTGTTGTGTCTTTTAACCATAATGGTCCTGTTTTCCATAACTCTAGGTTAATTAGTTCCGCAGGGCTAATACCTCGCGATGCGCAATCTGCTGGGTTTTCATAAGATGGTACATGTGACCATTGATCTCGATTTAAAATATTCAAAATTTCTGACGCTCTATTCGCTATAAAGGTTTTCCACCGACTCGGATGGCTGCTTAACCAAGCCAAGACAACCGTAGAGTCGGTCCAAGCATATAATTTAGATTTTGAAATATTTAATATTACTGAGGTCTCTTGCAATAGCTTCGTTAATAAGACAGCCCCGCACAACTCGAGTCTGGGTATGGAGACCTGTTTAATTGGTGCTACTTTTGTTTTAGACGTTACGAGATGAACATGGACTGTTCCAGTGGGATCTACACTTCGCATATACACAGCGGCGGCATATGCTTCACAAGAAGTATCGCTAAACCCGTGGAGTTCTAAGGTATTTTCTTGCCCCGTTACATTAATCCATCGTGGGATCCGAAACTTAGTAAGTTCAATGAGTTCTTCACGGTAAATAGTCCAGTCCATTAAAAGCTTAGCTGGTAATTCATCATCCCATTCTATTCCAGCAAGCCAGAGCTTTTGAATCATAATTTTTGCTTTAATTATTACTGGAGATATCCAACCCATTGGATCAAACAACCTTGCTATATCCGAAACAACTTTTCTTTTTGTTACAGGTATGCTGATCGGTGGTAGTTGTACGGAGTATTCAAATTCGTCGGTTCGTCTGTTCCAGGTAAGTCCTAATATCTGTATTATTTCATTTGTTTTTAATTCTAACTTGCTTTCTGTGACTTTGTGTTGGTTGCTTATTTCATGATGTAGTTTTTCATCATTGCTTGACCACTTTTGTAGTTCAAAACTTCCCTTTTTCAGCATCAGAATCATTTCTTTATATATTCGTATGCCTTCTGATACTGTGTTACACCCAGTGAGTAGATCATCCATGTAGAAATCCTTTAATACCTTCTCTGCTGCTAGTGGAAATTGTTTTCCTTCGTCATAAGCTACCTGATTAAGAGTTCTTACTGCCAGGTATGGTGCTGGGGCAGTTCCAAAAGTAATGCGGACCAAACGTAGATGTTGCATGTCTTCTTTAGTTTCAGATCTCCACACCAAACGTTGATAGTCTACATCACTTTCAGTTATTTTTACCTGTCGGTACATTTTCACAATATCAGCTACCAAGCAGATTGGATAGAGTCTCCACCTTAGAAGAATGTGCCTTAAATCGGATTGTAGGGTCGGACCTACCATGAGGTCGCTGTTAAGTGATACACCGTTATTGTCCCGATTGGAAGCATTAAATACAACTCGAAATTTGGTCGTTGTTTTATCTTCTCTGACTACTTCATGATAAGGTAAGTAAACTGCTTCTGGTTTATTGATCTCTTCTTTAGGTACAATTTCCATATGACCGAGCTTCAAATATTCTGAAATAACATCAGAATATTGTAATTTTAAATTATTTGACTTTGCAAAGCGTTTTTCTAACATAATGAATCTTTTTATCGCTATTGCACGAGAGTTTCCATATCTACAACTCGGGTCATCATCCTTAAAAGGTAACTTTACGATATATCTACCTGATGAATCACGTTTTGTAGTTTTTTTATATAACTCTTCACACTTTCTTTCTTCAACAGTAAGTTGTTTTTCAATAGTGAAATTATCAGATTCCAGTTCCCAAAAGCGTTTAAGGTTAAACTCCTCATTGTTAATGTTAATATGCATGGTGATGATATTAGTATTGCAGTTTACGGTATTATCAGTTGTAGTATCACTATTAATTTTACCAGATAATATCCAGCCGAGCCTGGTGTTCTGCGCTATTGGGGTTCCAGGTGGGCCCCTAATCAAGCCTTCAGTAATAATTTGGCAATAGACATCAGCACCAAGCAGTAAGTCTATTTTATTCGGTACATGGAACATTGGATCTGCTAACTTCATTTCTGGTAAGTTAGGCCACAACTGGACCACAATTTTCCTTTCAGGAAGAAATGAAGTTAACTTCTTAAGAACATGTGCTTTGACAAGTATGGTAAAGGTAGGATCTTGAATAGACTGTAATTTTACATAAACTACGTGTTTGGAATTAAGTGACGCGGTTTCCTCACCTCCTACTCCAGATATAACACTGTTGCATGGCTGTTTCCTAAGTCCAAGTAACTGGACTGAAGACTCCGTAATAAACGAGGCCTGTGATCCCTGGTCCAATAAAGACCGCAGTGTTATTCTGGACCCTGTATTGGTTTCAGCCTTCACCAAAGCTGTCGCCAATACAACTTGACTGTTCGTGTTCGAAAAACAACTGGTAATATTTTTGACGTCGATCTCGTCTTGTGATGTTGTTGCGTTTACAACAACATTGGTACTATCATCTGAATGTTTGGTTTGTTCGCCGTTGTCGACTGAGTAAGTACTTTTTAAGTGCAGCAGTGAATGGTGCTTTTTCTTGCAAATTCTACATCTAGTGGGTAACCGACAAAATGTTACCGAGTGGTTTGCGCCTAAGCAATTAAAGCACAACCCTGAATTTTGGACAAAATTACGACGTGCAGTCATCTCTTCCTTAGCAAATTCTTTACAATTACCTAACTTATGGCTAGTATTCGAACAATAGATACAGGGAGCCGATATATTTTCAGTGTCATTATTAACAACATGGTGAGACTTAGTACTCTTTACATCTTTAGGAGATAAAAATTCAAGTGATCTAAATCTATGCTCTAAAAAATCCATAAATTGCGTTAACGTTGGTAAATCATCTGACAAACTACAAATTTTAGCCTCCCATTGTTTGCGAGACTCGTGATCTAGTTTTAAACACAATATATAAATAACAATGAGATCCCAATTTTCTATATTTATACCTTCATTTTTCAATGCATTAAGACATTCATTAGATGTATCAAAAAGTTCCCTTAGACAATTGGATGATTCATAAGTTATACTTTTTTGACTAAAAAATCTTTTTAGTATACAGTTAGTTATAAATTTTTTATTGTTAAATCTATGTTCCAAAATTTTCCAACAAGTTAAATAATTCTCATTAGAGATAGGTAAATGGCGTAATATTTTTTCAGCTTCCCCGGTGAGATAACTCTTCAAATAGTGTAGTTTCTGTACATTTTGAAGAGACTTGTTATTGTGGACTAGTGACAGAAACAAATCCCTAAATGTCGTCCACTCGGAATAGTGTCCCGAAAATGTAGGTATGGCAATTCTAGGGAGCTGCACGCTGGTGCCGCTCTGCATGCTATCCTTTGTTGACTCTGAACTAGTATTCATATCTGTATTATTAAATTTTAGGTCCGCAAGGCGTTCTTTAAGTGTCGTTTTATAATCAATATATAAATCTTCAGTCTGGCTATAAATATCATTTAGATAGTACTCCGACTTCTCAAATTCTTCCCTTTTGTATTCTGTTACAAGTTTTCTATGTGTCTCGTCAAACGCCGACCACTGCTTCTCTAAACTCTCAAGCCTAGGTTCCACATAACTGACTGAGACCCTTTCCTTCGGAGATTTTCTGAAGTTCACGTGTCCTCTATCTATTTTCTTAGAGATATCTACTTGAAGCCTTATGAACGCATCCATTTTTTTTTTTTTTTAAGTTATTTTTGTTTTTGTACTAAGTTCAAGATTTGCAAATTATTCTAAGTGTTTGAAAATCTGACACTTAGAAAAATCGGACATGGATTCCCCGTCTCAACCACAATTGAAGTTAAAATTTTACAAGTCCATACACTAGATATTTTTTCTAAGTCTTTTTACTTTGAACAGAACTACAGTTGAACTCAATATGGACTTTAATTTATTATAACACAGAGAGTACTCACAGTTTATCCTTGGATTGCACTACTCACTTAACAACACACACACTTATCTGTTGCACTGATTGTGGCCGCTAGGGGGCGCAACTCGCGATGTCTAAAACGTTCTGCTGCTTCACTCTCGTACTCGCCAGTCTTCTTAATTTATCCGGCTCGAAGGACCATGAATAAAACCAAACTTTGGTATTGATGAAGTTAATTTATTGAAACATCAAAAAAGATACATAAGCTATTACTGGTAACGAAACCATATCGCGACTCAGCCGACCGGCACAACGCCATCTAGTTGCAACATGTGAACTAAATTTTGTAACTTAATTTATTGGTTTCATGAGATTGTACAATATGTGTGCATTATAAATATTACTACAACCGTGTAAATTGTCTCACTGTTGCTTCATGTGTTATTTGAATTATCAATTTGGCGTTAACAGTCATGTGAAAATACTATATTATATCACATCCTCTAGTTTTACGTATATATGTTAGGAATTGATGAATTTACTTCAGATCAAGACTGAAGTTTCGGCAAGATGGAAAAATTTGGCGTTCTTGTATTGGCTCTGTCTATTTATACGATACACTGTGGTGTCATTAGTATTGAAGGTAACAACTAAAGAATAATTAATTTGAATAGTATTGATTTCGTTTATTTGGATAATTATTTTCTTTATGAAATACAGATTTATACCTCTGCCAAGAGTTTATCAATTTGTTTTTGTATCAATCGCTTTTAATTCTAACTTTGACATGGCTATGAAATTGGACAGTGCAAGTTTTTATTTTTTTAATTCGTGTAAACCATACAAATATTATTTCTTACAACGTTTTGTTTTAATTTTTCAGATGTCCACAGACAACTAGAGCGGTCACCATGCGATGTATGTGGTGACGGTCCACATATACCTCGACCATTTGGACCACCGCCTCCGCCACGGGGTTCGAGATACTTCCACACCGCTCATTGGACTGGGATAGCTGACGACGGAATTCAACGAGGGTTATTTCATGGAGCAGCAGCAGCTGCTGGTGATACTGACCAAGCTACAGGCGAAGCATTGTCCCTGGCATCTAGTGGCGCAGCGTCAGGAAGTGGTTTTGGATCTGAAGGCCAGTCAGCTAACTTAAATGGTGAAAAATCAATTCATACAACTGGTGGTTCTGAGTTAACGTCTGCAAGTGGCTCTAACTCCCATTTATTCGGTTCTGGTTCCCAGTCCTCTTCGAGTTCAGATGCTCAGAGTTCAGGGGTATTTGGAAGAAAATTATCTGGTTCTAAATCTCAGTCATCTGGCGGGGATGGTGATCAATTTTCTTCTGGCTCCAATTCCCAGTCTTCAAACGGATTTGGTGGCCAATCCTCAAAGAGCTATGGAGGCCATTCCTCGGGAGACTTTGGTAGTCATTCTTCAGGAGGCTTTGGTGATCAATCGTCTAGAAGTTTTGGTGGCCATTCCTCAGGAAGCTACAGCGGTGATTCTTCAGGAGGATTCGGTAATAAATATGCTGGAGGTAACGATGGTCATTCCTCAGGAGGCTTCGGCGGGCAATCTTCTAGAGGCTACAACAACCATTTTGGAGGTGGAAACGGTAAACAGTCAGCAAATGATGAGAAAAAATTCAACTATGAGGAGTCTCACTACTCTCATGACAGTGGTAGTCAACATCAAGCAGATCATGGTTCACAATCTGGTTATAGCGGTGGTAAACAACTGTCAGGAGGATTTGGTTCTTCTGGATCTGGGGAAGGTGAAAATGCGGTTAGTGGATCCAGTGCAAGCATTGGAGCTGGCATTTTAGCACCTACAATTTCTAGAGAAGCTGGTAAAAAGGAAGATGAAAATGAATTTCAACAGTTTAAATATCATAAAAACAGCAAAAATGGAGGCAATGTATTTGAGCATGACCATCAGCCTTCCGGAGGCTCTGAAGCCTCTAGTTCTAGTGATGTGAGCTCTAGCTCAGGCGGGCATAAAGGGAGTTTTGGTGGTGGCTTCAGCGATAACAGCTCTGGTGGCTCCACTAGTTTCAACTCGAGCGGTTCTGATAACCTTAGTTCAGGCAATGCCGGTAGTTTAGGCGCAGACAGTTCCCGTGGTCACGGTTCAGGTGAAACCAGCAGCTTTGGAGCGCGCGCTTCCAGCGATCATGGCTCGGAAAGATTTAGTAACTTCGGGTCAGGTGCTTCCGGTGGTTCCGGCAGCTTTAGCTCGAGCGGTGCCAGTAGGCACAGCTCGGAAGGATCTAGTAACTTTGGGTCGGGTGGCTCCCACGGTTTTGGCTCTGACAGTTCCAGTGGTTTCGGCGCAGGCAGTTCTAGTAGCCATAGCTCAAGTGGTTCCGGTAGCCATAGCTCAAGTGGTTCCAGTAGCCAAAGCTCAAGTGGTTCCAGTAGCCAAAGCTCAAGTGGTTCCACTAGCCAAAGTTCAAGTGGTTCCAGTAGCCAAAGCTCAAGTGGTTCCAGTAGCCAAAGCTCAAGTGGTTCCAGTAGCCAAAGCTCAAGTGGTTCCAGTAGCCAAAGCTCAAGTGGTTCCAGTAGCCAAAGCTCAAGTGCTTCCAGTAGCCAAAGCTCAAGTGGTTCCAGTAGCCAAAGCTCAAGTGGTTCCAGTAGCCAAAGCTCAAGTGGTTCCAGTAGCCAAAGCTCAAGTGGTTCCAGTAGCCAAAGCTCAAGTGGTTCCGGTGGCCATAGCTCAAGTGGTTCCAGTAGCCAAAGCTCAAGTGGTTCCAATAGCCAACGCTCAAGTGGTTCCAGTGGCTCAGGCTCAGGAGGTTCCAATAGTCTCGGCAGTTATCGCTCAGATAGCTCCAGTGGTTACGGTGGTGGCTATTCTGGGTTAGGCAAATATGGATCTTCCCAATCAGCTCTGAATGGCACTTTGGGTCTAGCTGCTCAAGGTTTACAGACAGCAGGTCAGCAGCAAAGCGGATGCAGTACTTGCGGAAAGAACAATTCTGCTTTAAGTAATGCTAAGAACAATAATGGAAATGCTATTGCTCTTTCTATCAGCCGTTAGATTTTATAATGTCCAATCAGAGAACTTGGTGGTCAGCATACATTAGGTGAAAATCGGTTGTGTCAAATATACAATCGCAACGGCAAGCACGTCTAATTTATCGTGAGCGATTCAAGGAACTTCATAGCCTATATTTACTACCGCTAAGATTTTCCACCATACCTTAGATTTTTGATCTAATGTGTTTCTAAATTATGTTTGACAACTGTATAAATGTAATGAATGGAAAAAGAAAACGGTCGCGAGCAGGATTCGAATCTGCGCCTCCCGGATAAATACTCCAGGCGCTCTGACCACTAAGCCATCTCGACTATGTAAGGCGCAGGTTCGAATCCTGCTTGCGACCGTATTATTTTTCCATTTAATATAATATCTTTAGAGTTCGCTAAGTATGCGTTAATGCTTTTCAAAGATTTATCTTTTTATGTAATGAAGTTAATATATAAAGATTTGTGACGATGATTTATTTGTTTACAGTGACTTTTATTAAAAAAAAAATGTTTTTCTTTGCAATTTTAATGTATGTAAATACTTTAGTTGATATTGCTTAATAAAGGTAATTTATGAATAAATTAACAGAATTGAAGGATGATCTTTTTATTCTTGATCCCATTCTCAGAAAACTTAAGAATCTGCTTATATAATAAATTATATTCTTTGATTTTTGGCTTTTATTATTAGTTTTGTTACTTTTGGTAATTTATTAGATGAATTAGTAAATTCACAAAAATAAGTAAATTAACTAGCCAAAATACATATTGATTACATACTTTTCAAGAATTTTTATTTATTTAATTTATTATATCGCAGCTTAATGCTGGAATATATCGTTTCATAATAACTTTGTACCACAATCCCCATACCTTCCACTATAAGACATCTTTAACACATTTTTTTATTTTCTAACCACAGATTTGCATTAATAAATAAACTCAGTAATTGTCAAATAAAAATAGAAGACAGTAAAAATATCTATGAAATAGACACTCAACGCTTGCAGAGTGATATAAAGTCATTAGAAAATTCACTTAGTTCCCTCTACAGCAAATATGTAAGCTCTCAGAAGCAAATAGAAGAACATATTCTGGCTGCAAATAAGCTACTTGACATGTGTAATTGTAATTCAGACAGAGTGGATTCAATAACACTCAACGAAAAACTCTGTACTTGTATGAGTCAACTAAATGGCAATTGTTCCCTTCCTGAGGCTATAGATGACCTATCCCAGGCTGAGGAATCAAGCATAGGTATACCAGTGATACTTGATTCACTCGGTCAAGAGTCAACAATGGTAAAGGAGTTGACTGAAAGAAATAACAATGTTAGTTATCACTCAATAATGTATACTGATAACTTAGGCAAGTGTTTTGGAGAACTATTAGGTAACAACCTGGGCCATGTCTTTCTTAATAACTGTATGCCTGGATCTTCATTTAAACAGATAATGGCATCATTAATGAAATCCAAATTTAATTCAAATACTGATTTAACAGTGTTTATAGGTAATAGTCTTAATGTGAGTAAGAAGGATATCACTGACAGTGTCGCTCAGATGTTAAAGCTGAATTGTCATCACATAATACTGTGTGCTTTTCCATATCTTGAACATTTATCAGATAAGCAAAATAATTACATTCATATGCTGAATAAGCATATACATTTTTTAGTAGGTCACTATAGTGAAAAGTTTATGTTCTTTGACACCAATAGTTTTATTGGAAAATTAAAACTGACTAGAGATACTGTGTATCTGCCCATTAAATTTAAACGACAGTTAGCTAGTCTGTTAGCATATAATATTAAGTCAGTCATAAGAAGTATGAGAAAGTCATTTCCCAGTACACCATTGTTCATGAATAGTACTAATAACATTATGGTAGTTAGCCAGTCTAATTTAAACTGCCCAGCCCGACAACAGGGAAGCATAAATACTTAATGCTGTCACACCAAAATATCAATCGCTTCTCTGGCAAAATCCATAATGTTGACCTATTTGTTGACAAATATAAAGTAGATGTTATATGCTTTACAGAGACGTGGCTAAAGCCGGATAAAATGTCATTTAATATTAATAATTTTAAAGTAGCCAGTTCGTTCCAGAGAGTTTCAGCTGATGGTGGAGGAACCTTAATTATGGTAAAATGTCACCATAAATGTAAGGAGCGACTTGATATTCGCGATCTCTCTGTCGAACGAGTATGTGAGCTCGCTTGTGCAGAATTAGAGGAATTCGTGATTTTGTGTGCTTATAGACCTCCCTCTTCTAGTACTACCCTTTTCTTTTCAATATTAGAAGACGCCCTTAGGAAAATAAGAATAAACAAAAAAATACTAGTTTGTGGAGATTTTAACATAGACATTTTGATAAACACCGTAGATAAACAAAACCTTTTATCTTTATTTAGATCATTTAACTTGAAACATATTTTTTCTGAGCCAACCAGAGTAACGTCTACCTCTGCCACATGCATAGATAATATAGCAACCAACTTTAAAATATTAGATAAAAATCTTATTAGTGGCATTCGTTCAGATCATAAGTGTCAGATCATCAAATTCAATGTTAAAAAAAAGGAACTTCCCAAGACTACACAGTGTAGGCCCCTAACTAAAAAGAATTTAGAAAAGTTCAGCTCTAATGTAGAATCTCAGTTACTTACACTAAATCCACAATATAGCGACCCCAATGAAATGTATCGTTCACTTTTTAATGTTATATCTACTGAGTTCCAAAATGCTTGTAAAGTAAAATCAATAACTTTAAAACATAATTTAAATTTCAGTAACTGGGCAACTGCGGGTATAAGACGCAGTAGAGATGTGATGTATGAATTATATGACAAAAAGTCTTACACATCTGATGTTAATTTTCATAATTACGTAAGAAAATACTCAAATATCTTTAAAAAAGTTTGTAAACAAGCTAAGGCCGCTTTTATTAATAATCAAATCAAACATGCAAGTAATAAAATAAAGGCTACATGGAAAATAATTAATACTGAAACTGGCAATAGCAGGTCCATGGATAGGACAATAGAACTAAAAGTTGATGACGAACTAGTTTCAGATAAAGGTGTAGTTGCCACATTCTTGGAAAAGTTCTTTACTAATATACCAACAGAGACTACAAAGTCTCTTTCGTCGTCTGTTATAGCGGCCGAGTATCTTCTAAAGGAAAGCGTTGAGTTACACTCCACAAACTTTGAATTTAATTTCATAACCCACATTGACATAATAAAAACATTTAAAACAATTGTCATTAAGAAAACTGAGGACTTATGGGGATTGTCCATAAAGGCGGTTGAATCAATAATTACTAAGATAGCGCCAATGCTGGCGTCAATATTTAATCGCTGCATCACAGACGGTGTTTTTCCCGATCTTATGAAACTAAGTAAAATCGTACCCATTTTCAAATCAGGCTGCCATAATAACCCATCTAATTATAGGCCAATATCTGTGCTACCCGCTCTGAGCAAAATTTTTGAAAAAGTAATGTTAAAACAAATGTTAGTTTACTTTAATAAAAATAAAATATTGCATGCCAAACAGTTTGGGTTTACTAGGGGACGATCGACAGTGGATGCCGGGTCCACTGTGATCCAAGCAGTGTTGGGGGCTTGGGAGGAGGCTCAAGATGCTATAGGAGTGTTTTGTGACCTCTCGAAAGCATTTGACTGCGTGGATCACCGAACGCTCATTATGAAATTAAATTACTATGGAATTCGAGGTAGATCAATGGATTTTTTAAGTTCATACTTGTTGAATCGGAATCAAAGGGTGGCTATTGATAATGTAACTTCAAGGGGTGCAATTGTCAAAACGGGGGTGCCTCAAGGATCAATTCTGGGCCCATTTTTGTTCCTAGTTTATATTAATGATCTTCCCTACCTTATCAAGGATACCATGACAAATATGGTTCTCTTTGCTGATGATACATCCCTTATATTCAAAGTAAATAGAAAGGATAGGGATCAGATAGAACTCAACAATACACTTAATAAAGTATCTAAATGGTTCTCTGCTAATAACCTTCTTCTTAACTCGAATAAGACCAAATGTATTAGGTTCTCCATACCAAGCGTACCCCATATAAATACAAATATAAAACTTGATGGTAGGGTGTTAGATTTGGTTCCCTCAACTGTTTTCTTAGGCGTTTCAGTAGACTCTAAACTGCAATGGGGTTCTCATATAGAGGCACTTGCAGGCAAACTCAGCTCTGCTGCATTCGCTGTTAGGAAAATAAGACAGATGACAGATGTAGCAACAGCTAGACTAGTTTATTTTGCTTATTTCCACAGTATTATGTCCTATGGCATCTTACTGTGGGGTTCGGCTGCTGACGTTGAGACTATCTTTATATTACAAAAAAGAGCAGTCCGAGCTATTTATAATCTTGGCTGTCGTGAGTCATTACGTGAATTGTTTAAGGAAATAAATATACTTACTTTGCCATCATTGTACATATTCAGTAATATCATGTACATTCGCAAACATATTGCCGATTATAATAAGAAGAGTGACAACCACAATCTAAACACTCGTAATAAGCACAAGCTTATGGTCCCCGGTTTTAGGCTTAGGAAGACCAGCAAATCATTCATGGGTAACGGTATTCGGTTCTATAATAAGATCCCATCTAATATTACAGATCTTCCAGATGATAAGTTTAAGGTAGTTATCAAACGCATTTTAATATCTAAAGCGTATTATAGTATCACTCACTACATTGAAGATAGGGATGTTTGGCGCACGATCCCCTCCTGCACACAGCGACCCACTGGCACTGTCTAATTTATTGCATGAATGGATGTAGCCTGTACAGATTACTTTGGTAATAACTGTTTTTATTATACCTTATTTTGACAACTAGGTATATATATATATTATATAAACCTATATATTAAATTTTTCTTCTTGATATTTATGTAAATCTTACATAATCACATGACAATTATTCTAATCTAGTACCTTCTGCTACTAGTTTAAATTTGCGAAAAATTTGGTTTGCTGTATTGTTATTTGACTTAACTGTTTCTTTTTTTTAACAGTTATTTAATGTAATTTTCTTAATAAATATTGTATTATATCTTATAGCTTCACTACTGTTCTGTAAAATGTGAGCATTATGTGGACATTAATGTTAATCGTTACATTAAAGAAGTACTCTCATATAACAGCCTATGACCGGGTATTATGAGTTTTTCATGCTCACTAAAATGTCTTGCTGATGGTGGCGTTGTGTATTGGGTCGTTGAGTTCCCTTCAAAATGGTTGAGTTTAGCGATGCTGATGCGCTCGTCATACTCGTGAACGGGTGCTGTCTGTTGGGACTGGTCAGCTCGTAATAGCTCTGGTTATAATTTTGGCTTTTTATATAATTAAAATTCTGCCTTTTCTTCAACATTAACCTGCATTATTCTCACATTAATAAATTTAAATTGTAAAGAACACATAATTTTAAAAGAGTGTCTATGGAGTTTCTTGCCGGCTCTTCTCCATAAGACCAACTTCTTGGAACCGTGCACCTAGCTTTGACTTTTCTTAAGTGCCTGTAATAGGGCCTATTTGAAATAAAAAATTTGAGTTTGAGTTTTGAGTTTGATTTAATTGATTTAATTCGGATTTTCACATATAACTGAATTTTTAGAGAAAGATGAATGTAGAAACATATTTGAGTAGATAAGTGGATAGTTTCAACAACGTCCACGAAATCGGCAAAAGAGCTTGTTAAAGCAGTGCACGGTATAGAAAAATATACTTACATTCCGTGATGCTGCGATTCAAACTTAAACCATTAAATAAAAATAACAGAAAAACTTTTTCTGTTAGGAAATTCTCAGTAGCAGCCCGGAGTTTGGAATTGTGCCCAGTAGATGGCAATAGGCTCACCACCTATTACATGGGACTTAATAACAGCATTGGTGAAATGTGGGTGTACAACTGTGTGCACCTCTGCCTACCCCTTCGGGGAATACAGGCGTGATGTTATGTTATGTTATAAAAATAACAATAATTAATTCTAGTATTAAGCCAATAAGGAAGTGAACACAGTATCTAATCCTTCTAATGTAGCGATTAACCACTTTTAACTTTGCATGAGTGCCGGAGCGGCATTCAGTTTGATAACTGCAACCGAAGATTTAATGTGCTCTCGGCCATAGGAAGATGTTTTTATAGGAAATAAATAAATTCGATATTAGAAATTAATACTACACATATTAATTACTTTCAAGAAAGTAGTGGATATAAAACATACAAAACTGTTCACAAAGAATGTGCACACTGATCCACCTATATAATTTGAATCTAATGTTAAGAAGTAAGAAAACATCCTACAGATTATAAGGTGTACTATAAAATAAATAAGGATGCAACGAGCCTAACCCATTTGGCACCACCCTTTCAGGATTAAGAATCCGAGTGAGTCTTTGATAGCGTGTTTCAAAAGGTAGAATTTCTACTTATCCCATTTTCTTTACGCTTTTTAAAGTATGCAACTCACTAATAAACTCTTTTATTTACATAACATGAAATTTGGCCTCGGCCAGCCCATTATGAAATAACCATACGTAACTATTTAGTGGATCAATTTTACTCCAGGAGCTCAAGAAAAATAGAAATGTGGACCAGAGAAATTAAGGTAATGTTTTATGAAATGACTGCCTCGTTGATCTAGTGGTTCCTATACGTGAATGCTGAGCACGAGGTCCTGGGTTCAAATCCCAGGTCGGGCAAAGTGTTATTGGGGTTTTCTGTTAGGAAATTCTCAGTAGCAGCACGGTTTGGAATTCTTCCCAGTAGATGTCAATAGGGTCACCATCATCCACATGGGACTTAATTACAGCATGAGTGAATGTGCAACTATGTACACCTTTCCCTATCCTTTCGGGGAATACAGGCGTGATGTATGTTTTTTATGTTTTACATTGTCAACTTCGAGAGTGCTTACTACTTTCAATTAGTATTACTTTGATAATCGTGATCTCTCTACTAGAACTTCTAAATTTTCCTGAATCGTTATATACTTTGATGAGAATATCACAATTTACACAGTTAACTCGCAAATGTTTCGAAAACACATTCATTTACACAGTATTTAGTAGTGTTGTTGGTTTGTGTATGACTCATCATTATTATGTTGTCTCTGTTATGAAATAATAAATACAACAGTATGTGCATAAATTGAAACGGTCGATTTCGATTAGATTTAGATGTAGAAACTGGACCTAAATAAAATGTTATGTATCAGGCTACTATATTAATATTACGATAATAAGATGTTATTATCGTTATATTAATATAGTAGCTCTATTTGAATGATGATCCAAATAGAGCTGCATAGAGAAAAATAATCCAATTTGAATGGTGTGGCATTCCACCAAGCTCTTCTGACACTAATAAAAAACACCATGCTTCAAAAAGTACTCGTTCTTAATACGTATAATAAGAGTTAGTAAAGGGCTCCAAGAGTTTCGAAGAACTTCTCAGAGTTTTTGAGCATGTATACTTTGACCAAATGAACCTTCAAGGATATTCCACCAGGATTTATGACCTGACGAATATGGAGAATGCACAATAAACATGATAACCGTGAAAATTGATCCAAATCAATGTTACGTCATTCAAAATCACATGTAAATAGGAACGCGTATGGTTAGACAAACTAAGGGCGGTTTCATGCTGTCATTCAAGACTACATAAAAATCAATTACCCTGTTTGTCTCACAAAAACTCGAATATGGCTAGTTAACATAAGTTCTTAAGATCTAATGGTTTCACTATATACAAATATTTACAATTAAACACTATACACTATACAACTATAAAATAAATACTATTCTAAGTTTAAAATAAAATAAGAAAATTTACTCAGGCGTCAAAGTATTCCTCCGCATCGCTGTCTTCTGGAAAGGTGCCCAGAAGACTGGCAGCATTGCCCCGTTGTATGGCAATGCTTATTCTCTGACCGAGATATAAGCCAGTCCTCTGGTCACGCGAAGTGTCGACCAGTCTCCGCGAAAGTTCTTTGTGCAGTAGTCGTGCAACCGGACCCCACGTCCCGAGCGTCTCGACCCCAAACGGCTCAAAGTCGTAACAGCCGACTAAATTACTGTATTTGCGCCGTTTGAGGGTCTCTGCGGCTGAGGCAGCGGCGCCCGCACAGCCAGCCGAGCTTGGAAGGTGAGATGGAGCAAGGGTGTCGACACATGTTGCGTCCCACACCAAAGGCCTACCCATCTTCCACGGCACTAACGACATACCATCTGGTCTCTTACCATCGTCCCGTGCCAAGCCATTGGGTTCTAGTACAGCTGGCACGCCGGCGGTGGCGCGGGCCCGGCGGATGATGTCGTTTAAGTTAGCGTGCCGCGCTATGCGGCCTGCGCTTCTACAGCAGGAAAGACCGTGGTGTCCGAGGCTGTCGACAGCTTCGCCACAGTGACAACGATGCGGAGCAACACAAGGAGCGCCTAAGCGTAAACATGTAGCGAGCCGAAAGTTCGTATCGTCCAACATTGTGCCTATATTGGGCGATGGAAGTGCCTGAAGCCAAAGCCCTGACTCCCATTCTCCCACAGCCAGAAGGCGGGCGCGCTCAGCAGCATTGGTAGACGTATTAATTAAATTATTCCGTACCAACCTGCAGAGCGGCTCATCCCACTGCCTCTGGGAGGATGGGTGGGCAGGCAAAACTGTATCCGGGCAAGCTATTTTCCAGGCATTCACAGCATCGGACAGGCACGGCACCTCGAAGTCAATCAGTGAGGAAGCTAAAATTTTCCTGGTTAACTTCTCAGTGCTGTGAACCGAGGACAGGAACGCCTAAACTTACACTGGAAATTTTACGGACGCCGAGACCACCGAACCGAATAGGTAGTGTGGCTTGTAGCCAAGCTCGGTCGTCCAAAGCCACATTTATAATTGATGTTAAACTATTTCGTATAATTTGGTCTATTTTATCTAAAATATTGTAATGTTTCCATAAGTGAGAGGAACGAAGAATATACATAAATTTTGGGCCGAAACAACAATACCTAATTATGGTAAATGCCGAATGTATATTAATTTTATGGAACTTTTCGGAAATACTGTTAAAATTTTGGATTTTTTCTTCAATGAAACTAGAATAAGATTCTTCGAAAATTGGCGATCCTAGGAGGTGAAGGGAGCTTTTTTCCAAAATTTTGATATGGGGAGCTATTGTGTTGAATTTTTGCATGATTGATAGTCTATCTGAAGTATCCGAAATGAAAATTTCACATTTTGATGTGTTAAGGTCCAGGCCAATAGATTGAAAGTTATTTTTTAGAAAAGCAAAATCGTTTATGACATGTATGTATCTACATCACCTCCTAGTGTTCCATCGTCTAAATACCACAGATTAAATTTGGAATTTAGTTTTTGGATAATTGGGTGAATGGCCAAACTGAAAATAACTGGCCCGACTGGCACTGGCTGGGGGTCACCTTGTTGACAGCCGACTGCAGATTCCAAGAGATCGTCCTTATAAGATAATTTTGATGGATGCCTATAGCATTGCCAAAGGAAACTATAAATTTCGGGTATTTCCTTTTTTGCCTCTGCTAACAAAGTGTCCCTGTTTACAGAATTGAAGGCGTTTTTTATGTCAACCTTAAGAATGACCTCACCTTTGTTCTTGTGAAGATAGGTAGACAGTGCATGTACGGCAGCCTCACAGCCCCCTTTAGAGCCGAACCCTAATTGTAGGGGCTGGAATTTTCTGACGACACTTTCGCTATAGCGTTTACAGCAAATTTTGGCTGCCATACGCCTGTAGGTACACCCTACGGCAATGGGACGGATACCGCCATCTTTATTGCGTAGAGCGCATAAATTAGCCCCATACAACACATCGATGACGGCATCAGTCACACCGCCGGAGAGCATTAAATTGGACAAAGACGTGAGCTCCTTCAAGAGCGACTCACCAGCAGCTCCCGCACTTGGACTTAACAGATCCTTTAAATGTTGTGGTGACAAGCCATCGAGACCGCTGGCGGAGCCGCTTCTGAAGGAACCCACGGCTGCGACCAACTGGGGACCTGAAACGGTAAGGGTGTCAGTATTTGGATCGGGAGGGTCAGGGAAAGAGAGGTCATCCGTTGGAGCTGGATGCTTGCTCTGCAGAGCTGTAAAGGTTTCTGGAGAGCAAGGCGCCACCACATCGCTACTAAAAAGAATCCTGGCAGCTCCACTTATGTCACCTTCACTTATCTTTGTTTCTACAAGGTGATATGCGTCTTTGCGGGTATGGTGAAAATTTTGAGCCGGTAATTTAAGATCTGAAGTAAGGGTCGAAACATTACAATTATCTTTAATTTGAGTTGTTAAAGTTTTTGTACTTGCTAAATTCTTTTGAATATGAAGGATGCGATAAGGGAAGGTAAGCAATTGCTCCCAAGCTCTAAAGGAGTTTTCCCGTGTCGCCCGATGAACGCAACGTGCCAAACTTTGAGCTACCGATGGTCTAGCGCCACGGGGAACTCTCTTTAACACCGGACATGAATGTTTTAATTTTGATAGTGTTTTCCAAAGGGGTGTGTTGTGGAGTGGTATGTCATTTGAAGTAGGAGTAGTGGTACTGGCAGTATTGAGGGGGCTTAAAGGTGCATTTATGGCTTTGTGAACCTTACCAAAATGTATCTTCAAGCCCCGCTCACCTTTGAAGTATCGTGCTTGGGAGCAATAGGGGCATCTAACCAGGATGTCAAGCGATGTAGAAGGTTGACTGACCATGGGCGTATCGGCACCGCTACTGTCATTTTGATGCATTTATATCTTAATTAATATAAACATTTATAAATATTAATAACAATGAAATAATAAAAAGTAAAACTAATGTCGAAACATTTTTGACGGCCACGGGATGTCACAGGACAAGTTGATTGGTGATTGGTTGACCGTCGCTGTGGATATTATTTGGCCAATCCGGTGCCGGCGTCTTACGTGGTGACCGTTGCCAGGCGACTTAATTTATGATGTCTCGTCCACAAATATCAATAAAATTCACGAATGTTCATTTTTATCTTCAGGACCAAGATGAAGGTCCGGATAATGCGGAAAATTCACGCTACTTGTCGCTTGTAGCGTCAAACACTTTCTATTTTAGCGTTTCAACAAATAATTTCGCTTAAATAATAATTATATATCTAGGTCGTGACGGATCAAACGTCGTCCATGAACTTTCAATAATAATATGGCTCGATCGACTTCTTTTTTGAGTGTATTAAGCCAAGTCCCTGGATGGCTTAGATTCAAAATTGGACCCGGTAGCTGGCGCCGCAATCGGTGTTTAGGGCAGGAAAACGTCTGCCGGGCCCACTAGAAACTAATAAAGAGTTAACAATTTAAAAAATGGATTATGACTAAGAAATGCCTTATGTAATAAACAATAAAAATTAACTTATCAATAGTAGATTGTACTAATAACTATTTTTAAAATTCTTAAGATTTATCAGAGAATGAAGAACTAAGCGGTGCGGCCTCTCAAAAGTGAAAACACAAACTACTTAGCTAATTTTATCTCTTTTTGATCGTCAAACATTTTAAGACAATTAAGCCGACCGCTGCATAGTACTTAGGCTGGAAAGAAAAACGGCGTACACGACGAACTGCCCAGCAGTACATTTCAAAGGATATCGTGTCATATCATTATCATATCATTTATTTCATTAACAATGTATACATTGTATCGAAAATTTACCTTAAACTACAAATTAAAAATAATTACTATATTAACCATCCACATAGCTCATGATAATTTAGAGACAATTAGATATACAACAAAAAAAAACAGTAATAAAATGTATTATTTCAAATATACATTATGCCCAGTTTTATGGTGAATGTCAAATAAAATATAGGTACTTACTCCGGGAACGTAGGGACTATTTCTACATAATTTTACCTTACCATTTGACGTTACATATTGCATTGGTTTTAATTAGTTTAAGATTAATCACAAACGGGACCACGAAATGGTAAGTGTCACATCTTTAAGTCCCGTTTGTGTCCCCTTTTTAATGCTCGTAAAATAAAACATAAATACGAATAGGTGTTTTACAATGTATAAAAAACTGACAAACGTTTTTTGACCATGTGGAAACATCCCAATTCCTAAAGCATGTATGCTTCTGGGATTCACCGATACTACATTTGTTTTCACACCAACATTCAAAGTTGTCACTACCAATTACAGTTTACTTGTGAATAGGACTTTTCGTGGTATTTCTTGGAGCATTTATTTGATATTGATCTACCAAGGATATAAAAATGTATGGTTTGACAAATTAAATCACATCGAAACGCAAAAATGTGGCGAATAGGCGTTTTATTGGTAGTGACTGCTTTGCTTGATTACGCAGCCGCTGATATTAAACGTAAGTCTTATGCGATTATGGATTTTATGACGAGCAGTTAAAGTCTGTTTCACTTGTTCAAGGATTTCTGATCATATGTTTACTATTTTAAAGCAGAAGGTAACTAGAATATTATGAGAATATTCATGCCATAGTAGTCACCTAGTCATAAGGGTATCTATTGGAATGCCAAGCCGTCTCAAAATGAATAATAAGAAAGAAAATATCTTAAATAACGACTGCAGCAGATCTGACAAATTATGTATTGCCCTAAATATAACGAGCTTCTTAATTGAGAACTTCTGTTTCATTCCAGCTACAGAAGATTTCCTCGTGCAGCG
The DNA here is from genome assembly GCA_935421205.1 of Xylocampa areola. Lineage (NCBI taxonomy): Eukaryota > Metazoa > Arthropoda > Insecta > Lepidoptera > Noctuidae > Xylocampa > Xylocampa areola. The sequence goes on along the minus strand of OW285200.1, from coordinate 20,290,714 downwards.
GCTGAAGCGCTCTCCAAACTATTGCGACAATTACGAGTACGATTCACGACCTCGGCCAAGATTCTGGCCACCTCCACCTCCGCCACCGTACTGGCCACATCGTCCTCCCCCACCATTTTGGCCACCACCTCCGCCTCCTCAAGATCATCGTTTCCAAGAGTACACTGATGCAGCTTCAAAGCCAGAGGAACCTTGTTCCTCGTGTGGTACGAAAAGTGGTACATCTTCTTCGATTAGTAATGCTAAGAGTGAGTCTGGAGATGCTATTGCAGTAGCCGTTGCTAAAGCCAGTCGAAACTGATGGGTACAATTATGTATGTTTAATGATTAATTAAATTTATCATTATCATTTACTTTAATGATGTGATGATGTTTCCTTCAGTTAAGTAAAGATAGTTTGTTATAAGAGCTAATGTCTGATCAAATTAAAGGCACTTTCTTACTGTCATGTGAAACGTTATTTTTGCTTCTTTTTTGTCGCAATATAATTTGGTTATACTTATTTTGTATAATAATTTTCTTGAGACTTAATCTTATCAATTATTGTTCACCGATTAGTATTCACATTCATTTTTCTGGGTTGCCCGACATGTTTCGATTTCGAACGGAGTCCTTAGTTAGTTACTTGGTTATATGTTACAACATTATCGTTTAGATTTTTTACGGTTATCAATGAAACAGTTATCGCCATTTTAACCTGTAAGGTATTTATTTGTGTCTTTTCTAAATATAGATCTATTAAAATGTTATTTAAATTAAAATTTTAATTTATGCACCATTTTTTATTTCTTCTCGAATTTCACATGTATATTATTATTCATAGTTATTATGCCTATAATTATGTAAATTTTAATCATCTGGTGTTGACATAGTATGTACAGAAGCTATGAAATGAGAAACCAATTTTAAACTTCGGAGAAATTTATTCTAGAAGCTTGGGAACTTCACTTTCTCCTATATTCGTAAGATTTGACTAGGTCCTATAAGAATATCTGGAGCTGATCACAAACGTGGCTACTGACCGTGAGGTCTCTGTATATGTAGTGTATTATCTATAGTGTGCGGGTTACAATCTGACACGGTTACTTTTATGTTGAATTGCGGAACTTAGTCGGAACAATTCAAATTGTCAACAGTTCCTAACACAACCGGTTGTACTGATAAAACCAGTAGCAACAATAAACAAACGACCACGCAAACGGCTACAAAGAAATAAGTGGCCTACCTAGAACAATATTATAACGTAAACAAAGTACTCTATGAAAGTCCTCTGAACCTGACCTCTACAAGGAAACTTGTAGGAAAGTAGTTCAAATGCCGATTACTATTATGAGCATTGTAAGGTTGTTGACAGTCAACCACCGTTTTTATGGTACTTTCTGTGTGACCCGAAAATTGAACTTTAGAACTGTGAAGAATTAGATTCGACATCTAATAAAGAGCCTCTACAGACCGATTTGACTACTGCGTTAATGATACGTTTTGGCAAGTGTTTTCGTTCGGTCACAAATTACGCGTTGCAGCGTTCAGTCGACGTTTAGACCTTCCGAAAACTAACTAAAGCGTTAAAAGCGCAGCACAGTATATATATATACACCATAAGTTAATATAAAACATATAGTATCTTTCACAAAATAGGTGACCATACATCTCTTTTCACACACGACGTAGATAAGCCATAGAGCGATATCGAAATTTTTCATATGATACGAGTACCCAGCTGTCTATCTATAGATTTCGAACAAAGACGTATATCACGATAGCAGAATATTAGGAGAATCTATATGTTTCTCTTTATGTGCCTCGTTGGTCTTGTGGTCCCAACCGTGATTACTGAGCATGAGGTCCCGGGTTCGATTTCAGGGTCGGGCAAATTCTTATTTACGAGTTTTTGTGTTGGGAAACTCTTAGTAGCATCTCGGAGTTTGAAATTGTGCCCGGTAGACGGCAATAGGTTCACCACATTGATGAAATGTGGAAAAACACCTTTGCCTACACCTTCGGAGATACAAGTATGATGCTATGTTATGTTTAAGTAATATGTTTCATATATAAGGTCCTAATTTATCAGGCAATTTCCTTTTAAGGGGTCAATGTGGAAGTGATAAGGAGTCATTTACGCCATAATTCAAATTTCTACAACAATTTTATTTTTTTCTTTATGTTCGCCGTTCAAGGAGCAGTTTTAGTCTATCATGGAATTCTAAGCTTAAGTGAATGTATTTGACTTTTATATCACCCCTTTCAAAGGAAATTACCTAATAAATTAGGACCTTATATAATAGCGTATCTCGGTAGCGTAGCGTAGTCGGGTGTGATACCTTATATTTTAGGTATATCTCATTAGTATTATCTCAGGTAAAATTTTATATTATATTATTTTCACCGTCTGTGACGCGCTTTAAAGTAGCTAATCTGTAAAAGGTTTCAAAATGACACGAGGTGGTCCGTTAGATTTTGTTATTCAAATGAAATTTCACATATTGGTGTTTGTATAGCGCTAATAGGTAGCATTGTTAAGTGTTTTATGTTATGTACCGTTATTTTCTATTAGTTTATTATTATATTCTTTGATCCTTGTGACAACTGCATTCTATTGATTATAAGAATGTTCGCACATTAGCATCCACCCACATACTGATAAAATTTTAAGTAAGTGGATAAGCAAGTTTCCCCCAAATACAGTGTTGGCTTTAATTGTATCCATTTATGTCTATTTTATTAATTTGACCAGTTTCTTCGAATTGATTCAGCTTTACATTTTATAGACGTACAATAAAGCTACAGAGTGATTAATATGTTCTAAATATAATAATAAGAATATTTATTCTTCCCTATGGCTCTTCCTCATACAGACAAATCTTTGAAAAGCACACATTATTTTTTTAATAACTTTAGAGTTCTCTAAATATGCGTCCGCGAAGCATGCGTTCCTAAGCATGGGTTCGCTAAGGTAATTCCATCCGTACGACATTGTATTCACTGCTATGTTCGGTTTCCTTGAATAGATGGCAATGACGTCACCAAAAGACGTTTTAAAATGTGGAAGAAAAATTTGCGGTAGTGAGCAGAGGTGGAGATGGCTTAGCGGTCAGAGCGCTTGTATACCTAGCTATAGCCTCCTCACGACCGTATTCTTTTTCTACAAAGATTTATAATCTTCCTCATACATCAAAATATTGATGTTAACATTAACATGATTTATCTTAAACAGGGTCATATTTTCGGATTTACCCAGATCTACCGAAGGTGGTGTTCGTTAAAATATTATATTAGGGAAAGCCGTTTCAACCTTCAATAATTAGCAAGGTTATATGCATGCTAAGTATCTATGAACTAAAAGCCAGCGTCGCCTTTTTGGGTTTACCCAGATCCACTTATTTGAAGGTGTTTTAATAATACCGCTAACCACAGAAGCCTTGATAACGTTGTAAGTGGGAACTTTTATTGCAAAAGTTCTAACATTATCAGCATAACATATTCACTCCTGACCGAATTACGCGTCTCTGTGGCCCATCTCCGCAGAGATTAGCCAAGTACGTTGGAGATATTACGAGTATAGTGCACAAGTGTACGCGGAAACACAGGTGCACTCCTTCTTCCTTTACTCTCATAGTCCGATGGGACGGCAATCCGACACGACCAGATGGAGATCAGGAACAAGACCGAAGGTTTTATGTGCTCTCTGAAGCACGGAGGTCTCATACCGCCAAATTTCTAAATTAGAATTTCGTAACAGAAAAACGCAATAACACTTTGCCCGACCCGGGGATCGAACCCGGAACCTCACGCAGCCGCGCTTGTGGCCAGTAGACCAATGAGGCAGTTAACTTAAATGCATAAACTAGTATGTATGTTAAGATCAAGTTCAGAGAGAAAAGTCAAGGAGGTCGGAGATCGGAGGTCGTTGCATAGAGATGACAAAAATAACGAGTTTTATAACTGTTTTACTTTTCTAAAGAGACTAATTTCAATAAACACTGTATCTATTTTTTCTTATATTATAACGCATTTTAAAGCAAATGTGTACCATTTTTTTATTATCGTGTGGAATCATCTGATGGCGAGGGATATGTCGGAATCCTACCGACTAAAACCACACGACCATCTCAGCATAAAGAAGGGGCACCGTTAACTCGAGTAGATCAAACCAGTGCCCCTTTCTGTGCCTTTGGCCCCTCTCGAAACAAAGACGTATCTAGTGTTTTATAACATTAAATTCACCGATAATTCTCATGTAATAGATACAGAGTTTATTGCCATATACCACGCACGATTCACACTCCAGGCTGCTATTGAGAATTTCCAAACAGGAAAACCCAGTAACACTTTGTCTAACCCAGGAACTGAAGGCTACTGCAAATATGACTCACTTTACCAACGCTACGTTCTCACAGAATAAATAAACTTCTAGGTATTCCAGTTAATATATTTAAAAAACACTTTTATACCGCTAAATTCAATCTTTAATTTTAAAATGTATTTTTTAACTTTCATTCACTCATCTGTCACCTGTATAGGAACTGAATAGTAGCGATGACGTTGCCGTAAGACGTATTCAAATGTGGGAGGAGAATTCGGATTAATGAGCAGGGATCAAGATGGCTCAGTTGACACGGTTAGTAGTAGTACTAGTATTTATCCAGGAGGCGCAGGTTCATAACCTGCTCACGACCGTACTTTTCTTTCGACAAAAATCTAAAACTATTTTTCTTTTATACCATGACTCTTTAATACCAACTTGTCACAGCTTTCAATATGATAATATATTAAATGTAAATGAGGTTGTAAAGCAAAATTCTCTCAATAAATCATAATCTTCATCCATTTAAGTAGTCCGGTGACAAACGATCTCTACCTACATCTCTAATTTATAATGCACGTATTCAACTAGATTACGATCTGTAAAAACTAATAATTTGTAAAACATTTTATATAAAATATGTAGTTTCTTTCCTATTACTATTATTTAAGCACCTGTCTCACCGGGTGATCAACGAGCAGCAAGTTGATCGAGACACCAGTACAAGCTGGTCCTGAGTTCGACAAAGTGTGATAGGGATTTTCTGTTAGGAAATTCGCAATCGCAGCTCGGAATTAGGAAGTTGGCGGTGTGTGCTTCGGGGAGCACGTAAAGTTGTCGGTTTTGCGGCTGATCTCTCTTGCGCGTCGGATTGCTGTCCCATCGGACAATGAGGTTGAAGGAAGAGGTATAATATTTCCTGTGTATCAGGCCAATTTCTGTGGAGATAGATTGCCACCGTATATATAAGCAACAAAGTACTAAGAGAGTTTTCTACGGGACACGAGCCACAGCTTAAGACTTTGCTTTGGGGCAGGTTAGGGACTAGCTGGATCTGATTAGATTCCATACGTATGGGTGAATTCAAAGCTTTTGGCAAAGCACGGGCCGGAATCTCGAGTCTAGAGTAATGACCGCTAAAAGAGTATAACTGAACGAGCCAAGTAAAGGAGTCTTCTTGTCTGCAGTTTGAATAGTCTACTATTAAAACGGTCCGCAACTATCGCACCTTAAGGCAATGGCCTCTTCTCATGCGGAGACGGAACATGCATCGCTCACCACGCTAGCTCGCGATTGCTGACTATTACGTCCAGTTTTCCTCACGATTTGCGGTGAAGACAACTGCAGATCCGGGTCTTCGAGCCACTCAAAAAGAAAACAAGATTTCCTCACAATCTATTTTCTGTTAGGAAATTCCCAGTAACAGCCCGGAGTTGGCAATGAGCCCAGTAGACGGTAATAGGCTCACCACCTATTATATATGACTTAATAACAGCCCAGGTGAAATGTGGGTGTACAACTGTGTACAACTCTGCGTACCCCTTCGGGGAATACAGTCGTGATGCTATACATGTATGTTATATTTGAGTACCAACCAGGGATCTCAACCGGCTATGCCACAAAGGACCGACGCACATGAAACCATGGTTTTATATGAGATAAAAATTATAAGAACTTCAAATTTATATCATATAAAACGTGAATTATTATTTATGATAGCAATCCGGCCTATAGTAAGCATCTCAATTAACTTTGACGACGCCCATATTCGTGACGGCTATTTGAGAAAGCCTCATAATTTACTTTTCGCAGCCGTAACAATTAAGATTATATCCGTTTTGGCAGTTCATATAATTAAAAAAAAATAACTTATTAGGTACATAAACTTTTTGGATGTTAATCAGGCAATAATAACCGTATAGTCGTTAAACTAAATTGTATGTGTGTATTGGAAGATTTATAATCCTGGTGTGGATTAAAAGAAAGTTGTTACTTTTCCTGACCATATTTTTAAAGTTTTTTCTAGTACGTAATAAACATAGTAGGTACCTACATGCATATACAGATAAATCTTTGAAAAGCATTAACGCATACTTAGCGACCTCTACAGTTATAATTTTTTGTGGAAAATGAATACGTTCGCGAGCAGGAACCTGTGCCTCCCGGATAAATATTCCGACCTGGCTTACCGGTCAGAGCGCCTGGAGTATTTATTCGGCAGGCGCAGGTTCGAATCCAGCTCGCGACCGTATTGTATTTCCACAAAACAAAATTTTAGAACCTACATACATAGTTATTCCAGATATAATATAATAAATAAATTTATTGATTAATTAAATACTTCTTTAAATTTGTAAAATTTTATATACAATTTGTGTAAATCACGAACGATCATTTGGAAAGATCTAGTCCATTTTCTAGTTCAAATAAATAGAAATCGGCTATTTCTGTTGACAACAGGTGCTTTCTTATACCAAAACTGGCAGAGAAACGTTAACTACACCATTAATCGGATTCTAAACTAAATAAACACTTAACTATTAGTATAAATTAATCTAGAAACCATAAAAATCTTTATTAATAAAGAGAAAATGTAAAATAGTTGTGAAAACCTGCCGCAGAAAACGAATATCGTAAAATTTTTTTTTTTTGTATTTAGTATAAATTATCGCCTTATAAATATTGATCATATAAACAACCTATTAATGTTAATTATTTGAGAAATGGTAACATAGGATTAATATGTGTTTCTGTATTATTAAAATGTAAGGTATATTTTATTTATTGCTTCGCTAAGAATATTTATTGAAATGTAGAATAATGCTCAGAATGCTAATGCATGTTGCTAGGACGTTTACGGATGAATAACATTTCAATTTAATGTAAAACTAAATTGATTTCGAGAAACAGTTAATTCATTTGCATAATATATATTTAGTTTTATAGGAAACATAAATATATTAAATACAGGAAGAACACTTTTATGTTTTTACCTCAATCCTAGAGTTAAAATCGACTCCGCTTATATCAACTCCACCTCACTATGTAAAAGAATATTTTGTATTATATAGTACATTGTTGTGGTCTAAAACAATTTCTTTTGTTAGAAATATATAATTAAAAAGCATATCTAATATATAAAATTCTCGTGTCACAGTTTTCGTTGCCATACTCCTCCGAAACGGCTTGACCGATTTTGATGAAATTTTTTGTGCTTATCCGGTATCTATGAGAATCGGCCAACATTTATTTTTCATCCCCCTAAATGTTAGGGGTAGTCCACCCCAATTTTTTTTATTTATATGGCAAAACAACGTTTGCCGGGTCAGCTAGTATATATATATATCTAAAAACTGAAAAACCAGTTGTGCTAGCGTCGAATGGGAACAACGTAATGAAGAATATTAGTAACCTATATTTTTTATTAATTTGTGTATCTAAATATTATTATTTTTGGACAGTTGTGTAAAAATCAGAGATAATTTAAGAGCTTGTTTTTATTAAAAACCAAAATAATATTCACGTTCAAGTCCAAGTTTATACGATATATGTATTATATTGATCAAGGTAAAAAGGACTTTACCTGTGTTATCTCGATGTCAGCAAAACGCTATTATTGAGCGGAGGTCAGCTCTGCGCCCACGCAGGACCTCGCCCACCACTTTTATGGTCAAAATATACGATTATGCGAAATCTTCATTTTATGCTTCCGTTTGATCGCTATTATAACGTGTCATTGTATTCCTAAAAAGGCATCGAGCTTAATTAAAAAAGGAAAAAATCGTAATAATTTAACATACTGTCAACAGTTTATTATAATGTTGTCAGTTTATTGAATTATGAATAAGCGAAGAGAAAGGGGCCTAAAGCAATCATATATAAATCTATCAAACCCATAATAAAATTCCGTGTTTGTACAAAACCCGAAATTAGATACCAATAATCAATATTCTTGTTCTTGATACTACATCGTTCCACCGCATATTACCGCTATACGAAGATAACGTAGTTTAAAATAACACCATATATCAAATAAATTAAATTGTTTAGATTTAGATTATCGGGAGGCGCAGGTTCGAATCCTGCTCGCGACCGTATTCTTTTTCCATTTAATATTTACTTTAAATTGTTTAAAATAAACCAAAATTAGGTAAATGAGATTTATCCATTAGAATTTCATAATAGTTTCTTGTCTAATAATATATTATTATTTTAATTAGAATATAGGTAAGGGAAGTAAAAAACTCGTTCTAAAAATGAAAAAAGTACATCATGTACATGTACACAAGTAGGTCATGTAGCATACACATCTATGCTACATGACCTACCCCGTATTTTCTCTACAATATAATTTTTCTATGCTTTATTATTTTAATAAAACCAATGTCTCTCTCATGTAGCCGTCCTTATACATTTTATTTTATTTTTCAAATTACAATACTGTCAATATCCAAAAATATGAATTTTCGGACGCAATGAAAATGGGTATTACATCAATATCATAGTATTTTTTTATTCTTGTGGAAAAAGAATACGATCGCGAATAGGATTCAAACATGCGCCTCCCGGATAAATACTCCAGGCGCTCTAGCCACTAAGCCATCTCGACCTCTGGTCATCTCCGCGAATTCTTCGTCCACATTTTAATACGTCCACAAAAATTTATAACTTTAAGGTTCGCTAAGCATGCGTTAATGCTTTTCAAAAATGTATCTGTAATTTTCTATTCTTTCGTGACGTTAAAAACCAACTTGGTATCAATGTTGGTTCAAACCGCCCGGAGGCTTCTTGACTTGGCTTTATAACTGCTATATGTATATATCGAATATTGGAATCAATTTCACGGTCGTCATATAGAAAATGATTCAAGCAGTTGACCACCCCCACATTTACCGCGCTAAGCGTTGCTTAACTTCAAAGATCGTTTGCCTACCGCTCAGATATTGCAATTGGTAATGAAAGACTCTGATAGATCGCCTAGTTCCACATTAGCCGTAAAGTTTTGACGATTTTCGTCTAAGAGTCTTTGTTCTTTGGAAGGCAATTACCGGTCCTGATTGTTGTTGAATAATAGTAGTCACTACGCCAAGTTAGAGGCCTACAGGCAGCTTGAACAATTTCGATACCATGTTAGCTCCAACCACATGTCTCGGGAATTTTAACTAACCATTAAAAATCAAAAGAAAACGTTCGTTCGACAAAGTAAGGACACGCTAGATGGTTTTTAGTAGGGTTACTCTTGAAATTAATACCAATCCAATTCTAATGTAAATCAACGCCTTAAAACAATGTGTAACGTTAAAATTAATTTATCTATATCACAGTTACCTCAATTTTAAAGCATGTGGGCCTGTAAGTATCCCGATTCTATAATGAATTCCTGAGAAACATAATCTAGACATTTTCAAGGCTAGAGTGAATAGATTTCTTCTGGATTTATGTGCTCCATCCTCGGCCACACCGTCGCTTACCATCAAGCGAATTAAGACATTTTGGCCAAGAAGTTTATTAAAAAAGCATTTTGGCATTTATATGTATACGACCAGAGATATTCCCAATGTCAATCGACCGGATCATTTTCAAGAGAAACTCTTCTGGTAAACAGATTTAACTGTTTCGACTACCGGAACTATATTTTTTGTAGTCCGTTGTGTACCAGCATTTGACATCCTAAACTTTGCGTTTGCGCTATCAGTATAATCAGGGGGTAATAAACCACTTTAGTAGAAACTACATCCGTACAAAACCGTAGCACCGTTAGATTCTAATAAAACTGTAGTGATGGACTACTTGATGTCTTAATTTATTGGGTGATTTAGGAGGAAAAGCAAAAGTTACATGTACGAGTGAATTCTATAGGGACTGAATACATATATAGCAATGACGTCATCAAAAGACGTATTAAAACGTGGAAGAATAATTCGGGGTAGTGAGCACAGGTCGAAATGGCTTAATAGTCACAGCGCCTTGAGTATAGACTCGATTCCTGCTTACAACCGTGTTTTTAGTAACAAATGCATTAATTCGCTTAAAAAATTTACCTGAAAGTTTATTAAATCAAAAGACACTTCATTTCATAAAAAAGAAATTGGTTATGAGGGGGATTCTACTACTCTTTTTCATCTTTTAAATCTCAAACAAGTGTTGATGTAACAATTAATAGAAAAATATAATACGGTTAATAAGTAATGTGGGATGATAATCTTTAGTATAAAAACCACTAACTAGGGTTACTACACTAACTAGCTTAACTGAAAGGTAACATAATTACAGAGGTCATACATTGCAGTTCACCGCGAGTGATATTAGCCCCCGAAACGTCCCAAAAACACAAAACATGAACAGAAGGAGCACTGGTAATATCTACTGGAGTTGATGGTAATGACGGTTGACGGTATGAGGAAAAAGAGTAATCGTGGAGTTTCTTGCCCGTTCTTCTCCATAGGAATCTACACTTTGGAAAGTGGCAACTAACTTCTGACAATTCAAAAGTGCCTGTAAATGGTTTATTTGAAATAAATGATTTTGTTTGATTTGATTTGGTATCTTCTTCCTCATGTGCTGAGACATGTATTGTCGGAAAGAATCCGAAATACTCCTTATTTACACTCTATAGTAAAAATAGAATGTAACTAAACGTACCTAATAATAAATCTATAAATGTCACATAAGTTCATTCACTTAACACATGATAATGTTATATGTATTTCCACCAAATTTTGCAATATTCTGACAGCTATATCGTATTTCTGGAGATAAATGTCTATTGGTTTCTTGAATTTTGTAGTCCTAGTGTCATCGACCATATTGATTTCAATCTTTTGACGCCTCGAGTTATTTTCATAATTTGCCCATTAGTTAGTAAACTATCTTTGGTATAAATGTGAAAATCATCAATGACAATCTAATATTAGAAAAGTAATAAAATAATATAATGTTTTAATTGATTCTGTAAAGGTCCTTTTCTAAGCTAGAGTTTAACTTCTGCCCATTTTCATTTACTTGTACTTCTATAACAGAATAGGCTCTAATCCACATGTACTTGCTTTGTAGATAAATAATGGGTAGCTTTCGATGAAGTAGAACTTCTGAAAAAAGCCTGGGACAGAGGTCCTTAACAGCTTGGCGTATGACTGACTCGATTTTCCATAAGAAATGTCAATATTCTTTTATAGTTTTAGACTTTTCTAGCAGTTCGATCGAATCGAAACAATCGTCTGACGTACTTGCTGTACTATTAAAAAAAAAAAAAAACTTCACAAGATGGAGGATGAACTTTGTATTGGTTACAACAGTAGCTGCTCTTGCTGTACTCTCTCAAACAATCACCTCGCATGTTATTCGTGTGCATATTTGCGCAAACTGACGCTGCCCATGGCTTCATATTAAATAGGGCCTATCAGAAAACCAGTGCTACAATATTTCGATATTGGAGCTTATACTGAGATAAGCAGTTTTTAGTATTGTGCAAGCTACTCTTAGTTTATACCTATCAGTCAGTTCAGGTTTTGGTTTTACCAGTATTTTACATGGAACGACTGCCTATCTGACCTCCACAACCCAGTTACTGGTTACACGATATCTCGTGGTAAGACTGGTTGTCAGACTTTTCAGGCTTCTGAATACCTATGGCTGTCATACATCTTTATTTGAGAACCGGGACCGACGGTTTAACGTGCTCTCCGAAACACGTAGGGGTCTCGGTATGAAATTATGGTCACCCATCCACAGACCAACCGCGGCAAGCCCAGCTTAACCTCGATCAATCGATCTGTGCGGCTGTTACTTAACCACGGGCACCTCTACCTGTTATTGAGACTAAAATAATTATTTTCTGTCATTCTGTGTATCTGGAAAAGTGACCCAATCACTCGAATTACCAAATCGAAATTATTACGTTTGCTTTAAACCGGATCACTGTAACCTCTTCGTTAAGATCAAGTTCATTAGCTATTACTCAACCATCAAGATCAAGGTTAATATCACTGTACAATCATGGTAATAACCGAGTTATGTTTGGACGTTTTTATATCTTGGTATAATTTAATCTTATGGGCTTTTACTTGAAAGTGTACATTTTCTTGTAGTAGTAGTACTATTTAGATACGAGATCATTTATATCAGGAGTCGATGATCGAGTAGGAAACGATAGGATAAAAAGGCAGGTACCTTCTTCCTATTAAAATTTGCATAATGATATTACAATAAACTACTTCCGTTCTACTAATACAGTATTGTTTGCAATTTTAACGACTGCTTGACTTCCGTGGGATTTTTTCCTAATAAAACCTCAATGTCTCGAGGCGTGGGGCACGACCTCCATGGCGACCTATAAAGCTGCTCTCGCAAAAAAATAAAACACATTTTAACGGAACACACTATAAACAATAAACATGGCGAATATTCGCGTACTGTTTTTTGCCATCGCTGTTGCGGGATGCAGCTCGACCCTAGCCGAAGGTGGTAATTTTTTGTCGATACTCTATAATCTGCTTGCGGTGTCACGATCAATCGATAAAACTTGCAGTTCCGAATCGATACCGTTAGGTAATTGGCGGTAATTGTCCCTTTGTATAGTAGGTAATTGGGTGGTCTACTTAGGTGACATGGTTTATTCATCAGGTTTGATTGAAGAAATTTTAGATTAGGTGCTTTTAAACGTAATTTAGAATTGTTGATGTTCTTAACGTTAATCGGATTTGCAAATTTAAACATTATAAAGGATTATGTCAAGGTCCGAGTAGAAAACTTTAATTACTTTTTTATTTATGTGCAAATATCGAAAGTTTAGATGAAACCTCCAAATGTTACTGACATACTTGTCTAGTGGGAAGTTCAATTCTTCCATAAATAAAGGCGTGTCCTACATACCCGAGGTAGGTACTCATTTAATTGGACAATTTCAAAAACTGGATATCGGATATGCGAAATGGCCTCCAATATTGCTAGCACCAAAAAAGTGTTACAATTTCTAAATTAATGCTGATTAAAATATAAATGGCTTTAATTTCATCTTTATATATTTTTTCAGAAGCGTCTGCGGAGAATGTTGCGTCTGCCAGCCTAGTAAGAATACCTCGCACACTGCATAAGAAGAAATTGTGTCAAAAATACGGAATCTGTGAAGGTAATGGTGGATATGGCGGCCAGGGAGGGTACGGCGGCTATAACGGGTATCAGGGGTACCAAGGATATCAAGGATACCAGGGGACTTCAGCCTACCAAGGCTACCAACCGCCAATAAACATTGCAATCAGTCAGTCTCAGTCTTCTGCGAATGAGGGTGGTGGCGGTCACGGCAGTGGTTACTACCCCAACAATTACCAATATAATGGAGGTTACCCCAATCGTCGTTACCCCAACCAAGGTTACTATAACCAGGGTTACTCTAACAACGGGTACAGCGGTTACGACGGAGGTTACAATAGACCAGGATTTGGTAACGGAAATGGAGCCTACAACAATCAGTTCAATGGGAACTATTACTCTGGCTATCCTAACGGAGGCTATGGATTCCAAGGTCCCTATGGCTACCGGGAGAATTATGATGGTGAAGGAGAAGATTATAACGATGGAGAAGACAATGGCAACTTTGCTTTTGCCCGAAGCGCTACTGCTGTTGCTGAAACTAAATCCGAGTAGAATATAATCTTTATAATTAGTCCTTAAATTAACTATGAGGGCTTCACCAAAAATATAACAGAAGTTTAAATTGAAAACGGCTGTTTATTCATATAAAGAGTTAGTGTTAATGGTTTTGTTATAAATAGAGCATCTCCTTGAAAAAAATCTGCTTAATTGATATTGGAAATTTATTAGCTCGTACTTTTGATTGCCAAAATGGTTAAAAAATATAAAATACGAGTAAATAGTGTACTAATAAATTGAGAAAACTATGATTTAGATAATTAAATTTAAAAATTACTTATTGTATTTAGGCTTAACATTGGAATTTGAAATTAATAACATGAGTAACCCTTCTATTGTTATATTGATGGTGAACTGGTGCCTAACAGGGCTTAAGTTGTACAAAATTTTAAATGAAAATAGGGTAGTCGCGATTTTGTGTTAATTATTGTTAATGTGTTACAGTTTCTTTGTTAAAGTTTCGATTTAGTTTTTCGTTTTTTTTAACTATTGTCTGTTTTATAATGATTTCGTTTCAATGACAGTAATGATATGGATTATAAATTTATAAGATTTATTTCTGTATAAAGGAGTGACTGCTGAGCATGAGGTCTTGGGTTCGATTCCCAAGTCGAGCAGTGTTATTGAGTTTTTCTGTTTGGAAATTCTCAGTTGCAGCCTGGAGTATATAGTTGTGCCCGGTAGATGGCAATGGGCTCACCACCTATTGGAACTTCATAACAGTATTGGTGACATGTGGGTACAACTGTGTATACCTCTGCCTACCCTTTCGGGGAATACATGCGTGATGCTGTTATGTTCTGAGTGATAAACTGTGATAAGCTTTTGGTAATTATAATAGTTATTGTATACGTACTTGTTATCTACAAATAAAATGGAGCATTTACAACAGAATGAGTCACTTGTGAATAATTTTTTAAGAAATATTTTTGTTTCTATCCAATAAATAAATTTTTGATGTACCTAAGGTTTTTAATTTTATTATTTATGGTCTGTTAGTTTGTTAACAACTTTAAGGCAATCAAGATGAGAGATATAACCCCATATAAAGGCTTATTAATGTTAAATGGTTCACATCCGCTATAAAATTAGGAATTCTTAAGTTTGTCTATAATTTTTAGATCATTTTATTTTGACCGATTCCGTAAGGTCTATGACCTAGGTAATATTTCCTCCAATGGCTGCAAAATCTAAAGTATCGGTGGGTGGGGCATCATTGAGTTTATTGGCATTAAAATCAACATCTAGCTGCAAATGTTTCGAATGCACTAGAAATGTTATGATAGACTTAAGTAAATGTTTAATTTAAAAATATATTGATTCTGCTTTCTATATCAGTTGCTGCTAAAAATAACTTTTATTTGACTTCGTTATTGTTCCATTGGTAACGAGCCCTCTTGAGCCCTAGGTTGTCGATTCAAACCTGGAATGCATCAGTGCAACTTTTTTCAATGTCATATGTTAATCTAAGATATCACAAACAAACGGTGAAGGAAAACGTTGTGAGGAAACTTAGACACAATAGTCTGAAATCGCCAACCTGTGAGCTAGCGTGGCGATCAATACTCGTGACTGCTCTGTATGAGAAGCGGCCCTTGCCCTGCAGTGGGATTATTTAGAGGATACAGAGGGTCAAGAGGCACGCATATGCTCGGCATGTACACAGGCCTTATCAGCCATATTAATGACACGGACTCACCGAGCCACAAGGGCCATTGTGGCTTGTACTGGGTAAAAAATTGAAAAATGTTATTAATGGGCCCCTAATCAATTTTGATACGGGCCCCTTTAGCAGGCCCTTACGACACGAGACTGCCTGTACACATACCAGCATGTACTATTTGGCAATCTTCTTATTCTTATCATGTGGTTGATGAACAACCTAGTGTCAGAGTTTAACCACCCGCAGGTCTCTGACATGGCTTTCCACACCATTGAGAACATATCTCAGGTGTGCTGGTTTCCTCACGACGTTTTCCTTCACCGTTTTAAGCAAGTGATAATTAATTTATAATACACTAATGACTTCGAAAAGACAGTGATGGCGTGCCTTGGATTCGAACTTGCGACCTTTGACTTGTCAGTCCAACGGTCATACCACCCACCACCTAGCAATGGGAAGTGAGGTAATAAGAATTAGTAATACTGGGAAACGTCTAAAAGGGCTACAATATTTTTTTTATAAAAAAAATATATCTTGAGGTAACGATATTGCCCTATAGTAAGGCAAACCGGGCTGAAAATAATAATATTTATGCAGAATTAAATTGAACAATACAAAATATAAATTTTAGCTATATCAGGATGAACCAGTGTCACGGGCGGCAGGAGTACGATACTAAGTCCTTTCAGAAACATATATCATAACAATATTTTAATAATTGAATTCTTCTCTAAACTTCGGTTTGAATAAAACCGAAGCGATCACAGTTTGTAAATGCTTAAACACTTTTAAATTATATTTGGGCTATAGCACAATTATTGTAACCCTTCACTATCATTCATTTGCACAATTATAATAATTATGCCCACTTTCTCCTCTATGTAGCTAAAAAGTTTTATATATAAAATTTAAGCAATATATATTTTAGGATTAGGACTAAATTTAATAATAGTGCCTTCTTGTTTAGATAGTCGTATAACTTTTTAAATAGATTAAAGTGTAAACCGGTTTTTGGACAGACGAAATAAACGAAAGGAAAACACAACACGTTATCAAGAAATATATCCTGCAGGATAATATATTTATACGAAGATGATTAACGTTACTCTTTATGTCTCAATTAACGAGATCGCCTTATCAAATAAAAAGTGATCAACAAAACGTTTTAATTTTTTCTTCGATTCTTGTTTAATTATCACAAATTCTGACATTTATGTGTACAAGCCAACATTATAGTTCAAACGTTTGAAGATATCATTAAAAATGATATAAAGCTTTCCGCTGCCTTCATCAAATTAGAAAATATTTTAATTGAGAATCCTTGCTCAAATTTTTCTAAATCAAGCGACATTTTTTTTTATTACCTCCAATTAATCAGTTGTTTTATCAATTTAAAGATGATACTGGAGCAATTTATGGTATCGGATCACCTGTACCTATCAGAACTGTTTACCGTAACTCGTTAGATAAATTTTGTTTATGAGTGTCAATGGCTTTAGGTGTAGTGGTGACCCAGTCTGTTGTGAGTGGGGGAATCATGTTTCTAGTATATATACCGAGGGGAATGTTTCACAAGTATCCACAACCACCTCAAGAAAGGTCTAGACATCCTTGGAAGAGAAAACCACAATGGCATCCAAATTCATCGTTCTCGCTACCGCTCTTGCAGTTTGCAATGCAGTGCCTGTCTGGTACAATGGTGAGTAGTTGATGCAATAAATATTGCCTTTGATATTTACTATGCTCGTTATGTAATTAATTAACATTACTGACAATAACAATGTCAGCCTCAATTGTTTATTTGATAATAAGATAAACAACATATTCTCCTTTACAAACAATTATTGTTAAATTGAATCAATTAACATATGACTCATATTATTATAGCTCTCCTTCAATTACTTATACATAAGTTTTAATGCTAATGTCTATATACACTTTGTTCATTCCGATTTGTAACTGTTTCAGGTAACGAGTTCCTCCCCGGAGTGATCATGAGGATCGGCCGTTCTCCCAGCATATCCTACGGGTTCGGCAGTGGCTTCAGCAGCAACATCGGTGGCATCTCCCACTCTTCAGGCATCGGTGCCGCCTTCCAATCTGGAGAAGGCCAGGCTTACGGCAGCGGTATTGGCGCTGATGGCAGTGGTTACGCCCGTGGTGTAGGCGTCGCCAGCTCCGGAAACAACTACCCAGTGCAATACCATCCCGTATACCAAACCGTTCCTCGCAATTCCTACGAATCTGCCGTCGCATCTGCCCAGAACATCGGCAACTATAACAACGCTGCATCTTCTGCTCAGACCCTGGGTAATAACCAATACGGCTCCGCCATCTCTTCCGCTCAGAACGTCGGCCCCGCCCGCTTCAACAGCGCCGTTTCTTCGGCCCACAATGGCCAAGGATACGGAACAGCTCTTTCTTCGGCTAACAACGGTTACGGATCTGCAGTTTCATCAGCTGGCAACAATGGCTTCGGATCTTCTGTGTCTTCTGCCCAGACCAAAGGTCTCGGATACGGTTCAGCCGTATCTGCTGCTCATAACATTGGAGGATACAGAGCCAGCACTGCGCAAACTGTCCAGCACCACGCAGGTGGAGTGCAGCAGAGCGGTGCCACCAGCATCAACGGCCCCGGCATCCAGGCCGCCCACTCTAGTGCCGTCAACACTGGATTCTTCTAAAGTGTTTGCTGGATAGTAAAAAGATGTTGAGACGACAACGTACAAACTTGTCTCAATGTCTTTGGAAATATTGTACTAAGTTATTTATAAAAATCAATAAAACCAGTGATTTTTAAAATCTGTTTATTGTTTAAAAAATATTTTCTATTGGCTATGTATTCAAACAGTCATGACTGATAATTAATTATTTCTAACATCAGCTCTTTTTTCAAAACTTGCTATGTTCCTAGATCTATTATCGTAAGATGGTATATTTTTGTCCCTACTAGAAAGAGTTTCGGCTCCTTTGGCTCTATTGTTAAAAGCTACAATATTTTTGGGCATATTTTCAACATTTTCAGTGCTTTTAGCTCTATTATCGAAAGTTACAGAATTAACATTTCCATATACATGACCATTATCGTTAACTGCAGTTACAGTATTAACATTACTATTGCCAGCAAAATTAGGGTTATAGAAACTTTCTACATTACGAACCCAATCTTTGAGGTCAAAGTTATTAAAACCAAAGCCCTCATGACCAATGGGAAAAGAGAAAATTGGTAGAAATGGTCCACTAGACGCTGAAGCGAAACTCCTTCCTGATCCTGCTATAGCGTTCCCAGGAACTGCTATACTGAAACTTGAATGCACATCGCTTTGAGGTCTGTGTGGCTGGTTGTTGAATGGACGATTTGGCTCTTTAGCATCCAATTGTGTAAATCCTGATCTCGTTGCAAATTGTTGGGTAAAATATTTTTCAACGTTTGGGTCTGAAGAAGATATGGATACAATTGCTTCTCCATTAGGGGTTGATTCTGAAACAAGGTTTATAGTTTAAATGAAAAATAAAAATAAGTGCTAAAATAACGGAATACAGTTCTTCAATATCTGCAATAAGTATAATACCGCATAAATCGATATAATTCTTTCAGTTTAAATTAAAATATATTAATACACACGGATCGTCACTATCTTCAATATAACCACATTAGCAAAAAAAACTGTTAATTATTTATCATTTACTGAGACAACTACATATTTATAACCTATATCTAAATTTATTTAATCGAATCTTTATAATTTTCAAATTTAACTATTCTATAGAGTCATCATCCTACCAAAAGCACCAATGTAATAGAAGTTTATTGGACGAAAGCTTAAAAATCTATCACATTTTTAACACAACGACACTAAGGCTCGGTTGTACAAACATAACTTTAGCCATAACTGACGGTTTACATAATTATTTTGACAGCTTTTCTATGTAAATTTTGTCAATATGACACAGTAACACGTTGGTTACTTATAGTCAAGTTGGTGCAATTGAGCCTGAACGTGTATCCTGAGAAGACTTACCTTTAAAAACAACAGGAACTGCTTCCACAACCAAACTTCCAGTTAAAACTGTTACCAAAGCTTTAAAGACAAACATCTTGCTCTTTCAAACTCCGTACTCATAACTTAAGACTCAATAAAGAAACAAGTGCTGAGATCACAATGAACGGTTTATATAGGATGCTATGGGTCCGAACGATGGTTTATTATACATTGGAAGGTGAATGAACTATCTCACTGTCTCGAACGTGATTTAGAAATGTTTGGAGATAAATATCTATCTTCAGTAAGTATTAAATCATGTTGTCTGTACAAAATAATTTAGCTATAGTAAATAATACAGTCGATGCGGGTTCAATGCTATTCGTTGCAAGTAGTGTTGCTATGTCGCGTGTGACAAATTCCGGGACAGGAAATTAATAAAATCATGATTTTTGATTTTAAAATCGAAAAAAAAATACAAGCAAAAAAATTTAGTTATTGGTTTCACAAAATAGTACTCACAAGGTTTGAACCTTTTATGATATGAAATTACACTAAAATCATGAATAGCGTCTTTAACGCTAAATGTAAATCAGGACGCGTTTACCTTAAAGATGTCCCGAACTATTCGGGGCACATGGCAACACTAGCTGCAAGGCAGGTTTTAATCGGATGACGGCCGAGGCATTGCAATTACTTTATTTTGTAATAATCAGTTAAAGTTTGATATCTTATATCAGTGACCAATCATCACTATGCTGATACTTACCTATTTCAGTTTTTTTTCTCATTATCGGCTTCTGATTTTTATTATCTTGCTACATCAGCAGACAGGATTGAAACATAACGGCCTAAACTTATATTACAAAAGCTATCACTATAGGTGAAAGCAGTCCTAGATGTCCAATCAGCTCAACCTAAATTCAATTAACATTGAGCTGATTGGTATCACGCTTCTTCCCGTAAAAGCTAATGTAAAATTCACGTTTCTAGTAAAACTTAGAATTGAAAAATCCTTTCTTGACAGCTTTAAGAATCGTTGATTTAGGGAAAAATACAGGTCGAACATGATTAAAAACGACAGTTTAGTTTACCCAATATTTTTAATTAAATAACCATGTATAAAAATATAATTATATATATGATTGAAAAGGATGGGGATGTTATTCGGCGTCTTACAACTGCAAAGTGGTAACGCTGAGTTTGGTAGATCTGTAAATGATTGTATTTGATGATTTGTTGAATAAATATCGCCAGGCGTCTCCTTAAGGCGAATACAAGGAAACTTGAAATTCACTAGTCTCGAATAACGACACGATAGCTCAGTTGGTAGAGTGATGACACGTGTGAAGTCAAGGGTCGCGGGTTCAAACTGCGATCGTGTTTATTATTTTTCAAGTTTCCTTGAATAATAGTAATTAATATAGGCATTACATAAACCTTAACATGTATAAAAGATATTATTGTATATAAAATTATGATTTATTTAAATACAGTGTTTTAAGTAAATTATGTAACATATGTTTTTCTTATTATTATTAAATATACACACCTACATGATTTTCAAAAATAGTTAAAAAAACAGTACTCCTTCCGCACGGACCAAAGAACAGTAGCTCAAATTATTTTATTATTTTTTAAACCTAGAACTGGACTATATTAAATCAAAAAACCTGAATAGGTGTGTCAGGCTCTTTAGCTAACATACAAAATTAATTCTAGAAAATATAATAGTCAATTAGGCTCTTGGGTCATTGTCTTCTAGTCTGATAATAGGTATTATTAAAATTCCAAAAAAAAAAGAACCTATGAAGAATTATATTCTGAAAACAAGAATAGATAAAAATAAATAAAATGAAGGACTCCTTTTACCCACAGATGTAAATATGTTATTATTACCGAAACACAGGCGCTTCTAGCGTTTGCGTATTCAATACGTAGGCCTGACAAGATCATGCATTATTTTATAATTAATTCATAAAACAATATCTAGCGGGGTAGGCAGAGGTGTAGGTGCCTACTTATGTACCTACACCCATATCTGATCACCAACGCCGTTATTCAGTTCGTGTAATAATTAGATGGTGAGCCTATATCTAGATATACCAAGCGCAATTTCATATGCCAAGCTGCTTCTGAGAATTTCCTAACATAAAAACACAATAATGCTCTGCCCGACCCAAAAATCGAACACAACACCGCACGCCTAGCAGCCGCGCTTGCGACCACTAGACTATTCAGTTATTGAATGCGATATTTTTAATGAACATTGTTATTTAAATTCACTCTAAATAATTGCCTTGCCGGTAACCTCAAATACGTCTGTAACATACAATACGGCAACCCAGGAATCGAACCCAGAACATCGATCTACGACCATTGTGTAGGTAGGTATTAGTAATGAGGCAGTTAGGACAGTTATACATAGGTATTTATGTAATTAAAAAAGAGTATCAATGCAATTTCTTGAAGATTATTCTCCAAGATCAATTATAGTATGACTATCTATTTATCACGATCCCGTGAAGGGTTGTACGGTATGTCATTCCCGATTTATAACTAGACTTTTGTACAGTCACGAACACAAACATGTACCTATAATATTATTTATTTATTTCATCTATTTTAAGTTTATGTATCCTTACTGCTATGTGTGGAAATAAATTTGACAGCGCGGTTGGCGCAGTGGTCGAGAGACCGACTGCTGCGCTGTGTGTCGCAGGTTCGATTCCTGCATGGAGCAAATATTTGTACGATCTACGGATAATTGCTCCGGGTCTGGGTGTTAGTGTGCTTGTGAGATTATATGTCTGTAAACGCACCCACGACACAGGAAGAAATTCCTAGTGTGGGGCAAGGTTTTTAAAAAAAAAAATGTTTTCTTTCTTTCTTTCTTTCTTTCTATAAATTTTTTAAACTCCATATATTTAGTTATGCGCGATGGTTGAGTGACGCGACGAGTCGTTTTGGTGTGCATCATTGTCGTTGTCTTTGTGTGTGTAACTGTTAATTGTTATTTGTTTTTCTCTTTTTGAATTTGTTATATATACGTTCTGTGGAATTGTGATTTAATAAACTTAATTTATTTCTTTCTTTCTTCTTTCTAGTTATCTGAATAATATCGTAGTATTATTGTATGTGTATATTTTAGAAGGAATGGTTCTCTTATCTGTGCTATAAACCTAATTATCTCAGTAATACACGCTACAGATATTAACGATGAGTTTTAAGCAGTTTGTGTTTACATGTTGGTGCTCGTGACTGTACATATGTTACTTTTTTTAATAATTTTAGTTACCTATTACACTAAACTCCCTTACTCTAAAAAAAGCAATAAAGAAAAATAGTATCCCAAATTTTTTACACTTCTACACAAAACTTTGTGGATCATTAATTAAGGAATAACGAATCCCACAACCCTTTTACATATCCCAACCAGTAATCCTGTATATTCTTGAACAAAACTGCTTTTAAAAGCCTATCTACATATATAAATAAAAATCAATTTCCGCATAATTAAGAAAGATGATCACTTGAGATCAGCTCCACCGATTTAGTCGCAATTTTTTGTTGTTTCAGTACAAATTTTTGGAAAATTCACCGAAAATGTCGGAAATTTGGGTGACATTTGGTAGAAAATTTCAATTCTTCGTTACTAAATTGCACCCGTGCGAAGCCGGAACGAATCAATAAATATAAAAAAAAAAACTTATGAATTTCGAACTTTTAATAATCTTGCGGAAACGAATGGAACTTTGTTGAGCTGTGATTCCGGCTGGCTTCGAAGATGACAATGTAACATTTGTATTTAGTTCAGGCTTAACGCAAGAGATGTCGTTGCTGGCTGCTAAAAAATCAATTTTCTGAATGAGCACTGTTAGTTATTATAAAAAAAATATATATATAAAAAGTATATTTCTAGTTAAGTCGTTTACCATTAATAGTAAAAATATATAAAAATAATTTTAATGTCATCCACCTAGTCTTATTTTTTAATATTGTAATTTTCATATTACTATCAGTTAAATTGCTATTAGGAGTTCAAAACTTGATTTCACGTAATATTTGTAGCTTGGAGGTAGGCCTCCAAGCTACAAATAAAGTAATTAATTTGATAAAGTTCTAGCAAATGTCATAAAAAATCCCATTTTTATGATAATTAAATCCATAATAATCAAGACTATTTGTAAATCATTTATTAAAAAAAACTTTTTATAATGTCATTACATACGTGTGTAGCTTTTAAGAAACAGGTTTTAGGTGTTTTCGTATCATAGATCGTAAATAATATAACTGTTATATACCCTTGTATGTATAGGCAAAGAATATTTAAGCATAATATATTATACCTAATGGCAAGTCTGTTTTCACTAATAAATATAATTATAGTAGGTACCTACTCATTAAATTTTTATATTATTTTGTGATTTTATACACTGAACAGACTAAAAATATATGTACCTACCTATAGAAAGGAAAGTTATTACATATTATACTTAATTTCTAAATAACACATTATCTTAGTACATGCACACCAAAATATTCACACACTGCTCATTCACCGCGACCCTATTAGGTTATAGTCCGTCGAAGGTAACTCACAATGGACCCCGTCATTTGTGCAGCACAGCCGCAGTTGGCCTGCACAGACACTTCCAAATAAAAAAAAATCTCAAAGAAATCTAGTATATAAAAATCTCGTCTCGAACTCCTCCGAAACGGCTTGACCGATTTTTATGAATTTTTTTGTGAAGGTATATTTGGTAGATCTGAGAATAGGTCCTAGGCTGTTTTCATAACAATAGGTGATAAGGGCGGTCCTATCCACAAAATTTATATAGCAGAACAACTAAAATATATATTTTTACGAACAGCAAAAATTATAAGTTTTTTCACACAAATGGATCTACGTTTGGCCACCAACTCGCCTGATGGTAAGCGACGGTGAGTCCGAGGATGGAGCACGTAGATCCAGGAGAAATCTATTCACTCTGAGTAGAGTTGGATGTAAGGATGACTTCGTTCGGTGGTAACATCGTAGCCAGCACTAGTGTTATAATTTTGTGGATAGCATTATATGACTATAAGCATGTTTTGAAACCTGCACTCCTTGGATATGTACTAAGAGATCAAGCTGGTGAAAGTATCATTATCAACATCCCCCCTGCCTTAATCCCAATTTATTTGAGGTCGGCGCAGCATGTATTCCTCTTCCATACATCTCTATCAGCCGTCATATCGTCAGTCATTCCTTTTCTAGCCATATACACAATCCATCAATCGCTATCTAAGTCTTCCTCTACTCTTATAAGCATCAAACCATTACTCGTCACATGACCATCATGCCTTCACATCACATGCCTATACCATGCTAAACGATTTCACAACTTCTCAGTCACCGGTCCCCTTTAAAACTTACTCTTATTTACTCATTTCTAATTCTACCCATCATTCTTATCAAGCTGGTGCAATGATATACCCTCAAAAAAATATTTAACAAAGTAAATTACCTTACCTGAGAAACTATTTCCCTCACCACGAGCCACATAACAAATGAGCCCGCCAAAATCATTAACGGATTAATAAGAAGACAAATGATGTGTTGAACACGATTAACTAGAACCGTTAACTGTATAACATATGTAAATATAATCCCCGTTTAAAAAATAGTTCAAGATGTTTATCAAGCCAACGGTGTAAATTTAGATTTATTACATTA
Organism: Xylocampa areola; assembly: GCA_935421205.1. NCBI lineage: Eukaryota > Metazoa > Arthropoda > Insecta > Lepidoptera > Noctuidae > Xylocampa > Xylocampa areola. Next base: position 20,265,398 of record OW285200.1, on the reverse strand, counting down.
CAAATTATCGACATAAGTTATTATTGTGCGCGTAACTACATGTTATTATGCAAGCAATCTTCATAAATTAATGTATGTTCGTTTTAGTCTAAGAAACCGTTTAAAAGTAATTGATGATCCTTCACAATTAATACGGCAATAAATAGTGTTATTAAAAAAATATACAATATCTTTGACGCCGTTTACAGAAGAGCAGAGAAACTATACAAATAAAATAAAATCTAAATAATAATTTAAATAACACAATAACACATTAACACAGGTGGGTGGGTAGGTGTATACTGTTTAGTTTTTGTTAATTATATTTGTATCATATTGTAAATAATTAATAAAAAAAAAACTTGTAGGAGATTGATATTTGAAAAAAAAAAAACATAAAAATATCTAATAACACATACAAAGCAATGTTAGGTATTAATTTTACTCTTAATAAAATCTAAACCTCATAAAAATAGTAATATGCGATAACCCATCAGAGCTACTCTAAAATTTGTGTAAAGTAGGTTTAAATTAATCTATATAACTGTAAGTAAGCAAAAACTAAGAACCTGCTACCGGAAGCAAGCGTATTTTAGCTCATTAATTATTTATAATTTATGAGGGATTAAAAGTAAATGCGCGGTGACTCAGAACTAAAATTCAAGTTTTAGTCAAAATTTGGTATATATTCAACGTTTAATGGTGCACGCTCCTCAAAAGCTCATATAGACGCAGGTTGCTCAGATGTGTCTTTGCATTTATCGCATCCTAAATAATACAAAACCTAAATATAATCATTATGCTCTATGTCTTATTTAAAATCCCATTATAAATCAAAGACCACTCATCGGTATCTGCTAGCCCATAACCCATTCTTGACACAAGAAAAGGTTAAAATTTAATAAGAGTTAAATAAAAGTTAGGAAAAGGTATTGGAAAAATATAGTTCCCCAAATCAAATAATTTTTTTTTAAGCATATGTACCGTTTATTGATGTACCTATATTATTAACTATTGGGTGATTTCTAATAGTTTGGTGTAAAGACGATGATAATTGTATCTGAAATAAAATGCCATAATTTAAATCAAACAGTTTATTATTAACCAGAGCCTGTTAAGCTTGTCTCATAACTTAAAAACATATTTTATGTGCCACCCATGACCTAGGGCATTTAATAGGCAATTTTAAACTGGACAAGTAGGCAAAACGATTGCCTATCATCAATCAAAGTCTCCGTTATGTCGGAGATCGATTACATATTAGTTTTGTTATTTGTACGGTATTCTTATTATGTTTTATGAACTTGTAAGACAAGATGAGGCAAAGACAATAATTGAAATTTCTATAAAAGTACAGTAAGATATTTTTCAGAATACCATTATCGTCATTCACACAAAGCACGTCAATGATCGTATTAAAACTGTTTTCAATAACAACTAGCGTTTTTGTCGTCTTCGGTTGAACAATAATAGTACTGTTAACTCAACCATGGCGGCAAAGAAGAAAATAAATAAATAATTGCTTTACACAATTGCTCAGCGGCGATGCCTTCGACGTATGATTACTACATTCAAGAACTATAAACGAATAATCAAAAATACGTTTGTAAAATAATAGTAGAGAAATTATCTTTAAAAACTGATCTGTCGTAGTATCTAAATTAAGAACCGTTTCTTATGCTATAAATTCGAAAACTTGTAATTTTACGGTGAGGATATAAAGTGAGAGATCGATGTTTGTCATGCATTTCTGTTTGGTCTGCAACATGAATAAGATAGGAGGTGTTTTCGTTGTTTTTATATTGGTTGTAGCCGCAACGGGAGCAGGTAACTGTTTCATATACTTTTGTTTATAGGAAATTAATATAAAATCGATAAATTTGATCAAGATAACTTAATAGGCGATGTTTTAAACATAATTACATAAAAACAGCTTAACGGAAATCAGATTAAAATAAATATTTGGTTAGTGAATTTTAATGGCTCTAAATTTTGATCTTATTCTCAAAATATAGAGTAGACAGTAATCCCGTTATATATCGATAATGATTATGTTAATTTTAAATTTACAGCTGAACTCAAATCGAAAAACACAGCGGAGCAAGCTAGCAAGTCGAAAGAATCGACTACAAAACCGACTCCATCGAGGCACGTGTCTGCACATGCGGAAGTTAACCATGGCATGGGGGTCGCTAGCATTACCGGCGTAGACTCCAGATATGGGAGACTGTCTTCTATGAGTGGGATCAAATTCTTCCCGCCAATTGATTCTTCCATGGTCAAGAAAGATAGTAAAGGAAACTACATCTTTAAATCTGTTGATGGCAAAATGCCAATGCCAATCACAATCACAAAGCAAGGGGATGGCGTGTCGGGAACAATTCGAATCATGCCTGGGTCGGTATCAGTGTCGTCCTCAGCGAAATCAGGATCCGCTTCAGCGTCTGTAGGACCACAGATCCCTAGTTACAATCCTTGGTCGCCTTCATTTATGAAGCCAATGATGAACGACTTATTCTTCCCAGATCCGTTTCCGGCATTCCCTAGCTTATCAAATTCTGCGTATCACACAAGGATATCGGACCCTGAGTTCTATAGGATACCAGAGCCATCTTTCCCGAGGACACCAGAGCCATCTTTCACGAGGATACCGGAGCCATCTTTCCCGAAAATACCGGAGCCATCATACCCGAGAATGTCACAAAGTTCGTACTCATCACGGATGCCAGATCTCTGGATGGGGAAAGACATGTTTACACACTCCTTGCCTCTACATAATATGATGAGAAATAGCTGGTTTTATCCGAGTTACAGCCCTTATATTCACTTTTGGTAATGCGTTTGGAATAAATCGATAAAAGCCCCTCTGAGTATTTTCATTTCATGTAGATCCATTTACCTTTTAACATTTAAGTGATTTACCTATGACATCATAGGTGGTTAAGCCATCGCCTTTGACTGATTTGTACTGAATATGAATCCAAGAACATCGTGTTTTCCATTGAACGTTCTAGCGATGCGTAATCGTTATTCATTTGGGGCATCACTAAAAATAACAGACGACACCAAAATCGGAAACAATTATCTCACAAAGAAAAAGCTTTTAAAGTTAGAATTTATTGCTAAAATAAAACATACCTAATTAAGGTTAATTAATTATACCTATAACATACTTATTTATATTCTCCACAATGACTAATCTTACGTTAAGAAGGAAATGTTGTCATAAGATCCGAAATCTGATAAAATATCTGAATATCCTTTACATCATTTAAATTTGTTTTGCAAGAACAAAGCTTTAACAGCGCCGGTAGCTTTTAAAGCGTAATTTTTCAAGTAAATTGACTCTAAAGAATAGTGCGCTGACATTAATAGCTGATGAGTTGGCAAGGCAACGGCTCCTGTGTACAAAAAATATTATATCAGAATTAACTTTAATACTGTTTACATTAGTATAAAAGTCAGTTTTTTGTATTATCTGAATATACGGTGTCTAATAGGTACTGCCATGGGATTCCACGTGTTGATCGTGACCACCCGGGTGGTTTTAGTGAGGTAAAAATCTCACACTCCCTGTCTTATCCCCAATTACGTATTGAAGATTTCCACCCAAAAACAAAAAAGGTGCTGCTAGGGAATGATCGTTCACATAACAAAGCATCGGGTTTGTATTCCTCGAAGAAGTAAGCACGGGCACTCACATTCCACCAATGCCGTTATTTAAGTCCAGGGGCCCTGACGTCTGTGGTTGCTCGAGGGCTCCAGAATCCACGAGAGGTAAACAGTGGCTGTGGACTACCCCTGATCATGGGTGCCCTGATCCTAATGTGGTAGTAAGTGTAGTTGTGATGATGGGCAACCTTTCTGCCCTACGGGTCTGGTCGCTTATTTATGAGTTCTACTAGGTTCTACTGGATGAAATAGAAACGATTTTCACGATTACGTACGTAAGATAGATTTATTTTTTGCCCGGTGTGCATTTTTCGAATCGCACTTCGCCAGTTATTGTAAACGAATTATTAAAGGGCATGAGCCACCATGGGATTAAAAAAAGCCGGTGCCCTTGTTTAATTCCCCTATAATACGCGGTGAGCCTATTGCCCTATACTGGGCTACTACTGAGAATTTCCTAACAGACAAACTCAACAACATTATGCCTGACTTAGGCATCGTACGACTGCAGACCCAGAATCGCACATTCAGCAGTTACCCTTGCAACCAAGTGATAATTATTGAATACAATCATTGAAAATAAGCTGCCACGGGCACTCCTGCATACCTTTTATTTGAAGAATATAATTATACTCAATCACAGTTTTTATTTATTCAAATAGAACGGCCGAAGCCAGTAACACAATTTATACAGAAATACAGTAATATGTAATCATCATACCCCTGCCCTTATCCCGATTTGGCCGGTGCAGCATGAACCATCTTCCACTTTCTTATTGTTTCTGAAATTGCCTGCTGCTAAAGTTTTGGCAATGTTTGATGACTGGCCGTCTAAATACAGTAATATGTACCTAAAAGAAATACCTATACAAAACTAAACCCTTACACCCTTACATTTGTGCATTTTTCTCACATTATTTCAAACATTCTAACAGTCATAAATTATCATCATCCATCCGTAAACAAATCAAACTCTAGGTTAAAGGTTCAAGCAAATATATTGAATAGTTTTATAGTCTAATCGGGTCAGTAAAGCCGGAATAACTCCGAACCATTCACACGATGTCACCACTAAATTCGCTCATCTGGCAAACAAAACATACCTGATACCACAAAAATACATACACTCAGACATTTTGAAAACTACAGAATGTAGTCACGTTCAGTATCAAATAAAGATAAATCGTTTCTGATCTAGATTATAGATCCATAAAGAGACCGTTGCTCTCGGAGCGCATGCGCACAATAGATCTATAAAGCATAATAGTTGTTAATGCAACCTACTACATTATGGGTGTATTGACTTTGTGCCTACTCTTTAATGACTCCTACGCAAATATGGTCTCATCTACATACGTAGTGGAATCTGGTAGCAGAACCAATTGTCGTCCATACGAATGCAGTTCATTTTGAATAAGATGGCAAGTTGTAAAATTTTTGGTTATATTTTCACATTATAATGAGTTTTTAATTTTGCTGATCATTTACCACTTTTGTCACTACCTAGAGTGTCTTTTTTGTCCTTAAATTTTACCATAACTGTTGAAAAAGTAAAAGCCTTACCTATGTACATAGGTAAGGCTTCGGTATATTGTTGTACACCCAAATTTCACCGATGCTGTTAAGTCCCATGTAATAGGTGGTGAGCCTAATGCCATCAACTAATGTGATCAATGAGGCAGTTACCTACTTTCAACCGTATTATCTCTAATATCTTATATGGTCGTTTGATTTTCCTATGGTTGCTTTACATAGGAACAAGGTAAAGTAAAAAAAAAAACTCTTGAAACTACATAGAGATTTTAGTATATTTTACTATGCGCGTCCAAGATTATTATTATAATTATTATTTTTCTTAGTATACAAATTAATTATTTTCCCAAAACAAAGATTAATAATCCAGGTATTATAAAATATTGTATATCAGCTCATAAAACCATTAATTCTTAGACTTACCTTACATTTTATATTTAAAAAAGGAAGGGACTCGTGGCTAAGTAACAGCCGCACAGATCGATTGATCGAGGTTAAGCTGCGCTTGCCGCGGTCGGTCTGTGGATGGGTGACCATCATTTCTTACCGATACCCCTCCGTGCCTCGGAGAGCACGTTAAGCCGTCGGTCCCGGTTGTCAAATTAAGATCTATGACAGCCGTTACGGGTAGTCAGAGGCCTAAAAGTCTGACAACCAGTCATACCACGAGATATCGTGTTACCCAGTTACTGGGTTGTGGAGGTCAGATAGACAGTCGCTCCATGTAAAATACTGGTATTAAGCTGCATCCGGTTTGACTGGAAGCCGACCCCAATGTAATTGGGAAAAGGCTAGGCAGATATATACCTTACATTTTATATTTCCAAAAACAGAATTAACGATTAACTTGATAAAAAAAGAAACGCTATTAGCGAATTGGCCAGTAATTGATCACCTTACCCCATGAAAACCAACTTCATTAGTGTCCATTTGATAAATCTACGACAGTTATATGTTTTATGTAAAATCTATAAAATATATGACTCTTTAACGACCAATAAATAAGATTCTGAATGACAAGTTCTAATATATTTTAATAAATCAGTAAACAGGAACAATAGGTCGACGATTAACACTTTGATAAGTATCAAGAGGTCATCAGTTTCTATAAAACGATGATGTTTAATCACCTTGAGTCGTCTTAAAGCTCAATTGTCATTAAATATTCTTCATTTAGTAACCATGTAAGTGTCCATAAAGTGTTAGTAAACTGTATGCTATCATATTTTCTATTACTCAGAGACCTTCATATTAATTATATAAAGTTAAGATGAAAAAGCGTTTTATTAGATACAAATATCACAAAAAACGCGTAGATATGCAACGCGTTATTATTTATTTATTGCAGACTTTTCAATCCATAAATTTTACATGTTGTGTGTTCTTATTATAAATATAAATAAATAGCTGTAGCTATGTTTATATAAGGAGGGAATGCCAATGTTGTATTCGCGTTGTGATATTTTGCTATAATATAGCGCCATCTATGATATTCGACATGTACTTATTTCGTATTTTAAGTAATTTTATACTTCTTCCATTTGAAGAGTTAACTTCCGATATTTTACCTTCAAAATTTGAACGTATCTTAAAGACAGTCTCATAGCCAGGCAAGGGCTGACTAGCCACAAAAGGTAATAAGCAGGTTTTACATAAATAAATTTATTTTTTAACATTTTTTAATTATACATTTTAGTGTAAAGAAAAATACGGTCGTGAGAAGGATTTGAACTTGCACCTCCCGGATAAATACTCTGTATTTTTCTTTCCTCAAAAAAATTAATAACTTTAAAGTTCGCTACGCATGCGAAAATGTGTTTGAAAGATTTATATAAGCTGTTTAGTTAGATGAACTTTCTTTAGGTATACTTCTACTAATAACCTTCATTTAACTGTATTAACTGACCAATACCTTCGTTCATAAGTATAAATAGGACTAAAGTTTGACTAGGCTGCGTAATAAGAAGTAGCGTGAGTACATAAAACAAGTTTCTTTCCCAAACTAAGTACTTATTATAATGAGACAAGTTTTAAGTATGTAGGTATGTTACAAGTTGAGATCAAACCGTGCGAATTTGTGTCAGTAAAATGAGACTGGTCACAGATGTGTTTGAACATTGTGCAACAACCGTTTGCGGTATATGGTGCGCTGTTATTAGCATAAGAATAGCGATAACGACGCGACGGCGGTAGCGTGGGCGAGATCCTTTTGATTTCAAAGTTTTACTGTTATGACGTATATATGTCCCTCAATAGGTTGAAAAACATTTGAAAACAAAAAATGAAGACACCGACTTCTAAAAAGGGATTTAAATCTGATTATCATTTTGTACATTTACTGGTTCCGAAGATGGTGACTTTAATAGATTTCATTCACTGGGAACTGCATTTTGGTGAGCTTCTTATGAAAAGATAACTTCTTTGAATAGTTATCTTTGAAAAAAAAAGTCGATTAAAAATACAAATACCATCAAAGAGGTCTGATTTATCATAGTCAACAAAATCGACTAGTAGAGTTTCATGCTCACTTTTGTTATTATAAGTAATAATGCCTCAAAGAGTAGGCGATCACGTTAAAATCATCGCGTAGGTCCAGTTGTCTAATACGATCTACATTACGTTAGGTGTCTAAAATTCTAACAAACAGTCTTACTGCAAGATACCGTGTTAATCAGTAACTGGGTTGTGGAGATCAGATAGGCAGTCGCTTCATGTAAAATGCAGATATAAAGCTGTAGATATCCGGTTAAACCAGAAGGTGAACCTGATGTAGTTGACGATACCGCATCGCACTATCCGGTATCACTTATTCGCTACTCTTAGTACAATGGTTGCGTCCTGAGAGACTTGGTAATCGCACCCCCACTCGTTACAATGTTATGCAATTAAAAAAAGCGTTATTCTGCATACGCTATATAAGTAGTTAATAAAAAAATTACATAGTAGTAACTAATAAAGTAAACGAAAGTTAACAAATACCGTTAGACACGTTAATTAATTGGTGGTTAACAACGCTCAGCATTAGCGTTCAGCGGAAGATAACAAAGAAAAGTGGCTCTATAATATTTTATTGACAGCTTCAACCTTGGTCTTAAAAAAATACACGATAAAGACGTAAGTATTAGGGTGAACAATATATACATAACTTTATATAATCATGAGTTCAATCTCCAGTTCAAAACTATATCCATACAAATTTCTACAACTTATTAAGATTCTCATCAATACTCAATAGTGATCTTAAAATCCTTTACAATGAAACTGCTTCGCCCGTTAGCTATCGCGTTTTTGTCCAGTTGAAGTGCTCGTAAACGTCCACTTCACAACGTGGGTTTTCCAAAACTATAATGAACGATTTTAACATCACTACGCTTGGTGAACACTGAACAGTGTTTGCAGAATGCCGTGTGACGTCATACAAAGGGACTCGTTGCTGATCGTCCCATTCGCAAACACATCACAGACTCACAATCACAAAAGAAAAAAATATATAAATCAGTGAGAATCATAAAATTACATAATGTAAGTATACCTATCCTAATGTTTTTCATTAAATTTGTCCTTGTTTGTGATCTTCTCCATGTATGTGCTATTTATGTTTTTAATAAATTGTTGTCTTCCTTTCTTACTTTATATCATATGTAATCAATAAAAACATACACAAATATATTTTGAATATTTTCTAGAATAAATTTCCATCCCTTACAAACAAAAATAAAGTTCTAACTAATTACAGAATAACGCATTCTCACACGCAATGACACACCGCGTCGCTCGCGCAGTGTTAATCGCGCATGCGTCAAGATGCGAGCCCTACTGTTGTTCTCTCTATTCACCATCGTCTACCTGACTGCTGCAGCTCCAGCGAGGTCCAAACTGCAGACGGGAACCAACGGTGCGTATTGTCTTAAATGTACAAACTTAAGAAGAAAGTTTTGCACCAATTCTGTTGCGACTTGCGTGTGTTATTTGAAGGGACAACGCACTTGGAACTAAACGCATTTATTTGTGTCTTTATTTGTTTTAGAACTCAAACTTTTGGGAGTTTTAATTTTAGCCTTGGTTTTGTTTCTGGTATTCCACTACTTCTACGTTTGTTGCATTATTCTTGTGTTCTTTCTTAATTGGTTTGTGTTAACTATATTCATTTATTTGTGTCTGTATTGGCTTATTTCAGATCTTAGAGGCAGAAGTATTATTTTATTAATAATTATTGTTTTATTTGACGAATAATTACCTGCTGTTTGGTACAATTATCTTTGTAATCAATGTTATTTCTCATATTATATCTGTCTATGTATAGTATAGTCATTTGTATGCATCGTATGTCGTAGCCACTCGAACGTAGTATAATGAACTAACAACACACTTTGCCACGGTTCTTGTTTCGATAGATTTTTAATTTTAATTCTAGTGATCGAAGTTCCGATAAATAACGTTTAGTTGTAAATTTTGTACGTGATTGTAAAAGTAGCGTTTTTTGTGTTCGAGTGGGTGATAGTACATTTGCCTGGTACGCTGCGCCAAGGTTGGTGCGACAATTTCAATCCAACATCACATTAACGCGAATCACTTAAAAAAAAAGTAACTAAGTAGTTGTTTTTTAAAGTGAATCTTGGAGGTATAGGTACTAATTAAAAGTATTACGTCTCTACGATTAAATTTGAATTGTCATTGAGTTTTGCTGGCAGCCCGGAGTTTGGAATTGTGCCCGGTTGATGGCAATAGACTCACCACCATCAGAAGGTGTACAATACCCCTATGTTATGTTATTATCTAGAAAGCAACTTAGAAGGTACTTATCGTTGTAGTAACTAAGTGACCCAAACAATGTTAGTAATCAATGAATGCTTTTAGGTTTTCAATGCACAATTTTGTATATACCACCTATCAAATGCATGATATATGCAATGCATTTGCCGGCTGCAATGATTTCATTATTTGCACATAGAGGTAGCACAAGTTCAAACTGGATAACGGGTTTAGAAATTAAGCCAAATAGGGAAATATGTGTCACTGCTTCTCAAAGACCGTTACAAGTCATCTTATAAATATCCTGTCCTACCTAATTCGGTGCTGAACACCCAAGAAAATAAATTGATAGTTGCCGTTTTATTCGATTAAGCACTTTCATCGAAAGTAGTTATTAAAGCTTGTTGCCCAAATAAGGTAATGGAACCGAGTGTGACTAAGGACTAGATTATTGTAACATACATCTTTGTAACGGTATCCGAAGATTTCGATAAGTGGCGAAAGTAGAAATTTATGTGTTACTAAATTGTTACGTAATTTAAAAAATAAGTTGGTCTCCTATAGTATATGGTACTTACAAATACAAACTTGTAACACTGAGTTAGTAATTGTAAAGATTTCTAATAAATATCTTTGAGATGAGGGTACTTGAATTTGGGTGGTTAGAGCGTTGCCACGATACGACTAATTTTGCGGGAGCCAGCCCGGCCCGTATCCATCTCCTTTTCAATGTGTGTGTCTGAATAGATGTGCCGTAATTTTTCCGCTTCCATTTATCGGCCTCGTTGGTCTAGTGGTCTCAAGCGCGATTGCTGAACATCATCCTGGGTTCGATTCCCAGGTCGTGCAAAGTGTTATTGGGTTTATCTGTTAGTAACTTCTCAGTAGCGTCCCGAGGTGCCCGGTAGATGGCAATAGACTCACCACCTATTATATGGGACTTAATAATAGCATTGGTGAAATTTGGGTGTACAACTGTGTACGCCTCTGCCTACCGCTTCAGGGAATACAGACGTGGTGCTATCTTATGCTATTTTGTTGTTTGTAAATATTTTTACCCTCAAATAAATTAAATAAACTTTATTTGGTTTTTCTATGTTATCAGATGGCGACAGCCAGCCATTCGTAGAGGAAGTGGTGGTGGAATCAGTACTCCATGTTCGAACCCCAACCAGTCGTCAGGCGCGCACCAACTCACAGACAAGTCTACAAGATGGTGCCAGAGTTGCGGAGGCTAAGATCTATCATTAGATTTTAATTTCGATTCAAGAAACGGCACGTCGGCTAAGCTGTGGGTTACTCTTGAAACTAATACCAATTCCAATATTAAATAGACGCCTTAAAACAACGCGTAATTTTAAATTTAAACTAATTTACCTACATTACAGTTGCCTCAATTTTAAAGTATGTTGTCTTCATAATATCTCGGATCTATAATTATTTTTTAGACAATTTCTATTTAAAAGTAAGAACTGATATATTTCCAATGTCAATCGAGCGGATTTTCAAGAGTAAGCCTACTGTTCTATAAAAATCTAATGAATAGTTATATGTATTGTATCTGGTAATGTCGTTGTCTTATCTAGATACAGAGCTATTATGCCTAGAGATAATTGCGCAAGTCATTAACCAGTCACAGCTAACACAACAAGTTGGTCAGGGCTTACAGAAAATTCCGAAGATTATTATAACCTGCACAACTTTATTACTATTAGAACTGGAAATAGTGTCCTACTCTAGTATTTTTTGTTTTATTTTCTGATGTAACGAGTAACTGAAGATGAGCGCATACAGTTTTTTTAATATTAAGGTAAGACAGAAGATATTTATAACCGAACTTAAGAAAAGAGGATCTAATGTGACTTGAGTATTTTTTTTTTTGTATTACAATTCTAGTCTAATTTTGATGAACCTTTTTTGTTGAATTAGCGCTACCTGTTTACCATACCTAAGTTGGCTTACTCGTGAAAATAATTCCTCTCGATTGAAATTAGAAATATGTCTTTCGTACTTCCAAATGCCAAAATGTCAAAAAAAACATTATAGATTCGGGATAATATGAAGACAACATGCTTTTAAATTGAGGCAACTGTAATGTAGGTAAATATATTTTAAAATTACACGTTCTTTTGAGGCATATATTTAATATTGGAATTGGATTGGAATTGGTATTAATTTGAGGAGTAACCCCAAAGGCTTGTAAAGAGGACATCTAACAAACCCCATAACCAACTTAATCGTTATTTTATATACATAATAATAACACGACAAGACATAATTATAATAAAATTTACTTGCTATTTAAACCGACATCCGGCCTACAACCACAGAATATATATGTTTATCATTATCACCAGATGTGCGTAGTATAAACAAGTGATAAATGCTTTAAAATGTTTAAGTTTTAATGTAAATAAGCAACGCTATGTATGAATGGAACATTTATAATAAGAAACTGTGTTTTATTTTCGCACGAACTAGGCCGTTGCATTCTATGATCAGAAATTCTGCCGTACATTTTGATACTGTTTTTTCTATGTAAAATATGTCTATATTAAACATAGAAAAAAACAATATCAATATTCTGATAATGTTTTTTTATAGTATCAGAAAAAACAGTATCAAAATGTTTTAAGGTGTTATGTTTTAAGGCTTGCGCGGCAGAATTATTATATTGTTGTAATGTCGGTTGTTTTGGGTAGGTTTCGCTGGCATAAAGAGACAAAATGTCTGCGTGTGTAACGCTACTCTACTTTTTTCCATATGAAATGTATGAGAAACTATGTATATTTTTGGTCAGTGGGTCATCTTAGAGGCGGTAGATACTCTAACCTCAGTAGCCCCAGTAGTCTTTTGATTATTTTCGAAACACGATTGCTATCATAAAAATTGCACACCTCCTTTTTTCAAAAAGTATTTATCCGATAATTAAGGATGGTTTCCTAATAACGTTTTCCTGTATGGTTGAGTTAGCAGTCTTCGCTAACCTATCTAAATTCCATCCTTTTTGTGCAGTAACCGTCATAATCATTATATTGGACAACCTAAAGACCTAAAACAGACCATAGATATCATAAACTATTTCACTACTAAAATAGTCGATGTGGATGCCTTTAAGATGAGCAGTTTCTACGAGTTAACAAGATGATTACGAATAATAGGAGGAGCCAGAAAAATTGCTTTTTTGAATGAAACCGATCTCTGACACAAAAAGAAGTAAGTATTCTATCCACATAACTTCAATTTGTAGACAAATGGACAAATTGACCATATTTTTGTCCATTTTACGATCACAGTAGCCCGAATTAGAGCGTTTGGGATGAGGCGCCGCAAAAAATCAAACATGCACTAGAACAGAATATTAACTTGAAATTATAGAACACGTGCAGAAGTTGGTACGAATCTGCTTAAATTGTTAAATATGTCACGGAAGGTGGCATGCAGATAAAGGTTGCATTGATAAATTGGATAAATTTGCATTCGATTGCTGGACAACAATGCAAATTCGACTGCATCATTAAAACCATTATTTTAGTCAATCATAACCTCTGTTTTTGATATCGTCTTCCTTATTGGAGATTTTTGAAGAGACAATAGAGTTGGTTCGGATTACATAGAATCAATATCTTACTATATGAAACTAATGTTGTAAAGAGTGCTGTCGAGCTAACTTACGTGTAATATTCTGCATATATATAAAACAAATCTCTTTTAAACTCAGTCGAAAAAGCTACCATACCATATAGCCCTCCTTATTCTATTAAATTAGATCTACTATATACTAAACAAAAAATTATTTTAAACTCAGTCGAAATGCTGCCATACTAAAACTCCTTATCGGTTTCGATAATGGAGACCCCAACACCTATTTCCCTTACGTGAGCCCTAGCCTTCGCTAGACCGAACTTGGTTTTAAATAACCAGAAAGAATAGCTAGGATCATCGGCGTAAAGTTAAAGTGGACAAGCGGTTGCACTGGTGGTCCAATTGTCTGGCATACCAGTACTAGACTATATGGTCTATCCAACATCGTAAGAGGTAAACGACGTAGATGTGTTGTTATTAATATGTATGTCTGTATATAAAAAAGATGAACTTAAAAAAAACTGTAAATTCAATTGATCCTCCTACATTGTAAAAGGTAATGCGGTAGACCAGATGGAGATGTCGGGCAAAGCTTTCCAATGGAATTGACCCATAATGGATAGCAGTGTGACACTAAGCTGATACTGATACATTTTTGTAGAAAGAAAAAAAAAGTTGTGAGCAGGATTTGAAGCTCCTCGATAAATACTCTAGGTGCTCTCTCCAAATAAGTCATCGCTACCTCGTCTCATTGCACACAATTCTTCTTCCAAATTTTAATAGTCTTTTGTAGACGTCATCGCTATCTATTCAAACCTTATACTACTGACTGACCAACCCGACTAACTTTGCAGTTAATTCATGCATATATATGCAATTAATGCGTTTAAAAGGTTTACCTGTACCTCAATCTGCTTAGTCTTTTCCCAATTCCATTAGAGTTGACTTCCAGTCTAACTGGATGTCAATTAATAACAGTGTTTTACATGGAGCGACTGCTTAACTGGCTTTTTTATTATCATCATTAATATAACATAACATTACCAATCCATAACTGTCCCACTGCAGGACACACTCATGTGTCTCAGCACATGAGGGGGAAAAATATTGTTACCCAATACAAAACTTCATTCCAATAAAGTAATATCTCTCCCATCTAGAAGATGACAGTAGTGCCCCAATTTTGACACGCATCCATGTGGTAAAATATAATATTCTATCAAGCAGGTACATTTTATCCTCACCTTATGTACGATGCCACTCCACCATAAAATTGGCATCACCAAGCTTAACTGAACACCTAACAACAATAAACTTGTCGGCAATTGTCACCTGCCTGTTCCCTGGACATGTTCGCGGAAACAACGACAACGTCCCTTGTTATAGAAACCGATTAATTTAATGGTTTCTTGTGTTTAGTATTCTAGCATGGTAAGTGGCATTTAAGATCATATGGAAATTCTACGAAATCTATGGTGAGAGTTTTTCGTTTCAACAATATTATTTTTAGGATATACGAAACCCGAGACACAAGCGTAGAGCGTGTAGAGTGTAGAGAGAATAATTAAAAATGTCTATTGAAAACTCACAAAGTTCAGCTGGAAGCCCGCGTACTTTGCCCAACGCCAACTGTGTCTAAATATTATTTGGCCAAAATATAACATAATAATTATTTCAAGATAAATCTTTGAAAAGCAATAACGCATGCTTATCGAATTCTAAAGTTATAATATTAAATGGAAAAAGAATGACGTTGCCAAAAGACGTGTTAAAATATGCATGAAGAATTCGCGGTGGTCGACATGGTTTAGTGGTCAGAGCGCCTGGAGTATTTATCCGGGAGGCGCAGGTTCGAATCCTGTTCGCGACCGTATTCGTTTTCCATTTAATATTATAACTTTATATTAATTACTGTTCACCGGTTACTACTCACGTGCATTTTTCGAGTTTGCCCGACTTGTTCGAGCTGGAACGGAACGGTGGCAATGTCGCGAGTGAGTGACTAACCAGTGAACAATAATTAATATGAATATACGTCACGAAAGTTATTATACAAAAAAAATTGCATGGTGTGAAAATTATTATAATACAATCGATTCTGTTACTAATTTTGAACAAAAATAATGTTGTATATTTAATAGTTTGAAGAAGACAGACACGATAATCCCCTGAGTTTCGACTAAGAATATTTACATTCTCAGTTTACACCTAGAGTTTACATGCATATTATAAGGCCTTGGATTGCTTGGATTATTTCAAAGACACAGACACTATTGTTGGTACAAATAAAAGTATCAATGTAAAGGTTGATGAACCTGATGCAGACGTAATCTTTACGAGGACAGCAATAAAAATAATTAGCAAGAAGGAGGATCTTCGATGACTAACACAACAAAGACATGTTGATTGTCTCTCCTTCGAGAATAGAAATAGCCGATTCAAAAGATATATTGTTATTAGAAGGAGTAAGACGAAAAGCTGGTGGATCAGTAATCGTATGGACGTATGCTCAGAGCGTGTGCGCGGACATCGCATTGAGTTGCGCACGCGTCACGCATATTGTACCGCGTGCGCACGAGTACAGAGTGTGGCTTTGTTGATGGATGTCCTGTTTACTCGAAATGCAGGAGGATAAAATTTGTAATAATTAATTATTATTTTCTGCCTCAGTAATCGCAAATAAAGCGTATAAAATAGTAACAAATAACTGTTTTAAAAATTTTGGGACTTGTGCACATTATAGAAATATATTTTAAGGGGTCTAGATTAATGGTAGATAATAATAAACTTAGTTAAATCAAATCCATATCAAGTCAATTTTACAGATACCTTTATACCCACTTAAACCGTTCCACGGAAAACTATACAAATATCACTTTAATAAAGCCACATACGAATAAGGAATACCTTTAAATAAATAAATCGATTGATAATATTACGAAGTAGACATGTAGGTGTCTATATATTCTACTACAAGAATCACATAATTACAATCTGAAGTGACCGAGGTAATTTTATCGGCGTCTAACATCGACAATTCAACAGAGTTTTTTTTTTATGGGATATCTGGCAACCGAGCAGACGGCTCGCCTGATGGTAAGCGATTACCGCCGCTCATGGACACCCGCAACTCCAGAGGAGTCACTATTTTTTTTTTGTGTGGTGGCCTCTTGCTTTTAACCCATCGGGGTTTGATCTGTGTAACCGGACAATAGCTAAGGCGAGGCATTTTGATGCCTCCAGCTAGAGCATATTTTTATTAACTACAAACTAAGCAACACAGCACTAAGGGCGTCCCCTGCGGGACACGAACCTCGGCTTAGGGCGTTGCTGGGGGGAGAGGAGTCACAAGTGCGTTGCCGGCCTTTTAAAGGGTTTGGGCCTCCAGTACCCTCACTCACTCGGCGAAACACAACGCAAGCGTTGTTTCACGCCGGTTCACTGTGCAACAATGGTAAAAAAAAAATCTTTGTCCTTAGTCTTACCAACGGTAAAATAGTCTAATATTTCGATTTTATGTTCTAAAATAACTCAATAAGAAACACCTCGTATAACCTCGTCAGTATAACACAATATTTGAATACAATCACCATTAGAACTGAGAGGATCACCGCGCCACCGTTACGGCACAAATCGGCGCGCGCGAATCACTCGCTAATACTTGGTATGGGCGCGCGACTACTAGCCCACGCCTCGTTATAGCTTCCCAGAAAACACCATTAAAATGTACCGCCCAATGATTTGTTACTATGGCGAATCTACGGTTAATTAAACTTTGCGAAAGCAATTGACAATTCTGATTCTTGGTTATTTTAAATTCTAACGTGGAAAGCTATGTCTCTATCAGAATTTCAATTTTATGAAAAGATTTTGTATTTTCTTGTTTGAAGTTTAATGAACAATGATTCATTCTCCTCTCAACTTTAACGCATAAATATATAGTTGCCCGCTTAAAAATAAGGCCGTAACAATACATTATTATACTGTTAAACTGTTTTATTTATGTAATAAGTAAGTAAGTAATAAGTTTATTAGCAATATAAAATAACAAACCTTACATGTAATATTGTCAACAATCCTGTGATTAGCACTCAGAAGTATACGATCTTCAATACTTTGAAATGTATAAAATAAAACAAGCTCTTAGAAATAAACAATCAAATAAATGGGTACAAACAAACTTGAGTAGAGTTTACATGATACGGTTGTAGTATGGATTAGTTTGATTTCTACGTAATGCAAGTTAATTAATTGTTTGAGGTCGCTATATTCTAAGGTGTTAATAAACCAATCACATTTCAGGAAATCCACTACTTTCAAAATTGTGCCTACTCGGGATTTGTCAATAGTATCAGTTCTAATGTAGTTCAACAAAATACTACTTAATGAGCGAGACGGGATGCATTAATTATCTCTGACATCTCTTAATTCATCCTGTCTCGCTCTTATGGTAACTGTTGGTAAAGGGCAGCAAAGTTCAAATTTTTTATATTCTTGGAGTACATCATAATTACAGATAAAACTAAAATTTTTGTGGGAAGCAAAACATATTTATAACTTTAGAGTTCGCTACGTATTCGTTAATGCGTTTGAAAAGTGTATCTGTATTTGTTAAGGTTGTGTATGATATTTTATTAACTGCAAAGGTAGTCAAGTTGGTTCGATCACCTGTGTAGGGATAGGGACTGAATAGTTAGCGATGAGGTCACCAAGAGATGTATTAAAAATGTGGAAGAAGAAATCGGAATAGTGAGCAGGGGTTAGTGGTCAGAGCACCTGAAGTATGTAGCCTGGAGGCGCAGGTTCCACCGGCTTCCGACCAGCCTCCGACCGACCTCCTGCGCACGACCGTACTTTTCTTTACACAAGATTTACATCAGAATTGATACCAATATCTTAAATTTCAATACGTCTATTGACTCAGGCCATAATATTATTGTCCCAAAAAAATTAATGTAAGTAAGCCACAATCAGTGTTTATGAGCCAAGTATACCTACAATGGCGTCAATTCTTATCTAAACTATACTAAATTTAGAGCATTGTTGTCTTTTCAAATTAAAATTTAATCATGTCAATATTTAATCAATCATTTATGTCAACCTAAAATGTCCATACGTTTAGTTTGACGTCTGTTAATGTAGTAGCTCCTGAGATTGTGCCTACTAAAAATGTTCGGAGATTTTAATCTTAAGTGCCTAAATTCGAATTTGACGTCTTTTGATTCGTCCCATCTTAATCATTTAGTGACAGTTAGTACAAGACAGCAATGCTCTAAATTTAGTTTAAGTTGCTACATTAGTATGTAATGTAGTCAACATTACTATGGCTGACCACATCATCATTCCACACTAGAGTGTCTGTGCAGGCTAACTGTGGCGGGCCTGTTCAATTGACGGTATTCGTAGCGAAATCTGCCGGGGCTGCGGCGAATGCAACTGCGACCCCGGGACACCGGTAAAGGTTAAAGGAGGACCGTGTGGTTTTAGTCGGTAGGAGTCCAGCACAACGTCCACGATGATTTTCCACACATAAATAAATACTAGGTACATCATCATCATCATCTGCCCTTATCCCAATTAATTTTGGGGTCGGCCCAGCATTCTTGCATCTACTCTCTAATTCTACTGGCATGCTAAAGTTTTGCAATGTTTTATGACCGGCCGCCTGCATGACGTCAACCCACATCGGGAATGCAGTTGGTGGTGGTAGCCGCCACCGATACGGTCCTTGGATCTACCTATGTCACACCAAATGTTATCCATGCGCCAGGTTCTAATGTTATCCTACTATCGCACTCCACTAACCGGCCTCTAATAATATATACGGCAATAAAAAAAATACTACATCATCATCATCATCTGCCTAGATTTTTCCAACTCGGGATGATGGAATAGTCTACCAATCTAACTGGATGCACCTCATTAATGATCAGTATAATGATTGCAGACTTGACAAACCTTTTTTATTTATAATGGTACCAATATTAAAGATTATTTCGCAGGTGCATTGTTTCGCTGTAACTTATATGCCACCCACGTTGATATTATATCAATTGCGACGATGTTATTTTTTTAATTCTTAGAATGTTTATATCCATTGTGCACGAATTGAAATACTAATCTCCATATGTGCTGTCAAACTTGAACAATTGAATTGCATATAGAAGCCTTATATGCAGATAAGATAATCTCATTTGTAATCAACCAACATAATTGCACAAAAATATTTTAAAGATTTAAGCCATAAAACAATTAAAATGCATGTATGTGTATTTATATCCACTATATGCATAGTAAAAAAAATACAATGAAATATTCATTTAATTGCTCGTTCCGTACCTATTGTCTAAGCGACAATTTATAGTACAGGTGGACAAAGAGTACTAGATATTTGCAGAAAAAATTCAACAACGACTTCGTCAAGGATTTATATTCCGCCTCTATTATTTGCAGCTGTTTTTGCCGAATTTATAACAACTGGGAACAATAAAAATTCTTAAAACGCACAAGGCATTTTTAATCGAGATGTATCAATGAGGTCGTAAATTAAAAAATGGTGTTGCGTGATTTGAATGAGATGTGTCTTCCGTAGAGTTCCCCACAGTATAAGGCAAGAAGTATCGGAGGGAATGAGAGTAAAAACCAATGTATTGTATATGAGTAACCGATGATATAATCAGGCGTCAATACAACGGCCGGCGCCCGGTGCGTCATAAAGCCACAAAGGGAGACGATCGTCATACAAACAAATATTCAACTAAAATATGTACTGTCACAAAAATCATCTAGAGTTGATATAAAATGTCAAAAAATTTTTTGTACCATTATGTTCTTGAAATTACATATTACTGTTTTTATAAACCACGGTGCAAGCCATCATTCAATCAATAATTAAAGAAAAAAATGTGTATGATAAACCACTAATATAATACTAAAATAAAACTTAATATTTAAACACACCGTAAAAGTCACTTTTTGTACTGCATGCTACTCATTTCATTTAAAATGATAACTCAGTACATTATACTTGCCATATAATATGAAACATAATAAACATTCTAATTTACAAGCCTCATTAGACTCGGATGATTCCATGTTGAATTACATGAACCCAAATCTGTAATTTTCAATGGAACCTATAATGCTGAATCCGATAATATTTCTACAATACACATAATAATAATAGTTTATTCAGAAAAAACAAATTTACAAGGATCAAAACAGTTTAGCTAGTGAAAAGTGGAAATATATATTATAATAAAACAACTTTTAACCGGATTAATCGCGTGTATTATTGGTTTTTTGTTTTTCCTGACGTTTCGAACACTTTGCAGCGTTCGTGGTCGCAGGAGGACTAAGGTGTCAGGTGTCTCAACAGTTTATTTAAAATTATTTCAGTCTACCGTACATGTACCGTACATTATAATGTGTAGTGATCGCGCAAACCTAAGATATTACTATGGTAATATATATCTTAAACTGATGCACGTATCTATATATAAAAACGCAGGAGGATAATCATAAGAAATTCAACACCTGCAATGATCTACATAGTATCAACAAATCAAAATTGATCGAGAACTTAGGCACGTATTCATTGCGAATGGACGTAAGGATACAAAGAACAGGAAAATTTCATGTCTGTCTGTACTCAATTGACGTAAAGATGTGTCCGATATGCATTCAATAGCCAGACTATAGACAGACGATAAAGGGTGCAACTTCGACGTCATGCACATAATTTGCAAACAGTCGATTGTGGTTTAAATGGCTTTAAAAATTGGATTTGTACGCAATTTAAGAGCTGATTTGGTAATTTTGGCAATTGGTAATTTGGCGACGGTATCTATGATGCTTCGCGTTTTGGGGAATCTTTGTATTCGGTCGTGTTAAGTTGAGCGATTCAACGTTAAATTGCTGTAAAAAAAGGATAAATCACAGAGTCTTAAGTAGCAAGTTTGTGTGTTTAGAGTAAGCTTCAAATATCATTTTTACAATTATATTTGAAGCTTACAAAAAAGTTCCAATGTCCAAATTCACAGTTTAATAGGGAATAATACATTTGATCAAATCAACTGACAAGTAAAAGGAGCCGCTAAATATAAAAAAGTTTAACTAAAGCAATAAATAAAACAACAGAGGTTTTAAAGCATGGCAGATTCAAGTTACCCAAAAAAGAACTAGCAAACTTTTCTTCAAAAATTCAAGGCAGAATGAAACATGAATGCAAATTAGACCGTGATAAGAATAATCACTTAATATTCATGATGAATTAGAAGAAGTAAGGGATAAATTCAGCGCGAAATTCGACTTTGCAGCCAAAAGGATTGCCGACACTGGCTATAAATTCTGCTGACCTATTAAGGATATCCAGAAATAAATCTTAATCATGATACAATACCTACCATATCCAAATTGCCGACAAAAAGGCTAGCAATGCCAATACGAAATACCCCAAAAATTTACTATTTTTCTATGAAAATAATAGCTAAAAATAGTCGGATACGGTACGGGACCTACAGTTTAGTTTACAGTCCCGTACAATTTGGACATGATAGGTTGGCAATCCTTTTGGCCGCATAGTCAAATTTCGCCCCGATTTATCCCTTACGTTACTTATTATTTATTCCCTTCATCATGAATATAGTCGGTTACGGTACGGGACTGTTAAACTAAACCTATATTACTATGAGTTAATAATTCACTCGTCTATCATGATAGATTGTCCTGTCATGTTAAGTTTGATATGACTCAATATAAATATGATTTGTTATAATCAAAATTATGACAGTAAGATTTAGATCACGATGATCATCATATTTAGAGTCTAAGCAACTTACTAAAGAGTGCTGTGTTTTTCAAATCACTTCTACGTTATTTTCTATGCAAACTACAAATTGAAATTAATTTAATTTGTCTGGTGGTTTTCGAGATTTCTTAGTGGCCCACGCAAATGTCCTGCCGATCTGGTTTAGTCTTGCGACGGGTCGTGGAGACCCCTAAATTATGGTTAAGAACACGCTGATTGATTCATACGTGCCATCGGTTAGGACAGGTCACCTCAAAACAGCTATGGCTTTATTTGTATAATAACTTTCGTGAGGCATATTCATATTAGTTATTGTTCACCGGTTACTACTCACGTACATTCTTCGGGTTTGCCCGACTAGTTTCGAACTCGAACGGAGCCCTTAGTCATGAGCTGAGTCCGCGGCTATGTCGCGAGTCAGAAGCTATGGCTTTTTCCTCACAAGGCCACCCCAGATCTATCCCTACATAGTTACACTCATATGTTGACATTTCATCTCAGAGCTAGTTAGATAGGAAAGACCGACAACATGAAGCTTAAAAAAATACAAAATGTATATAATTTATTATAAGCTAGTTGTATTTGTTATGTTCATTAATAAACACGATATATTATATTAGGGACACGATTCGACTTTACCTCCACCTTATAGAATTACCCGAGTGACCGTGACAACTCCATCGATGCTTATCTATTGATGATTCAATGGCTTCTTAAGTTTTTGACCCTTACCGGATCTCGGGGACCGTAACGTCCCTTGCGACTTTACTAATAATTTTAGATATTATCAGACACTGTATATGCAACCCCAAAACTCATCAGCCAATTGAATTTTAATGCTAACGATGCATATATAACTATGGATATATATATAGATGCGTATATTTGCAACTGCCAAAGTTCTACGCCTAGCTAATGCAGATGATAATTTATATCGCTTAGACAGGCTTCTGATTAAAATATGCCTGTTATTTTCAATTCAATGTCATCACTTTGCATTAGAAGTGCGTTTTGTTTACAATAAATGGCTTGAAGTACTATATATACCTATACACTTTTGAAGTATCAGCAAACTCAAAATTAAATTAAATAATTCTTCTAACGTTTTGTTATTTATTACGAATAGCCAAAACAAAACGCCAACAAATATAAATTAAGGTACGTATATAATGAAACAATGAATGGTAACTTAATATTGAGTGGCGTAGCGTATTTAAGCATTACGCCTGTATCCCCCGAAGGGGCAGGCAGAGGTCTTCGTTATGCCACCAACTCGCCTGATGTTAAGCGACGGTGTGACCGAGGATGGAGCACCCTGGAGTGTAGGTCCAGAAGAAAGCTATTCGGCATGGTTTTGTCCGGTGGGTGGTAACCAGCCGTGGCCGAAACCTCCCACCACAGCTATGTTGCCTATTTTGTACCACCCAGGGGCCACGTGTAGGGATTCAATTTTTAGGGTGCACTCCTACGGACGGACTACAACTCAGCCCCCAAAAATGTTTTGTTACCTTTCGTCACGCAGACGAAGTCACCGGCACCAGCTACTTTAAGTTAAATTAAAAAAATAAACGCCTGTAACATTTTAAATAAATGATATACAACAATACTACAAAGAAGTGACGTAAAATGTAACTGTAGCGGATTTGGGAGGTCCTTGCACCGTCTCTTTAGCAGTGATATCGGACTATCTACATATCTACGTGTTTGCGTATCGCGCCATCTGACAGGCGGAGCGCAGCCAGAATGTCTGCCGAAGCTTTATACAAGTGAACTTCTTCGAACACACGTTTAAAGAAATTATTTTTCATCAAGCATTTTGAATATATTTACAATTTCTATTTGTAAACAGAACATAACATGCACTGGGAACTCTAAAGTTATAAATCCTAGTTGAAAGAAAAATACAGTCGTGAGTAGGATTCAAACCTGCGCCTTCCGGATAAATACTCCAGACGCTCTGACCAAGACTTCTTGACTTCTGCTCACTACCTCGAATTCTTCTTCCATATTATTAGTTGGTCAAAGCGCGTGGAGCAATTTATTAGGAAAGTGCAGGTGTGAATCCTGCTCACGACCGTATTTTCTGTCCACTAAGATATATAACATTATAACTTAACAATATTATGCTTAAGAACATAAAAACATAAAGAGTATACAATTTACTGTACTCTTTTTTCGTGTCAGTCAATCGTAATCATTGCAAATGATGACCAATTTTCCGTGTCACAGCCCAGATATCACACCGATCACATCTTAAACTTATTACAAACTACAAACATGAACATTCATGTTAAATATCTGTCACTGGCCGGCAGACGTTGCGACTTCGTACAGGTGTTCACCACGACATGAGACTTGTAGAGCATGAATCAGGCCGCCTTGCTGGCCATACTAATGGGCACTTCACTACGTTTCCGGCATAAATCCACCAGCATACATCTCCATGCGTGCAAACAGGCAAATTTGACAGTTATGAACATTTTAACGGAATTTATGCCGTGGGCACAGATCCTATCGACGCAAATAGTGGTCGAGCAGAGAGATAGTATCGCCGGCGCTGCTACTAGTATACTCAAATCTTTCACGTGGCTGTAATACAAATATGTATGGATTTAAAAATTATAAATTTTGAACATGCACACACTTTGGTTTATTTATATTGGCACCGCGAATACGTAAAATAATTTCTTGGGAAATGATTGACGATGTCTTAAACTTTAAAGATTATATTGAGAGAGCTTTTTGGCAGATGGAATTCGATGCATTGGAGTTCCAAAGTAATTAAACAATAGCTATATATTATTGTATTATAAAACCTGGGAATGATTTCAGGGAAACGTTTTTTATATGGGATAGGAGCTGTGGTGTGATGGGATGGGATCTGAGCAGACGGAGCGCCTGATGGTAAGCGATTACCGCCGCCCATGGACACCCGCAACCCCAGAGGAGTCGCAAGTGCGTTGCCGGCCTTTTAAAGGGTTTGGGCCTCCGGTACCCTCACTCACTCGGCCAAACACAACGCAAGCGTTGTTTCACGCCAGTTTTCTCAGAGACCGTGGTATCACTCCGGTCGAGCCGGCCCATTCGTGCCGAAGCATTGCTCTCACGTAGAAATCTTTTTTGATAGATTAACTGATATAAAGCTGACATATAATTACTTAACTCATCTATTTTTTCTTTGGAAATATTAAAATGGCACACTAGATCTTTTTAGACCCATATTTTAAAATCCCATTAGGCCACAAAGTATAAGGACCAAATGGTGTTTTACTTTTATTTTATTTATATACAAATAATCATTCATAAAGTTATAATATTAAATGGAAAAAGAATACGGTCGCGAGCAAGATTCGAACCTACGCCTTCCGGATAAATAGATAAATACTCCAGGCGCTCTGACCACCTAAGCCATCTCGACCTCTGCTCACCATCGCGAATACTTCGTCCACTTTTTTTAACACGTCTTTTGGCGACGTTTTTTTATTGAATATTATAACTTTAGAGTTCGTATAGCATGCGTTAATGCTTTTAATAGATTTATCTTTAATAATTATTCCTTTAAAGCCTATTCTCCGCAATGTTCATTGTGTGTTATTTATACAGTTCTAAGTTTCCAAGAAGTAGTTAAAAATCTAGTAAATATAGCTTTACTAACGTTATAAATCTTCATGAATGAACCTTTTTGTCATTCCACGTAGGGTCAGATTTATGCAGTGCGTTCACAAACGCAACATTATGCGTACACGCACCGAACAGTTCGATTTTTCCATATTTATAGCACTTTGTGTTTGCAGATTCACACGGTGGTACTATAAATAAATGGTCGTAGAGTTCCTTACACTGTACAGTCAGCAAAAGAAATAATTAAAAGGAAACAAACAACTACAAGATGAGTTATGTTGCTAACAAAAAAATAGATTCAAAAAGGGAGAAAGTAGAGTAAAAAAAAATCACAACGTTAGAGATATGAAAAGTCAACATCTTAACTTATACAAGGGGCATCTTCCTAAGAACAGCGTAAGAGATCAATGATCCAATATATCTTTCTCCGAATTCAAGATCATTACTACTGTAACAGTCTGAGTCACCGAGAGGTGCAAGTAAATACAAAAAGCACCAAAACAAAAAGTTCAACGGTTTACCTACCTAATAGTAATACGTGTTGCGAATGACCAGGTCTCCTCTAGGATGTCCAGTCTCCGTTAACGGTTAGAACTCTGCCGAATATTGTAAAATGGTCGAAACCCGCGCGGGTGCAAGCGGGCGCCGTGTTCTGCATCCCAATTAGTCCAGACAGAATGGACTATATAACGCGAAGTCTGGCTGAGGCCAACACACACTCACAAGCAGCATAACGTACAACACCCTTTGATCTACAAAGGGGATCAAGTAGTGTACAAAATATATTCATAAATAACCGTCAAAATGCAGTTGGTATTATCGCTGGTGGTGTTGAGTTGCGCGCTGTTTGAAGCTTCAGGATACCCGTACGCGTATTATCCGTCTTATGGAAACGTTGATTCTCGTAAGTAGCCTTTATATTATTCTAATCCTACCATTGATTGATTATCCTCAATTAGAAATTATTGATTTTATGTCTAAATGACTTGGGACCAAGACAAGAAGAAAAGCAAGGGGTTATTGTTTTTGTGTCTAATAACCTTTCGGCTCAGCAACGTACAGAATTATACATTGTAACAACAAAAATCTATTGTGTCTGCTAATGAGCAAGTCTGCTGGCAAGAGATGATGACCATCATCATCGTCGTTGCATCCTTTTGAAACAATCAAAGTGTTCCAAAATAATATTCGGTAGTGAATTTTATAATTAGTTCAAAGTGTCTATTTTAGACTTCGTTTTGAACAAATGTCTTGTACCGCTTCTCTAACTTCATTGTAAGAATTGAGTTAATTCATAACAATAATTGTCTATTATATCATTTTCAGTATCATACGGTGACAGCAGTCGTGGTGGCATGGCGTTGAGTCGCTATTACAACCCTTACTACAACCCACGTGCCGTCGGTGGAGGCATGGCTGCCTTCATGTTCCGGCAGCCCGAGGCCGAGGCCACTCCGCAGCAGTCCGGCCAATACTACCTGCCTGACAGGCGCCGCCAAACCCCGCAGGAAGCTAACTTTGTTCCGCCACAGCAGAACGAAGTCTACTACCCTCAACAGCCAGAAAATCCTGCTTTTTTCCCCACTGAAGCTACCGAGCTCGCAGATCCCACAGAAAAGGCAGAAGTTGTTCCAACAACAGTAAAAGCTGTAGTTACCCCTGAATTGGTTGAACCTGAAATTGAGGAAGTTCCGGAAGAGGAACCCGTCCAGAAACCGAAAAAGGCTGTGCATAAGAAGAAGCAGGTCAAAAGACCGATTGATGACGAGGATGAAGAAGAGTATGCTCCTAAGATGCCTGCTGCTGCTTTCTTCCCCATGTTCTTCGGATATGGTGGTCGGTCTGCCGGTGGCCCAGGAGGTCCCACTGCCGTCGCTAACGCCTATAGCACTGGTCGTGGTGGAGTAGCCACCAGCCACGCGACTGCTTATGGAGCCCCCAGACCAGAAGAAAGAGCGTAAAATATATCATAAATAGTTAGAGATAAGTGTAAAGTTTTATATCTTCATGTTGTTATATATTTGTATATGTATAGAATTAACGCGCATTCCATCATACGTAAGAATAAAATTTCTTATTTAACTTTGTACTTTTAATTTAGTCCATGAAATAGTACATTACACCTTAAAACGAGTCATGTGAATTTTTAATTCGGCAAACTTTATTGCACAGTCATGTTTTGTTGTCAGCTCTTACTTTTTCGACAGGCGTTACGAATTTTTATAAATCTGAACTAAAACATATTGATTCAGTACGCAAAATTATACACTCTCTCAAACTCCCATCAACCTCCTAGTTTAATAATACGCCAAAATATTTCAAATTAAGCCGTGTAATAACAGCCCTTAACAGTGGTCATCACTCATCAGTAACCGATACAAGTACCATATAATTATTTTATTTAAATCATGAATCGGTCCATTTATAATTCGTCTTCGTATAAATAGTCTAACCACTATTATTTAATCTTTAGAGAATAACCAATAACCATCACCCTATAAAGATGAAATCGGTGAATTTATTGTACCCGGAGTAGTGCGTCTCGTAATATTAAATTTAATATGTAAAAAAATCAGCAACATATATTGTTATTAATTGATTTACCTTATGGAAAGATTATGTGAACATTGTTAACTGTCATTCAGCTGGCGTATTTACTACACAACTCGCTTGACATGGCGTTATGAGTTTTAACTTGTCTACTATTAATATACGACTCAATGTACCACACAAATAAAATTATCATCATTTTAAAGCTTTAGGTTTTGGTTAATCAGAATCTAATTCGCTCTGAAAATAAATCAAAGCCGATAGCGAATACGCCTGCTTAGCCAGTAATACAAAATTGAATATAGTTAACGAACAGTACAATACTATTACTATTTCACCAGGCGCAGATAAAGTATGCAAAACAAATAACCAACAAGCATGGCCGTAGCCAGGCCAACCACCCACCCTCAATCCCAAACGAAAAGTGAAATTATCATCATCATTAATACATCATCAATACAAATAAATAAAATTTAAGTGTCTGTTCGTTATGTCAAAATAATAGTTTTTTAAGCAAATACAGTTATTTTCACGAAACCTACGACTATTTAAAAGTTTTTGTCCGTCTGTTTGTTCCGGCTAATCTTCGAAACAGCTGGACCGAATCTGATAATATTTTACTGGCAGGTAGCTGACTATATGAGAAGTAATTGAGGCTAATTATAATATAATTATACGCGGGTGAAAGCACGGAGCACAGCTAGTTCTTAATATAATGTTTTCACTTATTCCATATGTGAGAAAAAAGGGCAGAACCCCTGCCAAAATAGAGGAGGCAGTCTTTTGTAAATAGGTTGTAATAAATACATATATCCTCATCATAGGTGGTGGTGTATCTTTCCTGGTATCTCACATGATTAAATTAAAGTGAGCTACTTCTAATTTGAATAAATGATTTTGATTTGTCTGGCTACTATGGCTGCAAACTTAATATTTATATTTGATGACTGCGCCATCTTGTTTTTAAGCTTTAAACCAGTTCCATCTGTATTAATCAAGACCTCGAGTCTCTAAGTACACTAAAATACAATTATGTTCATAGATGGCAGTGGATGGGAATATTCAAAGTTTCAACTCCTTTGAATTATTATGACTGGTCTTTGTTACAATTACACTGATCCTTGCCATTGGTGATGGAATTTATATATGAAACCTGCGCCTACGAATCTTCTGCGTGGATGTCGGATAATAATATTATTTCATCTAGCACAACGTCGTCATAATAAAAAATTAAAAACCAAACGTTACAGCGATAAACGATAAATTAAAGTGATTTCTGTAAATACATCTGTTAAAGACACTTTTTAAAGTTTTTTTTAAATTTATGGCTTTTATCAGTTTGCTAGATTCGAAGTCTATACCCGTTTTATACCACTTAGTACCTTTATATTTCATACCACTTCGTAGATCAATAATAATCGTAATGTTGAAAATATACTGCCCGTCACCTTTAAGCGAAAGCGTAATGATACAAATTTACTTCAATTAATTGACCCTTTCGTTGCAAGGAAAGTTCTATCTCAATCGGTAATTTTTCAACTGTATTTTAACCATTAAAATACATATATGTTGTACTGATGAAATGTCGCCATGTTGTCCGGGCCACTAAGTTACACTACAGTAAAAATCCCATCAAAATCTACTGCGGGCTGCTGATTCGATTCCCAAAAGGATTTGTATGTGTAATTTAGTTATGTCTAAACCATGGTCTAAAAAAAATCCTAGAGAGAAAAAGCTTTTAGCGTGATTAAACAAACGTGGAAATAAAAAAATTCAAAACATTGTGAATAATTGAGAATATGACTTGAACGAAAAAATACAAAACATTGTTAAACATGATGTAATTGAGAATATGACTTGAACGTTAATCTTTAATAGATAGCATCTTGAACCATTAATATTTCTATTATATGTCTATAAAGTGAGATTCGCTTGACTGAAATTTGGGAGACGGAGTCAAATACAAAAATAAACTTTAACTGAGACACATGTATGTAACGATCGACCGTGGCCAATTAAAATACAAAAACAAAGAATTTTCTATGGACATTTTTATTTAATTAAAGATGGAACACGTGCACGGTATTTATTTACACGTGCACAAAACACGCTACAAACAATTCGATTTGTACAATTATTTTTATAATTAATTCAGAAGATTACGCCTTCTCGACGGGTCTGGGTATTCCATAAGCTGTGGCATCGCTGGCGGCTACCCCACCTTTACCCGTACTATACGCATTAGCTATGGCAATGGGACCACTACCACCTGAGCCACTACGGGTACTACCCCATCCAAAAAACATGGGAAAAAATCCACCACCAGGTAACCTGGGATGGTTAGGATAACTTTCATCTTCTTCATCGTCATCATCGTCATCAACGGGCTTTTTGACCTGTTTCACTCCGTTCACAGCTTTTTTGGGCTTTTCAATGGGCTCCTCATGTGATTCTTCAATTTCGGGGACAAGTACATCAGGAACGGTTTTAGTAGTCGGAGTAATTTCAGCTTGTTCTACAGGCTCAGCGAGTTCAGTTGAATCAATAGGTACGACCGCTGGGCTTTCTGGTAATTCAGGGTAGTAGACATCATTCTGCTGTGGCGGGGTATCGTTGACTTCTAGTAAAGCCTGGCGGCGTCTGTCAGTTAGACGATATTGCCTCGACTGCTGCTGCAACTCGGCTTCTGGTTGTCTCAGCGCGTAGATGGTTGGACTACCACGGACAATGCGACGGTAAGGATCGTGAGAACGAGTTAGTACAACACCACCACGACTGCCGCTACCATAGGACCCTGTGGAAGAAATTAACTCAGTTTTAAAACACGAAGCAAGCAAATCTAGTTTTTAAATATATATTTTTTTAAATTGCACCCATTACAATGAAAAGAGCGCTCTAGAATTATTATGACTGACTCTAGAAGGCTGATCGTGATAGCTACTAGAAATAATCAAAAAGATAGAAGAAGAAGGCAGATGAGGAGCGACTTACACGTATCCATATTTCCTGAAGATGAAAAGTACGGGTGCGGATATCCTCTAGCTACGAACAGCCCGCAGCTCAAGATCATCAGCGAAAATACCAACTTCATAGTTCTCAAATTTTTGTTAACTTGTTAAAAAAATTGAAAATAAATGTTCTGCGCTGTGCCGCCTGTGGGCTAGTGATGTCACAAGGCAGATTTCGCGGTATATATTTAAATCTAGCCGACAACATTTGGATGCAGCTCACGAATTTCGGCTTCAACTGGTGTGCTTCCATAAGAATAACATTTATCGGTGACTTATAAGTCACATAGATGAATATCTTGTAGATATATGAATGAAGTGATAGATGTTCATGTGTATCAAATTAAGATAATCAGAAACAGCGGCCTTTATAAGGTTCTGTGGTGTATATATGTGTGTCCAGTATCTGTGTGCGTTTAGACAAATAATAATAATAATAATATTCCACAACTACCACACAACGCCGTCTAGTCTCAAGCTAAGCAGAGCTTGTGTTATAAGTACTAGACAACTGATAAACATACTTATATATTTCTAAATGCATACATATTATAGATAAATTACACCCAGACACAGAACAAATGATCGTGCTCATCACACAAACATTTGTCCTGGGTGGGAATCGAACCCACGACCTCCGGCATAGCAGTCAGGGCTACTAACCACTAGACCAACGAGGCATAAACATACCCCGTGTACCTATAACATTCAAAGTCAAAGTCAAAGGTTTTAGGCAAAATTACATGCACTTATGAAACGTCAATTGATTTTAGTTGCACGGTTCCAAAAAGTTGGTCTTATGGAGAAGAACCGGCAAGAAACTCCATAGACACTCTTTTAGAATAAAATAATACAATAAAGATGCAAGATCTTTGCATAGTTACAAAGTTTGTAGGTGCAAGAACAATGGAGGTTAATGTGTGAGATGTAATATTATCTAATAAATAATGCTACGAATACAAGTAATTAGTTATGTCACATGGGTCATTAATCTCTACATTGAGCTCACATTTACAGCATGTTTTATGGGCTACGAATTTAAATACATATTTAAAATACAGTATAAGTAGGTATTTAAATGAAAATTTTTATACATGTCAAACTATGTCAACAACATTTGTCTAAACGCAGACAAATACTGGAAAAACCCTAGTGTGGGGCAACGTACAGATATCTCCTATAAATTAATACTTGAGTGGCTCGTGGCTAAGTAACAGCCACTACAAATCGATCGATCTATAGTTACAGTGCGCTTGCCGCGGTCTGTGTGTTGATGGGTGATCACCTTTTCATACCCAGACCCCTCCGTGCCTCGGAGAGCATGTTAAACTATCGGTCTCATTTGTCTAATGAAAATGTATGCATTTGGCATAGTTAAAGTCTTTCATATGAAAGACAATAGAAATCTAAAATGTATTGATAATAAACAAAAATGTTATATATATTAGATCAATATCACAACTTATTATAAAAGAAAGTACCCTGCCGCGTCTGTCTGTACGCGGTAAACTCAAATTCTACCGAACGGATTTTCATACGGTTTTCACCCATGAACGGAGTGATTTATGAGGAATGTGTATAATTCATCATGTATGCTCTGCTATCCGTTTAAAGCCGAAACGGGCTGCTAGTATTAGATATTTCACTTGTGTCGGCACTCTATTTTGTTGTCGTATCTACTATACTACATTCAATGTATCTTTTTAAGTATTTGCCTTTTATAATACGAAATGACGGCGCGGTTGGCGCAGTGGTCGAGAGACCGAATGCTGCGTCGCGTGTCGCAGGTTCGATTCATACTGCACGGAGGAATTATTTGTATGATCTACAGATAATTGATCCGGGTCTGGATGTGTGTGTGCATGTGTGATTATGTGTTTGTAAACGCACCCACGATACAGGAAGTAATTACTAGTGGGAGGCAACATAAAAAAAAAACTTATGGATGGGGAACGGGTACCATACTTTAAGCGAGGAGTCACTTAACAAATATTATACAATACTCACACCATTCTATCTATGATGTATACGGAAGTTTCCATCTATCTTTCTTTCTAGATATAAGATGTTGACCAAGAAGATCACTCGCAGAAACATGGAATTATAAAAAAAAAATGCTTAGAATAGAATCCCTAGCTTTAAAAAATCCCCAAGATCCATTGCAAGTAATTAGGCATACCTATGGGTATAACCGTAGAAATAAATAAACCAAAAACTGAAAACAATACGTGAATGTGGGAAAGACCACAGTAGATTATGATAGCGATCAAAATTACTCATCATGAATGTATAATTACCATTTTTAACACGTGTCTATACCTGAAATGGTAAACCTGTTTGTACGTGGAGACTTGCATCTTATTATAATGACCAACAAAAAGACCGGATATTATAAAAAATACACGAAAAAAATGTTTATTCAAATAAAGTGACTGTTTATATGAATATGTTGAAAAGTTGATGAATTCTCAATTTGAATTATTTTGAATAGTGATGTGTGATGGGTCGTTAAACAGTGGATTTGACGGATTAATTAAAACTTATTGTATTTTTTTTACAAATCTGCTGTGTTTATTATTTTTAATTTTATAATCTGGATTATGAGTTGGCAGTAACGGACTTATTAGTATCTAATGATTTCCTGCGTTTTTTATTGCTAGAAGTCACACATTTCCTGAGGCCCTTGGGTAGCTTCAGTCAACAATATTATATTTGCCACTGTTATTATTTCCTAGTTAAACTTAACAATTATCACATTATCTTGTAGACGTCAATTTCTTGAAATAGTCAATATCAGACCACCAGAAGAGAGTTATAAGAAACTTTTCCGGCCATAGTTCGTTGAAACCTAATTTATTACTAACTAAACATTAACACTAGACGCCGAGTAAGAGGAAGGCTTCCAGCAACGCGGTGTTCCAACGTTACCTACGCTGAAGACCTCTGTGGAAACATGCGACAAAAAAGCTCAGAGGAATCTTCCAACGTCGTCCCGTCTGTCAGATCCATGGTCAGGTTTGTTAGTCATAGGCGACTGTTATGAAACCCTGACGCGCCGGTCTCGCGTGACGTGACCGGTTACTGCTTTTTATTCACAAGATATGTTCACAATATTTCTGACCTTGCCGGAACATCGACAACTAGACGCGCTCAATATAATTACAATTGAAGAGATGAATAATAGAAGGCCCAGTGTTTTTTACAACTTTTTTTGTTGTACAAATATACTCTGTAGAAGTTTCTTTGATTTGGTATACAAATCCTGTACCATTCTCATGTTTTTTAGCTGTTCGAAGTACCAAATAACACAATATTAAGAATGTTGGGTTGATGTTTCTCAACACAAAAATAAAATATCCCAGTGCACGAAGTCATGACTACAGTGTGGTTTTAGAGGGCGCAACTAGCTTAGGTATGTTAAAAATAAAAGTCACACAAAATCTAAAAAATAATTTTAGGTCGAACTTTTTTTGTGCTTATTATTGACAGATGATAGGTGAGTTAAAGGGTTACCCCGACCCGTAAAATTGAATCAAGTAATCAAATACTCTAATAGAAGACTTCGAATCTAAAGTTTTAAATGTTTGTGAAAAGAAAAGCAGGAGTTAAACCTGCGTCTCTCGGATCTCAGATAAAAACTCACCTAAGATATTTCTATGAATGAAGGCGCAAGCTTATTTGTATTATAAGGTATTTTACAAAATTTTATTCAATAGCCGAGACTACATATTTTATGCTTATCAGAAAGACAACTTATAGATACTTTTGTGTCCGTCGTCTAACAGGACACGTGTTCTTTTCAAAGTTTTTGTAGAGTAGTCCTGCTTCGTATATCTTTTATGATTTAATAACCGTCAATGAAGACCATCGGAACAAAAAGTGAATACTTATTAATGATTAGTTTTATAATTGAACTTAAGTATTGTTAATTTCCATGTTCAATAGAAATGATTACTGCGATGTGTAATCCAGACATAATGTAATATTCAGATCAGGAAATGTTAATCCGGTTTTCCAGTTTTTTCTAACGATGATGAATTGATTGTAATTGCTTTGTAGATGTCTGCTACTAATTAAATTATCACATAAATTGACCGTAAATGAATATTGCATTCGTAATTTTCATGTTGTTATACATTCCAATAGAATATTAGTTAATACTAGTTAATTATCAGAAAAGATTACTATTCATGAATGATACAACAATCCAAGCATCTCCAAAGATATTCGTTCTAATAATTTTAAATGGTTTTTATACATGTTAAGGCCATGTTATGCCTATATCACACGATAGCACGATACATCAAGGGGTTCGAGTCCTGCTCGTGTCTATTATTTTTCAATGTTTTCCTTAGAAATTAATAATATTCGTTCCAATTTTAGATGATTATGGCTCCATTGCGTTATCAATGATTCTGTTAAAATAATCGTTTAGGTTTACGTATTAATCATATGACAATCCTAAATGTCATGAATAAGAGAAAATTATGGGTAATTAGAGGCCTGAAAGTCTGACAACCAGTCATACCACAAGATATAGTGTTACCCTGTAACTGAGTTGTGGAGGTCAGATAAGCAGTCGCTCCATGCAAAATACTGATATTAAGTTGCATCCGGTTTGACTGGAAGTTGACCCCGATGTAATTGGGAAAAGGCTAGGCAAATTGAGTTGGCACCTACCAAAGATCCCTATGGAGAAGAACGAGTAAGAAACTCTATAGTTAAGTAGACACTATTTTTCATCAAAAAGATATTTACAATAATTACAATAGCAAATATTGGTTACATTGTTTCCGTTACAAAGTAATATGTAAGAATTTTGAGAATAATGTAAGATGATGCCAATAATAAAATCTCAATATTTTGCCACGAACAGTTTAGAGATGACTAGTGACAACTGACGGCGCCCTTTGACGAACAAGATGCATGCGTCAGCATCACCTAACTCAACTATATTGTTGGGAAACAAACAACCCAACAAGCATGCCACCATCACCGGGACATTTGTCTTGCGCAGTTTGTTTCTTTTTTCTTTCAATTTATTAAACTCATACGAATGTGCATAACCCCTCTCGGCATACATTGCAACCGTAACTTACCCGGCTGAATGGCTAATCTTTTCACCTCATAATCTACTATTTCGATTGATAGTTCTCTTGTGGGAGGCTTCGGCCGCGGCTGGTAACCATCCATCGGACGAAGCCATGCGGAGAAGCAACCTAGTCGTGTTTCGGGATGAAGTCCGGTGCAATCGTTGTGGGAAACGGGTCTGGGCAGTTGCATCAGCTCCCCAACTATCGCTCTCCCCAAATCTATCCACTCTACTTAGAGTAAAAAGATTTCTTCTGGATAAATCTTTGAAAAGCATTAACGCATGCTTAGCGAACTCTAAAGTTATTATATTAAATGGAAAAAGAATACGGTCGCGAACAGGATTCTTTACGGCATTGTATTAACTGCAAAGTTAGTCGTGTCGGTTTGGTCACCAGTATGGGGACTGAATTGATTGCAATAACGTCGCCATAAGACGTGTTAAAATATGGAAGAAGAATTCGCGGTGGTGAGCAGAGGTCGAGATGGCTTAGTGGTCAGAGCGCCTGGAGTATTCATCCGGGAGGCGCAGGTTCGAATCCTGTTCGCGACCGTATTCTTTTTCCATTTAATATAATAACTTTAGATTTCTTCTGGGTCTACGTGCTCCATTCTCGGCCACACCGTCGCATACCATCAGGCGAGTTGGTGGCTAAACCTGGACCCATCCTTGATAAAAAGAAATCTACAATTGTATCTCGTCTCTCTCTCTCTCTCTCGTCGTGTGATTGATAAAAAACCTAGTGTCAGAGCTTATACCGCCCGTAGGTCTTTGATTTGGCTTGATACACCATCGAGAACCTCTCTTATATATGCAGGTTTCCTCATGATGTTTTCCTTCACCGTTTTAAGAAAGTGATATTTATAGTACGCACATGACTCGAAAAGTCTGTGGTGCGTGCCTTGGCCGTGTTATTCGAACTTGCGACCTTTGACTTACCAGTCCAAAGTCAAACCACTAGGCTATCACTAGAGTAGCTCATGATAGGACAGAAAAAAGTATTTTTTGCTCCATCTGCGTCGAATAACTTTTATAGCATTTAACGCGCGCCTAATCGATTCCGAGTAAATTATACTAAATGCTGACATGTACTATTATTTTGATTATCTTTAAACATAACTACATTTTATTTACAAAATTTGTACAAAATAGTAATTGGCCTCACAGTGTCTGAAAAACTGTTCTGAGCTACGCCAATAAATTGTAGGTTATCGGCGGATACCAAGTAAGAATTATACATATTGTTGGACTGAACTCGTGCCATATTTAAGGTGGTGACTGTACAACTGATAATGGACACAAAGCAATAAAAATATATATAACATAAATCGTTTGTTATTTACTAATGATATTTGTAAACAAACAAATTCGGCGTGGCGGTGTGTGGCTGGGCACGAAGTAAAATCAATCCGTACAAATCCACAAAACAAAGATGGGCGCAAGAATTCATCGTCCCTTGGGAATACCGACACCTTATTCTCACAGCAGTACGGAGCATACCGAGGTTTATTTTGAAAAACCCGCTCATATTTAGAAGTCAAAATGTGTCCATTAAATAACCATCGATCTTTTAAGTAATTTAAGATATTTAATCATACTTTTTATCATTTACCTGGGCCTGAAAATCATTTTCAGGAAGGTCTCTTGACTATGAATCTGGCTCCATAGGATGTATAGGTCATTCCCATCATTTGCTTCAGTAAGTCAACATAAAGCAAGCTTCCAATTATTCTCATATTTGTCTATAAAAACACGATTGCATTTATATAATTAAAATACCATTTTTATTTCTCAAAACTATTATCGAACAATCTAGTGATAAATAAAATTGCTCTAAATATATTATCGTTTATAAAATAAAACATGCCTACAATGTAGGTACATAAAAAAAGGAATCCCAGTAAATACTCGGATTGCACCCGGATGCGGTTTATAAAATATATTACTTGCTAACAAGTCGTGACTGCGATGGTATTCTTAACTTGATACAGAAAATTTATACATAGAAACAAGAGGTCGCAATCATAAAATGATTAGTATCAATTAAAATGGAGTTATTATTTTATTCATACCAGAGATATTACCATTGCCATATAGGTCCATAATATTAATGTATCATACATAAATCCTATTAACTAATCTAATATTATATAAAAATCTCGTGTCACAGTGTTTGTTATCAAACTCCTCCGCAACTGCTTGACCGATTTTTATGAAATTTATTGTGTATATTTGGTAGGTCTAGGCTATTTTTTATACCCTTAGGTGATAAGGGTGGCCCTATACAGAAAATTTATATGGTAGAACAACGTTTGCGGGGTAAGGTAGTATTATTAAAAATGCGAAAGTTTGTGAGAATAGACGGATGTTTGTTACTCATTCACGTAGTAACTACTAAACGGATTTAGATGAAATTTGGCACGCAGATAGTTTATAGCATTGATTAACATATAGGATACTTTATATCTATATCCCGGCTAGATCTAATTCTGAATTCAACGCAGACGATGTCACGGATAGAGGCTATTTAAAAATAAATAAATTAAATGAGTATGATGTCTCTTGATTAACTGAACACGAGACCAACATTCACAAAAAAGTAGTTTTTAGTATTAATGTTTTTATAGCCGTTTATACATAGCATAGCATCACGACGCTGGGTGGTCACGCCCAGCTCATGCTGAGTTGGTGTGGTGAACCTTTCTGTGCGGGCACACTCGACAGCGTATAGAGTACTGGATCTAGTTTTTATAATTGACTGTTTTATTTATTTGACGGTGCGGTTGGCGCAGTGGTCGAGAGACCGGCTGCTGCGTTGCGTGTCGCAGGTTCGAATCCTGCACGGAGCAAATATTTGTATTATCTACAGATAATTGTTCCGGGTCTGGGTGTGTGTGTATGTGAGATTATGTGTTTGTAAACGCACCCACGATACAGGAAGAAATTTCTAGTGTGGGGCAAGGTTTTATTAAAAATAATATAAAACAAAAATATGGTATATGTATATATATATTTTGTTTGCATCGTTATCATCGTTTTTGTGCAGTCATTGTGTCCTATACTGAATAAATGCTCTTTCTTTCTTTCTTTACACAAACATGTACTCCTATTTCACTGATGCAGTAATAGCAGCGATAGCTTAGTGGTATGACCGTTGGACTAACAAGTCAAAGGTCGCAAGTTCGAATCCAAGGCACACACCACTGTCTTTTCGAATTCATGTGCGTATTATAAATTAATTATCACTTGCTTAAAACGTTGAAGGAAAACATCGTGAGGAAACCAGCACACCTGAGAGATGTTCTCGATGGTTTGTATAGCCATGTCAGAGACCTGTTATATAAAAAATTGTATATTAGTTTAGAATCTCTAATAGGTTGTCATATAGCTATATGAATATATTGCAGTTCTAGTAATAATACATACATACGTTTCGAATTGACAACCTCCTTCTTTCTGAAGTCGGTTAAAAAAAACTGTAATGCTCTTGCTTAGCGTCAAGGCAGATACTGGACACGCTCATCTAGACGCCATCTGCGACCCTCAGGAAGAAAATGGTACCCAAATTGTAAGCCGGAAACCACACTGCCGCCGCGGCGCGTTATCGATCTGTCCTTATCGTTTGTTTTCACAAAAAACTTTCATACGGTCAGCAAATATCGAAACTAAGAGGGAACAAATATTTATACACATCTGCCCAAAAAAGGAGTGTTATGTTTTTAGGGGTTCATGTATGTATGTTTGTGAGTTGCTTTATTCTAAGATAACTTCTAAATGCCTGAACCGATTTAGATGTATGGGGTATCATTAGAATCCTTGCATTTCGCTAGCCAGGTTAGAAATGTGATATAGTTGCTGTGGGACACAAAAAAGTATGATATAAAAAATAATTTATTAATAAATTATAAAGTTGCCATGGGTAAATAAAAAAATGAAAAACACGGTAAGTGAAGAATTTTAATCGTAGTCGGGGTTCAGTACTGTGAACCATTTTTTATGAGGGACCCTTAAAAACAGCGATGAAAACTCTTGGAAATGCAAGGATTCTAACGATACCCCTAATACATCTAAATCGGTTACACAAGGCAGGCTTGCTTTTTATTAATTAATATTTTTTTATACTATTACTAAAGGTAAAGACGACGAAGTGTTATTAAACATCACCCGGAAAATTTCAAACTCTTCTCAAGAAAAATGTTTGGCTTGTGAAGTTACGAATTGATGGATGAAACAATGCGTATGTTCGAATAAATACTCGCGAATGGGTTGATCTTGGTGGATGATTGGATGGTCATGTTGGGGCTTGTATGCACCTTAAAGGATTGAATAGATCACTTTTGGGTTCAATAAAACACTACTATTATTATTTTAGACTGCCTCGTGGATCTAGTGGTCCCAAGCGCGACTGCTGAGCATGAGGTCTTGGGGACAGGTCGGACAAAGTGTGATTGGATTTTTCTGTTAGGAAATTCTCAGTAGCAGCACGGAGTTCGGAATTGTGCCCAGTAGATGGCAATAGGCTCACCACCTATTACATGAGACATAATAACAGCATTGGTTAAATGTGGCTGTATAATTGTGTACACCTCTGCTTACCTCTTCGGAGAATACAAGCGTGATGCTATGTTATAATAATTTTTTGACTGATTTTTGGGACATAATAAAAAAATATTTTTAATAATATATATTTATTAGCTTAATGTGCCTGTTGACTTTACCTTAATTGTTTTTCGCCTGCAACTACAAAACAAAGCTATTAAACGATATCAGCAAGCCGTCATTTAAATCTGTACGTTTAATTCTGCAAGCAAAGTCGCAGCATGCAGTTACCAACAAATGAAACATAGTAAACAAACATAATTATCAAGGTCAATAACGCATCTGTAGTCACTGATGTCATCATGGGCGTAAGTTTTATGAAACATGTTAACAAAATGAATAAAATTTATGATAAAGATCGGAATCAAAAGGTGAGAGATGAAATGATCGAGTGCGGAGTATTTTATGCAATATTCGTTAACCATCATCATAACCTGCCCTTATCCTAATGTAGGTACCTATTTAGATCAGTGCAGCATGTATTCTTCTTCCAATCATATCTATCAGCTGTCATTTCACTTATAAACGTGACCTTAATAAATAAATTATCAGTAAAAATAAATAACACGGCTGTAATAATTATTTCGTGGCACGTCGCAATCCTGTTAAAGACTATATTAAAATCAGTTACAGTCAGACTGATTAGTCTACGCCTTGGTGTACACAATAATTTTAACTTACAACGAAATTAAAGAACCTTTACCTTAGTATATTAATATGAATCAAATATATATATAAAGCACACTTTTCATAACATATAATAGAATTCTCCCGTCCCTTTATACTGATTGCGATCATTAAAACTTGTTCAATGAGCCAATTAGGCATCGTCAAATGTCACACGTGGTCAGAAACTCCTGTTAATTAATGTAGCAACAAGGCAATAGTGATTATTATAAACTTCCACTGAAACTATTTTTGTGCTTATGCCAATTTATTAAATCGTTTGGAATATTTGAAAACCGGCTGACGTGTAAATTTGTTGCCCTATCCGTACAAGTTACTGACGAAACATCACTACTTGAATTACACAATGAGAGCAAAACGATAACAAATCGTGTGCAGAAGGACTCGCCGCTTCATTCAGTTCATAAATTAGTACTAAATACACATTTTCCCAGACAAAAAGTAATGATAATATACTACATGGGATTGCACAGTTCAAGGATACCCAAAGACGAAGAT
The DNA here is from genome assembly GCA_935421205.1 of Xylocampa areola. Lineage (NCBI taxonomy): Eukaryota > Metazoa > Arthropoda > Insecta > Lepidoptera > Noctuidae > Xylocampa > Xylocampa areola. Next base: position 20,223,013 of record OW285200.1, on the reverse strand, counting down.
GCCATGATATTTACTATCGCTTCTGACTAATCTCTGCTCGACAAAAACGTTGGTTTTACTACATTCATAACCTGTTGTGGGAAGTATAAAGCATTATAAAAACTAATTGTTTTTCCCGTACATACGTATGTATGAGTTCCTATGAACTTTGAACACGCTCAACCATTCAATATAAAAGGATGCTAACTAGTAAACGTAATCAGTTAACCAAGGAAACATGAAGACGATGCGTTCTTGCATCGTCCTCTGCCTTATATTAGGCTTTAGCGATGCATCAGGTAATTGTCATTCAACTAATTGCATTACTTTGTTGTTGAAAATATATAATTAGAGTTTTTGCAATATAATGTACGAAAATATTATTTAGAAATTTAATAAGTGTATGACTTATTAAAATCATCATTTTGATTGTCCCTATAACTCTTTTTTTTATTTCAGTGAGAATTGGTCGTGGCTATACTAGCAGCGGAGGAGGCGGTGGCGGTGGTGGTGGCGGCGGATTTGGATTCGGTGGAGGCGGAGGCCTTGGTTTCGGCGGAACCTCCGGAGGCCTCTATGAAGATGGCTACGAAAGTGACATCCGCGAAGGTGTCAGTGGCATACTCGGCAAAGTGAATTCCGGCATTGGCGCCCTAGGCAAATTTGGCGCTGGTTTCAGCGGTGGAATTGGCGGAGGAAATGAAAAGTCTATTTATACAAAATCTGAAGACGGCAAATCTGGAGGTTTTGCGTTCACCGGAACAGTTGAAGGCGGAAAAGGTGGATATGCCGGTGGCGGAGGATATAGTGGAAGCGGTGCTGGTGGAGGATATGGAGGAGGCGCTGGATTTGGCTCCGGAGGGGGTTCGGGCGGTGGAGGAGGCTTCGGTAGTGGTGGCGGCCTCGGTAGTGGCGGCGGCCTCGGTAGTGGGGGCGGCCTCGCTAGTGGCGGCGGCTTCGGTAGTGGCGGCGGCTTCGGTAGTGGCAGTGGCATCGGTAGTGGCGGCGGTATCGGCGTAGGCGGCGGCCTCGGCGGAGGCGGTGGCCTCGGCGGTGGCGGTGGCCTCGGCGGTGGTGGCGGCCTAGGTAGTGCAGGCGCCGGAGGATACGGCAGTGGAGGATACAGTGGAAGTGGAAGTGGTAGTGCAGGAAGTGCAACCGGCGGCCTTAATTTTGGTGGGGGATTAGGAGGCGGTAGACGTGGGGGCAGTGGATATGGTGCCAGTGGTAGTGGAGGTACTGTTTTATCGGCCCAGGGAAGTAGCATTAGCGGAAGTAGTGGAGGTGGATACGGCGGTGGCTACGGCGGCGGAGCTGGATTTGGAGCCGGTGCAGGAAGCGGTGCCGGCAGTGGATCCAGTAGCACCGGCAGCAATTTAGGCGGAGGACTTGGAGGCAGCTCTGTCGTAGGACACAGAGGCACCTCTGGCGGAGGGAACGGTGTGCTAAGTTTAAGCGGTGGATTTGGCAATAGTGGAAGTGGAGGTAGAGGACTTGGTGCCAGTGGATCCGGTAGCCATGGAGCTAGTGGCGGCCGAGTAAGTGGCGGCGGTGGCAGTAGTGTAGGCGGATATGGTGGAGGCCTCGGAGGAGGTTTCGGTGGAGGTAGCGGCATCGGTCTTGGTAGAGGCAGCGGCGGCGGTTTCGTTGGAGGCAGCGGCGGTGGTCTCGGTGGAGGCAGCGGCGGCGGTTTTGGTGGAGGCAGCGGCGGCGGTCTCGGTGGAGGCAGCGGCGGTGGTCTCGGTGGAGGCGGCGGCGGCGGTTTTGGTGGAGACAGCGGCGGCGGTTTTGGTGGAGGCAGCGGCGGCGGTCTCGGTGGAGGCAGCGGCGGCGGTCTCGGTGGAGGTAGCTTCCTCATCGGATTGGGAACTAGCACCTCCGGAGGTGGCGGCCTTGGAAGTAGTAGCCTTGGAGGTGGAAGTGCAGGTGGCATCGGAGTAGGAAAGGGCGGTGACTATGGCGGCGGCCTTGACAGAGGTCTTGGTGGCGGCGGTGGTTACGGTGGTGGTGATGGCACAATAACCATATCTGAAAGTAGTGGCAGCGAAAGGGGTGGCCTAGGTGGTGGTGGAGGTTACGGTTCAAGTGGCGGATCCGGAGGTGGACTCAGTGTTAGTGGGGGCTACGGATCGGGTGGTGGCTCTGGAGGTGGACTTGGGGGGAGTAGTAGCTACGGAGCAACTGTTGGCACCGGAAGCGGCCTCGGCGGTTCTGCTGGAATTGTAGGAAAGAAAGGAGGTTATGGCGGAGGTAGTGGGGGTGGCTTGGGCGGCGGATTTGGGGGAGGATTTGGAGGTGGACTCGGCGTCGGTTTTGGAGGTGGGGGCGGACTCGGTGGCGGAAGCGGACTTGGTGGCGGAGGCATCGGGACTGGAGGATACCGTGGCTCATCTAGTGGTGCTTCCGGTGGAGGCGGTCTTAGCATCGGAGCCGGTGGGGCTGGAGGATACGGTGGCTTATCGAGCGGCTCTAGTGGCCGCGGCGGCTCTAGTGGGTACGGTGGCTCCACCGGTGGAGGCGGACTTGCTGGCGGAGGCAGCGTGGCTGGAGGATACGGTGGCTTATTAAGCGGCTCTAGTGGTTACGGTGGCTCCTCCGGTGGAGGCGGACTTAGCATCGGAGGCGGTGGGGCTGGAGGATACGGTGGCTTATCGAGCGGCTCTAGTGGCCGCGGGGGCTCTACTGGGTACAGTGGTTCCTCCGGTGGAGGCGGACTTGTTGGCGGAGGTGGACTTGTTGGTGGAGGCGGACTTGTTGGCGGAGGTGGCGTGGCTGGAGGATACGGTGGCTTATCAAGCGGCTCTAGTGGCCGCGGGGGTTCTAGTGGGTACGGTGGGTCCTCCAGTGGAGGTGGACTTGGTGGCGGAGGCGGCGTGGCTGGAGGATACGGTGGCTCTGGTGGTTACGGTGGCTCCTCCAGTGGAGCGATTAGTAATAGTGACGCTTTAAGTGGGGCTGGTGGATTCGGCACTACGGGTGGATCAGGAAACTGCCGCGGATGTGTCGGCGGTGTTGGCTACGGCCAGGCAGGAGCTTACTCGGCCGCCAAAGCGTCAGCCAGTAGCTATGGTTAATCTCTATTACGTCTCGGTTCTATGAACATAGTCAGGTTCTCACGGCCATATTGAATGTAATTAATGTGATGTTATTGCCTCGTAGTCAGTAAACTTATTTATAGATATGTTAATATTTGTTTCATTTCAATCGTCTCCCTATAAACACTTGTACACTTAGCTGCTCAAACCAGCGGCTTCTATTACTTGTAAATGCAGACAGAACACGATCAAATCTGGATCGTTTTCACCACAACGAAACACATGTTGGTGAAATTTTGTAACTTATTAAAATTATCACCTTATATGATACACGCTCGTAATTTTTCCGTCTCAATAAATATTCAGATATTTAAACGTATCAACTAAAATGTTGAGGACTTGTCTTACTGAGATTGTTGATATTGCCTGTTCTGTGATATGATAAAGATAGATAAAATATCCTACTGTCAATGCATTACTGATAAATTATGAAAATAGCCAAAAAAAAAATGCAATAAATTTATTAACATATCCTCAGATGTTGCCTAACCTATCAGGTCAAGGAAATCAATTAAACCTCTACTGTGCACTCTGCACTACCTACTAGAGCTGCTTTAATCAATCTAAGCATATTTGTCTTCTAAATAACCTGCCTTATTTATCTTACGGTCGCTGCTAAGCGTGAGATCCTGGGTTCGACTCCCGGCTCGTAGGTTTTCCTATAAGGAAATTATCAAGTTAGCCCGGATATTGGAATTCTGCCAGATGGGCACAAAATAAGCTCGCCGCTTATTACATAAGGCTTAATAACTGCTTTGGTGACGGTGTAATAGCACCTTTGCCTAAACTTTTGAGAATACAAGCGTAATGCTATTATATGTCTTGGGTTGTTTTTCCAACTTATAATTGATTACAGTTTCATCGTTATAATTGGATTTATTCGTTTCAAATATTTTGAACATTGAGTGCTCGCAAGCAGGTTTTCGATTATAAATAGCAAATGTTATTAAAAATAGACATGTACTTAAGTAATTATAAATATATATACATAGGTATATCTCTTCCAATATTATAAAGGCATGTCAGTATACTCAGTCACACAAACACGTCACACAATGTTTTTGTATAACTTAACAGAAAACAAAAACAACATTTGCAGTAGAACTTTGACTTTTACATAAACATAATATTTTTATAAAATATAGCACACGCCTGTATTCCCCGAAGGGGTAGGCAGAGGTGTACACAATTGTACACTTTGACTTTTAGGGTACTGTAATTCACGGTGACAATATCTACGTAAGATCCACATTGTTATCTATTAATCTTACTGGAAAACAGCCTCATTAACTTCTCAGGTTAACATCCCGATGGCACAAAATGAAATCTACTAAAATCAATGCAAATATCTGGCTAATATTCTAAGAATACTTATTTTGTGATAATAACGCACTAAAGTACAGTAACGTTTTTTGTTATTGTTAAAATACATCCATACAATGCTGACAACGAAGTTTAAAAAAAAATTGGTTATGTAAATTAGAATGCTAAAGTAACTATGTAAGTAATTTCTATTCTAATTTATGTACAAATATTAAGATAGCGGGGAGGATTCGCGGGTTTGGATTAATCGAGACTTTCCTTAGCTATGATTAAAGAAAAACTGCTGAAGTTGTTCAGTTGAAGATAATCATCTCTTTTCTAGTCAATGAAGCGATGTGAGCAATTTCCACAGGTGTGATCCATTCAAAATAGATATAATCGATTATAGTATTTATATAACGCTTAAAAATCATGGAATAAAAGTTATATAAAACAGTCAAATTTAAAATTTAAATTTAAACACATGTTTTATATCTCATATCTTTTTCTGTAGTTAAATAGAAAAAATATCCTTTTGTTAAATTTTTCTTGGTCTAGTGGTCCCAAGCGCGACTGCTGAGTATGAGGTCTCGACAACCCTGTCGACGTCGATTCCGAATTTCGATTTTCGATTAGCTCGAGTAAAGTGTGAAGACCCCCTCACACTTTAGTCGAGCTATCTCTTGAATGGTAATCATCATCACTTTAAAGTTATATTATTAAATGGAAAAGTAATAAGATTTTTTTCCATTTAATATTATAACTTTAGAGTTTACTAAGCATGCGTTAATGCTTTTCAAAGATTTATCTTTAATAATAACTTTATTTCACTAAAAATAGATTACCTACATAATAGGTGTAATGATATTCTTCTTCTTATTTTCTTATCGTGTGGTTGATGAACAACCTAGTGTCAGAGTTTAAACCGTCCCTAGGGCCGGTTTAAACTCCGGCCTAGGCCTCTGACATAGATTTACACACAATTGAAAGCATCTCTCCGATGTGCTGGTTTCCTCACGATGTTTTCCTTCACCGTTTTAAGCAAGTGATAATTAAAGTGGGTTCGAACTTGCGACCTTTGACTTGTTAGTCCAATGGCCATACCACTAGGCCAACTCTGGTCGTAATGATAATAAAGTCCTTCTATTTAGTTGGTACCAGCATGTGAATTCTGAATAAATTTTAATTAATAAATCATGATTACATTAAATTTATCTAAAAATAAATGTGTATTGCGTAATGTAATCATTGTATTAATATTAACTGCTCTTGTTTTTGTAGGATTTTTTCTTCTGATGATTGATTGATGGGTATCAATGATTTGTACCTATAAATATTTTTAGATAGTATATCTTACTAGTTGACGTCACTATCATTAGTAGGTACCTTTTTTCGTTGCCGAACGAGCACGAAAATACTTGGAATTAAATTACAACTGATTTCAATCAAGTTTGAAGGCTATCGAATTAGAAAACTTTTAGAAATCGTACAAAATGAGTAACTAAAATAAATAATTGCCTGTAGGTAAATTAACTAACTGAAATAAAAACTTTTGACTTTGACTTTGAATTATTTCATGTTACATTCTTATTTGATGTAACACTTCATTGACATGAGGGACAGGGTGAAGGTAATCATTGTGAGGAAATCTGGAATTAATGATTTGAAATCGCCAACCCACGTGTAGGTATGTAACTGGATAGTCAAAGGACAGACAGACTCATTAATGCGGATTAACCGACAAACACATTTTATAATAAGTAATAAAAAAAACAATAAAAATGCGACTGCATTGTTCCACCCCGACGTGACCGTTCTCTGACGTAAACATGAGCAGTAATTGCTCCATACAATGGCTGCTAATTAATGGCGTAATTATTGCTGTACCCTTAGATCGATTATATCTATAGTTATTAATTGATCAACATGTATCTACTGTAATTAATATCACAGGCGTTATAACGATTTCCTTGATTGTACGATTGATTAAGTATTTGTAACTATGTATAGGCTATGTACCTCGGAGGGGCTCGTGGCTGAGTAAACACCGCAAAGATCTATCCATCGAGGTTAAGCTGCGCTTGCCGCGATCGGTCTGTGGATAGGTGACCATCATTTTATTCCTAGACCCCTCGAGAGAACGTTAAACTACTCCCGGTTGTCAAATTCTAACCCACTGAAACTCCACAGTGTACCTCCACAGCCGCTTGAGGCAGCAGCAGCTTGAGGGCGGGACGCGGGAATGCTCTAGCACACAACCGCGTACCCGCCCGCGGCCGTTCGTTGCCGGACTCCCTCACGGGGTTGGGTATTGCACCCCCCGGCTACGCAACCACCTGGACGCCGTGTCTGGACGCCCACGGACCCTGCGACGTGTCAGGTCTGTGATCAGAGGATAGGGAGAGCGGCGCCTCGCTATACCGGCACACCACCCCTGCGGCCCCACCGCGTCCGCCATCCAACGGTGGCGACCCCGTCAAGGCCGCGGAAGGTAAGGAGAGCGGTGCATCGTCATACCGGCTGCTCTCCCGCCGCGATCCCCATCCCTCAGCTGCGGTGCCACCCATAAGACGCCGCAGCCCACCTCAGTTGCGGCACCCTCCATAAGGCCCGCAACCTACGCCGGCGCCGCTCCAACTTGGGCTTGAAGGCAAAGCCCAGAGGAGCGGCCCTCCTCGGGTTCTGTTAGCTTCACCGTGGGTGACTAAGCCACCCCCCCCTGGTGAACCCCTAGGGGGGATAGGCTATATACCTACAAGCTGTTTGTCTGTATCTACTCGAGCCATATAATAAATCAATAGAGACCAAAAAATTAATGTAATTATTAATAACAAAAAAACATACGCCCTGTCTGCTGCACGTGACAACCCATGCAAAGCCACCAAAACAGTAAGTAGGCGTAGGCTATCCTTTGACAATGCAATTTTTACTCTCGCAGATCTGCTGGCAGAGATTCTTTGAGAAATAATCAGTACCTTTGCACATAAAAAACTGTCTATATACTTATTGTAACATAGCATCACGCCTGTATTCCCCGAAGGTAGGCAGGGGTGTACACAATTGTACACCCACATTTCACCAATGCTGTTATTAAGTCCCATGTAATAGGTGGTGAGCCTATTGCCGTCAACCGGGCACAATTCCAAGCTCCGGGCTGCTACTGAGAATTTCCTAACAGAAAAACTCAACAACACTGTGCCCGACCCGGGAATCGAACCCGAGACCTCCTGCTCAGCAGTCGCGTTTGAGACCACTAGACCAACGAGGCAGTTATTGTGTGTACATAATTTAGTAAATGCCGACAGTTTATTCTTAGAGCAGATCGGTTTATTTCGAAAAATTCAGAAAAGTTGTGAAGTGAAATTTAGCTATAAATAATCGTAGATTTTTTAAGTAATTGTAGATAATTATGCATATTTTTTATCAAGTGTGTATATATTTTTTATATAAACATATATTTCCTGATCTAATAGAGTATCATCTATAATCTATACCAACCTAATTAAGAGTATATTAATATACATATATTACGATCAGGCGCTTTTTACATAGTTGATTTTCTTGACGTATCAACGATGATTATGACAGAATAACAAAATAGGGTACTATATTATATTTATGTTAAAGAAGCTTTAACAATTTTCACAAAAAACTCAGCGACAGCAATCAACAATAAATAAAGATCTTAAAGAAACGCCTACAAGAACACACACAGCTTCTTGCAGTAGTAGGTACTGCTATGAAATATTGCTATAATATTAAGCGAAGGCAAATGGTATTAGGTACTTCCCTCACTAGTAACCGCTGATCATAGGTCAATTCAGGCGACAAATATGCCTATAAAAAATATACAAATCAATACCTACTTGCAGTATTAGGATAGCTACATCCGGGGTCGCGATAAATGTAGATATCTACGAACCCGGGAGCACGGTAGAGGTAAGTAGAGGACCCTGTGGATCTCTAAAAACTCGTTCATCTTAGGAGTTGTCGGATCGGCGGTTAATAGCCTTACGCCTGTATCCTTGAAGGAATTAGTACTGGAGTAGTTTTAGCGGACGTACCCCTCTCGCCACTGGCATGTGATTCCAAATCAAACCTTTATACTTTTTACTTTAATGATTGTACACGATTTTAATCGTGTGTGACACAATGTTATGTTGGTGTTCAGTATTTTTTGTGTGTTAATACTGTTAAAATAATGATGAGAGCTATTGTTGCTTTAGTGCAAGTTCTTTTGTACTTGTGTATAACCTCACCCCCCTCCAAAAGTGGCTAGCAAATTTGTTCGATACTTAGTCAGAAGCCGTCTCCCGACTGGTCCTCTAAGCCTGTATCGAAAAGTGAAGTGAGATAAAGGACAATATTGATCAGCGTTTCAATGGCATACAGATACGAATGAGATTTAAAAAAATATATAGTGTGTATATTAGAAGTATACTTATTAATAATGGTACATGCTTGAAGAGGTTAATTAATATAGATGAAGCGAAAAAGGTGTGTCAGAATGATACAATTAGCAAATGGAAATCGATTGTCTCTGCTTACACCAATGGAAACAAGGCGTGATTTTGTAATAATATTGGTCGAAAGTAAGTAGCGCTGACACTAAACCTTATATTTTCATATTTATATTTCAGAGAAGTTGGAAATTTAAAAGCCATAAATTAGCATCACTTTGCGCAAGCTGGTTGATGATAGCTCTTCCGTTTTTTTCGTGATCTTCAGAGTATATCTTCTCCTCCTTATCAAACACGTCATGAGAATATTAATTTAATTTCACTCCTTTTTATATCTATTTGGAAATGGTTAATCGAAAGATGTTGACATTTGATCTATCAGCCACATGAATATAGCGAAAACTAGTTTAGTAGGTACCTTTCATAATATATTTTAATTAGAGTGTCTGTATGTTTGCATTGGTAAAACTATTTTTTATGTAGCACTAATTAAAACGAGACATCAAAATAAAAAATAAAAAAAATAATAATTTAATAACGTTTCATTCTCAAATTCTCACCATAAACCAAAACGACAAATAATCATAATATTATAATAAAACAACTTTAAATTATTGTATTGTTAACGTTGTGTAACGAAAACAATACATTAATACACGCGATTAATCCGGTTAAAAGTTGTTTTATTATAATGCATAGTGATCGCGATAACCTAAGATATTACTAATCATGATATATATAAAAATGAATCGCCGAAATGTTTGTACGCGCATAACTTCCGAACGACTGCACCAAATTGGATACTTGGTGTGTAAAAGAAATAAAGAAAATTAAAAAATAACTAACACAAATAAAATGCGGTACGAAGTTCGCTGGGTCAGCTAGTTACAAATAAAAAGTAATAGCTAGTGCATGAAACAATTTGGATGTGGATCGCTGGTGCCTGTGGTAGGTAGGAACATCTGTATTACAGGTCACCATATCCCTGCCTCTTGCAAAATACAATCTTAATCAGCTTACTGCTATGTACATGTTATAAATTATAATAATGTGTGGTTGAGTGAGCTTAATAAAATGTTAAAGAAATAAAGACGATTACAAGATGATGCTGTCATTAAGTCCCATTTCCATAGGTGCTGAGCCTGTTGCTAGGCAACTGGGCACAGATATAAACTCCGAGATGCTACTGAGAATTTCCTAACAGAAAAATCAAATATCACTTTGCTTGACCCGGGAATTTCAACCCAGGACCTCACACTCGCCAGCCGTGGTTGCGGCCACTAACCCAATAAGACAGTTCATAATAAAAGATGGACACTTTGGGATTGATGGTATTAATAAAGGATTTCAGTAGATTTTGACTAGGCTTAAGCCTTTGGTACCGTTATAGTAAATTCATATTGAATATAGAAAAGGAAAGAAAAAGTATGTACGGTTTTGTAATTACTATCTGATTAACTTACTTAAGTGTAGCTATCACACAGATTGTGTATAAATGGCTGCGCCAGTAGTAAGAGTTTGTTTTATTAAGGAGTACTCAAGGGTCGTATTTTAGGACCTACCTCGTAAATGCTAATACTGCCCAATTAATTACCATCTTTTAATGTTAACAGTTATTAAGTGAGAAATAATATTACATAGAAAATGCCAACACAATCGCATCACCTAACAAAAAATTGTTTAGTAGATTATGAAGGCGATGAGTAGGGATATACTACTTAAAAATAACACTATACTATTTTCATATATTCGGCTACAGGGAAATGTCGCCGAGTAATACAGTTAGTAAACGATTAAATATTTAAATGAAACGATTTAAAGATGTTCAATCTACATCTACTTAATTTTGTATTAGTCGTGCACATTAGCAGGATGGTACGTGGTACGATAGCTCTGGCTTTGCTATAATTTTTCTGTGCCAACGTAACTTCAGGTAACTAATATTTCATATAAACATACTTCAAAGTATTCTTGTGTCGTTGACTCAATTTCTTCCTCATACGATTATGGTAACAATGTTTTATTTGTGTATTGTATTGCTTTATTTGTGTATTGTATTGTTTTATTGAACCGTTTTATTTGTGAACTCATAATTAAATCAGAATTACGATTCATTCGATTGACCATTCTAAATTATTTGTTTTGTGCGTGAACTAAACGCGTCGGGACTTGATATTTTTTTTATTTACATTAATTGGCGATTGTGTAACAAGATAAGCATCAGGTATTCCATGTAAACTGGTTAGGATGTATTTGTTGTGACGACAGTTTTCCTTGTAGAGTTACATTTTGATTTCCCGAACTGGTAATCATGTATTCTCGTTTTTGCTGAGGTAGAAAGCTGAATTTAGAACTCCTATCCTCAAATATATGATTCTCCGTGGCTCGGAGAGCACGTTAAGTCGTCGGTCCCGGTAGTCAAATCTCGATTTATGACAGCCGTTACGGGTAGTCAGAGCATGGATGAAGTGCTGTTTTTCTTTTGAGAGTCAAAGGCCTGGAAGTCTGACAACCAGTCTTACCACGAGATGTCGTGTTACCCAGTAACTGGGTTCTGAAGGTCAGATAGGCAGTCTTTCTACGTAAAATACTGGTATGACCTAAGCTGCTTATTAAGCTGGAAGCCGACCCCAACATAGTTGGGAAAACGCTAGGCAGATTGATCTTCTAACCTATGATATATAGAATGAGACAAACATAGCAATTTAGAGAAAAAAAATACTCCTAAGTAATTAATAAAACTTGCCTTTATGATAACACATTCTGTGAAATTTTTGTCTTAAATAGCAAGCCTAGAATACATAAAAATAAAACGTAGCACAGCTATGACCATTCAAAGTAAACTTGTTTCACACCAGCACCTTTTAACTATGGCGTGACGCTGTTGCAAGACAGCACCCTGCAATATGCGTTGGGGTCTGGCGACAAGAAGATGTCCGGCGTGCTTGATGGCAGAAGAACTCTAGATTTTAATTTACCAGGAGACACAGGTAAGGCTTACCACTCTCCCTCTTTCCAACTTCATGTCGGCGCATTATAATTCATTCCAAACTTATTTATGTAGCCTTCCTTACTTAAAATTGGTAACTAATAGTCGGGGTACACCGGTAAAATTCATTTAGATGGTAATTAAACATATAAGACTGCCTCGTTGGTCTAGTGGTCCCAAGTGCGACTGCTGAGCATGTGGTTCTGGGTTCGATTCCCGAGTCGGGCAAAGTTATTGGATTTTTCTATTAAGAAATTCTCGATAGCAGCCCGGAGTTTGGAATTGAGCCCGGTAGATGGCAATAGGCTCACCAACTATTACATGGGACTTTATAACAGCATTGGTGAAATGTGAGTGTACACCTATGTACCCCTTCGAGGAATATAGGCGTGATGCCATGTTATGTGTTATGTTGATGTTATTAAACATATTGTTTATACGTACGATTTCTTACCATTCAACGTACCTTCGACTTTTGATTTGAGCTGAGCTGGCATTTGAACGTAAACCAACTTTAATGAAAATTATAAAATAAAATAATCATACTTTAAAAGAATATCTACCCTGTCGCTCAAATATATCTCTACCTCTTTTGGTCCGTCATTTCATCATTCATTCCAATTTAATCTCAAACTGATTATAATCAATTTTTATTTCAGCCAAAAATGCTCCTAAGATCATTCTGCTCGAAAATGTGCAATCAGGCGCATCCGTCGCGATAGGTGGCAATCACAACCCAGAACAAATCAAGGACAAAATAACCGGTGGCATAAAAACATTTTGGTCAAAAATCACAAATTAAACCCCTTTAAAAAAACTTAATTAAGTACCATCTACTGTGGAAACAATGAAAAAATATCAATTTAAAATGTAACATTCTTGGGTAGACAGGTAGACTATTAAAAGTACTGTACGTAAGACTGGTCGTAGAACATGGAGCCGTACATTTGGGATTTGATAAAGATCCGTTTCTATTGAAAAGAAAATAAAATGTTTATTGTGTAATATGCTTGATTTAAATAAAAGCATCTGTGAAGCACCTGATATTTTACATAGTATTATTAAACGAAATATTTTTTGGATTGTTTTTATTGACTTAACGTTTGATTTAAAACGCTCTTTTAAAAAATGTATCCATTATAAATATGAATATAATAAGGTATACGCCCTAAGCCGAGGCTCGTACCCCGCAGAGGTTGCCTTTAGCGTGTTGTCCCTTAGTTTTTATGTTGAATGCCCTGGCTGGAGGCCTTAAAATTATTAAGGCAACCACAGGAAAGTCCGGCTAAGCAGTTGACATTCATATTACGTCACTTTTTTTATTTGTCTTGAGGAAAGAGTCTTTAAAACTCAGAATGATTAAAAAATTATTAATTACTGATTAAGTGACCAGCATTTATGCATACAAATAATTTAATTTAACTTAATGTTCTAAGGATCTATGTTAAAGAGCTTTAAAAAAGACTTACTTGTTGGGATTTGGATTAGTTTATCCATTTGTGCTGAAGCACATAACAAGCCTACTTAAATTATTAGAATGATTAAAACTATTATATGCATTATAATGGTTTTTTTTATTTTTATTTAGTGAAGCTTATAATATGATTTCCACACAGCGTTCGCCCAATTATGTTGGAAACGTGTATAGTTAAGAAACGCCTGTAAAAATATAGCATTTCGTGGTACAACAGTACAAAGTATTGCTCTAATACTTTGCAAACACACATCGCATCAATAACAGTGTAACCTCATCCAAAACAAAAAGCAGTTAAACCCGTAGGAACCATAGGAAGGAGCTAATTAGTTGCTTTTCTCGTATTTGGGCTAGCTAATTCCATAATAATTTAATTATTTATGTCGCACATATGGAACGGCTTGCGCCAATCACGACAATTGGACCAGTCTTGTGGGTCGATGATCATCGAACACTACTTTTCTAGCTACTATATCATATTTAACACAATCCATCCATCGCTTCCTCGGTATTTCTCTATTCTTATAGCAGTCTTAGATATTAATTAACAGATGTTGACTCGCTAATTACCAGATATAATAGAAATATTAATGTTAGTACAATTCTGTAGGTACTTTCGCGAGTATACAAATTATTTATTTCAGACCAAACATGAACAGTCCAATTACTTAAGTGTTAAATTATCACAAAACAAGACTGTAACCTATTGTTACTGACTATGCACAGGGACAGGGTCGATTTAAAAAAATTTATCCTAACAAGAATGAATAAAAATGCGAAATGGTATAAAGGTATGGTCGCTTTTCAAAAGGTGCAAAGGTTTCAATGTCCTACTAAGTAAAATTGATAGAAAATTCTTCGTAGTAACCTGGAATTAGTAATTGCGCTCGGTTGATGGCAATAGGCCACCACCATCACATGCTAATAAGACTTAATAACAGCATCGTTGAAATGTGGCAGTGGAGTGCATAGAATTTTCGACAAGGTAAGCAGTCACTACACCGCCCGGTTTGATTAGCATAAGTCGATTCTGATTAGAGTTTTGGAGCCCTAATAGCAATTTAGTTTTAATAAAACAAGTCAAGTCAATTGCCAAGTCGCTCAACAGACTAGTGGCTAATGTCAAACAGTTGCGTAAGTACTGAATAATTTAACATAATAAAAATATTTACGAAAGAAAAAACGAGTTTAATGAATTGGGTCATTCTTCGAATTGAATCCTTTGCGACATTTTCCTCGCTTTAATATTTATGTGAAACTAACTTCGAAATAAGAAATTTTTCATTAATACAAGCTGATTGTATATCCATGAACTTAAATTAATGAAAATTATAACACTCTGAAGTTATTTTCATAAAAATATTTGCGCGAGGAAAATGACGCAAGGAATTCAACTTGAAGAATGACCCAATTCCGTCATAAAAAAATACTGAACTTGCTCTCAGTTCACATGTATAAACAATTATTTTATAAAGCTAAGCATGCGTTAATGCTTTTTCAAAGACATATCTGGAATTATTTTATGGTTCAGGAACATGTGAAGCCTATATTGAAACGAGCGCCCTCTGTTATACAATTATATTAATGCAAACTATTTTGTCGTGTAGCGACATCTAGTGAACTATTAAGCCCTCAGCATGACAACATTGTTAAATGATACGATTTGTCGGTAATTAGTTTCCTAAATGGACAATAGACGACATATTATCAAATTAGTTTTATTATTATCTAATAAAAAATGCATTACTCGAAAATGTAAAAAAAAAACTTCCTCCACTATCTCTTTTTGTAACTGCACAGCGGAGATATCTCGTTAATTGGAGTTGAAATCGTTTACCACCACAAATATCTCAAAATGAATGGTATAATCCTTAAGGATACATCGACATTGTATGCTATAAATGGAATTGCTGTGATCATAGAATGATTGGGGTTATTAATATCTGTTATTACTAAAATACTAATACAACTCGACGAGGTTGATCTTTCGGTTCTTAGATTTTACGTAAGTAAGTTTAAACGAAATTATGGCCATACATAGGAATACGCTTCTCAGATTGATCATGTTTCTTAGCTAGATTTATCAAATCAGCGTATCCCGAATCATTCCATGTACATTTCGTATTAGCAAATAAAAGACAAGGATAACAAAACAATACATTTAAATGGCGGCACCCAGTTAACCACGAGTAATTATCATAATATTTTGAATTGAAATATCGAAGAGCGTTCTTACCTTTATTTTGAGTCTAACTAAGATTTGGGGTTGGTCTGTTAAATGAAAGTATTTTCGTTTTGTCAACGAATGAAAACTGATTAAAAGGGTTTGCGCGTAATTTTTGTAAGCAAATGTTCACCACAAGACGAGCACAATAATTTATCCATTTTCACAGCAATTCCTTATAGTTTAGTCAAATCAAAGACAAATCACAGAATAAAGCAATATTTTGTTTTAAATCCCACTTAGGTAAAAATTGCGCGCGCGTTTAGACAAAATAGTCAATGTTGCCAACTATTTAAAACAATAAGACAATAACTACCAAATACAAGTGAATTCTCATAAATATGTTTTTGAAAACCCAACGTTTTTGGAAATATAATACCTTTATCAGTGTTTTCACTGTCTTCATTTCTTCTGAGCTTACCGAGTTCTATAAATCACATATATTGTATGAATCAATATAAAAATATTTATAAACCATAAATAATAATCCGACTGCCATAATAATTTATAGTATTTAGGCAGAAAGCCTTTTGGGTTCCTAATTTATACAAATTTATATTTAAGATTAGCAAATTTATGACAAATGATTGTCATTTAGAATTCCCTCTCTAATTATTTTCCTAATTTTTGATTTGAAATCTGTTTTAGAATTATGATGACTTATTTTTATAAGATTCTATAATCACTTGATACGAAAGGAATAACTGTAAGCATTAAGATGTATGTATAAATAAATATAAATAAATAAAGGTACAAAAAAATTGGTAAATGGAACAATACCTACTTAAAAAAAGAGACAGTGTATTGCTGTCTCTTTCTAATCGAGCCTATATAAGCCCCCTAAATTGCAAATGTCAAATGCGAGTTACGCGTGGTAAAACAGAGAAGTATTTTTTGTTGGTTTCTTTTATGATAATGTGTGTGCGTATATGAATAAAAAGAAATTGCTAGAGTGTTCGTGAATTTTAAAGGCATTCATTCGTGTGCCTACTGGAGTATCTAGTACGAAGTTACCATAGATAAAATTATCTATTATAGTAGTTACGTGTTTATTGCGTATGACATTTGATTTAATTGTTTATGTAGTAATAGTTAAAGGTTGTGGTAGTTGTTTGGTTTATATTTTGTACAATAATTAATTAATTTCTACAGTTATAGTAAACTGTGATATAGGTTGTATAATGTATTTTTTTGAGGTAGGCACTGCCTATTTGCCTATATGCAATGCACGCCACTGAAATGTGGTGTTCAACCCTGCTCCTCCGCTAGCCCTTCAGGTATACAGGCGTGATGCTGTGTTATATTATAAATTATGTTGGGTCTCCCCAGATACTGTAGCGCGTCTGAAATGTTTGCATATACGCAAACTAATGATTTCTACGCCATTATGCGCAAGAGAACCGCGTCAGCAATGAGTAGGGTGAGGGGGAGCCCTAACATCATCCTGAGGACATTAAGTGTTAAAATTGACAGTCCGATTGATGGGCACTAGGTGCACTAGGGGTCCGATGAATAGAAGATGATTTTAATACCCAAAAAAAAATACGGTTACGGATGCGTTTGAAAGTTTTATCTGTATTAACATAATAACACTTTGCCCGACCCGGGAATCAAACCCAGGACAGCAAACCACCAGCCGCGCTTACGGCCATTAGACGAATGACGCTGTTACATAATAAAATGAAGCTTGTATATAACAGGATTTACGAGATTATGACGTTGTCACCTACGTCATCATCTCGCAAAACACGTTTAACGTAAACGTTGAGGTTTTTTTTTTTTTTTTTTATATTACTTTTTTGAAATTGTTTCGGAAGATGTTACAGGCAGTTGACCTACACGCATGCTCAAAACAAAAACTTGTTTATTACCCTTCATACGAGTATGTATTAAGAATGTATTGTCTGTATGTTAAGCGAGTTTTTTTTATCGTTTTCCGGAAATTGTTACATAGTTTTCTTTTTAAATTAATTTCTCATTATTTTTCAAAATGCACTTTATTGACTACTTAGCTAAACTCATTGTTGTGATGATTTTGTAAATGCAATGTAAAACGTTCCTTGACCTATCCAAAGCCTTTCATAGTCTACTACACCCGTTCCTAAATATATATTAACTATATAAAAGCACAAAAGGATCACTTTTGTAATTATTTTAGGTAATCCATTACCATTTTAACAGACCAATTGAATATCCGTGACTACACTCCGTACTGAAATTTCGTTGGAAAAGGGGTATTTTAATGTAAGGTAAGGTATTTTAGGGCCTTTAAAATTTGTATTATGTTTTTAGCGAGACTAAATCCCTTTTCATGGCAACTATTACGTAATTATGAGTTATGAAGAAAAAAGATAACTTGATTAAGTAGTACTCGTGCTGGAAATCATAATTTTGAATCTCATAACAGATTGTAAATCTATATATTAACAGCGAAACTACGAGATATGCCACATGATGAATGACAAAACCAAGTCCATTCATTTATAATATCTAGTATTAAATATTGGTTTATTGGACTTTGATATTCACAAAATGACACTTATCTAAAACACCTTTGTTTATTCTAATCAGAAACTTCCAAGATGTGCCGCCGAATAATATAGTTAGTGTACGATTGAATATTTAAATGAAAGAACCGTCAACCAGTTCATTCCGTAAGTATTGGTTGTGCACGTAGCAAGATGAAACGTTATATGGTAACGCTGGCATTGCTGCTCCTTTCCTGCGTTCACGTAGCTCCAGGTAAGGCCTGCTTTGATAATGATAATAATGTAGTATAATTATTTAATTTTAAGAAGGTTATGCCTTATATTGCTCCGTGCCCCGTATTAGGTAAACTTCATATTGAACAGCTTTCCTAAGCTTTTTCGTGTTTATCTGACATAACGTGACGTTGATTTTAAAATAACAACGTAAATTTATGTTTTTTTTTTGGTAATTTTTTTTGTAGTGTTTTAGTCTTTTAGCTCAATTTTTGTATGCGCCATTTTGAAAAGGTTGGTGTTTCTCAAATAATATTGCCATTGATATTATTTTATTTTATTTCCTTTATAGCTTTTGTCTGTTGTAATTTCGGAATGAATCTACATAGATGAAATCATATAATAATGTCTTTTTTCTTGCCATCATTTGCAGAGAACAAATTAAACAGAACTCTGACCGTTCTAGCTCCTCATTTTCATAAATACTTGAGCATGCTTGCCAGACTTTGTTATTAGAATAATAAATTATATAATTCACGATATCGAAAGTTAACAAAATTACAAGGAGAATTTAATGTCTATGGCGATTTTGTTTAAATATGAACATCGTATTCACAAACAGGTTATATATTCGGTTATAATTTTCCTTGTTAAAAATATACAAAAACTATAATAACGTAAAAGGCTAAAATGGAAAATCTTGTCGTCGAATCTGTACCATTTAACATACATTTTATTTAATTTCAGTGCCTGGGAAACATCAGGTGACGCTGATCAGAGACAGCACTCTTAAGTATGCGTTGGGGGCTGGTGACAGCGAGCAGTCCGGTACGCTTGATGGCACCAGAACTGTGGACGTTGACTTACCTGGAGACACAGGTAGCTTTACTAGTACTTTTATTCACATGCTGGAAGAGCTGCATGGAAGAGCTTCCATCTGACCCTAAATACTACTCAATTAACTCTCTCTTAAGTAACACTCTTCTGTAACCATATTTTACCAGTTGGCTTATCGATTGCCACGTTCCCGGTAACAACACAAATTCAAAATAATAGTAGAAAATCGTGGCCAAATAACACTGCTTTATATAGTGTTCTAATTTGTACAGTAAGCCAGGTCGGTCCTTGAGAAAGCGTTTTGTTGGCAGTCAACGGAACCATTTTTGTCCCTATGAAGCAACGAGATGTGATGTTCCAGCATCGAAAAGCGAAAATCCTCTGTCCAAGAGGTTGATATTTGCCTAGCGCGCGACGTCCCAACGGTTATCGCCAGACAGTTGTAAACAACATTATTTTTATTATATATAAAACCCGAAACATGGGATAAATATTTTCAATTAAAGAACCTGTATCAAAAATTCGAACAATGTCTAATGAAAACTCACAAAGTTACACGCACGCTCAGCTGGAAGCCCACGGGTTGTGTCAAACTTAAATTAATATTAAAAATAAAAAATTTGGAGTCGGTGCCTGTACTGGGAGAGGGTTATTGTTTTCCTCTTGTTAGTCACTTATGTTCGTTGCGCTGTGGTTATGTTACCGGCCTTTGTATCTGGTTGTAAACCCCACATACATCAGGCACCGACTCCAAAATTAACAGATTATTATTAAATATTGTTCTTTTAAAATGATTTTATTACAAGCAAATTTTGATATTATTTTGAACTTTTTAGTATAGTAGATTTTTGAAGGCGGTTTTAATTTTTTGTTTAAAATTAATTTATTTTAGTCTTTTTAGTTTTAAGTGTAATATATATATATTGTATAGGTCATATATAAGTTTGTCTACTTCATAATATAATTAATTTAGTAATTTAATAATATGGGTAGGCTTTTGAAAGCCGCTAGGACTTATATACTGCATCGGTGAAATGTTTGTGTACAACATTGGAAACTTCTGCCTACTCCATCGGGCAATACAGGCATGATGCTATGCATGTATTGAGTGGCATGAACTATACATGAACATGCGATTACAGTAATTGAGAGTGATTTGCTGTAATTCATTGAAGAGTTCCATTGTCTAACTTCGAAGGTCTTCATCAGATCTTTACTGGATGGTATGGGACCACCTCTGGGGACTACTCTTTCAAACAAAGATATCTAGGGACATACATAACAAAAAATGGTAGCTACTGTAAAACGTTGAGGAGTTCCCTTGACTGCCCTTCGTCTTCATCATCAGACCCCTAATTACAGTCACAACCCATCTAGGTGTAAAGTTGTCATCAATACAAATTAATCAAGCCCAAACACCAGGTAATGTAAATCTTTAAAGAGTTCCCTCGACTGTCTTTCAGCGTCATCATCAGATCGACTCCACACCTTCATTAAATAGTAGTGCTTTAAAATACTTAATGAAAAAATTAACAAATGCACTAGTCGCCCCTACAATTTTTGAAGGTTTCCCTCGATTTCTCGGGGATCCATCATCAGATCCTGGTTTCCTTATCATGGTACCACCGTTGAGATATCTTCTTTCCAACAAAAAAAGAATTATCAAAATCGGTTCATAAACGACGAAGTTATCCCCGAAAATTGAATTGAGAAACCTCCTCCTTTTTTGAAATCGGTTAATAAATAATAAATAAATAAATAAATTGATTTATTTGGCAAAGTATACATTTACATATAATGGTAAATAACAGTGGTTTCTACACTAAGCTCAGTGCTTGTATCGCAGAAACCTGCAAGACATTTCCCTTTACCGCGTTAAAGTTATCAAAAATACAAAAGAAAAAATTTATATTTTTATGCAATAAACCAAAACAAAGAGGTAAAATAAAACTTAAACTCTGTTTTAATATTAATTGGACAAAATACATATAACATGGTATACAATTTATTACAATCGATTCTGTTACTGATTCTGAACAGGCATTTGGGATGGGCTTTTCAGCCCCCTCGGGACGCGCTGAGCGGGACCCCCAAAATCCCGCTTTTTTAACGCCTTTTAGAGAAACGCACGAAGCGAGCGAGTGAAAAAGTTGTTATGATTAGAATTGATTCAGTAATAAAGAAACGTGACACCGCTTATATTGCTGGCGCAGCGATTTTCGCGGGTCGGCAACGAGCGATGATACCCCTGGTGGTGCAAGCATCCATAAGCTCGGTAACTGCTTACATCAGTGGAGCCGTATGTTTGGTTTGTCGCCTGAATGATGTATAAAAGAAAAATAATTGAAAATAATGTTTATTTCAGCCAAGGTAGCTCCGGAAATTACTCTGCTCGAGAACGTGAACTCTGGCGCAGGCATCGTGTTAGGCTTAGGAGAAATCAAGGACAAAATACTAAATTTCAAGCTTCCGTTCGGGAGAAGGAAATAGATGAAGTATATCTTTAACATTACAATTTATATTATGTTTTACATTATGAGTTAACTTTTAAGAGGTCAATAAAAATTACCTAAAGGTCGAAACTAGAGCAGTTCAACATAACATAACATAGAATTACGCCTGTTTTCCCCGAAGCGGTATTCTGAGGGGTACACATTTCATCAATGCTTTTAATAAGTCACATGTGGTAGTAAACCTATTGCCATCTACCGGGCTCAATTCCCAACTCAGTTGTTACGAAATCTAATATTAAATTGGACTACTTTTAATACGATGGTCGGGCTCAGATAAAGATCGAAATAAATTCTACCAATAGCAGGTATAAGACATTGCAGTGATGTTCTATATACATAGATAGGTACTTATTAAGTTATATTGTGTAAGCACCTTGTTTTAAATACAAACATTTAATTGGGTTATCAATCCAACTCAAAACATGGTATTTTTTTTAAATAAGTGTAATTTTTAGATAAATCTTTAAAACGCATCCGTAGTAATCTCAAAAGTTATAAATTTTTGTTAAAAGCAAATACGGTTGTGAGCAGGATTCGATCCTGCATCTTTCGGATATAGAGTCTATACATTTTTGTGGAAAGAAAATATGGTCGTGAGCAGGATTCGATCCTGTGTCTTCCGGATATACACTCCAGGTAGTCTGACCACTAAGCCATCTCCACATGTCGAGAGGTCGATGTCGTCCAGATGAGTTCGAATTCTGCTCACGACCGTATTATTCTTTGTGTTGGCTTCTGCAAACAAAGTATTTGTAGACTTAGATAATTAAGCTATTGTAATTTTAATAGACAGGACTCGGATTTGTAGTCTTGATTATACTAAATATTGTAATATTGGTTAAGATTTTAATAAAAGTATTATAATTTAATTTTTATTATTTAATTAAAGATAAATCTTTGAAAAGCATTCACGCATGCTTAGCGATTAATATTGTAACTTTATTATTTAACTAACCACCTACCATACTGCCAGGAATGCCCAGAGAACGTGCGGTCATTAAACTACCATGATTGGATATTACAAACAACTGAGGGGAAGTGCAAAAGCTCCAAATTACAATTACACACTCAGAGTTTTAGATTAGACATAACACAGCATCACGCCTCTATTCTTCGAAGGGGTTAGCAGAGGTGTACCACAATTGTATACCCACAAAGTTAAGTCCCATGTTATAGGCCCAGGACCTTTTTGGATGAATTCAGATACAGAATCAGTGTAATGAACTCTATTAAATTTGATACCTACTTTAATATCTCTGCGGAAACTGGTAAATTCCATAAATATAAGACAGTGCTTAATTAGTAAGTTTACTTTTAATCAAATCGGACTTACTGCCATTATATTAATTATTGTTCAACGGTTATTACTCACGTGTATCCTTCGGATTGCCCGACTTCCCGACTAGTTTTAAACTCGAACGGAGCCCTTAGTCATGAGCCTGCAGTGATGTCGCGAGTCTTTTCGACTGGCATTATGGTAATTTATGGTAACGCGGCAGTATGGATCTTCGTTGATTGTTTGTTAATGAGCAGATACATTTATAGATTTGGATAGTATGAATAAAAAGGTAGCTCGTGGCTAAGTAACAGCCTTACAGATCGATGAATCGAGAAGATCTATGACAGCCGTTACGGGTAGTCAGAGGCCTGGAAGTCTGAAAACCAGTCATTACCACGAGATATCGTGTTACCTGGTAACTGGGTTGTGGAGGTCGAATAGGCAGTCGCTCCATGTAAAATACTGGTATTAAGCTGCATCAGGTTTGCTGGAAGCCGAGTCCAATGTAATTGGGAAAAGGCTAGGCAGGATAGTATGAATAACAATTGCTGTATGACAAATACCTACTCAAAAAGAACTTTTTCTTAATGTTTATTCATTTTGCCAGCATCGTCTATAGAATGCCGGAATTCCGCCAACTTCTTTTTGTATGATTAGAACACCTTTGCTAGATCCAATAAAAGATTTTAATACGAAACCTCTTTTTTTTTTCTTTCCTTTTTCTTACGCTTGTATTGTTTTAGCGAAAGATTACAACGAAACTTAAGTTAAGCCGGCTAATCTTATCAACAACTCTTAACTATTTCCTTAAATAAAAATTTAAAAAGAACTCTTTCTATTATTACGAGTAACGTAACTAATCTATAAATGTAAAGTATAAATAATCTATGGATGGCTTGAAAATGTTCTAAAACAGATACTCCCTAAGTCCTGACCGAATTTTCGGTCACGGTGGCCTGTTTCCACAGAGATACGCGGGAGATATTATAGAGTACAAATGAATGCGCAAACAAAGGTGGCTCTTTCTTCACTCTCATAACAGCAATGCAATTCGACCGAAGATAAATCAGGCGGAGGACAGACGGCTTTACGTGCTCTTAGGAGAGCATGAGGATGTCACACCGTCAACTTCCTAACTCCGGTCTGCAACTGCGAATTTCCTATCAGGAAAACCCAATATTCGCCCGATCCGGGAATCGAACCGAGGACCTCACGCTTACTAGATCAATGAGTTAGTCCTTCATAAATAGATTTGTAATATGTACCTGATAATTTGTATTACGTCTTATAGCTTCACTACTGTTCTGTGAAATGTGAGCATTATGTGGATATTAATGTTAGCCTATGACCAGGGATTATGAGTTTGTCATGCTCACTAAAATGTCTTGTTGATGGTGGCGTTGTGTATTGGGTCGTTGAGTTCCCTTCAAAATGGTTGAGTTTAGCGATGCCGATGCGCACGTCATACTCGTGAACGGGTGCTGTCTGTTAGGACTGGTCAGCTCGTAATAGCTTTGGTTATAATTTTGGCTTTTTACATAATTAAAATTCTGCCTTTTCTTCAACATTAACCTGCATTATTCTCACATTAATACATTTTAATTGTAAAGAACACATAATTTTAAAAGAGTGTCCTACCGTGTGAACCGTGCACCTAGCTTTGACTTTTCTTATATGCCTGTAATATGGCCTATATGAAATAAAAAATTTGAGTTTGAGTTTGAATTGCTTTACAAAGTATATACTTGAGTAATTAATTTAATTTACATTTTTATTACCTAATTATTGTTTTACGGTTATTACTCACTTGCATTCTTCGGGATAGCCTGACCAGTTTCGAACTCGAACGGAGCCCTTAGTCATGAGCTGAGCCCGCGGCGATGTCGCGAGTCAAACATAATGATATTTTGATATATTGAAGCACTACCGAAGTATAAAGCTAGTGAATGATATAATATATATATTATTTAAATGAGGGAACTCAAAATTTCAAACGATAACCAGTTCATATTGTATTGGTCGTACACGACAGCAAGATGTTACGACGTACGTTAGCTCTGACTTTGTTATTTCTGTCCTGCACTGACGCAGCTCCAGGTAAATAATATTTTATAATTAATAGACTATAATATCTAATCTTCTAATATATAAAAATCTCGTGTCACAATGTTTGTTATCGAACTCCTCCGAAACGGCTTGACGATTTAGTTTTTTAGGTCGTATGCTATTTTTTATACCCCTAGGCGATAAGGGTGGCCCTATCCAGAAAAATAATATGGCAAAACACGTTTGCGGGGTCAGCTAGTCATTTTATAAATATCAAAGACCAACATGTTTACTTTTTCTTTCTCTCTGTGAAATTTTATTATTAAGAAGGTTAATTTTGTGAGTTTAACAATATCTATTGCGTCGACCTTAGTAGTCGAGGAGGATTTTTATGTTTTAGAGCATACCCAATGAATGGAAAATTTAAAGCTACATTAAATTGCAAGCGAGTTGAACCTGCACCCTCCACCCTGTTGGTGAGATGGAAATAATAATTAATTAAATGTTTTTTTAAAATAAAAACAGTAATCAGTGATACAGTGCCCGCTAGTGTTGCCGATCTATCGATAAATGAAACTATACTATCGTTGACCTTAAAAATCAAGTCGCCTTATAATTTAAACATTTTAAACAATACAAAATTGTTAAATAAAAATAATTACACTCGGTATAAGTTTTCCTCGTGCGACGGGAATTTTTATATGAGCGATTAAAAACACATTATTGAAGTTGTTTATCCTCATAATACGAGTAGGTACATTAAGAGCTCTGCATTTTTATTAAGTTTATTACCTTATTCGTCAACCAGACCAATACTCTGGAAACTAATACCAATTCCAATCCAATTCCAATATTATATAGACGCCTTAAAACAACGCGTAATTTTTAAAATAACTTAATCTACATTACTGTTGCCTCAATTTTAAAGCATGTTATCTTCATAATATACCGAATATTTAATTATTTTTTAGAAATTTTGGCATTTAAAAGTACGAACTGACATATTTCCAATGTCAATCGAGCGGAATTATTTTCAAGAGTAAGCCCATATATAAATGTATAGTAGTACTTAATTAAAGAAAGTTGTTACCTTCTCAACAAATGAGTAGTAAGTAATAGTCAACTTTTGAAAATCGATGGATACGTAATAAAGTAACAAATGTCTTACAGACCACCGATACCTATATTGGGTATTGTTTGATGTTACCAGATTATGAACATTGTGGTTGGCTTTTCACCTAGGCTGTGCGAGGAATAAGAGCAGTGTAAAAAGACGCAATGGAGCTGTGAAATAGTGTGTCTTCACCCATTCTGCCGTCCGTTTACTAAAAGGCCGTTAAGTGACACTAATCTACTAATAGTAATCCTTGTACAACCGTGACATCGCTCTTTCAACTGAGCTATCGTGTCGCTTGTTGTTGTTGTTAAATGTTTCCTAAGAAAAATATAAATTGACATCGGCATGACATGGCCTTAACATGTATAAAATTCTTTATATCATCATCATCATCATCATCATCAGCTCATCATCATCATCCCCCTGCCCTTATCCCAATTCATTTGGGGTCAGCGCAACATATTCTGGCATGCTGCAAAAGTTTTAGCAATGTTTCATGACCAGCCGCCTGCCTGACGTCAACCCTCTTTAGGAATGCTGTTGTTAGTGGTAACCGCCACCGATATCTACGGTCTTCTTCTATCTAGTTATGTCACACTAAATGTTATCCATGCGCCAGGTTCTGATGTTACCCTACTATAACTCCACTAGCCATGAAAATAACATGATTAATTAATAGTTTTTATTTTCCATGTTTCATATTTGTTGTGGTATCCTTTCAGTTCCCGACAATGCCAAGATATCGCTCATCAGAAACAGCACCTTCGGCTTCGGATTGGCAGCTAACAACAGCAAGACAGTTGGGATTATCCAGGGCAACAGAAATACAGAAGAGAACAATGAGAACAAGCCAGGTAAAGCACACCAAGCACACAACCAGCATAAGATAGCCTCGCATACTATTGAAACACCCAATAACGATAGACTATTATAATAAAACAACTGTTAACCGGATTAATCGCGTGTATTATTGGTTTTTGTTTTTCCTGACTTTTCGAACACTGCTGCGTTCGTGATCGCAGGCACAGACTACTAAGAGAATTAAAGTTGTCGCAGGTTTTTAAATATTTATCAGAGACAAAAATATATTTTTAAGAATTTTATCAATTAAATGTACGGTAGACTGAAATAATATATATACCAAGAAACACCCAAATTTCAATAGAGAAGATGGTTGGCAATTACCACCTGTTTGGAACCTGTACTGAAAATAATCAAGTCCCAAACCAAGTAAAGTCACAAGGAAAATCAAGATACTGTGAGCGATAACTGCGTGCATCGGAACACCTTTTAGTTAATAATTCGATAAAATTGTAAAATTGTATCTCTAAATTTAAAACGACTGTGACCTCTGAGTTTGTTTCGGTATGTTTTCTCAGAGATAGTCTTAGGAAATACCGTCGCGATTTAGTTTTAAATATGTATCGGAGACAAAAATACCTTTATGAATTTTATCAATTATATGTACGGTAGACTGAAATAATTTTAAATAAACTGTTTGGACGCCTGACACCTTATTTCTCCTACGACCACGAACGCTGCACAGTGTTCCAAACGCCAGGAAAAATAAAAACCAATAATGCACGCATTCATCCGGTTAAAAGTTTTTTTATTAGGTATAATGTGTAGTGACCCGTAAACCTAAGATATTACTATTTCAATAAACTGTTATGACGCCTGACACCTTAGTCCTCCTGTGACCACGATCGCTGCAGTGTTCGAAACGTCACGAAAAACTAAAACCGATAATACCCGCGATTAATCCGGTTACAAACTATGTAGTGATCGCGAAAAAATAATAAAATATTACTACGATAGACTAGCTCAAGATAAAAGTGTTACCACGGAGGTACAGCCCACTGTACATTGTAAATATTTTCTATCTTATAGCGATCTCTTTCGCGAGAAAAAAGGTTTTAATTTCTACGACTTATTTTATTTATGTAATATGTATGTATGACAAATAGATACAAAAAAAACATTAAGCAATTATTCTAGGTAATTACTTCCCTAAAAAAAACAATGATATATTATCTTCCACTAAGGTTATAAAAAATTCGAAACTGTGCCTGCCGGTACTCCTGGCGCTCTGACCACTAAGCCAGCTCAACCTCTAGAAGTCAACATTTCCACAAAAATGTATACCTTTACAGTTCGCTACGCATACGTTTAATTATTTATTTATAAAAGGCAATCCAAACTTACTGACTTATCCACTACTTAACTTACATGGTAAAGTGTGAACATTCGTTTAGGATTTTAGTGAATTTGTCACTTAAAGAAATACACAGCTCTTACATGAAAACACTTAAAGTTAATTTTAAATTACAAGTGAATCAATAAGAATAATTTAATGATACATGCATTCTTTAAAGATACACTGATAGGCAAACATTTGTGATTCGGATTATTTAAAGTAACGTAGGATAGAGCTTATTTTCGATTTACGTTAATGCGTTTGAAATATTTATGTGTATAATTTTCAATAATACCATCAAAATAAGTTTTGAACACTCTTTCGAACTTATCGGGCAAACCCGAAAAATGCACGTGAGTAGTAAGTAACCGTGAACAATAATGAATATACTAGTTTTGTGAATCGCTTTTCATCCATACTTTCTACATGCTCAAACCATTTTAGCGTACCTTTCTCAATCCTCGTCACTTCACGTATTATTATTAAACCCATAGAAATAACTCGAAGAGTTTTAAATGGACCCGCCATTTAGTACGGCATGCAAAAATAATTATGTACAATGGTATTAAATCAATTAGCACTCAATACATATCCGGCAGGTAGTCACTTACTTTCTTAATTAGTCTACGACATCACAGATATTATAAATGTGAAAAAAACCCGCGGTGAGCTATCACCACGCTGATCAATGCTCATCCCTTCTCTATTTGAGAGTAGCCCTGCAGTAAAGCAATTACCGGCTATAGAAATTAAAGGCGAACGAGAAAAAAAATTTAGGTAATCAAATTCGTATTCGTGTCAATCTATCCCTGTATTATTTTCGAAAGAACAAAGGTCTTCCTCTATCGCCTCTACAAATTCTAATTAAAATAAATATTTATTCCAGAGGAAAAGCGACCCGACTTCTCCCTTCTGGAAAATATAAACTCAGGCGCAGCCATCGCCATCGCCGGGGGTCTCAGCTTTGGAGTCATAAAGGACAACATACTCGCTGGCAAGAATCCGTTCTGGAGAAAAAAATAAACGTAAAAATGTAATATTGTGACAAATAGGAATTATTTTAATTCATGGTACTTATTGATATTGAAGTACGATGAAAACAAAATGTAAGATAATGTCTTTCATAACAGCATTTAATTTAAATGTTGGTATCAAGACATTTTTTTTTATTGAATACAAGGATTACTGACTGATCCAAGGATTACTCTTTTCTAGCGTAAACAATTTAATTTATTCTTAAATACAATAAAAATGTAAATAAATACATTGATTTTCATAAGTGATAAAAACTGTTTTATTACAACTATTGTCTGCTTCACATGTATTTAAAATTAAGAAGTGTTTTTTTTCTTCTTATGTATTAGTTCATAGATTTCTTTAAGGTGCCGGATAAAATCCACTGACTCAATACTTCATACAATAAATTTTGGATATATAACACATACATCTATAATTACTAAACTGCCTCGTTGGTCTAATGGTCCCTAGCGTGACTGCTGACCTTGTCTTGGGTTCGATTCGCAGGTCGGGCAAAGTGTTATGGGGTCTTCCTGTTAAGAAATTCTCAGTAGCAGTCCGGAGTTTGGAATTGTGCCCGGTACATGGCAATAGGCTCAACACCACATCATCATCATCCCCCAGCCCTTAACCCAATTTATTTGGGGTCGGCGCAGCATGTAATCTTCTTCCATACATAATATACTTGTGCTAGAATGCTGCTAAAGTTTTGACTATGTTTGCTCACCATTTATTACATGGGACTTTAATAACAGCATTGGTTAAATGTGGGTGTACAACTGTGTACGTTCACCTTTGCGTACCCCTTCGGGAAATAGAGGCGTGATGCTATCGTATCTATGATTAATAAAGTAAATCTTTGAAAAGCATTAACGCATGCTTAGCGAACTCTTAAGTTATAATATGAAATGAAAAAAGAAAACACTGACCACGAGTCTAAATGGCTTAGTGGTCAGAGCGCCTGGAGTATTTATCCGGGCGGCGCAGGTTCGAATCCTGCTCACAACTGTATTTTTTTTCCATTTAATATTAAATCTGGTGTGTCACTTCCTGTGCCACAGCAAGGTCAAAAACCTCCGTTGTCGGTCACTTACCGTGGGACGGCAAGTGGCAGGAAGTAGGAAAACGGTTGACGAAAATACGTATATCTGTGGAACTAAATGCCCTATCTCTGTTATTCTAGTGTTATTATAATCAGGAATAACAGGGCTAGCAATATAATATTCACTGTTACCAACATTACCCACAATAGAGGCGCGATAAGGCACACAACATTTTCCGAATTTTCCACGTGAATTTTCCGGCATTTTTGCGAATTTTTAATTTTAATTTTGTAAATATTTTATGCAATTATCCTCTTTTTTATTATTTAATCGTAATAGTTGGGTTCATAAACTATAGAAATGAATAGTACTATAACGAAAAAAGAAAAGTCTTATTTGAAAATAAAATATTTTTAATGAACTAATAATAATAATACATTTTCCAATTTCCCTTTCAAATTACTTATTTTATTTTTAACCAAAAGACTCGGAAACTAATTTTTTAAAAAAAGCAGAAAATTCATACAGATTGCGATAATGTAACAATGTTGTTTAAGATTCTTATTAGAATATTGAGAAATCGTTGTTTAAATTAAAATTGAAAAGGGGCGGGGCTACGGTAATGGCCATTTTGACATTTAGCAGATTTAGCCGGATAAGAGCCATACCAATGGAAAGGTTATTTATCTTGTTTTCTTTTATAATTTTATTAATTTTGAAAATGATTCAACTGTTCAATGCGTACAGACAGAGACGTTAAAACTAGAACGAGCTCTTCCCATCACGTGCTAATCATTGTCCATTGCATATAATTTTACATATAGAATAATGGTTTTATGGAAACGCAAACATATATTAATAAAATTATTTTAGATAAGGCGTAAAAAAAGAAAGATGATTTTATAATTTTAGTGTTTGTGGATTTTGTGTAAGAAACAAATAATGGACAAATAATGGACAAACAAAACTAGGAAAATAAAGTACAGAGGCGCTGCTTTTTCTTAAAGAAATCTCTTCCAGCAGACCTGTGAGAGGAATTCCTTTTATGTGTTATTGTGAAAATTCATCACGAAGTTCTTTCGGCTAGAACCACACGTTTCTCCTCAACTTTTACTAAGGTCACGGGATCTCAGCTACGGTAGATTATAGTCCATCGAATGTGTCGACATAGCCCGTCACTAGAGTAGGCCGGCCACAGTTGAACTGCACAGACATGTATGAAATAGTGTTGCTGATAGTCTATCGATAGCCTATCGAGAGTAAACAACAACACAATACTATCGAAAGTGTTACTTAGTTCGCTAACCTAGCACGAAACGCGCGCAAATGCTACGCGCCGCCGCCGTCTCGGGGATACGGGTTTTGTCGTTTTCCAAGTATATATCTGATTTTTTATAAATAAATAAATATTTATAAGAACCCAGAAGAATCTTAGGAAAACACTTTGCCTGAACTTTCCTCAACCGTATATATATAAATGCCAGATAAGTGGAGCACAGTATTGACGTAACTACGAGGACAAGTAGTGTTCCCTTAAGAGTATCTTAAACAGGGGAAGAGACTGAGCCCGTCATGAGTGAGTAATAAAGAGATATCTCTCAATTGTCTCCAATCCTAACTATCCTTATCCTAACTAATATTATAAATACCGAAGTAAGTTTGTTTGTTTGTTACCTTTTAACACCTAAACCACTGAACATGATCAGTTCAGTCATGAAATTTTGCATATACTTTATCAGGTGTACAGAAACGGACATGCCGAAAAAAGTACTGTTCCCGAGAAAAACCATAATAACATTCCTATTTATCCGGGAGGCGCAGGTTCGAATCCTGCTCACGACCGTATTCATTTTTCCATTTTATATAATAACTTCAACGTTCTTATGATAATAGATGGCGCTACATGTCTTTCGAATCATGGTCAAATTCTAAATTAACGTGAGCGAAGCCGCGGGTAAAAGCTAGTATAATATAAGGGACAAAATTTTGAGATTTCTGTTCTCTACATATACGGCTTATAAGACTTATAAATATGTCAAACATATTTATAAGCCTTTTAAGAAGGCATGCGAGATTTAGAATCTATATTCTAAATCTCGTTTGCCTTCTTGCAACCACCTGCCAGTGCCGTAGTCAGAACACAACAAATATGAGGGTTAGTAACCTCAAGTGACCTCAAGGCCCCTGACGTCCAGGGCCTTGTACCTCACTTGGACATAACACACACATTGTGTAAAATCTAAAATCGTACCCATACGACAACTGCCAGGTGCAGTCGTTGACGCATCTTTTATTGTTATTTATAATGGCCTGTCTGCGGAAAATCGTATAAAACATGGAGAAAATTTCGATTTGAAAAAATCCTCCTTTTTGAATTTGTTTAAGAATATAAATGCCAAAGCTTGTAAGGATGTATGGATGTCGCAGATGGATTGTAGAATCAGCTGTTTTACAAAACTGCTAACTGATTTACAAAACAGTACTGTTATGAAAAACAGCTGAACGACGTTTAGCCGTTTTACATAATTACTGAACTATAACACGCAGAATTGAATGAACGTTTTGTGTTTATCAATGCAGCGGATCAACGATCAGAGATTATGTAAAACAGTGTGAAATGAACTGTCAGATTGTTGATTTTAGTTCGAAATCGCATATGGCTCTGTATGTCTTAACAATAATAACCTAACTTTATTTTACTTGTGAATAGCAAAAAAAAGACGAAAAATGTTAATGACGTAAATACTAAACCACTATAATAGTCGACAATATAGTTTATATAACGGGATTATAATAAAAAAAAAACGAAATTGATCCATGAGCGAGCGAAGCGAGCTCGGGAGTTTCGTGTATGTAGGTTCGAGGAGGTTGTTTAGGTTTTTTCTAACCTTACAGACACAAAAATAGGAGCCCCGCTGAGCGGGGCTCCGTCGACCCAGCCACGGAAAGTCAAATCAGAATACAGTATCTTTTTTTACTTGAGTGGTGATTATCCATTTAATATACCTATACAATAAAAAAAACCTGTCCCACAGTAGATATGTCATTCTGCATTACGTCTAAAGGTGGGTAGCTGTTTTGTTAAACGTATCGTAATGGCAATCCAGCTGAACGTCGCGTCGTTCAGCTGTTTTATAAAACAGTACTGTTTTGTAAATCAGCTAGCAGTTTTGTAAAACAACGGATTCTACAATCCATCTGCGACATGGATATTTTCACGCAAGAACTACTGAACGTGTTTGGATGACATTTCGCGCTGATAGTTTGTAATCTTTAAAATGAGTTATAACTTATACCAGTTCAAGACCAAACCTTTTGACTTACTAATCAATAAATCATATTATTCTTTAGATGAGTATCTAGATTAAATTTTTCTTTGACATTATTATTGTAACTTATTTTATTTTATGACGTTATGACATTATTACATTTCATTGTTCCCATAGACATTGTTAGTACCTTTAGACATTATTGAAATTATCTAGGTACTATTGCTGTAATTAATATTATTCGTTATTATTGAATTTATTGTATAAATTTTTGTAAATGCTTCTGACTCAAAGTCAGTCAGTAAATTATGAAAACATTAAACTATTTTTATGTATTGTGACCTGTGTACCCATATTCGCAAAATAAATGAATTGAATTGAATTGAACCTGGATTAACACTTAGGATACTTCTTTTTATCCTGGCTGGACCCTATTCTGAAGTCCACGTAGACAAAGTCGTGGGCCGAAGATATCATCATCCCCCTGCCCTTATCCCAATTCATTTGGGGTCGGCGCAGCATACCTATATCTGGCATGCTGCTAAGGTTTTGGCTATGTTTTATGACCGGCCGCCTGCCTGACGTCAACCCTCTTTGGGAATGCTCTTGTTGGTGGTAACCGCCACCGATACGGTCTCCTTCTATCTAGCTATGTCACACCAAATGTTATCCATGCGCCAGGTTCTGATGTTATCCTAATATCACACTCAGTGGGCAGAAGATAGTAAAACATTTTTTTAAATCCAATTATGAGCTCTGACCACTAAGCCATCTCGACCTCTGCTCACCGCCACAAAGTCTTCTTCCACATTTTAAGACGTCTTTTGGTGACGCCATTGCTATGTATTCGGTCCCTACACATGTGACCAAACCGACACGACTAACTTTGCAGTTACGCGTATTAAAATGTGGAAGAAGAATTTGCGGTGGTGAGCAGAGGTCGAGATGCCTTAGTGGTTAGAGCGCCTGTAGTATTTATCCGGGAGGCGCAGGTTCGAATCCTGCTCGCGACCGTATTATTTTTCCACAAAAAATTATAACTTTAAAGATGTACACAGTTGTACACCCACATTTCACCAATGCTGTTATTAAATTCCATTGAATAGGTGAGTGAGCCTATTGCCATCTACCGGGCAGAATTTCTAACTCTGGGCTGCTACCGGCTGCTGGACAATTTTTGGAATGCACTAGGTGGTAAAATCTTAATAATCGGTCCACTTTTAGATGAGGAAAAAAAGGAGGAATGAACCTCCATTTTGATAATTTTATTTAGTTAAGCTTAGTTTTGAGCACTAAAGCGGATAATCAACAGTTCTAAAAAACAAAAAAACAGTTTCCTTCGATCCATCGTTAAAACAATAATACGAATAAATAAATCCTTTATTAATGTTATAAATATAAACGTAGGTACGTGGTTTTGACCAGTCCGAGCAGTATCAGTTGTGAAGGCTAGCAGGATGGTGCGTGCTACAGTCATTCTCACCTTTTTGTTCCTTGCCTGCACCTGCGCAGTCCCGGGTAATATTTTTAATTTTAATATTATTTCTTTATCTTGACCTTGGTGACCGACTACCGGTTTAACAGGCCATTGGGACTCTTATTCGTTTAACGATAAGGTTGTTTTTCCTGAAGCATGGAGATTGTATTGGATCAAATTGTCACCGAATAAGGTTTTAGGGTTCATGTTTGTGACGTTCTTTATTCCACCTTAAATTCTATGGATTCTTTATCATTGCATTTTATCAGGTAACATAATAATAAGTAGCGATAACACTAAAACGTATGAAATAAAAAATTATAACTTAACAGAAGTGAAAAACATTTTTTTAAGGCACATTTTTGAACAGGCATATAATGTTTGTTAAATAAACAAGCTTTCACACTTGATTATAAACATTTTATCTATTTACATTATGAAATTAAGCGGTATTTTAATCAGTTATATAACTGTGTTCCTTTTTAAAATTCCAGTTCCAATGTTAAAAACCCAAAGTGTCCATTTTAAAGAAGCAGGGTGACCGATACCGGGAAAGATTTTCATTTCACTATAATTGTACCATATCTAAAATGTTTAATTTTCAGTAACCGGGCAACTGCGGGTACAAGACATAGTAGAGATGTGATGTATGGATTTTAGGTCAAAAATTCTTACACAACTGATGCTAACTCTCTTTATAATAACTACGTAAGAAAAAACTCAAAAAGCTTTAAAGAAATTCTAAGAGTAATAAAATAAAGATGACATTAAAAATAATTAATACTGGGACTGGCAACAGGACAGTAAAATAGAATTTAAAATTGATGACGAACTTGTTTCAGGTAAAAGCGTAGTCGCCAAATTCTTGGAAAATTGTTATACTAATATACCAATAGAGACTACAAAACCTCTTGCATCGTCTGTAATAGCGGCTGATTCTCTTTTATAGGAAAGCATTGAGTTACACTCCACAAACTTTGAGTTTAATTTCATAACCCACACTAACATATTAAAGACATTTAAAACAATAGACATTAAGAAAACTGAGGATTTATGGGGATTGTCAATAGGTTGTTTAAGCGGTTGAATCAATAATTGCAAAGATAGCGCTAGTGCAATATTTAATAATTGCAGCACAGAGGGGGTCTTTCTCGATCTTTTCGATTAGATTTTTTGTGCATACTTGCTCAATCGGGATCTAAAAGTGGCTATTGATAATGTAATTTCTACAGGCGCAATTGTAAAAATGGGGGTGCTCAAGGATCAATTCTAGGCCCATTTTTGTTCCTATTTTATATTAATGATCTCACATACCTTATCAAGGATAAAATGACAAATATTCGTGTATAATAATCTCTTTGTTGATGATCCCTTATATTCAAAGTAAATAGAGAGGATAGGGCTCAGGTAAAACTAAACAATACACATAATAAAAGTGTCTAATTGGTTTTCTGCTAATAACCTTCTACATAACTCGAATAAGACTAAATGTATTAGGCTCTCCATACCAAATGTACTCCATATAAATTCAAAACTTGATGGTAAAGTGTTAGATCTAGTTATCTTAACTGTTTTCATAGGCGTTTCAGTAGACTCCAAACTGCAATGGGGTTCATACATAGAGGTACTTGCAGGCAAACTCAGCTCTGCTTTCGCTGTTAAGGCGGCAGATGAGAGATATACTGCCGTCCTCTAACTAAAAGGCAGCTAAGCCACAGTTGGTCGTTTTTCACTTTTTAATGTAGTCTTATACAATTTTCGATGCTCTATCTTTTGGTCTAAGAATCATTTTTCTATGATTAATAGTTTTAGAGATACAGAACATTGCTGAGCAGTTAAACCACATAAATTTCGTTACTTCCTTAATTAAAAAGCGGCTAAGCCACAATACTTCTCTAGAAAGACGTTAACATACTTTAACGGCAAATTGACGTATAATTTTTTCTAAATTTACTTAACTAAAAGTACGTTATCTATTCATGCTTGACTAAAAAGCAGCTAAGCGTCTTTAACTACCTTCATGTATTGTGTCATACAAATAACCATCGGAACATCGTACCGTAACTATAAAGCAGTTATAAAGAAAAACCACACTAGAAAGCAGTTATACGCCAATAGCGGCTTTTAAGTTATGTATTGAAATTAGTATTAGCTAAATATCAATCGCTAGAGAGCAGCTAAACGACAATACTAGACTAAAAAGCAGTTACACGCATGTGACTTGCGTTTGCGTTTTAACTGCTCAGGCTATAATTCCTTCCTTTTTACTTCGGGTGGTCCTAGCGGACGGACGTGCGGCGCGTCTCTTGCTTTTTGGGCCCACAATTACGAGAATGGCGCAAAATAGGCAAAGGTAAGCTGACATTATAATATTATTGTAAATGCGAAAGTATGTTTGGATATAAATGGATGTTTGTAAGTAACTCTTTTAAGCAAAAACGAATGGATGGTTTTTAATTTATCTAACTGTATAAATACCTGTTTTTGTTACCATAAATTTTTCTGTATTCCGTTATACCTGCAAAGGTAAAACGCGTGCTGCTAATTTTTATTATGTATTGGGTCGGCACAAAAGTAATGAGACACTCTACAAAACTCTATACATTTCCTTTCTTAAGTTAATTGTTTTCGATAATATTCTAATATGTTGTAGAACATTCTAGGTACTTCTAATGTGAGGGTATATAAAGCCGCCCTCGCGATTGGTTTAGTCAGTTTGAAGAAAAATGGACGAGCGTCAAGTTCGAACACACTATACTTATACGAGTACTTGTTAGGCCACAGTGCGCGGGCTGCGGCTGACAATATCAACACTGCATTGGGCGCTGGAAGTACTAGCCATGCCACGGTGTCCATATGGTTTGACCGTTTTGAATCAGGAGACAGGAGCCTTGAAAGTCAGTCACGCTCAGGACGACCACCTGCATTCAATGATGACGAACGCAATTACGCCGCGAACTGGAGTCGAATCCGGATGCTACCACTCATGAATTAGCGGAAGCACTTAACTGCAGTCACCACGCTGTGGAATACCATCTGCATGAGCTTGGGTATCGAAAAGTTTTGGCTCGATGGGTACCGCACATCCTTACCGACGCCAGTCGTGCAGTCCGTGTCACCATCTGTCAATCACTTTTGCTGCGACCCCGACGTAAAGAGTTTTTGTCTGATCTGGTTACGGGAGATGAATCATGGATTTATTATAAGAACGATACATGTCGTACTTTTTGGCTGCCTCGAGAAGAAACGCCACCAACTCAACCGAAGCTGAGTCAAAAGAACCGCTTAAATGTTCTGCTTTGCTGTTTCTGGGACGCGCAAGGCATGCTGTTACATGAACTATTACACAATGAAACTGTAGACGCTAACAAATATTCAACCCAGCTCACCGAACTATCTTCTGCTATCAAGAAAAAACGACGAAGACGAGTCAATGTAATTTTACTACATGATAACGCTTGACCTCACGTCGCATCTACCGTTCGCCAACAGCTGCAGATCTTGGGCTGGGAGACGATACTCCACCCACCTTACTCTCCAGACCTCGCACCATCAGACTATCATTTGTTTAGAGCCCTGAAACAACATTTGCGGGGTAAACAATTTAATGATTTCCATGATGTACAGGCGCAGTTGAACAACTTTTTCCAGGCACAGCCATCAGAGTTCTGGGCGAAAGGCATCCAAACTTTGCCGGATCGTTGGCAAGAAGTCTTAGATGCTAATGGTGATCACATAATTGACTAAGCTTTTTGTATTGTAATAATAATAAAAAAATATAAAACGTAAACCAAGTGTCTCATTACTGTTGTGCCAACTCAATACTATTGCAAAAGGGTTTTAAAGTACCTACCCTGTTTCTAAGTTCATCATAGTTGTTATAGGTATCTGTTTCGATTGTTGATTGTTTTATACCTACTAGTGCGAAAAAGATGTCGTTTAATTAGTTCATTAGTTAATTAACTGATTATATTTCATTGTATTCTAGACGTTCCTGTGTTTTTTCATCAAGGATCCAAACCATGATGAATAGTGTGTTGGTGGACCAAGACCAGGCGTTGGAGGACCAACGCTTTGAAACTAAAATTTATGTATTATTTGATTATGACGTTATGTGTTACGCACAATAATTATATTATTTCAACTTTGCAATCATTGATCTCTGATTGTGATATTATTCATAAGTGCATAAGAATTTTAATCATTTTAATCCAATTTGTGTCATGTGACATAAAGCTTTCAAAAACGCTACTTACATGTTTATTTTTATATATTAATTATAATACTGAATACGATTTGTAAAAGTTTCATTAAACTTGTTTTATTTTATTTTATATTGTTTAATTAATAATAAGTTATTTGTTAAGTTTCAGCGTATAATTTAATAACCTACACAATTTAATTAGTCGTACTGATTGTCTATTATTTTTTAATAAGTATGTAAATAAAGTTCTGATTTTCATAAAATAGTTTTTAACTTCTCAACTTTTTACCCGCAAATGCTTACTTAAAGGGCAGTTAACTGCGAGCGAGATGTCTTTAACTGCTTTGTAGTTAAGCATTAAGAGAAGTAGTTTAAAAATACGTTTTACGTTACCGGGCTTAAAAGCGTTTAAAATCCCATAACTGCTTTAAGTAAGCAAAGTTACTCTTCCAAGTGTTAGTTACTAGGCTATAAGTCTGTTAAAACCCTTTAACTGCTTTATAACTAAGTATATTTTAATAACTTTTACTATAAGTACAAGACTTAGCGGCTAAAAGAAATTGCTTTGCTATAAAGCAGTTAAGGTATGGTTAGCGGCCTTATAGTGCAGTATATTATGTAAAAATGATCAAAATTGCTTAACTAAAAGTTAGAAAATGAATTTAAATAAAGTATGATAAATATAAATGAGTGAAATATATCACATATAATGTGCACAAAGACTATGCCTACATATATAACTTGCAACCTTGGTCTTAGGTAGCATAATTTTCAAGCGACATCAATTCCCGCTTATTTTAGCGTTTTCTCGAGAACTACTTTTTGCGCTTAGCTGCCTTTTAGTTAGAGGACGGCAGTATAGCTAGGCTAGTTTATTTGGCTTATTTTCACAGTATTATGTCCTACGGCATTATACTGCGGGGTTCGGCTGCTGACGTCAAGACTATTTTTATATTACAAAAAAGAGCAGTCCGAGCTATTTTTAATCTTGGCTGTCGCAAGTCACTCCGTGAATTATTCAAGGAAATAAATATATTGTCTTTGTCCTCCTTGTACATATTCAGTAATATCATGTACATATGCAAAAATATTGCCCATTTTAATAAGAATATTAATAAACACACTTTAAACACTAATAATAAGCACAAGCTTACAGTCCCTGGTTTTCGGCTTAAGAAGACCAGCAAATCATTCATGGGTAACAGTATTAGGTTCTACATTAAGATCCAATCAATGCATTACAAATGTGCCAGTTTTATCATCTTAAGGAATAAGTAGTTTAAGGTAGTTATCAAACATTTTAATATCTAAAGCGTATTATAAGCGGATTAACCACTACATTGAAGATAGGGATGCTTGGAGCACGATCCCTTCGTGCACACAGCGACCCACTGGCGCTGTCTAATTTGTTGCTTGAATGGATATAACTCGAACCAACTTCTTTTGTAATTCTTGTTTAATTTGATTTGATTAATTTGAACAACCAATTGGAATATATATATCATATATAATTATATTTTTTAATACATGTTGAGGCCATGTAATGCCTATATTAATTTCTATTTTTCAAAGAAACATTGAAAAAATAATAGACAAGAACGGGGCTTGAACCCGCGACCTTTGACGTTCCGTGTCATGACACGGAACGTCAAAGGTCGCGGGTTCAAGCCCCGTTCTTGTCTATTATTTTTTCAATGTTTCTTTGAAAAATAGAAAAAAAAAAAAAAAAAAAAATGGAATATATATTTTTTTTAGTAGTCTAATCTATAGATATAAAAATCAATTGCTGTTTGTTTGTCTCGCTAAAACTCGAGAACGGCTGGGCCCATTTAGCTAATTTTGGTTTTGAAATGTTTGTCGTAGTCCAGGGAAGGTTTAAACGGTGAGAAAATGTAGAAAAATTCCGAGGAATATAGTAAAAACAACAATTTAATTTGCCCATATAAACTGTTCTACCTACTTTCCTGTCAAACATTTGACGTTCGAGATGATACGAAGTACAACGGGTCATCTAGTGCTATATAAATGCTATGCATAACATAGCATCACGCCTTTATTCCCCGAAGGGGTAGCCAGAGGTCTACACAGTTTTACACCCACATTGCACCAATTAAGTCCCATGTTAGATACTCCAGGCGCTCTGACCAACTAAGCCATCTCGACCTCTGGCTTAGTTGGTCAGAGCGCCTGGAGTATCTATCCGGGAGGCGCAGGTTCGAATCCTGTTCGCGACCGTATTCTTTTTCCATTTAATATTGTAACTTTAGAGTTAGCTAAGCATGCGTTAATGCTTTTTCAAAGACATATCTTAAGTCCCATGTATAAGGTGATGAGCCTATATATCTACGGGGCACAAATCTAAACTCCAGGCTGCTACTGAGTTTTTCTGTTAGGAAAAACTCAATAGCAGCCATGAATTGTATATACAGATTTTCTAAATATTATGTTAGAGTTGGGTGTATGTATCTGATGTGTACCAACACGTAAACAGCTGGTTTTGTGTTCCGTACGACGTGTATTTTTTTCTGATAATCTGTAATTAATATTGGACATAATAAAACGCGAATCTTGTCACACACCCTGACAATTTTGATTAACGCCCAGCCTTTTCTACCTCCTACTATTAAATAATACCTACTAGTCTACAATATTCTATATTTACAATTTCAGTGCCTGGCAACCCGAAGTTTACTTTGGTGAAGGATAGCTCGCTTGGTGTCGGAGCAGCGACAGCCGGGGGCAAGACCGGCGGCGTGGTGGAAGGGAACAAAAGTATAGAAGCACCTTTACCTGGGAAAACAGGTTAAGCATACATACCTACTATATAATTATTGAATTCAAACGGGACTAAATCGCGCTAAAATTATTAGACTCAGTCTACTCGTGACCACGATCAATGCAATTGGATCGAAACGTCGAGGTAAATAAATAAATATTATAATTTTAGCGCGATTAAGTCCCGTTTGAATTCAATAATTATGTGTTCGAATCGCGAAAGTTCAAAAAGTACATACCTACTGTTACTTAGAATTATACGAGTCAGTTGTGAGTCCGTAATCACTTATAAACTACATACCAACCTACATCACGTAACAGCTTTTAGAAAATCCCGTGGGTACTTATGCCCAATTGATAACTCATGCTAGTCACGCAGTGATAAAAATCTAATAAAAAAAAATCTCGATGATTCTATTCTATCTGCCTAGCCTTTTCCCAATTACATTGGGGTCGGCTTCCAGTAAAACCGACTGCAGCTTTATACCAGTATTTTACATGGAGCGACTGCCTATCTAACCTCCACAACCCACTGAGTAACACGATATCTCGTGGTATGATTTCAGATTTTTAAGACTCTGACTACCTGTAACGGCTGTCATAGATCTTAATTTGACAACCGAGACCGACGGGACGGCTTAACGTGCTCTCTGAGGCACGGAAGTCTATGAATGATGGTCACCGATACACAGACCGACCGCGGCAAGCTCAACTTAACCTCTATCGATCGATCTGTGCGGCTGTTACTTAGCCTAATGCTGATGATTCTATAAAACCATTAATTTAATAATTCAAGATATGTCTTTGAAAAAGCATTAACGCATGCTTAGCGAACTCTAAAGTTACAATATTAAATGGAAAAAGAATACGGTCGCGAACAGGATTCGAACCTGCGCCTCCCGGATAGATACTCCAGGCGCTCTGACCACTAAGCCATCTTGACCTCATTAATTTAAAATTTGCAACTTATTCATTATTTTCCATGATGTGAATCTTTGTATGTTAGGTAACCGTACAATCGAGTTTTGACGTTGTTACGAGTGAATTTCGCGAAGTCGCGATACTTAAACATTAAACTACTGTCCCGGTCTCGCTACAGTTTCATCGTAACCAGACGTTATTCAGCCATTACAGGAACGCGTAGATAACAAAAAAGAACAAATATTCAGTAAAAAATAACAAATATTAATTTAACGTAATGGTATGTAAGCCCATTACTTTTCCTACAGAAAAAGCCTGAAAGACAACATTTTTGTATCAGAGTATTACAAGTATTCTATCAATATATAAAAAAAAAAAACTTAATTTATTCCTTAGGTACTCTGAGCGTAATTAATGAATATTCTTCTTCACCCTAGGTCAGTGGCCCATGTCTTAAATTAATTTATCATAGAAAGGTTTATAATAACAACAAAATATGAGCTTTAGGTTTATAATAATAAAAAAAGAATCATGAAAACCAGACTAAGAAACATCTTTTGCAAGGTCATAAATAAAAAAAATACGCGTCCACTTGAGAACCTCCATCATTTCTCGTCTGTTAAAAATTGGAGTAACAGGAAAGGGTCCTGTTTCCACCATAAGCGCTAGAAAGCAATTACCAACTAAACCTGCGTACCTAGTGGCTATCTCGGTTACCAACGAATTGATGGTCACTTGTACGACATTGCGTCTTATGTTTTTAATATTTTTGCTCATGCAAGTTAGTTAGATTACGGGAGCAAGATTTACTGAAATCGAAATAATATTTTATTATTTACGATTACCTACAACCTAAGCTCACAGAAGTTCATGTAAAACTGACTTATATTTACTTAAATTCTAATACGTTATCATGCAACTATGCTGGTGGTCGTCTTCATGGTGTTAGGTTCCCACAATTACGAACGCAGATAACTAAAGTGCCACCTCTTAGCTTATCGCTATCTCACGGTATAGGTGCAGAATGTAACTAGCTCTAACACACGACGTAATGAATTGCAAAGTGATCATCAATTTGATGGTAACCGAGGTAGCCAATACGCCTGGTAGCTTATACAAATGTGATTATTTTCTTACCACACCGGTAACGAAACTTCTAGGGCACCAATGAGTTTGAAATATTATTTTCATTTCAGGAGAC
Organism: Xylocampa areola; assembly: GCA_935421205.1. Taxonomy (NCBI): domain Eukaryota; kingdom Metazoa; phylum Arthropoda; class Insecta; order Lepidoptera; family Noctuidae; genus Xylocampa; species Xylocampa areola. The sequence continues at coordinate 20,178,892 of OW285200.1, read as the reverse complement.
AGTGTACCTGAGGTTACCGTCTTTGAGAACGTAAACGCGGGAGCAGCATTCGCTGACGGCGGAAGCATCAGCAGCGGTGTTGTAAAAAACAATTATTTTAAAGGAAAAAATCCTTTTACGCCATAAAGTATTAATACTTACAGTTGTCGTAAATAATTGTGCATATCTGAAGTTTGTCATTCAAACGGTCGCGCAGATAGTTGTACAGAAGTGTTAACGAGGAAATCAACATGACCGCGAAACATTTATGACAACGACTGTTCTCGGTGCTTGAGCGAGCGAGACAGATTTATTGACAGAATATAAAGGAGAGAATGACATAGCACGCTGTTACTGCGCTCTCGCCGGATCGCGCACGTGCCTTGCCGATTTTATCGCAAAACCGATTTCCGCGAAGCGTACTTGCATATAACTTCAGACGTGCATAGTTATAATACGACAGCTTATACAGCTACATCTATAAAACAAAAAAGGTCATTGCCTGATTTTCTTAAATATCTGTTAAGATTTGTGTACCTATGTTGTTTATTTAAAATTCTTATGTCAAGATAAATAAACATTAGATAACACGTGCTTTGGCTGGGCATTATCATATCACCGTCACAGAAATATCACAACACAAGTGCAAGATAGAGACCGTAACATAGCTAAGTGAAAGCAGATTTTTATTCATCTTAGACTAAGAATTTTAAACAGTAGTTAAAAAAAAAACAGGTGTTTATTCCTACAATATGTTTTAACAAATAGATTACTTCGCATTAAACGTCTGACAAAAAAAAAAACTACTAAAATACCCTTCGATCGCAGCTACGTAGTGAAATACTTATAAAGGCTTAAGTGGGAGGGAAAAGACTAGCTTTAGAAATAAAATGTAATACTACTACTAGAAAATAATAAAGTATAAGTACTTACGTTTACGTATTTTTTTCACTACCCGACCCTTGTTAGACAAAAATAATAAAAAAAAATTTGGCCCACTCTGAGCCAGTAGCTATAAATTCGTCGCCTAATAATAAGGAAACCAATATGATACAGCTATTCCCTAGTTGCCCCTCAGCAATGCCCTAAGCCGAGGCTTGTGTCCCACAAGGGACGCCCTTAGTGCTATGTTGCTTAGTTTTGAAAATATACTCTGGCTGGAGGCATCAAATCTCCTCGCCTTAGCTATTGTTCCGTAACGCAGATCAAACCCGTACGGGTTAACTGCAAGTGACCACGTCCAAAACGTTTTTTTTTTTTCTTATTTTGTAAATGTTACTGGTATGAGGTGACTTTAACATCTATCTAGACCAGTCTTTCCCAACGTGGTCGATAACGCCCCCTTGTGGGCGCTGCAGGCCTAAAGGGGGGCGGTAAGAGACCCAGAAAAAACGGGGGCATTGTGTAGGGCTTTGGGGTCGATTTATAATTTCATCTACCTAGCTAGGAAAACTCTTAGACACCGACTGAGCTCTCGACTCTCGACTACATCTTGTGAACATCAACTAATATTAATTAAGATATAGCTCAAACTCGGTTCGATATAAAAGACCGCGGGCAATCATGTTTTAACAAGTTTTTGTTAAATAATCCGAATTGTACATTCCTATACCAATCGGCTGGTTCTATAATACTTGTTCTTGCTTGTCGAGTACGATTGGGCGTCGAATGAGATAAACGAGTTTATGCACGTTTGTCTTATTCCTGTTGGTGCGTGCTGCTTATGCAACCCTATATAAACGACGTAAATTTATTTTATTTTCATTTGCGGTTTCGCGCATAATAGATAAGCAGTACTTGATTTCAACACTTACGTATTTCTTAAAACAAAACAATGTCGGAAGTAAAAAAGAAGAGACGGCAATACTCTGCGGAATATATTAAATTATAAATTCGGATTTATTGAAAATCCCACAAACCCGTCGTCGCCTTTGTGTCTTCTATGTCTAAAAACATTTTCGAACGAAGCAATGAAGCCTTCAAGACTGCAAGATCATTTGAATAAAATGCATCCAGATAAGACAGAAAAGAATGTAGCATATCTTCAAGACCTAGAGAAGAAGCATAATACTCAGCCAAGTGTATCAAAACTATTTTCGGCGGCTGCTAAGCAAAATGACGACGGACTTCGAGCTTCGTACAATATCTCTTTGTTAATTGCTCAAAAAGGCAAACCACACAACATCGGAGAAGAGTTAATTTTGCCAGCAATAAAGGAAGTAATAACTACTGTGCTTCATAAACCGGCCGCAGATATTATCCGAAAAATTCCTTTGAGTAATAATTCTGTGCAAAGACGAATTGATGAAATGGCTGAAAACATTGAAGAATCATTGTGCAATCATCTGAGGACTAGTCAATTCTCAATTCAGCTCGATGAGTCCACTTTACCAACTAATGAAGCGTTGTTGCTATCTTACGTGAGATTTATTAAAGATGAGAAAATACGTGAAGAACTATTGTTTGCCAGAAATTTGGAGACAGATACAAAAGGCGAAACCATATTCAATACATTGGAAAAGTTTTGTGAAGAGAAAGAGATTCCTTTGAAAAATATTATATCGGTTGCTAGAAACTTAAGTGAACGACTATTTCAATCACTGCAATATGTCATCAAAGCAGTCAATAAAATCCGTAGCAGCTCTTTGAATGATAGATTATTTCATCAGCTTTGTGTTACTAATGACGAAGATTTAAACCGTTTGTTGCTTCATACTGAAGTTCGTTGGCTGTCAAGAGGCAATTGTCTGATTCGATTTTACAACCTGTTTGACTCTATGATAGAGTTCTTGGAAACTAAAGATACAGAACTGCGCAACAAGCTCATAACATCAAAGAATGATATAGCTTACATGACAGACCTGTATAAAATGTTCAACGACATGAACCTCCAACTGCAAGGCGATGAACTAAATTTAATTAAAACAAAAAATGTCGTTGCTCCTTTCGCAGCCAAACTGCTTCTGCACAAAAAGAATATGGGCAGACGTGAGTTTCACAATTTTCCGAATTTATCAGTATACTGCAGTAACGACGACTTGTTTGCCTACTGCCAACATTTGGAAAACCTCCACATTGACTTCACCGAACGATACCAGGACATTTTAAACTTGGAAATACCAGACTGGGTGTTGGATCCGTTTTCAAATGTCAACACAGCAATGTCACCTCAGCTGGAAGAAGAACTTATAGAATTGACAACAAACGAAGAAATAAAAATCAAGTTCAAAAATGGATATCAAGAATTTTGGCTACAAAAACCGATCCCGCAATTGTACCCTGGATTGTGGTCAATTGTTCAACGATTTTTGATAGCATTCCCATCGTCATATTTGTGTGAACGAGAATTTAGTGCTGTGGCAACGCTGCTTACTAAAAAGAGAAATCGTTTGCGTGTTACCGAACGTGGCGACTTGCGGCTGTTTTTGAGTAAATTGGAACCTGATATCAACAAACTTATTGAACAGCATCAGATTCAACCTTCACATTAGTTTTTATATAAGAATTGATTATGTTTGTTTTATTTTCAATAAAAGATACTGTGTCCGAATACTATAAATTTGCGTTTCAATAATCAGTTATAAGTACTTAGCGGTTTTTAAGTATGTTTAAAAAGGGGGGCGTTAAAAAATAATTTATTCTTAAAGTGGGCAGTAGACAAAAAAAGGTTGGGAACCCCTGATCTAGACGAACAGCATTTCTCTTGCCTGTACTATCTAGCAAGTAGCAAGGCTAGCTTGATATGAAATCTTCTCGCACAAGTGACGTCACGTGTCAGAGCACGAATTGATGTAAATCGCGTCTTATGCTCTACCACGAATATACTTCAGAAGCTAAGTTTAGTACCTCATAGAAGTCACGTGCTGTCGTGCATAGCAAGGGTGACCCTCTTACGGTCTCCTCAGGGATGTGCCTTAATAGGCGATGCATAGCGGGCCTACTGGAGCTGGTCTCAGCGTCCACTCAATGTGTTAGTTGATATGTGATTTTAGTGAGGTAGGAATCTCCCCAAACTCTGGCCGCTTTTTTGAAGTTTATTTTCCTCAAGATAAATCTTTGAAAAGCATTAACGCATGCTTAGCGAACTCTAAAGTTATTATATTAAATGGAAAAAGAATACGGTCGCGAACAGGATTCGTTATTCGTTTATTTTCCTTTTTTGTCGTTTTATTCTAAAATAGAAAAGGTATTGAATAGAAAGACGCATTTAAAAAAATACTTTATATATTAGTCTGCCATTATTTTAAGATAATTTTTTTATCAAATAGCCTTCATAAATAAATCACAAATTAATAATACAAAAAAATACTAAAATATCCATCTACCGCGAAGAGCCCGAAACAAAATGTTATATAAATTAAGCACAACAACCTTCCTACGAGAAAAAAAAAACAAATTAGAATGTGATGATAAGCATCCTTGACCTTTTAACGCCCCAAATCACCAACACAATGGGATCACACCTCTATGCTGTTGACTTGCAACATACCCCTACTATTACGGGGCACTGTGATCAATTTGTAATACATAGACGAAAGACATTATCATATAGACACAGTGATTATTTCTTCATTACCTACTAGTTCCTGCTGAACACTCACAAATATGGCGAGAACCTAACCCTAACCTAATTCATATCAGTCACCACCAAGATTTTAAAAATACATTAAATATTTAGGTACATACCTCTTTTTCTAATATACCTACAAGCTGTTATGTATGCATGTTGTAGGTACCCATGCCATATTTGAGGAGGTGACCCTCTCGCTGATAAATACAAACAAATAAAAACATCTTTATCAAAAAGCACCGTGTGCTACGAGCGACACCCGGACAAACCAACCAAAAAATAAAAAATAGTTCTAGGAATTCTATGTCCATATACAATACTAAAAAGCTATATAAAAGTTAGATTTGTTAAAAAAAAAACCGCTAAAGTGAATTGAAAATTATGAATAAACAAAACAAACCGCTAATGTTTCTAATTGAAAATTATATAACCATAGAATTTTAAAAGTAATTTTAGATTGTTAAGTATATTTTTATCATTTCCTCTTCACATATGGCACGGGTAATGTATAGTAGGTAAATAATTGTGCAAGCGGTTGACAGCTTGTGTAATTATTTAAAACAAATAACAACAGCTTAAAAATCTGCACATTGTTATCATTAACCTTTGATGAACTCAGTGGGCTTACTCTTGAAAATAATTCCGCTCGATTGACATTGGAAATATGTCAGTTCGTACTTTTAAATGCCAAAATATCTATTAAATAATTATAGATTCAGGATATTATGAAGACAACATGCTTTAAAATTGAGGCAACTGTAATATAGGTAAATTTATTTTAAAACTACGCGTTGTTTTAAGGCGTCAATTTAATATTGGAATTCGATTGGAATTGGTATTAGTTTCAAGAGTAACCCCACAGGTCTCAGCAAAACGATTAACAGCACGTCAATTTTAATTCGGCTTACACAAACAATAACCTAAAATCATTCATCATATTAATATGAATGATGAATGATTGCCAAAATCATAAGAAGACAGTTACACGGGCAATCATTAATGTAAAACATATTGTTAAAAAACAAACTTAAATATTGTATACATCTAAACCTACCCATTTGAATAATCTTATAACAAGTCAGGGGTAATAAACCAATCATAGTAAATATCATAATAAAAGGTTTTACCTACCCATCAAGTGTAGAAGAGTTATAAAACTTGACTCAATTATTTCTTACGTGTTTATCAGATCTTTGTGTAATTAAATGAATAGTTAATTTCTGTCTTCATATACTCTTACCTGCGAGCTACAGGCAATTATATAAAATTAAACCTAAAATGTGTCCCAAGGCCACAGCCATTCACACGGGAATAAATGCATGAAGAGGATCAGCAATTCCGAATCGATTAATAATGCACATATTAAAATACATGTAAACAAACTTACTTAGCCAAGGGTTCCTATAAAGGGTTTTTCCATCTATGACATCAGTTCCACACCCGGATATGCAAGTTCAATAAAAACGAAAATACACAAAACGATTAAAGGTAAGTAGGTATAAAAAAAATACACTGATTACAATTTTAAAACCAACTCAGTAAGTATCTCAAGAAACTAGAATAAAATCTATTCCTTGACGCAGAGTTCCTTACAGGCACGTTGTTGGTCTGTGAATTCTTATAATTATTATCGTAAGGATTGGGGGGTTGTTCTCCGTAGTTATTGTTCTGGGTTGGTACATCATACCCATTAACACCACCATTCTGACTATTATAGCCGTTCGGATTTTGGTTACCGTAGCCCCCTAAATCGTTATTTCCATTGATGTATCCTCCTTGTCCTTGTCCTCCATTCTGAGAGTTAGGGTCTACTTGTCCATTTCCACCATAGTTAGGATAAACATTCCCACCATAGTCTGCCCCGGGTCCTCCATCGCCGTTCTCATTATTATCACCGTGACCAATGCTGAAGCTGCCGGCAGGATAGTCACCTCCAGATATCGCACCAATGGCGATACTCGGCTCGTTTCCAGTACCCTTCAGTCGAATCCGAGGATACTGCTGCCCTGAAATAAAATGCAATGATTAGGAACTGTTGTTTAAATGATTGAAGGGAAAATATCTACTTAATGAACATTAAAAAAAACATGAAAAAAACATTATGAATCAAATCTAAAAACTGCCACGTTGGTCGCCTGATCCCAAGTGCGACTGGTGAGCTTGGGGTCTTGGGATCGCTTCTCAGGTCGGTCAGTGTTATTGAGTTTTTTGTAAGGAAATTTTCAATAGCAGTCCGGAGTTTGAGATTTTGCACGGTAGATTGCAAAAGGCTCACCACCTATTGGGTCTTAATAGCAGCATTGGTTAAATGTGGGTGTAAAATTATTGTGTACGCCTCTGCCTACCCTATCGAGGACTATCGCATGTATGTTACCGGCTAGTGCTTTGTTAAGATGCTATCGAAACTGCGCCCGGCAAGCCACTTGAAACTTCGCCGTCTCATGTAGCATTGAGATCAAATGTCCGGAAAGTATTACGAAGTCCAAGATGATGCCGTAAATCTCATTTCTTAATCTAAAGACCCTTGAAATTCTGTAGTGATACGATAACTACAAGTTTGTAGAGTGAGTTCACTAGTGATACAATTAAGAACAAGATCTCATGACCACGGTCAATGCATCTTGATCGAAACGTCGAGGAAAATAAATATTATGTTGTTAGCATGGAGTCCCTTTTAGAGCTAAATAAAGACAATTAGAATATACTACGTGTGAAGACAACCAGTTAGGTAGCTATCCAATTTAACAGTGCAAAAAAATAAGTTCATAAATAAATATAACCAGGATGAGAAAATCGCCTTCGCGTTTTGAAACGGCTGGTGTGACTTCGACAACTCATTCTCCAGACTAAACTATTAGTTGCCAAGCCTATAACCACACTATCTTGGATTATTCTAAATAATATAAACTGAATATCAATACATACTTAGATTATATACTTGTGTTTATGTTTAAATTCTATTACTGATAAAAATCCATCAGATGGGACACCTTCACCGTGAGACTTGTGCTCCTCCATAATAATAAACAATGAGATTATTCATAGCCAAATTATGAAGTAATACTAAATTATAATCAACTTATACAAAATACCAACAAACACACATGCATATATTCAAATTTCCAGCAAGACTATGACGTAACCGGTTTTAGGTATTACGAGATTTTTTTCCGCCATAAACAAAGCCCGCATACACAGATTCGATGTAGGCAAGTTAGAAATGATGTCATATGATTCCATTAAATTGACGAACACGTGGACAATGTGATGTTCATTTTTAGTTTGCGGATAAAATGCATTTACCTAACAAGGCCACAGTAACAACAACGCATGACTTGCAAGCGGTGACAGGTTAACGACCTATAACCTTCAAAACACCATAAACACCAGTAGAACTAACACTGCGTCTATAATAGGCTTTACTTTTCCATCTTCAACCATTAATGCAGAATTATTATTGTTTATACCTGACACTATGCAGACATAGAATAGTATGGCAAAACCGGCCACGGAACGCGACATTGCGACCAACACTGAGCGAGCGGGCAGACCAAAACACCGAAACAGACGGTGCGACGTAGTTCGCGTATTTTATTATACGATCCAAGTGGCCGAAGTTCTGGAACGTATACACCGACCGCATAGAGTCGTGCCGTGACTCACTTTACAAAGAAAAAAGGCTTTATTGATCGCGCTAATGGTCACGTCGACGCTTTTGTTTTGACACTCTGGGTTTAGTTTAGGTTTAATAAAGCTATCAACTTTAAAAAAAGTTTATTAATAATAGGGCTTGTTTATAATATTGACATTATTTATTTATCTATAATAAATAATGTCAATAATAAAGCATATTTGTCTATAAATAATATTCATATTTTTGACCTAGACTCGCGTCACGACTTGAAATCTCTTTTAAAACTTAAGTTTAACAAACATCGTCATAAGTTAACCTACATGAGATTTATAAAACAGCCGAGCATTAAAATTGGAACCCACTAACGTCAAATTTTATATAAGTAACCTTAAATTAAAGAGGGGCTCAGTAAGTAAGAGCCGCACATATCAACCGATCAGGGTTAAGATGCGCTTGCCGCGGTCGGTCTGTGGATGGATGACCATCATTTCATACCGAGATCCCTTCGTGACTCGGAGAGCACGTTCCAGGTTGGCAAATCAAGATTAGAAGACAGTCGTTACGGGTAGTCAGAGGCCTGAAAATCTGACATCCAGTCATTACCTAGTAACTGGGTTGTGGAGATCAGATAGGCAGTCACTCCATGTAAAACACTGGTATTGAGCTGCATCCAGTTTGACTGGAAGCCGACCCCAAATTTAATTGGGAAAAGGCTAGGCAGATATAGGTATAACCTAAAATTAAAGATGACCTGTAAATAAATTAATACAATTAGTGGAAATGAGACTCAAAATGAGAATTACGCATTATTTACGGATGCGCCAATGGGTTTTACCAGTAGGTACCTACATAATTTTTAAGTTAAAGCTTTACGGAATAACGACTAAGTGATGTCATTGCATGCTGACTGCAACCCTATTTCAAGTTTAGTGTCATAGGCTGCAGACGATTCAAAATTCCCAAATGATTCATGATGTTCGATTTTGGAATCGTCATAACCGTTGAGGAACCTTAACACCTTACAAACTTATTTACTTATTCTTAACAAAGAGATCCTACTTATTTTATGCGATTTTATGCGTAGTTAATATACATACTCGTATGTCTTCTAGAACCGACGGCGACGTGACACATCTTTATTTTATGTTTAAGCAAATATTTGTCGAGGTATTTTATGGTGTTCATTTTAAATACTTACGATGTGTATTTTGAAATACATTTATCCATGCAAAATGGTGGATAAGTTAAATTAATTTCATAGTTTCGTAGGTGTTACGACCATAACAAAACTAAAAGATCCAAGATGGAGGATAACCTAATGTTACCTTTGAGGAATTGAAAAGTGATCTTAACAAATATGACCTCTAAAGTGATGAACTATACTAATCACTGATTCAAAATATCAAAATTGATTCCGTTGCAAATGGTAGTTGCAAATTACAAACAGCGATATAATTTCAAAAAATATATAATATGTTTGGATTATTGCAGTTCTGTTCGCGCCTTTTTAGCCCTTCTGCAAATCTCTTTTCGCGTAAATACACTAATGTCCTTTAGCGCAAATATCTTTTCGCGTAAATACGTAAATTTTCCTTTCCTTTCGCGCAAACGGATTCTTTGGTGTGTGTGTCCTGTTTCCATCTGAAATAGTTCCTGTGTACGTGCCCCTTACAGCTATTATCCATATCAGAGAATCTTCAGAATATAAATCACTCGATAATAATCAAACTGATCTTTAATGGTGTTGTAACCTTGAACGAAGGTCAAAGTTGCGGTCATGGTATTATATTGTTTTTTCTTTGTCATTAATTACCAGATCTCAATTTAAAATAAAGATCCCTTGTTTCTTAGTTTTGTAATTTAAGATTAAACATTATGTTATGTTGTATTTTCTATTTAAAGCTATGATAAAAGTGTGCCCATTCATTTTCCATCGACATCAATCAATCTGCCTAGCCTTATCTCAATTCCATTGGGCATGCAGCTTAACTCAAGTACTTAAATGGAGCGTGTGCCTATCTGACCTCCAGAACCCAGTTACTGGGTAACATGATATCTCGTGGTACAATCAGTCAATTGTCAGAAGTTAATGTCTCGGGCCTCTACCCGTATCGGCTGTCATAGATCTTAATTTGACAAAGTATTTCATCGATAACGTTGTATTTAATTTTATTTATTTTATTACTTACGATTGTACAGGTAATTTTTGTCGATCATAACAGCAGCATTCTCATGTTACAGTGGATAATAAGTCTTCTGGGCACCTTCCCGGAGGACAGCGATGCGGAGGAATACTTCGACGCATGAGGTTTTCTTTATTTTTATATTAGAATCGTTTTTAAATTATTCTACTTCTCAGATAAAATTGAGTAAGCTATCTATAAAAGTTTGACTTTAGAAAAGTGCAATTCTAGAGCCCATTTTGAATACACGCATTCTGATTATTTTCATTGGTTTTGGTCTTTCCAAGTGCAACAAAATGAAAAAAAAAGTACACCTTCAATTTTTTTCAATCTAATCGCCTATATTACTCGGGAAAATGTAAGGATTCTAGCGTTACCCCTACATCGAAATCGGTTCATCGCTTTTATTTGCCTTAGTTATTTATATCGAGGGCTTTATTTTTGTGGTCGCGGAATGTACCACGCGTGATGGATGGTGCAAATTGTTTTTGTCCTTTTTATAGATGCGATGTTTATGAGCTGTCATTATGAAAACGATTATATATATATGATTAAAAATAATCTTGACTTTCCTTACTAACGCCTTTGAAGTTAATACGTTTTATATTTATCAATAATTTTTTTGGACAATTATTATAATAATGATTGTTGAAATAAGTTCCAAACCACTTAGATTGATTTACAAAAAATATAATTGGTCACGCACGTGCCTTTATTTGTGGTTTTACATGATCCAAGGAATAAGAAACATCTCATTCAAGATTAATAATATCATAATCTTAGGTCGTTAATCGACACAAGAATTCAAGAAACGAGAAACGAGCTTGAAGAAAACGGGTAAATATCAATTTTTGGTATAAACTACTCTTTTATTTTTTATTGGATTTTCCGTAGTTTTAATACTTACACATTATAATTGTGAAGCTACAATCTGCAACAGTGATAGTACTGATTCGAAAAAAAAAGAAACGGTCGAGCGCGAGAACTACTCGCACACCGAGGATTCCGTATTAATAACATTAGGTAATAAAAGTTCATAAACCATGAAAGCACCAACTTTACTCTAACGACGAAAAGAAAACGACAAATTGAAGAACAAAGTTATGTTTGCAGTTGAAAAATTATTTTCCTCTCATCGATATAGACACAATTAATTCACCAACTGCAAAATATGCGTCATAAATGGCTCATATTTTGCATAATCTTAAAGGAAATATTAAAATAATAAATCAAATTACATCTTGATAATAAGAAAAAACTTAAATTAAAATCTATAATTATAATTATTCTAGATTTTAAAATTAAAGCTAAACTAACTTCATAAGAAATAGTTTGAGCAACAGCCCGTAAACCACCCAATAAAGCATAATTAGAATTAGAAGATCAACCAGCAACTTCAACTGTATAAACCACTAATCTTGTGCAACATAAAAAAATGGCATTAATTAAGAAGCCTGATTTTACAGCTCTAATTGACCATAGATCTTAATATTTCATATTAATTTCAACTTGATACATCCACGCGTTCTTCAGAAACAGGACGAACAGACGGACAATGAATTGATCTTACAAGGGTTCCTTTTTTTCTATTTGAGGAAAGGGACTATGTTTTGCTGTGGACAAATCAATATGGATGCTGTGCCTGTCTCTTACCGACTAAAAACCACACAGTCCCATTTTAACCTTAGTCGAGGCCCCAGAACCTGAGCAGCATTCACCGCGACCCCGGCAGGAGGAACGGAACCGGAATCAGAATCCAAAAGATATATCAATAAGAACTAAAATTTTTTCAAAACTCTACTAGATACAAAATATGTACCTATGTATTATATATATTGTTAAACTCTTACCCTAACCTGTACCTACCATATTATACCCTACCAAAACAGGGCCTTATCTCATACAGAGAAGAAATTGATTGAACACTATGTCATGCCAGCTTACCACGGTTTGGCAAATGTAGAGCATCGTTTTAAAAATTTTAGAGCAACATAGAAAAATACATATAAAAACGTTAAAAAGTTACATTTATACATGGCAGGTTTTGAACCTACCACCTCTTATTCAAGTAATGGGTCCGTCTCCTCCGCAACCTCTAAGCTACCAAGTACATACTCACTTCTTTTTAATGCATTCGGGTAACATGTCTACTGTATGCGATTTCGTTTCAATCATCCATTTTGTCGTCCATACATGACAGCAAGTCTTTCCATCATCTGTACCGTAGAGCAGCGGAAACTGACACAGTAATAAGGCCTATTTATGTGTTGCGTTTTTCCAATACTTCTACGGAATACTAAACATTACCTTAATGTAAATAATAACTAATACCGCATATAAATTAGCTACCTATTTGTATTTTCCTCAAATACGACCACTACTATTCACGAAATGTTGAGTGTGTTTAAGGTCTGTCCCTAAGGGGTAGGCAGAGATGTACAAAGCTGTACAACCACATTTTACTAATGCTGTTATTAAGTCCTAGATGGTGAGCCTATTGCCATCAACCAGGAACAGTTCCAGGCTGCTACTAAGAATCTCGTAACAGAAAAACTCAATAACACTTTTCCCGACCCGGGAACCGGAGACCTCCTGCTGAGCATTCGCGCTTGGGACCACTACACCAACGACTTGTGTATTCATTTTCTGTCATACAGTTTTAGACTGTTACTAGCTGTGCCTCCCACTTTCACCCCCTTTTCTACTTTTTGCTCGGTTTCTAAGGGTCGTAATGTGATGATTAAATCTATAACCATCTTCAAGAACAGGGCTACCAAATACAAAAAGTTTTATTTCAAATCTGACCGGCAGTTCCAGCGATTAGCGAGTTCAAACAAACAAACTCTACAAACATTTCGGCGATTCATTTTTATATATATATAATATATATTTTATCTTTATATAAAGGCCTTGGCTCACAAAAGCAAAGAGCGAACATGTCGTCCTATTTTTATATACTCGTATATGATAATAAAAATAACTAGCGATCTGACCGGGATTCGCACGGGTGTAACTTATTCCAAAATGCCATAAAAAAGCATTATCTTTAATTAATGTAATTGGTGTAATGTCGTAAGTAAATATGTAAATAAATAAATTCATATTAACTTTGTCCTGACAATTGAGTTGAAAAAAAAGAAAAATAGCTATATCGGCGAGGCGTTCTTAGATGATTTTTATTTATGTAGATGAATTGATTTATAGATTAAGGTATAAACAGCAGTGATAGATTAGTATCGGTTTGGATACATTTTATTGAACTTAATCACCAAAAACCGCACTCCATACCTACCTAGTTTTTATTTTTGTTTTGATCAGGCAAAACCCGGGCAGGAATAACGTAAGTGTACATGTAGATTGAAGTTTATAAAACCTGAATCATTCGCGTCGCATGCGTAGTGTTGTGTGTAACGATGGAGGGACTTGTGGCTCTCGGTATTGTGATGGCCATTGTCTGTGTTTGTAACGCGTCATCCAGTAAGTTCATTTACATATTATGTTATTAAGTGCGTTTGTGTTCTCTCTCTTTACTTAAATAAAACATTTTTATTCACTCTGGTTACCTGTTGAAAGAATATGTAGCTGTGTGTTTCAGAATTTGGTATCCAAAAAGGATATAGGTAATAACTTTCGTGCGACATATTCATATCAATTTTTGTTCACCGGTTACTACTCATATGCAGTTTAACTCACGACATCGCCGCGGGCTCAGCTCATGACTAAGGGTTCCATTCGAGTTCGAAACTAGTCGGAAAATGCGTGAGTAGTAACCGGTAAACAATAATCGATAGAGAAAAGATATGTCTATTAAATATAGGAGATTTTTAAAGAAATTACAAAGTCACCACAGGATACTTATCCAGCCTTCTTCTTATGCAGAGAAGCTACGACCATTGATCATCACGCCAGCATATTGCAGATTAATCATTTCAGACCATTAAGTACAAATTTCCTCACGGTGTTTTCCTTCACGGTGTGTGTGTGATTTCTAGATTGTCGAAAAAAAACATATAGCATTGAAAAGGACGACAAATTCCAGAAACATATATTATACTATGCCAAAGTTTTTCACTTATTTATATTAACGTTAATTAATCCATTCTCATTCCAGAAAGTTTTGGTGCCGTGGTAGTAGAAGATGGTCAAGTTGGTATAGGAGCTATAACTGGTGGCCAGTTTGGTCCAGGAAGTTTTAGTATTGGCGTACCCGGCTCTGCCTATCCAAGCAAGAGGCCTGAAAACATTAATAGTTATGACGGTGACGGCGGTCCGCTTATTTTAAAAAAAACAACTCATAATGTACCATATTATACCCTACCAAAACAGGGCCTTATCTCATACAGAGAAGAAATTGATTGAACACTATGTCATGCCAGCTTACCACGGTTTGGCAAATGTAGAGCATCGTTTTAAAAATTTTAGAGCAACATAGAAAAATACATATAAAAACGTTAAAAAGTTACATTTATACATGGCAGGTTTTGAACCTACCACCTCTTATTCAAGTAATGGGTCCGTCTCCTCCGCAACCTCTAAGCTACCAAGTACATACTCACTTCTTTTTAATGCATTCGGGTAACATGTCTACTGTATGCGATTTCGTTTCAATCATCCATTTTGTCGTCCATACATGACAGCAAGTCTTTCCATCATCTGTACCGTAGAGCAGCGGAAACTGACACAGTAATAAGGCCTATTTATGTGTTGCGTTTTTCCAATACTTCTACGGAATACTAAACATTACCTTAATGTAAATAATAACTAATACCGCATATAAATTAGCTACCTATTTGTATTTTCCTCAAATACGACCACTACTATTCACGAAATGTTGAGTGTGTTTAAGGTCTGTCCCTAAGGGGTAGGCAGAGATGTACAAAGCTGTACAACCACATTTTACTAATGCTGTTATTAAGTCCTAGATGGTGAGCCTATTGCCATCAACCAGGAACAGTTCCAGGCTGCTACTAAGAATCTCGTAACAGAAAAACTCAATAACACTTTTCCCGACCCGGGAACCGGAGACCTCCTGCTGAGCATTCGCGCTTGGGACCACTACACCAACGACTTGTGTATTCATTTTCTGTCATACAGTTTTAGACTGTTACTAGCTGTGCCTCCCACTTTCACCCCCTTTTCTACTTTTTGCTCGGTTTCTAAGGGTCGTAATGTGATGATTAAATCTATAACCATCTTCAAGAACAGGGCTACCAAATACAAAAAGTTTTATTTCAAATCTGACCGGCAGTTCCAGCGATTAGCGAGTTCAAACAAACAAACTCTACAAACATTTCGGCGATTCATTTTTATATATATATAATATATATTTTATCTTTATATAAAGGCCTTGGCTCACAAAAGCAAAGAGCGAACATGTCGTCCTATTTTTATATACTCGTATATGATAATAAAAATAACTAGCGATCTGACCGGGATTCGCACGGGTGTAACTTATTCCAAAATGCCATAAAAAAGCATTATCTTTAATTAATGTAATTGGTGTAATGTCGTAAGTAAATATGTAAATAAATAAATTCATATTAACTTTGTCCTGACAATTGAGTTGAAAAAAAAGAAAAATAGCTATATCGGCGAGGCGTTCTTAGATGATTTTTATTTATGTAGATGAATTGATTTATAGATTAAGGTATAAACAGCAGTGATAGATTAGTATCGGTTTGGATACATTTTATTGAACTTAATCACCAAAAACCGCACTCCATACCTACCTAGTTTTTATTTTTGTTTTGATCAGGCAAAACCCGGGCAGGAATAACGTAAGTGTACATGTAGATTGAAGTTTATAAAACCTGAATCATTCGCGTCGCATGCGTAGTGTTGTGTGTAACGATGGAGGGACTTGTGGCTCTCGGTATTGTGATGGCCATTGTCTGTGTTTGTAACGCGTCATCCAGTAAGTTCATTTACATATTATGTTATTAAGTGCGTTTGTGTTCTCTCTCTTTACTTAAATAAAACATTTTTATTCACTCTGGTTACCTGTTGAAAGAATATGTAGCTGTGTGTTTCAGAATTTGGTATCCAAAAAGGATATAGGTAATAACTTTCGTGCGACATATTCATATCAATTTTTGTTCACCGGTTACTACTCATATGCAGTTTAACTCACGACATCGCCGCGGGCTCAGCTCATGACTAAGGGTTCCATTCGAGTTCGAAACTAGTCGGAAAATGCGTGAGTAGTAACCGGTAAACAATAATCGATAGAGAAAAGATATGTCTATTAAATATAGGAGATTTTTAAAGAAATTACAAAGTCACCACAGGATACTTATCCAGCCTTCTTCTTATGCAGAGAAGCTACGACCATTGATCATCACGCCAGCATATTGCAGATTAATCATTTCAGACCATTAAGTACAAATTTCCTCACGGTGTTTTCCTTCACGGTGTGTGTGTGATTTCTAGATTGTCGAAAAAAAACATATAGCATTGAAAAGGACGACAAATTCCAGAAACATATATTATACTATGCCAAAGTTTTTCACTTATTTATATTAACGTTAATTAATCCATTCTCATTCCAGAAAGTTTTGGTGCCGTGGTAGTAGAAGATGGTCAAGTTGGTATAGGAGCTATAACTGGTGGCCAGTTTGGTCCAGGAAGTTTTAGTATTGGCGTACCCGGCTCTGCCTATCCAAGCAAGAGGCCTGAAAACATTAATAGTTATGACGGTGACGGCGGTCCGCTTATTTTAAAAAAAACAACTCATAATGTACCACCTCAGCGTGACAACACTGGTGAACCCAACCATTCTGGAGGTAAACATAAAATTCAATCGGTGAATTTATTTCTATTTATTACAACAATTTTATTAATGAGCTAATTGCAATTATCAATATACTAAATAATAGTATGCAATTATGCTCCTACTAATTTCATTTTTTGTTGTTTATTTTAATAAAACTAAAGTAGATATAGTGCGTATTGTAATCTATAATCAAAAACCTTGTAAGCCAATGTTTGTAACCAACATTTCCGATAACAATAAAGGTCTTAACAATACTACTTTATTTTGTTTTATTAAAGGTACTAATTGGGATTATTTGCAAGTACAACCTCATAGAGCAGCAGCCAAGCAAGGACATGGAGGCAATGGAGGTGAAGGAGGTACAGGAGGTGGTCAAATTGTTATTGGCACAATTATTATTCCAAACAAACACAAAAATAAACGAAAGAATCTTGCAAGCAGTAAAGTAAGACAGCGTGGATCAAGTCGTGCCAGTGCATTAGCAGCTATTTTTACGAGTGACAGTGAAAATGGTTATTCTAGTGAAGAAACTGAACATGGAAATGATGGCCAAGGAGATGGTAATATTCAAATTGGTTCAATCACTGGCGGCTCCTTTGCACCAGGAACCAGCTTTACCACCAGTAGCAATACGAGACCAACTGGAGCTCTAAATAATGGAAATATTGAAAATCCTAATGCAGACAACCAAGCTCAGTATACTATTGGACAAGGTGCAAATAGTAATGGAGGAACTGGTGCTGGAAATGGGCAAAAGAACCCGAGTCATTCAAACTCAGGAAGCTATAAAGACGAAGATGTTTGGATATGGAGTTAATAAAATTGATAATGCATAAGAACAGGTGGGTTACAGAACCAGTTTGTCTATTAACCAGACGTATTATTATGACAGTATTATATTTATAAAATTGTTTCATCTTTTTCGCATCGAATAGTTGTTTTTTTATAATTGTTATATTTTCCTTGTTCTGTTTTTTATCATAACGTTTTAAGTAGAGCTCCCTAAGAAGTTACGACAAATGAAAAAATTTATAGAACCATGACCGATTATATTTTCATTTTCGTGTATAGTTTTTATTAATTACGAAACAGTAAAATTATAAATGTAAAAAATTCATGCATTTTATTTTGTATTCATATTGTTTATTGTAATTGAAAATAACATGTTAGATAGTACATTTTCAGATAGTAAATTTGTTCAAATGGTTGTGTTTTATTTCTTATAATCAAATTCCTCGAAGGGGTAGGCAGAGGTGTAGACAGTTGTACACCTACATCTCACTAATACTATTATTAAGTCCCATGTAATAGGCGGTGAATCTATTGCCATCACAATCTGCCTAGCCTTTTCCCAATTTCATTGGGGTCGGCTTGCAGTCAAACCGGATGCAACTTAAAACCAGTATTTTACATGGAGCGACTGCCTATCTGACTTCCATAATCCAGTTACTGGGTAACACGATATCTCGTGGTATGACTGGTTGTCAGAGTTTCAGGCCTCTGACTACACTAACTCCTCTCATAGATTGTAGTTTGACAACCGGAACCGACTGCTTAACGTGCTCTCCAAGGCACAGAGGGATACATTATGATGGCCACCCATCCACAGACCGACCGCGGCAAGCGCAGCTTAACCTCAATCAATCGATCTGTGCGCCTGTTACGTAGTCGCAAGCCCATCCCAGCCCGTCCAGTCTATTGCCATCTATCGGGCGCAATTTTTTCATACATGCTGCAATTTATTTATATACTAATTTATATATTATATTTTTATATTTAAATGTATTTATTATCATCCACCGACCCGCGCCGGCTTCGGATGGCTGCAATTTATTATAGAGGCATTGGTGATTTTTAAAAGAGATTCTTGTGCCTTCCAAATTTCGGAGAATTCCAATGAATTAAAAAAAAAGTATTATTTAGAGATTTTAAACCCTGTATATAATATCTATTCCTAATTAAAACAGTTTTGCTATTACAAGTAGGTATATTAACTTACTTTGAATTCGATACTAGGACTTAGATATTTCGATAGTACATTTATTTTTCATTAGGTAGGTAATTTAAATAAACTAGGTAGCAACTTTCTTGCTACGGAAAGAAAAGAAAGAAAATATTTAAAGATACGAGTAGTTGCAAGATACAATATACTGTATCGTCACGCCAATAGATTGCGGGGCCTTCCTACTGCAAGCCTTTGTACGATAGTACAGTACCGGGCAGTAAAACAATAATATGTACAAAAACATAAAATAAAAATAAAGAAAAAAGGTTTATCTGCATTTTTTAGGGTATCATTTTCATCTGTACGACATTGGATATGGTTAGTCTTCTCGGTTTTGTCACCTATGTAGGGACTGAAAAGATAGCTTAGTGTCATATTGTAAATACGTAGGCGACGCACCCGTAGGCCTCTGACAAAGACCTGTGGTTAGATGCTCATTGGCCTCTGACATGGCTTTACAGACCATCGAAAACATCTCTCAAAATAAATAAAGTCTACACTATAGACGCGAACCATCATGGTATTCATATCCAGAATGCATTTCGATTAAGAATAACGTGGATAAGATGAATGCGGAAGTTCAAGTAACTAACTATTTACTTCTATTAAACAGTCGACATTCGAGAGTAAACAAAAATTTTAACACAGTTTCGAGGTTCTTAAAGGTATAAAAAAGGATGGGTGAAAGGATTATAGCAATATAAATAACGATTATTAAAATATATTTTTTGTATAGAATTAGTCTTAATCTGACCTTTCCTTGATAATAAAAAAATCTGATCATGAATATTGCCAATAATATAAATGTATTTTTTTACTGGTTTTTAAGAACTAAGTGGTTGATGAACAACCTTATGTCAGAGTTTAAGCGATCCATAGGCCTTTTACGTGGCTTTACAGTAGATACACACCATCGAGAATATCTCACAGGTGTGCTAGTCACGATGTTTTCCTTCACCGTTAGATATAAATATATAAATAAATTCTAATACGCACATGACTTCGAAAAGTTAGTGATGCGTGCTTTGGGTTCGAAGCGGCGACCTTTGACTTGCCTATAGATCTTATGCTGCCCTTATCCCAAATTATTTGCGGTCGGCGCAGCATGTATCTGGCATCCTGCTAAAGTTTTGGGTATATTTTATGACCGGCCGCCTGCCTGACGTCAACCGTCTTTGTGAATGATGTTGTTGGTGGTAACTGCCACCGATACGGTCTCTTTCTATCTAGCTATGTCACAGCAAATGTTATCCATGCGCCAGGTTCTGATGCTATCTTACTATCACACTCCACTAACCGGGCAATTTTTTCACTACCTTATTTAATTATTAATGATATTACGCATACAGCATTTTTTGGTACCTAAGGAATAGTTATTATTATTAAGCATTTATTCATGAACAATTAACATTGTATTTGAATGTTTACTTAATATGAAATACATTATTTTAACTGGACATACGGTGATCAACCAAATACATTTGTAACAAAATACCAAACAGTGATAAAAGCTCTGAATTAAGCAATTTACATTAGATAGCATATGACTCAAGCAAAACATCTAAAAGAGGTGGTGTCATTATTGTCATAAAAAACGATATTGAGTACAAAACTATACAAGATTTACAACAGTTAAGCGAAATGTGTGTTTTTGAATTTTGTGGAGTAGAATTAATAAAATATGGTGTAATTTTAATTTGTCTATATAGGACACCCTCTTCTAGCGTAACAATATTTCTTAACAAACTTGAATCTCTTCTTAGAACGGTTTGTCGTAACGGAAGAAAGAAAATAATTTTATGTGGAGACACCAACATAGATATTCTAAAAAAAACTAAAGAATGTAGGGACTATTGTAACTTACTAGAGTCATACAATATAAAAAGTGTTATCTTAACACCAACCCGAATAAAGGAAACTTCACAAACTTGTATTGACCATATTGCATCAAACTTAGAAAAAGGAAGAGCACAAGTCCATAACTTAGGCCTGTCGGATCATACTGCTCAAACATATTCCTGGGCAGTCGAAAAACGTATACCACCTGCCCCCAAATGGTGGTATGAACTTAAACAAGACAATAGTAATGAGAATAAAGTAAAATTCTTAAATTCATTATCATGTCTGTCTTTTAACGATGTTTATGAAGCAAATTCCACTAATGAAGCATTTAGTAAATTTTTCGACACATTCTTATTATTCTACAACTTATGTTTTCCTATTATTCGTGTAAAAGTAACAAATAAGAATAAAAATAAATTAAACTGGCTTTCTAAAGGAATTAGAGTTTCTTGTAAGAAAAAAAGGTTACTGTACTATAAATTACAAAATAAAAATACAGAATCTCATAGGGAGATATACAAAAATTACAATAAACTATTGAAAAAATGCATTACAGCTTCCAGAAAAAATAATAATACAAAGTACATAAATAAAGCTCAAAGTAAATGCAAAGCAGTGTGGAATGTTATAAAAAAGCATACGGCTACAGATCTAAGCAACACCTATATTTCTAAGATATCTGTTGCCAATCATGATTATACACATCCCGGTATAATTGCTGACCACTTTAATCAATTCTTTATTAACACTGCTACTAACAAAATAATTGATAATGTCAACGAGCAATCATGTTTTGATAGTATGAAAAATATAAAATCAAATGGGAAGTCGATATTCCTGTATCCAATACAGCGCTGTGATCTTAAAAACATTATTATGTCGCTAAGCAACTCTAGAGCAAGTGGATATGATGGGATTCGCACTGATATTGTAAAAATGTCTATCAATATCATTCTGGAACCCCTTCTACATGTTATTAATCTGTCTCTTGAACAAGGATTATTTCCAAATATTTTGAAAAGATCAGTAGTGAAACCTTTATACAAAAAGAAAGGAGATAAAACTCAAATGGACAATTATAGGCCTGTAACCCTAATTACTATATTCTCAAAAAAAATTGAAAAAGTATTTCATATAAAGTTGACGGATTTCATAGAAAAACATGACATTATTAAAGATGAACAAAATGGTTTTCGCAAAAATAGAAGTACTTCATTAGCAGCATTTCAACTAATTAAATGTATTACAGAAAACATAGATAATAAAGTCCCAGTTTCTGTCATCTTTATGGACATGAGCAAAGCATTTGACCACGTCTGCCATAAACGATTATTGGAGAAGGTTTCCAGATATGGTATCAGAGGAACTGCGTACAATTGGCTAGACTCATATTTGTCTAATAGAATACAAACAGTAGAAATAAACAGATTTAATGAGAAGACTCAAGCCATAGAATCATATCAATCGTTACCTAGATTAAATGCGTATGGCGTGCCCCAGGGTAGTATTTTAGGCCCGCTACTGTTCTTGCTCTACATAAATGACTTCTCAAATGTTATCAATCATAAATGTGTTCTGTTCGCAGACGATATAACGATTATCGTAGAGGGCAATAATAAAAAAACATACGAGCGGGAAATAAACACCGCCCTTGGAACATCGATAGAGTGGCTAGAATCAAATAACTTAAAGGTTAACATCACTAAGACAAGATTAATGCAATTTCATACGTATAGAACAAAACCACTGAACTTAAATATCTTAATATATATAAATCTCGTGTCACAATGTTTGTCCTCAATGGACTCCTAAACCACTTAACCGATTATAATAAAATTCGCACACCATGTGCAGTTCGATCCAACTTGAGAGATAGGATAGTTTAAATCTCAAATTATAGTCGCGTGCGAAGCCGGGACGGACCGCTAGTATTATATAAAGGTATTACATTGCCGAAAACGGATTCCGTAAAATTTCTGGGAATATCCTTAGACAAGTTTTGTTCTTGGAAAGATCATATTAATTATATTTGCGGTAAGTTGAACAGTTTTGTGTACCCTCTTAGGCGAATTAGCTGCGAAGTATCTAGAATCGCGGCAATTACCGCTTACCATGGCTATATAACTTCAATACTTCGATATGGCATCATTATGTGGGGTCGTTGTGTTGAAATTAACCAAGCATTTGTGATGCAAAAAAAAATGCAAAGGGCCATATTTGGTCTTAAGCAAACGGATTCTTGTCGTCCGTTCTTCAAGAAATTTAAAATATTAACGTTGCCTTGCCTTTATGTTCTAGAGTCTTGCATATTTGTTTTCAAACATAAAACACTTTTTCAACCGGTGACAAACTACTACACCCCTAGGTCTGTTAATGCTAACAAGTTGTATAGGCCCAGAACGAACCTTACATTTACATCTAATAATTGTTATATTATGTGCATCAAATTATTTAATAAGATTCCCAATTCCATAAAGTCACTCCCGTTTCCTAAATTTAAACGTACCATAACAAAATTATTATCAGATAGATGTTTTTATAGTTTAAACGAATTTTTAGATTATAAGTTTTAAATTCCTAATAGGACTGGTATTAATTGAATTGTTTACCTTCAAAACTACTAGATTTAATATGAGGTTTATTTATTTCTTGCCTATTTTTTCTTTTCTTTAATATGTTTAGTTTAAATTATAGTCTACATTAGCTCAATAGCTGTAAGAAAATTTGCACGCTGAAATAAGTGGCAGAATAAGAGATACCTACCATTGTTTTGTAAACACCTATTATGTACCTTATTCAAGCAAATAAATGATTTATGATTTATGATCATAGCATTACGCTGGTATTCCCCGAAAAGTAGATGCTATATTATGATAAGCCATTTACAATTAATTTCAACATTATTCGTAATAATGGTACATTTTCTATACTAATGATTGTTAATGTATTTAGATCAACACTAACAAGGCCTTATGATGAATAGTGAACAGTCAGTTCACTATTCATCATAAGGCCTACATCACATAGCGATTTTCTGGCATAACAATAGTATCTCCGCCACGTAATTCAGTTTCCTGTAAAGTGACTAGAAATCACATCACCAAAAGCCGTATTAAAATATGGAAGAAGAATTCGTGGCAGTCAGTCGAGATGGCTCAGTGGTGCGGTCAGAGCGCCCGGAGTATATTCATCCGGGAGGCACAGGCTCGAATCCTGCTCACGACCATATTTTTCTTTCCACAACAATTTATATCTTTAGAGTTCGCTATGCATCTGTAGCGACATCTACCACGCTACATAGATACTACGTGCATAGCCCGCTGCATCGCGCAATCAAAGTTTGACGGCGAATCTGTTTAAATACAACCGCCTGACATTAACCGACGGGCCTCCTGGCTCGCCAGGCGGTATAACACACATAGAGAAACACCACAGCTCCTTCCACCATACATGTGCTAAAATAGCAATTAATCTAAATAGAACAGTATGATAAAACAATTTAAAAAAAAAATGCGTACATAAGAAAGTATACAAGTACCGATAAGTATAAATATATACGCATCGACTTGAGAACCTTCTCCTTTTATCATTGGTTGAAACGGAAGAGCTTCACCACCAAACGATGCAAAGTCAATCTGCCTAGCCTTTTCCCCATTTAATTGGGGAAGACTTCCAGTCAAACCAGAAGCAATAACTATTTTACATGGAGCGACTGCCTATCTGACCTCCACAACCCAGTTACTGGGTAACATGATATCTCGTGGTATGACTGGTTGTCGGACTCCCAGGCTTCTCACTAGCCGTAACTGCTGTCATAGATCTTACTTTGACAACTGGGACCGACGGCTTAGCGTGCTCTCCGAGGCGTGGATATGGCAAAGTAAAAAATCTAAAACATAAAGATGAGGAAATGAATGGTTAAAACCCGTGTACACTTCTACTTCGAAATAATATACTTAATAACATTTTATGACCCCAATTTCCCCAAACATGTTTACCTTAACCAATACCAAAAAACTATATAAATTACGTATTAGGTAAGCTTTGATAATTATATACTTCGGGGTCTATGAATCTAAACATCTTGAAATTCAGATACGGAACCAACTGGTTAAATAAGGTATTATATAATAAATAATAACAAATGAGCAAGAACAAACAAGCCGAACAAAGCAAAATGACATTAAAAATCCAAAACTATGCAAAGATACAGATAAATCTTTGAATAGCATAAACGCATGCTTAGCGAACCATAAATTTATAAATTGATGTGGAAAAAGAATACGGTCGAGCAGGATTTGAACCTGCGCCTCCCGGATAAATACTCCAGGCGGTCTGACCACTAAGTCATCTCGACTATATAATATAGGTATACTATGCAAAGATGTTAAATCAACATCAAGCAACATCATCTCTATCATAGTCTTCGTCGTTATGGTTGCTCGCTGAAAAACAATAAAAAATTGTTTAAGTATCCTTGCCTGGGCTCAGATTGACACATATTACAAGGGTACTAGCACCTAGATGACGAGGGAACTACCACTGAACTTGGGAGATAAGAGCATCATAACAAGGCACGGTATCAGCAGTGATAGTCTAGTGGTATGACCGTTGTACTGGCAAGTCAAAAGTCGCAGGTACGAACCCAAAGTAATGGATGGAAGTGTATAAAGAGTGAAAGAAAACATAGTGAAGAAACCAATAAACCTGAGAGATCTTCTCGATAGTGTGTAAAGGCATTTCAAATAACTACCGGTTTCAACTGACTCTAGTCTGTCTGTTAATCAACCACATGATAAGAAAGAACACTAAACACGATAGTCATACTTGTCAGCCGGTCATGATGCCATCGTCCATAGTGACTAAAACGCCTGTAATCATCATGGATTGCTGTGGCGGCACCCTCACTGTCCCCACACCTATCTAACCGGATATTGCACCGGAAATGTTGTTGGGGCGACGCTGAGGATGTTAAAAAAAATAAAGGGTACTGAGTCGACAAGTCTGCCGAGCAGGTGAGGACTCAACCTCTGGGCCCGACGATTTTTTATGTCCCACCGTCCGTGCCCAAAGGGTGTCAAAGGAATTTTCAAATAAATATAATAGACATACACCGTCGCTGCCACCGCCGTCGCCACCGTGTCGTCTGTTGAAAACAGGGCTCTATCGTTTTCACCATAATAAGTGGTTAGTTGAAATTCACAGAACAATATGTATACTTGTTGTCTTTTTGTATATTATCTACATTAATTGTGTCCTTACTAACAAATAAATCAAATCAAATCAAATCAAAACCATTTACAGGCACTTTTGAATTGTCAGAAGTTAGTTGCCACGTTCCAAAGTGTAGATTCCTATGGAGAAGAACGGGCAAGAAACTCCACGGTTACTTTTTTCTTTCTTTCTTTTCACCATAAACATTTTCTTTCTTTCTCTTTAAGTAATTATTGAATTTTATCATGGTAGATCACAAAAAAAGGATACAAGTTTTTTTTTCAATGATTTTATGGCATCATATTAATAAAATTATTTAGGTTTATGTCTGGATGATTGGCTGTCTTGAAAATAATCATTGAACATGTTAGATCCAAGCTGAACTCCAACTTAGGAGTATTTCGAAAAGCAGTCAATAGTTTACCATGTAAGTCAAATTCTAATGTTAACACATGTATTCAAGTAAAAACATAATGACAGAAGTAATCACTCAGACATAAAATTCCCAGAAAAGTCGTACAGACATTAGAAATAGAAATAAACCCACACTCATGCGGCCAGGCACACACGAGAACTACATTATTTGAAGGACATGTATAATAAAATAACCTAATGAACTAAGAGAATGCAACATCTTCAAGATCAAATCGAAGACCTATAATTATCTTCTTCTTATCGTGTGGTAGATGAACAATCAATCTATCGAGAACATCTCTCAGGTGTGCTGGTTTTCTCACGATGTTTTCCTTCACCGTTTTTTGGATTCGAACGAATCGAATGCGACCTTTGACTTATCAGTCCAACGGCCATACCACTAGGCTATGACTGCTATAACCTGTACCTATAATTATAATAGTTGGTAATTAGTGAAACAAGAAAACACCAGGATGAAATGACTATAAGACTTTATGACATTCTTTAAAAATATATTTTTTTGACTTCCAAGGACAGGATATAGAAGTGTTGGTCGCCAGGGGGTAAGGTGGTTAGATGATATTGCTACTATCGCTGGAAAAACCTGCATGAGAGAGATGCATGAGAGGCCTATACCCTGCAGCGGGTGAAGTCAGTCCGTGTATGATGATGAAGTGAATATGTAGTTTGGTATTTGTCCTTATGAATAGTAAAATTCTACAATACTATTGTATCGGAAGTTGATTATGTAAAAATAAAACAACCTTTAATTTTAATATCTATACTTATTTATAGTCTAGCTGACCCGGCAAACGTTGTTTTGCCAAAAAAAAATTGGGGTGGACTACCCCTAACATTTAGGGGGATGAAAAATAGATGTTGGCCGATTCTCATAGATACCGGATAAGCACAAAAAATTTCATCAAAATCGGTCAAGCCGTTTCGGAGGAGTATGGCAACGAAAACTGTGACACGAGAATTTTATATATTAGATATAGATACATTGTAACAAATAGGCGTTTTGTGAATAAACTGCGTACTTATGAAAACTTGTTAAGATTATCAAGCATTCACTGTTAAAGATTTTTTATTGGACTAATGAACATAATATATTAACCGTGCATTTTTATTAGATCAAACATGGATTGGATGAAAGATGAAACATTCAAACATAGATTGGATGAAAATCTGACGTATTTTAGTTACTAAACTAAACAGAAGCACTCATAGCAGTTATGATATCCGTGGAGTAGGCATAGGTTTGCCAATTCTTGTCTTGTTAATATTAAAATCAGCAATTAATGCAGCTGCATTCCCGCGCTCTCATATCTTCCTCTCGAATTTGATATCTGCAGCATTTATCTTCCATAGCTAGTGTGTCCACCGTCTCCATTCTGTCCGCCGTAGGTAGTGCCGCCGTGGCTTCCTCCGTGGCCACCGTCACCGTCACCAGCGCTGTTACCACCTTGACCGATGCTGAAGCTCCCAGGCCCAAAGTCACCACCGGCCACGTTACCCACACCAATACTGCCTTCTTTTGCCTCTACTAAATAGTGAACATCATCATCATCATCATCATCATCTTCATCATCATCATCATCATCATCATCATCGTCGTCTTCGTCATCGCGATGACATGCTGAAAGAAAAAAAAAAGTATTGTAGGTATCGTTAAAATCCTTGCATTTCCCCGGGTAACACAGGCTAGTAAGATTTAAGAAAAGTTATGTAGTAGCTGTGTACACCAAAAAACTACGAAATAAAAATAATTAATAAAAACATTAAAAAGCACGCCTGCCATGTGTGAAATAAAAATTGGAAAAAAAAACTTTTTTGAACACGCTCGTAAAGTAGCTCTTATTGTACCACTTTTAGGTTCATAATGAGTTATATCACTCACGCGTGCTTTTTACGTGTTGCGTTATTCGTGACAAATCATGATAAAACAGCGTCTTTTAAATCTCAGCAAATTGGAGCCATAATTAACAAAAATTGGAATTGGAAATCTCAGCAGAGATTAAGTTAAAAAACTCCTTGGTGAGGTTTAACATTTACCTATGTGACTTTGATAGTTTAAATATGACAAATAAACATTTCGATTATTAAACAAATTAGCATTAATTTGTGTTATACATGGAAGAATGTTCACTTTATCATATTTTAATATTATATTCCACCTGCGCGTGCATAGACCACAGACGAGGCGCACGAAAATAATCCGTGCACTGTTTTTTTATTGAAATAAATAAATTAGTTATTTTTTTCCTTTTTGTGGACGTCATATGAAACTCGTAAGCATGGTCATATACTCTCGGATTTTCCTGCGTTTAGATAAATTCAAATTCAAACAATTTATTTACATAAAATAGCGTACATTATAAGGTCTTATATATCAATATATTGCGATTAGATATTAAAACTATTTGCATAAATCTGAAAATGATTTTCAATGTAAATAGTTTTGTAGTCTACAAACTCTTTATAATACATATAAATACTGTGTTAAGATAAAATATAACAAAATACGTTTCAATTAATAATAAAAAATTGTTTTGGTCGCCGAATTAACATTAATTTGCATTATACATAGGAGAATAGGAAAATCCTAGTTTTCCTTAAAACGATTTTCCTCTTTTATGGGCCCAAAATACTTTATCTATCTCAAAACAACATCATCTCATTTTGTGAAAATCATACATACAGAGGCAGAGACTATTGATTTCCATTTGCTACGATTCTGACACACCTTTACTTCATCAACGTTAATTAACCTCCCCATACATGCTCGCCGATTTAGGTGGCTCCTGACCGGTCCTTTTTTGAGAACGTCCGCAATTTTATTACTATACGTTCGTCGAGTTCGGCCTGTCCCGACTCTTCCATCCTCTCTTGCCTCATGTACTAGTTCAGTCAATCGCATTTCATCCAACCTTTCTACATGCCCAACCCTCCATACCCTTCTTAATCTTTATCACTACATCTTCTTTCACTTCACAACGTTCCCTTATCACGCTGTTCCTAACTCTATCTTTCAAAGTTACTCCAGAGATACTTCTCAAAGCGCTCATCTCTACTGCATTAATTCTACTTTCATTTTTCTTCACACACAACTTTCACTACCATACATAAGAGTTGGCACTAACAGCCCTCCACGAATGGCCAGCCGCGTCATTTTAGACACATTCCGGCTATCCATAAAATTTTGTAGCATTCACCTGGTTACCAGCAGTCACTCTCTTTTTTATGTCCTTCACATGCATCCATCATGGTTTTCTGCCAATAACCTTCTATTGAACGCTAAAAAGACGAAATGTATTAGGTTCTCTATAACTAACGTGCCCAATGTAGTTTCTAATGTAAAACTTGATGGTAAAGTACTAGATTTGGTTGCTTCAACTGTATTCCTCGGCGTCACAGTGGACTCTAAACTCCAGTGGGGACCTCATATTGAGGCACTTGCAGGAAAACTGAGCTCTGCTGCGTTTGCTGTTAGGAAAATAAGACAGATGACTGATGTGTCTACGGCTAGGCTGGTCTATTTTGCGTACTTCCATAGTATTATGTCTTACGGCATTCTACTCTGGGGATCAGCTGCTGATATCGAGACCATTTTTATATTACAGAAAAGAGCAGTCCGAGCTATTTATAACCTTAGCTGCCGTGAGTCACTCCGTGAATTATTCAAGAAAATAAATATACTCACCTTACCATCCTTGTACATATTTAGTAACATAATGTATATTCGTAAAAATATGGTCGAATTTAATAAAAAGAGTGATTACCACAATTTAAATACGCGCAATAAGCACAAGCTTATAGTACCTGGCTTTCGGCTTAGAAAGACAAGCAAGTCATTTATGGGTAACAGTGTTAGGTTCTACAATAAGATCCCCTCTAATATAACTGAACTGCCGGATTTCAAGTTTAAGATTGTTATTAAACGCATATTAATGTCCAAAGCGTACTATAGTACTAATCATTATATGGCAGATAGGGATGCCTGGCTCACGATTCCTTCCTGCACACTGCGACCCACTGGCACCTTGCCTACTTGATTATGGCGACATTTTGTTTGCTTTCAGTTTAAATATTTCTATGTTTTTTCCTTTATTTTGACATTTTTGATTTTTGTTATTTTTTTTTAATTTATACAATTTATTTTATTGACGTACAATTAATCCAATTGTATTATTATTTTATTTGACTCTTGGGTATGTAAATTTACATATCGATTGTATAACAGCTAGTATCGAACCTACTAGTTTTAAATTTACATTATTATTTCTTTATGAAATTTTCCATAATATATAACTTTATAAAATGTGAGCATCATGTGGATATTAATGTTAGTTTTAATCTCATATTACATACAGACTGCCTATTGTCAGGCATTACGAGTTTGTCATGCTCGCTAAAATGTCCTGCTGATGGTGGCGTCGTACATCGGGTCGTCGAGTTCCCTACAAAATGGTTGAGCTAAGCGAGGCTGATGTGCGCGTCATGCTCGTGAACGGGTGCTGTCTGTCCTAACTGCCTTGGCAATCATTTTAAAAGGCTATATAAGTTTACTTTCCTTTCTTAGTCTGCTCATTAACCTGCATTATTCTCACATTACCTTATTTTTTGTTAAACCAATTTATTTTAAAAAGAGTGTCTATGGAGTTTCTTGCCGGCTCTTCTCCATAAGATCAACGCCTTGGAACCGTGCACCTAGTTTTGACTTTTCATAAGTGCCTGTAATATGGTTTATTTGAAATAAAAATATTTGAATTTGAATCCCGTCACTTGTTAACATAGATCCCAGATAAACAAACTCTTTCACTTGTTCCACTCTTTGGTCACCTATCAAAATATTGCACTCTGTCATAATTTCGTCCGTTTCAAAATCGTCTCACTTACATTTATTTTTACTCATCTCATTTTATGATGATTAAAGAATATTATTATGTAGGTATACCGCCGCGCCGACCTCGAAGTTGAGAGTAAACATATAAGTTTTACGTCGTTTCAAAATAGTCTCGCAAGAGTCACCAAGGTCACCAATATAGCGACAAACATCCTGACTGCACTGGGTAATTGGCTGACAGATCGACGAGGGATGCCATTCTTTTTAGAAGTATAAAATGTATCTCTATATCAGCATCAGTCACGTCACTGTCGATATGGATTTACGGCATTTATTCTATCTAGTTGCTTTATTTATTAAGAAGGTATCTACTGAGATAACGATAAAGATTTATTGAAGAAAACAAGCTGCACTATCCTCTAATAAATTTGTATAAGAACAGGATGGTGGTAAGGATATTGATATAATACAATTCTTAAATAAGGCAGACAGAGTGAGAGGCACATAGGATAGAAGATGAGATGAAATCGCAATCACTTGACTCCCACAGAGATTTTATACATTACTAGCGATGTGCGCGTTTCCTTCAGCTTCGATGTCAGAAAATCGGTTCGGTGGCACCAACTTAATAAACTATAACCGTAACCGACGTGTTACTTTATTATTTTGACAGCTATTCTAAGGCTTGCACCAATGTAACTCCGTATGTATGGATGTTTGTTACTCTTTCACGCAATAACTACTGTACGGATTTGGATGAAATTTGGTACACAGATAGTTTATAACCTGGATTAACACATAGGGTACTTTTTATCCCGGTTGGACTTAATTCTGAAGTCCACGCAAACGAAGTCGCGTGCAGAAGCCAGTAAACTATAACCGACGTGTTTACTTTAATATTTTGACAACTTTTCTATGCAAATTGTGTCAAAATGACACAGTAACACCTTGGTTATGGTTAAAGTTAAGTTGGTGCAATTGAGCCTTAGTAAATTCCGTACGGTTAAAGTTAAGATCCAGTCTCCGACCTGTTACTGTGTAATTTTGACAGAATTTAGGTACATAGAAACAAACATAGCAGGACGCCTGGTGTCCCTGAAGGGGTATGCAGAGGTGTACAAAGTTGTACACCCGCATTTCACCAATGCTGTTATTATGTCCCATGTAGGGTAATAGGTGGTGAGCCTATTGCACAATTCTAAAACTCCGGGCTGATCATGAGAATTTTCTAACAGAAAAACTCAATAACACTTTGCCGACCCGGGAATCGAACCCGAGACCTTATGTTCAACAGTCACGCTTGGACCACTAGACCAACGAGACAGTCAAAAACCTATCAAAATAATAAAAAAAAAAACAAAATAATATTGGTGCAAGCGACCCTTAATGTTATTTAGGGACATAACATCGCCGTTGTAATAATTCAAAAGAAATAAAAATGATATTCACAAAATTTTGTGGTAACGGTGCGATTGTCATCTCCTTTTAAAAATATGTACCTAGCGCTGCTAGGATCTAATAAATATGCAATAATAGTGTAAAATTAAGCATTTTTGGCTATACCTGGCACAATGACTAGGTACTTGAATTTCGCTGTAGGTACCTATGGCCTAAAGTCTCATTTGAAATAAGTATACGTTGTGTTTTTCATTGCTGAGTACAAAAATAATTACGATATAAATATTACAAAAGTAAATAATTATAATTATTATATTATTAATTATAATAAAACAACTTTTAACCGGATGAATCGCGTGTATTATTGTGTTTTTTACAGCGTTTGTGGTCGCAGTCCTCCTGCGACCACGCAAAGTGTTCGAAACGTCAGGAAAAACAAAAAATAACAACAATACACGCGATTAATCCGGTTAAAAATTGTTTTATTATAATGTGTAGTGATCGCGCAAACCTAAGATATTACTATTATATTATTATTTTTAAACGTCCGACTCTACGCATTTCTTCCGGTATGGTGGGTGCGTTTACAGACAAATAATCTCACGTGCACTCACACCAGACCCGGAACAATTATCTGTAGATCATACAAATATTTGCTGCATGCAGGAATCGAACCTGCGACTCGCAACTCAGCAGTCGGTCTCGACCAATGCACCAACCACGCCATTGTTTACTTAGAATTATAAAGTTGTACATAAATAAAGTTTCTATATTAATATAATATTTACCTGGCGCGGTATAAACCGATGAGAACAGCGCTAACGCTAACCAAAAAACAACATAACGCGGCATCTTGATCACGGAAAAAGAAATACTAATCAAAATTCACATTATCACGTCTTATATAGAGACGACTTTTTGTGTTATTTGTCTTATATTTGGAACAATTTTACTATGTTTTTGTAATTAAACATCCAAAAAAAAATCGATTGGGTGATATGGTAGGCAAGCGACAAAGCGCTTCAAATAAAAAAAAATGTTAATACCAAGTGGTCAGATGAGTTAGGCATTTTAATGACAAAACATGCCGTACCGCCATACGTCGCAACGAATTTAATACTTTTTTATAATAAAACAACTTTTTACCGGACTTATATTATCTGTGACCGGATTAATCCAAAGACCATATTGAATAACAATGGTTACTCTTGGGCATAAAGGCCCAGACGGGAGACGCCTTCTGACTAAATATCGAACATATTTGCTCGCCACTTTTGGCGGGGGGTGAGGTAACACATAAGCACAAACGAACTTGTACTAAAGCGAAAATAGCCCTTGTCATTACATTAACAGTATTAAAACACATTAAAACACATAAAAAACTAAACATTAACAAAAAATTGTAATATACACGATTAGAATCGTGTACTATCATTGTAAGCATACTGGTAAAAGGTACCTTTATATGATTGGGAATCATATAAAAGTGGCGAGAGATGTGCACCCGCTAAAACTACTCCATTACTAATTCCTTCAAGCTGTTGGGTTACTCTTGAAATGAATACCAATTCCAATGTCAAATGGTTAATTTATTTTAACATTACACATCACATAAGACCGTCGTCTTAAAATAATGTCTAATGTTAAAATAAATTTATCTACTTATCTCAGTTTTAAAGCTTGTTGACTTATTAGTAAAATTCATTATTTTTATGACATTTTGGCATTTATATATACGAATGGACAAGTCAATCTAATCGATTTATTTTCAAGAGTATGCTGGACTCATCCTGCAACCACGAATGCTATAGCGTTCGAAATGTCAAGAAGAATTAAAATATACGTGATCCGAGGAAACGTTTTATTATAGATTACAGATAATGCCTAGTGATCTTTAAAGCTTATGATATTATTACGTCTCGTTTATTTTTTTACGTTGCCCTTATCCTGTCTTCAATGTTTACTACGCAACTGCAAATTAACCGGTTCACCAGGACGACATGTAACTAGTACACATTCAATTATTTAAAAAGTTACAAAAAGAAGTAAAGTATATAAAAGTTGGGTAAACAAGGGACCGGGATTCAGTGTACGCAACAATACAATACTGATCAAAATGGCGCGTTTAGTGACAGTTGTTCTACTTCTAGTAGTACTTGCTTGTGTTTGCGCT
Source organism: Xylocampa areola (assembly GCA_935421205.1). NCBI lineage: Eukaryota > Metazoa > Arthropoda > Insecta > Lepidoptera > Noctuidae > Xylocampa > Xylocampa areola. Next base: position 20,143,862 of record OW285200.1, on the reverse strand, counting down.
GAAACAGGTAATAGTAGATATATTGTTTTGAATAGTTGCCTAAATACCCTTGATATCAAATACTTATCTGAATCATAGTGTCCTTAAAGTGGAACGTACAGAAATGAAATAGTTATTTGTTTACTTATGTAAAGCAAATGATAGAATATGGATAGTATATTACTACAGAATACATCGTATCTGAATTTATATTATAGAATTGTTCAAGTCAGTTAAAATGAATACAATTAATTGATCGGAACCATTTGATATAATAAAGCCGATTAAAATTGGAAACGCATCAGTCTGATATAATAACAGAATTTGCCTCTATTTTTCGATATTCTTAATTAATTTCAGAGATAAATATTTCCGTATATCACCTTATCAAATACCAAAAACAAAAACTCAGCGATGCGTAGTTGATATTTTAAATTATGTAATACTGTTACCGCGATGTTTTGAATAGAGTCGTTTAAAACCGGTTGAAGGAGTATTTAGTTTTTGTCGGTGATGTATTCAAGTGCAATGTAGTAAATTATAACGATTTTCTTTGTTAATAAAGTTTCCGTCTATACAACGTGTAACAATATAAACACAACACATTCTAACACATAAAAACACATTGTATTAGTATATTAAATTAAACAATTTTATCACAATGGATAATATATATTTTAGCTAAAATACATGTCTATCGTCATTTCTTTGACAGGCTTTATTTACGAAGTTAGTTTTAGGTAGTTTAGTTACCCTTATTTATTTTTAAATTGTGTTTCATTCGTCAAGATCTATATCGAAATCAAATATCCTAGCCGTGATATAGAGTTCCGGAACAACATTTATATTGATTGTTTTCCTATTGATTGTTCCCGAATTTTATCCTCATAACTTAGAAGTAATCCAACTTAACTATGATAACATACCGTAATATAATCTCTTATCAAACCGGCCATGACATGCGACCAGGTGATCATCTCATCGATCAGGATAGAAATCCTCTGTAGGGACAACATTCAAATTTGTTTATTCATAATATTTCTCATGTTATTGAATAACGTCGAAATGTATTTTGTCATAATCTAAAAGTAGATGATCTACAATCTAAAAATGAAACATGTTAATTTTACTTATAATTTTTTATAAGTGTCTATGGTTGTTATACTTACTTTCACCCTGTCATTTGATACCCATGTCATAGATATTTAAAAGATATGAGAATCTTGAATCATCAATCATACTGATTAAACAATGGCGTCACATTGTATACCGAATTCATATAGTTGTTTTTTTTGTTTTTTTTTTGTTAATACCCCTTTTATTTGAGGTTGTATATCAGACAAAAGGAAATCCGCCATCTTGGATCGTCCGCACTATTCAATTTAGAACATTAATAAATATAAATTAGTGTATTGTCAGCCAATGTCGTGCCTCTTTTTAAGAGGATCGGATGTCAAAGTACTACGCCAAATTCGGTCGAAATATCTGACTCACATCCACAACTAGCACATAAAAATACAAAATAAAAACCCTTTGAAATAAATTACTAAAACCTCGATGGTATGTGAACTTATTTATAATAAAATTTGTTTTAGTTGTAGGTCCCGAAACTTTGGGTCAAGCGGATGCTTCGGAAGGCAGCATCGGTGTAGGAGTTGTGGGTGGTGGGGACTTCGGGGAAGGCAGTTTTAGCATCGGCCACGGTGGCAAAAGTGAAGGCTATGGTGAAGGTGGCCATGGAGGCGGCCACGGTGGTACCTCATATGGCGGAAAATGAAAATCTGGACACCTAAGGCGCTGTTATATTGTCTAATGGTCTGCTGAAATAATTGCCGATCGAGAACTAACTTCATATGTTGAAATAAATTATTACAAAATGTTTTTTTAGTTATCATTGATAAAATATGTGATGAAATGTCTACTTTATTTCCATTAGGCTTAGGCTTTTATACCAAAAACCACCCTTTTAACCCTTAATACTTAAAATAATCTTTGAATAATAATTAAACTTCTGAATGTATCATACTAATCAACTTTCAATGTTGTCACCCACTGGGCTCATACAATTTAAATTGCCAACGATAAAGTAAGAAGAAGACGAATGTTGTCGCGTTCAGAAATTAACCCAATGAAAGTTATGAATCTTAAAATAAATTATATTTATATTTTTGTTGCGGGGTTTAAAAAATATTTTAAAACCGCTTTAGATACCAAAAATTAAATAAAACGCCAATCTAACTTCTCTTAAATTCTTTATATTTTTGAACAAATCAATGTAAGGGACTCGCCATGATTCTTTGCCCCATCCATTAGCTATGATTTGTTGACTAATAGAAGGCGAAATGCAGAACAAGTTAGAAATGTTACATTGATGTATTTAAAATACATCTTGATAATAATTCGAACAAGGGAACGTTTTGGTACAGTACATTTCAAACATGGGTGCCCGTTAGCAGAATTATTTCCAGGAAGGTGCATATGCTTCTACATCTACACATTCAATAGAATACTAGCTAAACCAAGCCACGCTTCGCTGTGGTTTTCCGCTACGCTGTCTACGCTAGAATTTCCCATTTCCGTGGGAACTTCGGAATAAAATGAATATGAAGACACACTTCAGTTAAATACGTTTTGTAAAAATTTCAAGACAAGTCATTGACTGCTTTTTCATTTTGCATAAAGAAGATAATGCATCCATAAATTTTAAATGAATTCATTGACAAGGCTTTCAACAAAAATGTTGAATAACAAGATTAATAGAAGCTTTTACAATAATAAAAAACAAACAGTAATGGTAATTATAAGGAACTATATAATTCACATTACTGAAATTCGTGAACTATGAAATCTCCGAACAATTTTATTGCTCTAACGAAAAGAAAAGTCGGATTGAAGGACACACTCAACTTTGTAGTGAAAAAGTTTTTTTTTTTTTTTATGGAAAAGGGGGCAATCGAGCAGACGGCTCGCCTGATGGTAAGCGATTACCGCCGCCCATGGACACCCGCAACCCTAGAGGAGTCGCGAGTGCGTTGCCGGCCTTTTAAAGGGTTTGGGCCTCCGGACCCTCACTCACTCGGCGAAACACAACGCAAGCGTTGTTTAACACCGGTTTTCTGTGAGGCCGTGGTATCAATCCGGTCGAGCCGGCCCATTCGTGCCGAAGCGTGGCTCTCCCACGGTGAAAAAGTGTTCTTCCATCGATACAGGTATGTCACGGTCGATTCTCCAACAGCAAATGTAAGTTTATATTCAAAATCAAATTAAAATAGATGATTTAGTAGGAGTCATTAAAAAAGTCTTTTATATTATAACTAGCTGGTGCCCGCGACTTCGTCTGCGTGACAAAAATTAGCCTATGTCCTTCTCTAAGGTCCAATCTAAATATATCCTTGCAAAATTTCGTATATATATATACGTCGTCCGTTTAGTAGTGAAAAGGTAAAATACAAACAAACACAGTCACTTTCGCATTTATAATATTAGTATGAATAACGTTTAGCAGGCAGTATGCGCTTTAGGCTTTTCTTGAATAACGTTGTATTTAAAGTTTTAAGTTCATTGCGTATTTTATTATAAATAGTAGGACCCCTACAAAAAAAACACAATCTCATTAGGGCTGTCTTAGCCGCGTGTATCCTCAACCTACTGTTATCTCGCCGGTTCCTAATTACTGTATCAAATAGTCGTGGGAATAATTGTGGATTGGTGCTCACGAATAACGTGAACTCTAATATGTGTATTGACGGAAGTGTTCGGATTTTATGTTGCAAGAAGTTGTTCGGTGTACGTCTATCTATCGTATAAAGTTGGACCATAGATCTTGGCCATAGTTTTTGTGCTTTTATTTGTGCAAAGTCTTCGTCTGCCTAGCCTTTTTCCCAGTTACTTTGGGGTCGGCTTCCAGTCAAACCAGATGCAACTTAATATCAGTATTTTACATGGAGCGACATTCACCTCCACAACCCAGTTACTGGGTAACACGATATCTCGTGGTAAGGCTTTCAGGCCTCTGACGTAACCTTAATTTGACAACCTTGTTCAATGTCAGGCGAGTTAAACCAAAATATGGTTCTATATCTTAACATCAATGCGACCATTTCGCGGTATGCCATATTAAGGGAATCAGTATTAATTATAATTGCAAGTTTATAAAGCGTATAAGTAGAGCAACTAATTATTCTTTTAGTTCAGTCATGAATATTAGGTTTCTAGTTAAGGTTTTGGTCAATTGGTAGCCCTAGAAATTTTGCTGATTCAGTATCAGATATTAATTTATTTTGATTCAATATTTTTATGTCATGTGAAATGTTCGGTCTTTGAGAGAAATTAATAATATGTGTCTAACGACATTTATTTTGAGGTCATTGTTGTCAAGCCATTGAATTATATTCGCAAAAACATATTGTTTTATGTGATACATACAATTATTGGATTGTTTCCTATACTTGTGCTCTGAGACCTTTCTATAAGCCAACTTTCGTGGTTATAAGACAACGGGAAGAACCCAATAGGTTTTGATTTACTAGTTAATATGAAAATATGCTGTTTATATGACCGTACTATATTGAGTTGACTTACAAGCTTGTTTTTTTTTAGTTTTTAGTTCCAAGGTACCGTAAATCTAAGTATTTAATATTAATGTCAACTTGATACCTTTATACTTCACTGAGAAAAAATATTGACAGTGAGACGGATAACGAAGTGATCTTAAATTCTACTTTAAAGAACAGAACCCTATAAATATTTTTCTGTGTAGGTATTATTTTATATATCATCCATAGAAATCGAAATATTTCCTTACCATACACACACGAATAAAATTATAAATTTCGTCTTTTTACCTTCAGTATACAGATATAATTTTGCATGTAAATTTTTTCGCTTCTAAACCTGTTTTTTTGGTAACATACCTGACTCGTTTTAGCAGTTTTGAGGGATAAAAAAGCTATATAAACTCGCTATTGGTATTCAGTGAATCAAATAATACGGTACCAACTGACCCAAATGGCGCGTTTAGTGACAATAGTTGTACTTCTAGTAGCCGTTGCCTGTGTTTGTGCAATACCAGGTAACTTTTTTTTTTTAACCTTGTATTTTAATTTATTATCAACATAATAAAGTGACTCTTACAGATAAATCTTTGAAAAGTATTAACGCATGCTTAGCGAACTCTAAAGTTATAATATTAAATGGAAAAAGACGGTCGCGACGTATTCTTTTTCAATTTAATATTATAACTTTAAAGTGTTTCTTATTACACCGCTTTTAAGTTCATAGGGCACTTTTCACTTTACACTATCGAACTAGTTCGGTATTCTAAAAAAAACATCTTTACATTTATTAGTAAATCTCAACAAAGAGTTATAATGTCCAAAAATTTCATTTTTGCGATTAAATATATTGTGTTTCTAACACAATATTTGTCAAATAAAACATAACGATTTTTGAAATCATTGATTTTTGTTATTAATAACATTTTTATGTGTATACTCGCGAAAATACAAGCGAGCCAACAGATTGTGTTATAAATAGAAGAATATTTACTCTATTAATTACATTTTAATATTCGAATGTCCGGCAACTTCGCCAGTGCAGTGAGACTATAGACACGATGAAAGAAAAAAAAAAGTTACTGGGTTGTGGAGGTCAGATAGGTAGTCGCTCCATGTAAAATACTGGTATTAAGCTGCATCCGGTTTGACTGGAAGCCGACCTAATGTAGTTGGGAAAAGGCTAGGCAGATATAAAAAAAATTAAAGTTTATAATAGATAAGTTCATTAATTATTGTCAAGTAGTAATATATCTAATGATTATTTGTATAAACATTTGCATGCCGGTTAAACGGTGACACATGTAGCAAAATATATGTAACATCTTGTAAATACCATGTTTCTGGCAAATAAATTTTTCTATTTTTAGAAAATAAAAATATGTTTATTAGGTTTTTTTCCCTGGCAAGTGTGTTGAAAAACGTCGTATGAAACTATTGAGCATTGGTATTACACTCTCGGATCCGTATTACGCTATCCAACTTCGAGTGTGATGATCAACTTAGCTCTAGTATATCATAATGAACCTACTCTACTTAAAGTAGTAAAAAATTGCTCAGAACCATCTTAACACTTTGACAGTCTAGTGACTTACACGTAATGCACGGTTGTGGCACAATTGTTTAAGTATTGTGTGTGCTTCACGGACAGTCAGAGGGTTACACTCACTGCGTGTGACCAATATCAGACAAGAAATTGTTACAGGTTTCTTCAAGATAGTTTTATGACTAAGATTAACTAAGTCACAGAAAAAGACGTGTCAATGAGTTTGAAATGTGTTTTATTTTTAGCTCCCAAAAAACATAGAGCAAAAGTCTCGGCTTCATACGGCAGTATCGGCGTTGGTGCCATAGAGGGTGGCACGTATGGTCCCGCTAGCTTCAGCATCGGTCACGGAGGCAACAGCGCTGGTGATGGTGACGGCGGCCACGGAGGTAACCACGGCGGCACCTCCTACGGCGGACAGAATGGTGACGGCGGCCACACCAAATACTCGTAAATTGTATAATATCGACAAATTTTCTGCTGAATTGCTGCTACTCAAACTTAATTTAAATTAATTATTATAATGATTAACTTAATTATTAGTATTCATTGATTACCATTCATTTTTGTTTTTTTTTATAATTTATGATAAAAGGAGGTCACCGGCATCGGGAACAGGGTCCACCCTACCGGCTGTTAGGGCTCCAGAGAAAGGATCCTTAGGGACTACTCACACTTATTCAGCTCTATTCAGCTTATGTCCATAGAAAACAACGATTTTGGATGGAGACGCGTACGCATCCATTCAGCTTTCCGCGTTTATTCAGCTTTCGCGGCAAACAAGTATAAAATAAGAACAAATGTGTTTTTATCATGCGAGTGCTTTAGAGTTCAGCGCTGTTCTGCCGCGTTCAGCGCTGCACACGTATGGTTCTCAACTCTGATATACAAAGCCGAAATTTTGTATTTTGCTTTTGTAACACGGGTCGTAATAAGTCCACAATCTTGTAAAATTTTGCAATATCCATCCGAAAATGCTCTTTAAATTTAATATTATTTAGTTTTAATTGGGGTACCAATGTCGCGTATTCTCCAACCAAATTTCTATTTACCCAAAGTGGGTCGACCCACTGTCGTTTGCGTTTTAATTTTTTACGGTTATTTTTTTCTATTTCTTCTGCAAGTAGTGAAACGACAAAAATATCGCACATAGAACTGTCCATGTTGAGGACACAATACTAATTGAATAGCTGACCGTCTTCGCAGCATATTCAGCGCCGTACGTAGTAGATAGAAGCATTTTAGCGGAGATAACACTCTTACGCCGCTGTACGCGGCTGATAGAAGTAGAACTGTATAAGTGTGACCAAACTCGTTCAGCGAAACGCGAATACAGCTGAATAAGTGTGCGTAGTCCCTTATAATGCGTGCCGGGCGGAGTAGGTACCCTTGATTCATCTGCCTATCGAAAGCCTTTTAATTTATGAATATTATTAACTTCATTGATAAACATTTGCGTACGACTATTGTAGCCAACACTCACAAAAAAAACAGTAAAAACAGTAAATTATTTTATACAACGTATACATAAGTACTTCGTTGCCTCGTTGGTCTAGTGGTCGCAAGCGCGGCTGCTAAGCATGAGGTCCTCGGTTCGATTCCCAGTTCGGGCAAAGTTTAGTAAATTCTCAGTAGCGGCCCGGAGTTACGAAGTTGGCGGTGTCACTCCCCCATGCTGTGGAGAGCACCTAAAACGAACTAAAATCAACAATCTGACAGTTCATTTCACACTGTTTAAAAAAATCTCTGATCGTTGACCGCTGCATTGATAAACGCAAAACGATCATTCAATTCTGCGTGTTATAGTTAAGTAGTTATGTAAAACCGCTAAACGTCGTTCAGCTGTTTTTCATAACAGTACTGTTCTGTAAATCAGATAGCAGTTTTGTAAAACAGCTGATTCTACAATCCATATGCGACATATACGTACATAAGTAGCGACAATTGAACTTTATTGAACTATAAATAAATAAAAGCGTGCAGCCCGTCTTCGTTAGTTTCACAGACTACTCCTTCTACAATTACACTAGACTGAATGTGAGTATCATATTGGATGATGATTATATATTAATTGATGATTATATATTATATATTAATTCGTAACCGTCTGGTGGTTTTGAGTATTTTAGCTGGCCTACGCAAATATCCTACCGATCATAACATTTCAGGACATTCTGTTTCGGATATATGGTTTGTCATGCTGCGATTCTAGGACCCCAGTAAATGTTAGTGGACAAAGGTATCGTCTTGCAACGGGTATCTGAACTCCCTTAATAATGGTCGAGCTACACGATGACTGATGCATACGCCACCAGTAAGGACAGATCTACTTGAAACTGCTATGGATCTTTTTTCAAAAGACTATTCGTGACGCCCTACATGGTTAAGTTCACATAGCCCCATGAGCGTACCCAGGGAGGCAGGGGGGGCAGCTGCCCCCCTCTTGATTTTGTGTGATTAGGTGCCTACTTTACAACTACATTATTACGCATTAAGTTTTGATAAAATCTCACTGCGCGACCGGTAATGTTGTATTCATGCAATATGCTAGCGTAGCAAGGGTGAGATCCACAATGTTCGAAGACAGGTTAACGTTAAATGAGCTAAGTGTACATAAAAATGTTGTTAAAAGTATCCAGCTATTCTTTCACGAAAGACGTAATAAACCCTTGTGCTGAATATCCTTGAAAATTTATATTAAACAAGATGAAATTAATAAAAAAAAATGTATTTAAAAGCACGCCTGGCATGTGTGAATTATATCTTTGTGTACCATAATCACTATATTAGGTACTATTTTTGTAATCTAACTTAAGTCGATGTTATCTGGGACAATGTAAGGATTGTAACGATATCCATTACATTTAAATCGGTTCAGGCTTTTGGAAGTTATGGTGGAATAAAGAAACTCGCAAAAATACTTAAATACATGAACTCTAAGCACATAACACTACTATTTTCGGTCAGTCGTGTCAATAGATGTGTAAGTAAATAATTTCTGAGTCCTCTTAAGTATCAGGGGAAAACTGATTTGAGGTTGTTTCGGTTTTTCTTATTAGGGTTAGTCAGATAGGAAATGCGCCGCCTTCTCGATATTAAATTGACATCTAAAAGGAGTTACAGAATAAATAATTTTAATTTGGTTGTTGGAAATTAACTTGGTAGCAGATGACGTTTTCAGACTCAGGTTGTTCTACTGACTAATGACGTTTGGATCCAGACCTTGATGAGAACCTCCGGAGTCGTGGTGAATGCAGCTGTGATCCCGGGGCCGGTTGCAGCTAGCGTGGTGATTAAGCTCGTGCCTTCTCTATATGAGGAGGGGCCTGCAGTGGGACAGTTATAGGCTGGTTATTTTTTTTATATATTTTTAAGAGTTCTGCACAGAGTCCTTGAGAATTCCCAAATTTAAAATAAAAGTATGGTGAAAAAAGATGCTGCAAGGGGCTGGTCGGCCCTCAAGTTATATTTACCATATAAAAATTAAGATATAAACAATCAATGAAGTTTAGTCCTCTAAAGGTGGAAGAGTGACATGTAACTAGGTCCGGAATCCTTTATAATTGTAATTATAAGAAAAACTAAAATGTTAACAATCTGAGATAGCGATGACCAGTAACACTACATCAAATTATGTTAAAAATGCGCAAATTCTACCAAACTGGTTTGGCGATAACGTCCACTCAGAAATACTTACTGTAGTCATAATTATATAATTATAAAGATCTAATTTTGAACAGGATTCGAACCTGCGCGTCTCCCGGATGAATGCTCCAGGCCCTCTGCCAGTAGGGAATTAAGCTTGAACTTTTTTAAATTTTTATTGATTGATGGTGTACGTTGGTGGGATTTAAGAACCGGTGCTATAATTGAGGATCAGTGTTAAAATTTCGGTACTACCGGCAGAAGAAACAGGGACACCTTATTTTTTATGTGTGCTATGTTAGTCATGATTTCATAAACGCATAAGATAGAGAGAGCGGCTCCTCAACATACCCGGCACTCATCCCCTGCAGCTCCTGTTTTTTTTTTTTGATAATGTCATCTCGCAGGTCAACCTAGGAGGTTGTCGACTGCTTAACCAGACTTTCCTGTGGATGCCCCTGCAGCCCCACCGCGTCCGCGATTTATATATGGGGGCCCCACAAAGGCCGCAGAAGGTAGGGAGAGCGGCGCACCGACATACCGGCACTCCTCTCCCACCGCGGCCCTCATCCCTCAGCTGCGGTGCCGCCCTTGCGACGCTGCAGCCCACCTCAGTTGCGGAAACCCCCAGTAGTAGTAGTAGTGCGTAGGTTGCGGGCCTCAAACCTACGCCGCTCCAACATGGGCTTAGCAAAGCCCAGATGAGTTGCCCTCCCTGGGATCCTCTAGCTTCACCGTGGGTGACTTAGCCACGGCTACTAGAGCCCCCCACAACGACAAGGCGGAACCCGGGGGGGGGACCGGGACTCTCAGGACTTTCGGAGTTTTCTGAATTTTTACTAGATTTAATAGATTTAGGCGTTACTTGTAAAAAAAAATTGATAAATATATATTCGTTGTAAATATCACGAATAAGCAAGAGCAATTGGATGTTGTTGGGAAATGTAGAACACGACTGCTGCAATGTTCAACTCCTTGACATAATCCGGTCCCTCGTATTTTTTCATGTGTGGAAAGTTGAAAATTGACGCTGTTTGCGACTTCGACCGACTGAAAATCGGTCCTCCTCTAATAAACCTCGGTTAATGTCTATATGATCTTATAGTTCAATTTAGCTTATTTACTGTCTTTTAACTACAGTAGGTACAGTAGGCAATGAGGCGCCGCCGCCGCCGCTCGGGTGCAAGTATCCCCTACATGCAGCTCAAGTTTAGTAGGTAATTCAGGGTAACACGAATAAAAGCTTTCCCTAAAGGTAACCTCTTCAGGCTTAAGTCATTGAAGGGGTTAATCCCTTTACGTGGTTACCATAATAAAGGTGTTAACTATTTCGCTGGGTTTCGAGGATGTAGCTCGAACAAAAGGTAACACTACGATATGAGTTACCCTATGTACGGTTTACCCTGTCAAAAGGGTAAGCCCTTAAGCGGGGTTGTCCGGTCCTTGCTTTAAAATAGGGATCTCGTAATCATTGCACAATTTTCATAATATATTTTAATGCTTCATTTAAATTATTTATCTAAATTCAAGATAAATCTTTGAAAAGCATTAACGCATGCTTAGCGAACTCTAAAGTTACAATATTAAATGGAAAAAGAATTAAAACTTTATTTATCTAAAGTTGTAATATTAAATGGAAACAGAAAACGGTCGCGAGCAGGACTCTGTCCACCAAGCCATCTCGACCTCCGCTCATTTAATATTACAACTTTAGAGTTCGTTAAGCATGCGTTAATGCTTTTCAAATATTTATCTTTAATTGTTAAGGTAATTGCATCTTTACGACATTGTATTAACTGCAAAGTTGTCGTGTCGGTTCGGTCACCTGTATAGGGACTGAATAGATAGCAATGACGTCACCAAAAGACGTGTTAAAATGTTGAAGAAGAATTCACGGTAGTGAGCAGAGGTCGAGATGGCTTAGTGGTCAGAGCGCCTGTAGTATTTATCCGGGAGGCGCAGGTTCCAATACTGCTCGCCGTATTCTTTTTCCATTTAATATTACAACTTTAGAGTTAACTAAGCATGCGTTAACGCTTTTCAAAGATTTATTTTTAATTATTTATCTAATCTTACTATGACTTTATGCTTCTAAGTTTATTCTTCGCATTAGTTAGTGGTAGTACCAAAACGAATTCACTCTGATTATTCGGAATAACTTGTTTTTAAATTTCAAAACACAAACATAATATTACGCTCATTTACTCCGAAGGGGAAGGTAGAAGTGTACCGTTGTACACCCACTTTTTAGCAGTAGATACCATTAAAACATATAATTTCAGTATTAAACCCAAAAAGACACAATCATACAAAATACACAGAACCAAACAAAACAGGCTACAACTTACTAATCTTATTATACCGCGAACTTTGTTGTATCCATTAAATACTTCCATAGTTTATCACAGATGAAGCTAACAAAAGTATTTTGAAAAGTTTTCAGAGACACCATACAACATGAAATAAAGTGAAAGGTTCAAAATATAAATACAGATCTGTAATTGCAACATTGTGTTCTAATATCGAAGCTGTGTCTGACACGCACAGGTAGAAAAAATAAGGATTCCAGCTACCCACACGGAACCCTCGTATTATTCTGTTCCTTTAAAACTGCGATTCCTGAAATTGGTTAAATCCGGTTCAATATAAGATGAGAAACCAAACATTTTTTAAATTAATAAGGGGCGGAAAACCATTTATCTAATGATTTTTTAATGTGTATGTAATTATGTATCTAATTCATACCAATAATTATACCAACTACATAGTACTATACGCTGTGCCCTGTCTAGTGGATTTTCAAACATGGGTTTCACTGCAGTATCTACTTTTTTTTTGTAAGTAAACACAGATGCTAAACATAGAACATAGACGATAATGTTGGTTTCTAAGCGTATTAATAACTAAAGAATATAGGTATAATAACTTTCGTGAGGCATATTCATATTATATGAGCTGAGTCCGCGGCTATGTCGCGAGTCAGACTGACTCGCGACATAGCCGCGGACTCAGCTCATGACTAAGGGCTCCGTTCGAGTTCGAAACTAGTCGGGCAAACCCGAAGAATGTATGTGAGTAGTAACCGGTGAACAATAAATAATAAAGAATATAAGTGTACATTACCATTATACCTAACTATAGTTTAGGTACCTATGCTTATATATTTATATTTATTTTTATTAGATGGGTTTTGTCGCTTAGCGACCATATCACCCAATGCTTATAAAATAATCTGCCTACCCCTAACCTACGAGGTAGCGTGATGTTTTGTCGTCAACACATAGGTAGGTTATAATCATTTCTGAACTCCACCTTCAACCCGGTTATTCTGAACCCGAGAAAAACATATAGATATACTAGCTGCGCCCCGCAAACGTTGTTCTACCATACAAATTTTCGGGATAAGGGTGAATAAACGACCTATTCTCAGACCTACCATATTACACAAAAAAAAACATAAATATCGGTCAAGCCGTTTCGGAGGAGTTCTATAACAAACACCGTGACACGAGATTTTTATATATTAGAAGAACATATTAGATGATTACTACAATGTTTTAGGCGAGTGGCACACATAGCTATTCTAGTTTAGCATCTGATAAGTGGAAGAGTAAATATATTATTATCTCTACAAGTAACCCACATAATAATGTTATGTTGTATTATAAATTCACGAAATGGGAATCTTAATTTTTGTAATGAAAATATATTTCGTTGGTAATATTTTAGGCTTTTGTGATCACTACACATTTTAATAAAACAACTTATAACCGGATTAATCGCGTCCTCCTACGACCACGAACGCTGCAAAGTGTTCGAAACGTCAGAAAAAACAAAAACCAATAATACACGCGATTAATCCGGTTAAAATTTGTTTTATTATAATATATTTCGTTGCTTACCTAGGCATTCCTTTGAGCAAGTAAAACAACTTATAACTAGGAAACTGTAAAAGTTTCCAAAAAAAAAATCTAAGTACATCACAAGCCTTATACAAAACTGGTTAATCAGTTAGTTTATATAAAGTGCCAATATAAAATCAAATCTCAGTTACAAACCTGTCGTGACGGAAATGGCGCGTTTATTGTGTGTAACTTTATTTTTTGCCCTGGCTGCCTGTGCTTGTGCGAGTCCAGGTAATTATTCACAAAAGGAATCTAGTCAAAATTCATTATGGTTTTAAAGATAAAGATATTTATTTGCATTTAACATGACATATTAAAGGTCTTATAATTTTTCGTCTCTTCATGTGTATTCTGGATTTGAGAGGGGCTTGTGGCTAAGTAACAGCCGCACAGATCGATCAATCGAGGTTAAGCTGCGCTTGCCGCGGTCGGTCTGTGGATGGGTGACCATCATTTCATACCGAGACCCCTCCGTGCCTCGGAGAGCACTTTAAACCGTTGGTCCCGGTTGTCAAATTAAGATCTATGACAGCTGTTACGGGTAGTCAGAGGCCTGAAAGTCTGACGACCAGTCATACCACGAGATATCGTGTTACCCAGTTACTGGGCTGTAGAGGTCAGATAGGCAGTCGCTCCATGTAAAATACTGGTATTAAGCTGCATCCGGTTTGACTGGAAGCCGACCCCAACGTTATTGGGAAAAGGCTAGGCAGATAAAAAAATGTGTATTCTGTATTTGTCATTTTTTTTGTCATAATTATTGTACTATCTATTACACTTTTCATTCACATATTATATATACGTCCGTGGTAAAACCGTGGTAATTATTATCCAATCTGTGGTAAAATGTTGACCTTGAGCTAGCTTAGGAAAGGAATTTCAATAGTACGCAACTAATTTATACTGGTTTTGTTACTACTAACGTGTCTACCGTACGTACGTAAGCAACTTGCGTCGTGGTTAATGAAACTTTCGACATGACACAAAACAATTTTTAAGTTAAAATTGCTTTATTAAAAGCCACTAAAACTCTGAACTTCTTTTATAGTAATTATAACCTTTAGTTATAAGTCTTGTGCGTGTTTTGTCCCTTTAATAGCCCATATCCATACTAATATTATAAATGCGAAAGTAGTCTGTTAGTACGTAACTCTACCTTTTCACGGCTAAACGGCTGAATGGATCGTAATGAAATTTGGAAAGGAGATAGATTTGACCTTGGAGAAGGACATAGGCCACCTTTTGTCACGCAGTCCCGGGCACCAGCTAATTGATAAATAAATCTGATTTCAGAGCTTGTTCCTAAGTACCAACCTAATGCTGACTATATTACTTGTGATGCCAATAAAAAAAAGGAATTTAAATGTATCGACAATTTTTTTTTTCGAATTTTACAGTTCTGAAAGCCGTACTCAGGTATAACAGGACGAGGCCTCTCAAATAATTTAAAGAAAACAGCAGGCAAAATTGAAACGTCATTAGATGTTTTCCGTTATTTTTTTATTAACTAAAGTTATTATACAGATAGTTACACATTTACACATGATATGACATCATATAGAAAATTAAAAAAAAAAAACTTAATTTTTGTTTTTATTGTTGTTCACCGGTTACTACTCACGTGCATTCTTCGGTTTCATAATAATTAATATGAATATGCCTCACGAAAGTTATTATACAGATATAATTTTTGTATTGTTCTCAGAGCTAAATACTTTCGTACATTTAAAATAACGTAAATAGGTGTCAGTATTTTTTTATTGACTGCATCCACATTAATTAATCTAATTATGAATAATGTGCAGGATGCATGTAAGGGCATAAATCCTACAAAGTAGATTTTTTGTAAATTTTATTTTGCAATATTTACGCTTAGAAACTATTATGTAGTCTTTGTAAGAATGTAAATATGTCATCCGATTGAAATCGTCAAAATGAAAGCAGAAGATAAAGAACAAGAGATTTAAGATTTAAGAAGATTTAAATCTTAATCAAATAAAATGATAAAACAACTTTTAACCGGATTAATCGCATGTATTATTGGTTTTTGTTTTTCCTGACGGTTTTTGTTTCGAACACTGTGCAGCGTTTGTGGACGTAGGAGGAGTCCTCCTGCGACCACGAACCCTACACGCGATTAATCCGGTTAAAAGTTGTTTCACTATAATGTGTAGTGATCGGGAAATCCTAAGATATTACAAATAATATGATTTAAAATGCGTAGGTAAATAACTAACTAAAATGTTTTTTTGCTTTACAGTACCCTATGACTCTAATGCATCACACGGCAGTATTGGCCTGGCCGGTGTGGAAGGCGGCCATTTTGCCCCCGCCAGCTTTCTGACCGGGCCCATAGTTAACGTGGCGGTGCAAGTGAACACTCAAACACACGTCCATACGTAACACATGACAGTTCCTTAGAAGGGTAAGCTAGATTTCAAAATGTTTCTAAACTGCTTAAATGTGTTATTTGTGTAACGAAAAGCTTCAGAGGCCCCATTTCGTTCATATCTTACTA
This sequence comes from Xylocampa areola, assembly GCA_935421205.1. NCBI lineage: Eukaryota > Metazoa > Arthropoda > Insecta > Lepidoptera > Noctuidae > Xylocampa > Xylocampa areola. The sequence goes on along the minus strand of OW285200.1, from coordinate 20,127,716 downwards.
ATATTATTAATGCTCCTCGCTGACTGCTTCGTTGGTCTAGTGGTCGGAAGCGCGGCTGCTAAGCGTGAGGTCCTGGGTTCGATTACTAGGTCAGGCAGTGTTATTGGGTTTTTCTGTTAGGAAATTCTCAGTAGCAGCCCAAAGTGAGGAAGTTGGTAGTGTGACACCCCCGTGCTTCGGAGAGCATGTAAAGTCTTCGGTCCTGCGCCTGATCTCTCTCCGGGCGTGTCGGATTGCCGTCCCATCGGAATATGAGAGTGAAGGAAGAGGGAGTGCACCTGTGTTTGCGCATACACTTGTACACCATAGTGAGGAGATAGGCCGCCGTGACCGAAACACGGTCGGGAGGAGTATAAATATTATAAATGTGAAAGATTGTATGTTTAGATTTTTGCTACTTAATCACGCAAAAACAGCTGAACGGATTTGGATGATTTTTCGGCATATAGATAGATTGAACCTTGGAGAAAGAAATAGCTTACCTTTTGCTGCGCAGACGAAGTACGACTAGTATTATAATAAATGGATTATTGAATATCACAAAAAATAATAGTATTATTGAGCACATTCAGAACATTTGAGACTCGGTACTATAAAAAAATATGTTAGTTATTGAAAAAAGTAGTGTTCATCTTTTTCTGATACTGTTTAATAATCTACCTGGCATTACACACACCATCGAGAACATCACTCAGGTGTGCGATTTCCTCAAAATGTTACCCTTCATATTTACCAACTGTTTTTTTTTTCATTAAAGTTTAATGCCAATTCGGGGATCGAAGTTTAGCAGAGATAATCCGGATAGAAGAAGCACCGAGAGACTACAAAATAGAGGGATTGCAGCAGAAAAACTCCTGAAGAGACTCCGAACAAAGTTTTCCTGACGAGCCCAGCGGCAAATGACTATGAACATGATAACCGCCAATATAATACTTACATTATATATAATTTTATATATAATTTACCATTTATAATTGACTCTTCTATCCAAATCCATCCCAAGGTTGCCTGGTAGAAATCGCAGATCGCGATAAGGCCGCCCATTGTATGTTTTAAAACTTGTATTGATTATTTTTCTTGTGTTTCTTTCTGGTGTACAATAAAGTATAAATAAATAAATAAATAAATACATTAATTAAAGTTAATGCTTACCGCAGCCTGAACACCAATATTATTTGTTCATTTACTGAAATTATTTACTATTCTATAGATTTAGTAATCACTAGTTGTCCCCCACGGTTTCGGTGAACAAACCTATTAAAATATATTCCAACGGTGCCCTCCCCCCTCATGACCGCGCCTAGCACACCATACTAGACATGGTCCCATGCGCGACTGCTGAGAATGAGGTCTCGGGTTCGATTCCCAGGTCGGGCAAAGTGTTATTGAGTTTTTCTGACAGGAAAATCTCATTAGCAGCCCAGAGTTTGGAATTGTACCCGGTAGATAGCAATAGGCTCACCTCCATTACACGGGACTTGATTACAGCATTCGTGTAATGTGGGTGTACAACTGTGTACATCTCTGCCTAACCCTTCGGGGAATACAAGCGTGATGCAATGTGTGTATGTAATAATCTAGTCATTTTACGAAGAAACGTCCTGAGTGCGAGAGAGTTTTGGAATTATTGATGTATATTATAACGAACTCTATGCGCATTGGGATCGGATGCTGCGCCGCGTGTCGCGGGTTCAATTACCACACGGAAACGAATATTCGTAACAGCAACAACGTATACGGGTCTGGGTGTGTGTGCATGTGGGATTTGTTTTTTTACCGCACGGCATCAACAAAATGAATTCCTTATGAAAGAAAATTTTTTGAATAGATTTTTTTCCTACATATTAATATTTATAAATACAATATTAATCGAAATAAAAATGAAATGATGCTTAAAACAAGTGTTGTAATTTATTGAAAGCCTAGCATACTTATAAAAGTATCCCGCATCCAAAACCGGCTACAGGGTAGTTAATCATTTTGTAAATCTGCTATAGATTTCGGCAGTTACGCTGCTCGGCTCCTATAAGTAATAACCTGATGGAGTGTACCTGAAGCTACGGCACGATGAAGGCCCTTGGGCAAATTTGGTCCATTAGTTCTGCAGTTATAAGCGTTTGGACAGGCAGTCAGATAGACAAACAACGTTTCCAAAAATTATAGGTACATCAGGCTTAAAATTTTGTGAAAATATTCTATGTACACTAAGCTATAGTTTAGTTATATTAGACGTAACCGACGACTCTGAGATAATAAATAGGGAATGTAAGTTTGTATGGACATTCTTGATCTACTATATTTAATTCTTCCTGTTCTAGAAGACGCAGAATCGTAATTCAGGGCGAATTCGTTCCTTCGACTTATCGAAGGCTTTCGACTGCGTCCACCATTGTACACTTATTAGGAAATTCATTCATTTTAGATTATGAAACAAATCTCACCTTTGACTTCTTATCTGGAGATCTTCTGGGTCTACGAAAGCTATGGGTGTTACACAGGGTTCAATTCTAGGACCGTCTCTATTCCTTCCTCGTTTAACCTTTCGGCTCAGTAACGTACAGATCTGTACGTTGTAACAATAAAAATCTATTGTGTCTGCTAATGACTGAGGCAACAGCATAATTAAATGATTTGCCTTATTATTAAAACATTTTTTTTATATATAAATACAATACGCTAGAGCTATAAATTGGTCTCAGCTCATTGGTCTAGTGGTCCCAAGCACGACTGCTGAGCATGAGGACTTGGGTTCGATACCCAGGTCGGGCATTGTTATTGAGTTTTTCTGTTAGAAAATTCTCAATAGCAGCCCGAAGTTTGGAATTGTGCCCGGTAGAGATGGCAATAGGCTCACCACCTATTACATGGGACCTAATAACAGCATTGGTGAAATGTGGGTGTACTACTATGTACACCTCTGCCTACCCCTTCGGGGAATACAGGCGAATTAAGGTTATATCAAACTCTTGTCATAACATAACATAGCATCACGCCTGTATTCGCCGAAGGGGTAGGCAGAATCATTTATTCTAATTAGACCATTAGGAATGGTGCTTTTCTACGTTAAACAGTCCCCAATACGGCCACCCTTCATCGCTTCCTCGTGCTTCACTAGAGAGAAAAATTAATTTTAAACAAAAAATGAAAACCGCCTTCAAAAATCTACTACACTAAAAAGTTTAAAATAATATCAAAATTTGCTTATAATAAAATCATTTTAAAAGAACAATATATAATAATAATCTGTTAATTTTGGAGTCGGTGCCTGTACTGAGGGTTATTGTTTTCCTCTTGTTAGTCACTTATGTTCGTTGTGCTGTGGTTATGTTACCGGCCTTTGTATCTGGTTGTAAACCCCACATACATCAGGCACCGACTCCAACCCCCCCAGGGGTTCCACCTTGTCGTGGTGGGGGGGCTCTAGTAGCCGTGGCTTGGTCACCCACGGTGAAGCTAACGGAACCCGAGGAGGGCCGCTCCTCAGGGATTTGCCTTCAAGCCCATGTAGGAGCGGCGCCGGCGTAGGTTGCGGGACTTATGGGGGGTGTCGCAACTGAGGTGGGCTGCGGCGTCGTATGGGCGGCACCGCAGCTGAGGGATGGGGGCCGCGGTGGGAGAGGAGTGCCGGTATGTCGATGCGCCGCTCTCCCTACCTACCGTGGCCTTGACGGGGCCGCCACCGTTGGATGGCGGACGCGGTGGGGCCGCAGGGGAAGAGGAGTGCTGGTATTGCGAGGCGCCGCTCTCCCTATCCTCTGCGGCCGTAGTGGCAGGCGGCGGGGCCACAGACCTGACCCGTCGCAGGGGACCTAGGGCGTCCAGACACGGGGTCGTCTGGCGCCCATTGCACATGGTCTCCGAGGTGGTTGCGGCACGCCATTAGTCTGGTGTGCCATAGCGGGGGGGTGCAATACCCAACCCCGTGAGGGAGTCCGGCAACGGACGGCTGCGAGCGGGTTCGCGGTTGTGTGCGAGAGCGTTCCCGCGTCCCGCCCTCAAGCAGCTGAGGAGGTATACTGTGGAGTTTTAGTGGGTTCGAGTCCCACATAACCGCTCTGTCTCCCCGTGTCAGAGCTGTATGCGAGGGCATTTCTCCACATAAAAAAAAATAAAAAATAAAAAAATAAAAAAAAAAATAAAAAATAAAAAAAAAAAGGCACCGACTCCAAAATTAACAGATAATTAATATATATTGTTCTTTTAAAATGATTTTATTATAAGCAAATTTTGATATTATTTTAAACTTTTTAGTGTAGTAGATTTTTGAAGGCGGTTTTCATTTCTTCTTATTTTTAGGTTATTTTTTCCCCCCTTCCGTCCGAATATTCATTGCAAGCAGACGTGCTCTTAGTTTATTAACGAACAAAATATTCTAAGCTTTGCTCACGCGAATTTAGTATGTAATTGGTAGCGCAGTACTATGCCCTATTGCTTAAAAATTTCGAACATTAGTATTACTGTCGCCCCTGCCCCACGCGCACCTCGAGTAAAGGAGAGGCACCTCATAATTTCCCTCTCGCTCCTGCACTGCTGACACCAGTCGCCGTAGCAGCACCGAGCTACAGCCGCGGGCGCCTACATCTCTCTCCCTTACACACCAGTGACTGAACGGGACAGCAGCTGCGTGCTAGCTACGCTGCTACGTAAAGCATAAAAGCGTAGTGGATAAAACTTGCCAAGTAAGCCTATTTATAAATACAATTAACTTATATAAACATGATGCAACGTTCTCCACCACTCAATAAAACACTATCTGCATCGGACACAAATATTAAGACGAAGTCTGGGGAGGGCGAAGATATCACCCACCCTCACATCACAATGAGAGATAAACGTCGTCGGCTCTCTGATGAGAGCTATGATGAACTTACAGCGTTCAAAATGGAGATAAAAGAAATGTTGCTGAGCTTTCAAGACACCCAAAATAAAAGATTTGACTTGCTAAATGGGCACCTTGAAGAAGTAAAATCGCAAAACTCCTCAATTTTTATGACAAATCAAGAAATAGAACACTCTCTTGATGACATGTCTCATCAATTTAAGTTAATGCAATCCAAGATCGACGGATTGGAGGATCAACGAAAGAACCTTATGAGCCAAATTTCGAATATCGATGAAAAGTGCGAATATCTAGAAAAATCTCTTAAAAAAACCAGTATAGAACTGAGATATATTCCTCGAGTACAAAAGGAAAATAAAGACATGCTCTTCAACTATATAACTGAACTTTCGAAATGTTTAAGCATCACTCTTCACCCAGGCGACTTACGTGACGTTTACCGTGTACCTAACAAGAAAGATCCTTTAAAGACCACTGTCATTGCAGAACTTTCAAATACTCAGTTAAAAACAAAATTCTTGAGCACTGTTAGACATTACAATAAAACCAAGGAACTAAAGATTCTTAACCTGGGAATTGAAAATAACACTTCGGCCCTCTTTCTATCTGAATCACTTACTGCAAAATCCAGACGGTTACACTTTCTTGCAAGAGATGTAAAGAAAACTGGAAATTTTAAATATTGCTGGACGTCGAACGGTAATGTGTATTTAAAAAAGGAGGATGGATCAGAATACATACACATCACGAATGAAGCTCAGCTCATGAACTTGAGAAAGTCAGAATGACTAGGTTTAATATTACTTACCATAATGCTGTCTATTTTCTACTCCATAATAATTTTCATTCCTCTTAATGCATTTAAACTAAACTGTAACTTAAAAGTACGTAGCTACCAGGCATCTACACATACTCGTACACAATTACTTAAACAAAAACAAAAAACACTACACCTGAGTACTAACACTCCTAATACATTCACTCGCAATCGCAACATTATACTTTCCCGCACTCAAAACATAGCCGCGCCCAATCACTTAATATTCATTAATATATTTAATGTTATATTTTCATTAATCAAAAGAAATCCACACAGTAATGTCAAAGGTACACCAATCAATAACTTAACATTTTATTTATTCCATATGCCTACAAACACCACATACCTAGTTTACTTTTATTTCAACATACCCACATACCGAGTAATAATGCACCTTAAATATTTAATCTATCACTATGTTCGATAATAATAAACTTTTAGAGGATATTGATAGTATGAAGCTAACTAATTCCATAGAATTGAATAATCCTGATACTTGTAAACAACACTTTGGTGATACTTCGAAACAATTTTCAATTTTCTCGCAAAACATACGAAGCATAAATAAAAACTTTGATTTCTTAATCGTACTTTTGCATCGTCTACAGTTTCAACCGGATGTTATTGTGTTGACTGAATGATGGCTGGATGAATCATTTGGTGGATTACACTTAGACAGTTATAAATGTTCTTATTCAACTAAATATTTAAATAAATGTGACGGAATAGTGATATTCTATAAAGCGGATTTACAAATATGCGTGTCGGAACCGAACATGAATGATGCCAACTGTCTACGATTAGATATTGCTACTCATACCGTAATAGCGATTTATCGATCACCATCTTTTCAAAACATAAACAATTTTCTAATTTCTTTGGAAAACATTATTATGAATTGTAGAAGTCAACACTGCGTCTTGGTGGGTGACATCAATCTTGATATTAAAGAGAACTCCACCGATAACCGAGCAGAAGAATATCTAAGCTTAATGGCTCACTATGGCTATGTAATGGGACATAATATACCAACACGAGGACAAAATTGCTTAGACCATTGTCTAATTAAATCTTCTCAACCGGCTACGACTATTGTTTGTCATTCCGATGTTACAGATCATAGTAGCGTACTATGTAGCCTTGGTTCAAGTCTCTATAAAGAAAAATCTAAAATAACTATCACTAAGATCAACTATGAAAACTTACATGAGGACTTAAAAAATGTTGACTGGTTAGAACTTTATGATAAAACAGATGTTACGGAGGCGACGCAATACTTTATCTCCACAGTGAATAATCTTATTGAGAAAAATAAATCTACTCAACGCCTACGCAGTTCCAATATAATTGTAAAAAAATGGATTACGCCAGGTCTTTTAAAATCAATTAGAATTCGTGACAAGTTACACATTGACGCTAAGAAAAATCCTAACAACCTTGAATTACAAAATAAATATAAGACCTACAGAAATATTTGTGTTAACTTATTACACAAACAAAAAAACAAATATGAATATAACCTCCTAACGGAAAATAAAAATAACTTAAAAAAGACATGGAGTTCTCTTAAAACTATCTGTAATCTAAATAAATGTGAAAATAAAAATGAACAATTATTAAAATTAAAAGCCGATGCCATAGAATCTCTGAATGCAATAAACAGTTATTTCAGTACTGTTGGCGAGCGTTTGGCCAAGACAATTTTGGATGGATTGGAAATAACGGAAAATGAATTAAGCAACAATGTAAGTCTTACTTATAATTCAAACCAATCAGACCATTCACTGTTTTTCCAACCAACGGATGAAATTGAAGTTATCAAACTCATAGGTACGCTAAAATCCAGTCAGGCTACGGGACACGATAAATCAGTAATTACATGTTAAAGCTTCACAAATACGTGATTGCGATGCCCCTAACTTATATATGTAACCTTAGTTTGTCATCAGGAATAGTTCCGGACAATCTTAAAATTGCAGAGGTAATACCTATTTTCAAGGCAGGTGATTCACTGGAACCGGCTAACTACAGGCCAATTTCACTATTAAGTACGGTGTCTAAAGTGATTGAAAAAGTAGTCAATGTGAGACTACTTAAATATTTAGAGGTAAATAGCCTTCTAGCTCCTAACCAATATGGATTTCGCTCTGCCCGGTCCACGGAGGATGCCGTCACGGGCCTTGTTGATCTTGTAACTAATAAAATTAACGACGGACAAAAATGTGTTGGTATTTTCCTGGCCCTGGCGAAAGCATTTGATACTGTCTCGCGATCAATATTACTAAAAAAACTAGAAGTGTTGGGAGTTGGAGGTCTAGCGTTGCAATGGTTTCAATCTTACCTGAGCGAACGGAAACAACGAGTACGAATAGGAGAATACACAAGCGGTCAAACAGATATTACTTATGGCGTGCCTCAAGGCAGTATTTTGGGTCCCACTCTCTTTTTAATCTACATCAACGATCTCTGTTCCCTTAAACTGCCACGGGCAAATATTTTTACATTTGCAGATGATACAGCTATAATTTTTCATGCCAAGACATGGAAAGAGGTTGTTGATGTGGCTCAGGAGGGCCTTAGAAGTACTGCCGGCTGGCTGAAAAATAATTTACTGACTCTCAACGCAAGCAAAACGAAACTCACAGCCTTAAGTATAACCAAAAGGTCTGCTCCTAATCAAGCTCTAAACGTTAAACTGCACACATGTGAGTCTGCAAAGCATTCAACATCATTGCAGTGCCAATGCCCGACTATTGAACAAGTTTCGTGCATAAAATACTTAGGCATAATGATCGACGAACATCTGTCGTGGAAATCACATATCGATGCAGTTACGAAACGTGTAAGAAAGCTAGCTCACATATTCAAAAAAATTAGGTGTGTGGCAGAACCCCGACTAATTCGAGCCGTATATTTCTGTCTCTGTCAATCTATTTTAGGTTATTGTGTCATCGCTTGGGGAGCATCGAAAAAGTCATATCTTCTCAAGCTCGAACGCGCTCAGCGAGCTATTTTAAAAATAGCGTTTAAAAAGCCCTGGCGTTATTCTACTAATGCTCTGCACTCAGAATGTGACCTCCTTTGCGTGAGACAGCTTTACATTACCTCGGTACTTCTCCGCTTTCATAAACTTGCGAAGACTATAGCGCGTATCTCTTACAGAACTCTTAAGTGGGACACACCGAGAGCTCGCTCTGCTTTTGCTCGTCAATCTTTTAATTATATGGGACCCTTTCTATATAATAAACTATTTAAAACCAATAATACTATAATAAACCTGACTGCAATCCGCCTTAAAACCATAATCCAGAAATGGCTACTACCCAAAGACTATGCCCATACCGAGAACCTCTTAAACATTGGTATTAAATATTGCGCGCAGACGAACTTACACGTATTAAAACTAAATCAACCTACACACACACACACACACACGCACGCACACACACACACACACACACACGCACGCACGCACACACACACACACACACACACACACACGCACGCACGCACAAACACACACACACACACACAGGGTCGCACGCACGCACACACATACACACACTATCTTTATATGTCTTTAATTAACTTTATTTTTTTTAATTTTTAATTTGTCTGTTTTTGTTGATCTTTTAGTTTTGTTACAAAGAAAGTATTAACAGCTTATTATACACAATAAATGCATTACTTTATTAATTTTTTAAACTTACGGAAGGGACTGGACCCCACGACACAGGGAATCCTAGTGTGGGGGCCAGAGATATACTGTTTTTTTTTTATGTCTAAGTTTACTGATGTAATATGTGTATATGTAATGTACTAATGTTTGAATGAATAAAGATTATATTATATATATTATATATTTTTTGTTTAAAATTAATTTATTTTAGTCTTTTTAGTTTTAAGTGTGTTATATATATATTGTATAGGTCATATATAAGTTTGTATACTTCATAAATAAGTTAATTTAGAAATTTAATAATATGGGTAGGCTTTCGAAAGCCGCTAGGACTTAATTACTGCATCGGTGAAATGTTTGTGTACAACAGTGGACACTTCTGCCTACCCCATCGGGCAATACATGCATGATGCTATGCATGTATTGAGTGGCATGAACTGTACATGAACATGCGATTACAGCAATTGAGAGTGATTTGCTATAATTCATTGAAGAGTTCCATCGTCTAACTTCGAAGATCTTCATCAGATCTTTACTAAATTTAAATGGGACCACCTCTGGGGACTACTCTTTCAAACAAAGATATCGACGGACATACATAACAAAACATGGTAGCTACTGTAAAACGTTGAGGAGTTCCCTTGACTGTCCTTCGTCTTCATCATCAGACCCCTAATTACAGTCACAACCCATCTAGGTGTAAAGTTCTCATCAATACAAATTAATCAAGCCCAAACACCAGGTAATTGCTGTAAATCTTTAAAGAGTTCCCTCGACTGTCTTTCAGCTCCATCATCAGATCGACTCCACACCTTCATTAAATAGTAGTGCTTTAAAATACTTAATGAAAAAATTAAGAAATGCACTTGTCGCCCCTACAATTTTCGAAGGTTTCCCTCGATTTCTCGGGGATCCATCATCAGATCCTGGTTTCCTTATCATGGTACCACCGTTGAGATTTCTTCTTTCCAACAAAAAAAGAATTATCAAAATCGGTTCATAAACGACGAAGTTATCCCCGAACACACATAAAAAAAAAAAAAAAAAAAATATATACGGTCGAATTGAGAAACCTCCTCCTTTTGTGAAGTCGGTTAAAAAGAATTATCAAAATCGGTTCATAAACGACGAAGTTATCCCCGAACACATAAAAAAAAAAAAAAAAAAAATATACGGTCGAATTGAGAAACCTCCTCCTTTTTTGAAGTCGGTTAAAAACCGACGCAAAAACCCGCCAACTACACGTTTCTGTGTGGGTAGTTACAAATTTGTATAATTTCATATAATAAAGTACACATTTCAGCTGATATTCGCATCATAATACCGACAAAATAAAACTACTAATTATAAAACCATACGGTGTTCCTCCTACAATACAACAGATCCTGCTTCGTCGATGAAGATGTGAAACGTCGTTTTGCAAAGAGAAAAAAAACTTAACATCCTGTCAAAAGTTTATCGAACTTAATAAGAGCCTCTCGGGTTTAACGCACATTCAATAAATTACACATTTTTTCCTGGTAGGTACACTGTCTATAAATATATATTTTTTTAAAGAAATTCTGTTTGTGTTCCTGAATTCGACTATTTTTTATTTTCTACCAGCTTAAAACTCGTCCCCGTTTATGATTTAAAGTAGTCGCCTCATAGTACATAATAACATCTAGATACTCTCAAACTCAAATTCAAACTTTTATTTGCTTTCCACAATGGTGTTTAGAGATGGTAAGTAAAATAATATAGTACATCGTGGACGCTGTTGGGCACGCAAAATTTAGGAGAGAGGAAGAGCATTGGTAAGAAGTTACTTATAGCATTGGTAAGTAATTCTTTTTATTTATTATTTACTCTATACTATTATTATATATTATATACTCTATACAAAATTTGTCGACCAAATATACGCAGTCGTGTAGCGTTTTAAATTAGTTACAAAGCAGTTTTTAATATAAGTGAGTTTGATATAAAAGGTGATAAAAGTCAAAAACATATCTCAGTTAGTATTCTTTGTCTCAGTGTAGCGAACAAGTCGTGGATTGAAATGGCGCATTTAGTTAATAGCGTTGTTTTGATGTTGGCAATCCTTGGTTGTGTCAGTGCGTCTCCAGGTAAGGATTTCACATTATCTGTACTAAATAAATTTCGAAAAAGTGTTTTTATTTGATTCTTAGCCGGAATGTTAATGGCCGTGTTCACTACCGTAATTAAATTAGAGGCTTAAGTTTTAACATGTCACTGTGTTCCGTTTTGATAGTCGAGTCGATCAACTGTGTGCGCGTGGTCAGGCCAAAAATATATAGGAAGACCTCCTACAGTGATATTTTTTATTTGAATAAAACTGTGAACCTAACGATTTTATTTTGCTACGAAACTGATTGTGCAATACCTACCAGCCACGTTACATTATAATCGTGCTAAGACCTCTCTACCCTGTTTCCATTTATATCTATCGGCTGTAATTTGTAGCTAATCCTTGAAATAAAGTCATATTCGTCCCGCCATCTCCATCTGGGACTGCCGCGTTGTCGTGCTGTCTAGAATACACCGTGTAGTAAGTAGTTCGCGTCCATAGCTCCTCCGGCATGCGACAGACATGGCCCACCTAGTTCCATTTATTTGATTCTAATGGTTCCGTAATTGTTCACTTGTAGTGCCCAATGATTCGAGTGTATCGCACGGCAGCATTGGTCTGGCCGGGTTGTCGGGAGGCACGTTCGCCCCTGCGAGTTTCATCACCGGCCCCGTAGTGACTGTGGCAGTTCAAGTGAACACACAAACACATATTCACACATAACACGCTTATGGTCTTTAACGGGGTAAGATGAACTATAATTGGTCCTAGATCCATATTTGCCAAACTTTAAGTCCTATTTTACGGAAATCTTTAGGATTTTCTAAAAACTATGTATGGAAATTAATAATCTATTAACTTAACCTAGAAAATATGGGTAAACACAGCATTTGAAAGTGACGCACATTCCTAGTTTTTTTTAACATTCTAATTATCTATCCTCAATTATAAAGTTGATATGTTTTTTAAGCCCTTGATTTATGGGAACTAGATATTACGAACCAGTTGTGACGAATCACCCAATATTGATAATGACTTTTTTATTAAAATCAAACATGATAACGTAGTATTATATATAAGCTGATTAATATAAATATAAACCTCTCTTCATTTAAAAATACGGACGAAATGGCGCGCTTAGTGTGTGTAGTTTTACTTTTAACACTTGCTGCCTGTGTGTGTGCAAATCCAGGTAATCACGTTTTATTTCAGTTTGATTTTGAAACTAAATGGTAGTTTGATAAGCATACACAATACTTAAAAGAATTAATTTAAAACAAATCACACTTGTAATAACTTTTGAATTGTACTTTTAGTGCCAAATGATATCAATTCATCACACGGGAGCATTGGACTGGCCGGGTTGTCGGGAGGCATGTTCGCCCCGGCTAGCTTTATCACCGGCCCTGTAGTAACCGTGGGAGTTCAAGTCAACCATGAAACACACGTTCACACATAGCACGCAAACAATATTTAAAGTGGTAAGGCTGTGTCTAGCTTTATATTCTGCTTTACTTCTGCCAATTTCCTAGCCTAGTTATCCATCATTTTATATTCAGTCTATATCTAATCATCATCACATCAGCTGATAGACATCCACTGCTGGGCATTGGGCTCCCCCATAGATTTCCAAAATTGATGGTCTTGAGCTCACTCCATCCACCGTCTGCCTGCGACTGGGGGGGCGTCCTACACTACGTCGCCGGTACGTGGTCGCCGTACGAGTAGCTTTTGTCGGTTGTCTGTTCTACCTACTGCCACTTCACCTTGCTAAGTTGTAGAAGTAGACCTACGTTTAATTTAACTAGATACATACGCGGATCTTATAATAAACCATAGTTTTTCCTCAAGTTGTTTTATTTTCATCATTAATTTAGAAGAATTTTACCACCAAACGGGTTTTTTCGAAAAACTCGTTAGTCATCTCAAATATCCTCAAACCGGTCAACCAAATCAAGTTGCGTACTAAGAGTATGCAAAAAAAAAACAAGTAGTGGTCCCGACAATAAGCCCTGCGGTATGACCGAAGGCCATTAGTGTTGATTTTGATAATTTAAAAAGATATAGAAATAAATTATAAATTGATATTTCGCGATAATCTATCTTCTTCTAGTCTAAAATATAAAAATCTCGTGTGACAGTGTTTGTTATCGAACTCCTCCGAAACGGCATAACCGATTTTTATGTTTTTTTTTTTGTGTATTATTGGTAGGTCTGAGAATAGGTCGTAGGCTATTTTTATACCCCTAGGGGATTAGGGTGTCCCAATCCAGAAAATTTATCAGTTAGCTAGTATAACATATTGTTCAACACATCTTACAGCATTTTTGTTTTAAATTACAAAGAGTAGCCGAATAATTAAACGTAATTTTTACCCCCGGATGTTAGCTCTCACCTTAAAAATATAACAACTTCCGTATCCGAAGTTGTATAGGTACTATAAAGTAGATTAGATTTGAAAACTCGTGCAGTAGTTTCAGGGTGGAATCCATGAAAAGAACTCTAGAAATGTTATGTTTCAGTTACTGAACAGGGAACAAGTCCCTTTTACACGACTGCCCAAAAAAAGGAGTGTGTGTTTTCAGGGATCATCGTGTATGTACGTTTGTGTGTTTATACCACCATAACATAGTAATGCTTGAACCTACTTAGATGTATGGGGTATCATTAGAATCCTTGCATTGTCTCGGGTAACACTTATAAGACTTAAAAACTTAGTAATGAACCTTTCGGCTCAGTAACGTACAGATCTGTACGTTGTAACAATAAAAATCTATTGTGTCTGCTAATGACTGACGCAATGTAGATATACAAATGAATACCGAACATGACTTTGTTTCTTCACATTTTATTTACAAATAAAATTTACTCTTGTTTTTATGGTTAAGTGTAGATGCAAAAATTAATATGAAAATTAAACTTCTACTTCTCGTTAATTTCAGCACCAGCTCCGAGCCCCGACAACAATGGCGCTACTACTTATGTCTCTGGCCCCGTTAAAATTTCCGTAGCCGTTGTGGTGAATATCGAAACACATTCATACTTAAAAAAGTGAACCGCAAGGCAAGCAATTATAACGTCCTCAATTTTTATTTTTATCTTGTAATATTTATCTTTAGATCAATAAAAATATGATACGAGACAAATATAGAAACCTTAATCCTACCTACAAGTGCAATTATTAAATATTAATTTTCACGTACTTTTCGACGTAATCAAGATTTTAGGTTATTATTTAAAGTGAGCTAAAATGATTTTACTATGTAAAACAAGTTAAAGTTATAATCGAATGTGACTGTTAATAAATTATGTATGTACGAGTATAACTTAATTATGAATAAATTAGTTTAATTTCAGAATTGTTTATTATTTTGCATGTCAACGTGACTAATATACAAGGCTATTCATAGTATATACGAAACCTGAAACTAGTTGGTTTAGAATCAGTAATAGAATCGATTATAATAATTTTTACTCGATGTTATATTTTGACCAAATAATATTTAAAAAAACATATAAGTTGGACACAGTAGATACGCGGACCAGCTGATTGAGTACCTAGCGTTATATTAGCGCGGCTGCAGTGCATCAACCTGCGCTGTCCCCACGCTGACCCCGCGCTTCTGCCTCAGTCGCCCGGAAGCTAGAGATCGATACGTACTTTTCACTTGCGTCCCATATCGTGTCATATGTAAATAGTGCTCATGTAAATAATAATAATGATGACGTCGTATAGAAGGGATAAATAATTATTGTAAATTGTGTTAATTAATATTTTTAAACACGCCAAGATGTTTAACTGTGCGAACGTTTTTATTTGTTTACGAAAAACTACGTAGGTATAATAATATCTACAATTGACTATTATGACAGTCCAAAGCCTACAAGTGTGATGGTAAATGTTATCAATACACTACTAAAAAACGCTCTATGTGATACCTATCGGAAAAGTTACAATTAACGCAAGACGAGTCGTGGTGAATATGATTTTGCGCGGACAACGCCACATGACAACGAGCTTGTAACTTTGTGAGTTTTCATTACATAATATGTTAAAAAAAAACTGAAGCATAAGGGATTTTTCTGTCAAATGGCGAGACGAAAGAAACAAAGATTCCACAAATCAAATAAAAAATATGACTTATTTACTTTAACCTTAATATAGAGTGTAAAAATGCTGGCTAGCTATTGAGCAGTGGTAGATATATATAAAGATTTGTAGAAGTAATGAAAAATATGTTATTAAACTTAATAATAAAGTAAAATAAATCGTACTTTATTTTGATAAAGAAGTACACTTTATCAAAATAAAGTACGATTTATTTTACTTACTTTTTTTTATAATTTTGGCATTGCACTATTAGTGCTTATTGCCACTGACAATATATAAACTCGCGAAATAAAAAATATTACAAAGGGAAATTTGGAAATGAAAAGGAGAATAGTTGTTTATAATAAAATTAATAAATTTTAACAAATTTAACAGTATAATAGGGGAATATAATACAACAGCAAACTGTCACCAGGTGACCCAATAAAAGGGCCAACTCAGTGCGTCTATCGGTCTTTATACTAAACTAAAAACTATTTAATAAATTATGTATATACATATTAAAATTTACGTTTAAATAGCTATATCATTATTTACAAGGAAAAGTGCTATGGTTTTAAAAATATCTACATTAAAATTAAATAAATTTTACTTTCTTTGCTATCTTTAATAACCAATGTACTTTATTTACACAAAAAAAAGGTGGCAACCCTAACCATGATTGATACGGTCGAGTACAAATTCAACGAAAACTATTTTTTTATGCATTAAAATTATAATTGCCGAATAATAATTAGTTAGTAAGACTAAATAAATCGTTTTTTTCACATTTCAGTTTCCTTTCCCGGCGGTTAAATATTTTTGTTAGAACGTTTTTTTTTTTAAGTATTAATGAATGTCCACACTTCAAACCTATGACGTTATCATCCGACATCAACGTGGACAGAGTCGCGGGCATAGGTAATAATATATTATAGGGCTTACATTTTCCTTATCTGCTTAACCAGTTATTTTTTATGTAGTAATTTACAAAGTCAAATTTGATTCCTAAAAGGCTTTTTGTTAAGCCTCTCAAACTAGATTTTAGGTGCATCATAATCTATACTAATATAATAAAGCTGAAGAGTTTGTTTGTTTGTTTGGTTGAACGCGCTTATCTCAGGAACTACTGGTTCGAATTGAAAAAATCTTTTTTTGTAGGATAGTCAATTTATTTAGAAAGGTTATAGGCTATATAACATCACGCTACGACTAATAGGAGCGGAGCATCAATGAAAAATGTTGCAGAAACGGGAATAAAATATTCCTTTTAAGAGCTTCCGTTGCGAACGCTGCGTAAACGGTTAAAGTTACGCAAAAATCATGCATGATACAATTGTTCCTCTTTAAAAGTTCTAAAAAAAGTGCGCGACAGCATATGTCTATCTTTTAAAGTTGACTCACTATAACCTTTTTTATGGTTATCAAATTGGTTCTAAAATAATGCATTATTTGCGAAGTTGTTTTTATAAACATGATATTAATCCTTATTCAAATAAATACGTTATTCATCACAAGTATTTAATTTTTAACAAAATTGCACTATACATCATTTGATTTTAATAAATATCTTCGGAGAAATCGTAGTTTTAAAATAACTCGGCAACAAAATAATGATCAAGTACCACGCGCGTATTTATAACAAAACATTATGCTTGTATTCCCCGAAGGGGTAAGCAGAGGACACCCACATTTCACCAATGCTGTTATTAAGTCCAATGTAATAGGTGGTGAGCCTATTGCCATCTACCAGGCACAATTTCTACTGAGAATTTTCTAACAGGAAAACTCACTGAACGCGATACCTCATTGCGACTCAGCAGTCGCGCTTGGGACCACTAGACCAAGGAGGCAGGCGCTTTTATGATGAAGTGTGTGTATGAGGCGCGGTCATGACAGGGGGGGGGGGGGGTGCACCGACATCCACGTGGACGAAGTTGCGGTCACAGCTATAATAATATATAATATCCTCGCGACCGTATTTCGGTCACGGCGACTTCTCTCCACGGAGATTAGCCAAGTACGCAGATGATATTATAGTGCACAGGTGCAATACTTCTTCCTTCACTCTTATAGTCTGATAGGACGGCAATCCGACACGATCGGAGAGAGATCAGGCGCAGGACCGACGGCTTTACGTACTCTCCGAAGCACGGGGGTATCACATAACCAACTTCCTAACTCTGGACTGCTACAGGGAATTTCCTAACAGAAAATCCCAATACTGCGCGCTTAGAGTTTTGTTTCGGTTTTAGCTCTCAATAACATAACATAACATAACATCACGCCTGTATTCCCCTACGGGGTAGGCAGAAATGTACACAGTCGTACACGCACATTTCACCGATGCTGTTATTAAATCCCATGTGGTGGTGAGCTTATTGCCATCTACCAGGCACAATTCCAAACTCCGGGCTGCTACTGAGAATTTTCTAACAGAAAAACTCAATAACACTTTGACCGACCCGGGAATTGAACCCGAGACCTCATGCTCAGCGGTCGCGCTTGGGTCCACTAGACCAACGAGGCAGTTATAGTATCAATATATCAATTAATTAGCTACTATATTCATACTATACCTTTACCATACGTTACCCTGCGAAAGTCCATTTCAACGCATGTAAATAATGTATTCAATCAATGTATTCAATGTATGTAAATAAGTGCAATATCTAGATATTGCATTTATTTACATACCTTGAAATGGACTTTCGCAAGGTAACGTATGGTAAAGGTATAGTACTACAATATTGAGGGTAGTCATGCCAATTACCTGTGCACCGCCCGCCCGCCCGCAAATATTATGGACATACAGAAGCGATGAAAAATTGCAACTAGTTTATAATATACTAACAACGCAAATTTGAACTGTTTTAGCGCCCGGAGGGGCAGCATACGCGACGCACGGCAGTATTGGCATAGGACACATTTCAGGAGGCCATTTCGGTGCCGAAAGTTTCAAAACCGGACCTACCGTCAGATTGGCGTACAACAAGTAAGGACAAGTTAATATTATGATTAAATCGTAGGTTTAATATAATTATGTAGATCTTGGTTCCCGCGTTTTGAGAATCATAGTGCAAATATTCAAATACACGCAATGAAACAAATATTTGTATGATTTACACATCATTTTTATTCATGTACGTGTGAGGTTTGTGTCTATAAATAGACGCATCCACGATACATGAGAAATTCCTATAGTAGGCAACTCAACTTTTTTAATACCTAATTGTCCTACTTAATATACTGTTATTGGAATGGTACCACAGAACAGATAAAAGTGGTTAGAAAGGAAATAGTTCCTGCTTTTTATTAGAATGTAGAGTAGTTGCAATTTATATTGCTTGCTGTATGTGCATATATAAGATCCTAATTTATTAGGTAATTTCCTTTTAAGCCATAATTCAATTTTGTTCAATAATTTAATTTTTTTCTTATATTTCGCCATTCAAGGGGCAGTTTTCGTCTTGCTTACTATGGTAATTACAAATAATTTGTTATATCCATTTAATTCTTAGCTTAAATTAATGTATTTGAATTATATATTACCCCTTTCAAACGACATTACCTTATAAATTAAGACCTTATATTTGCGAGCAGGCAGGCGGTGCACAGGTGCCTGATTACCCTCAATATTGTGGAAATAGCTAAGGTTGTATTTATTTGAATTTTTCGTATTTTATATAAAATAATCGTCATAAACATTTACGTTCTTTTTATTTTGTGTAGATGCCACAGTTCCCAATTATAGTTCTCTTCCAACTTGCAGCAAAAAAGCTTTACATACAGAAAGTTAATTTGCTCATTATTATCTACCTTAATCTTAATTATTTATCTTGCAAAATTTCCTAACAAGCTTA
Organism: Xylocampa areola; assembly: GCA_935421205.1. Taxonomy (NCBI): domain Eukaryota; kingdom Metazoa; phylum Arthropoda; class Insecta; order Lepidoptera; family Noctuidae; genus Xylocampa; species Xylocampa areola. The sequence continues at coordinate 20,108,353 of OW285200.1, read as the reverse complement.
TTTTCTCTTCCAGTGAAAGGGGGGATATCCTGCCATCAAACTTTAATGACCTGTTCAAGTTACGTGGCATAAATTAGACTGTGGATCAACTATTATATTATAATCATTCTTGAACACCTAAGCCAAATCATCAACATTTATTTTATTCGATATTTATTTCTGTAAATACAACTGTTAAAGACATTTTTTAAAGTTTTTTTTTTTAACTTGAAGTCCTCAGCTATTCCTTTCTAACTAGCTCTGAGAAGAAATGCCGTAACAAAAATCAGAGGTCAACGTCCCTTAAAATCCAGACCTCATTTTATTCAACAGAGTGTAAATGAAATGTGAAGGGTGGGCTTTTTTTTATGGGGCTGTCTTAATGTTTGACGTTCAAAAAGACGCGCAAATTTTTAGCCATTAGGCTAAAAATTCAAATTATTGAATAAAGAATTTTGATTTTGATTTTGAATGAAATGAAATTGTTTATTCTATAAGTAGGTCTTTTAAAAACACTTTTATACTGTGTAACTGTGTAGGGATAGGTCTGGGACGGCATTTTGAGGAAAGAGCCATAGCTGTTTTGAGCTGACCTGTCCTACCTACGGCCAGCTCAAAACAGCGCTATATGCTCTGCTCTGGTAATAGGATAACTAATACAAATTGAAAATTCTGCCTACAAGATGTCCAACATGACTGACATACAAGCCTGATCTGCTGTACCAATACGATATGTATCAATACGGGTACAGGAGATCAACAGCCTATTGTCGCATTTATAGAGGAAATGATTAAATATATGCTTACTAATCATGTAAAATTACTTTAAAAATTCTACGTTTATTCAATAGCAAAATTTTCACTTTTAAACATTAGCGGATTTATCAGAATATACAGGAACGGCCCTAAGAATTAATTGTTGGTATTGCCAAAGGCGAATACCTATACCATTTTTTTTTTCTACGGGTTTCTCTTTGTTGCGCGCTGCAGTTTTTTTATATTAACATCATTAATATCAAGTAGTACGAAATTATGAGTAGGCCTCCGGGTGGTTTGAACAAGAGAAGAAGACCTATGAATAAACATTTTATACATATTGCATTTTTATTTTACGTTAAACGCATCTATTAAAAACAAATATTTACAAATAATATATCTAATGAAATGAAATGAAATGAATTTATCTATTCTGCCACATAGTGGCATGTGAAAGTTTAACAGTAGGTACTTAGTTTAATAGTGATTCAATTAATTGAATAATGATTACATGTCATTTCGTTATTTATATAAAACATTCTGTCCTTTGATACTATTTATTATTTTTATTACTTAATCAATTAATATTATTTAAATTAAATTTACAAAAGTCCAGTAAACAAACTAAAATTAAACTCGTTGACATAGCATCCCATAAACAGTGTAGTAGGTTCATTCTAGAAGCCATTTTTTAAGACTGTTCTACAAGTTACTTAAAGTTAAGTTACAAGTTGCCATGGTGACCAGGAAGTCTTTGAATAGACTCCGGACACAGGTTGGCCGAAGCAAGGAAAACCTGTTCAGGTGGAGATTTATTGATGACTCTGCCCTGAAGTGTAAATGTGGTGTTGCCCCACAAACGATGGGACACTTGATATCGTGTCCTGCCTGTCCTGTTGCTTGCACATCAGAGGAGCTGATGAACGCTACTGAAAGTGCCAAACTCGTCGCCAAATTTTGGCTGACTCAATTTAAATTGTCATCGACACGCTAAGAAGAAGAAGACTTCTTTACTTTTTCTGGTATTTTTTATCATAAAATAATCGGCCAGTAACTATCTCATTGCAGAGCAAGTGCCATTCTGAAGCTGAAAAAGGCGCTGGAAATTTATACCATAACAATTCCAATGTTATATAAAAGCCTTAAAACAATGTTTAATGTTAAAATAAATTTACCTACATCATAGTTATCTCAATTAAAGAGCATGTTAGCTTATTAGTATCCCGATTCTACAATTATTTTTAAGACATTTTGGCATCTACAAGAATGAATTGGCATATTACCATTCCCATCAAGCGTATTTGTTTTCAAGAGTAACCCTACGAGCATTGACAACTCCCTGCGAGTTGGAGATTTTAATGATTCAGTCTAAGTTATTTCACAATTATAATAAAACAACTTTTAACCGGATTAATCGCGTGTATTATTGGTTTTTAGTTTTTCCTGACGTTTCGAACACTTTGCAGCGTTCGTGGTCGCAGGAGGACTAAGGTGTCAGGTGTCCCAACAGTTTATTTAAAATTATTTCAGTCTACCGTACATATAATTGATAAATTCATAAAATTATTTTTGTCTCTGATACATGTTTAAAAACTAAATCGCGACGGTATTTCCTAAGACTATCCATGAGAGACAATACCGAAACAAACTCAGGGGTCACAGTCGTTTTAAATTTAGAGATACAATTTTACAATTTTATCGAATTATAAACTAAAAGGTGTTCCGATGCACGCAGTAATCGCTCACAGTATCTTGATTTTTCTTGTGACTTGACTTTGTGGGACTTGATTATTTTCAGTACAGGGTTCCAAACAGGTGGTAATTGCCAACCATCTTCTCTATTGAAATTTGGGTGTTTTTTTATTTCAATAGCCTCGCGGAGCATTCTCGGTATATATCGGTTTTCTTTCGCGAGGATTTGGGGTTTGTCGAAACGTAGAAAATGGTTGGGTTTGTCTGTTGTATGTTCACAGACTGCAGATTTTGTTGAGCGTCTATTCTTGACGTCAGCTATGTGTTCTTTCAACCTGGTGCCAATGCTACGCTTTGTTTGCCCTATGTATGATAGCCCACAATCGCAATCAATCTTGTAGACCCCTGCATCTTGTAAGGGAATGTGGCACTTCACCGGTCTGAGAAGTTGGCTGATCTTTCTATGTGGCTTGAAGTAGGTTTTGATAGAAGCACGCTTCAAGATGTGACCAATTCTATCGGTGACCCCTTTGATAAAAGGTAGGACAGCAGGTCGGCGATCAACTGTGGTGGGCTTTGGGCGGCTTCTGCGACGGGGATGTGGAGCTCGTAAGTTATTATGTTTGAGAACTTGCTTCACATGGTTGAGTTCCCCTGCCAGGTGGTCGGCGTCGCAGATGCCTTGTGCTCTCTGTAACAAAGATTTGGCGACAGTAGCTAACTGACAAGGATGGTGGTGAGATTAAACTGTTGGGACACCTGACACCTTAGTCCTCCTGCGACCACGAACGCTGCAAAGTGTTCGAAACGTCAGGAAAAACAAAAAACCAATAATACACGCGATTAATCCGGTTAAAAGTTGTTTTATTATAATGTGTAGTGATCGCGCAAACCTAAGATATTATTATTTCACAATATTTATTCGTCATAATAAATCGTCGTAGTGTCGCGTATAGGAGCCGAGCAGCGCTATACATATTACATACTTACCTATGCATTACGCACGTCATACCGATGGCTCAGGCACAGGAGTACTATGGCACATCCACATTTGACTAGGTGCTACAGGCGGCTACTGAGAGTTTCCTGTCAGAAAAACTTAATTAAACTTTTCCCGACCCGGGAGTCGAACCCAGGACCTCCCGCTCAACAGCCGCGCTTTAGACCACTAGACTAACGAGGCAATCAGTAGTTGAATTTTCATATTATCAAGAGGAACTTAGCATGTTTTTGAATCTGCCCTGCACTGGGCTTCGAGATAACATTTTGAATTATTATGAGTATGTGTTTATATATTCGAGTATTGTTATATATAAGGTCCTAATTAATTAGGTAATTTCCTTTGAAGGGAGTAATATATAAGTCATTAGTAATTAAACGAAAATAATAAATTATTTGTAATTAACATAGTAGGTACTAGCAAAACGAAAATTCCTCCTTGAAAAATTTTATTGGTGAAAATAATTGAATTATAGCTTAAATGAATCCTTATCACTTACACGTTGACCCCTTAAAAGAAAATTACCTAATAAATTAGGACCATAAATATGTAGATCGACCACCGATCGATTGTACCACTCTATTATGTGCCAAGATCTAACTGCATATAGTGGTCCCGAGTGGTCGATCTACAAATAATGTGCTCCTGAGTTTTATTGTCATGTGATACATTGCAATAATTAAACTAGTTATTATATTAATTATGATATAAACTTAAAAAGTATTATCTACCTACAACTAACTGTTAACTTCTTCCATGTAAACATTTCCGAGCGCCTACGTTTATTAGCATGCACAATACATGCCGCGCGCGGTGTGTAGAGTTCATTTATGTCTAGGCGCGTCTTAATCTTAAATAAAACGTTAACATTACTGGAATACTCCTGTGTTTTAGTAACAGTCACTTTAGGAGCGAGAAGGAGACCTGTCGTTTCAGTCACCTGTATAGGGACTGAATAGATAGCGATGACGAATAATGTGGAAGAAAAATTCGGGATACTTAGCAAAGGTCGAGATGGCTTAGTGGTCAGAGCGCCTGGTGTATTCGTCTCGTATCGAAGAGGCACAGGTTCTCAGGAATCCTGCTCACAATCGTAAGTATCTTACCACAAAAATGTTATACTTTTTCTTTCGTATATTAGTTAGCAACCAACTTAGTATTAGAGTTGCCCCTGCCCGTAGCCTTCTAACTTGACTTTAGGTCAGAGGCCCCGGGAGTAGGTGCCTCTTCCGCAGCCTCCGATTGGTCCTGGCCCGCCTTATACGGTGCCCTCCCAGTTAATGGTTGGAATATTCCCCACGTGACTTCTAAGAGGGCGAAGAGTGCGCATGAATGTGCAGGCGCCAAACTTAACCTCTACGATTACTTACCTTGGGAGGTAGTGCGTCATCAGAAGGACGCGTAGTGAACTTAATCAGTAGTGTGTCATCAGAAGGACGCGTTGTGACATTGGGCGGTAGTGCGACATCAGAAGGACGTGTAGTGAACATGGGCGGTAGAGAGTCATTATACACAGTGTTGAACGCTGAGCAATCAATGAATCAAAAACTAAAAAAATCAAGTGTGACTCGCGGCATGGCCGCGGGCTCAGCACATTAGTTCGAGTTCGAAACTAGTCGGGCAATCCCGAAGAATGCAAGTGAGTAATAACCGTTGAACAATAATTAATATAACTAAATCAATTAAAAACAAAATTTTTATATTTGATATTTTTTATCAACAAACTAGGTAATGCGCTCCTTGTGCTGCGCGCGTCCAAAACAACCAGAAAACTATTGGGGAATACGAATTCACCGTCCTTTACCAATGCCAACAAGTTCGGGGTATATTATGAAAACCTGCTAATGTTTCGTCATCATCATCGTTTCATTTGCTCTATAGATACGGCACGGATAAAGATTTATAGGTTGCAAGGGCAAAAGAGATATAAGGCGCTCATTAATTACGTAAGACGATAAGGGGGGAGGGGGTCGACCTTGTCTAATTTTTTGGAGTCTTGATAGTTCTTACGTAAGATCACAAAAATGGCGCAAAATTAAGATTACATATTTAAAAAGCGCGGGCAACCCCACGATTGCAGAGCCCTCGTAAACAATTTTACTTTGAAAAATAAACATTAAATCAAACCAAACGTCTATTCATTGAGTAGTTCTAGTCATTTTTTCCTTTAGATTCGTACGTAATAAATATTAAACAGGGTCGGCTATTTCTTATTTTTTCTTATATAGGGGGGAGGGGTCAAAAACTAGCAAAAATTGTCTGACGTAATAATAATCATAATCATCTTTATTGCATTCATGTTGTTAACAAGCTGTTTGAACATAATTTAGGAACCAAACATGAACCCTGTTAGGGCACAGCAACATCTTAGGAACTAATTATTTATTATTAATACTTAACATAATTAAAATGTCATAACAGAAATATCAATTTATTAAATTAAAATGTAAATATGCATGTCATTATCATTTTGTTATTAGAATAGAATACATTAATTTTAATTTCTTACTTTTCATAATTTAGAAAAACTTTTATATTTTAATAGCCTTTTGGAATTAGGTGGGTATTTTTGTAGTTCATTTTTAAATTTATTGTCTCATTCTATATTCTTTATTTTATCTGACAGTTTATTATATATTTTATTGATTTTAATAGTTACACATAACTAGAGGCCCTGAGTGGAAGATAGTAAGTTTGGAGCTTGGTAGGTCCAGTTTGTTTTTATATCTTAAGTTGCGTTGTTGTGGGCGTTGGTCCTTTTTTGTGGAAAAAGGATGATATGTTTTCTAAAAAATAATAAATGGATGGTGCCTAATAAATATCCGTCCCGTAAGTAGATATCCCTATATGAGGATGTAAAACAGAAACACAAGATGATAGACTTGACGATACGTAGTACCTATCTCTTAGTAGTCTGTCTGTGACTTGACGTCACGCGCTCACGGGCGTCAATTATGTTTACATGAATGACGCCAAAGGATACAACAAATGATTTAGGTTTTTTTTTGTGGTAGAAATATATACTACGGTACTGGTCTTTCTAGTCGTTTTAGTAGTAACCCGACTCTTTAATACCTAATATTTCTTCTGTTTTATCTTTCTTATGATTTTGATTTTATCTGCGTCATTCGGTTGCATCAATTATTTTTCTTTCATTCCTCTTTTTCTTTCTCAATACTTATCTTTGAGCAATGTCAAAGATTAAGTAACCATCAATAACAACAACGCCTATTAACTGCGTCATTGGTCACTAGACAACTACGTCACAAAGGCCACTACTGAGTGTGAGCTCCTGAGTTCGATTCCCAGGTCAGGTAAAGAGTTATTGGGTTTCTGTTAGGAAATTCTCAGTAGCAGCCCAGAGTTTGGAATTGTGTCCGGTTGATAAGCTCACCACTTGGGCAAAATCAAACAGAATAAATATTCAACTTGGTAAACGTTGAGGCGTTGTGCCTAGAGTACCTACTGTACACACAGGCGTGATGATGTACAGGAAATCGGTCTGAAACTGTTCCACTTAAACTGCAAAGTTTTTAAGTAAGTTAGACTACAAATATAACTGAGAAAAAACAATTGTGAAACCCATTAAGTTATAGAACGCATAACAGGGATTTTGTCGCATTGTATTATTTATGGCATTCACTGAGAAAACCTTTTCAATTCCCCCAATCCCAACCATATACCCTTTTTTATATGATACGCTGTAAAAACGTACTACATACATTTCTTCATTTATAAAAAAGTTTCTATATTAAAAAAAAATCTTACATTCTTGATTGCAGGTGGCAGACGAAACCAGTTTCTATGCAAAATGGAAAAATCATTTATGGAATTCAAACGGGTTATTTAAAGTCATATAAAGCTGTTTGTAAATTAGAATTGACCTGAGTTAGTCTTCGGCAAAACACAATACTAATCAAAATGGTGCGTTTAGTGAATTTAGTCGTAATGTTAGTGCTCGTCGCCTGTGTTAATACGTCACCAGGTAACTATAAAATATTTAAGTGCCTATAACACCTCAAATTGCTTAGTATGATCCTCTTTAAAATCAAAAATACTGTAGCATTCACTTTGTAATAAATATATAGTATAGTTAAGGATTAATTCTAAGTATTATGTTTGGTGAAAACATAATTCCATAAAAAAAAAACAAATTGAAAGAAAGAAAGAAACTCTAATTCATACAACAAACCGCTAGTATTGAAAAAATACTTCATATTAAGTATTGAAATTTGCATAATAACTGAACTAACTGTAAAGCAGGTATGATGTTTTTTAAATTTTAAAAATTATTATTATTTTCACTGTAAAAAGAAATTTCCTAAACTATCGTAATTTAATAATAATAATACAAGCTTTTTAATTGTACCAACCCGTTTCATATTAAAGGAGCGGGAGAGAGGAGAGTGACTATTGATACTGAACAGGAATGAAAATACATTTTTATTTTGATATATTTGTAAACAAACAACTCCGCCCCTGTAATGCGCGTGTCGATTTGATGTACTGTCGATATAGCGTACTATCGATTTGGTGTACTGTCTGACTTAACGCGTCGATCGAACGTTTTCGATACAGCGACCGTCGGTGTAGTGACTGTCGATATTATGAACCAGACCCACTGTAGACACCTCTCCCTACCCCTTTGCAGAATACTGGCGTGATGCTATGTTATGTTATAAAACCAACCATAATTTTAAATGCTGCATTTTATCGCCTCTAGTTTCAGTAAAAACATCGGCACGTGTTAAAAACCATAGTGTAGGTGTCGCCCACGTCAGCGGCGGCAGTTTTACTGGTGTGGGCAGCTTCAGCACCGGCACTGTGCATTATTCGCCAGTGAACCTCCAAGCGTAAGGATAATATTTATTTATTTATTACAACTTCTTTTCATCTTTTCGTTACCGTGGGAGAGCCATGCTTCGGCACGTGTGGGCCAGCTCGACCGGAGTGATACCACGGCCTCACAGAAAACCGGCGGGAAACAACGCTTGCGTTGTGTATCGCCGAGTGAGTGAGGGTACCGGATGCCCAAACCCTTTAAAAGGCCGACAACGCACTTGCGACACCTCTGGGGTTGCGGGTATCCATGGGCGGCGGTAATCGCTTATCATCAGGCGAGCCGTCTGCACGGTTGCACCTAACTCAAAAAAAAAGAAACTTGTAGAGTGGCTCGTGGCTAAGTAACAGCCGCACAGATCGATCGATCAAGGTTAAGCTGCTTGCCGCGGTCGGTCTGTGGATGAGTGATTGATGACATTAGATAACGAGACCCCTCCGTGCCTCGGAGAGCACGTTACGATGGATTAATGTGCTACCAGTTATCAAATTAATATCTATGACAGCCGTTACGGCTAGCCTGAAAGTCTGACGACCAGTCATACCACGAGATATCGTGTCACCCAACAACTAGGTTGTGAAGGTCAGATAGGCAGTCGCTCCACGTAAAATACTGGTATTAAGCTTAAGGCTTGACTGGAAGCCGTCCCCAATCTAATTGGAAAAAGGCTAGGCAGATTAATTGATTAGGATAACTTCTGCGGGTTCGGTACCTTCTTCTTCTTCTTTTAGCATGGTTGCTGAACAACCTCGTGTCAGAGTTTAAACCACTCGTTAGTGTCTAAAATAGCTTTGGTTAGCTATTGTGAAACCTTTATGAAGCCTTTGTTTGGAACTGGGTCCATCGTAGTATTAGGTATAGTAGAACCGCAGTGAGAATTAGAAATGAAGTGGTAACAGAAAGTTTCAACGGTCAACGGAAGCTTAGGCTTTAGTGATTGATCATTTTAAGTCATTTGTATGACATCCCTGTAACCCCAGCCAGAAGATTTATGGATATTTTCCGTTTAAAAAATATATATATTAATTTAAGGTTATTTAACTATGGTTTCGTAAGTGTCGTGGTGACCAAGTGGTTACGGGCCCGCTTCGTGAGCCACAGGTTGTGATTTCAAACCAGACATGTACAAATGTGGCTTTTCCAATGTCATATATACTTTCTTAGTTAATCTAAGACATCAGAGAAATACGGTGAAGGAAAACATCGTGAGGAAACCCGGAGTTAATAGTCTGAAATCGCAAACCCGCAGTGAGCTAGCGTGGTGATTACCTAAACCCGTCTTCTTTGTAAAAAAGCATGGCAGGGGCCTCCCTGCCATGCTTTTTTTTTAACTATAGTTTCAAATTTGTTGAACACAATGTTTTTAAGTTATAGTATATAATATAATATAACCTCGACTGCGCTACATAATTGTTTTTTTTTTCTTTCTAGTAATCGATTGAAGAAAGGCAAAGGCCGTGGTACCTCAATTGTTAGCTCTACCAGTTTTTCTCGTTCAAAATCAACGAAGTCAAGTTCTGCGACGAGAAGGTCCAGCGGAGGAAGCAGCAAAATTAAGCAACGGTGGTTAATTAAATCTACATGATAAAATGATATATCAGTTTAAATACAAAAAAAATGTATTATAAAATAGGACCTTTATATTATTGTTCAATGTACCTACATTTTAATCTAGGCTCCAGAATTTACATGTTTACGATATGTTACATTATAATTTTCACAGCTTGTCTATGTACATAAATTCTGTCAAAATGAGACAGAAAACATGTTACGGTTAAAGTTATGTTGGTGCAAATGAGCCTTAGATATCATCCGTCACTTTCAAAATGACAGGACATTACGTCTAGGAAAGATTTTATTTAAAAAAAAATATCATAGAAAGTTTCAGTTGCTGAAACAATATTTCACCGAAAAACTTAAATTTTTGTTGCTTACGTAGGTACAACAAAAATTTTAGGTATATTTATGTGACATTGCCTAAATTGTTATACCTAACCTTCTAGGTGGTATCTAATAAATAAAACGTTAAATATTTAGTATCCTTTATCATAAATGGTTTTTATATCAGACTGCACATGACATGCGGCGAATATCAAAGGAATTTGATTTCCATATGTGTTACTACTAGGTCCACTAAGAAATTGACACACCTTTGTGTTTCGCGTTGTTTGTGGTTTTTAAGTAGTTGGCACGATATCGGGAATACAAAATGTGACTATATTTTAGACCCTATCAATACACTTTACACTGACGATGTTATTTTTGTTTAAAATTATCGGGATTTCATGTAAAATGCCCTAATGCCTAAATATAACAATGAAAGCACGTATGTAATATATAATACAAAAAGTAAATATTATAAAAAATAAAATACAACAACAGTTTTTTCTTACCTTTTGTGTACAGGGGTATGTTCAAGACTTGAGTGGGGGCCGCCAACTGGCAAACATAGAGTAGGACGCCCTCGGCCTAAGCAGAGAGACAATCATCGCAAGGCGGCTAGCAGGACAGTAGCCGAGAATAGTGTTCTATGGCAGGGAATATATGGAGACTCCTTCATACAGCTCTGGACAGCTGCAGGCTAGCCAAAGTCATGACGTTCAAGTTGAAATTTTGCCGGCCATATTTATAAAGCAAATGATAATAAAATAAACAGCACCTAAAATGACTAAAAATTTACGGGTTTTTCTAAGTCTTCTGAAACTACAGGTAAATCTTTGAAAAGCATTAACACATGCTTAGCGCTTAGCGAACCTTAAAGTTATAATTTTTTGTGGAAAAAGAATACCTACGGTCGCGAGCAGGATTCGACTCAGGAGGACTGCTCTTTTTCCACAAAAATGTATAACTCTAATGAAACTCTTATTAGTAATATCTTAGGTTTGCGCGATCACTACACATTATAATAAAACAACTTTTAACCGGATTAATCGCGTGTATTATTGGTTTTTTGTTTTTCCTGACGCTTCGAACACTTTGCAGTGTTCGTGGTCGCAGGAGGACTAAGGTGTCAGGTGTCTCAACAGTTTATTTAAAATTATTTCAGTCTACCGTACATATAATTGATAAATTCATAAAATTATTTTTGTCTCTGATACATATTTAAAATAAATCGCGACGGTATTTCCGAAGACTATCCCTGAGAAGAAATACCGAAACAAACTCAGAGGTCACAGTCGTTTCAATTTAGAGATACAATTTTATCGAATTAAAAACTAAAAGGTGTTCCGATGCACGCAGTAATCGCTACTCGTACAGGGTTCCCAACAGGTGGTAATTGCCAACCATCTTCTCTATTGAAATTTGGGTGTTTTTTAATTTCAATAGCCTCGCGGAGCATTCTCGGTATATATCGGTTTTCTTTCGCGAGGATGTGGGGTTTATCGAAACGTAGAAAATGGTTGGGTTTGTCTGTTGTATGTTCACAGACTGCAGATTTTGTTGAGCGATTTATTTTAAATATGTATCAGAGACAAAAATAATTTTATGAATTTATCAATTATAGTACGGTAGACTGAAATAATTTTAAATAAACTGTTGAGACACCTGACACCTTAGTCCTCCTGCGACCACGAACGCTGCAAAGTGTTCGAAGCGTCAGGAAAAACAAAAAACCAATAATACCCGCGATTAATCCGGTTAAAAGTTGTTTTATTATAAACTCTTATTATTTAAGTATTCAAACATTTATGGAGTTAATACAAGTCTACTAAATAATTTTTTTTTTACAAACTATATTACACTCTACCTACATATACAATAAAATAAAAACTATTCTAATATAAAAATAAAGTTAAAACTGAATTTTTATTTACCGATTCTGTCTGTATACAAGTTTTTAAAACTGTTGTTCTTATATATATGTCGCAGATGGATTGTAGAATCAGCTGTTTTACAAAACTGCTAGCTGATTTACAAAACAGTACTGTTATGAAAAACAGCTGAACAACGTTTAGCGGTTTTACATAATTACTGAACTATAACACGCAGAATTGAATGAACGTTTTGCGTTTATCAATGCAGCGGGTCAACGATCAGAGATTATATAAAACAGTGTGAAATGAACTGTCAGATTGATGATTTTAGTTCGAAATTTTGCCGCATATGGCTCAGTATGTCTTAACAATAATAACCTTACTTTATTTTACTTGTCAATAGAAAAAAAGATGAAAATTTTGTATGACGTAAATACTAAACCACTATAATAGTCGACAATATACCGGGATTATGAAAGATAATAAACGAAATTGATCCATGAGCGAGCGAAGCGAGCTCGGGAGTTTCGTGTATCCCGACACGGACAGGTTAGGTTCGTCATCCTCTTCGTGTTTAGGTTTTTTTTAACCTTACAGACAAATAGGAGCAGTCGACACAGCCACGGCAAGTCAAATCAGAATACAGTATCGCTTTTTTACTTGAGTGGTGACTATCCATATAATAAACCTATACAATAAACAAACCTGTCCCACTGTAGATATGTCATTCTGCAAACTTAAAACAGCTGAACGACGTTCACGGACAGGTTAGGTTCGTCATCCTCTTCGTTTTTAGGTTTTTTTAACCTTACAGACAAATAGGAGCAGTCGACACAGCCACGGCAAGTCAAATCAGAATACAGTATCGCTTTTTTACTTGAGTGGTGACTATCCATATAATAAACCTATACAATAAACAAACCTGTCCCACTGTAGATATGTCATTCTGCAAACTTAAAACAGCTGAACGTCGTTCAGCTGTTTTATAAAACAGTACTGTTTTCTAAATCAGCTAGCAGTTTTGTAAAACAGCGGATTCTACAATCCATCTGCGACATATATATATAAAATACTATACTCCATTTGAAATAACATTAGACATTTATACAAACCTTTTTTGCTGTCCTTTCAACCGATTTTGAAGTCTATTCCGTAGGCATACGTATGGCATTAAAAGCAAAAAAGTGTTTACAATACGAACTGTTTACTGCAGCTGTCATTTGTCATGCCACCAACGCAATAGAAGTCAAATCGGTTGAACGAACAGAAAAAAGGTTTGTATAAATGTCTAATCTTATTTTCAAACGGAGTATAACTGTACCCGTGACTTTGCTGACGTTAAATATCTTAATGCCTAACTAAGATTTCAATTAATCATACATTCTTACACATGATTCCCATTGAGGTAGGCAGAAACTATATATTATATCGTAGATAAATGAGGATATCGCTCCGCAGTTGAGTTTGTTAAGCTGTCCTATTTTTAGAAGGTCCTCTGTCTACGTTTGGTATATCAGAAAGATTAATGATATTAGACCCTCCACCCCATCCAGTTTTTTACGTCTTGTAATAATTGTTGCAATAATCTATTTTTGTCTATCCTCATGTGGCTGGTATTACTCCCATGAAAAGCCAGCCGTGACTTTTCAGACACTTGAAAGTTGTCCTAGTCACCCATATTCATATTCTTTTCAGTTTCCTTGAAAAATAGTAATTAATATAGACATTACACGGCTTCAACATGTATAAAATATCATCATATTTATTTAATAAAGGATTGGGATGTTGTTCGGCGATTTACAACTGGAAAGTGGTAACGCTGAGTTTAGTAAATCTGTAAATGATTGCTAGATAAATATCGCCAGGCGTCTCCTTAAGACGAATACATGGAGGATTAGGAGTATACTCGTATATTTGTAACTTGACAGACAGAGATGTGTAGCTGGGGAGTTTGTTGCGCCGCTTTTTCTCTCCAGTGAAGCTCTAGGAAGCGGTGAAGGGTGGGCGTTTTTGGGGACTGTCTTATTGTAATGTATGACGTTCAAAAAGTATCATCTCAAATGGTCTAATTTGAAAGATATTTTTGATTTTGATTTTGTTTTTGATTGAAAATTCAATAGATTTGAACACGACAAGGTAGCTCAATTGGTAGAGTTATGACACGGAATGTCAAGGGTCGCGGGTTCAAGCCCCGTTCTTATCTATAATAATTGTTTCAATGTTTTCTTGAAAAATTGTAATTATTTTCATAAGAATAGTAGGGACTGAATTTTCTTTAAGAAGTAATGGGCAATGTTCTACTCCCAGATTAAGTAGTGCGAACCTTTTTTTTTTGTTTTGGGATGGTATCTTCGTCAGGGAGTCTGAGATTTAAGCGTCGCTAAAAACACCCCGATGGTCGTCATCAGCACGTAGAGGGGTCTGGGACCTTTAAAGAGACCAGCTCGGAAACCCCTCCTGTGCAACGTCTGTTAAGGCACATCCCCGGGGAGACTGTAAAAGGGTTCTTCTCTGAACCTCACTGCGTAGACAGCACGTGACATCTTCACTGAGGTCACTCTATGGAAGGCGTTCTGAGTTGTGTAAACCTAGAGCAATTGCGAAACATGTTCACATATTATAATAAGAAGGGATTACTTTACTTTTTTTTCGGATTGGACACAGTTAATACAATGTCGTACAAATGCCATTACCTTATCAAATACGGATAAATCTTTGAAACGCAATAACGCAATAAATAAGTTATAATTTTTTTATACAAAAATCTTATTAAAATCTAATTTTATTGCAACGTTAAACGTGTCGGTTCCGTTACCTGTATAGGAACTGAAAACAGCGATAACGTCGCCAAAAGACGTATAAAAATGGATGGAATTGGAAGAAGAATTCGGAGTAGTGAGCACAGGTCGAGGTGGTTCAGAGCACCTGCAGTATTTATTCGGGAGGCATAGGTTCTAATCCTGCTCACGACACTTCTCACCCACATTTCACCAATGCTGTGATTAAGTCACATGTAATAGGTGGAGAGCCTAATGCATCAACCGGGTACCATTCCAAACGCCAGGCTGCTATTGAGAATTTCTGGAATAACACTTTACCCGATCAGAAAATTTTACCCAGAACCTCTCGCTCAGCAGTCACACTTACAATTCTAGACCAATGAGGTAGTCATAAAATAAAACTTGTACAAATCTCGAATGTAAACAAACATCCTTAAGGAAATTATGTTTTATTTTTCTCTTATCATGACTCAATTTCAATTGTCTTTAATTACCACTCAGTCAAATTACTTTGCCCTTGATTAATACGCCGCATTACTTGTAAACAATTTAAACTCTTGGGTATGACTGCATGACTGACCACGAAGGGTAAGTCTCTACCTACAACCTTACCTAAAAGTAACATTTTTAATTAATAATGATGACGTCACGTTATAAAGAAACAAGTCTTTACCGCCATGAGCCATGCTTCGGCACAAATGGGCTGGCTCGACCAGAGTGATACGGCCTCACAGAAAACCGGCGTGAAACAACGCTAGCGTTCTGTTTCGCCGAGTGAGGGGTACCGGAGGCCCAAACCCTTTAAAAGGCCGGCAACGCACTTATGACTCCTCTGGGGTTGCGGGAGTCCATGGGCGGCGGTAATCGCTTACCATCAGGCGAGCCGTCTGCTCGGTTGCCCTACCCCATAAAAAAAAGTAGGTACCTCTTGTTCTTCTTTTGTGTAAACGCTTCAGTTGCTGCAAAAATAACATAACATAACATCACGCCTGTATTCCCCGAAGGGGAAGGCAGAGGTGTACACAATTGTACACCCACATTTCACCAATGCTGTTATTAAGTCCCATGTAATACGTGGTGAGCATATTGCCATCCACCGGGCACAATCCCAAACTACGGGCTACTACTGAGAAATTTCTATAAGAAAAACTCAATAACACTTTGCCCGACCCGGGAATCGAACCCGAGACCCCATGCTCAGCAGTCACGCTTGGGACCACTAGACCAAAGAGGACAAAATATAAATTAAAAATTAAGAGTCACGCCTGCTATGTGTTCACTTTTTTAGTGAATAAGGTAGGTTTTTACCGTGGGAGAGCCATGCTTCGGCACGAATGGGCCGGCTCGACCGGAGTGATACCACGGCCTCACAGAAAACCGTCGTGAAATAACGCTTGCGTTGTGTTTTGCCGACTGAGTGAGGGTACCGGAGGCCCAACCCCTTAAAAGGCCGGCAGCGCACTTGCGACTCCTCTATCACTGTAGCTCAAGAATCGAACAAATTCACAAGCACACTCCGACGCGCGCGACTGCCTCGTTATAGACCTCACCGGCGAGGTCCGCGTCCGTCGCGAAATGTCTCATAATGTCCGCTCCGACCTTTGCTCGAGCCGGCCCGCGCCCAGCCTGTAGCTTAATTATATATATTCATCCCTAAATAATAAGGAAACTGATACGATCCAGGTAGTCCCTAGTTGTCCCCCCAGCAACGCCCTAAGCTGAGGCTCGTTTCCCGCAGGGGACGCCCTTAGCGCTGTTGCTTAGTTTGTAATATTTTAAAATATGCTCTGGCTGGAGGTATCAAACTGCCTCGCCTTAGGTATTGTCCGGTTACGCAGACAAAACCCCTCTGGGTTTCTCCAAGAGGCCAATTCAAAAAAAAAACATTGCGACTCCTCTGGGGTTGCGGGTGTCGAGGGGCGAACCGTCTGCTCGGTTGAAAAAAAAAGGTAAAGAATTTGCATCGCAGTCGAGCACATAATTATAAAAAAAAAATTCACTGTACTATCATGTGTTCTGTTTTTATTTCATACTTTGTTGTGTACCACATAAACTATATCGTTTTTTTTTAAATCTTACTAGCTTAAGTTAGTGGAAAATGCAAGTATCATAACAATTCCCCATACTTACTATACTTAAATTGTTTTATGCATTTAGAAGTTATGGTGGATTAAATAAACTCACAAACATAGAAACATGAACGCTAAAAAATAATACTCCTTTTTTGGGGCAGGCATGTAAATACTATTTCCCTTTACCATGCATTTCTTTTTATATCAAAAATGGATGTACGTTTGGCCACCAACTTGCCTGAAGGTAAGTGACGATGTGTCCGAGGGTGGAGCACGTAGATCCAGAAGAAATCTACTAACTGCAGCCTTGTAGATTGTATACCACAGAGGCGGCACAAGCATTGATCACGATCATTGACGATGTTTTTCTGCACCGTATATCTGTAATTATGAAATTGAAAGTCACATTGCCTGGTTATTCCCCCAAATAGTGGCATAAGAGGCCGGGCTGATAAATTTAAATACATATATCAACTTGACTTTACCAGCATTCCAGTACAAGTAGAGAGTGTGTATGAAAGAAGAATACATGCTGCGCCGACCCGAAATAAATTGGGATAACGGCAGGGGAATGTGATGATATCAACTTGACGAACAAAATATTCTAAAATCTTATTATAGGAAGCTATTTTGTTGAATTTTTGTATGGTTGATAGTCTTTCTGTATGATATGGTATTAGAAAACATTTGAATTTTTGTTTTAGAAAAACAGAATCGTTCAAAACCAGGTATATCTACGTCACCTTCTAGTATACCATCGTTTAAGTATCACAGGTTAAAATTAAAATTTAGTTTTTGGATAATTGGATAATAGAGAGTCAAACTAAAAATAGCTGAACCTAGAAGGTCACCTTGTTGACATTTGACCGCAGATTAGAGATTGTCCTTATATGATAACTTAGGTGGATGACCATACTTTTGTCAAAACAAATTATAAATTAAATTTTTAACGGAATTTCCTTCGTTGCTGCCAAAAAAGTGGGACACGGTCCTGAGCAGGATTTGAACCTGCGCCTCCCGGATAAATACTCCAGGCACTCTGACCGCTAAGCCATCACGACCTCCTTCTTTAACCGGGAATATCCGGTTCGAATCCTACTCACGACTGCATTTTTGTGTCCACAAAAATGTATAACTATAGAGCTCGCTATGAATGCGTTAATATTTTTCGAAGATTTATCTGTAAAGTGTTTATGAATTTGAAATCCATTTTTATATCAACTTTAAATATATGAATAATAAATAAATTAGGAGTAAAAGTAGTCATGAAATTTAGCTTTCCTTTACTATCGTGTGGAAATCCTCATGATTGCCCTCTACCTGATGGAGGGATATGTGGGACTCCTACCGACTAAAACCACACGGCCATCGCAGCACTCAAGAATCGGCACCGTTAACACGGTTAGATAGGTTTAAATAATTTATTGTATCATAAGAACTTACAGTAAGTACAGTCCACTTAGAATGAGATACAAATTAATTATAGTTAACACAGAAATAACATTCAGCTATCACAATCCTTAATATCGTCAGGTAATCTGTTGTACAACTGTACAACAACAGTAATCTATATTGTTTTTGTACAATTTTACTTAATTTGTTCGAATGTTGTAGTTTATTTTTGTTTCTTAAATTATATCACTTTGTTTTTTTTAACCGACTTCAAAAAAGGAGGAGGTTTCTCAATTCGACCGTATATTTTTTTTTTTTTTTTTTTTTTATGTGTTTTCGGGGATAACTTCGTCGTTTATGAACCGATTTTGATAATTCTTTTTTTGTTGGAAAGAAGAAATCTCAACGGTGGTACCATGATAAGGAAACCAGGATCTGATGATGGATCCCCGAGAAATCGAGGGAAACCTTCGAAAATTGTAGGGGCGACAAGTGCATTTGTTAATTTTTTCATTAAGTATTTTAAAGCACTACTATTTAATGAAGGTGTGGAGTCGATCTGATGATGGAGCTGAAAGACAGTCGAGGGAACTCTTTAAAGATTTACAGCAATTACCTGGTGTTTGGGCTTGATTAATTTGTATTGATGAGAACTTTACACCTAGATGGGTTGTGACTGTAATTAGGGGTCTGATGATGAAGACGAAGGACAGTCAAGGGAACTCCTCAACGTTTTACAGTAGCTACCATGTTTTGTTATGTATGTCCTTCGTTATCTTTGTTTGAAAGAGTAGTCCCCAGAGGTGGTCCCATTTAAATTTAGTAAAGATCTGATGAAGATCTTCGAAGTTAGACGATGGAACTCTTCAATGAATTATAGCAAATCACTCTCAATTGCTGTAATCGCATGTTCATGTACAGTTCATGCCACTCAATACATGCATAGCATCATGCCTGTATTGCCCGATGGGGTAGGCAGAAGTGTCCACTGTTGTACACAAACATTTCACCGATGCAGTAATTAAGTCCTAGCGGCTTTCGAAAGCCTACCCATATTATAAAATTTCTAAATTAACTTATTTATGAAGTATACAAACTTATATATGACCTATACAATATATATATAACACACTTAAAACTAAAAAGACCAAAATAAATTAATTTTAAACAAAAAATGAAAACCGCCTTCAAAAATCTACTACACTAAAAAGTTTAAAATAATATCAAAATTTGCTTATAATAAAATCATTTTAAAAGAACAATATATAATAATAATCTGTTAATTTTGGAGTCGGTGCCTGATGTATGTGGGGGTTTACAACCAGATACAAAGGCCGGTAACATAACCACAGCACAACGAACATAAGTGACTAACAAGAGGAAAACAATAACCCTCTCCCAGTACAGGCACCGACTCCAAAATTAACAGATTATTATTATATATTGTTCTTTTAAAATGATTTTATTATAAGCAAATTTTGATATTATTTTAAACTTTTTAGTGTAGTAGATTTTTGAAGGCGGTTTTCATTTTTTGTTTAAAATTATTCCTAGCTGTATGTGAGTTTGAATCGAATTCGAAGTCATGTTCATGAGAATGCCAGTGTAATAAATATATAACGTCCTAATTTATTAGGTAATTGCCTTTTAAGGGGTCAATGTGTAAGTGGTAGGGGTTCATTTAAGCCATAATACAAATTATTACGACAATTTTATTTTTTTCTTTATGTTCGCCGTTCAAGGGACGCTCTCCGGACGCTCTTTAAACTAGGAGAAATCTTGGTTGAGTTATGTATTAACCTTACTGTGGATGATGAACCTATTTCAGTTGTCGACAGGGTTAAGTTTCTTGGACTAGCAGTTTTCGTCTTGCTAGTAGTATGGTAATTACAAATAATTTGTTATTTCCATTTAATTCTTAGCTTAAGTGAATTTAATTGACTTATATATTAACCCTTTCAAAGGAAATTACCTAATAAATTAGGACCTTATATAGTTGTCTGATATTCAGAAATTTAGTTTTTTGATATAATAGTTTTTAGGGTGAGGTTGTCCTAATGATCAAATCAGTGCCCCCTCTATGCAATGCCTATGGCACGTCACGGGGAAGCTGATTGCCGAGCCTTCCCGAAGAAAATGCACCTTGTGTGTTAAGATACCTACTAACCTTTTTAGCACTTTGCATCGTGTGAAATGCGTCTCGTCTCGTTCGACACTGTTTGAACCGTTCCTAGTAACTCATAAACTCGTATTAGAAAAAGTACAAGGTTCTTAGACTCTACAACGGAGTTGCAACGATGACCTCAAAAAAGGATATTATTTTAACTAATTCCAGAAGACAACAAAAAAAGGGAGAGTTTATAGATAGAACCTTCACAATTAAAACCTACATTTTGAGAAATTACAACATTTTTAGGTAATTAAAATAAAATAAAATACCCCGGTGCCACGAGCGGTAAGCAGCATCACCCACGAGCGAGTACCTACCACCTACCGTCCGCGCAGAGGGAAAGACCCGCTAAAAATAGATCTCGACGTCGATACGTCGATAAACAGATTCGTAGAACATAATAACAACAGAATCATATTTCCCTATCAGTTCACCACTTGCCAATAAAAAAGATTTCCAGGTATCTACAATTAGATATAAGTAAAGCTGGTCATCCTCTACAAAGCTATAATTATTTAATATTATATGAGTACACGATACTTTTGTTCACATTTGTAAAACACGTGCTATACGTGTTTTTTTGTACATGAGTTTGTAGTAATTCGTAAGAACACATTTTCTTTATCAAAAATAGATCTACGTTTGGCCACCAACTCGCCTGATGGCAAGCGACGGTGTGGCCAAAGATGGAGCACGTAGATCCAGAAGAAATCTATTGATAGAGTGAATAGATTTCTTGTGGATCTACGAATAGACTTGAAACGCCTTGAATAGGTCTAGATTATATTTCAGAAAACACGGATGACGGCACGTTCACGGGTAATATGTATCATGAACGTGGATCCAAATCGTTGTGTTCCACTTTTGGAAACAATGAAGAGTAATATGAAGTAGTTTGTCTAAATTTAATTTTCATAATACAGCCATTACGGGTTTCTAAAATCTGAATCTGTATGTCTTCATCAACGAAGGCACGTACAAAAAATTTTCATGTTATCGCCGATCTTTCAAAAACACTGTTTTATCAAAACAGAAAACTGTACCGATTCTAATGATTGAATGTATTTTGCATAGAAAGAAAGAAAGAAAGAAATCCGTTTTATTAAACAACACAATACCACAAAACACATATTGTACAAAGCCAAAGAGAAAACAAAATCATAATAAAAGAAACAAATAACATAAAAAAACATTTCAATACTTAAAACATAAAACATAATACCTACATGAAGTATCAATAGGTATCTATTAGTATTAGTTATAAATAACACCGAGGCCATGATAAATAAACATTACTTAGCTGTGTTCCCATCTCTATATTGCAGTTGTGACTTATAAAAAAGGTAGGTCTTATACAATGATGTACTTAATACCTAAATAAAAATTAATAGTCAATAATTAAAATATAATAATTAAAAGTGCTGGAAATGTCAACTCGGTATTAGAATACTATGTAGCGACCTACCTGAACTAGGTTTAGTCAAAACTAAGTATAAACTAGACACGCCACACAGGAGATGTCACCCCACTAGAGTCCAATCCAAGTTTTAATGAGGTAAAGCAAGAATTATGATACCAACTTAAAGACTATTCGGTAGCTTGATCCTAGCTACATCGTTTTGTTTGCCGCCGTACAACCATCAAACGCAAATGGAAAATGTTTTATGTATAATAATTATTTGTTGTACTTTGAGAATGAAGTAAACATATTATTATATATTATATATATATATCTTTTACTGCACGACCAACCTAAAATGGTCATGCGCCAACGCAATATTTACAATGTACTACTTTATTAGTATACATAGATTTAATATTGTGATCGAACTAACCGCAAAAAATCTCTCGGCCACTTCAACGTGTTAACAAATGAATTAAATATAAACTTACTACTAATAGGTACCTGTCGGAAGGGTTCCGCAATATGGACAATGCATTTTATCGTTAATTTTTTATGATATTTTGATAATAATCTTTGTTAAGAACTCAACTGGTTACATCGTGCTGTATAATGATAATAATGGAATGGAAAACTTCTTGGAAGTCGTACTTAATATGTAATTTTGTATTCTTAACTTTTTCATATTAGTAACCGGGCATATTATTATATGATAAGGTGATAAGTAACTTATAAAACTGCCTCATTGGTCTATGGTCGACTGCTGAGCATGAGGTCCTGGGTTCGATACCCAGGTGGAAAAAAGTTTTGTTGAGCTATTTTGCTATGAAATTCTCAGTAGCAACCCGGAATAGAGGCACCGGTTGATAGGCTAGACACAAATAATTATAAATTTACCTAAAATCATAAACAAGGGACTTCCGTAAGCAGCCAATGATTTTTAAATGATTACTCCGTAAGCATTTAGAGGACAGAAATAATGATTAAAGTCTATGCTTATAGTTTTCTAGGATAAACATAATTTTCTCCACCGATTGACAATCGGAATGCCTAAGATTACCCAATCTTTGAAGGATTATTTTATTTATAATGATTATAACTTAGAGCACAAGTGCCTACATATGCACAGTATGCATACTTAACCTTTTTATACAGTGCCCGCAAAGTTATTTTGACATTACAAAATGAAATGAGCGTAGCGAAAAATCCTATGTCTATGGTGTAAAACATCCAACGTGTAAAAGTACATTTGTGAACGTTGACATTACAACACAAATATTTTGTGAAATATTTAACAAAATTCTATAAAAAAACGTCGTTTGGCTTGAGCAATTCAATACAGTTTACATCAAAATGACTAAACCGAAATCGAATTCTATAAAAAGAAAAAGTAATACAACTTCAGATACAACGCAGGGTGAGCAGAATCCTCAGAATCACAACGACCATAGACCTACACAGGAGATTGACGTAACAGCAATGTCTGCGAGTGACTTTTTAACGGGTATGCCATTATTTTATTATTATAGCAAATAGGTTTTATATGACGAAAATAAAATAAAAAAGTAACATTTGAGAAGCGGACAGCTTTTTAGATCCAAGTAAACAAAATCGTGAGGAACAGCCAGCATTAGCTTTCAATACATCAAAATATATGAAGAAGCTATCAAATTTAATAAATAACCAGCAATCATTTTATTACACTTTTTCTATCAACTGAACTACCGCGTTGCATAAAATCAGGATATGTTAATTCAGCGGAACCTTAAGAAATTACGAGATAAAAAGTGCGCGCGCAAAAAATTGAAGAGTCAAACATTTGCTCGTTCATATTCATGACATAAGCGAGCCTGCACTCTGTATAAAAGGTGGGTCGGAGTACTCGGAGGCACAGATCAACATGGCTCGTCTAATAGTAGTCACACTAGCCTTAGGGCTGTTCGCTTACACCTGCGCCGCACCAGGTATTATGTTATTATTAATATAATTATGTTCGTGTTAGATATTGTTTGTTTAGGAAATAAGAATCATAGTTTTCTAAAATAGGAACCTCAATTGATTGGCGAACTTTAAGAGTTTCCTCATATAAAGGTGCGTTATAAACCACCGAAGTAGTGAGATGCATACCTATTAATCAATAATACTTGATATTTTATAATGTAATCTTGATTCGATATAATTATCTGGTCCCCTTACTGAAAGAACTCTTTATTCGAGTTAGTAATATTCAACACAAAGAATTAGTTTTCACGACTGTCGGTGACCTATCGCTGACCTATCCTGACATTAATGATCCATCTCTTGTGAATATTTTTGGACTATATTTGTATAAAAACTTTCGTCAGACATATTCATATCAATTAATGTTCACCGGTTACTACTCACGTGCATTTTTCGGGATTGCCCGACTAGTTTTGAACTCGTACGGAGCCCTTAGTCATGAGCTGAGCCCGCGGCGATGTCGCAAGTCAAACTAGTCGGGCAATCCCGAAAAATGTACGTGAATCGTAACCGGTGAACATTAATTGATATTTGCACTAGTTACTTAAATGTATTTAATATTTATTCCAGGTTATGGCGGGGGTAGTCAAGGCAGTTTGAGTGGCGGTGGAGGTGGCGGCGGTCATGGCGGCGGTGGAAGTCACGGCGGAGGTGGCAGCGGCGGTGGTGGAAGTCACGGCAGTGGTGGCGGCTACGGCCTCGGTGGTGGAGGTGGCGGCGGCAGTAGCGGCGTCACCGGCGGTAGTGGAAGTCACGGCGGCGGCGGCGGTGGCGGCGGCGGCGGTGGAGGTGGCAGCGGCAGTGGTGGAAGTCTAGGCAGTGGCGGCGGCTACGGCTTCGGCGGTGGAGCTGGCGGCGGCAGTAGCGGCGTCACCGGCGGTGGCGCGGACGGCGGAGGACATCGTGGAGGACATGGCGGCAGCGGCGGACTAGGCGGAGGACATGGCGGTAGCGGTGGACTAGGCGGAGGACATGGCGGTAGCGGTGGACTAGGCGGAGGACATGGAGGTAGCGGTGGACTTGATGGAGGACATGGTGGTAGCGGTGGACTAGGCGGAGGACATGGTGGTAGCGGTGGACTAGGCGGAGGACATGGCGGAGGACATGGTGGTAGCGGTGGACTAGGCGGAGGACATGGCGGAGGACATGGTGGAGGACATGGTGGTAGCAGTGGACTAGGCGGAGGACATGGTGGTAGCGGTGGACTAGACGGAGGACATGGCGGTAGCGGTGGACTAGGCGGAGGACATAAAGGTGGCAGCGGCGGTGGCTCGTCCGGTGGATCCAGTGGCGGCTACGGTGGCTCCAGCGCCAATGCCGAAGCCAGTTCCAAATCTCAAGCCAGTGCTGGCGGCTACGTTGGCGGTAGCAGCGGACACCCAGGAGGATACGGGTAAATATTGTATTTACGTTTGATTTTTAATTTCCACTCCCATACAATTTTGTGAACCTATTCATCTACGAAAACCAACATGGAGATTTTAATTAATTGTAATGACCTAGTGCTAGGCCGATGATCGTAGCAGGTAGCGTTCAGTAATTTCTGCTTACACCAATGGGAAAAGTTTATGTATGTGATGGTAGAGAACATTGCTAGTGATAATAAATGAAGGGGTCAAGTTAACGTTTTAAATCACAATGATACTTAGGCACATATTCATGTTACTGATCAAAATGTTAATATAAATATTGACTACACCAGTAAAAGCCTAGACTGCCAACTCAAAGGTCACATCTTCAAATCTAAGACGCACACTACTGACTTCACAATCATGTGCATATTATAAATTAATTACATTTGCTTGAAACAGTAAAGGAAAACATCGTGAGAGAATCAGCATATTATAGACCATTTTTATGTATGGAAATCCATCATGGTTAATGTAACTCCTACCGTCTAATAATTGCCTTTAGTTTCACCCTTAGAGGACCAGACGGGAGACGGCTTCTGACTAAATATTGTAAAATTTTGCTGGCCACTTTGGCGGGGGATGAGGTAACACACAAGCACAAAAGAACTTACACTAAAGTAACAATACCTCGCGTCATTACATTAACAGTATTAACACATAAACATAAAATTGTGACACACACAATGACAATCGTGTACTGTCATTGTAATCATACGGGTAAATAATGTAAAGGTTTATTGGGAATTATATGCCAGTGGCGAGAGGGGTACGCCCGCTAAAACTACTCCAGTACTAATTCCTTCAAGGCTTCAACACTACATCACTGACACAAGCAACGACTGCGTACTTCCACCTATTTTTTTATTAAGCTTATTATGTTTTATCTGTGGCAAATTATTTATATCATATTTTCTAGGGATAGTATCTATGACTGGTTGTTCGAATTTTGCCCGCCAAGATGGCTGTTGTAATTCTGACAACGATTATAAAACTTCGTTTCTCAGACAAATATTTTTTAATGAGCCTTACTTACATATATCAAAGTAATAGAATCTGTGCCTTATTTGCACTGCTTCACATAAAACCACCAAACGGTCCCTAAAAGATGTTCTCGATGGGGTGTTTTCTGATACCAGGCTGTTCGCCATTAAATAAGTTTTTTATTATTATTATTAACGACGAATTGTTTTGTTTCAGACGTTAAACGGAAACCTGAAGATCCAGTAGAATAAAATTCAAAAGCTCAATGTGATAAATTTACGTTTCGCCATACTTTATATATTTATATTAATAATATAATATTATACTGTTTTATAAAATTTTATCGTTTTAATCCAGACCCCTCACTTGTTCCACTTCAAAGTCAATGTACCAAAATGAATTTGATACAAAAAACTTTAACATCTACAACATATCAGTGTATAAGCACAACAGCAGCTCTTACAATTATAATAAATAATAATTTAATAAGTGCGTTAGTAATGAAATGTCCTGTATTCCCCGATACAATGGTATTATATGTTTATGGAATATCTGTATGGATAAAATAGAAGACTTATAACATAATAAACGTGTCTAGACTGACGCACTTGATTAGGTACTCGCATAATTATTGTTCTCCGTTAACGTATAGGTAACGGAAACCAATAATTATGCAAATTAAAGCTATAACGCAAAGAGGATATTAAATTTATAAGCCTGTAATAGTGGAAAGACAAGGCCTGACCTGCGATTGGCACACAGAGAGAATAAAAATATGGTAAAACCAAGAAAAATATCAAATTTAAGCGAGAAATTATATATCTACTCGAGAAATAGTATTTCAACAAGAGAAAATTATTTAAAAAAAGAAGTGCCATTTGTGAATCATACTTTTATTATTTCACTCCTTTTTACGTACCATAGCCACTTCAGGTAATTTTTTTTTTAAATCTTACTAGGCTATGTTACCCGGGACAATGTAAGAATCCATACGGTTCAGGCTAAGGGTTCTCTATCTAATTAAGCTGTTGCGTCAGTCATTAGCAGACACAATAGATTTTTAATGTTACAACGTACAGATCTGTACGTTACTGAGCCGAAAGGTATATTACCGTAGATTTATCTTACCTAGAAACTCAGACAGATGCATAGCAAACTGAAATAGCACACAAACAACAACAATATAACACAACAAATAAGTCATTTAATCAGCACCTCCACGAGAGAGGTCATTAACATTTGCCATAATCGATTTCAAGTCATCATCATCTCCCTGTCCTTATCCCAATTTATTTGGGGTCGGCGCAGCATATATCTGGCATGTTGCTAAAGTTTTGGGTATGTTTTATGACCTGCCAGAAGTATACAATAATATCCCAAAAGAAAGAAGAGAGTTAACTGCAAGAAATTTAAAATAGAGCTAAAAAATTTTAAGTCTGACTTTTTCGAAACTGCTTTTAAACGTTATAAGATTTTTTTAAATTTCATACATTGCATTGAATATCATAATATTAACTGTTGTTTTTTTTCCTAGTATTTTCGCATGACTACTGAAGGCGAGATGTGAAAGAAAGAAGAAAGATAACTATTTTATATTGTTTACTAACTTTTGTATGTACCATGTCAATGGCAAATAAAGATTCTATTCTTATTGTATTCTATTCTGACAACACACACGGATTCATCTTGACTCTCACACGGTAAATACAAATATATATCACGATATAAATTATAAAGAGAGAGTAAATGCGGGAAATAAAGTGAATGGTGCTATACATGCGGTGGTGGCCAATCAGTCAATGTCCAAAAAGGCTCGACTGGTTGTCCACAGTGGTGTTTTTTTTTTATTTTTTTTGAAATGGTCTCTTGCAGAAACCCAGAGGGGTTTTGTCTGCGTAACCGGACAATATCTAAGGCGAGGCAGTTTGATGCCTCCAGCCAGAGCATATTTTAAGATACTACAAACTAAGCAACAGCGCTAAGGGCGTCCCCTGCGGGACACGAACCTCGGCTTAGGGCGTCGCTGGGGGGACAACTAGGGACTAGCTAGGTCATATCAGTTTCCTTATTATTAAGGGACGAATTTAAAGCTACTAGCTCGGCGCGGGCCGGCTCGAGCAAGGGTCGGGGTGGACATAATGAGACATTTTGCGACGGACGCGGACCTCGCCGGTGAGGTCTATAACGAGGCGGTCGAGCGCGTCGGAGTGTACTTGTGTATCTGTTAGACTCTTGAGCTACAGTGATCCTATCATCGGGACGGAGGAGAGCGTGACGTGGTCGGCGGATTTTGTTGATCTGGGACGGCATGTAATCAGCGGAAGAGACAACTAAGGGATTCGGATGATTAGGGGCAGATTCGAAGTATCTCCTCGATGCCCTTTTCATGATTTACCTAACGGTAGGCACTCTGAGGTCGAGGTGGAGTTGAAGGTTCCTAATGAACCATGGAGCGCCTGTCGCTTTACGAAGGAATCGATTTTGCAGGGTTTGCATCCTATGGATTTTGTAATACTTAACGTGTGCGAACACGACGCTAGCATACGTCATAATGGGTCTAATACACGTAGTATAGAGCCTAATCTTAAGGTTAAGTGACAATTTACTGCGCGCAATTGACATGGGGAATAGACGGCCGACAGCGAAGGCCGCACGGTTGCGTACCGGTGTGCGAACGGAAGGACAGTTTGTGATCTAGAATCACACCCAGGTATTTGGCTTGCAGTTCCCAAGGGATTGGCTTGCCGAACATTGTAATAGGTCGAAGCTGGGGAAGAAATTCCTCGGCGCCCGTTCTCGAAAAGAGAACGGCGGCGCTCTTATCTGGATTGACCTCAATCCTCCATTTCCTGAACCCAGCGCCTAAGGCGTTGGCCGAGGTCTGAAGATATCGGGTAATGTAGTCAAGACTCCTACCAGTGTAATAGATGGCCGTATCGTCGGCGAAATGAGCTAACTTGGTTTTGCCACTTTTGGGAATATCGCTGGTGTACAGCGCGAAGAGAAGAGGTGATAGCACAGAGCCCTGAGGGACTCCGGCTTGGATCCGATGAGGGGACGATAGAACGCTCTCTAAGCGATAGCCGAAGCTACGGTTCGATAGAAAATCTCGAATGATGAGTAGGAGACGGTCAGGCACTTGGAATTGATACAGCTTAAAGATTAAGCCGTTGTGCCAGACCTTGTCGAAAGCTTTAGCTACGTCGAAGATTAATACGCTCGTTTTCATCTTGCCCATGAAGCCTGCGCTTATGTGCTCATCAACGATACGGTGCAACTGATGGATGCATGAGTGTTTAGCTCGAAAGCCAAACTGCTCGTTAGGAAGAAGCTTATTGATTCGGCATAATCCCTTATAAATTAGCCTTTCATAGATCTTTCCGAAGACGTTGAGAAGACTGATCGGGCGATTCCACAATGATGTGCTCATACTTACGCTTATGTATGGAAGTGAATGCTGGGTGTGGCAAAAGAGACATGAAAGTAGAATAAATGCTGTAGAAATGCATTCCTTGCGAAGTATGTGTGGTGTAACTATGAATGATAAATTGAGGAATGATGTGATACGACAACGTTGCGGTATAAAAGAAACGTAGTGACGAAAATTGAAAAGAGTATGCTAAGATGGTTTGGTCATATTGAGAGAATGAATGAAAGACGGTTAACAAAAGGTATCTAGAAGGCAGGTAAAAGTGGAAATGCTGGAAGGAGACGCCCTAGAAGGATATACCTTATTAGTGCTATCCTCCAAAAAGGTAAGGTGCGTAGTACTCGCAACCGCCGCGCATGTATGACCAGATGTATGAACGTGGATGAAGCAAAAAGCAATAGGAAGGATCGTAGCAGGTGGCGTTCTGTAGTTTCTGCCTACCCCCATGGGAGAAAGGCGTGAGTTTATGTATGTATGTATGTGGTCTAACAGACAGAATTTCATATTGAATTGTGTGAAGTTAAAATTACTTCAAGTTTGCATTTGACTTATGTTTATATTATAATAAAACAACTTTTAACCGGATTAATCGCGTGTATTATTGGTTTTTTGTTTTTCCTGACGTTTCGAATACGGCGTTCGTGGTCGCAGGAGTCCTCGTGTGATCGCGCAAACCTAAGATATAATGTTTATATATTTTTCGATTCAAAGTCAGGCCATTTATTCCAATTAAACCATATAAAGGTACTCAAGAAAGTCAAGCAATGCCACGTTCTATAATGTAGATTCCTATGGAGAAGAACGGGCAAGAAACTCCATGGTTACTCTTTTAAAATGTTGTGTTACAATATTTTTGGTAAATTTATATTATCCGGTAAAAGACATTAGATATCATCTAATATAGTTGTACACGTAGGTATAATAGAAGGTACGAAATTGTATTGAATAGTTACAAGTCTTGGTAGTTTTGAGCTGACCAGTCCCAACTTGTGGCACCCGTTCACGAGTATCACGCATATATCAACATCGATCAGCCCCACCATATTTTAGGGAACAGGATGACTCAACACATACGTCACCACAGTAAGACATAAAAGTGAGTATGACATCTCAAACTACCAGACCTCAATTCACATTAATAGAATAATGTTAACGGCTGCGTGGTGCTCACATTTACAAATAAAGAAGTTATGAGTCTAATAACAATTTTAAGAGTAGTTTATCGTTTTTTTTTACATAATATTAAACAAAAGTATTGCTCATATGCCTGACCAAATTGAGATAGATGAGTAAGCAGATGGGCTGTACTAGTTGAGTTGTCCTATGGATTTAAACTAGGTATAATGAATTAAACTTTTAGGTATCGGATGACATCTATTCCGTCGAATCACAATTATTTGAAGGCAATTGAATGTGATTAATTGTGTTTGAAAGGTACAAGTAGATAACGACTTATCAGTTTTTATTCGACTAGTTACCTACGTTCTATACAAGGTTAATTGAAAAAAGTTCTGAATTGGTAACTGTCGTCCTCTAAGCATTCAAGGAGACTGGAGAAACTCACCGTAATAAATCAGAAAAATATAAATTGATGCTAATTACCAAACACTCGAGTAGTGAAGACGTCTGCCATCATTTTGTAAAATACAAAATAATATTGAAAAATAATTTGCATCAAATAAGTTTTATCAATCATAATTCATAATACAAGAGAGACGTTGAAAAATAAATGAGTTGCAGTAGATAATATATTGAACTTTGTATGCAAGGTGTTCGAATTTTCGAAACGCTAGAAAAACAAAATAATTATACCAACTACGCGATATAGTTTTTTTATTACACGATGACTGCCTCGATTATCTAGTGGTAGCAAGTGCGGCTGCTGAGCGTAAGGTCCTGGGTTCGACTCCCAGGTCGGGCAAAGTGTAATTAAGCTTTTTTGTTAGACAATTCTCAGTAGCAGCCCCTTAGCGTGTGATATGAAACCCTCGTGCTTCGGAGAGCACATAACGCCGTCGTCGTGTCGGATTGCCGTCCGACTATGTGAGTGAAAGAATAGGGAGTGCACCTGTGTTTGCGCATACCCTTGCGTACTATCTCCACGGTGATTAGCCAATCACCGTGGAGATAGGCCGCTGCGACCGAAATACGGTAGGGAAAAGTATTAATTACACTTTTTTTGCCATAGGACTTTATTTTAAGTGGTGGGTCTGGTTCTGGTTAGTAGGCTGCATGTCCTTAGTAACAGGTTGAGTTACAGCACTACGCCTAGGTACCTACGTATTGTTGCTATTTTGTAATAAATTAAATCATGTTTTTGTCTTTTTACTGAAATTAAAATCACTGCAGCCGGGTTTATGTTTCTTGATTAAGTTTTTTATGATATCAAATGATGATGATTGTTTACAAAAAAAAACTCGAAGCAACGACCGAATAGACAAGGTCAATGGAAACGTGGAGTTAAAACCAGATCGTGACGTACAGTCTGCGTCAAAAGTAAAGAGGCCTTCGAAGTATTCAAAAAAATCGAAACATGGGATAAAAAATATCTTAAGTTTTCGCGGTTACGATGACTACAAATCATAATACCTTCTTTTGACGTTTTCTTAACTTATTTCCTGACAAACAGCCACAGTGTACGCTGTAAATTGTTCAAAACATCAGCAGAAAATAATAAACGCGATTAATCCGAAAAAGTTAAGTTGTTTTATTAAAATTTATCTTGTATCAAATAACTTAGGGTATATTTTCTATTGTTTTTTATACAAGTATCAATTAATTAAAGTGCAACTCAATTAAACTGACACAAGATTTTTACCAAATGCTCATGACTGTAACTATACTTTTGACACTGTAGTCGGACATTGGGAGCCGACAATCGCCATAAAGAAAAAAATACTATACTTTTGATGTCGACTGTACCTATTAATATGATTGCTCATGTAGTTTGTTGAATTGTTCATTCGTTATATTATTTTGCATTTAAGCGATGCATAGATTACATCTAAAGTTATTATATTAAAAGGATTCGAACCTGCGCCTCCCGTATAAATACTCCAGGCGCTCTGACTACTAAGTCATCTCGACCTCATCAAGCATGCGTTAATGCTTTTCAATGATTTATCTTTAAGATTTCATCTATTTATTAAACACCTTTAGATATTGAAAAGTTTTAACTTCTGAAATATTCATCCGTGGGGCGTGGGTTCAATTTGCTCACAGCCGAATTTTTAACCGACGAAGAAAAGGAGCAGGTGCTCTATTCAACGCGTAATTATTATATTATAAAATGCCCTCACTAGTAGACAGGAGAAAAGTATTTGTCCTTACATTTCTGCACAAACTATTCAATGGAGTTGTCGACTGTAGCGAGCTCCTTTGTAAGCTGCAAATAAATGCACCATCCCGTTTTCATGTGCCAGGATCTAAAACAAACCTCGGACACTTTTCCGTTCTGCCAAGGCTCTGTAGGCAATATAACGAATTATCTAAACAGCAATGATTTGGATATTACAGATAACTTGATGAGTTATAGAAAGGAGCTAAAATTAACAATAATACTGCCAAGTGCAAAAATCCTTCTCTGACCTATCTTTTTACTGTTTAATTATTGATTTTATTGTAGCCTACTACTGTGTGTTTTTTTTTTGTACCTTTTAATACTTTGATTAATTTAATGTATTTTACTTCATTTTTTATCTTTGTCGTTGATTTTTCAAACCTTTCAGTTACCTAGACTATAAGTGAATGATGTGGTCACCTGTAATTGGAAGAACACACTTGTTTTTGTACCTGACCTACTTTATATATATGCATGTGATTGTGTATCTTCTGTTGGAGATCCAAATAAATAAATAAATATTTTTCGAACACGCATTAGTTTTTACAGACTAGTCCAATTTTAATGATTCTTTAGAGTTAGGCCCATATAAATAAAAAAAACACTCAGTGTGGATCATATGAAAAATAGGGAATTATGGATTGCATGTTAACTGATTTTGTCAAAACTTTGCATACTTTATGTTTTTTTGATGACACTGCAACAATGGAAACTTGGAGTAAATCTGAGGGAGACGAAAGGAAGTCAAGGGTTTACGGCAGCTGTTTCTTTACTGTTAGCCCTAATTCTATTAATTGGTATAGATTATATATATATATTGGTGAGAACTTTAAACCTGTATTTTGCAGATTATAGGAACAATAAAACGATTTCACAAAAAAAAATACCGCTGTAAAACGAAACAGCAAAGTGAAAAATAAAATTTTATCTTAGTCTTAATAACTGAGTGTAACTAATTTTGAGTCGAAGCCGAACAAAACCATCAAAGAATATCATTTATTAAAGTAATAATCAAATGCAACATGGAATTGGCTTCAAATGACTTTCGTCAAGCACCAAATATTAGTTCAATTAGCAACACTACGCTTCACACATCATAATTTTACCATCATAATCTAACACAACTTGAGAATGACCTTCTTCTGACATTAGTGAGGTCAATCAAAATAATATTCTCGTCTTCCAAAGTCAAGGGCACCAAACAATCCGTCAAAACTACATTAAACCGTCGCAGAGCCTTTGTGTGGCTATCACGGCGTGTCACCGAAATTGTGACGTTTTGACAGACCGTGACATCCGATAGGCTTGGGCCATCCTGTGTGAATATGGGACGTGTATATTAATACCGCCTGTGGGTGACAAATGCTGCAGAATCGTTCGACAATGGCGAGGATAGCTTCAGTGTTTGTGCTCATGGTGCTCCTAGCTGTGATTGTGGAAGGCAGAGGTAGGTTATAACACTCCTGGCTACTTTCCTCATTGACAATGACAGGTTCTTGTATATGATTTTGAAAGTTTTTTTTTTGTTTTTATAAAAATCTCTTGCGTTGCCCACACTAGGAATTACTTCCTGTATCGTGGATGCGTTTTACAAACACTATTTGCTCCGTGCAGGAATCGAACAGTGACGCAGCAGTCGGTCTCTCGACCACTGCGCCAACAGCGCCGTCAAATTAGGTTCATTCCATGATGATATACCGTACCGTTCCAGTCCTTTCCATTCCCATATCTACCTCAACAAAATAAAATATCATAAATCATACAAATACTCTACTAATCCCCTCAAGAAAAACTATAGTAGTTACAAGGAGATTGTGCCTATAGAGAGTGAAGAAAATTGATTTGTGGAATTATTATTTTTAAACTTATCCCAATTTATTTGGGGTCGGCGCAGCATACCTATATCTGGCATGCTGCAAAAGTTTTGGCTATGTTTTATGACCGGCCGCCTTCCTGACGTCAACCCTCTTTGGGAATGCTTTTGTTGGTGATAACCGCCACCGATACAGTCTCCTTCTATCTAGCTATGCCATACCAAATGTTATCCATGCGCCAGTTTCTGATGTGATCCTAATATTACACTCCACTAACCGAGCAATTTTTTTAATGATTAATTATCATATAATTAATGTATTATCTATGACATCAGATTGGAGGTTCGAAACAGTGAAACGGATAAAGCGAGGTTACAACACGGGCGGGTCCGGCAGCAACCGTGATGGTTACGGGCGGAGTGATGAACAGAACGCCAGCGTTAGCCGCGAGCGGCCCGGATGCAGCGATGAGCAAGGAGGCGGGAGGTGAGTGTCATGTCACTTAGCTGATGACAGA
Source organism: Xylocampa areola (assembly GCA_935421205.1). Classification (NCBI taxonomy): domain Eukaryota; kingdom Metazoa; phylum Arthropoda; class Insecta; order Lepidoptera; family Noctuidae; genus Xylocampa; species Xylocampa areola. Next base: position 20,073,020 of record OW285200.1, on the reverse strand, counting down.
TCCCATTAATTAAGACATTATTAGACATCCCTGTTACTAAAATATAAATGATAAATTGTATTTTTATTTCTGTAAATACATCTGTTATAAACACTTTTACAAGTCACACATTTTTGAAGCTAGATGGCGTCGGCATTTCCTATCTGACTAGCTCTGAGAAGAAATGCCGAAACAAACTCAGAGGTCAACGTCTCTTTTAAAGTCCAGACATCATTTTATTCAACATATGAGTGTAATTTTGTAGGGATAGGTCTGGGATTGCCTTTTGAAGAAAGAGCCATAGCTGTTTTGAGCTGGCCTGTCCTAACCGACGGCACGTATGCATCAGTCATCGTGTAGCTCAACCACAATTTAGGGAACTCAACAACCCAACGATACCAGATCGGCAGAACATTTGCGTAGGCCACAAAGAGATCTCAAAAACCGCCAGACAATTTAATTAATTAAGAAATTCCTTGTTCCAAAATATGATTAAAGTCAGTGGTGCGTTGCCTTGGATTTGAACCTTTGACTTTTCAGTGCAACAGTCATACCACTAGGGTATCACTGATATACGTATTCATGATTATAATGCATAAAACGGGTTCCTAACCACCTGAATTATTATAGTTTTCCTTGTTTTTATTGTTGTTCATCACGTTCAGTGTCTAATAGTGACTAGTGACTGACATGTAAGGAATGCCGTTTGTGTTACTTTTGAGTCTTCGAGCTTCATGGACAGTTAAAAGTGTTAATTATAAAGTACATACTACAATTTGTTGTATGCATTACTATGTTGAAGAGAGATCACGAACTAATAAACTTGGTTTGAATAAATGCATTTTTACGACGTTTCTGGTATGAGTACACCCCGGGTTTTTTTTTATTCCGTGGTGGTTCCAAGCACTACTGCTGAGTATAAGTTCTTGGGTTCGATTCCCAAGCCGGGAAAAATGTTATTGAGTTTTTCTATTAGGAAGTTTTCAGTAGCAGCCCGTAGTTTGAATTTCTGCCCGGTATATGGCACTAGGCTCACCAGCATGGAACTTAATAACAGCATCGGTGAAAAGTTTGTGTACAATAGTGTATATCTTTGCCTACCCCTACGGGGAATACAGGCGTGATACTATTTAAGTGTGTTTTTTAAGGTTTTTTTATACTTAAATGTCAATGGTCTTAACGACACATTACCCATACTATTAACTGTTTAGCTATTTGAGGTTTTAAAGACACAGCCCTATAACAAACGAAAGTATTAATTATTAACAGACAAATAGTCAGTAATAGGGTATATTTGGATACGGAACCCAAATAGAACGTGCTACCCAATATTAAGTATTTTTTATAGAATCTTCTAGATCCGTCTAAACAGTAGACGTTGCGTTGTTGATTAAATGTTATGTTTTTTTTTGTATAGGTGTCATGCTAAGTTATGTTAGATTGCCCATATTAGGATATAATTAACTACCTAATATTTTTGTTTCACCGTGTAATCATTATACTATAGGTTTGTTAATATTTATAATTAATATAAATTTTGGAAGAGGTACCGAGTGGTAAACACATCCACTTAGATATCGACGGTGGAACGGCTATTTTTTTTCAAGAGGCATATTTGTAAATTATGAAAATATTTCTAAAGACATGCATTTTAAGGTTTATTTTTAAAGCACAGAAATGTCACTTTTACCAAATAGTCTTTCAACCGTCGATATATTTTAGAATAAATACCTACCTAAGTAAGTATCCCCGACAACAGTAGTCACTTTGATGGCTGAATGTTGACGATCGAAGCTAAAAATAAATAGGTGCTGTACAACATATCCAATATTGTAGGTACATCAAGCCACTCGATATTTCTTGAAAACGATGCCATTGATACCTATGCTGCAAATTAGCATAAATAATATAAAGTACGCATATAACAAGTTATACAAAACATTCACTGCCTTCTTCAATGACCAATCTTTATTTAACTCCAATCATAAAATGTTGTTCTAAACTTTTATCTAAGGAATTATATTTAACTATAAATTGATTTATTTCAGTTACGGGAGTGGGAGCCGTGAACTAGCGTACAACAGGGACGATAATTCTAGCAATAACAATCGACGTCACCGCTCCTTCAGCAAAGCGTCCGCTGCCGCAACCGCTTCCGCTACCGCCTTAAACCGACACCATACCACAAACCTTTGAGTTAAGAACGCTTTGAATTAAGAATGTATGAAATGGAACGTTCAGGAAATTTAAACATACTTTTTGTATTACTTTCTAAATGAAGGATTGCTATTGTAAATAAGGAAATTGGTTTGGCATTGATTTTTTATCGGTTTATTTCTTTTATAGATATCAAAGATAATTGTAAACTACTTATTTATTTGTGTTAAGTTGACATTTAATTTTTAGTACAAGACTAATGTATTGACTATTGATACGAGTAGTGCGAATTAAATACTCTCTTTATAAAAAAGTACGCTTTAGTACTAAACCGAAGTATTGTATTATTATTTTCAATTGTTTCTCTTTATTGGAATTAAATCACTAATTACATAAAATATACTAAATATACAGAATTCGTCTTTTTTTTAAGTTCTCAATGTACTATCGCGGTCACTCCCGCCTGACCACAACTAACTTCATTTTCGTTTGCACTTAAAAAATAGAAGCGCTCTGTAGCCCCGCCAAGGTCAAATTAGACTGTCCTTAAAATTCACAAAAGGGAGTACACGTGATGCGTCACTAAGCTGCGCAGTGCCGATTGCAACTAATTACGTTCTCGCTTTCCTAATAGGCGAACACTTTAAGGGTGCATGACATGGCGCCGGCGCAGGATTTACACGAAAAAAAATTTAAGTTGGTAGGCGGAAAACGCTGCGATAGTACCTAACCACTAACCGATCACGTTCTTATTGAGATTTTTTTGTGTGAATGTCACTAAGGAGACCTCTAAGTACCTATGTAGCTTCTAACTATAAGGAATTCCTAAATCAGTATGACCATCACCATTTAAAGCAGTGTTCTAATGGTATGACTGATGGACTGACAGTCAAAGGTCCCAAGTTCGAATACAAGACACGCACCACTGACTTTTCGAAGCCATTTGCGTATTATAAATTAATTATCACTTGCTTACAACAGCGAAGGAAAACATCGTGAGGAAACCAGCACACCTGAGAGATGTACTTGATGGAATGGAATTGTATGGAAACTCTGACACTATGTTTTTCTTCATATGATAAGAAGAAGAAGTATGGCGTAAAGACATATGTTCTCAACAGTGTGTTTTGGAAGCTTATGAGATTTAATATTAAAGCAAGACGCTTTGCAATGCGACTACATTAAATATATATATAGTCCTAATATATCAAATAACTTCCTTTGTAGAATTTAATATTATATGTATACTAGCTGATGCCCGTCTTCGCCCGCGTGGATGTCGGATATCGCGACTAAAAGTAATCATGAAATTTTGATCCCTGTCCCGCTTTCCAATTACCGCTTCATAATTGCCCATTTTATTAAGTATTAAAATGGATTTGGTATGTTATCCTTAAGAGATAGACATATGCCATCGCGTACTTTTCTGTAGACCTATATAAGATACACAATTCCACCATACATTATTTTGTTATATCTCAAAGGGTTTAGGCAGCGCACGCCAGAATAGCTCGCAGATGGTAGATTTTTTCCTACTTACTTGACACTTAATGTCATATTTTGGACAATTCACACAATATCTTTATAAATTGTAGCCTATGTGTTATTCTGATGTATAAGCTATATTATTGTAAAGTTACATTAAAATCCATTCAGTAGTTTTTACGTGAAAGAGTAACAAACATCCACCCATCCATCCATCCATCCATACTTAGAAACTTTCGCGTTTATAATATTAGTAGGAAAAGACGAATATATTCACATGGATCTAAGATTTGAATGGAAATAACAAATTACACTTACCACAGAGCCAGCACGACGAAAATTGCTCCATAGAGGAGCAAACATAAAAAAATATAATTATAGATTTTTTTATTATGATTTAAATGGTGTATCTTTACCGCTTTCTCATTGACCCCATGAAAGGCAGAACCTAATAAATTGGGACCCTGTACCTATAAATACTTACTACAATCCTCATATCATGAAAACAAGAAGTTGTTCAAAATAATTATGTAATTGAAATCTTTACTTTCTCGTTGGTCTAGTTGGTGCCAAGCGCGACTGCAAAGCATAAGGTCCTAGGTTTGATTCCCAGGTCGTGCAAAGTGTAATTGGGTTTTCTGTGTGGAAATTCTCAATAGCAGTCCTTGAGTTAGGAGTTATGCCCGGTAGATGACAATAGGCTCACCAGAAATGTGTACACCGCTGCCTATCCCTTCTCCATGGAGATTAGCCAAGTACGCAGGAGATATTATAGTGGACACTGCACAAGTGTACGCGCAAACACAGATGCACTCCCTCTTCCTTCACTCACATAGTCCGATGGGACGGCAATCCGACACGACCGGAGAGAGATCAGGCGCAAGACCGACGGCTTTACGTGCTCTCAGAAACACGGGGGTGTCACACCACCAACTTCATAACTCCGGGCTGTTACTGAGAATTTTCTAACAGAAAAACCCAATAACACTTTGCCCGACCTGGGCATCGAACCCAGGACCTCACGCTCGGCAGCCGAGCTTGCGAACACTAGACCAACGAGGCAGTCAGTCTTCGGGGAATACTACCTTGATGGTATGGAATCCATTACCTAGGTTCACGAAGAATGGACATTTCCTTGTAATAACATGGCTGATGTTATGACATCAGCCATGTTATTACAAGGAAATGTAATGTAATGTATGATAGTATGCTATAATAGATAGATAATTTTATTATATAATCATGCATCGCAAGCACGAAGGACTTGTTACCACAATCTAGCTAAAATTGGGTTTTTGAAACCAGCAAAAATTCTCTTACTAATCTTTATTTTATTCTGAAAAACCCCGAGCGCATGTAAAATTGTTGATAATTTTGATTCTGTAAAAGGTAATTCCATATTTCCAGTGGGTTTTAATAAATTATTCAAGATACTAGATCTTTTTACCACATATTTATTTTAATTACTTAATTAGGTGTTTAATTTGTATTGTACCGTATAACTAAACACTAATAGACCAACAACGATATCTTTTTTTAAACTGTTTTTGTTGCTTTGAAGATTAATCATTTTTACATGACATCAACAAAGAAGTGATGTAGTACTTTTTAAACTATCGCGACTCGAACACATTTATTGAAAAAAAGAACACCCGTATAGGGACTGAATTGATAGCAATGACGTCGCCATAAGACGTGTTAAAATATGGAAGAAGAATTCGCGGTGGTGAGCAGAGGTCGAGATGGCTTAGTGGTCAGAGCGCCTGGAGTATTCATCCGGGAGGCGCAGGTTCGAATCCTGTTCGCGACCGTATTCTTTTTCCATTTAATATTGTAACTTCAGAGTTCACTAAGCATGCGTTAATGTTTTCAAAGATTTATCTTGAACATTTATTGAATTCAAACGTCGCGCTAAAATGATAATATATATTTACCTCGACGTTTCGATCAAGTTGCATTGATCATGGTCATGAGTAAACGTTGAGGTAAATAAATATTATGTTTTAGCGCGATTAAGTCCCGTTTGAATCACTAATTAAAAAAGAGTGTTATGTTTTAGGGTTCATCGTTAATGTTAGAATTGATTTACGAGTACATTATCATTTATTATTAGGTAACATATACAAGTAAGATAAAAAAGATTGTAGTATTGTGGCTAAGTGCTATAAGCATGCGTTAATGCTTTTCAAAGATTTATCTATGATGTTTTCCTGTATCGTTGATGTGATAATCTTGATGCACAAACATCTTGACCAGGAACAATTACTTTATAGAAAATGCTTTTTGAGTTCATGTATCGAACCCGGTTTCCAGAGATCGGCTTCTATCTGCGCCACAGGAGTAACCAGGCCGAGACCATTGCGTCAAAAGTGCCGTCATAAATTATATTTTACGGGAAGTGTAAAAAAAACGGAGATATTTTTTTGGCTTAAGCTTAAGTTATGATGAATTATATTATGAGGTAATCCATGTAAGAAATTGAATAAACTAATAAATTGGAGTAAAAGAGCATAATTATAATGTTGCAGGAAAAAACGATAATTCAGAGGATGCATGAACAGGTACGCAAATGAGAATGCTGACATTGGAAATAGTAGTTATTATTTAAATAAATAGTATTTTTGATATTTCTACATTAAATATTAATTTTATTATAAAAGATCTAAATATAGATTACGATCACGTATTTATCATGATATGTCGAGTTTCGGATTAGCAGGAAATCTGAAACAATGAGACAAAGTATCGTCAATTTATGGTAATGTGATATCACCTCAAACCTACAAGAGTGCCTAGTTGCAAAATTTAAACAACATACGAATTAAATCACTGAAAAAATATTGATTCATCACGAACAATCCATACTAATTCTGACTTCTGTGGTCAGAACTCTGTTCAAGACTTACAATCCTGGGAGTCTCATTTCATTGATAACTGGCGTCAAACGTCACATAATAATCAAAAAAAAAAAAGAGCATTAAATAGATCTTATTAGTTATAATTCTGTGATTAAATACATTATGAGATGTCAAATTCCAATTTAGTCATGTCAACCTAAAATGTCTGTACAATATTAGTTTGACGTCTCTTATTTTAATGCCCTCCTAAAATTTTAGGTACTAAAAAAGATTAGAGTATTATTTCGACGTGCCTAAATTCGAATTCAACGTTTCTTTCGTTTCATCTTGCTAAGATTAGTAAATTACAGCAAAGCTCTTAATTTAATTCATGTGGACTACGGCTACATCAGAATTGATACCTAACCTTTAATTTTATTATCATGACAATATGTATATAAATAAAATATTCTAATTGAAAAACTATTGTCAATACATAAACGTTAATTCAAAATATCCATAAGCATTCCGCATATTACAGACCTTGGTTAGCTTAGCCCACTATGCCCCCGCCGCTGCTGGAGCTGGCGGTGGCGGACGACTTAGAGTAGGTCTGAGAGATTGGGACTGCTCCTCCGTAGCCATGGCCGCCCAACGCCCCGTGACCGCTGTAGCCGCCGTAACCACCGCTGCCGTAGCCGTTGTGCCCGTAGTCATAGCCGTGTCTTCTCACTCGCTCACCTGGATCATATTGAAGTAAATAAGAAGTTTAATGTATATTCTGGAATAACCCTGGAAATTATTTAATTGTATAGGTAATCCATCGTATTGGAAAGCTTAATTAAAGTATTCACGTTAGTAATAATACTGTTTCTCAAAGTGTATAGAAAAAATATACCTACCTGGCGCAGCAAAACAGGAGACTATGAATACAATTAACATCACTGCCACAAATCTGACCATGTTTCAGCCTGTTGTTCCTTGTACAAAGAACTGCGACAAATCACGGGCGGCACATCATTTTATACAGCACCGGCCATTGTTCAAAACGACCACTCATCCTTAGTTAATGCAAAACGGGAAAAATATCAAGTCATAGTGTTTGTTGATGGTGACAATGCTAATCTTATGTAAATTACTCTATTTTAGTCTGTTATTTGGATTCTGTGAAGCTATTTTAGTATTCCCAAACCAGACTAAAGAATGCTAAGTCTGTAAACGGTCAAAATTGTCTTTAGACCACATTATTAAGAATTAACATTTGGTAAAAAAAACTACGTACTAACAAGTACTTTGAAATACCCAAAAACAAATTTTGACTTGAACATTACCAAAAAATCCCCAAATCTGTTGTCTAAATAATGTATTCGCTACGGTCGGTAGGCAGTGAATCATGAATTCATTCTTTAGGTGTCGGCGTAACTTCCGCGTGCAGTGGGATAAGTGCATCCTATCAAATGGGACGAATCATGTTTATAGTCAAATTAATATACCATAATAATATAATATTATATTATACCTACTCCCAACGTTTAAGGTATGCTAAACCAGTTCTTACTAATAAATTAAGTTTTTGCAGCATAAAAATAAATTGGCAATAAAGAATTAGTACCTACCTATCTACACATTATAATTTTCTAAAATTTGTTCATACTAATTTGATTGACTCTTGGTTTCTTAGGTATGTATATAATGTAGCGGATGGTCTCGGATTCGATTCTCGAGTCGGGCAAGTTATATTTTTGTAAGTTTGGAATCCATCATGGACGTTCTGCCGGACTCCTACTGACTAAACAGCATACGATCCACCGCTTACCCTTACCGGATTCCCGAGGTGCAGTTGAATTCACCGCAACCCCGGCTAATAAAAGTGATAAGTATTGGATTCATCTGTTAGAAGATCATCACGTATGTATTCCACGAAGACGTAGGCAGAGGTGTACACAGTTACTCAGTGTATCACTGGATAACTATATACACACCAATGCTGCTATTAAGCCCCATGTAATAGGTGGTGAGCCTATTCCCATCTACCGGGCACAATTCCAAACTACGGGCTACTTTCTTTCTTTCTTCTTATCGTGTGGTTGATGAACAACCTAGTGTCAGAGTTTAAACCACCCGTAGGTCTCTGACATGGCTTAACACACCATCGAGAACATCTCTCAGGTGTGCTGGTTCCCTCACGATGTTTTCCTTCACCGTTTTAAGCATGTGATAATTAGTTTATACCTAATACGCACATGACTTCGAAAAGACAGTGGTGCGTGCCTTGGATTCGAACTTGCGACCTTTGACTTGTCAGTCCAGCGGTCATACCACTAGGCTATCACTGCTCAATTACGGGCTACTGAGAATTTCCTAACAGAAAAACTTAGTAACACTTTGCCCGACACGGGAATCGCATGCTCAGCAGTGGCGCTTCAGAACGAGGCAATTGTTATAGAAGATAGTAGCAGTCCTGAATAGTATGGCTAGGACACGAAAATGAAGTGGTTCAACAGTACCTACACCTTTTTTTTTTCTTTGGATGTGGCCTCTTGCTGTTACCCATAGGGGTTTGATCTGCGTAACCGAACAATAGCTATAGCGAGACAATTTGATGCCTCCAGCCAGAGCATATTTAATATTACTACAAACTAACAACACAGCACTAAAGGCGTCCCATGCGGGACACAAGCCTCGGCTTAGGGCGTTGCTGGGGGAACAACTAGGGTCTAGCTGGATCAGATCAGTAACAGTACACCTGTCTGACTTGAGCCTAGGCAAAACATGTTCTGTTAGACTTATGTTCCAGAATGTATTATATCATCATCACCATCTCACCTTTAGCAAACTACTGCTGGACAGAGGTCTCTACAATATCAATCATACTCGGCAATTATCCAGCGCCTGACAGCCAATCCAGGATCTTACCCTACGCTTGCAGTACACGGTCTCCTCTCTAACCTTTAGAAATCTTTCTCCTCTAAACTTTAGAATAAAAATCTGCCTAAGCCAATAACCGATCTATCGGAAGAAAAGTTTAAAACCCATATTAAACACGTCCTTATTAAAAAAGAATACTATACGGTTAAAGACTACGCTGACGATAGGCGTGTTTTGGCAATAATACCTTATGCACATGTGGCTTCCCCGGCGTTTACTGGCGTACGTTGCCAATAACAGCCAGGGAAGCCCGGGGAAGTTTATATATGTCAAATTCAAATTCAAATTCAAATTTTTATTCTGTAAATAGGTCTTTACAAACTCTTTTACATGTCATTTTTTAATCTAGAAGGCGTATTTTCTATCAGACTATCTCGGAGAAGAAAAACCGAAACAAACTCAGAGGTCACTGTCTCTTTTAAAGTCCAGACATCATCTTTATGGTTATGAGAGCGTAATCATGTAGGGCGTCTGGAAAGGCCTTTTGAAGAAAGAACCGTAGCAATTTTAAGTTGACCAGTCCTAACTGACGGCACACATGCATCAGTCACCGTAAAGCTCGAACCATAATTTAGGGAGCTCAACGACCTGTCGCAAGGCGATACCAGATCGGCAGGACATTTGCGTAGGCCATACAAATACTAAAAACTGCCAGACAGTTACAAATCTAAGAAAATGAATATATTTAATTTAATTTAATTTATATTTAATTCAGACCAAAGATCCATATTGTGTTAGTAACCTACATGATGCTCACATTCACAAATTTCTATTATTATATTCAAAATGTAAAAATATATTATGATTTAATTAAAATGTCAAGTTAAATTTTATTACAATGTCAAAGTAATTGTCAAAATCAAAGATAAACAATGTCAAAAACAACCAATCTCAAAAAATTTGCACATTAATAAATATTGTTCCATATCCTTAATATTATTTTTAATAGCAGATCAATCCCATGCATTTTTGTCGTTCAAATATTCCGAAATTGTGTAATACCCTTTTTTACAAAGTTTGGTTTTAATAACATTTTTAAATTTATTTACAGGTTAATTTCGGATATCAATGGGTAATTTATTGTAAAAGCGTATACACTGACCCATGAACGAGTTGCTTACTCTGTGGAGACGAGTACTATGAACAGCAAGGTTGTGCTTATTTCTAGTATTCACAGCATCGACATCTGATAATTTGATGAATTTTGTAATGTTTTTACATACATACATTATATTTTCATATATGTACTGGGAAGCAAGAGTTAGAATATTAATTTCTTTAAATTTTTCCCTGAGGGAAACTCTTGGGCCTAAGTTGTAAATAGAGCGAATAGCCCTTTTCTGCAAGACAAAGATGATATTAATGTCAGCCGAGTTTCCCCAGAGAAGAATTCCATATGACATGATGCTATGGAAATAACTGAAATAAACAATCCTGGCCGTATCTACATCAGTTAAATGTCTGATTTTTTTAACAGCAAATGCGGCTGAGCTAAGTCTAGCTGTACTCTGTCTATTAACTGATCCGAAAAATTAGGAGAAAATTTGTATTTTCTCAAGCTAGGTGCACGGTTCCAAAAAAGTTGGATCTTTATGGAGATGAACTGGCATGAAACTCCATAGACACTCTTTTTAAAATAAAATGTTATTTACCATCATATATTGATGGTATATGAGAATAATGTAAGAGGAAATCAAAGAAAAATATGATTGAAATAGTACAAGTTTATAAATCCAAAACGATTACCAAGGCAATTACGAGCTGACCAGTCCCGACAGACAGCACCCGTTCACGAGTATGACGTGTGCATCAGCTTCGCTGAAATATATTATATTTCCTTTAAAGTCCCTTCAATATCCTATTTAGTTTAACAATGGTTCTAACAACTTCATCCAATTTTATGTCTTTTGCTTGATTAAATTCAGTTTAACTTGCATTCAATTTCATTTGATTTGTTTTATATAGCTTCTATAACTTCAATATTTTGTAAATGAATGTAAAAAATTTTAGAACTCAGTAAGCTTTCCAAATCTGTTATGTTTATTATTACATTATAGCAAAATATTTTTCATTTTAATTACTTTGTATCGAAGATTACACTGTTCTCGCATTCTTATTTCTAAACTGTACGTACAAATACAGCAAACAGATACTCTAAATTATATGAAGTTTAAAAGAGTAATCATGGAGTTTCCTGCCTGTTCTTCTCCATAGGTATCAACTATTTTCAAACCGTGCAACTAAATTTTGACGTTTCATCAGTGCCTTTTAAATTGGTTTATGTGAAATAAGACTTTTGATTTTGACTTTAGAACTGTGTACAGTATTCATACTCCTAGACTTCTAAAGTTACAATGATTTTTGTAAGTAGGATTTGAACCTTACATCCCCCAGATGAATAATCCAGATTTTTTTTTCAAAAAATTACTAGAGTTGGCTACGCATACGTTAATGCGTTTAAATATTTTATCGGTACTCCAAGAACTCGATGCCCTGTTTCTTATCCAAGGATACAGTCAGCCGTAACTGATCAGTATCGCTTTTCATTCCATACCCAGCCAAGTCATGGTCCACGATACAAAAACACCAATAGTTTAGTTCGCCCCCAACCATAATTTCCCATATATATATTTTAGTAATCCCTTTATCAAGTGCTGCAATGAGTTTGTATAAGATGTTGGCGCATAGATAGATCCCACCCTCTCTTATATGTATTATTTTTATAGTAAGTAGCTTAATTTACCTGTACAAAAGGAATAATGGGACTGACATGTTCTTGTTGTAGAACAAAAGCCCCTTAAATAATAAAGATTTTAAAAAAAAACTTAATTTCGGGGCCAGGGGGTTAAACCCCAAACGGGCCTAGTCTAGGCCACTTTTTCCGTTTATCAACCTAGGATGGAGATTCAGAAATGCGTGTCCTATTTTAATTACTATCATTACCTAAAATAAAATAGAAAATCTAAAGAATAATTTTATACAAATTCCATTCACCAAATTTAGAAAGGCAGGAATTTAGACATACATTTCCAGATATCCACCATAAGGGTTTTTCAGATAAACAAAATACGCCATCTTCATGACAAAATAAAATTCAGGTATATCTCAATAATTTTTATTTACAAATAATTAAAAAATATGTGAGCCGAGGTCACAATAACAAATCTACACTGTACTTATATTATAATCAATTATAATGTTGTAAATGTATGTACTGAATGTGTACCAAGACGGATTTATTAAAAAAACAATACAATCCTGTATAAAACTGTATACAATGTACACTCACGTACAAAAATGATTTAAACTCAATTATTATGTGCGTTCCAAATGGCTGGCTTTGTTACAAAAAATAATATTTGTATTGTGAAATCTCAATATTATTATGAAAGGTATAGTTTTACAAAGCTGAAGTTTCAGTAATATATGTAGTTCTGGCACTGAAAATTAAATATTTACATCAATTGGAATTTCACTTCACAAATCGTATGTCACCAGACATTATGCGTAAGCATTATAAAGTAATAGACGGTTACAGATTTTTTACATCTAAAATCCAGAGGTATTATTCTCTAAAACTAAACGTAGACTAGTAAAATTGTGTTGGCTATTACGAAGAGACATTACATTTTAAAATCTTACATGTATTTATTAATATTACAGCAACAAACAACAAAATTTGCTAAAGCTACCATTGAGAAGTAAATTGTAACTACGAAAGTTATTTTTTATAATATAAATTTAATATATAGACATATTTGTATAATTTTTTAAATATATAATGGCCTGTTAATGAGCAGTTAATTTAACACGCTGCAAATGCACGTAATTACTACGTCGACTTCTACGTCAATTCGCTTATTTTCTGCCTCACTTGAAAAATTTTCGCTACAGAGGTAAATATACCTATAAAACAATTAATATGGAAAAGCTCATACACCCTTACCCAGTACTCCGAAACAATCAACACCAACAGTTAAAATTCATTTACATTATTACAAGTTTTTAGAAATTAATTTTAAAAGATCAATAATATGTTGCAATTAACTAACCAATACTCACAACAATCATACATTGCAATAAGTAAGCAGACATTTATATTTTTAACATGTCCGTATTCTGTGATTCAAACCACAGCAGATTGTACAATATAAAAAAAACTGATGTTGTATTGATAAGAATTAATCATAAAATAAATATTTCATACGAATAAACACTGTAACGATACAATCTGTAGAGCTATTTCCAAACTACGTTGAAGTCGGTTTCCAGTCTGACTGAATGCAGCTCCAGTATTTTACATGGCATATAATCGCCTAACTGACCTCTACAACTTAGGTAGGTAGACACTGGACTTCACAATATCGCTTGGTAGGACTGGTAGTCAGACTTTCAGGCATATTTATTTAACAACTGAAATTGACGGTTTATCATGATTTCCAAAGCACGGAGGGATCTCGATGTGAAGTTATAGTCGATTCACAGACCAACTTTGGCAAGTACATCTCGAACGTTCCATCTGCGTGGTGATTGCTTATAGGCACGAGCCCCTCCAAAACATTGTGACGATATAAATTTCATATTTTTAATAATTAACAAAAATTATAAAAGATTGCACTCCAATAATGCACACTTTCCCAACATAAAGAACAGGAGTAATAAATCAATAAAAGTTTATTTTTGTAAATTCGTTTAAAAAAAATTATCAATACAAAATTGGTTAAATTATATAGGAACGTTAAAAGCGACATAAATTTGGATGGAACATGATCAGTTGTTTTTTTTTCAAACACAATTTTATTACTTTAATTAAACAATGTGATTTGAAATTTCAGGCATGGTTTCTGTGCAATTAATATATACTTAAAAGGAGACCCCTATATGAGATTTACTGTAGAAGTTGTACAAGTGTCTGAAATCATTTTTTATTATTATTATTAATGATTAACACAAACCTTATTGCTTTTAGGTAAGCAACCCTATTCCGAGAATCATTTTTTAAGTTACATATTCAAACGTGTAATAATGATAATTTTGTCATAACTTATGTATAATATATGTTTCCTCCTTTGCTCAGAATGTATTTAAAGTAGTGTTTTATAAAATTAATTGCCATCAGCTCTCCTCCCATAATAAGAGGCAAACTTGATGATTTGACTTAATTATTGTATTCAGACAGCTCAAAAGCTACTGGGGACATTACATATTACATTTCGTTTATATCTAGTATCGATCGTATTGCACTTGATTGACAATGTATTTCAAAATGCATAATTTATTTGATATTTTTCTAACACCTTTAATAGATATATATTTACATTTAATTCCTCATCTTTATGAAATGGTTCATTTAAAAGCAAACTAACTCCAATAATAATATCATCTAAAAGGCATCACACTTTTCCCTACAAGTCACGTAACACTGAAAAAATATAGGTTATTTTCTTATGGATACATTTCAAAGTTTCTAGGCGACATTTAACATTAAAAATATAGTGCATACAAATCGAGGTCGTATAAATTTAAATATGAAATATATAATAAACATGATCAATATCACTTTTACAATAAAGAAAGGTAAACATTAACACGATTTTGAAAATTAATTTTCTAACAACCGCTAATCTAATTTTACTAAATTGTTTTACACGCAGCCCAGCCTTTTATCAAATACCCTTATATTTTCGCTAAAGCTATATTCCGTGTATATACGAACGTTGTTGTAATATTATATTCTGATGTTGTACTACATCGTGACCCTCAATAAAGTGATTGATTGATGGATTGATACATAATTGTAACAAAACTGATCATACATAGCATCACGCCTGTATTCCCTGAAGGGGTAGGCAGAGGTGTACACAGTTGTACACCCACATTTCACCAATGCTGTTATTAAGTCCCATGTAATAGGTGGTGAGCCTATTGCCATCAACCGGGCACAATTCCAAACTCCGGGCTGCTACTGAGAATTCCCTAACAGAAAAACTCAATAACACTTTGCCCGACCCGGGAATCGAACCCGGGACCTCCTACTCAGCAGTCCCGCTTGGGACCACTAGACCAACGAGGCAGACAAAACTGGTCGATAGATCAAATATCTATTAGATCCAGACTTCAAATCCTATACATTTAGTAGAGTACCAATATTTACATATGGAACCAAAAGGGTTGCCACATGCATTTGTGATGTTTTTATATAGTATAAATATAATTATGTGTAACCAATTCCTATACAAAGAAAATGTAAATATAATAAAGAATGTATAAAGTAATAAATTAATCAAATATAGTTCATATTTTTCTATACATATTATACTAACAAAAGGCCCTAGCATAAAGAAGTATCGTAAAATATACGAAACGAAATCAATTAAATACTAATAAAGGACAACAGAAACATTATTCTAGTTAAAAAGCTTAAAATTACTTTAAGCTCAATGTGATTATAATGTTTAATTCATTTATTATTTACAGGGATTTTAGTAATAATTTGTAAAAAAACTGACTAAAACTAATATAAAGTCTAATCACTAGCCATGTAAATCGCAATTATCGAAATGATATATTATGCATTGCAGAGAGGCACGTTATCATAACAATTGATTGTGTTTAATCCATAAAGGGGAAAGTCCTTCATCAATCTGATTGTTCTATCATCTTCAACTATTCACTATCTGAAATCGTATTCAATTGACTTCACCATATAAATCTTACTCTCATCTTCTCACCAATCACTCCAACCATCACCCAATCAAGTATTATGACAAAGTCCGTCTCGGCCACAAATAACCGCAGTCCCATATGAAATGATTGTGATTACTAAGTGATGTATTAATTACAGTGATGTGGACAAGCTATCGTCGTAAGGTATGGGACTGGAAAACGAAACGTGGTACATACAAAGATTTTGTCCCACTTACACAGATAAGTAATGCGTAAATGGGTAAAAGAAGATACTTCTTTAAAATTGGTTGAAGAAATAAAAATGTAATTATTCTACGCTCGACAAATATATCGGCTCTATTATTTCGGTAGTTTGGTTTAAAATACTTTCTCTCAAATCATTAGTTTACATGTTATTATGTATATGTTTACACCATATTATGCCTGACCCATTTTTGTTTTATAATTTTTATTATGTTTACAAAATTGAGCACATACTTATACAGTAAAGTAACTAGTGTATAAAATGCATAGATATAAAGTAAAATGCAGATAATTAAACTATTTCATTGTTCAGTCACGTTGAAGTGTTGCCATAGAAACCATACAAGTTTAAAGAAACACACTGATATTTACTATAAAGGTTATATTGGCAATCATCTAATAAATAACCAAAATATTGGCGCATGTAAATTAATTGTATATACAAAAAGTATCTAAATTTTGTCCAAATACCAAATAACGCATGCAATATCCTCTTTTTTTGTAATATGGCTCATAATGGCGTTATAACCTTAACTGGTTTACGAACGATACATTTACTAACATCAAGCTGACGTGTTTGTCTTGCAATCGGTACGCGCCTAAAATAATGTTCTTGATTTAATTCAATATTTACTACTTTACCCTACCTTATCTGTATATTTCGACCATATCTGCTCGGTCTAAGTATCAAAATTGCCTGAAAACAAATCATCGACGCATTCTCGACTTTGTCACCAGGTTTATAATAGAGACACTCTTTTGGATATCCTCGTATGATTTTACTCACAATCGCTTTAATCGAGTAAGACAAATGTTATTGCAGTTTTAATCGTAACACATGATGTTTGACAGTCAAATGGACATACGAATTCCTACAGACTTCTGGTTGTAAAACAAAAACGTCAAAGACGGATTAAGATCCATATTAAAGGATTTTCGACCGTAACACCTAAAAATAAGGTTCATACACTTTACCGACTCGTCATTAACTTAACGTGTAACTTCAGATCCGCTTCGTAGCAAATAGGACCGTATCACCTAGACATGAGATTTTTAATAAACTCGACACGTAGAACGGTCGCAGACACATTTCTATACGGGGTAAAGTTCATACACTTACAGTCAGCAGCGTATCATGGTATCCACGTCGCAGGACTTAAGCCGTATCACTTAGACTTAAGGTCGTTATTACGTCTTGTCCCTTAGAGATGCGACTCGTAGTTACAGCGCGGTCAGAGCTGCGTGTCGGTGGGGTGCGGGGCGTGAGGGGGGCACGGGGGCAGGGGGGCCAGGGGGGCACTGTCGGGGGGGCACACGTCCGCCGGGTTCATGTCGATGCGACCGGCCTTACTCCATACTAACAAGTCCATTATAAACGCCAGGAACATCAGGGTCGCCGATAAACCTGAAGCAATGAACATGAGTTAAACGTTAGTAACGTGATATCGGATTAGTATTCCTAAAAACCTTTAATTATTTCTACAAACTTTTAACTGCACATCTCATAAATATGTGCTTAAAACGCCAGATCAGTAGCCTTCTGTTATCTCTGCAATTCTTAAAATTTACTATTCACTTCTTCATTATTAGGATGAATACGTCTTTTTAGCTACCGCTCAAAAGACGTATTCGGCAAAATAGCGGCAAAAAATGATGTGCCTTTGCTCGGTAGACCTCGATCGATATGCCGGTCGATTTGGAGTGTAGAGCTGCCTATATTATATCGATTAACTTCGATCGTCAGGCCGGCTCTAAAGTCAGTTTTAGGTTTCCTTCAAAAGTGACATATTACTTGCTACTGCTGCTTATATGGTAAACTGTCTTGGGGATATCGAGGCCGTGATTTAATTTGATGCCGCATACACTGGCGTCAATAGATAGATCGACAGGGCTTATCGATCTTGACGATTGAAGGTATCGATAGATTAGACCGTTCGAGACCAAATCAAGCCAATTGATCCAGATAGGTCTGGATGCCCCCTATAATGTTAATCGACACGAATAAACTACACTAAATTATAGAAATACGCTTTTAAAGATTAATTTATTGTAATGGGATTTCTTGCCGGTTCTTCTCCATAAGATCAACTTTTTGGAAGCGTGCACCTAGCTTTGACGTTTCATAAGTGCCTGTAATGTGGTCTAAGTGAAATAAAAAAATTGAATTTGAATGTTATTTTAATGCAGCAGAGGTATATGACACAGAGCTCTATCCTGACAGAGCATAAGTATAAAGTGTAAATAAGTATGTCTTATAGCTTCACTACTGTTCTGTTAAATGTGAGCATCATGTGGGCATTCATCTTTACATTAAAGACGTACACACATATATAACAACCAGGGATTATGAGTTTGTCATGCTCACTAAAATGTCTTGCTGATGGTGGCGTTGTGTATTGGGTCGTTGAGTTCCCTTCAAAATGATTGAGTTTAGCGATGCTGATGCGCTCGTCATACTCGTGAACGGGTTTTGTTTTGTATTGTTGGGACTGGTCAGCTCGTAATAGCTTTGGTAATAATTTGGGCTTTTTATATAATTAAATGTCTGCCTTTTCTTCAACATTAACCTGCATTATTCTCGCATTAATAAATTTTAATTGTATAATGATTTTAAAAGTGTCTATGGAGTTTCTTGCCGGTTCTTCTCCATAAGACCCAACTTCTTGGAACCGAGCACCGAGTTTTTTTTTTATGTGACAGGGAGTAAACGAACAGACGGATCGCCTGATGGTAAGCGATTACCGCCGCCCATGAACACCCGCAACACCAGAGGAGTTACAAGTGCGTTGTCGGCCTTTTAAAAAGGAGTACGCTCTTTTCTTGAAGGTCGTATTGGTCCGGAAATATTTTGACATATATTTGACTTTTCATAACTGGCTGTAATATAGTCCAGTTGAAATAAAAAAAAATGAGTTTGAGTTTATGAAGGAAAGACCCTCAAACCACATAAGTGGGACGTTATATTTTTGTTATATTCCGGTATAGGATAGACCGATCGAGCGTGAGAAGATAATCGATCGATGGATAGGTCAATCGATTGAGGTCGATCGAGCAGAGGTCACCTTATGAATGTCTGAAAAAGATGTTTGCTAATTCGGGATAAATTGGTGACGTATACTGACCCAGATAGAGATGTCGGAAGCTGTCGTTGTCGTAGGATGCGCAGGCGCCGAGCATGCCGCACATGACGTCACGCGCGCGGCAGGCCGCGTCCACCGCGGCGCCGAACACGATGGGGCACGGCACATTGCCGAACACGCCGATCGCGAACTGAATCACACCCATCGCCATGGCTTTGTCTGGAATAGGGACAATAGAAACGTAAATACTTTGTTTTTACACGACAGCCCAAAAAAATTAGAGATATGTTTTTAAGGTGTCTCAATATATATTTGTGAGTTTATAAATAGCACTTTAACTTCTAAACGCCTGAACAGATTTAGATGTATGGGGTCACGTTAGAATCCTTACATTATAATATATATAGATGCGCCTCCCTGATAAATCCTCCAGGAATCAGGAATCCTCCTGGAGTATTTGTCCGGTAGGCGTAAGTTCGAATGTTGCTCACGATGCGTTAACGCTTTTCAAAGATTTATCTGTAATGTACGCTAAGTAAAATAAATGTATTGACTCGCAACGCAATTGAAATATTATTGTTATCACGTACAATTTTGTACTTTAACGAGCAAGGAGTATGAGATGATTTTTATGAAATGCTTACTTTGATCATTTTGTAGCTACAGTGCGGTTTAAATAAGTGTGCCTCTCTGAAGTTAGGCTTTCCGCCTGTCGCGCATGCGCACTACTGTTTTGGCCGTACTATCGACTAACGAGCAGGTTTTCGTAGACGACTTCAGAGGGGCACTCTTATTTAATTCGTACTGTACCATAATAAATACAACTTTCATGAGACATATTCATATCAATCGTTGTTCACCGGTTACTACTCACAAACTGAGTTTGATTCGCGACATCGCCGCGGGCTCAGCTCATGACTAAGGGCTCCGTTCGAGTTCGAAACTAGTCGGGCAAACCCGAAAAATGCACATGAGTAGTAACCGGTTAGTGCAAATTGAAGTTAATTGCGAAGAAATATAATTGATATTTAGTTCTTTACCTTTTTTATCTGTACATCGTATAATGAGTAGTACGGCCCCCACTTCCCCGCTGGCGTGTACGAACATAACGGCGGCGAACACGGCTATGAACGTGTATATTTTGTTGCACGGCCCGCCACACTCGCCACTGACTGCGAAGCCTAGAGTACGGGACAGGATGTTGTCCGTCGTGTTGTAGAGTTCGTACCGCTCGATACTGAAGAAAGAAACATTTTATTGGTGCGGCTGCATTGTGTTAACATTTTAAAAGAAATTCTTTAAATTGTTGGATTATTAATCTTTCAAACGCAAGGACATTATCGCATGCGTAGCGGACTCCAAAGTTATACATTTTTGTGGACATAAAAATAAAGTCATGATCAGTATTTGAAACTGAAACCCTGAGTATTCATCCGGTTTGAATCCTGCTCACGACCGTATTATTCTTTCCACATAAATTTATAACATAAAACTACAATATTTACTATTTGAACAATTGTGGACCCAAATCGGGCCCAGCAAAGTAAGAGTGAGGAAGTGGTAGATTTTTAATGATTTCTAACTAAAATTCTACTTCTCCAAATGCGTCATTGCAAGATATGTCGGGCAGGACTGGTTGGATATGTACGTACGTGTTCATGGCCTTCTCCCCGCGCGCGTTCCCGTCCACACAGGAGCAGTTGTAGTAGAGCCACGTGCTGTTGTCCAGCTGTGCACTGCCCAGGCAGCCCGCCTGGCACGGCGACAGGTATGTGTACGCGTCCTACACGAACACAACAAGAACACGTATACACCAAATACAGATAAATCTTCGAAAAGCATTATCGGATGCCTAGCAATCCAATTTTTACCCACAAAAATTTATAACGTATACACTACAAATTTTTAAATAACCGTTTTAAATTAGAGGACCTGTGTGAAAATAATGTTATCGAAAAAAATATTTTTTACAATTTGGTCAGAAATTAATTTTTTTCGATAGCAACATTATTTTCACATTTTTCACATTTTATAGAAATTAAATTTTTAATTTACCCTATAGCAGGTGCTGGATCGTAAACTTCGCGGATAATACATGAAATTGTTATTTTATTTTTTATTAGTTATAGAAATCGAATGTCACGCGATGGACAAGTGATGCACAGTCCCACTTTTTGGGAATTTCACGACAGTCGTTTCACTTATATTTGATACGAGCTGGTGCGTGCGGCTTCGTCTGCGCAACAGTTTTTTTTTGCGCGGATTATTTCGTTATCTGCTAGTGAAAGTCCCGTCAAAATCAGTTCAGCCGTTTCGGAGATTAGCCGGAACAAACAGATTTTTTATTGTAAGTATATACTTCCAATTTTAGATTTGTATAGAATCTATAAAAAATTCTAATACAGACAAACGTGTTGCTGGGATGTTTTTTGCGCCGCTTCTTCTTTCCTAAAACACTAGGAAGCGGTGAAGGGTGGGCTTTTTTGGGGTCTGTCTTAATATTTGACGTTCAAAAAGCGCTAGTTTTTAGCCTAATTTGAATAAAGAAATTTTGATTTTGATTTTTCATAAGCATTTAGTAAATAAAAAGCTATTATTGAACATTACAAACCGACATTTCAATTTTATTTATTTTTATGGGCCTATAAATAGAGTTATATATAGGATGAAAATTTCTATGAAACTCCGACATTTTAAAAGTTAAAAAAAGTCATGCATTACACTTCTATTCCTAACCATGCATGAGCTTATCTACCAATTTTTACAATTGTTTCTTAGCCGTATAAAGAATGAATTTAAATAAAATAGTGATACCGTAAACTTTTCTCCAACCAAATGCTCTAGAGCTTTTACATTTCTAACGTCACAAATGACGAAGTTTCATATAAACTTTGCTCCCCTCTTTTAACCCCTTAAGGGTAGAATTTCCAAAAATCCCTTCTTAGTGCACACTTACTTCTTTTAAGGAACATTTGTGCAAAATTTCATGTTTCTAGACCCAGCGTTTTCAGCTGTGCGTTGATCGATCAGTCAGTCAGTGAATCAGTCAGCCAGTCAGCATGAGGCATTAAAAAATTCTATGCAACTACTTAATTATTGTTCATGGCCTGGATTTGTTAAAAACCAGACCTAAAATGAGTCTATTGCAGACATCTAGTTCGAACAGCATCAGTTTTTTAAGCTACTTTATAGCGCCCGTTAAGTTATCTTAATTTCCTAAAGAGCTGATCTGATCATGCCATCGTCTTAAGGTTACACTGTACCCACCTGTCCACAGACGGGGTTGAAGGGCACATCAGCACAGTGGCAGCCGGCACTGCACTCCACGCTGCTGTTGGCGACGCTACCCTCTCTGATCATACGATAGTTCTCCTCGGGACAGCTTACGAACATCAGCACTATCATACCTGGAAGAAAACAATATTTTTGTTCTCAGGTACTCTCTCTGTGGCGACCGTCTCCTGTGACATCACAGGAAATAGGATCGCGATCTAATTTTGAAAATATCTGCCACGCTGTTCTAGTGGATCCCAGCGCGAGTGATGAGCATGAGGTCTCGGGTTCGATGATTACATGGACCTTAATAACGCGTTGGTGAAATATGAGTGTACACTTCTGCCTATCCTTTCGGGTTATACAGTCGTAATGCTTTGTTATGTTATGATAATTTTAAAAATGTATGTCTAGTCTCTACATTTACGTATGTAATTTTAATACATTTACTTGGTGATGCGAATAAGAGAAACTTTCTTGTATCGTTTTTTGGAACTCAGGCAATTATTAGGCAAAGTTAATTACTTCTTCTTATCGTATGGTTAATGAACAACCTGCCAAAATTTATTATAATGTGTAATGATCGCGAAAACCTAAGAAATTACAACCTGTGAAAAATTAAACCACTGTAGGCCTCTGACATATTGATTCAATTTCAATTTTCAATTCAATTTTTTTTTTTTCAGATAACTTACAATTGTGAGTTATTCATCCTTAAATGTATTTTTATTTAATAATATAATAATGATACAAAAAGTAATAGTTTTCCTATGATGTTATCAATCACAATTTTAAGCCAATGATAATTAATACAGATACATATTTTAAACGCATTATCGCATCTGTAGCGAACTCTAAATTTGTAATTTTTTGGTAACTATAATTGATGTTTTTTACTGTAGGCTCGGATTCATATCCTGCTCACGACATTATTTTGCTTTCTAACAATAATTTATAAGTGATAAATAATTTCAAACGCAAGCTATTTCAAAAAAAGAAGTAATGAGTAATTCCTCACCAGCGCTGTAAATAGCGGCACTGGCAGCCGTCCAAGCAGCCACCTGCCTTGCTGTCGGTACCAGCTTGAGAATCACAACACCTGATGTGATCGTACCCAAACCCATCACCAGGATACCACCCAGACCTGGAGCAAAAAAAAACGGACGAATTAAATGTGGGACTCTATTATTGGAGTAATCGTTCTTAGGTACTTAGTTAGAAATTTTTTTTCACTTACAGCATAGAGACTTAGATGTGTTATAGGCGCTATTTCAAATATGGCTACAAGGACCAATGTTGTACAAGGGCTTGAAGAGCTTGATTTCGCGCTGGTAATAAATAAAAAAATACTAAATACCTACTATCGAATAGCGGTATCATGCCACAGCGGAAGAAGCGGCTTTTTTTATAATATTGCCACATTGGCAGTCCAATTGTAGCTTTAAATGACTAATTTAGTGTTGCCAGTCACCATGATTATATTACAAGTTTCGTGAGACACATTCATATTAATTATTATTCACAGTTATGTTCGCTTAGCTCGCGATATGGCTGCGTGATTGGCTCATGATTAAAGGCTCCGTTAGAGTTAGTTACTTATCAAGCAATCTCGTAAAATGAACGTGAGTTATTCACAAAAGAGACTATTGTGCTAAAAGTATATAAATCTACCGTATCCATGGGAAGAATTTTTTTATTATTTTCAAATCAGGACACATTTATGATAGGTTTCTATTATTAGGACTACTGCCGTGTGGCAGTCTCCTAGTTTCACTAGGATAAGTCGTAAAACAACCAATGGTGTGTGTGTGTGTGTCTTGAGTTATTGGGGCCCAGTTCACCATTTTCAGAAAATGGGCCGAGTGCTAAATACTGAAATACTAAACCAATGTTCTAGCGACTGATGATTCCTTTATTTCAAAAGTCCAATATAGTAATTCGCTATAATTCGCAATCAATTTATGAATCTCTTACGCTAATGGCTGCACAAAGGCGCTACAAAACCTCAAATAAACCTCAATTATTACATAAAAATATTATCAAAACTTAGTTGAATATTCAATCACGCCTTTTGGTACGGTCAGCGACTGTTGTCGCTAACCGTAACCATTTTTTTAAATGGCTTATATCTGAACCTGTTTATCTAACTATCTGTAGTAGAAAACATAACAATCTTGTCATCAAATAAAAATAGAAAATGCGAGAATTCATTTAATTTAATTACATCACAACGATTTCGATTATTCGATCGATTATTTCGATGCGTGTTAATCGACTACCGTCGCTGACTGTTCAAGAATTTTATTCTACACCAATTATACTCTGGTAACCAAGCCCACCGCTGAGCATCGCGGTGCCAATACCAATAGAGTGTTCGTGTTAGTACCTCACCCGAGACAAGGTTGGCGTCATGCGTGGGCAGCCGGAACTGCTTCTCCAAGTACTTGGGCAGGAAGCTGTACACGCCGCTGATAGGCATCAGGTGGAGGACTGAACTCGCCGTACGCCACATCAGGATATCGTTCGTGAGCTGCCGTTTTATTGTTGCGAAGAAATCTGCAATTCAAAGTATTGTGATGGAGATGTGTTTCTTGTTATGTTCTTGCGTGTATAAATTTTTGAGATATTTTTGGTAAACTTAGGTCTCCAAATCACCAGCCTGGAGCTCTTCTCATATAAAGAGAACGAGAAATAAGTATTAAATGGTGCATGGTATACAACATTCTCAGCTTTCTGCAGAACTAATAGAGAGTTTATTGGAATTGGTCAGACAAGAAGAAGAAGCGAATCACCTTTTCTATTGTAGTATCGACGAAGGACGTCAACAGTACAACGCAAAGGATATAAACCCCTGGTATAAGTTTTAAAATAACATAGCTTCACACCTGTATTCCCCGAAGGGGTAGGCAGATTTGTACACAGTTGTATACCCACATTTCACTACTGCTGTTATGAAGTCCCATATGCCATACCGGGCACTATTCAAAACTCCGGCCTGCTACTGAGAATTTCCTGACAGGAAATCCCAATTACCCTTTGCCCGAACTTTTTTTTTCATGGACGCTGTGCTG
Organism: Xylocampa areola; assembly: GCA_935421205.1. Taxonomy (NCBI): domain Eukaryota; kingdom Metazoa; phylum Arthropoda; class Insecta; order Lepidoptera; family Noctuidae; genus Xylocampa; species Xylocampa areola. Next base: position 20,047,280 of record OW285200.1, on the reverse strand, counting down.
GACTCCTACCGAATAAAAACGGGAATTGTACCCAAGACCTCATGCTCAGCAGACGCGCTTGGGTCTAGACCAACGAGGCAGTTTCCATTTTAGTTTAAAGTAAAATCTGAACGACATCGGTATGCTATAACGCCATCTATTTAGAGTATACGCATTTTAATTCGAGTCCAACACAACAACACAGACATCACAACATACATTGTATACAAACAACAGATTCCACAGAAACGGTCGTACTATATAATATATTTACGGAAGAGATATCGAGATCACCCGATAGAATTTGTCATTCTGATTACTCGAATTTCCGTCGCTTTTTTCGTTGTCACAAATTTGTTTTGTTCTATTTGGAAACTGTCCAAGTGATTTCAAACAAGTAGATAGTACTGGTATCTGTTGTTTTAAATTCAATTTTACTATCTAATGAAACATGGGCCCCCGAATTTAAACCAGTGAGATGGTAACACAAAAATCAACAAGTAAAACTCTGATAACAATTGAACTATGATTGTAAATAACTAAACTAAATATGTAAATACTGATAGGTATATCCTGTTTATGAAATTCTTGACGATTATATTAAATTACCACAATAAATTCTAATGTATAAAAGACATTATGAATCTTAAAACTCTGCCAACACTTTAAAAGAAAAATAAATGCATACAATATAAATCATTCTCCGCGAAAACACTCTTCTCAAACGATAACAAAAACTTGTAGTATTTTAGAAGCTTTGTTTATAGGACAAAATTCAAATAGTTCTCGAATTATTGGAACAGTTAGACCACACGCAAAGAAACACTGAACTTTTAATTTTCCTCTAAATTTACTAGGACATAGCAATGACAAAGCTTTTCAGCGATTGAAAAAAGTAAATCATCTCATTACTAATGTATTTTTGTACAAGACAAGAAAAATCAAATTACTTTTTGTTTTCGTTTGAGTTAAAAAGTAAAACTCGCAAAATGTCTTCCCAAATAATTATCCGTCGTATTTTTTTTTTGACGTGGCCGCTTGTTGTTATCCTGATCTGCGTAACAAAACAATAGCTATGGCGAGGCAATTAGATGTCTCCAGCCAGAGCATATTTTATATTACTACAAACTAAGCAACACAACACTAAGGGCTTCCCCTGCGGGACACGGCTTAGGGCGTTGCTGGGTGGCCAACTAGCTGGATCAGATCAGTTTTCTTATTATTAAGGGCCGAATTTAAAGCAAGGTGGCTCGGCGCAGGCCGGCTCGAGCAAGAGTCGGGGCGGACATGTTATTTCGCGACGGTCGCGGACCTCGCCGGTGTGGTCTATAACAAGGCGGTCGAGCGTGTCGGAGTGTGCTTGTGTGTCTGTTAGCTCTTGAGCTACAGTGATCCTATCAGCGGGACGGAGGAGAGCGTGACCTGGTCGGCGGACTTTACTAATCTGAGACGGCCTGTAGTCGGCGGAAGAAATAACTAAGGGTTTCGGATGGTTAGGAGTAGAGTCGAAATATCTCTTCGATGCCCTTTTCATGAATTGCCTAATGGTGGACACTCTAAGATCGAGGTGGAGTTGAAGGTTCTAATGAACCTGCCTGAGGTGCCTGTCGCTTTACGAAGGAATCGGATTTTGCAGGGTTTACATCGTATGGATTTTGTAGTATTTAACGTGTGCGAACACGACGCTAGTATAAGTTATAATGGATCAAATGCACGTAGTCTAGAGCCTGATCTTAAGGTTAAAGACAGTTTATTGCGCGCGTTTGTCATAGGAGTATTATCCGATTGTTTTCTCCAGAATGTTATGATGTTTCACAAGAACCTCATGATCTAACAAATATGTGACCTAGGGAAGGTTTTTCATCATTATAATAATAATAATATTCCACAACTATCACACAACGCCGTCTAGTCTCAAGCTAAGCAGAGCTTGTGTTATGAGTACTAGACAACTGATAAACATACTTAAATATTTCTAAATGCATACATATTATAGATAAATTACACCCAGACACAGAACAAATGATCATTGATGAAATCATTGTATTATAGTGAACCAAGATTCGTTAATTACCTTTGAGGAAGGAATCATTTTTATCCTTGATCTTCTTGAGCGGCAGCGGCATAGGCTCCTCTTTAATCTGACGCGGGAAGCAGAACATGAGAGTAGACAGGAGCACGATGAAACCTGCTATGAACACCATGCCTGTGGAACAGTACACCATACGTTATGAGGCGTTGTCTTTAGGTATAAATCTAATTTACAATTCGCTGAATACTAGTTCACAATTACACAGTATGTTTAGCAATTTGTAAATAAGTGCCAAAACACGGATTTAAAGCCACCCTGCAGACGTAATGAAAGTGGATACCATTAAAGTTTTAGGTGACACTGTACTAGCAGAAACAGATTGTTGTATTTTAAGACTAAAGCCAAGATAAATAAACATTACTTATCATGTGGTTGGATTTAGCATTATTTCTATCTCTGTCACACAATTGTCAAACTACCAAAGTACGTGCTAAGTAATCTTTGTCACGGCTTTAACTTCTTCAGTGAATGTTCTCAGAATTCTAATTTGTTTAAGAATTATTACTCTGCAATTACTTCTATATCTATGTTCAACATACATTTACAACGTACATTTAGACATTTTATACAGAATTTTTATATAATAGAGATAAATGACTCGGCCAGATTATGTAAACAAGCTTTTGCAAAAAAATTCACGGCTCGATAAACACTAATATTATGTGGTATTTTGTCACACATAATTTTTTATAGATACAGAGGCCAAATATCCGAATTTTCAGTTACATTAGCAGTTTTTTTTTTTATTATGTATTGTACAATTCTGAAAGTGTAGATATAGTTTAAGTATACACCACAAGACCATCAACATGGACCCATTAGGAAAAAAAACGTAGTGGGCGTTAATGTCTACCTTAGGGCCATTCAACTGCCTGTAGGTACACAAAAGAGATCTAATAAATTTATAACCGTTACCATAATGTGCTCTTGTATTATCATAGTCATAATAAAACGCTGTACAAACAAACTCGTAAAAGGTTAGGATTCCACAATCTAATGAATAACATACACAGTAGCATTATTCTGACAAATAAACCATACGAAAGAAATCGAAATCATTAACATTGCAAAAAAAATATAGCGAGCAAACAGACTATGTGGACGAGCCATTCATTGTTTATAGAACATATCAGCAGGATCGCATTATGGAATATTCCAATTATGGCAATTATCGAGGTGGCGAGTGAGAAATGCTCCTTTCAATAGCACTAATCCATCTGCAGTCGTCAAGAGATTACCTCGAATGTGTGGAATATTTCACGCTTCGCGAGGCGCCACGGTGCGAGACGGATCGCACGATCTACGTACACACATGTTCAAAGTACAAACCACCGGTAGATTTGGGCAAATAGACCAATACACAGAACGCGCCACACCACCTTTAATTGAAGGTAACCCGAAATACAGTAGCACATATGCGGCACCACTTATCCTAAAAAAATTTTGAGCCGAATGATATTGAATTGTACCCAAATCAGGCAATTGTCAAAACCAGCGATCATAACTCGTGAAACAAGGTTACGATCAAAAACAATTCCGATAGATTCAAACAGAAAACATTTGCGCGTTTACAAGGTCGCCCGGTCGACGTTCAGTCAAGGGCGTTCGCTAGACACGGTAGGTATGGACTATGGATACATACACCGCACAGCATTGTTTACCACGCTCAATTATAGGATTACTTCAATGTATTAAAGGAGAGTCGGGGCGCCTAATGCATTTTAGTAATAACTTTAGATTTACAGCGCGAGTCGGCAAGAGAAGACGAAGGTCAAGAGAACCGGTTTAAAAGTAAAAGTGAGCAAGGCGTCGGTCGCGTGTCCACCCACTAAATCCTCATTACGGGCACCGACGACGGCATAATTGTCGGCAACAAGGCGCGCAGCCTTGGCCGTGACCGGCTGTGGATAGAGCGCTTATTTTAGCTGTGGTGACGCGGCGTGATGTAATACGCGTTATATAACTAGTGGCGTGCGCCCGCACCGCCGCCGCCGCAGCGTGACGCCCGCGCAGAAAAAAGCGAAAGCCGACTGGAAATTGCATCGCGCGCCATTCTATGACACCACATCATACCTAACGTTACACCGCCGTTTTATAACACATCTCGTTAATCTTACGCTGTCCAAACCTGTCGATAGAACTGAAAGCCCGTGTAAATTATTTTGAAGCGTTAATTTATGCAATTGAGGAATGTCTCGCTCACCCTTTCGCAGAAAACAATTACAATGCAATCGAGTCGCTCTTGCAGTCAGCTGGGGGAAGTAATGAGCGGTGATTAACATCTTGCAACATACGATCTGTATGCTCATTATCCCTTGGGAAATGTTCTTATAATAACATAAATCGCGGGTTGAGTATAATTAGGTGACATTTTATTGACGTGCGTGTGCGTCGAGCTATTGTGGGTCAAAATATTTCATTCCTACGTAATTAAATTCAACGCGCTTTATAAAATTTTGGAAGATTTTAATTAATGTTTAGAATTTTTTCGTGTCTATGAGATGAATTTGAAGCAATGCAAAACGACGACGGACGTCAGGCTGTTCTCTAAAAAATCCTCACCAACTTGCAAATATTTTAAATACTTCATTATTATGTACGAGCAATGTAGCGTACCTAATATTATTTTGGGTGCCTAAGCCGCCAATTTGAAGACAAAGAGTCCGTTAAAATAAACTTATTAAAATTCAAAACTTCATTCATGAATGTAGCGTTGGAACAATAAGGAAATACGCAGAAATCATTCAATGCGTATTCGCGAATTCAATACTTTGGCAGTCGGGACACGCTTGCAGCAGTTTTCTACCGCGACACGACGTACAAATAACTTCCTAAAAACGTTTATTATTGGAATTTGAGCTTTAATTTAGAGGTTTTAAGGTTTGATGTGTTCTTCATGGGTGGCAGATGGAAGTTTGTTTTGTTTACACGCATTCGGTTGGCAGGCAGGTCACGCACGTGCTTTCTTCGTGGATTTTGCGCGCAAATCTGTGCAAGTGCTTCGCTAACGGTAGATGACTGTTCCGCGTTGGAATGTCTGGTACTTCGTTTTTGTTGTAACTAAAGAGAGGTCGTCATTTGTGCCATAACTTAAGGGAATTTCTAGCCTATGAGGAAGTAAAATAAATGTTCCCTAGTAAATCATATTGCAGACCTTCAGATATAAATAACAAATGGTTGTAATAAATTATGCGTCATAAAATCTGATTTAATGTACCTACATTTTTACTATTGGTAAATTAAAAACGAATCGCTTTTTAAATAAATTTGTAAAGCTCCAGGCTCAGTTTCAATTCTGTCGAAGCTTGTGCTAGCTCGTGGTATACTAACTACGTAAGAAAATTGTAAAGTTACCGGCTACCAGCCACTTACCTGTATCGATTTTCATTTCAACTATAATATGTTTACACAGCAGTATAATGCGAACAGCCATTCGTTCAGTTTCGTGTGTTTAAGCATAAAGTTTTTTCCTTCTTTTAATAACACAATACCCGCTGTAATGTTGAATTCAAGTTGTGCATATAAATAAAATATTAAGTATGGACGTTATTTTTAAATCCAAAAGTCACTCGAGCACAGCCGCCTGAAAGGCTACTGAAATAAGAAATAAAACAGATTGCTGCAATGAAATCTCATAAAAGCCTAAGACTTAAAACAGTAACATGAAAAAAAAATTATAATGCGCGAACTAAACGGATCGCCTGATTACCGCCGCTCATGGGCACCCGCAACCCCAGAGGAGTCGCAAGGGCGTTGCCGCCCTTTTAAAGAGTTTGGGCCTCCGGTACCCTCAATGACTCGGCGAAACACAACGCAAGCGTTGTTTCACGCCGGTTTTCTGTGAGGACTTGGTATCACTCTGGTTGAGCCGGCCCATTCGTGCCGAAGCATGGCTCTCTCACGCTGAAGAATAGGACCATTTTGTACTTGATAGGTTTAGGGGAAATACGCTCATTCCTACTAGGTTCGCCAGCCTCTGTAATCGAGAGTACTACAACGGAAGAAAAATGGGATTAAGAAAACCCTTTGAACAGGAACTTTAGAACAACATTTTAGTTAGTTTTTATATTACAAACTTTAGTCTTAGCTTGACAAAGAACAAGTGTAAACAATATTACCAATAAAAATTATACTCTCAGACTAGCTACATAAATAGACAAACCATTCGATGAAACTTCTGCACCTGCAGTACTATGATGCGCAACCGTATTCAAAATTTTACGTTTGTGTGTGCGGCAACTTAATTATGAATCGATGTTATGCGATCGGTTGTAACCCATTTATACCCGCTGACGAAAATCTTAGCAAGAAGATACGTTAGCAATAACTGCAAATTGAAGCCAAATTTGAAATAATAATTTGGGAACTTAAAGAACTCGTAGATTTTAAAATCTTCTAAATGGTTTCAACATTTTACTAACGATTTTGGAATACTTAAAACTAAACCATAAAAAAATTGTCGCAGATCAAACCACAATAAATGGTTAGAGGAATTGAATACGGACAAGGAATGCTGTACCGGTTAGCCAATATCGCGATTTAAAAAAAATGCGGTTGTTTTTTTTTACTAGAAGTGCCACAGCCCCTTTTAAAATAGTGATAGAGGGTTGGTCAAACCTATACTTAACATCAACATTTTCAAACAAGCTGCTTTTTTATTTTTACAACGTAGTTATTTCTTCTATTGCGTAGATAGCAAGACAAATAAAACCTGCAACAAACAGTTGGTACCTATTGTGAGTACTTACGTTTTGTTTTTAATGCCACCTGTTTGCCTACCAGTTAAAGTTAAAATCGGTTCAATGAACTGTAACAATGGTTTGCTCTATATTCTGATGGTATTTGAAATTAAGTATAGCAGATCCTCTATAAGAGACATAGGGGTCGACAGAGACGACCCCTATGTCTCTTATAGAGGACAACAGGATATCCTTATCATCTATATTTCTTTATTATCCAACTAGGAAACTGTCATTATTGAAATATTACTGAAATACCATACATTGTTATATCTAAGTTTTCTGCGGTTTAATACATTTCTTTTATTTCTTTCTTTCTACAAACTAACTTTTAACTATAGATGCAAATCACTATTGTATTCCCCGAAATGTAAGACAAAGGTGTACTGTTCTAAAACCAAATTTCACATACGCATTCTACGAGTATATTAACTCTCAAGTAAAAGGTCTACTGCCGCGATGCTAAAAAGTAATAGTATAATAAGATGTAGAGCTAAGTTTAGTTCCACACTATCATAATATAAAACATTATTATTATAGTATTACTAAACCTGAAATTATATTTATTTGGATAAGGATTAAACCTAAACAAAATAATAAAAATATAATACGAGCGTCGAAAAATTCATCCGTATCGCTATCAACTGGTAATTTGCCCAAAAGGCTGGCAGCATTGCCACATTGAATGGCAATGCTGATTCTTTATCTTTAACCTGAAAGTAGTTTGTTCAGAATCAGTAACAGAATCGATTGTCATAATTTCTACACCATGTACCACCACCACGAAACACAGTTCGCGTTAGACTTAGCCCGCGGGCTTCCAGTTGCGCGTACGTGTTACTTTGTGAGTTTTCATTAGACATTGTTCAGATTTTTGATACAGGTTCTTTATTTAAAAATATGTGACTTGTGGCTTTCTTTTATCCTAAAAATAGGCTTATGCATATAGCTATGGCTTGCCCCATACCAGAAATATACGAGTACTCACCCAGCCACCAAGCTCCAACCCACCTCGGGTCGCTGGCATCGAAGTCGGGTGTCAGCAGGGGGTCCACATAGACCCTGGTGCACAGGGCTCCCAGGAGGAACCCGAGCGCAGGCCCGATAACCCTTATGCCGATGGTTATAGCTACAGACAAAAGAAACCATAGATTTAATATCAGTTAATGTTTTACAATTTATTTACTAGATAGTAAAATACTTTATTACAAGCTCTGTTCTTATTCCTAATGCCTGGATATTTCGGTCTCCCTTTCTGGCTTTGTAGTACCACAGATTAAATAATTATACTACATGGTACTAAAATGAGAGTAACTATTTTGAAATTGAGAGATGACATGACAATGCCTGGAATCGCAGTCCAGAATTCGCAGTCGTTTCCTCGTTTGTTGATCACTTACACCAGAATTCCTTTAATAATAGTTACGCATTTGTTAAAATAAATACATAAATACGGCCTGTCCAGTCATACTGTCCTAAAATCCCTAAGCCCATAGAAACCAGTTGATTTTTTTTTGTAAGATAAGAACTCATCAAATTATCACAGCATAAAACCAACACAGTTGTTAATTACATGTCGTGCTCTCACGACATATTAAATAATATTACGCTAGCTGAATCTACCTACTGATATTACGGCACCTACACACGAAACGAATACGTTTTCCATTGCACGCATCACTAAAACAACTTTATTACACGAAACTGCAACACATACATTGTAGAATAGCAACACTGACTTAATCGAAATATTATTATAGGGTCACTTAATAACGTAGTAAATATTAATATGAATAATCGGTGAGGCGGAGTTGGTCGTTATGCAAATTGAGATGGACTCTTGCACACGGAGTGGACCGCAGTCGTTTATCTCAATAGGGCTAGGGCTCTGGGGCTAATTGAGGGCCATTGAACTCGCCACAACAAATTATCGTATGAGGAATTGCCGCTGTCAACGATCGCTGCCGCATACAGCTACTTCATGATAGAGCGAAAGAAAAACGGACGCACCGCGCGCTCAGATGATTACCGGCATTATTTGTCCGAGAAATGCTAATATTATTATAGCCTATTAAATTATATTACTATTACTTACTGCATATAAACAGCAAGAAACTGGTTTAAATACATAATAACACGAAAATATTTGAGAGCCGCGACGCAACCGAAGACGAATCATCCGATGCGGCTGAAGCTGGGTAAGAACTGTCCCAGATTTCGAAATTAAATTAAAACCTGTTATTATAAAATAACAAAGGACCGGAGCAGGGTGAGTGACCGAAAAACAATCAGGTACTTAGGTCCCGAATGTAATCTTTCTCAGAAACCAACCGCAACGCTTGCCAAAAAATGGACGGGTGTTCGTTCAGCTCGCGTGCTTCACGTTCGACATAAAATAAAATACGTTCCTATTATCATCACGCGCTTTTGTAATAAATAATGGCCTCGTCAGGATCGTTTTTCAAAACGGCCGGTGTCCGCATCTCTGTACAAGTTTTTATTATGTCCCGATTCACTCGGCCTTACCGGTTCTGATGCATCATTAACATCGTTCAAGTGCTACTTACTACCTCGAATTAATGCTCGCTGATTGTCAAAAAATTACAAATTGCATCATAAAAATAAAACCAGTAGACACGCCTAGGATCCGATTCTTCACAATATTTTTGTTAAAATTTTTGTGCTATAGCACGCTGTTATAAATAGATGTGTGTCTACCATATCTACATATACTATCTAAAATAATAATAGAGACAAACATAAATATACTGATATGAAAGGCAACAGGGCTCGCAGAGATAACCTTGTCAAGCCCGCTTCTGTAAATAAGGTCATCTCAACTCACAGCCACAATCACCTCTGATATGCACCTAGCTATTATTGAAAACGCAACTGAAATTGCATCCTTTTAGAAAGAACAAACATTACAATCCGTGGAACCACTACCTATTCATGTCTTAATAAGGTGTCCGACTAGTTCTATCTCTCATATTAAAATAAGTATTTATATGATACTTATCTCATGACTTTATCGTAAGCAGGTAATGCAAAATCTAAACGACTACTTTAACACCGGTCTTCTCTGAATAGAATTCCAAATTAACGTAATAGTTTTGATTTTTACTAGAGCTTTTATTGCTAAATTGATTAGTCCAGGAATATACCTTCACAGATTAGCCACAACGAATTCGTAAAACCCAAAACAATCAAACATCACCGGTTGGCACATAATATTCGCCAGTCACGATATTTTTAATGGTCTCGGAATAGGAGCACAATTCCTAATCGGTGCCGAGTTCATTGCTCTTTCCGATGCAAAATCATTTTTAGATGTATGACTAATTCTGTAGGAAAACACACTAATAGCGACCAATGGCGCTTCCTAGAAGACACCTGTCCAAACAGATATACAGGAACTAAGTTTGTGGCAAAATAATAATCAAATGTCTTACCGTATATTATGTACAAATATCTATGAAACAAAAACAAATTGACGTCATAAAAAGTTTCAATCAGCCGTCGGAACGATAAAGCGACTGACATAATCATATCTAATCTTACATACGTAATCTAATCTAGCGATGTTGCAAGAAAACTGACCTATGACAACCGCGGCAACAAGTGTTTAGACGGAGCGCAATTTGATAGTGCATTCGCAAAAAAGTTGCATAAGGTGCACATTGCAATACCGTTCGTAACGTAATAACGAGGTAATTTTCTCGTCCATACGAGGCGTAATTAATCGCAATCAGATTGCAAAGCAATTGTAGTAATAAGAAAGCATTCCAAAATCGATACGACGACGGTTTGATTTTTACAAATTGTAATCATTTCTCTTTTTTTTTGTACTTTTCTCTGTAGGGAATTTATAGTTGGACTGATGTCTGTAAACATAAATATGCATAGGGAAATACATCAATGGACAGTTTCGTCAACATTCAAATCCTTATTTTTACCAAACTTGAACATAAAAGACCAATTAATTAGCATCCGAACGCATATAAACAACATTGGCCTAAATAAACACAATCCCGTGTTCACGGAATTTTTTATGAATCACAAAATTTTGGAAGTTTAGATCGTAATTGCTGTACAGGGAAAATTAATAACATACTATACAGTATTATAGATCACTGAATGATCATATTAATAGAATCTAAAATAAGATTTATTCAACATTTTTAAGAATTCTCAAAAAAAAAATTCTAATCCTATGGTTTCCCGTTATTGATTTCCTATTCTATCCTTAACAAATGTAATGTCGAATCTTCACAAGCTATATTCATCCCAGACACTACAATATTTTTATAGGCTACCAGATTAGAAATAAAATGCCCCATTGGGTACTATGTAATTAAACGTAACCAACGGACGGTTTAATAAATGGTGCTAGCCAAGTGAGCACACGACATGTATAAAGATTGTAGAAGATAGTCGAATGCTTAGAAAAGCAACTTGCTTAGAACCAAAAATTAATTTAAACATTTTAAAACTCGCTTTGAAAATATTACTAGGCTATGTTACTCGGGACACTGTAAGGATTCTTACGATACCCCATAGATCGATGTCGGTTCAGGCATTTAGAAGTTATAGTGGAATCAAGAAACTCACAAACATACATACTTACTTACATACATACACACATGACCCTAAAAAAATAACACTCCTTTTATGGCAGACGTGTAAAAAAACGTCTCAAACTAGAAAAAAAATACACGACACCTACGACTATACCTGAAGAGACTGTGACCCTTATTGAGCACATAGAATTTAGAAAGACTTTCGTTTTTACACCCATATTTCGACAGAGCTATATTAGAACGTTGCGTGATAAATAAGGTAGCAGCGAAAAGACATCCCAACAAAACAATTTCTAAATATAAAGAAAAAACCAAAAGATCGTGTCGAGGAAACGCCCCGACCATTCCCGAACAGTGAGCGTGAGGGAAGGAATTAGGGCAACATCTCTAAAGAACAAGATATACCAAGAGGCCGAGACACGCACTGACATCAACGAGCTAAAATTGTCGCCGCGACGCGTCGGCACACTGACACACTTCGCTAACCACCTACTGAAATAGCAATTGCATACGTTTTACTGCACAACAGGGCTTCAGCGAAGAAGTGCAGTGCACTCGTGAATAATAAACGTTTGAATATCGATCGAAAAATCAAAAGAAAGTATAGAGTAAGCAGTCTTTGAACTGTGCAATACACTCAGGAAAACTGATACACATTAAAAGGAAAACCTATGAATATATTTTCATCTTCATTGTATTGAGTATTGCGCAATATTGTGAAATTTTACTCCGACATAATCGACTCCAGGACCAAAACGAGACCAAAATTATTCTACTTTTGTCAAAATATAATGTGAATCTAGTTTCTAGATGACAAAAACAAAGCACAAGGAAAACGAACGTGAAATAATCTCAAATGTAATCGTTTACTTGTCGATAGGAATTTAGTTCCATTTAGTTATAAATTTAAGATAACATCAAATTGATATTGCACAATTGTGTTCAAGGTCCATTAAATAACAAAAGTACTCTTTCAAAACGTTTATCATTATTGGTTTAACAAAAGAATAGATATGCTATTTGAAATAGTTAACTTCGATTCTAGGAAACCAAAGGTTGAAAAAAAAATAACATAAAAAAATATTTAAGCTCGTGAATTTAAAGTTTACGTACAGATCTATACGTTGTAACAATAAAAATCTATTGTGTCTGCTAATGAGTGAGGCAACAGCTTAGGTAAATTCGTCTTTAACTACCTTCTAGAAATTTAGTCCCCTCGATTATATCGATATAGTTCGTTCGACATTGGAAATATGTCAGGTCGTATTATTAACGGCTAATTGGTTTAACAATAAATAAAGAAACAGGATTCTACTATAAAAGTGTGTTACAAAATTGAAATGACGATGTAAGGAAATTTATTATGGGATAACGCATTGCTTTACATGGACATTGAAATTAGTGTCAAGAGTACCTCTACATCACAAGAGACAAGGGGAAATATAATGTACAATACTGCCTATGCTGTAACCAACTTAGTTTTAACCTAGTAAGTAGTACATTTTGCCAAATCGAATTATACTCAATTAATGTTTTTTTTTTTCACATCTATATTTCATAGCTCTATGTTAATTACAAGCATATAAATTATTGTTATTTTTAAGAATCAAACGTCGTGATACTATTCTTTTCCGAAGTTACTAATCTTTTTCGAACCGTTTACTGCCATTTTCTCATGCAAAACCACAATTTAACAAATTGAACATTTTCAGTTTAATAGGTGTCTTACAATTAATAGAAGTAGACCAGTCCCATCCTAACCTTATGCAACTTCAGAAAATACCTTCATAACCGATTTTTGACATCACTCTTAAACGTTAAATGCCTAATCAAGTTAGTTGTAGGTAAACTTAACATTATAAGATCTGCTGCTAACAAGTCCAGCAACTAATACAATATTTTTGAGCTATGAATGAAATGGCACACAGTCGAATTTATTATCCTCTTGTGCCCTATCAAAACGTACCTAACCTATAAGGTCACGATCACACGTTATAGTTGACCTAAATAATCTGCACTACACTGGTATCAATCAATGAATATCCGTGCGTAGTGCCTTATTTAGGTCGACACTAGTTAACTCAATTGAAATTAATTGATAAGTAAATTAGCCTAATGCGTTGCGTTTCATTAAATAATGTTTCCTTTATAGCACGCATTGTAGCATGAACTGATTATAACTGAGATTTAGGATTTTTAATTATGCCAATTTAAGACACTTTAAAATTAACCCCTGTAATTGAGTCAAATAGCTTGTACAAAGGGATTGATCCTATAAACTGTCTGAGATGTAGAGCACTTGCAACTTAGGGCGGCAGTTCGACTGCAACCACCTACTGCTTTTGAGTGCCGTCGACAACGCGTGGCGGACGTAGTCGACATGCCTCGACGGCCGCCGCGCAATAGTAGTCGACAACGTGCCGCTCGTATAAGAGCCCCGAGCGTCGCGGGCTCAGCTCATGACTAAGGGCTCCGTTCGAGTTCGAAACTACTCGGGCAATCACAACAATGCACGTGAGTAGTAACCGGTGAACAATAATTGATAAGAGCTCTTAAATCACAAATGCAACATCCTTATGGTACTAACTAAAAAAGTTTGCCCGCAAATGGTAACTGTTGCACACCTCTTTATGACCACTACACGACGGGTGGCCATGAGCCGACTTGACCATTGCTAGGAATTTGAAAACTAAGCTTTCATTATCTTCTAATAATATATTTGAATGGATAGTAAAATCTTATCATTAATATCCTACACTAGACCATTATTAACTTCGATACATCCTTAAATTCTTCTGATCATAGCAAATTGTAATTGCCTATAACTCTGGCCAGAGTTGCCTGAATTTCCAACATGAGCTCGTACTGGATGCTCAATAAACGCTCACCTGTTAATTTACTTGAGTTTATTACAATTAAGCTTCCTTATATTTTAGCCATTTGTGCAGTCCGGTAGATTTTATGAAACAAGCTGCTGTTATGCTTTATTCTTAGATTCATGATAGTTCAATTATTCTTTCGTGTGGTTTAGGAACACACCCAAAGATAATAGAAGACAACCCAACCCAATGTGAAGAGTTGTTCAAGCACCCCGTATGCCTCTAACTTAGCGGCTACTCCTAAAAACCGCCGGATTATCATACCTTCCGAAACACAGCGATGGATGAGACAGATGAAAATACTCCTCGCACCCATCTACAGACTGACCGAGCCAAGCGTCGCTTAACCTCAACGATCGTTTACCGAACAGGGGTTGCAACTGACAATTAATTTTGTATTTTTTTATTTATTTTTAATTCATCTAAGGGTTTTATCTTTTTTAATGTAAGTACCTTTCGCTCACGACTCTCTCTGTCTTCACAACTCTCTCTCCCTTCCTGACTCTTAATTCCATGTGCTGATGGTGGGGTCAAACTTCTTCATTCTACTCCTGCACTTCGCTCTATCTTTGACATCTGTGTTGGAAACGTCGCATGTCACCATATCCTTATGCACTACATCTATCTTCCTGGTTTTAGGTCTCCCCAAGGATCCCCTACCCGGGATAGACAGTTGCAGTGCCATATTACCCACGTAATCCTGTGATCCTCTTTCGTTCACGACTCATAAGTCATATTACATGTCGTACCTTATACTCTTCAGATATTACATTATAATAGCTATAATGGCCTTATTATGGCATGCAATTAATGATACTGTGTTACTAAAATACGAGATAAGATGCAATTGAAAAGGATGAATAACTGTCACAATTATTACTAGCCCACATAAAACAAACATGTACTTATTCAGTGTTTATCTAATCATTGGCAAGTTCACTAGATGGAACATTAATCTACATTATCGGGACCAAGTTATAATGAAAACACGAGTTTGTTCTCATTTTGAGAACAGAGAAATAACACATCAGATATAGCCTCGCTGGGCTAGGGGGTAGGCATATAGGTCGGGCAAAGTGTAAGTTATCTTATTTTCAGATAGAAATATATATAACTAACTGGTGTCCGCGACTTCGTCTGCGTGGACTTAGAATTATGTCAAGTTCGTTCAGTAGTTATTACATGAAAGAGTACCTAACATCCATTCATTCGTTCCATCCATCTTAATAAACTTTCGCATTTATGATATTGGTAGCATAGGTACCTACAGTCTGCAGTTAAAAACAAGTTCGTAATTGTATTGATATGATATGATATGGTATAATGCTCATAATTGGTGTCAGAATATCGAAAGTCCGACCAACCGACCAAATCAAATGTGCTCAACTCCTAAATGGAATATAATTAGTTGGAGGTTATGGAAGTAGATTAAGGCGATGACATAAAATTTCTCCTAGTATTTTTACAGACGATAGGATACTTATCTTAGGACTAAGGATTCGTCGATACAAAGCCAAGACGTCAAACGCCATCGTGACGTGGAAATCACCAATATCATAGAATTTAGTTATGCATCTTATTACTAGTACGAAAATAGTCGCCAAAACTTGTTCAACAAAATCGTTACAAGGCCGCTATGTACGGACAGGGGCCCACTGTTAGCGGTAAGGAACGCTCTAACTACAATAAATGTGCGAATAACTCTGAGGTGAAGTAAGCTGCTCCTAACAGAGCAAATCAAAACAGTTGAGTGCTAAGTAATTCCTTATTGTAAGATAACATTATTTTGTAAATTGTGTTAGCCGAACCTTTTTACACGCGTTCTGATTTCTGTAAGTGTTCAAATTACTTTGAATCACATACGACATTACTAATTTAAATGAGCATTATGCAATGTCGGAGGTTGATAGAACATAAAACTAAATGGTTAATATAGAACAGCTACACTTACGAAATTAACACAATATTTATTATATCTATCAGACAAATTTATGGAATATATTTTTGAATCAAATATTTTCCTGTTACGTTCGACTCGGCTTCTAGTCTAAAAGTATTTAGTTGTCGCTTACCGCTATTCGCGCACTGTAAAGCCTCGTACGTGTGTTATGGTAGCGCTGCAGTAGACGCATTAGATACGATGCAGACACAACAATACACGCATAACACTGTGTACCAATGTGCGCGATACCAAAACACCCATTGTTTTCTTTTTATACATATAACCTGTTTTATGTTAAGCCTTTTTTTAAGACTCTGTTATAATAGGTTGTAAATGCCAAAGCAAATTTTACAAAAGAATTAGATTTTAGCTAATATCATAAATTGTGTAACGCAGATTTATTAATTTCTCTACTTTTTAATGACAAACAGAAGAGAGAAGCCTTTACCCTGAATATACAATGCAATAAACCTGTAATTTAATTATTATATTGCAATAGGATGTTTCTTACAAAATTGCAATTAATGAGAGTGCAGGATGCACTCAAGTCGATTGTTAATTACGCAACGCATCAGAGGGCGGCCGGCAGAATACCTTGTAGGCGGGTTGTGGGCGGCAGCTATGATTTATACACTTTTATGTGCTCATTTTATAACGAGTACACGCGAATCATACTCTCATCTTAATGGCCAAATTTATTTTATTCAACGACCAACGCTTTTGTTCCAGGGAACACGCCCAATGATTCCCCCGAACATACCCGCGCCTGCTCATACAATTTACTGATAATAATCAATCCGAGCACCGTTAAACCAATAAATATTCACTCACCCATGTAAAGTGGCGACTGCTTGCTACCGACGTTGTCATCTACGTACGGGATTCCCAGCGTGGCGATGCCGGTCTGACCGACGCCCACCACCAGCAGGCAGATGAACAGCCACGGTATAACGACGGCCGTGATGGACGACCGCGTCGTGGAACTCTTCACATGAGCATCGTCACAAAGGTCGGACGAGTTCTGAAAAGTGTAACAGAGGGGCGCGGCGCCGGCTCTGTGCGCGTCCAAGTGCACGTCGAGCAGCTGCGTGCCGTACAGCAGATGCGGCACCACGCACCCGATCACGCCCACCGCCAGCACGAGCATCATGCACGCGATCCATCGCGGCCGGTGCCCTCGACCCGCCAAGTAAGTGAGGAACAGCGCCGTGCATATTTGCCCGATCTCTGTCGCGGCTAATAAGGTTCCTGTCGTCTTCGATTCTACTTTAAACAGCTTTTCTACTGTCGTTGTCACACTAACGAAATAGGTAAGAAACATGCCCTGGAGTACCCAGCCCGACAGGAAGACCAACATGAATACCCGCGTTGAGGCGAACACGGAGCGTTCGCCAATCGGCTGCGGGTGCGCGGCCGTGTGCTTGCAGTCAAGAGATCCATTGTTGTTTCCTGTCGCTAACCGTTCCTGTTCTTCTGGTGTGGCTTCGGCGCCTTTCATGTCGGCGTCCTCGGCCGCCGGGCCCGGGGGACCCGCCTCCCCACCCGCTGATGATACTGTAGCGACAACGTTCGCCCTGCGACAATACAAAAACAACCATTTACTAGATACTAAGGGAAACCTGATCTTACAACCAACATAAATATTACTTCTCAATCAACTCACGTCATTATCGGCAAATCATGCGAATATTACACAACCCTTTAGCTTATTGAGTATATCGCCCGAGCGAAAACAAAACGCACGCTAAACGCCAGTGACGACGACGCTTCCGGCTAACGGGACTTAAACATTAAGATTGATCAACGATCGCGAAAACAACAAGCGGGTACGATGCGGCGGTGGTGAGTCGTACTCATACTTGATTGGGGAGTCGTTCACCCGAGTGCGGGCGTGCGAGGGATGGAAGGAGGCTGCGTGCGCGCACCCAGCGCGGCGGAGACCGACTGCAACATGCAATTACGGGCGCAGCGCGCTGCACCCGCGAGCCCGCCCCTCGGCTTCTCTCCACACGGGGTTTTTATTGGCCGTCTATCCGTTTTTTGTGCGGCACGCATTTACACTTGATGAAAGCCGTCTGCGCACCGCCCTTCACTGAAGATTCCCTCTCGTCTCGACACTACGGAATGTCTTTGTCTCATTGCTCTCCCGTACGATTCACATTCACGTGAATTAAAACATAAATTATAATACGTAGGGTACATATTTAAGATTCCTATCATAGTTATAAAATGTAATTTAAACAGGTACCTACGATTTAAAAGTCATCAATAATACGATTTAAAAGTCTCAATGATCTATACCTTCACCTGTGGGCACAAACGCTAGGTTCGCAATAAAATCAACCGTAGAATATTAATGTGATCGACTCATACGGTTAACTGGACTTGCGAAACTAACCGATGGGGGCCGATGACCACCGGCGACACCGACCACGACGCACTAGTGCACTACACCGACCAGTTCCAGCAGGAAAACTATTTTACTGATACTACTAATTGGATAAATTACGTTTAAAGTAATAATAATTTGTTTAGGGGTGACAGATACGACAAATTTTTTTCACGTCTGATGTCATATGAAGTGCACAGTAAACTGCATTCTGAGATAAGCCCACGAACTTGTGCAATGGTCGAGCTATCGACCAAGTGCTATCGCTCCAGTGATAACGGGACGCAGCAAATATAATACTTGTGAAGCTGGTTACTGCCGCACCAATATCACACAGAAATGCCCTATTTATCTCAAATACTGCTCGACCTTTACAATAAAACATATTTTATTTCTGAGAAGAATGGTTAGTTTTGATATACAGCCAAAATTAAAAATTATCTTTACTTGTCAGAGTGTGCGACCACACCTTGAAATAATAATAAAAAACTAATGACATTAGAAATCAGTACCTGTGCCATCGCATCGGTATGTTTTAAATCGTATGAGACAAAAATAATAACTAAAAACTATATGAAAATATCTTTATACCGTGGATTGATGTGAACATAAGTATTTTTACGCAATCGCTCTCAAAGTAAAGTGAACTCGAGTGTCCTAGGCAGTGTTGCGAGACGCCACGATCTAATTGGCGGCAATATTGTATGAAAGTCAACCCCACACGCACATACAATCACATCGACGATACGAGAACGGCGACTGACGATTCATTTAATCTCTCATCGCGATTGAGTGGCAATGAATCATATGATGCGAGCGCCGGACAATCTATTGACATGAATTGAATAAACTATAGCATCACCGCAACACCTATAATATATTAATATTTAAATGAAAGACTCGTGTGGAAATCAGATAAGCTGAGCGCGTGTTAAGGAGACAAAAAATTGCTCAACACCGTGTCCTCACTTATGATTCAGTGACACCACAAAATTAACCACCAAAGAACGGATTCAACGTCAACCCGCATCAAAATTCATATTCAAGACAAAAAGATACAGTTCGCTGTGTCTTTTCGGAAAAAAAACAAAATCAAGATTGATATAAAATTAAAAAGAGCGAACCAAAAAGGGAGGTATCATATATCTTTCATGAATATAATAAATATTAAAATATGGATGCGGTAAAAACACGACATGGCAAAAAAAATATTGATGGAATGAATCTGTTTTGAAGAGTCATAAACATGAGAAGATGATGAGGAACACCAGTCATAGAGCAAGGTCCTTGCAAGAGTCGGGCGCATGGAAGACGTCTATGATCATTCTATAAGTGAGAGGACAACGTGCGCGGTCAAGGTAAGTGAGCAGATACCTGTTGTCGATGACACTGCGCACTCGACATTAATCTCCATTTTAAACCCAGTTTAATAACGTAAGGTACAATTTACAATGACGGTAGCAACCATGAATGAGAACTAGTGCTAACCAGCAGAGAAACTTCATTATAAATCTTTGCAAGGACCTAGACCTAGTCTAGATAAATGATTTGTGCCATTTAATCGGTAGTTGACGGACCGAATCTGGTAATATAAATGCTACTAATAAATTTTGTACTTCTGACTTCCTAAGGTTAGGTTCTAAAGACCCTCATTCCTTCGACTTCGTGGTAGTATAGCTTTAAGACAAAGGACAAATACTTGTCTTACGCATACAAATATTTATCGTTTTACATGGAAAGTAGATGCACCAACAACTGGTCCTGACATGTTACAATTGTTAGTGCAGGCATTTGAAATATTTTTGCATTCTATTCATTAAAGCCCGCAATACTTCCCCTTAGATAAATGAAATGAAAGTCATATAAATGTAGTACATTACGATATATAAAAATCCCGCAGCATTTTCGATGATAAGTAAACCACCAATCACTCTTTAGTTAAGTTGCAGCAATTTCAATATAACACGCGACAACAACAATAACATTAGTTGAAGAGGAACATTTACTTACAAGCACTAAGTATCTTGTAACAATGTTACGAGTACTACAAACACCAAAGCACATTATTAGCAATTCAGAATTCAAAGGTTTATTAATCAGGCGACCCAGTTCAGTCGCTAGTAGTACCGAAAGTAAACATTTGCTTAGGTAAAGATTAATAATAAAATTTGTTAGCGCCTTAATTAAATTAAAACTGATTCACTTGAGTCAGTCTATTCATTAACAATATTTATAGCTGTGTTACTGACAAAATAAATAAAAAATATGCCCTGGTTTTGGTGTGTTAGTTTTATTTTAGAACTGCCTGTTATAAGCGAACGTAAATCATCTATTGATATGTTTTAATTATGAATATATTAGCATTTTTAAATCCATATGTATTCGGTACGGTCCGTGTAGATTCCTAAGAGCAAGTTCTAGTTATTTTAATTGAGCTCACAGTCCTTATGGCTGATCGAATGATAGTTAATAACGCTTACGAACCTACTTGCGTGACTACCATTAAGACTCCATTTGCAAATCAAATTCAACTTAATACGTGTATTAATTTTCAACAGCAGCTGTTAAGTGTCTATGAGACAAATGATTTATATGAACAGATATGTACACCGGCCGTAATTACTCGTAACCAATACCGAGATACCGAGATTTGCATCGTGATAGCTACAAAGTTCAGTGACACTTATGTTTCCAACGACTGCCAACGGCCAAACCAATACTTTATGATGCACTTTGTGATAAATTGCGATGTCCAAATTTACAAATTCGCCCCTGAAAAGTAAGTAACACTCAAAAATAACCTTTCGTCTGGGGCAGTCGAATAAAACAATAAACCAACAAAACGGATACCCAATAAGCAGGGTGTTGTGACGAACAATAAAACAACGAGACAATGCATCGAAAACGAAACCCGATAAAAATTAATGCGAAATAAACGAAAGTATGATTAAGGGTAATAATTCAAGAGCAGGGACAGTCGTGTGAAGCAAATCTTTGAGTAGGTGTGCCTGCATAAACCAAGCTCGGACACCGGACACCCCGGGGCGGAGAGCTGTCTGAGATATACTGACTTACTGCCCTCTACGTGCTCGACATAATGGACGCGCCTACCGACCTTTACTACTTCGTTTTTAATAAAACATTTACATACAATTGATAATCTTCATAATTAAAAGCAGTCGTTGAAGATTCTAAGCCACAATAGACACACAATACAAAATAATGTGGTAACGTCGTTGGAGGTGTTTAAAAATTATATTAATACATCACGCTATATTAATAACGTTGAGTAACGGTATATATCAGAATAAACATTTCAAATGATGAAATTGTGTAAAATACATTCACAGGTAAGCGTATAAATCACGACAAGCCCTTCATAAGCTTCTACATAACACAACATAATGGCCTTTCATGGAAAAAGATTAATATGTAACAACGAGCAACAAATGTGATCCGATCGAGAAAAACTGCCAACGTTGCACATGACTGCTTACTTTAATACTGAACATCTACAATTATAATGTACAAATGCACACGATTGCACTGCGCTGTGGACGGTAGCAAACAAAAACTTGGTGTAGTTAAGTGATATCCGGCCTCCCGTTGACCCACGGCAGTGTTGTGTGCGAGTGTATTGCGCAACACTGACATAACATAGTCGTGCCTTGACATTGTTGATCTCATACACTGCGCTCCGTGCCAAAGGCATCACAGGTAGCAGTAGTCAAGAGGGTCGCTAATCGACCGTAGAATATGAATAGCCTAAATGAGGATAAACATCACAATAAACATGACATTTTAGTGAGAAGAAGCTCCATCCAGTTTGATCATTACTATTCTACCAAGATGTTGCCTCTATACAACGAACGTACCAACAATACTACTGTAACAATAATACGTATTGCCAATAACTTCTTAAGTGGTGACTAAATAATACACGAACGTAAAAAAGATATGTTCAAAGTTGAAATCATCTGCGTAACGCACTTTGGCGAGCATCTGCGTGCTCGATGCGAATGAGTGTATCGGGCAAGGTCGCTGCCAACGAATCACTAGTACCACCAATTTGACACTGCTCACCTCCACTTATTGAACAAAGTGGAACGTGTAAATGAAGAAACGAAACGCTACCCTGTAATCATTTAACAAGCATCAGCTGTGATGAAATAGATGTCACATTTGAAGGCAAAATCAATTCAAACATCAAGTAGATTATAGATGATGTGGCAAGGGTGTTCTCGAAACAGGTTAATGCACTTGGTGACAAAATAAAATACAAATATTGACACACGACCTATAGCGTTATTATGTTTAAAAATATTGCTTGATTGAATCATAAATTTATGTGCAAGGTGCCATCAACATTCGACAATGTGTAAGCTTTTTTCTTGTCAAGACCGCAATAAATATCATTATCTCATAATGAATGCGTTTTCTGCACGAGAACCTTTGTCAATGATGAATGAATTCGACTTTACTAGCCCTGAGACTGACACTGAACAAACAGTTAATTATGACTACTTGCATGTTACCATAATTTCATATTTATTCTCATTCTTATTACCATAATTTCTATAACGAGTGTAAGGCCAATAAAAAGCATCATTATTCTTAAAGTAAAAGGTCTGGTGAAAGTGATACAGCACGAATGCATTGGGCGGGGTGATAAAAATGTCATTGCAGAAGAAACGCCTCCGCGTTCGTGTGTAACGACAATTTGCATACAACGCACTTTTGAATCCGCGTGGTGAAATTCGGACCCACCACTTTTTAAATCCACCAGCTTTGGTCACACACTGCAAAAGAAACGCTATCGATGGCAAAATTTAATTTATATAAATATTTAATGAAAGTAATGAGTCACGCTCTTTTTAACTTTAAAACCTCTGCAGAGCATAAACTGTAAGAAAGTAAAATTGACCACATGCAGAATATAAATCACCACATAAATTCAATAACTACAATATAATATTCTGTAAAAAAAGCTACATTCTATAAATATTATATAATTGCTCTTATCGTTTTGCGGTAAACAGAAAATTTATTCATACCATTGAAACTATTTTAGAGCAAGTTTCTATATTTTCCTTCCTTCGTCCCTTCAACTAGGTCATACGATTAGAACCCAACATTGTTTTAATAGGCCACTGATATTACAACATGAGTTTGTTTATTTAATTGCTACTAATAATATTCGATATTAAGAGCATCAGTTTCTATTAAAAGACAGAATAAGCTTTATTGTACACCATCATAATAGCATTTATAAAAATACTAACTTTCATGGTATCATTTTGAAATGGTTGTCGTTACATCAAATCGAGTAACCCAGGTAAGAGAAACCATTTCATCTTCCGCCGCAATCCATTAGATAACGGGCGTAGCCATTATAGAAACGCTTATCTATATAAAATCAGTTGGAATTGGTCCCGTCTATATAGGAAGATAACACTAAAACAATAACCATAGACTAAAACCTTTGAACCGGCAACATGAAAAGACCGTACAAAACTGACCCTGGCGAAATAAACACATTAACACGGCCTAGGAATATTTTTAAGAAAGCGAATTACTATTAATATGTTAATTATTTATATGACATGTATATATTTAAAAGATACGTTATTTAATATTCTACCATTTTCTAGTTTCAAGGTACTTCGATTAAAATTTCAGGATTTTATGGAAAAAAAATGAGGCATAGACGGAAACCGTATATGAATTAACTTTTAATTTATGAGTAAAAACTGAAAATAATAGAAAAATCATTTAATTTGTGTTTATAAACTTGAAGTTAGTAATCTGAGAAAGCGCCCATGATGTTCATAACACATCGGCAACGATTCGGCATGCTCAGAACAAGGTTGTCAATGTCTTGCTGCGGAATATTGTCCCATGTCCTTCTGAGGTGCGCAAAAAGTTGATCTTCTGTAGCCAGATTTTCAGGAACTTCCTTCAGAGCTCTTCTTTGCAGCATATCCCATGCATGCTCAATGGGATTTAGATCTGGCGATTGAGCAGGCCAGTCTAAGGCCCTAACATTGTGTGTATGTAACCAAGCTGCTACCGTTCTCGCCGTGTGTGCCCGGGCATTGTCGTGCATGAGCAGGAAATCTTGCCCCATTTGTGTTCTGTGGGGCAAGATTACGGGCCCCAGCACCTGTTGGACGTATCGTTCTGCCGTCATATTGCCCCGCACCCAAACGAGATCCGTCCGTCCTCCAAGACGAATTCCTGCCCAAACCATAATTGTTCCTCCTTGGTATGGGTGAACTTCCTGAGGGTTCTGAAGACGGCTCCATCGTCCAGGAACTCGCCAAACACGCGTCCTTCGTGAATCTGGATGGAAGCCCAACCTGGATTCATCCGTGAACAGCACATTGGACTATTGTTCACGGCCCCAGTCCACGTGGTTCCGAACCCATTCTAATCGTCGTCCACGATTGCCTCTCCGTAAAGGTGGGACCCGGAGTGGTCTACGAGAGCGTAGATTGCTTTCATGCAGTCGCCTTCTTACAGTTTGGTCACTCACAAGCACTTGGTGTTCCACTCGCAGCCTTTGGACCAATTGAGTCGCCGTTGCATTTGGTTGAGCTCGCGCATAAATTAATGTGCGCGTAATTTGCAAAAATCGGTCTTGTCTGGGGGTAGTGATGCGACTTGGCCCCCGGTGCCTCTCCGCTACTTCACCTGTGGCACGATAGCGTGTCCACAATCTTGAAATTACATTTTGGTGGGTCCCTATGGCCTCAGCAATATTACGCTGAACAGACCCAGCTTCCAGCATTCCCACAGCTCGTAACATCTCCGCCCTCGTCAAATGTTGGCGTTGCATGGCTACAATACCTCAATTTTAACTTTATCTTTCGTTTAAAAATGAAAAAAAACTGTAACTAAATGTAATTCGTATTGTTTTCTAAATTTCGCACAAATGAAAATTCCCTCTCCTACACATCAAGACATTTTTATGCCACCGAAACAAAAGAATTTTTGAAAATTTTAATTTGAAATTAATCTGAGATAAATTACAAACAAATCGGTGTATAAAAGATTCCAATGCGGCCAGTACTTTTCAAGTTATTTAATTGAGTATGAAATATCCCTAGACCGTGTTGATGTGTGTATATATCTCGTATCAACTTATTCAGCCTGCCTTTCGAAAAACGACAAGCAATCCCTTACCCGTAGACAAACTTTTGCAGAAGCTAATAGTATAGCAATAAAACTTGCTTAATAATATAGGTAGCAATACAAAAGCTAGACCTTCTGAATCTGCAAACCTAGTATCGTATTGAGCACATTCATTTGATATTCAACTCATCTGTTAAGGGAAAAGAGCGCAAGGATAAGAGGCATACATAAAACAATACGCATGTATATAAAATACCTCTTCACATGAGGCACGTCGTCTTCGGTATAAAATCCCTACGGACACTCAAACATGACTACCAAATACAAACAAAGAAGGTGGTTTTACTTCGTGTCCTTCACAAACAACTAAGCGAAGACCACTTCCGACACGAACTGTAAATATGACGCCAGCACAAACATACAAGCATCTTGTCCTGCAACTACGGACTTTTTAAATATGACCTTGAACATACGTATATGGATAATAATAGGTTATTCTTTCCGTATGCATGTAATGGTGAATTAGCCTCCATAACACAATCATAGCCACTTGAGCCAAGAATAAATAACAAGTCAAGTTTCTTCAATCTCACGTCACTCCAATCTCGATGAACCAAAATAAAATCAAATAAACCTAAATAATACAATTTTGTTTGGATTGAATCAGCGTTCTGGTTATTAAGATAAAAATAAAGACGTGAATTGGTTGATTAATCTTTAAAAGACTTTGTATTCTAGTACGAGCTACACGAATCTGTAGAACATTCCTTGTGCATTGTATGAATAGTTCTAAATATCTATACTACGATTCAAGATAAATCTTTGAAAAGCATTAACGCATGCTTAGCGAACTCTAAAGTTATTATATTAAATGGAAAAAGAATACGGTCGCGTACAGGATTCGAACCTGCGCCAGAGGTCGAGATGACTTAGTGGTCAGAGCGCCTGGAGTATCTATCCGGGAGGCGCAGGTTCGAATCCTGTTCGCGACTGTCTTTTTCCATTTAATATAATAAATCTATACTACGTTCAATCTTAGCGAGGAATTGCAAAAATTAGAACGATTTGCAACATTTAATTCGTTTTTTTGTTGATTGTAAAAGAGAAGCGCGAATGGTGAGCCTTCTAGATAGAACTTATAAATTACTGTAAAATGTGTTTTAAAAATTGCCATGCGAAATAAATTACTTAATATTAATAAAATATTCAGTACTCTTTTTAAATTAAAGCAATTTGACCAAACTCTTACCATACCGATACATAAGATCTAATACAAGACGTTATATATAAATCGGAAATAGCAAGTTACTCTACTTTTCGAATTCGAGTCGTTGGTAGTTTAAAGGTTAATACTACTCGTAAATGTGTAATCGTTCCAATACTATTATTATCCATACCATAGGATGTAAAACACTAATACATAACCTAAACGAACGTTGTACTAACAAATCAATTTAGAAAAGGCCACACTGCACTGCTATCAAATATTTTAGTTGTGTTAACTACGCCAAATCGACACAAAATACAAAACAAAAATACAGTAGAATTTTAGGACTTAAACACAAACGTCATATCCACGTAATTTTTATGATTCTTTGTTTATTTTGCTTTTCACACACATGCAAGTAAACAGAACATACATCTTTGCCCTACTCTCATTATTCTTGAAACAAGATAAAATGGTAAATGTATTACATCAGTAAAGATGCGAAGTATAGCGTTCATAATCCTTATACGATGGATAATACCATTTAGAGTCAAAGCATTGCTTGCTAAAACTGCGTTAGGTAGTAATAAAAATAAAGTACCAAGTTATGAGTCTATGACCGACGGCTACAAGCATAGGTCTGGCATAGTCAAAATAGCTTTGCAGTTCTAAGTATTTAAACCTTCAAAAAATAACATATGCGAAAAACTCCAACTACGAAAGAGCATAGAGCTCACGGATTTTTTAAACTTACGTAAAGAAAACCGTTGAAGTCAGGATTTGCGAGCAATACTAACAAGCTGTCTGAGTTTTACAATGTTGTGATCTTTATACCCTTGCGAAGCTGCATTACATGACTTACGAGTACAACAGCTCCAATATAATATATACTAGCTGTGTCCGCGACTCAGTCCGCGTGGATGTCGTAAATAACAAATGTTCGACGTGATTCTTTAAATGGGCATAACGTTTTTTATTTATGAACCGATTCACATGAAACAATTAAGTGAAGCTTACCACAATATCTTAGTTAAAACCACATCTAAATCGGATAAGCCGTTTCTGAGATTAGCGTGCACAAACGCACAGACAAACAGACAAAAAATTCTAACAATAATTGTTTTGGGTGCTATTTGGGTTGATAAAAGTCCCAATAATATTTTTTCTCATATATCTTTCATGTTCAGACAGCGATCCGTTACATTTATATTATATTTATTGATGATGATGATAACTCACACTGATAATGTCTTAAACTTTACTTTCATAAGCAATGAAAAAATAGGCGTAAAATACAAAACAACATATTAATCGATAAAAGTTTCTAATATAAATAAAATATAATAATTAAACCTGACTGATGACGTAACAGAAACAACAAATAATTAATTCAAGTTCAAGGGTCTTAACGTTCTAAAAGAATCATATGGTTTTCACGCGAATTATCAATCCTAAGGTTATCTAGGGGTTCAACTGGAAACCAATGAACCCGCATCGACATTTCATATCCAAGTTCAACGGCTTCACTAACATTTTGTACGTTTTATGGAGATAGGGAAGTGTATGCTGAAAGTACGTGAAAGCTTTATCACATCCTGGATAGAGTGGATATTTGTTTACACTGTAACTTGATATTTAAGATGCGTATAAATATCACAATAAAAGGAAAATAGAGACAGAAGTTCATATAACGGAACTTTATAGAAGCTTTTGACGCGGTCAGATAGAATTCTCTAGTCTCATACTAAAATTCAATATTGTTTAAACGTTATATATTGTTATTTTCTTCTCCTATTAATAAAAAGAATCAGAACAAGTTAAGGTAAAACTTTAATTCAGGTGAAGAAATCTACCTACTTACCGAATTAAACGATTGTAATAATGTCCACTGATGACATCATCGTCGAGAACCTGGTTTTTTAAAGTTTACGAAGATTAAAACGAAATAAAATTGAATCCACGTTAATGATAAGACGCAATGCAGAAAGTGAAAAATTAATACCGGAAAATAGAATAGAACAATTAAGATTATAATCGTATCGGTCGTCCATTGATTAAGTAGATATAATTGAAGCTGCCGTAACCTGTACCTACCTGGGCCTACAGGTTGCACCAACTTCAACGATATCTTCTTAATTAGCGGACCGAAAAGTGCACCTTTAAAACAACTTATGCGTAGTGAGAAAAATAAGTTTAATTAAAATAAAACAAAAGGTGACATGGTCTACGAGCCTGCCCATCCAACACAATTAAAATTCTTGTCGTAGCACCAGACATAAAAGCTTCTATTATCACATGGATTTGCCAACTTTTTATTGACATTAACAATTAAACTCACTATAATGTATAGGTACTTATATATCTAAGAAGCGAACACAGTAATAACTGAGGCGTGAATTGCCAATGTAAATTGATAAAGTCTGCGTCTGGACATTATAAAGAACCTGCTTAACAATGGACCTAAATAAGATCGTAAAATACAGGAAATAGATAGATTGGACTTGTGTTTTCCTTTTCAATTTAAAACGTAGACATGAGTCGTGTTGCTGTTATAACTTGGCACGTAATATAGAGGCAGATATGTAATCAGCACAGGACGCAGAAATGTAGCTAGTCTAAAATGTATTCAAATTCCAGTAATATTCTCAATTTTCGCGTCAATATTCTTCTCGAATTCTATAAAGTATTAATCTAAGGGGGGAAGCCGACGAAAGGTAAGCAGGTTGATTAAATTGATAAAAGTAAAGTATGAACGAACAAAACAATTTTCCAAAAACGAGCTATTGTTTCTCGTATATATTGCATGGAGAATACTTAAAGCTGATTTTATAGTATTCATCGATGTAAGATAAAAGCTAAAAAAAGTAGCAACCCGACTTTATTGCGCATTAAAAAATCGGATCGCACAAAAACGAACACGATAGCGTTCACACAATACATCAATTACGTCTAATCGTGATACCCAGAATTATACGCGTTATAATAGCTAACGACTTTTAGCGTTTCCCGTGATGGCCGTGAACTACGCCTTTACTGTCGGATGCTAAATGTAACAAACAAAAAAGTATCAATTCTAACAGATAGCTGTTACTCGACCCACATCTATATGACCTCGTTACGGCGAAATCGCAATGTAATTTCGCGACGTAAATTTTTTGGAACACTTTTACTTCGGCACCGGGCGTACGGTCCAGTGGTTCAGTGTATGGGTTCAATGATGACACCAATTTCTCTTTCAATGAATGGGTACGGAGCTTTAAGCTTGGTGGAGTCTCCACGACCTCAAAATTTAAACGGATACATAACATTTGACATAGATTGTCGTTTTATGTGGAGCGTCAAACTATCGAATTAGTAGCTAGTTGGCTTAGCGAAATCATTCATAATCTGGTGGGTTCACTATTGACGTCACTACTCAGTGCTAATAGACGCTCCCCTATGTTATTGACTGTAACATTTTTTCCGAATAAATTTTCGCAACATGCACGTCACCAGTACCTTTTATCCGTCGACGCACACGCCTGCCATATAGTCTGACTTTCTCTCCAAGCTACGCAATCACATTTGGATAAATTTCGCTTTTTTGCACACAAAGCGATTGATGAAAATTTATTTTGCCATAAAAACAGACTTGAATACAAATTGTTACACTACTAGGATATGGTTCGTATCACGAACAGTAGAAAATAATTATTAGCAGATTTTCAGACAGATGTGTTTCACGGTGACTTAAATAAGCTTTTAGGTTAAACAATGGTTTATTCCAGACAAAGCGGTCGAGAGCGAAACTAATACAAACTAGTCACTTGAATCACTTTCATCTGTTGAAGATGCCGAAAGTAAACTTTTACTTTCTGTATGAAAAGATTGGTTTTCTTCGGTAACCGCTGTATTTTATATTACAACATTCTAAAATACTATACTACAACAGTAATGATATTATATGATGATAATATTTGTCGAAAAGCTTACATACAAAAGTAGGAGTTAAACATTATGTTCAGTATTTAACAAATAGAGACTTAACGCATTGTTGGAAATGACGCATTCTTCGTAATTTATGCATCTTCAAATAATTCATGAAGCGGAAGGTGCAACATTAGAGACAATAATAACTTTAAGAATGGTGGGCCAAACTCAGGCAAAGAAAGACATTAACCTTTATTTCATTTCGTTGATATACATGATAATAGGTAACTTTATTGATGGTAACCGAAGACATGGTCTATTTTTTTATTTATTTTTTATTATTATTTGTGGCTTTTATATCACTGGGACCAGAAAAGATCTATTGTGATCGCCACTCTTGCGTTTAAATTACAGCTCATCCATAAACGCCTGCCGCTGTGATGAACTGCAGGATTTTTCTAGGGGTGAGCTCTTTTATTTCATCCGGGCTTAAAATATATTTCCCTAGATGAGCGTAACGCTTAGACAGCTTACGACAGTTAGACATGGTCTAACTTAAATCATCAAATTATAAATAATACTACCGACATAATCAATCTGCTGAAAAACCCGTAACCCACTTTTTTTGCAATATACAAATAACAAGGAAAATTATGTGAACAACGCGAACATAGCGACAGTAGGCCAAAACTGGTTGTACGAAAGCGAAAACACTTAATTACTTTCATCTATTCGTACAAAGTGGAACTCGTAACCCAGATTATGGAATTAGAGCCTTTCAAGTAGATGTTTTATTATTTATGTACTTTCGATTGGATGACGCGTCTTTATTCTTGATTTTAAAAGACACCGCGCTTGGAAAAAACCCATGACGACATGAAAAACTTTCAGCTTTCCCTATTTAATTAATTAAAACCACACGAAAGACTATCTATTAATAAATTAAATAAAATTCATTTATCGATATGATTATAAAATTGGAAACGAATTTTCTCTATGTCTCAATTAAAACCAAAGTGAGATATGAATATTCAAAAAAGGTTATACGTAACTCCACTTATATGTAACATAAAATGATTGAGCTATTATGTCTGATCCGTTGCGAAATTCATCGTTTCATAACTTATCTATCAATTAGTTTGCACTCGATATTATATTAATAGAACGTTTTGAAATTATTAAAAACTAGTTACCAGTTAGTCTATCTCAAGTGGCTTGCGGTCAATGAACGATAACGAACGAGTTATCTTCATAACTACATACTTACTGGACTACCACGAAATCAATCAGTAACGCTGCGCCAGTTGTAAAGCTTTTCTTACTCATTAAGAAAAATCTAATAACTGCGTCTAGGTAAAAACGTGGTGGTGAACTTTAGTTATTCAATATATTCTCTTGACATGAATAGCCGGTATAGTACGTATTTTTTCTGTCTGGCGTAAATGAGGAGTTCATACAACAATTTAATTTGAGTTTAGACTATGTTCATAATCATATCAGAAATAGGAAAAATGTTACATTGAGTTGTGTGTTGTTTATTTGTAAATCAGATTGACGAACCGGGTAACTGACTTGCAAAAGGGCCAAGGGTACAGCTGAGATAAAAATATCACGAACAAATAGGACAAGTGCGCACTCGCAAGGCTCCAAAATAAACTCTAATGCAGAGTTTTAAGAAATTACGAAAAATTGTGCAATATTTTACTAGCGCAATAAACGGAATCAATGCGATAGACGAATATTTTATACAGTATGGAAGAGCGTAGGGGAGACCTACCCCCGACAGTTATAATGCGTAGTTTAGAGGGAGCGAATAGGTTTATATGCAACTGACTGCATATTACATTGTTTTTCTTATATCGACGGACAGCTATATGTACAAATTTTAATAGAAATGAGTATAAAAATCGGATGTAAGGTTAAACGAGTTAACGACTATAATAAAATCGATTCCATTGAAAACCACTTTTAATATTACCATAATAAGTTAATAACACATGTTAAGAAGATTTATAAACGATGCATTAGTTATGTTTATTAAAGTTACCTTGTCTTTCTCAGTAGACGTCGTAAGGTCACCCTATGTTTGAATGTGTTATATTATAAGTTAAAAACGATACTAAAGGGTCACGGCTTTATCATTAAATAATACAGTAACACGATTAAATTATCGTTACAACATTGCAAACGAATAATAATTAAATAATGATTACTTAATCAAACATTGGACTTGGCTCTACCTTTAATCGCACTTGAAACCGACATTCTAGATTTGTAACAAAAAAATATTCATCATCATCAGCTTATAGCGGTCCACTGCTGGACATAGGCCTCTTCAAAGGGTCCCTACTGAGCTCGGTCTTCGGCTTTTTCTATCCAGCCCCTTTAAAATATATTCGGTAGAGTACATTTTACATCGTTCAAAAATCAATCAATTTTTCTTAATTCAAATTCGTTACATTATTAGTAATTAAACATTCGTAATTCAAAAAGCTTATCCGTCAAATTGCTAAGCACAGTTGGTCTTGTTTGAACCTACAGCTAACGAATGAATACATTAAACTTCATTAAGTAAAAACACCCAAATAACAATAACTAACAGACTAAAGAAACCAATGTAAAATTATTCTAATGGCTTTCCCAAATCGATACATGACGAATTTGATTGTGTAACAATAGTTGAGAAGCAGAGGTCGAACGTCTGGAGGTCGCTAGGAAGAGGGTGCTTAGATCACAATTATTACTGAGCACACTCCCAGACGAAAACCTACCTCTAGGACAAATTGAGGGCGTTTCATAATAGACCGATTGATATTATTTTATCATCCAGATAAGATCGAAATACTTGTAAGAGTCGTACTTATTGATGCCAGCCTGCATTTTGACACCACGAAGAGAAGCCAAAAATTCCCTTTATGTGAATAAATCTCTAAAAAATTTAAAAACTCTCAAGGATATCAGAAATCCTTTTGCTTCATAAGATACGAGTACATTATTGATCGGCATAGCGTAAGATTTTCTTTTCATTTGTATTTGTAAACCTTTGCCAAATTCTTTTATTATTTTTATTGAATACATTTTCATCTAGTAAATCTTCCGACCTTTAATAAAACTTGTGTTCATGGATGATTGCATTACGGGCCTGAATAAATTCTTATAAAAAAAAAACACTGATATCGACATATAGTACGTAAAAGACTCAAAGTCAATGTTGATCTCAAAGCCATTAATTATGTAACATTAACCATAGTCGTTTAAAATAAATGGTTTTTATTTGAATTAGTTTTGTTAACGTCGTTAAATTAAACATAAAATCTATCGTTAGGAAAATAAACTAGTGATCCAGTTTCATTCATTTACACAAATTAGTTTAAATTTTGTATGATATTTATACTATTTATGCAAACCGCTTTATAGGTGTCGATTACTACAATTATTATAGTTCGTTCCTACATTAGAATTGACTATGTATTCGGAAACAAATTCTAAACAGTTTAATAACAAATTAGTTTCTTGATTTTTTCATTAAATCTTAGCCGTCATTATCAAATGCGGTTTCTGCTATTAAGGTGTGTTTATAAGTGATATTCTTGTATCATGTATTATTTTGAGGTTCTCTTACTTTGCCGTTCATGCCGGATGCCTTGCTGCATCACAAGTAGCTTTGTAATAACCAAATAACAGAATTATTACAGAGCGACAAACATGAAATAAGGCCAAAAGCTTTGTAAACCCCGGAAAAATTAAATTATATTTATTTACTGATATCCTCCCTTATCTTCTTATGTCAACGAATGTTTAGACCAAATGCTATGTAAACAAATGTCGCCATCACGAGAGGGGAGATATCAGGGTGACTGAAAATTTGTAAGCCGGATAATAACTAAACTTATTTGTATTAATATGTCATTATTTTGTCTCGTGAAGAAAATAATAGTCGCTCATGATTCCTACGTACATGAGATTAGTTTCGTGGTGCAAGATGGTCCCCTAAATTTAAACCAAAAGTACCTGTGTGTGCCACACGTGCACCGATCCCTGCCACTGATATGTTAATTTTATTACACCAGCTTAAAAAAAGATACTAACCGGTTTTTGGTTTCGAAAAGGAACGTAAGTGACATAAAAATTACGACCTTCGCGTACATGATGTTTGTTCCTAAATTTAAAGGCGTACCAACAAAAACATTCAACGAGCAAATAGATGAAGCGTACTGACTCTTGATAATTGTTTAGTTTTGAAACGAAACATTTGCATGAATTTCGTAATAAAATTCCCGAGCATCAACAAAAACTGGTTTAACGTACAACATAAAATGGACAATACGACACTTACGATAATTTTCGGCGATATGCAGGTCCTTAGCACACACTGGTTGCACGTCTAATTTTGCGGATATGATCTAATATAAACCGAATAGGTGTATAATAGCTCCAGTTTTTTCTGCGACGACTTCGGAACCGGTAGTGTGTCCTCGGGGGCCTCAACACTTGGGAGGCATCACTTATGAATGGTTAGTGAAGAGGTTATTAGCGATAGTGTTGTGGCGTCGCGAGCGTCGCGTCCCGCGTGCTGACCGGCTGCGAGTGCCGGCGCTCAGGCGTCGCTCTTGTAAACAAAACGTAATGGTGGGGGCCCCGCCGAAAAGCCTGGCTGAATACACACCGCTCACTTACGTCACTATATTATACTCCTCCGAAGAGCGTTTGATAAATGCCGAGTTCCGACAACTGCTTGCTCTTGAAACTTTTGCCTTCTGACACCGGCATTTCTACCTTCACTCAAAAGTCTAAACAATTTTCATTTTCACCGACGCGGTTGACCTTTTGTGATAGAATACACGTGAGGTTCTAAAAATAGAACTCTTTTGATGCTGAACTTGTGTCGACGTTTCTTCGACGCTGTTTCGTGTTTGGAAATTCGTCACAGATTTATATGTTTGGCTTAATCAAAATAGGAAATCAGGATTCGACAAACTTTTGTGTAGGTATATACGGTAAATTTCCGTACCCGTCTATATAATGGCAAAGTTAAAAGTGGAATGAGTCTCTATCTCTACAAACCTCCATTAAACGGACATTCAAGTAAAAAAACATATAATGTGTATTAAAAAGGCGGCTGGTTATACCATGCAGTTCGATATCAATTAATTAAAACGTTAAGCTCGAAATAACAAGAACGACAAAAAGAAATTAATCAAGTAAATTCCTCCGGCTTTACTTCGAGTATATAGACCATATTTATAACTGGTAGCTGATCCTAATTTTAAAGGCTGTTTCGCACGCAATACTAATTTAAAAATACCTTTTATTTCTCACGATAACCAGCTGTAAATAGAATTAAAGGTGCTAGAGGCGGCCTGAAATAAAGTTATGGCAATGTAACCGGAGCTTACATACTGTAGAGCAAACCACTTTTTACTCCGTGTCTTACTTCAGTCCTAGTTATTAGGTATGCACAGAATGTTTCTGTTTTATTCAGTTTGTGTTCTGTTTTATCTTACATTCATAACTGAAAGCGCCTTCTACTTTCGTAGGGGCAACAACTACTTTTCATCGCCTAACCATACTCCTAAAAGCTCAGAAATAAGTATATGTAAACGGTTTTTAGGGAAGACCGAAAATATGAAAGAGGCTCTACATTTCGTTCTCATAGCAAGTTACTAGCATAAACCATGTGACATTGCTTTAAACTTAAAGAATAAATATTGTACGAATACTGATTCAAAGGTACAAATCAATTCGAAAATTTACATTAAGTAAAACAAGTTTTTTTTTACTTAAACCGTAGGTACATACATATGTAATGATGCGTTCCTTAACATTTAAGAGCGGGACGTATCAATATAACATGAACGTTGAATTTTAAACTATCCCATGAAATTCATGTTCATGCAATCAGGTAGTTCTGGTAGTAAGATGGGTGGTATCATGACGCAGTCTTTGTCCACTGTTAATATTAATGTGGAATATAAAACAGATGTTATAGTTACAGTTACTTCAAG
This sequence comes from Xylocampa areola, assembly GCA_935421205.1. Lineage (NCBI taxonomy): Eukaryota > Metazoa > Arthropoda > Insecta > Lepidoptera > Noctuidae > Xylocampa > Xylocampa areola. The sequence continues at coordinate 20,010,425 of OW285200.1, read as the reverse complement.
ATCCAGGCTATTTGTCACGCGTACACCTACTTAACATTTTCCAAAAAAGTTAAGTCGGTGTTCAGAAGCGTTTATCGGGCAGTTTCCACGAATGTCCTCCGCATGCAGTCTAGCGAAGTATTTATAGTGTGCTATTAACTTTATAATGTGGATTGGAAAACATGAATTGTTTGAAAAATATGAGAAGGAAGGAAGCGACAACAGATGTTATAGACGGCGGCCGCATGTCCCTAAATTGAGATCAGATCGATTAATGATCGAATCGGCTGTGTCGTAACTTCGTAACCATATCGGCAGTTACTCCCTTTTGGAAGAAATCTAAGTCTATAAGGTGGGTTACTTTTTGTAGAGAACGAGCGAAGTTCCAAGATCATACAATAATAAATTATAGAGGCGTCTTTTCAGATTGAAATGACTATTGCGGTTGGCTGAACCAACGTCCCACCGATATAAATATCTCCACAATTAAATATCATAAATAGACAAGTCTTCACTAATTAACTCATCAACAGAGCCGAAACACGAAACAATAGGTTCCTTTTATGACACAGTCAAGTAAAATGTTAGGGGATAACAAAGGGTTTAAATTTATGATGACAGTTCGTATGGGAAGGCCGTCATTTCAAAATGTAGAGGCGAAATAATATAAATTCGATATTTTTCAACATTCATCCACTCAGATGATGAGATGCATTAAATTTGGCAGTTATAAATAATTAACTTTCTTAAAACGGCAAAAGTAAGTAATAAAAAATTCAATTTTGGCATTTCATATACGAAGGGGTGAGCAATACCCAAGAGGGTAAAAACTTGGTAAAAGTCAATTCTATAAGTTCTTAATTTGGCCACCTACCAAGATGTAGGCTAGGATAATAGGGAACTCATTTTAAATGGATCCAGGTGAAGTTGGGGCTGGTCTCTATTATTGAATTAAAGAGACCCGTGACGCCTTGTTTTGCACGTATTACCGTCCTTTATTGGACCGCTACGGAATCTACATAGCGCCTTTTTATTATGCGACATCATGTGGGACAGAAATCGTAAAAAAAATTAAGTACCTATTGTATAAATATGACAATCATTCATTAAAACTATTGCTTACGCAAAACCTGTATTTTTTTATTATTAAAAATTAACAACAGCTAGGTTCCAGCGACTCCATCCGCGTGGATGTCGTAAATAAAAAATGTTCGACGTGATTCTTTAAATTAGCATAACTTTTTTATTTATGAACCTATTGACATGAAACAAACACTAAATGTTAAGTGAAACCACATCGAAATCGGATAAGCCATTTCTGGGATTAGCGTGCACAAACGCACAGACAAACAGACAAAAAATCCCTAGGTCGCAATAATATTTTATCTATATATCTTCCATGTATTATTTATTATATGTATGGATTAAAAACGTAGGTAAGTAGTACATATAAAGCATTATTTATGCGCAGGTGTTTCGTCGCCATTATTCTTTATAGGATTACAATATAGCTAACATTTGGTTCTATGCTAAAATAATAACAGTTTTATAGGTCAACAAAATTTTACAGCAAGACGTAATAGAATCGAATCACTTAACATATATATTTAATATAGGTATAATACGATTTCATTACATCTTGCTGCAGCAGGATAATATAATCTAATGTCTATTTATTATCTATTTTCAATGTGTTTTCCTTATTTACCGAGTTGTCCTAAATTCACAAAATATTTATTTAGACTCAGTCTTCCTGCGACTACGAACGCAAAGTTTTCGAAACGTCAGGAAAAACAAAACACGCGATTAATCCGGTTAAAAGATGTTTTATTATTATTTGTAGTGATCGCGAAAACCTATTAAGATATTGCTATATTTATTTAGAGATAAGTAACCGTAGGTATAACAGTACCTAAATAAACATTGTTAGTTCGTAACTAAGTACATACTAACAAGTTAGTAACGCACCAGGCCATAAGAAATATTGACGTCAATGCTTAATTAACATTTCTGCTAATTATTCAAAACTTCAATGTACCTATTACGCGATGTCAGAGGCTTACTAACAACGGTTTAAACTATGACTCGGATGTTTATCAACCTTATAGGTAACATAATCACCCCACAACCGCCCCACTGCAGAAAGAAAGGCAAGAACCTATTCTCATATAGAACAGAAATATGCATTGATCACCACGAATATAAACTATCTGAAAACCAATAAATACCTACCAATTAATTAATTCACAATTTGCAATAAGTTGCTTTCATACTACAAAAAGTTTTAAATAACTTGAATTGTTTATCACGATCAAGAATAATTGATCGCATGCCAAAATAATTGAGAAAACCAATACAAAACGAGGCTAAATAAATCGATTAAGCTCAATTAAAATTATTTACTGAATAATAATCTATTCGTGAGGTGTCTAACTTAAATCCTTACTAATTCAGGCTCAGTTTTAATGGGTTACCAATCAATTAATGTTCGAACTCTAGTTAAAACACAAAAAACGATTAAATACAGACTACATGATCAAATATAAATTTTCTCTATGGAGTGCAGTGAATTTATTCAGGCCTTTTTGAAATGGACGCACGGGAAAAAGAGATGGATACTGTCAACCAAGTATCATGGGCTCTATAGTCATTATACAGTATATAAGTAACAGTATCTTGGGCTCTATAGTCATTATACAGTATGTAAGTAACAGTATCATGGGCTCTATAGTCATTATACAGTATGTAAGTAACAGTATCATGGGCTCTATAGTCATTATACAGTATGTAAGTAACAGTATCAACGGATAATATTATAATAAAATCATAGAATATCTTCCTACAGCTTGCAAATTCTATAATTATTTATAAGCGGTTTAAGGAGCACCATAGGCAACTAAGTCTGAACCCTGGGAAAGGTTAGTGGAAGACAGAATAGTAGAAGTTCGTAGGAGTCAGACACACAAAGTCCCATGATGGATGGAGCACATAAGCAAAAAGGGCAAAAAGTTCGTAGGAGATAAAGATTAAACTTTTCAAATATTATTAAAATTGAACTTTTAATGGAAGGTAACAGTAAAATTTCCTAGTCGATATCTTTTACATTTGTACAAATTCCTGACCATTTTATGCAATACCTCACCGACCTACATCAACACTTGTTAGCTAGCCCACAGAACTAGGTAATTAAGATCACAATCTTTTATATTTCGTTGAGCAACCCTAAATAGTCATGTACTTATTTGTAATTACACATGTGGACACCAGTTTACGAATTTGCGCAATTGAATAAAAACACGTGCACAAAACACGTGGCGTTTTCCATGAAAAGGGGTGAAAAGCTTGGGAGTTTTCCTATACGACGTGAGCATTGCAACCGGATAGTCATTGGAAAAGTAGATAAAATCAGTGCCTCAATAACACATCCTTACAATTATAGATTAGATCCGTAATCAGAGCAAATACTTACACAAAACCTTTTTCTAAAATTGGATCAAGATCGTTTGGGTAACTGCGAGAGTCAGGGGCAATATTTTTCCAATACAAAGTATTCATGAAATTTGTTAATTAAGTTATAAACACACGACGAAATAAAACCTGTACGCCTACTTACTCTAGTTGAGTACACACACTATAATAGCTAACAACTGAATCTACATTTTACTTTTCACTAACATGTTCTAGATCATGCAAAATATTATTCGAAACAACTTTACCGTTATAGGCCAGAACCTTGGATTTCACAAAGAACTGTTTATTCTAAAACCTGGTGTTAAATATTAAAATTATATTGTGTTTGTATCTAGTTTGTATCTCCATACATTTGTATTTATATTTTCCTGTTCGTTTTTTCTACAGAAAGAGACCAAGGCACCTTTACAAACACTCTTTTCCTCAATTCGCCGTCGAAGAATAATAAATTCATTAGGTAGTCTTCTCAGAATCGACGATGCATCTACACCACCTAAAACGTATCTAATTATTGAGACAGCTTTTGATGTGACCTCTTTCGATCGGCAACAAATTTTGTTGTAGGAAATTTTATTACTTAAATTATTTGTAAAACAATTACTTAAACCATCAGGCATAAGTTTACGAATAACTATAAACATTAATCTGTTGGCTCATTAATTATAAGACACAATAGATTTTTATTGTTATGAAGTACAACTTTGTACTTCTAACTAATTCTTCGAATCGGGAGTTAAACAGACTTCTTTCTGGTATACAATAAAAATTAAATTTTAAGAAATCCCGACACAAAAAAATATATTCCAAAAAGTAAAAATTTTCCTCTCGGCCTTTTAACTTCATCACCATGCAGCTATTCAGCCCGTTCAGGTCACCACAGTCTACCACGCCTCCGCCCCCCCTATCGAAACACTGTAGGAATTAGTAGACCTTGTAAGATAAGTTGATATACAAAAGTAAGTTCATACGTACAATTAGAAACTAGTAGGTATTTTCTATTCGTTATACCTATGTAGATATATTTATATTTTGATAGCGCGGTTGGCGCAGTGGTCGAGAGACCGACTGCTGCGCTGCGTGTCGCAGGTTCGATTCCTGCACGGAGCAAATATTTGTACGATCTATAGGTATTTGCTCCGGGTCTGGGTGTGTGTCCTTGTGAAATTATGTTTGTAAACGCACCCACGATACAGGAAGAATTTCCTAGAGCGGGGTAATGTTTAAAAAAAAAAAAAACTAATTATACTTCTTCACTTAGCGGTCCCCCGAAGCGGCGACGCTCATCATAAAAATATTAATAGGTTCTTATAATGAAGTTAAAAGGACGAGATATTTTTTTCCTTTTTAGAGTAATTTTTTTGGTGTAGAGTTAGGTGTAGGTTCCAAACCTGGGGGTAATTACCTCTGCGGGGGTAAAACTGCTATTCTGCGGGGGTAACAAGCTGGTAATAGATAAGTAGAAATTAGACTAATGAGATCAAATCTAGCTTGCTCGTGCATAACACAAGTTTTTGAGCAATTGGAACATGACAAAGCTGTTATTTTGTATGTTTAATAAAGTCAATTTGTATTTTATGTACTGTATTCATTGATAAAATGGGGTGTAAACTCAGACAAGATTGAAAAGGTTCTGGTGTAGAGGATTCTTATTTTTTTTTTTTTTTTTTCATTCTTTTTAAATTACTGGCGCACCCTAATTCCGATAGATAACTACTTAAATTACATTTTTCTTAAATATTACTAAAGACTTTGGTAGTGCAACAACGCACGTTTTGAGTTTTGATCTGAATTCATTTTCTTTTCATATTTTACTTCTTGTATTTAATACTTTGTAAACAAGTGATTAATGCTACCTTTTATTTGAAATTTGTTTTGTAGACAATATCAAATAATAAACTAAATACACCAAGACAAGCCGAAAGAAGCGGGGCACTACCTACCATTTCTCGAAGCGCTTCGTCGTATTTTCGGATTACTTAGCGTCGGTCTTGGTATTGCTAGAAAGCTGAAAATTTCAGATTAAAAATTATGCCTTGCCGTTTCGTCATTGTCGCATAAACTGTTCCTTACGGACTTAAATGTTATGTCACGTAATAATTCCACGAACATTAAACGGCCAACCCATACTTTTAAACCAAAATGTAAATGCAGGATCAGGGCTTATAGGTAGAGTTATTTGTTGTTCATTATTATAAACAAGGTAAGAGAAGAGGAGAGCACGTAGAGCTATATACTTTGGACTTTGGATAGGCCCCGTAGACTCGCGTAATACAAATCCGAGCTCAGCTATGAGTTTGGCTCTACAAGAGATCTCATAACTTTTTAACAGTAAAAGCATTATGAACTTAGGAGTCTTGGCATCCAATTTTACATGAATGGTTTTTGGTGCGATAATAAAATTACGTATAGTATTCATTTGACAAAATACTCATATTGTATAATAACTTTTTCTATAATCCTACGTTGTGTTTTTATTTGTAATGTTGTGCTACAATATCTTGCTTCATAACCGAGAATGTACATATATGGGCACATACTCGGTGGGTTTACTAGAAGGCATTCCAGGTTCCATCTGTTACGTTCCAGTTCCAGCATCAGGTCCTCCTTATCAGGAAAAATGAACAGAGCTAGTTAAGACGAATCTAATGAGCCCAAACTTGATGGGTTAACTAATAGGCAATCCAAGGTTTCGTCTGCTACCATCGAGCTCCATCATCAGTGTAGCTCAGTGGAACCAGCATACGTGGGTGTTTCAAATGTTAGGTCCCACATATATTTGAAACTAAAGTAAATAGCCATTATGCGTCTAAGATCCCTACCGCAACTAACAAAATCAGCTGATGATCTTGAAACGCCTGAACAGATCTTCATAAATTGTAGCTAAAAACCATCTCGATCACGTCAGCTTTCAAAAAAAAAATCCGCATCATAATCGGTCCATTCGTTTTGGAGCTACGATGCTACAGACAGACACACAGACACGTCAAACTCATAACACCCCTCTTTTAGTGTCAGGGGTTAATAAAAATCAAGATCAAGAATACACATAAATTTCTAAACCTTCCCCCTGTCAGATCCACAGTTTTGAAGTAATAGCCATATTGTAGCAAGATAGTAACTTAAGTAAGCATGATGTAGGCAGTATATCGCTTCAACAAAATCAGTCAACGCCTTATTGAGGGATTGGTGCAGCGAATTATAACCACTATAGGTACTTGTGTATTATTGACATACTTTACAACTCTTATCACCAAAGGAATTATAAAACTGAAAGCATTGTTTCTAGAAGCAACGGAATAGACCCAAATTAAGCGAAACGACGTACGAGTAGGTAACAATAACTAAATAGTAACAAATGCAACGCCCGTCAAATGATTTACAGTCTCCTGACTACAAACTTGATTGAGATAGATTGACATTATACAAATTGTAAATGACGAATTGATCACCCTTCGTGAGAGATCTTTGTATTCAATCGGCCATATTGTCGCTGATTGGTAGAAGTTGTTTTTGCCAACCTGCAAATATGTCAGGGAGGGCAATGTCAAAACAAGGATCGAACAATCAACATGCAGTCTTCAATACGCAATACATATTTAAAATAACAGGAGTTAAAATAACACTAGGTACTGCAATACCTAAACAGGCGTTGCACAGGGGGGTTCCGGAGCTGGTCTCCTTAGAGGACCCGGAGCTTCCCTACACGTGCTGATGGTGACCACCGGGGTGGTTTTAGTGAGGTAAAAATCCCACACTCCCCGGTCTTATCCCCAAAGGCCGGGTGCCTTTTGAAGGTTTCCCCCCGACAACAAAAAAAAAAAAAGGTACTGCTATACCTGTACAGTTAGACAGTACGTTACAAACACTAACATCAAGTTTGTCTTTAACGATTCTGTGCCGCGATTCTAGGGGGGTTCGAGTATGTTGCTAATATGTCAGATTCATTTTCATCGCATTTATCTTTGACTCACAAACCATGGATTTTATTAAGACTTCAGCTAACAAAGTCAGTAAAATCTCTTTTTTTTCGTACAGCACCTAAAGTAGGAAACAAAATCTGTATGTTTGTTGCTGTCGCTCATACTGTCCGACATGAATTATAAGTTTGCAAATATAATTCAAATGCTAGATTACTGGTCAAAAAAATGTGCCGCGTCATGATTCTGAAGAGTTCAGGGTAAACAAAGTAAGATTGTGCCCTGAAACTAATGAAAACCGAAAATGATGGTAATTTTCCTTTCTCACTGTTTAGAACTTCAGAACCATTTGTATGACATTAGTAATTACTAATTAGAAATAACTGCATAATCCTTCAAAATACGTTTAACTCCCTCTGCATGCACAGATAACAGTACCTAGGTTAAGTAATCACGACGAACACACAGCCTCCACAATATAATTATTTATGTTGTTTGTAAAACTACCAAGGTGATCGAATCCTCTCTCTTCGTGGATTGTTTATGTGTGATCCTTCCCAGTGATCTACCGACCAATGATCTGAATTGTATTCGCGTGGAAATGAAATGACAAAATATGTTAATGGCGGCTCTGCGCTTTTCATTTTCATAATTATAAATATCCTACACACATATCCTCTACGTACCTAACGTACCGTTATTTATCTTCTTTTTAGCTTTTAATCACCCACGTCTACATGGAGGCAATCACATGCTTATGTTTTGACCACCCCATAGAGCCTCCAGACAAAAAGTTCCTGAGACGCGACAAGTGGTTTTAGAGCAGATTAATCTTGAGTAGAGACTACAAATCCACAAACCGTAATAACTAGACCAATGACCCTACACTGGATGCCAAAGACGGAAAAACCAGGTGTACCTATGTACCTACTGGCATTATAATGAGACTTGGCAGCTGCAACCGATGTTCGATAATGAACTATTTAGACTGACCAGATTGTTTTAATATGCAGCAGACCCAGGAATGAGACCTGAAGAACTTATGAAAACATTTAACAAATTAAGTACCTACTATTTTTACTCTCACGCAAGGGCTGTGTGCAGTGATAGCCTAGTCGTGTGACCATTGATGGCAAATCAGTCAAAGGTCGAAGGGTCGAACCCAAAGAATGCACTACGGTACCACTAACTTTTCGGAGTCATGCTCTAATTAGAAATTAATTATCACTTGCTTTAAACATTGTAGGATAACATCACCTTTTATTATTTTTGGTGGTGTATAAACTAAGTCATGTCAGAGGCCTACGTGCAGTTCAACACTCTAACAATAGATTGTTCATCAACCAGACGATAGAACTGAACTTACGTATGTATGTATTTTAAAGGCGTTTAAGTATTATATTGCCTTACCCTATGCCAATCATGAGACTCGACTACAAAATCGGTTTTAATTTATCGTTTTCTCAATCTTAAATGTCAAAACTACGTGAACATTGTATTTGCAATTATACCTCTGGCGTGAGTGTTTTAATACATAATGATTATAGACTCATTTCATTCTCACTCATCTTCCATAGCAACGTAATCTCGAACTTAGATGTAAGTATTCGTGTAACCGAACTAACCATGATACTTAGACAAACAGGCGCGATCTGTTTGTTTCATACAAATAGTAACCATATTATCAGCCTCTATGTAGGTACTTTCGTTCGCCAATGAGCGTCTTACACGCTCAGTGTATCGAGAAACGGAGTCTGTTGGCACTTGTGTTAATCGCTCTTGTCTTGTTCTTCCATTACGTGACTGCCCAATCCCGAGAATTGATGCGGTAAAAAGATGTTAAGCCTTTTTTTGTTGTAAAGCTACCTATGTCTTTATCTATCTATCGGTATGCAGAAAGAAAGAAAGAAATATTTATTAAGATTGATAACGTGACACATATTACAGAAAAAGAAATGTTGCAAGGCTGCAGGGATGCCTCATTAGCCATCACTACACAATTATATCTGCCTAGCCTTTTCCCAATTACATTGGGGTCGGCTTCCAGTCACACCGGATGCAGCTTAATACCAGTATTTTACATGGAGCGACTGCCTATCTGACCTCCACAACCCAGTTACTGGGTAACACGATGTCTCGAGATATGACTGGTTGTCAGACTTTCAGGCTTCTGACTACCCATAACGGTTGTCATAAATCTTAATTTGACAACCATCAATACACAATTAATAATTTGAATTACGATTTTCGATTAAAAATTATTTGCTCGCTTCACTAAGTGAGCAAATTATTTATCATAATATTGATACCACAAAAATAGCTACAATCCTGTATGAACTTAATTTATTTTTTTAATTTAAACTTTTTCTTACTTTAAAGCGTTTCAGTCTTTCAACAATCTTACCGGCCTGTTAGGGTTTTAGCAGCGAATTTCCAAAGGCGGGCGGCGGGCGGTCGCCGACTAGGCGGGCCATTAAGATGGTGATAGAAAATTAGAAAGAACACAACGTGAAAATATAGAGGAAACATCGAACAGTAGGATATTAATTAAGTGTTTTTATTATCATAAGTATTCACTTGTCGTGATATGTCCTTCAACAACCATGCTCAAATAAGTGCGTGTGAATAAATTAGTTAAGAAAATTCTCAAAAATATTAATAAAGTTGACAAGTTTACGCTTTCTGCATGCACCACAGGAAAGTGAAAAAGTGGGCGAGTCGAATGAAGTAATATTAGTGCGTTAAACTAGCGCGGCTCACCGACCGCGCTCACTTTCGTTTGCTGAGATAACCTGTCTTACTGCCACTTAGACCTCAACAAGATATTACACTGATATCTTACTAATGAAATATATTAATTCGCGTAATTCTTGTTCAATTAGACCCTTAACTGACGAAGCTGCTTCTAGGTTCAGATTATAGTTGCATATCATTTAGATATCTAATCAGGAAACTAACCAATAAAAAGCTGATACCAACTAGCTTGCACAATCGTCTTACTTAGTGGTGATCACATCAAGTATCAGTGCATAGGGCAAAGATTCGTGTCCCTAACAGC